>JAEOAD010000005.1:27152500-29552500 GCA_036365145.1 Orientallactaga sibirica
TCAAAAGAAAACCTAAAATCCAAAAGCATGAATAAAATTCTGGAAGATGAAGGAAATAAATAGAAATAGATGCCGGGTATGGTGGCACATGCCTTTAATCCCAGCACTTGGGAGGCAGAGTAGGAGGATTGCCATGAGTTCGAGGCCACCCTGAGAATACATAGTGCATTCCAGGTCAGCCTGAGCTACAGTGAGACCCTACCTTGGGGGAAAAGGAAAGAAGAAAGAAAGAAAGGAAGGAAGGAAGGGAGGGAGGGAGGGAGGGAGGAGGGGAGGGAGGGGAGGGAGGAAAAGAAAGAAAAAGAAGAAAGAAAAAAGAAAGAAAGAAGAAAGAAAAAAGAAAGAAAGAAAGAAAGAAAGAAAGAAGGAAGGAAGGAAGGAAGGAAGGAAGGAAGGAAGGAAGGAAGGAAGGAAGGAAAAAGAAAAGAAAGAAGAAGAAAAAAGAAAGAAAGAAAAAAAAAGAAAGAAAGAAAGAAAGAAAGAAAGAAAGAAAGAAAGAAAGAAAGAAAGAAAGAAAATATTACACAACCTAAAAGATCTGGAAAGCAAAGCAGACCGTATGAAGGACAGCTGTCACTCCCCATATCCATCTCCAAAGCACTTAGGAAAGCAATAGCATCTGCCTTAAGGCATTCTTGGTTGTGTGTGTGTGTGTGTGTGTGTGTGTGTGTGTTGTGTTTTAGATAGGGTCTCTCTAGCTCAGCCTGACCTGGAATTCACTATGTAATCACAGGGTGGCCTCAAACTCACAAGGATCTTTCTTACCTTTGTCTCCTGAGTGCTGTGATTCAAGGTATGAATGCACCACCATAGCTGGCTAAAATCAAGGATTCTCAAGGCTGGGGGATTGGTGGGGAGGGATTAGCTAGTGACAGAAAAGGGTTTCTTCTTTCTATATTACATCAAACTGCTAACTTTTCCTTCTTCTTTTTCTCTTTCTCCTTCCACCCATCCATCAATCCTTTCCCTCCCTTTCTTTCTTTCTTTTTGCTCTGCAGTCTATGTTGGCTTTGAACTCACTGCATAGCCCAGATTGACCTCACACTTCCTCTTGCCTCCACTTCTTGAGTACTGTGATTACAGGGGTATGACCCCGTCTGGCAGGGTCAACTATTGTTAGCCTCATCTTTCTGGCTAATTAACTGAAGCAAGAACTTTACAAGGTTAATACTAACATTCAGTAAAGGGCATTCACCCAGTGAATGACAAGTTTGACATTTTAGCCAAGTTATCATGTCTCTGTGTGTCAATCAGAGAATTCCACATGGAGTGAGCAGTCATCGGGTCTAGTATGAATACTTAAAACTGGATCAATCTATGGAAGTTTCTTGATATGGTGAGAAGTATTTGTCCTATGTGGATAAAGCTTCATTTTTTTTTCCTACTTTTATACCGTATTCTTTCACTGTCCATTGAAAACATATTGAATTCCACTGTTTTGAAATTGTGTATCAAGACATTAGTAAACTAAAGATAAAGAATAAAAGAAATTTAAGAGGATAGGCATTATGCTTATCCCTCAGGCATTTTAATTTTCTTTAAAGTAGGAAGTCAGAGAGTCAAAGTCTCTAAATAATGATACATTAACTGGCCTACTTCCTGGAGATTAAATATTCACAGAATCCATTGAAGTGATTAAGCCACCTAGTTAATGTGTTTTCACATTCTACTGTAAAGTAAAATAACAACCAGCTTGATCACTTCTATGATTATCCATGAGATATTATCAAAGCAAAGTTCTCCAAACAGGGTAGTCACAAAAGGCAGAAGGCTCCAATCTCAAAATCATATTCTCCACTAACCTGAGAGTTTTAATATCATATATAGGCATTACTCTGCTTTCTGTTAGTACTACAAAATATCCAGGGCTCTGGACCTTGTACAGAAAAGAAGTTTATTGAGTTCCTAGTTGGGAGGCTCAAAATTCAAGATCAGACAACCCAGTCTGATTTCCTCTGGTGAGAGTCCCCTTAGGCTGTAACATAATATGGTTAAAAAAAAAAAAGCAAGAAGAAAATGCCATGTGTGGAAGCAGCCATGCTCATGGGATGGCCTTGTTTTATAACAATCCACTTTGTAGAGACTAACTCATGCCAGTAGGCCATTATTAATCCTTTGTGAGGGCAAGGTCTCCATTACTTAAGCACCTTCCACTAAGCCCCAGCTCTTAAATGTTCCATTGGCTCTTTATACTACCATGGTGGTGAACAAACTTCTAGCATATGAACCTGTAGGTCATAAACCACATCCAAATTATAATAATGCTTAATTATTTGGTGGAATTATTATAAAATGCCCTAAAGATTTTTACATAGCCTTTAAGAAGACTTTCCATAACAATCTCTTAAGAAGGTGCTCTCATGTAAGACTCAAGCCTACACCTTGCCCTGAAGAAAGAGAGCCCAGCATCCTCACTCTGCAATCCTGCTCAAATTCTTCCACCTCACACCTCTGCACCTGCTACCCTTCCATGCTCCTTCAAGGAAGTTCCTCTCAGCAGAGCGGAAAACCAATTCCCTCACACTCTTGGGTCCTTCACTCAGAGGTCATCTAACCACCTTGTTTAAAACTTTCATTTCTTTCTTTGACATTTCACATTCTATTCCATGCCCCCCCCCTTAACATTCAGCATAGCTAATGTACTACATATCTCTTATTTATTCTATCATCTCCTTGGACATAAGAGTGAAAGTTCCATGAAAGCAGATTTTGTTTTTCTAATTTGTTCACTATGTAGCTCCAGAGCCTAGAAAGTACCCAGCACATGAGTTTCTGAATGTGGAGGTTTGAATGCAAAATGTCCCCTTGTGTGGTTGTGATTAGGCCTCATACTTAATCTCCAGCTGCTGGAGCCTTTTGGGAGGTGGAGCTTTGCTGGAGGAAGTATGTCATTGAGGACAGGTCCTGGGATTTTATAATGCAGCCCTGCTTGGCAATGCTGGTTAACTAGTTCACACTCATGGCTGATGTGACAAGATGTGACAGCAGTCTGTCTGCTCCTGTCACGCTTTCTTCATCATGATAAAACTTTCCCTCAAAACATTAGGCCAAAATAAATCCTTTCCTTAAGCTGCTTCTGGTCAGGTGTTTTGTCCCAGCCATGGGAAGGTAAGTGCTACATGGAGTATTAGTGAACTTTCTTAAACTATCACTGAGATTTAATACTTGGTGCTTCTTTCAAGATACTATGGTGAGTAGAGAAGGAGAGAGGGGGATGAGCAGGGGGAATTATGGATGAGTCACTGGAGCTGAGTGCTGTGCTCAGGGAGGGTAATTACACTCTCCTGCTTACGGTTATATAGGTTCATAACACTACTCCAGAGGAAACATTTAAACATAGATTTCAATGTTGATACTCTGCAATCATCACCTTCCTCACTTATTGCCCATAAGCAACACATTTTGGCAATATGGCATATGTCCCCTAATCTTTCTCTTAAGTTAAGCTCCTAATGGGAGATAGAATTTGGATTGGTGTAGAACAGAGAAGTCACAGTTCCCAAAGCTTCACTCTTAAAAATATAATGAAAGGAATAGGAGGATCGCCGTGAGTTCAAGGCCACCCTGAGACTACATAGTTAATTCCAGGTCAGCCTGGGCCAGAGTGAGACCCTACCTTGAAAAACCAATATATATATAAAAGAAACACTAAGATATCACGATAGAAAATACTTTCCCAGTTATCGTTATCTCCTTATGACCCAGAAAAAAAATTCTAAAACCCACAAACTTCTGAACAGTGGTGACCTCTGGGGAGGGGTCAGGCTCTAATTCTTAATTATTACACTTTACCAGTAAACAGGTGACATGTACATAATGTCTGAGTGCATCAAATATCACATAATACAAACAATTCTCTCATAGGTAATGGTATCAATACATCATACTATTAAATGCAATTTAGTAAAAATAATTTTATTTAAATCATGATGATGAATATACTTGTCCAAAATAAAAGCTAGAATTAGCTATGATAGTTGAAATGGTAAACAAACTGTGATGTCAAATAACACCAGCCTCAGCACTAGCTTAATGGCACAAACAAAACCAAACGAGCCAGATTATTTCAGTCTCAGGCATCCTTGGCTGCTTTCAGTGGCTGAGTCAGGCGACCTTTTCTGCCAGCACATGTGCGCCAGGATGCATGCAGGAGACAAAGTACCAGCAGTCCCATGAGGAAAACACTGTCAGCTCTCCTCTATATTTTCTATGTTAATCACTTTTTTAAAATATAGGTAGAGTTTGGCTATTTCTGAGAAAGCCAACATGGGGGTATACTCACACAGGAGTCTGGCAGAGGGCCTCCAGGGAGTGGAGAGGTAACAGGAGTCCTCTGAGATACAGCCTAACGAGGTAGCCTCGGAAGAATCAACAGCTCCCGCTGCCCCTCATTATACACTTGCAGTGCAATGCCCAGGCATCATTCTGGCTAATTTTTCTTGTTAACTTGTGAAGTTATCAGGGAAATTCACCCACTCAAAGGAAGGGAGGTAGAGAAATAATAGTCTTGGCTAAAAGGAGAAACATTCTTTTGGCTTGTGGGCCAACATGTGCACCCATTTATACTATTATTCTCAAATAACTACCCAGTTCCTTCACAAGGGGAGAAAGACACAACCACCATTGGCATTTTCACAACTTCATGGAGAAGTACTCAAATGGCTGCTGGTTTTGAGAAAGATTAAGTGTGATATTCACATTGATTTTACTAAAAGACTGCCACTGGTATATTTCTTGACATGAAACATTTATTGTAAATTAATTACTACATAACTGAGCCTAAGTGGCAGTGCACACCTGTAATTCTGGAATGTAGCAGACTGAGTCAAGAGATTATGAGTTCAAAGATGGCTTGGATTATACATAGAAAGGCACATCTCAAAATGGTTATTATATAACTAAAAATAAACATGAACAAGAAAGCGAGATGTGGCTTGCATACCTCGTTACAATCTTGCTTATAAATTCCACTAAAACTTTAGACACTAAGAGAATTACCTTTAATAATTTATATGTACCCACATAAAGCCAGATGCACAAAGTGACACATACATCTGGAGTTCGTTTGCAGTGGCTAGAGGCCCTGGCATGCCCATTCTCTCTCTCTCCCTTTCTATCTCCCTCTTCTCTCCCCCAAGAAATAAACAAATAAAACATTTTAAAAAGAGAAAAAAGGGGGCTGGAGAGATGGCTTAGCAGTTAAGGCATTTGCCTGCAAAGCTGTAGGATCCCAGTTTCGTTCTCCAGGACCCACGTAAGCCAAATGTACAAGGGGGCACGTGCATCTGGAGTTCATTTGCAGTGGCTAGCGGCCCTGGAGTGCCCATATTCTCCCTCTCCCTCTCTCTCAAATATATAAATAAATAAAATATTTTTTAAAAAAACATTAACTTTTTAAAAAAAAACCTAGAATTTAAACACAAGATGATGAAATGCAGCACTGTGTGGTGGAAGTGCAGACAAGACACTCCTAGAAATAGGCCATAACCTAGTTTCTGCAGCTGAAATAATGCCCCTATTTCCTATTGCCTCGTCTATAAAAGAAAAATATGAACACAGAGTTCTTAAAAAAAAAAAAAAAAAAGACAGTGATACTCAAAGATCACCAAAGCAGAAATACAGAAGTTGCAAAGAGCTAAATACTAAAGTAGACTTACAACACATCCACCAAAGCTCAGGGAACATTTAGAAGGAGGGGGGATGACTATAAGAACCACAGGGTAAGAAGAAGTATTCTGAGGTACTGTCCCCCATCAGAGACTGACTGATGCATTCATAACCCCATGGTAAATACAAATAACCCCACTTAGGAAGGCCCTTGGTGTAAAGGGGAGGGAGGAGCAGATATAAGAGGATAACGTGAAGGGAATGGGACCAACACATGAATTGTTCATACAGTAAAGTTCAGACTTTTTTTTTTTTTTTTTTTTTTTTTTTTTTTTTTGTTTTTGGGGAGAATGCTCAGCTTGCTGCTTAAGTATGAAGGCCTATTAGGCCAGAGACTGCTAAGTTCAACTCCTCAGAACACTCATAAAAAGCTGAGTGCAGCCACAAAAGTCTGTAACTGCAGCAGGAGACTGGAGAATCACTAGGACTTTCAGAGGAGACAGCAGTTCTGTAAAGAAAAACTGCTTCTCTAGAAAATCTGTGTATGAACACTAAGAGGACACCCAATGTTCTCCTCTGACCTCTGCACCCACACACCTGAGATGTGTGCATCCACACACATACTCTACACACCACACTGACAACAGAAAGTTGTTTTAATCTAAAGTGTAGGGTCAACAAGTTCAGTAGTTCCCAATGGGTAAGATAGTACAGTACTAGAGTAGGAATCCATGGCTGTGTTTGGGGAAATGTGTGAAAAGTTGAAAAGATCAAGAGGTCACTCAACAGAATGAACAGTCTAAGAGAACGAATGAATAGGCTATTGTCATGGGATGATTATTTCTCAATACTACTTCTAAGGTACATGGTACTGATGGGGGAAAAAAAAGATTGTAATTAGAATAATAGGTAAGAGGAGTGGAGAGATGGCTTAACAATTAAGGCAATTGCCTACAAAGCCAAAGGACCTAGGTTTGATTCCCCAAGACACACATAGCCAGATGTACAGGTGACACGTGTGTCTAGAGTTCATTGACAGTGGCTAGAGGCCCTGGCATGCCCATTCTCTCACTCCTCCTCCTCCTCTCTCTCTCTCATAAATAAATAAAAAATATTTTAAAAAAGAATAATTGGCAATACACGTTTGGATTGGACGAAAAGAAAAATCACTACCTTCTTAATTCAAAGAGCACTGAAATGTACTCTGGAAGTTCAGTGTCTTTCAAGGGTTTGAAATATCATCAATTTATGATGACCTGAAGTTTTTGCATAATATTATAGAAAAGAATCAACACTGTTATTCTATTCTGATTTTACCTAGCTATGTGATCTTAGGTATATAATTTAACCCCTCTGAGCTTCAACATCCTTATTTGTAAAATAAGAATAAGTGTGATTCCTACCTCACAGGTCTATTGTGAAATAAAAAATAACAATGCACATAAAGAATCAGCAGTGATTGGCACAGAATAAATTCTTGATTAAGGATTGGGCTGGAGGGATGGCTTAGCAGTTAAGGTGTTTGCCTGCAAAGCCAAAGGACCCAGATTTTGACTCCCCAATACCCACATAAGCCAGAAGCACAAGGGACCACACACATTTGGAGTTTGTCTGCAGTGGCTGGAGGCCCTGGCGTGCCCATTCCCTCCCCTCTCTGTGTGTGTGTGTGTGTGTGTGTGTGTGTGTGTGTGTGTGTATCTATCTGCCTGTTTCTTTATCTTTCTCTCTCTCTCAAATAAATAAATAAAAATATTTTTTAAATTCTTGATTAAGGATAGTTATCACCACTGTCAATATTTATTTAGCAGATGATTTCATGATCTTTCTAAAAAGTACATTTTAGACCAACTCATAAGCATCCATCCCACTAGGACCATTATAAACACAAAAACACAGGACTAGAGGAAAGGAGCTTGAAAACTAATGTAGGTAGCAGAAGCCCAGGTAGATAGTGGACTGTACAAAGCACAGCACAGAATGAGAGGGAAGATTCCAGAATTCTCAATATACTGAAATACAAGAGTCCCAAAATCATAGCAGAATTTCATATCACAAAATGCCTTATCTAGGTACTATCTCTAATTCTAAATTATTTTATACTTTTTCAGACCTGTTCTATATGAGCATGCAGAAGAGACAGTTTTACCATAATCTTATTGCCTTAAGTTCCTAACATAAAATAATAAATAGATTTCACTTTAATTCTTTTAATTCAACTATGTCCAATCAACTTCCCTGCAGTGGTCATAATGTCCTATCCCTACAGACCAACATAGAAGTCTCCAGGCATAAGAAGTAAGTGAGCCCATAAACAATGACTAGCATGGCTGAGAAACTAATTTACACCGTTTTAAAGTCCAGTTAGTGGTCAGGCATGGTGGTGCACACCTTTAATCCCAGCATATGGGAGGCAGAGGTAGGAGGATGTCTGTGAGTTTGAGGCCTGCCTAAGACTACATAGTGAATTCCAGGCCAACCTGGGCTAGAGTGAGACCCTGCCAAAAAAAAAAAAAAAAAAAAATTAGTGGAAATTTTTAGTCATATTTGGCTAGTGGTTACCCTATGTGCAGTACAGTCAATGGGGAGTGGCTACCTATAGCACTGTACCAACGAGATCACAGTGTGAGTGAGGGGCCACCAAGATGGAATGATGCCATGGAGCAGAGAGGAGCAGTAGCTGTTTTATACCTGCAGCCTCAGGATAAGAAGCTCCTCTCCCCTTGCATCCAAAGAGAGCCTCTCTTTTCTGCCTACAAAGTCAATTTTTGCTCCTATAAGAAAAAAAAAAATGTGGTTTAAGAGAACCAGATAATAATAGAACAAAAATGTAATGATAACTTTACTGGGGATAATGTACATGTTCCACTGTACTCAGGGAAGAAATGCTGGTTCTGATAGCTTTACAGAAGCATTCAAAATCAATAGGGTGTTAAGCTGTCCATTTTGTCAAGCTATGTGATAGGCCTTTCTCAGTAATGATACAGATGTGTGCCATGGCCTAGCCATTAAAATGATTCAATAAATAAGATGGGAAACCAAATGATCCATTTTTCAATGAATACAATATATTAAAGCCATGGAAAAAGAAACCACCATGCTCCTTGTGGAATTTACCACATCCCCTAGCACTTTTCATGAGAAACAGAAATCCATTTGACTATTTCCAAAAATACCTTTAAAGTGCTTCCCAAAGATGACACACACTAGATGGCCATCAGGTGGAAAGCCAAAAGCATATATTCATACATTTCTAGATCCCAGCACAGACTCCTACAAAGCACTCCCAGAGGAAAGCTGCCTCAAACTTCCATGAACATTTGGTTCCAAGGTTATTCTCAAAGTCATGTAAGAATAATTTTGAAGTGTTCTTTGAGGTTCAAATATATATATATACATACATACACCAAATGGCAGGGGTTTGATATAAGCAACTATTTTTGTCCTTTTTGTCCCAGAACTTTGACTCTGAAAAGACTTTGGAATTGATCAAGCCTGTCCTGAACCCAAAGATGCCCAGAAGAGTTACTCAGTGCCTGAATTCAACTGCTCTCAACATAAGTATGTGAGAGCAATTATTTGTACAATCCTCCTTTGTAAAAGAATTCACAGCATCAACTTCAGTGAGATAATCAACTTCACAAGGTATAATTTCCTGGAATACCACAGACAGTCATACACCACAAAATGAAATGTCAAAGTCTAACTACAGCCGTCCTATAAGATTAAATGACTGAGTGACATCATAACTGCCTGCTTGTAAAAGTATATTCTATGATAGTAACACAGTGGAAAAATTGTTTGGCAATATATTTCTCTGATAACATCCCATCACTGATGCATGGCTGTACATCAACAAATCTTGGGAGTTTTCACTCAATTTTATCCAAAGAACAAATGATTTTTATAAGCTGGTCCCGTGGTTAGATTCCTAAGAGAAGCATAACATTTTCACAAGATCACCACAGGAAAGAAAGTTGCCATTACATTAACTATTATATATTTAAATAGAGACCCTCCATACTTGAAACAAAAAAAGCTGTCATTGTCTACCATTGAGAAAACAAATCATCTGTTTTTTAGCTAATATACAATATCAAGTTTTAAAAAAATTAACAACAGGAATCATTAAAACCATTGCTCTTACCTCTACCACTGTAGTTTCTGCAGCTTTGCACATTGGCAAGTTGAAGTTTCTTGCACTTTTCCTACATTAGACATTGGGAACCAACAAAAGGAAGTAGATAAAAATCAGTAAGTATCTCTTTAAAATACACATTAAACCAACTTCTACTAAGAATCTACAAATATTTTTTAAAGGAATGTATAATTTCCCACTATTGTAGCTCTGTTAAATTTTAAAATAATCAAGATATTTCATTGGATTTATATGATTTTTACAAGGATTAAGAGAAAGATTCTTTTTCAGATTCAACCAATAGCTTTAAATATAAAAATAAAGTGGATGTTAATAAAACTCTATCTGAAACAAATTTTCCTTAATCTCTTAACCAAAATTGAATTTTGTTTTATGAAATAACTTGCTATGATTAAAATATTAAGAGAGAAAAAAGAGCTAGGGATGTACCTCAGTGTTAGAGTGCTTACATAGTATGCACCAGGAGGTGAATTCTGTCTCCAGCATCCCAACCCCCATAAAAAGGAAAAGTAGGGCTGGGGAGATGGCTTAGTGGTTAAGGTGCTTGCCTGAAAAGCCTAAGGACCCAGATTCAACTCCCCACATCCTACATAAGCCAGAAGCACAAGCTGATGCATGGGCAAAGTTATGCATGCGCACAAGGTGGCACATACATCTGGAGTTCAACCTCAGTGGCCGGTAGCCCTGATGTGCCAATTCTCTCTCTCCCTCTCATAAAACAAAGGAAAAATAACAACTGCTTCTCATGAGTAGGTCTAGTAATAATATTCCCTATTATGAGGCAAATGCCTTATCCATTAGGCTACTGGAGCACAGATATTCCCTACTCATTGCCAGCTGAAGCATATGAAACACTCATTGCTAATGGAAGTCATCTATATAGACCATTGTGGAAAACAATTTTCTGATGAAATTTCTGAACTCACAATATATCCAATCCTGATGTGTAAAAATTTCAAGAACTTACCAATTTTGCTAAAGGCTTTACATTCTCAAATGGTGATGGTTTGATTGTAAAATGTTCCCCAAAGCCTCAAGTATTTACAGTTAAGCCTTTTGCTAGATCCCTAGCTGATGGGACTTGCTGGAGGAGGCGCTGAGGGGGCAAACAGGGTTTTACAGTCCAGCCCAACCTCCAGTGCTGGCTAGCTCTCGCTTGCTGCTTCCTCCCAGCTGATATGATGCCCTTCTATGTGCTCTCTCGAGCTTTCCCTGCTATGGTGAAACTTCCCTCAAAACTTTAAGCTTCTGGTCATGTTTTTTTCCCAGCAATGAGAAGGTAATTGCAAAAAAAAAAAAAAAAAAAAAAGTATCCAGTAATACACTGCTCCAACCACAAAAATTAAATAGTACATGCTTATGCCAAGAGAATTTCTTTGTAGAGGGAAGTCAACTATGACAAATGCGCTTTTAGGCCACCAATGTTTCTTTTGCTCAGACTCAAAGGTAAGCACAGAGATTGAAGAGAGGAGTTCTTGTGAACTTTTACAAGTTATTTTGGATTGCACCCACAAAATGACAGGTGTGAAAAGCACCAAGACCATGGCAACCAGAGGTAAAGGATGATGGGGCCATTCTACTTTAATGACCAGTAGCCCCACTAATGTAAAGGAAATAAGTATCTTTTTGCAATTGTTGTTTTTGTTATTGCTTTATTTTGTTTGTCGAGGTAGGGTTTCACTTTAGCCAAGGCTGACCCAGAATTCACTATGTAGTCTCAGGGTGGCCTTGAACTCACAGCAATCCTCACACCTCTGCCTCTCAAGTGCTGAGATTAAAGGCGTATACCACCACGCTGGGCCAGAAATCAGTATCTTAATCAAGATGACTCAGTGGAAGGAAATGGGGGAAAAGAGACAGCAATCACCAAATATATTATTTACATGTATAAAAATGATCACACACACATATTGGGGGAAGTTCAAGGTGGTAGGATCTCATTCTAGCCCAGGCTGACCTGGAATTTTCTATGTAGTCTCAGGCTGGCCTTGAACTCATAGCAATCCTCCTACCTTGGCCTCCTAAATTCTGGGATTAGAGTGTGCACCATCATGCCCAGCTCTAACAATAAAGTTTTTAAAAAGAATCTAGACCACCTGATTACTGTAACAGAAACTTTCATTTCACACTAAAGACCAGTGACCACCAGCAAAAAGTCAATGCTCATACTAGCTACATGCCATCTCTAAACACCAGGAGGCATGGAGCACAGGATAAAACCCGGAGAGTTTTTAAACAATTCACTGTTATCTACTTCCATAGAATTTCATTATTCATTTTTATAAAGCCTCTAAGCTTTGCAAACATTATACTAATGTGTCAAAAAAAGCAGACAAGATGTAAGATATCACCTTATAATTTCAAAAAGCAGTAGGATTTTAGTTCTTTAGGCTATTAATAATCATGAGTTCTTCAGAAATAAACTAAAACAACAGGAGACTGCCATTAAGAGTTTAACTGTTGCTGGGCATGTGGCACACGCCTTTAATCCCAGCACTAGGGAGGCAGAGGTAGGAGGATCACAGAGAGTTCAAGGCCACCCTGAGACTACATAGTGAATTCCAGGTCAGCCTGAGCTAGAGTGAGACCCTACCTCTGAAAACCAAAAAAAAAAAAAAAAAGAATTTAACTGTTATTAGAGAAAAATTCTATGTATTAAGAACTTAAAAAAGGGCTGGAGAGATGGCTTAGTGGTTAAGGTATTTGCCTGCAAAGCCAAAGGACCCTGGTTTGATTCTCCAGGACCCAAGTAAGCCAGATGCACAAGGAGTTCGTTTGCAGTGGAGCTCCCATTCTCTCCCTCCCACTCTCTCTCCCTGCCTCTTTTCTCTCTCTCAAATAAATAAATAAATAAATAAATAAATAAATAAATAAATATTATATATATTTTTTGGAGAGAGAAACAGAGAGACAGAGAGAGGGAGAGGAAGACAGAGAGAGATGGGCACGCCAGCAGCCTCTCAGCTGCTGAGAACGAAATCCAGATGCATGCGCCCCCTTGTGGTCAAGTGCGGCATTGCGCCCTTGCGTCACTTTGCATCTGGCCAAACGTGGGACCTGGAGATTGGAACCGCTGGAGACTGGAACCAGCGTTCTTAGGCTTAGGAGGCAGGCGCCTTAACCGCTAAGCCATCTCTCCAGCCCAATAAAATATATTTTTTAAAAAATTTAAAAAATTGTTTTCAGAAGCAGCAAATAACAAAATCATGAGAAATCAAATTATTTCTGTAACCTAATAGGTCATCAAGATTATACATTATGAAAACCTCTTGTATGTATTGTAAAGTATCCCAATTTTGAAAACATAGCTATATAATCTATAAATCCAAGAAACTAAATATTTAGAATTACTTAGACTTTAGTAGGCAGAGAGTAATGAAATGATGTTACGATTACCTAAGCTTGTGACTATCCAGATAACAAGAACAAAGACTCAGCATTATCAGCCAAGCTGACTCTTTCCTGGGAGGCATCAATAGGACTATCAAAAACTGATTTAATTATTAGCAGTATTTTTCCAGAATATTAAAGTAATTTAGACAAAATAATGATATTAAAGTTATATGGAATTGTCATGTTTTCTAAGACAATAACTAGTCTTGGCACTAAAATATACTGAAAAAATAATTACATGTAGCTATGTACAATGGCACATACATAGTTTGTGTTTATTTTTCAGAAAGGGTAACCCAGGCTTGCTTTGAACTTGTTATATAGCCAAGAATGACTGAACTTCTATCCTTCTGCCTCTACTGGGCTGTAATCCCAGCACTCAGAAGGAGGAGGCTGGGATTACAGGCATGCACCCCTACACCCAGTGCTAGGAACTGAACCTAGGTCTTTCTGCTTGCTCAGCAAGCACTCCACAAATTGATCAGCATCTCCAGCACTTGTATTATTTAATGAGCAGTGAAACAACAGAACCAACGCAGGTGCAGCAGTCCTGTGTGTATTTGTGTACACAAGCATACATGTGTGTATGACGGTAAGCCACTAAAGTAAACATTTATGTTCATTATGTTGAACGTTATGTTGAACATGAAATGATGCATGTCTAAAATGAAAAAGCAAATTCACTATGTGCAATCATAATTTAGAAAATATACAGTTGCTGACAAGTATTATATAATATTTTTTAAAACTACCACAATACCTGAAAATCACGTTTCCTGCCCGGTCTGCTTTCCAGGCTTTCACTAGTGCAAAATCCCCTGTAATGGCTTCCTCCAAAATATAATTTTGACCATTGAACTCTCTCACCTGCAGGAGACAAAGAGAGCACTGTTAGACATTCTTCATGCTTGCAGGTCTTGTGTGACAGCGAGACAGACTCTGCTCAGCTGAGGTAGACAATGGCGACACAAGCCTAGTGAAGGAAGCTTTCTCAAAGGGAGAAGAATGTCAAAGACTTTTTAAGTACATTAGGGAACCAAAGCTTTATCAAAATGGTTCAAGGGGGAATTGAAGATACATGTGCAAGAGCTCAGCTCTGAGAGCAAGTTTAGCACATTTGAGAAACTGAAAGTCCTCAACCTGAGGGGTGGCCTGTGTTAACATTCATTTCCTCAGCCTGAGGGGTGGCCTGTGTTAACATTCATTTCCTCAGTCTGAGGGGTGGCCTGTGTTAACATTCATTTCCTCAGCCTGAGGGGTAGCCTGTGTTAACATTCATTTCCTCAGCCTGAGGGGTGGCCTGAGTTAACATTCATTTCCTCAGCCTGAGGGGTGGCCTGAGTTAACATTCATTTCCTCAGCCCTGAGTTAACATTCATTTCCTCAGTCTGAGGTGGCCTGAGTTAACATTCATTTCCTCAGTCTGAGGGTGGCCTGAGTTAACATTCATTTCCCTGAGGGGGTGGCCTGTGTTAACATTCATTTCCTCCTGAGTTAACATTCATTTCCTCAGTCTGAGGGGTGGCCTGAGTTAACATTCATTTCCTCAGCCTGAGGGGTGGCCTGAGTTAACATTCATTTCCTCAGCCTGAGGGGTGGCCTGAGTTAACATTCATTTCCTCAGCCTGAGGGGTGGCCTGAGTTAACATTCATTTCCTCAGCCTGAGGGGTGGCCTGAGTTAACATTCATTTCCTCAGCCTGAGGGGTGGCCTGAGTTAACATTCATTTCCTCAGCCTGAGGGGTGGCCTGAGTTAACATTCATTTCCTCAGTCTGAGGGGTGGCCTGAGTTAACATTCATTTCCTCAGTCTGAGGGGTGGCCTGAGTTAACATTCATTTCCTCAGTCTGAGGGGTGGCCTGAGTTAACATTCATTTTCTGAGGGGTGGCCTGAGTTAACATTCATTTCCTCAGTCTGAGGGGTGGCCTGAGTTAACATTCATTTCCTCAGCCTGAGGGGTGGCCTGAGTTAACATTCATTTCCTCAGCCTGAGGGGTGGCCTGGCCTGAGGGGTGGCCTGTGTTATTCATTTCCTCACCTGATGGCCTGAGTTAACATTTCCTGAGGGTGGCCAGTTAACATTCATTTCCTCAGCCTGAGGGGTGGCCTGTGTTAACATTCATTTCCTCAGTCTGAGGGGTGGCCTGAGTTAACATTCATTTCCTCAGCCTGAGGGGTGGCCTGAGTTAACATTCATTTCCTCAGCCTGAGGGGTGGCCTGTGTTAACATTTGTATCCTCAGTCTAACATTCATTTTCAGCCTCAGCCTGCCTGAGGGGTGGCCTGTGTTAACATTCATTTCCTCAGCCTGAGTTAACATTCATTTCCTCAGTCTGAGGGGTGGCCTGAGTTAACATTCATTTCCTCATTCTAAGGGGTGGCCTGAGTTAACATTCATTTCCTCAGTCTGAGGGGTGGCCTGAGTTAACATTCATTTCCTCAGTCTGAGGGGTGGCCTGTGTTAACATTCATTTCCTCAGCCTGAGGGGTAGCCTGTGTTAACATTCATTTCCTCAGCCTGAGGGGTGGCCTGTGTTAACATTCATTTCCTCACCCTGAGGGGTAGCCTGTATTAACATTCATTTCCTCAGCCTGAGGGGTGGCCTGAGTTAACATTCATTTCCTCAGCCTGAGAGGGGTGGCCTGAGTTAACATTCATTTCCTCAGTCTGAGGGGTAGGCTGTGTTGTCATTCATTTTTGCTCTTTGTGTACACAGGTTACATTTGAGACATGGAAAATGGTCTCTTTGTTTCTATTCCAAAAAAACCCCACAAGAAATGGTCTATTCTTTACATATAGAAATAGTTACAAAAGTCCATTCTTTCCTAATTAAGCTGTGATCTATAATTACTACTGAGATTTTAATTGAAAACCACAGAATTAGTAAATTAGTTGGGAGAAAACTGACTATCCCATGAACATAGTATATGACTTCTTTCACTGAGGTCTGCATTTACCTCTTTCAATAGTTTTGTTTTCATTATACATGCTCTGTATATATTTTAATTTTATTCATTGGAATTAAATAGTTTCTCTGCTACTATAAATATTGCACTTTAGTTTATTACAACTCTTTTGTAAGTAATGACCTAATGAAATGCTACTGGGTTTTGTTTATGTATTGTTTTTATTCTAGTATGAATTTGGGGTGATATAAAACTCTGCTCTGGCATTATGTACCCCATTTTTCTTTCATAGAGATTTCACTCTAGGAATCAAACAAAAGGGAATAGAGACAACCACCACAGATGCTCTCCATTCAGGAACAGGATAAAGCCCTTGAAGGCAGAAATCCATTCCCGTTCCTATTCCACCCCCTAGTGGATAACAGACTGAATACATGTCACAGAAAGATTCAAGAGAAAGTTTGGAGTCCTGGGTGAGGTGCTGGGAATTGGACCAAGGACATCATACATGCTAGGCATGCACTTTACCACTAAGCTATATCCACATCCATACTGTTTAATCTAGGGTTTTAAGTAGACACTGTTTATTAAAGAAAAGCTTCCTTTGCCAGGAGTGGTGGCGCACACCTTTAATCCCAGCACGTGGGAGGCAGAGGCAGGAGGACACCGCTGTGAGTTCGAGGCCACCCTGAGACTACATAGAGAATTCCAGGTCAACCTGGGCTAGAGTGAGACCCTATCCTGAAAAAATAAAAGAAAAGCTTCCTTAAAAATATGACCCCCATATACTTGCCAGAAAATATTAATGAATTTAGAGAATCACTGATTTTCTTGATATGAAATTATAAGAAAGATATTTAGAAATTGAAAGGTGGTAGGTGAATTTACTTTTACATGGTTCATATATTTCAAAATTCATCACTATAAACAATAATGAGTTGAGTCTGGTGGCTTAGGCCTTAGTCCCAGTACTTGAGAGGCAGAGACAGAAGAACTACTCTGAGTTTAACGCCAGTATAAACTACATAATTAGTTTCAGGCCAACGTGGGCCAAAGAGTGAGACCTTATCTCAAAAAATCAAAAACAAACAAAAGCAACAGCTATAATTGAGAGGGGGTCGGTAGCTCTTTAAGGCAGTTAGGGTGACTGAGACCCTGACAGTAAAAAAAAAAAAAAAAAAAATCAAACCAGCACAAATGTCTTTGGACCTATCTTTTTGGTTTCCACTTTGCTACAGATCAAAACAGCATCTGACTTCTATCTCTTACCTAGGTCTGTTTTTCCACAAGCAACCTGGGCCTCTCCTGGGAGAGAGGTCTCTCCTAGGATGTAAATCTAATCCTAACATTGGGTTTGGTCAAACCACTCACTCACCGAAGGATACTACACTCACTTGAAGGGTACTATACTCACCTGAAGGATACTGCACTCACTGGAAGGGTACTACACTCACCCAAAGGATACTGCACTCACCTGATGGGTACTATACTCACCCAAAGGATACTACACTCACTTGAAGGGTACTATACTCACCTGAAGGATACTGCACTCACTTGAAGGATACTGCACTCACTGGAAGGGTACTGCACTCACCCGAAGGATACTGCACTCACCTGAAGGGTACTGCACTCACCCGAAGGATACTACACTCACCTGAAGGATACTGCACTCACTTGAAGGGTACTGAACTCACCCGAAGGATACTGCACTCACCTGAAGGGTACTGAACTCACCTGAAGGATACTGCACTCACCTGAAGGGTACTGCACTCACCTGAAGGATACTGCACTCACCCGAAGGATACTGCACTCACCTGAAGGGTACTGAACTCACCTGAAGGATACTGCACTCACCTGAAGGATACTTCACTCACCTGAAGGATACTACACTCACCCGAAGGATACTGCACTCACCTGAAGGGTACTGAACTCACCTGAAGGATACTGCACTCACTTGAAGGGTACTGAACTCACCTGAAGGATACTGCAGTCACTTGAAGGGTACTATACTCACCTGAAGGATACTGCACTCACTTGAAGGATACTGCACTCACTGGAAGGGTACTGCACTCACCCGAAGGATACTGCACTCACCTGAAGGGTACTATACTCACCTGAAGGATACTGCACTCACTTGAAGGATACTGCACTCACTGGAAGGGTACTACACTCACCCGAAGGATACTGCACTCACCTGAAGGGTACTATACTCACCTGAAGGATACTACACTCACCTGAAGGATACTGAACTCACCTGAAGGATACTGCACTCACCTGAAGGGTACTATACTCACCTGAAGGATACTGCACTCACCTGAAGGGTACTGAACTCACCTGAAGGATACTGCACTCACCTGAAGGGTACTGAACTCACCTGAAGGATACTGCACTCACCTGAAGGGTACTGAACTCACCTGAAGGATTCTGCACTCACCTGAAGGGTACTGAACTCACCTGAAGGATTCTGCACTCACCTGAAGGATACTGAACTCACCTGAAGGATACTGCACTCACCTGAAGGGTACTGAACTCACCTGAAGGATACTGCACTCACTTGAAGGGTACTGAACTCACCTGAAGGATACTGCACTCACTTGAAGGGTACTGCACTCACTTGAAGGATACTTCACTCACCTAAAGGATACTGCACTCACCTGAAGGATACTATACTCACCTGAAGGATACTGCACTCACCTGAAGGATACTACACTCACTTGAAGGATACTTCACTCACCTGAAGGATACTGCACTCACCTGAAGGATACTAAACTCACCTGAAGGATACTGCACTCACCTGAAGGATACTACACTCACTTGAAGGATACTTCACTCACCTGAAGGGTACTACACTCACCTGAAGGATACTATACTCACCTGAAGGGTACTGCACTCACCTGAAGGATACTACACTCACTTGAAGGGTACTGCACTCACCTGAAGGATACTACACTCACTTGAAGGATACTACACTCACCTGAAGGATACTATACTCACCTGAAGGATACTATACTCACCTGAAGGATACTGCACTCACCTGAAGGGTACTGCACTCACCTGAAGGGTACTACACTCACTTGAAAGATACTACATTGGCTTACAGGATAGAGCATTTTCTTCTTGATTCCTTCACCTTGAAGTTCTTTCTTGAATCCAGTATAATAAATTCTCATGCCTTCTATTCTAGAAAAGCCACTTATTCACTTTTAAATCCAAGGCTTATTTCCAATCCTGTATTCCAGAATCTTCACAATCTTTGACCCACCATCACTAGACTCCCCTGGGTTTTCTCTTTATTTGGGGGCATTCCTTCCCATTTTCTCTGCTCTTCTTCCTCCTTTTCCTGATGTTTAACTGTCAACTAGGTGTTTTCCATCTGTGCCATTCACTGTCCAGTCCTGAAGGTTTAGATGACACATGCGATACTTCCTGTCCTCTAAATCATCACTAACCTAGAGTAGTCAGAACCTCCTCTTGCATTTCTTGGACTCCTTATATACACCTCTTTCCCAATGGAAAGAGCTCTTTAATTACATCATGTTGGCAGCTAGAGATTTGGCCAGTGGTTAAAGGCTTGCTTTCTGATTATACCATGCTTTGCCTTCTCTTTCATGTCCTAACAATTTCATCAGCATTAAATGTGGACCTACCATCAACATTTTTCCTGATTCCAACCACTTTGCACAAATTCCACTGTAGCACTTTGTCTACACCACCTTCCATTCCCACCAGGACTAATATAATAGCCTCCTTCCCTCTCTCATTGCTTCTAGACTTGGCCCCCTTGAAAACAACAAAACTATCCACACAAGAGCCACAGTGATCTACTCAGAGGATAGAGATACATGAAAGACAGAGAAACCAGAGAGGAGGAAGACAGACAAAATAGAGATATGAGGGAATGAGGGAGGAAGGGAATGAGGGAGGGAGGAAGGGAATGAGGGAGGGAGGAAGGGAATGAGGGAGGGAGGAAGGGAATGAGGGAGGGAAGAAAGGAATGAGGGAGGGAGGAAGGGAATGAGGGAGGGAGGAAGGGAATGAGGGAGGGAGGAAGGGAATGAGGGAGGGAGGAAGGGAATGAGGAAGGGAATGAGGGAGGGAGGAAAGGAATGAGGTCAGTTCACACAAAAATTACAAAGCTACTACATTCATGCACCTAGCTCTAAACATAAATAACAACTAGGAGATTCTGAATGGCACATTTTCTTAGGGTGAGTTACTGCTACAATTTCTAACAAGCTTTGAAAGTATTATCCAAAAATTTCTGGGTATTTTTATTATGTTACTATAATTCATTTTCATAATTAGGTTCCTGGTTCTTTTAACCTTATCAAGAAACTTGTTTAACTTAATTAGACAGCTAATAAAAGATTGACTATGAAATATATGCTAATGAAAGCTTTGACTCAATATAGGTCACTCAGCAGGAAGGCAAAGTTCCAGATGGAGGGCACAGTTGGAAGCAAACATGGAGTAAAGGGAAAGTTCAATGACACCTGACTACCCCAGAGCAGAATGGGTGGAACCAGTGTCACAAAATTAGGAGACATTCCTTCATTCACTACATTCATAAGCTCATGAGCAGTTATCTCTTGGGCCATGTGAACAAGGGGAATGGAAGCTATTTTTAAAATGCAGTAATAAAATACCTGAGTGTCTCAATTACCTTTTTCTAGTGGTCTATGGTTATCTAATATGTGAGTAAAGTTGCCTAACCTAAAGGTACCCCTTCCTACCTAGCAGTTTAAATAAACATGGGTTACTCAATAAAAAGCTCACAAGTCCAAGAATGAAAATATTAAGTGAGAATATGAACTCTCTATTCTATTATGGAATTATAACTGTACCCTAGTTTACAAAATTTCCAATAACTTAAGATTTCTTTCATTGCTTTTTTCCCCATCAGTTATATTAGATTGGGTCCGAGCATGAGAGTTTAATATCATACACATTAAATGACTTCTCTTTTCCACATAAGCAAAATTATCAATCAGATATGTTCCCATATTTGTTCAAACCGTCCCATAGTCAGTTAACTAATCTTGACCATTACATTATAACTCCCTCTCTCATTTATTCTAATTTTCTTCTGTGACTTTAATTAGTCACAGAAGGTGACAGATGATCAGATTTAGCTAGAAATCTTACCTACTAGCTTTGATGATCAACGACTGTTTATGTCACTGAAGTGATTTACCAAATGAGTCTGCTCAGCAGCCCACATGGAAAGAGGCCTCTGAGTGTCCAGCAGACAAGGTGTTTCTTACCTCTCGTGGCTTACTGGCAATGGCAACGCTGCCATCTTTGTTGTATTTGATGGGTGATCCTCCCTCTTGTACAAGGGTCCCATAACCTGTGCTGGTGTAAAATGCAGGAACCCCAGCCCCACCTGCGCGGATCCTCTCTGCAAGCGTGCCCTGTGAATGAGCAAACAATATTCCATGAGATGTTCACTAAGTCCTGAGTGGAGACACAGAAAGTGTTAGAGGTTTACAATTCAAACAAGTACCTCACACTGGATGTGTGTAATGCCCAGTGCTGGAGTGTCAGTCAAACAAGGCTCAGCTTCTGCAGACAATAACCACTCCATCCTTACTCCTTACTCAAGAGGTGACAGTTCATCTGTCTCGTCATGCTTTCTACCCTCACTGGCTCCTTCACATCATATTCTACAAATGCCCAGTTTTGATATTTCTACATCAGATTTCAAATCTAAACTATATAATTTTAGCTAGTTTATGGTTTTAAATATTGTTAAATTTTGTTTTACCCTGCATCATATGTAGGTGTAAACTAAATCATTTTATACTTAATAGTAATAAGTATGCCAGGCAAGGTGTGCCCATGCCTATAATTCCAGCACTGAGGAAGCTGAAGCAGGGTAGGGATATCTGGGTTCGGCTAGACTTCATAGCCAGACCCTGTCACAAAAAACAAAAATTGGAGCTAAAGAGAATGCGCAATGGTTAAAGACACTTGCTTGCAAAGCCTGACAGCCCAGATTCAATTCCCCAGCAAACATGTAACGCCAGATGCACAAAGTGGTACATGCACCTGGTATTTTTTTATAGTGCCAAGTGACCCTGGTGTGCCCTTCTCTTCTCTTCTCTTCTCTTCTCTTCTCTTCTCTTCTCTTCTCTTCTCTTCTCTTCTCTGCTCTGCTCTGCTCTGCTCTGCTCTGCTCTGCTCTGTTCTTCTTTTTCTTTCTTTCTTTCTTTCTTTCTTTCTTTCTTTCTTTCTTTCTTTCTCTCACAAGTAAATAACTAAATAATTATTTATTTACTTATTTTGTAAGCAAGAAGAGAGTCACAAGAAGAAAGAGACACAGAGAGAGAATGGGCATGCCAAGGCCTTTAGCCATTGCAATGTACTCTAGATACATACACCACTTTGTTCATCTGACTCTTCATGGATACTAGAGAATCAAACCTGAGTCATTAGGTTTTGCAGGCAAGTGCCTTAACCACTGAGTCATCTCTCCAGCCCTAAATAAGTATTTTTAAAACAACAATCAACATCAACAAAAAACCCAGTAAGTCAACAATGGAAAGTGGTCAATCAGGCATGGAGACACATACCTGTAAGCTCAGGACTTGGGAGGCTGAGGCAGAAGGAATGCCATGAGTTCAAAGCCAGCACAGTTTACGTATTTAGTACCAGGCTGTCCACAGCTAGACAGCAATAACTTATCTCAAAAGAACAGCAAGAGGAAAACTTCAAAATTACTTAAAATGGTTTAAGATAACTGGTAGTTTTAAGGTGTGTCCCCCATGGGCTCAGGTGTTTTGTTAAAATTGAGTTTGCAGCTTCAGCCCCTAGCAAGTGGACTCCTGTACAGAGGGGCATGTCACTAGAGGAAGATCTGAATTCCAGCCTAGAGGCATACGGAGAGGCTTCGAGTTTGGGCTGTCCTTGCTTGTGGTGCTGGCTGTTTGGTATTATCTCTCTCCTTGGATTTATGAATAGGAGCCAGCTTCTTCCACCATTTGATGGAACTTCCTCTGGATCTGTAAGCTTGAAATAAATCCCTTGCTCCCACAAACTGTGTCTAGTTTGGAGTTCATCCCAGAAATGTGGAGCTGACTACAAACAATAATAATTTTCATAGATATTTTATTTACTACATTAATCAAGAAACAGTTCAAAGGTAAACAAAGATGAGGATATGACTAAATGAAGTACTTAGGGCTGGCGAGATTGCTCAGTGGTTAAGGTACTTACCTGCAAAGCCTAATGACCTGGGTTTTATTCCCCAGTACACATGTAAAGCCAGATGCACAGGGTGGCACATACATCTGGAGTTTGTTTGCAGTGGCTGGAGGCCCTGGTACACCTATGTACTCATTCATTCTCATTCTCCCTCTCTTGCTCTGCTTGCAAATAAATAAAATGTTTTTTTTAAATACTTTTTAAATTTTTTTTAAAGGCTGGGAGTATTTCAGTTTTGTTTCATAGTAGAAATGCTGAAGATGAAGTTTCTTTGGCTATCCTTTTGACCTTCATCCTTCCCATGGGTGACCCTTCCTACTCTTAGACACCAGTAACTTCAAACCTAGTCTCTCTAGGTTCCCCCACCCTTAACTGATTTTCCACCCAGGTTTCCCCAAGGGAACATGTCCTGACCTCTAACAATGAAACCTACGATGGAGGTGTTCTTACAACATTGTTACTAGATACCTGATTAGGTAATTAGCAATCAGAACTGACATAGGTATTAATAGTCTATTCACATTGTCCCAGCCTCTTAATGACTGTCTGTATTAACTGGACCCTTAAATGCATAACTGAAAGACAGTGTAACAGTCACAACCAAAGATACCGAACTATCTGAGTAGAGGGATGCTCTGGGGAAGGACTTGGGCATAAAAATATTTTATTTTTATTTTTATTTCTTTTTTTTTTTTTTTTTTTGAGAGACAGAGAGAAAGAGGCAGAGAGGGAAAGAGAAAGAGAGAGAGAGAATGGGCACACCAGGTTCTCCAGATGCTACAAACAAACTCCAGATGCCTGTACCACCTTGTGCATCTGGCTTACATGGGGGAATCAAACTTGGGTCCTTTGGCTTTTCAGGCAAGTGCCTTAGCCACTAAGCCATCTCTCCAGCTCTTTTTTTTTTTTTTTTTTTATAAGGGAAAAATATATAAAAGAAATATTAAAGAAGCTCCTCTCCTACTTAGGTGCCCTCTCACAAAATAGGGGACAACACAAAAGCTACTACAAAGGTAACTGAAATATTCATTTTTTTTTCATTTATTTATTGCAAGAGGGGTAGAATTGGGCACACTACAGCCTCTGATCACTGTAAATGAACTACAGATGCATGTGCCACTCTGTGCATCTGGCTTTATGTGGGTACTGGGGAATCAAACTCAGGCTGGCAAGCTTTATAACCAAGCACCTCCAACAGCTGAGCCATATCCCCAGCCCTGAAATATTTTTAACAACTCCACAATCTAAATGGCATAGCATCTTAACCTGTATAATGAAAAAGATAGGCTATGGCCGAGGCTGTTTACTCCTTTAATACAGAAGTTCAACTCTAACCCCCAATGTGATAGGGCTACAAGATATGCAGGGCTCTGATACGATAAGATCACCATCCTTGTAAGATACATTAGAGAGTTCATGCTTGCTTATCTCTTCATGCCAAGAAGACCAGAAGATGTCATCCATCACAAGCCAGGATTAGGGCCCTTACCAAGAACTTGAGGGCACTTTGATCTTGGACTTCTCAACCTCTTAAATTGGGAGATAAAATTCTGTTGTCCAAGCCACTCAGTCTGTGGAATTTTGTTATGGTAGCCCAACGTGACTAAGTATAACTTTGTTTAACTGCAAAACTTTAAATGAAAATTGGGTAAAATTCAACATAGTACTATGCTCTGTAAACACAGGTGACAATGCTGTAGGTGTCCAGGTATGACTGTGAAACGTGAAACCCTTGCTGGAACAGTCCCCCATGCATGTTCTCTCTAGACCAGCCTATATTTGATCTAATTACTGATAACATTTATTTTAAAAATTCTACTATGTTACATTTTTTAAAAACTTGATAAAATCTAAGGTAAAATGACTTTTAAACAAAATGGGGGGGCTCAATTTGAGAAATTAAGACAGATTATGTCAAAATATAAGCCCCAAACTGTAAACTTATAAACCCTTTCTTTATCCAAATGGCTTCAAAAAGTTTGCCTACTCTTCATTCAATTAGCAGATAATGTGGAAAGCGAGTGGAAACTTGTTCGATGTATTGCAGCAATAGCTGGCTTTGTAACAGCGTCAGTTCCCTGGGGCCCTGGGCTCTGATCCCAGCAGGTCCTCTGCACCATAGGCAGCTTGGCCCTCCAGTGGCTACCCTCTACCTGGTCACTCAGAAATTTCTAACTAATAAGATTCATAAAAATTGACAGGACAAAAAAAAATTGACAGGCCAATTCCCAAACATTTCAGTGATTCCTTTGGCTTGCTTTTAGTAGTACCAAATGCAAAATTGTAACCTGCAGCCCAGTATTTTTCTACAAATAACTCCTTTTTCAATATAGAGTAACAAAAAACATTAATTATCTAGCAATCAACAGGTGGGTCATAAAAACAAATTCCTCGGTGTGCCAAAACAGCATCTCCTCTGTCTTACACACAGAAAAATTTTAAGAAAGAAACAGGAAGTTTTCCACAAACTAGTAATACTGTGAAATTAAAATGGAGGATTTTCTCACCTGAGGTGTCAGCTCTACTTCTAATTCGCCAGATAAGAACTGTCGTTCAAATTCCGCATTTTCTCCCACATATGAAGAAATCATGCGTTTTATCTGCTTAGATCTAAGTAAAAGGCCCAAGCCAAAGTTGTCAACCCTGCAAGGAAATGAAAATAGCTTAAATCACAAGAACATCTTACAAAACACCATGATCACATGTTTTTAAGGAGATGGAATTTTAGTAATTCACAGCAAAAACAAAGTCCTTTCTTCTATGGCACTTAATCCATGGTATCGCTCCATTCCTAAACACCCATGCAATTTAACAAGGTGGCTAATCTTTTCTAATTTTACAGATGAGAAAATTAAGGCCTTAAAAGGCTTATGTAAGTACAGCTCATTACACTGACCCTCAGGAAGGGTTGGCTGGAGAAGCTCCATGTGCTCCAACTCAAACAGAAGTCAGCACACTCACTGTGGTAGTTTGATTCAGGTGTTTAATTAAAATTTGTACCTTGAGTCTCCAACCACCTGGCTGGAGGAGGTGTCACTGGGGGAGGATACTGGAGTCAGCCTTAAGGTGTGTTTGGGCTGATTTCCAGCCTAAACGTATGCAGAGAGGTCGGAGCTCTGGCATGGTCCCTACTGCTTGCTGCCTGGTTGTGCTTGTTGCTTTTGGTTTTCACTGATTTTTTTACGTTGTTTCTTTCTGCTTGAATGTATAGAAACAGCTTCTTCTGCCACTAATGGAATTTCCTCCTAGATCTGTGAGCTTGAAATAAGCCCCTTCCTCCCATAAACTATGTCTGGTTGGGATGGTTATCCCAGCAACATGGAACTGTCTATAACACTCACTGAGCCAGAGACCCAAACTATCAATTATACATTTTCCATTTATCATCTATACTTTGCTTATGAATATTTATATACTTAAATGGTTTAGCCCTCTCTCATCAGTAAATTAATCATCAACAGTGAAAAGCTCTAAGTTGCAAGGTGAATACTGTATCTGTTATATTACATAAGTTTTGGATTAATGTCTCTTCTGTTTTAAAGCTAGAAGTCAGCTTATTCTTAGATATGGGGTAGGTGGTGCTGACATATTTTCATTAGATAAAAGTTTCAAGTGTGTGTATTTCTTTTTTCTATCATACTTTCAAAGAAGATACACCTAAATTTTCAAGCAAAGCCCATGTACTACAACAGATTAATTATAGAATAAAAACTTTTCTATTTTCAGTCAGCTTATCTCTCTTCATTGAGAACTTTCAGAAATCTTTTAACCAACTAGAGGCAAATAACTCTGAGGGTGTTTGTTGTGAGATGGGGTCTCACTATGTATCCTACAATGGCCTGGAACTCAATTATCCCTTGCCTCAGACTACAAAGTGCTGGGATTACAGACGTTGCTTTACAAAACAATTTTTAAGGGTAAAATATTTTTAAAGGTGAAAAACCACAATGAGATACCAAATTAAATACAAACAATGGCTAAATAAAAACAAAGAGAAAAACAAGCATTGGGAAGCACTTGAAGCACCAAAAATGTCCTATGTGCTAAGGTGAAAGTATACTGATCCACTGTGGAAAAAAAACTATTATTAGTATCTTTTGCATACTGAGACAGCTATTCCACTCTTGGGTCCGCACCTAACAGGGATGCGCACTTCTGTTTACCATGTATACAAGGCATGTATAAAAAATACTTAAGAGCAGCACTGGTCACTATGGACAAAACTGGAGCGTCCCATACCCAGTGGAATAAATGGTGGCTTCTCCACACAAAACAAAATGATAAAGTAATGAGAATGGATAGTCTACAGCCACTAAAAAGCATGAAGAAATCTCAGAAAAATGTTAACAAAATAAGCCAAGCCACCAAAGGGTACATACTTTAAGTGAGCTTGAGACTTTGACCTAGTTAATGTATATATGAGGTCAGAAGCGTCAGTCACCGTTAACCTTGGGAGTGGGAGATGGGATAGTGACTGGCAGAAGCACGAGAGCAGCTTTCTAGGGAAACTGGCCCTGCTCTGTGTCTCTGTGTCTTTATCAGGGTGGATACACAGCTTGTAGAATTCCATCTGTGATGTGGTCACTTCTCTCTATGACACTCTGCTATGCATCCACAGTTTCTAAGACAGAATTGTCTCTTAGAAAGGGCAGTCTTTACGTGCTTCATTTGCCCCTTCTTGAGCTCCTTGGAGCTCTGATGGTTGCTTCCCTGCGCAGCCACCCCATACCAGCTTATTCTGGGGCTACAACCCCAAATGAGACCCTGACTAGTTCTGCAAAGATAGAATAAACAGTAACCTTGTAATTACAACAGATGGCAGGATATGCTAAAAGAAGTCCACATAGTAAGTGACAAGAATGCAGAAGATCAAGTCTCCAGTTTTTGATGGAAAAGTCGAAATGAAGGAAAAATCCTCACAGACAGTGACACGTAAACAAATGGAAGCAACAGGAAAACACTGCTTGAGAGAAGAGTGGAAGCTGGAGAAGTTGAGCATCTTCACCAGATGCCGAGCATGGCTGCGGCATGGGCTGAACAAAGAGGGGGAGGGCCAGACTGTTCTGCTTAGAGGGACTTCATCTTGAAGGACATGGAAACCCTCTGAAAAGTAACAGGCTATAAAACAAACTCGAGACATTTAGAAATGAAAGAGACTTGCCTAGTCCAAACAAGCAATGATGAGCATCTAAAGATAGAGGCAACAGAAATGGAGGACAAACCAAGAAGCACTGGGAGATGATTCATTCATAAGATTTCTTACCCATTCCCATACAGACACAGACCCTCTACAGAACTCCGGCTTTGGAAGAGTGGGCTGGGACATTAATGTAGTGCTCACTAGGAACATCAACTTATTAGATCAGCAAAAGTGTTAATACTGCAGTTTGTGTGACAAAACACTCACCTTTGTGAGTGTGTGAAGTGTGCATCTGTGTACACATAATTGTATGTGTGTGATACACAGTATGTGCCCGTACATGTGCACATGGAGGCCAGAGAACAACCTAGGGTATCACCCTCAGGAACATCATTCATTTCCTTTGAGATAGGATCTTACTTGCCTGTGGCTCACTGATTAGACTAGACTGGCCAGCCAGTGAGCCCTAGAGAATCCTCCTATCTCCACCTGCCCAGCACGGTGATTCCAGGTGTGTGACATCACACTCAGCATTTACATGGACAATGACAAAACTCAGGTCCTCATACTTGCCAAGTCATCTATCTTCCCAACTCAAAATAGCTTTTTTTAAAATGTTTTTATTTTTGTTTATTTATTGGAGAGAGAGAGGAGGAGGAGGAGGGAGAGCGAGAGAGAATGGGCACACCAGGGCCTTCAGCCACTGCAAACGAACTCCAAACACATGCACCCCTTTGTGTATATGGCTTACGTGGGTCCTGGAGAATTGAACCTGGGTCCTTTGGCTTTGCAGGCAAGTGCCTTCCACTAAGCCATCTCTCCAGCCCGACACAGCTTTTTTTTTTTTTTTTGGTTTTGCGAGGTAGGGTCTCACTCTAGTTCAGGCTGACCTGGAATTAACTATGTAGTCTCAGGGTGGCCTCGAACTCTTGGCGATCCATCCTCCTACCCCTGCCTCCCGAGTGCTGGGATTAAAGGCGTGCGCCACCATGCCCGGCCTGACACAGCTTTTAACAACTGCCTTTTCTCCACTTGGCTCCTATGTTCTCATTCTCCTCAGGCCTACCAGTCCCCATTCCAGCTCAAAGACTTCTTCCCAATTCATACCCTTTGCCTTCCCTTCTCCCTGCAGCCCACACACTATACATCTTAGTATATATAGATAACAGGTAACAGTTAACTTTCCACTAATCTTGTTTTATAGCTTAGCTCTAGAATACTAATCCACAATGTCTCACCATTTACCAGGGGCATAAATATAGCTTTAAAATCACATTAATTCTCACTTTTTCCAAAAGAAACTAAAGTCTAATTAACATGTATTTCAAAACTACTTTGTATGATTGTGGAATTTCTTGCAGGTTAATAATACATTTCTCCACTAGAGGTCTCCACATTACTAAAGATTTATTCCCCAAATATTGCCTACCCCTACTGCTTACACAGATACAATGCTTTCTAGTTCTTTCCTCCTCTCTCCCGCCCTTCCTCTCCCCTAACTTAGTGTCTCCTGTAGGCTTCCCAACCACACCCATGAGAGCAACTCTATCCTTTGAGAAACTCAAGACAAAATTAAATAAGCAATCTTTAATTTCTCTTCCATCAAATCTAAGACATCCTGACTCTACTTCCACAACATATTCAGAATTAAACCATTACTGTGACCTGCACCTTCTCTTGCCTGGGCATCAGAGTAACATTCTCTGCTTCTGCTCTTCCCCTTCACAATACACCTTCACCATGGAAGCCACAGTAAGCCTTATAAAACACGGAAATCAAGCAGGGACCTGCTCTGCTCAAAGACCTGCAATGGTGCTTATCACTCAGAGTAAAGCAAAGGGCTCTAGAGCAGCCGGCAAGCCCGGGGTCTGTATGCCTTTATGCATATGACCTCACTCCTAAAGCAAAGGGCTCGAGAGCAGCTGGCAAGCCCGGGGTCTGTATGCCTTTATGCATATGACCTCACTCCTAAAGCAAAGGGCTCTAGAGCAGCCAGCAAGCCCGGGGTCTGTATGTCTTCATGCATGTGACTCCCTCCTCCCAGAGTCCTGTATGCTCACTGGCCTCCACGCTAATTCTCAATGGAGCCAGGTGCAGCTAGGCAGCTCTGCACTAGCCATTCCATCCGGGAAATTATTCTCCCAGGTGTCTGCATGGCTTCTCTCTAACTTGTTTCAAGTCTGTGCTCAAATCTTACCTCAGAGAGTGTCATCCGGATCTCTGGCTGAACACTGATACCTGCTGTGGTGGTTTGATTCAGGTGACTCCATAAACTTATGTATTCTGAATGCTTAGGTTCCCAACTGATGGCAATTTGGGAACTGATACCTACTGGAGGCAGTGTATTGTTGGGGGTGGGTTATGGGTGTTATAGCCAGCTTCCTCTTGCCAGTGTTTTGCACAATCTCCTGTTGCTATTGTCCACCTGATGTTGGCCAGGAGATGATATCCACCTTCTGCTCATGCCATCATTTTCCCTGTCAGCATGGAGCTTCCCCTAGAGCCTGTAAGCCAAAATAAACCCCTTTTTCCCACAAGCTGCTCTTGGTTGGGTATTTTATACCAGTAATGAGAAGCTGACTGAAACAGTAAAATTGGTACAAAGAAGTGGGATCATTGCTGCTAGAAACCTGTGTGGCTTTTGGTGTTTTGGAGCTGATTTTTGAGAGGAATGTGGAAGGATTTGAAACCTTGGCCTAAGAGACACCCTGAAATGCTGTAACTAGAGCTTGATGGACTATTTTGGTCAAAGTTGAAAGACCTGAATGTACTAAGAACTAAGGGCTGTGAAGTTTGGCTTATGAGAGTGCAAAAGAGCTTTGCCTGGACTGTGCTTGAAGCAGTTTGTGTGTTAGGCTTGCGGTTATGCCCATGTCCTAGAACTTGTGCAGGGCTGCTTTGTATAGAAACGGACTAGTATGAACAGAGGGATATGGCACAGAAATGAAATCTCTGGGCCGAAACTTCTGCCCTTCAGCTGCAATTGTATGAGAGATTACAACATTTGAGATTGGGCCAGCTGATCTGCACTGGAACAACAAGAAGAATGCAGAGTCTTTTGAAGGAGCCTGAATGCTAAAGGAGTGTTCTGTTCCTCAAAATCTACTTTTTTCTCCCCTGGATTAACAAATTGGCACCCCACTTGGTATTATGGAATATAAAAAAAATGCAGCAAAGAGAGGGTCATTGAATTTGCAACACAGTTTAGTATTTTGGAAATGGCCATGGCCCCTGAGAAGCAGGGTTGTTGGATTATCTGCATGGAGACCCGATGGAGCCATGTGGATGAACCGTGGGTTGCAGTGAAGACCCAATGGAGATGCCAGGACTATGGGATGGCTGCCAAGAAGAGTTGCTGGCCCTGGATGAAGTTTTCCAGGACTGTGAGTACCCGAGTTGAAAGGGTGGAATTGGAACTCCAGAGACATGTCATTGGTTAAAATTATTGGACTTGGAGCTAGAGTTTGATGTTTGCCCTGGTTGTTTTAAATCTTGTATTGGTTGAATACTCCTTTGCTATGCTAAATGCCATCTTTTGCAGTGTGAATGTTTATTCTGTGCCACTGTGGGTTTTGTGAGGATTTGGGGTATTATAGTTCAGTTAAAAGATCTTGGACTATGGGGATGTTGGAACATCATTGGGATTGATGAAACTATGGGGGTCTTTTAAACTTGAACTGAATGCATTGTATTTTACATCATGTATGGTTATCCGTTTATGGGGGACATGGGTGAAATGTGGTGGTTTGATTTGGGTGTCCACCATAAACTTGTGTTCTGAATGCTTAGGTTTCTAACTGATGGTGATTTGGGAATTGAATCCTCCTGGAAGCAGTGTATTGTTGGGGGTGGGTTATAGCCAGCTTCTTCTTGCCAGTGTTTGGCACATTCAACTGTTGCTGCTGTCCACCTGATGTTGGCCAGGAGGTGATGTCCACCCTCTGCTCATGCCATCATTTTCCCCTGCCATCATGGAGTTTCCTCTTGCATCTGTAAGACCAAATAAACCCCCTTTTCCCATGAGCTGTTCTTGGTCAGGTGTTGTCTGCCAGCATTGAGAACCAGACTGCAACTCTTGCCCTCTACTTTCAGGATTCCAAACCCCTTACTTATTCTTTTTCTTTTTTTCCATGACACATACAACTCTCTAATAGAGAAGGGATTTAGCAGAATTGAGAATGAGATAAGAGAGGGTAATGGAGGATAAATATGATCAAAATACATTTTGTGCATGTATGAACATGTCAGTATATAAAAATAAAATAGTTACTGATTATGTGAACTACTTATTCTCTGCCTTTCCCCGACAGAACAGAAGATCCATGACACAGACATCTTCTGTTTTACTCACTTTTGTATCCCAAGTACATGTAAGCATGTGTAGCACATAAAGAGAGCTTCAGAAATACTTGTTGAACATTTATGAAATAAATTTACTACTGACTGCCACTTCTCCTTTCCCCACCAGCTCCTCTCTCATGACATAAAAATCACCATGTCATTATTTCATGCTCATTCCTCTGGATCTGTGTTCAGCTTCCAGCCTGCTGCATCTGAGATGGCTGGCCTGTACACTGAATAAAGGGGCTCCCTTGCCAATGCCCCTAACGGGGCTCAGGAAAAGGGAGGTGCCATCAAGAGGATGGGGTAGAGAGAACAGTACATTGAGATCTACATTCCTTTGGCTCTCTTCCTCTCAAGTTAGGTAACCTTCTATATATATATCTTCCCTTAATCCCTTTCATCCCAGGGCTGGTGATAACAATGCTCCTCTGTTACCATCTCCAGGGTTTGTTGTTTTTGTTTTCCTTCAGCCCTAATAAATCCACTTAAAAGGGTCCTTTTGTTACACTCTTAAATTGCCCAGTTCTCAGAGTGCCACTAATAATCCAGAACTATGGTTAATAAAATCATAACCATAAACTAATTCATGAAGGTGAATACAGCCTGTTAGCCTGTTTGCTTTCTGTAGTTTTAAATATCTGAAACTCCCTCCAAGCCTACGAGGTCCATTCCAAAGCCCAGAACATAACTGGTCATTCATTGACTAGGAAATTTTTCTAACTACTCTTTCATACCTCTCTGTTTGGCTTTTCAACACATTACACTTTTGACCTTGGCTCTATTTAAAGATAATCTTCTGTATTTGTTGATCTTGGCTCTGGGGAGCACTGTGAAGTTGCCCTTAGCTTTGTTTTAGACTAGGGTCCTGGCATAGCAACCAAGCAATGCCTAAGATTATCAGCCCAAGCTACTAGCTAATATTAGTAGTAATTGATGATTTAAAAATAAAAGGAGGAAAGGAGGTCCCTTACATCTAGGATCTCAAAATAAAAAGAGAGAAGACATTTGTCTTTTGCAAATGAGGACTATATATGTCATAGAGAAACATGTACAGAAAAGCATCTCATAACTCTTTGATATGGAAGCTAATGTTCCTTGCCTTTGGTAGCCAACTTTTTTCTAAAATACTTAAAGAAAAAAATATTTGACCTTTTTCCTGCAGCATGATAGACTTGGACTTCAAACATCTTAGGGGTTAGAAATTTAAAACCGCCGGGCGTGGTGGCACACGCTTTTAATCCCAGCACTTGGGAGGCAGAGGTAGGAGGATCACTGTAAATTCGAGGCCACCCTGAGACTACATATTCCAGGTCAGCCTGAGCTACAGTGAGACCTTACCTCAAAAAAAAAAAAAAAAAAAAAAAAAAAAAAAAGAAAAAGAAATTTAAAACTAAGAATCTGTAAAAGATATATATATGGAAAGCAAAGGGATACTGCATGGGAGGTACCAACATTCTACAAATACCCTCATCTTATGAATCTGAAATTTAATTTGCTGAATTTTCACTCTGAAATCTCATTAACAGATAACAAATAAAACTGTAATCATATAGGAAACTATAGGAAACTACTTCCCATTTCTTTTCATGTGGGGACGTGTTTTAATCTCAATCACATGATTTTTACAAAAGTGACCAAAGAAAGGTAAATGCTGGGCTGGAAAGATGACTTAGCAGTTAAGGCTTCTGCCTGCAAAGCCAAAGGTTCCTGGTTCAACTCTTCAGGACCCACGTAAGCCAGATGCACAAGGAGGGGTGCACGCATCTGAGTTTGTTTGCAGTAGATGGAGGCACTGATGTGCCCATTCTTTCTCTCTCTCTTTCTCTCTCTCAAATAAATAAAATATATATTTTTTAAAAAGTAAATGCTGTATTTGAAGGTAAAGTTTATTTTTCCACGGTTACAGGGCATAAATGAAATTTTCTGTGTACTAAGCACGTAATACAAGTACATATCTCAAGAAGCATTTAGCCCATCCTAGACAAATGAATCTAGGAGAATGCTCGGTCAGCCAAGTTGACTTTTATCTACCCAGTGAGTTCTTCAGTCACTGCTGTTGCAATGAAAAAGAAAGAGGACTTTATCTCCAGGTTCAAAGTCATTGGCAAAGAGCAACAATCTTTATTTAGAGTGAGAAAGTGCCTATTGGGACCCCAAAAATCTCCCACCTCTGACTATATGGAGCTACATACAAGAAATCAGGTCGGGTATGGTGGCACATGCCTTTAATCCAGCACTCGGGAGGCAGAAGTAGGAGGATCGCTGTGAATTCAAGGCCAGCCTGAGACTACATAGTGAATTCCAGGTCAGCCTGGGCTAGAGCAAGACCCTACGAAAAAAAAAAAAAAGAAATCAGAAGTGCTGATTCTTATGCATTGCCTAATAGTATTAATTATCTTCCCACATGTAAGTTTCACAATAAACTAGAAGAATGGGTATATCATATCAGACATGCTTACTAAAAAGATTATTTAGGTTGCTGTTTATTATGATATGTTTGGTTCATACTGACTTATAATTCAAAGTCCTTCAAAAATCAAGAAAAGGCACTTTCTCAATATTTCCTACCTTCCTAGTAAACCATACCAAAGTATTGGTTCCGTTGTATGACTGTAAAGCAGAGTTTGGCTAACACTTAATACTTCATACAAGGCGAGTGGTATCTTATGACAGCAGGTCTCACTGATCACTAAAAACAAATAAAACAGATAACCAGGATCCAAGCTTTGGAAAGACTTGTAATTTGAGCAGATCCTTCCACAAAATGACCTCTTCTCAAATGAGAAAAATTGTGACTTCTAATTCCAACTTTTCCTCATTAATCTCAAAACTTAGGCCACATCCAATGAAGGGTGACTAATATTCCTTCAAACATTTGACTTTAATTACAAAATAAATGCCCACATTCCTATAGATCTTTAGGATTTAAACTCTAAGAAGATCTGCTTCCAAAGAGGGTTTTCAAAGTGTCACCTTGGTATACAGCACCTACTCTGTGACTGACAGTTATGCATTGACAGACAACATCTTCAATGGTGCTCCTATAAAATTATACCACCTTGGCTGGGGAAATGGCTTAGTGGTTAAGGCGTTTGCCTGTGAAGCCAAAGGAGCCCGGTTCAATTCCCCAGGACCCATGTAAGCCAGATGCACAAGGGGGCTCATGTGTCTGGAGTTCATTTGCAGTGGCTGGAGGCCCTAGCATGCCCATTCTCTCTTTCTCTCTGCCTCTTCCTCTCCCTCTCAAATAAATAAATAAATAAAATATTTTTTTTAAATTATACCACCCAGTGATATTGTAGGTATTTTAATCTGTCTAAGTCTATTCTGTGATATGCGCACAATAATGAAATCTCCTAACAACATATCTTCAGCTTGTATATCTGTCAAGCTCAGGCCAGTGGATGATCTGCAGCATCCCTTTTAGGCACAGAGCTGGCTCAAACACTCAATGAATTACAAAATATATTTTTAATAATTATAATGTCAGTTAAAAAGGAATGGGGCATGTTTAAGAACCATCAAGTAAAGCTGTGTGTGGTAGCGCACACCTTTAATCCCAACATTCAGGAGGCATAGGCAGTAGGATCGCCCTTGAGCTTGAGGCCAGCCTAAGACTACATAGTGAAATCCAGGCTGGCCTGGGCTGAAGTGAGATCCTACCTCAAAAAAAAAAAGGGGAGGGGAGCTGGAAAGATGGCTTACCAGTTAAGGCGTTTGCCTGCAAAGCCAAAGGATCCCAGTTCGATTCTCCAGGACCCACATAAGTCAGATACACAAGGGGGTGCATGCATCTGGAATTCGTCTGCAGTGACTGGAAGCCATGGTGCACCCTTCTCTCTTTCTCTCTCTCTCTGCCTCTTTCTCTCAAATTAACAAATAAAAATATTTTTAAAAAATAAATTTCAGGTAAACATGAGAAAGTTACTTCTCTATTTACAGACGTTTCCTGTGATGCCCAAGGGAACTAACTAAATGAACCTCTACAGTTTCATTCAGCTTCAACGCACCAAACTCAGAGGATGAACACAGCAGGCAACACACAACTACTTTATGTAACATAGTATGTACCACAGCAATACAATTCAGTATTCAAAGAAAGGATAAGGGCCTGTACAGGAATTCAGAATGGGGTAACATCAGTGAAGACAAAAAAAGTTCTGTAATTGTATAAGGCTACCTAAAAGATGTGTAACAGGAGTGAATCCTGAAAAGAAAAGAATGTGCATAGACAAAAGGGAGGAAGGAGAGCTTTCAACAGCAGAAATGAACTGAGAAAGGGAGAGGTGAGCACATTAGCATCAGTTTTGTTCCTAAATGATCTATACTGTTTATCATCACTTCCCTTTATTATAATAGGCTAAAATACCAATTTGGTTATTTTTTAGTTTTTTAAGATTATTAAAGTACTTCTTTCATTGCTGAAAGAGAATAGGCCATTTACTATTTTCAAGACAAATAGCTTTTCCTAACATACCTAAATGTACCAACATGTGGGTGCCATTAATACAACAGCTCATTATTAGTCACATAAACTAAGCTGCTTAGTTCTACTGTCTTAAAGTAGATGTGTATCCTCTACTTCCCACCAGTACCAGTGACATTTTCTATGATTAACTTACTCTTTCTATATGGCCTAGAGTAATAGCATAACCAAGAGAAAGAACCTGACACATTTCACATTGTTGTGCTCTCCACTTCATAAAAAATGACCTATAATAAATAACAAAGAACACAAAGAACATCTTTAATTTTAAAGTGCCAGAACACATTCAGAAATACTTATTCTAAGTACCAGGTATGGTGAAGCATACATGTAATCACCGCATTTGGGAGTTAAGGGCAGGAGAATCAGAAGTTCAATGTCATTCGTGACTACATGAGATCTAGTCTCCAAAAAAAAAAAATGTTTTATTCTAACTTTACAATATATTTTAACGTGAATAATTCAAAGTACAACAGGTAAAGATATAAAAACTTAACTTACATATTTACATAAAGTAAACCAAGTCTATTTTACTTATGATTATGAAAGATGTCACCAAAAATGTGTGATTAAATATAGCCTCACTGGGCCTAATGGTGCTGTGTAATCTCCCTTACTTGGGAGGCAGAAGGCTCACAAATTCAAAGCCTGCCTGGGCTGCAGAGTGAGCTCATAGCCAGAATAGGCAACTTACAGATATCTCATGTCAAAGTAAAAATTAAAAGCAGTGTTAGGCACAAGGACATAAATTCAACCACTAATACTGAAAACAAAAAGTAACCTCCACTCTTGACTTTATTAACCACTCTTTTGGTTTGGTATGGAGTCCACCTTTGTTTCTGTTTTTTGTTTTCATTTGTTTTTGTTTTTTTGTTTGTTTTGTTTTTTTGAAAGGTGAGTCTCACCTTGCAGTCTATAGACTAGACTGCCTAGTGTTGGGTTTAGGGAGACAAGCTACTATACCAGACAACTACTATCCTTAGATGATTGAGCATATTGCTCATGCAAATGGAGGCAAATTTAATTTCACTGATAAAATTTTAAAATATTTCTTAAGAACTGACATTTCCTTCAAGCCAATTGTTTTAAAAATTCACTTATTTAATCCCAGTACTTGGGAGGCAGAGGTAGGAGGATCATCATGAGTTCGAGGCCACCCTGAGAATACAGAGTGAATTCCAGGTCAGCTTGGCCTAGAATGAGACCCTACCTCGAAAAACCAAAAAAAAAAAAAAAAAAAAAAAAATTTTGCTTACCCTGCATTGTTGCTGACTGCAGTCAGTTCCTTCACTCCAGTCTTTAGTAATGCTCCTATAAGATTCTCTGGAATTCCACACAGCCCAAAACCTATAATAAACCCAAAGAGGAAATGATCTGTAAAGAGGGTAATGTGATTTTGGAGGAATATGTGTTATTATTCTCAATAGAAGAGAAAAATACAAAGCATATTATTAAAGCTATTAAGTAATATACTCAAATATATCTGAGCAAGTCAATACCTGTGACTGGATTTCCATGCTTGGTACCAACAGATATTACCAGACACCAGCATACTCAGTTTATATTATTATCTCACTTTATTATTCAACCTTTATGTAGTTACTTATTCAACCATATCTAGTTTATACGCCTGAGTAGACTTTACAGAACTGGAAGCCTAAACCTAAACTCTCATTTCTTTACATGCTCCAAAATGACTCTGAATGTTGGGCTTAAGAGGGGCATTCAATGACTTACCAGTCAAAGCAATGAATAGTGAACAGTCTAAAAATCAGTGTTGATCCCACGTATAGGAATCAGGAAACAAGTTCAGTGAGGCAGAGGCAGTGGTTACAGAAGACTTTCCAAACAAGAAGACACAGAATGCAGGGGTCTCAACCATAGAGACATGGTGGTAAGCTCTTGTGGTAGTTTGAATATATGTCCCCCAATATAGTCAGTGTTTTATTAGTTATAGTTTGCATCTGCAATCACCTTGCTAGAGGCAATGTCACCGGGGGCTGGGCTTAAGGTGTGGTGGTGGGTTTGAGATTCCATTGTAAAGATATGCAAAGTGTGCCTAATAGGAGTTCCTGAAGCTTGCTGTGGCTTGGCTGTAGTTTTGCTCTGTGTGCTGTGTGGCTGGTTGGTTTTTCTCTCTCTGCTTGGCCCTGTGAAGAGCAGGCCACTTCTTCTGCCATTATGGAACTTCCCCTGGATCTGTGAGCTTCAATAAATAATATCCTTTCCTCCATAACTGTGCCTGGTCTGGAAGTTCATCTCAGCGAACCTGAAGCTGTCTGCTATAGCTCTCCAGCTCAACAAGTAAAGAGCAGTGAAGATGTGGCTAGGGTAGCTGACAAATGATGCAAATATGCCAAGTTAAAGAGATTTCCCAAGGATCTGGGAGTCCTCACAACTCCTGATAAGATACCAGCACTTGGAGGCTTCAGCATTTTAAAATACTCAAAGAAAGAAAGAAAGAAAGAAAGAAAGAAAGAAAGAAAGGAAGGAAGGAAGGAAGGAAGGAAGGAAGGAAGGAAGGAAGGAAGGAAGGAAGGAAGGAAGGAAGGAAGAAAAAGAAATAAAGGAAGGAAGGAAGGAAGGAAAATAAAATCTAAAGTGTTAAATCTTGCTAAACTTTCAGGAAGGGATACTGTAATAAAATCATAGATATAATATGTAATAAATAAAGATAGTAGAAAGTAACTAAATAATAAAATACTTGGCACTTCTAATATCCAGAGCTCTACAAACATAAGGGATTACCATCCAAAGGAAAACAGAACTCTTACTCACCACCAACCAGCAATCTTGCACCATTAGGTATATCTTTCACAGCTTCCACTGGATCTGTATAAAATTTGGTACAGCGACAAGAACTGATGGAAAAGTAGCGTACATACCCCTGTAATGATAAAAATATTCCCAGTAAATAATCATTTGTAGACAAACTTTACTTGACATATTCAACATATATAGCAATTTGTTCTACTTATGATAGAATGTTAATTAAGTTCACTATTTTGTTTCATATATAATGTGTGAAAATATGTGTCCAGGTGCACATGTATGTCCAAACAGGTAATCTCAGGTGTCATTCCCCAGGAACACCATACATATTTCTTTTTGAGACAGTCTTTCACTGCCTTGGAACTCACCAATTAGTCTAGAGGGACTAACCAGCAAGCCCCAGGGATCCACTTGTGTCCCCAGTGCTGGAGTTACAAATACAAACCACCACACCCAGAATTTTTTCATGCGTTCTAAGGATACAACTCAGATCTTTATGCTTACAAGGCAAGTGTTCTGCTGACTGAGCTACTTCCCCAGGTTACAGTTTTATATTTTTAATTAACATGAAAAATTTTCATATTTATAGTATATAACATCATATTCAGATATATGTGTATAGTGCAAAATGACTACATTTGAGCTAGTTGGTATAGTGTTAACCTAACATATCATTCTTTTGTAGTAAAGCTGTCTTATCTAATCACTTGTTGGCCTTCAAGTATATAACCTAGTATTATTTAAAATCATACATGCCGGGCGTGGTGGCGCATGCCTTTAATCCCAGCACTCGGGAGGCAGAGGTAGGAGGATCGCCGTGAGTCCGAGGCCACCCTGAGACTTCATAGTTAATTCCAGGTCAGCCTGTACCAGAGTGAGAACCTACCTCGAAAAATCAAAATAAATAAATAAAAATAAAATCATACATTCACTCTCTTAGGCTAACCTTCCTCCTAAGTGAAATTCTGTGTTCACTGACCAATATCTCTCCAACTCCCTCCTCTTCTATTCTCTGTAACATCATTTTATTTTGTTTCTATGATGCTATATTCCCTTTTTTAATAGAGTGAAACTTTAAAAGTATATTCTTAAAAGGATAGACACACTCTTCACAGGGGAACGGGGTTCCCAGCCAATGTAGCAATATGATATTGGAATCTGGGGAATCTTTGAGAGCACAAGAGCCATTATCTCTTGGTTAGGCTGTAAACTTGAAATTAGTGTGCTGAACTGTCACAGTCACATAAAACTTCCACAAAGTCAGTGGTCTCCAGGCTGTGTTATGAATACAATTGAAATCCATACTCCAGAGGGTAAACTTAAAGAAATTTTATTGTAAGAATCACAGAGTTTAAAGCATGTGAGAGAAGGAAAGAGGAAAGAATATAGAACACTGACCAACAGAAGGCAGAAGAAGGGTTTCCTAAAATGGGAAGACTCGGAACAGAAGGAAGGAAGGACTGCAGAATTCTTGACCAAGAGATACCAAGAGGGGGTTCCAGAAAATAGCAGATTCCACCCAGAGTTCCAGACTGGGGTCGTTTAGAAGTTCTGGATATAGGTGTGACTGACCAGCCCCAACAACACCAGGTTTCGACATAGGGATCAGGTTTAATCCTTCCAGGAATCCAGAGGAGGGAACTATTTCTGGAAAGGGGAACGCCTTTCTAGGGAGGGACTCAGGCTGAGTCTAAGAAAAAAGAAATCTAAGAAAGTAACTATTGTAGGCAGAGCTAGGAGGGGCTAGAGAGATGGCTCAGGAGTTCAAGGCACTTGTTTGCAAAACCTGACAGCCTGGGTTTAATTCCCCAGTATCCACAATAAAGCCAGAGGCATAATGTTCATTTATAGTGGCAAGAGGCCCTGACACACCTATTTTATCTCTCTTTCTCCTAACAAACAAATAAGAATAAAACATTTTTAAAAAGAGAGATAATGAGAAGCCAGATCCTTCTAACATTTCTGACCTCTAGCAAAGTGGAGACCACAGGACAGGCTCAAAGACATTACATACTTGTACTTTCCGGGCCTGTTACCTCTAAACTGCTTCGCTCTATCCACAAATTGTCACTGGAATCCCACAGTGATCCATACCTTTTGTTACACCGGAGAAACTCCAGCTGTTTCATTTGTAGCCGCCCAAAAGAATAAAAGTAGGTAATCCATACGACATATTGGGGTTCAAATACAAGTAGTAGTACCCAGTCACCAATTTCTGATGGTAACCTATTCTCCTATTCAATCAATAAATATTTACTGGGAATTCATGTGCCAAGTTCTAGGTGAATTATTCAATATCTGTTAAGTACAATAGTTGAGCCTCTCATCAACCTGAGGTGCTCACACAGCAGCTCCTAGAGGGACAAGTGAAGAACAGCACACAAATGACTCATTTCTCTAGAATACTGACGCTGAAGAAATGGAGCAAACTCTAATCTACAAGAAGGGTTAGTTACCAGTACCCATGAACTACTTGGTTCTGCAAGGGTTTAGAGATGGCTTGTCAGTTCCAGGACTCATGTTGAAATTTGGTCCCCAATGGAACAGTGCTGAGAGGTGGTGGAACTTCTATGAGGTGTGTGGGCCACCTGAAGGGATTAATGCTGCTGGGTTAATTCTTGTAAGATAAAGTGAGATCTTGCTCCTACTAGACTGGACTAGTGACTGCCGAGGGGGGTAGTTCTAAAACAAGGCTGCCTCTTCTGCACACATCTGCGTGCCCTTCTGCTTCTCGGCCATGTCATGATGCAACACAACACTCTCACCACATGCAACCACCACATCTGAGACTTCCAGTCCCAGAACGTGTGAGCTAAATAAACGTCTCTCCTTTACAAATCCCCAGTCTGAGGTAGTTTATCATAGCAACCAAAAGCTGAGAAAGACAGGTCTCAAATGAGTCATCCAACTAGCATTCATAAACAACCAGTTGTAATTATTTCCCTCTGAATTCCATTCACAATATGGGTTAAGAGAAAATACAAAAACAGATGCCATAATAACCAATCACTCGAACTCAAAAATACATCACTTGGAACTTGGAGAGATGGCTCAGTAGTTAAAAGCACTTGACTGTGAAGTCTCCAGGTTAGGGTTTGTTTAATTCTCCAGAACCCACATAAAGACAGATGAAAAAGTAGCCCATGCCTCTGGAGTTCCTTTGTAGTGGCAAGAGGCCTAGGCATGCCTATACTCCCCCGCCCCGCCACAAACACATAAAAATATTTTTTAAAAATATCACTCACACCTTTAATCCCAGCACTTGGGAGGCAGAGACAATAGGATTGCTGTGAGTTCAAGGCCACCCTGAAACCACATAGTGAATTCCAGGTCAGCTTGGGCTACAGCAAGATCCTACCTTTAAAAAAACAATAAATAAATATATCACCTGTTACTTTCATTTTATATTTAACCTGAAGAAAGAGTAGGTCAGAATTATACTGTCATGCTAACATTAACAAGCCCAGCCTACCCACTTCACAATCTAATAGCTGGCAGGCAGATACACTTAGAAAGTCAAGGTCTGTCATTCTTTCCTTCCTCTAAATCTATTTTCATGAATGTCTCAATTAGTATGCAAAACAACCTAAGAGAACCTGAGAGAAAGCCAAATAAGTGATAAACAGGTACAAGTTGTACAAAGGACTTTTGTCCCTTTAAGTTTCTATTTTGGTCAAAATCAAGTGATGAAACTGCACACTGCCCAAAGCCTGGGGCTTCAGTGGACAGACAGGTAGTTTGAAAGAGCTGTCTCCTGTCTTCAACTTCTAAGAACCTTTTCATTTCTGTTTTAAATACATACACCAATTTTTTAACATGAGATTTAAAATGTGGTAGATTGAAGCTGGGCATAGTGGTTCATACCTGTAGCTTTATAACTGAAAAGGCTGAGGCAAGAGGACTACCTCAGTTTGAGGTGAGCCTGAAGGACTTAGAAAGTTCCAGGATAGCTGAGGCTCCAGTATGAGACCATTTCTCAAAAACCAAACCAACACAAAACAAGGTTTCATAAACTGAATAAATAGGCCACCTGTGGATTGATTAATAAACTTGCAGATATCTCCTAGAGGGGAAAAAAGTTAATCTAATCTAACCAACTCATTTTACAGGTCAAGTTTCTGAAGCAATTTGCCAAAACTATGTTAAAGCAGGAGCAGATGTACCACTCCTGGCTTGTGTCCTCGTCTCACATGGTCCTTCATCACAACGTGCTCCCTTCCATTTTCTCATGTCTTCAGTTCTTCCTCTACTTCGTTACAGCACTCAACAAGTTTTTGTGGCTGTCCCAATCTGTCATGTTTAATTGCTGTCCTTATCTCCCCCTTAGAATGAAGAGTCCAGGACTTAGCAGGATGAGGGAAAAAAATGAAAGAATTTATCTACACCCAACAGGATGGAGGGTGTGGCCATCTTAAATTATTATTTCTCTGTCTAATGTGAGTAAGCTAGAAGAAAACTCATCTTCCCCATACATTCTAGGATGTTTTTCAGATGTAGAAACAGCTGTGGCAGCTGAACATTAGTGTCATCATGCCAAGCATCAGAAATCAACAGCAGCTTGCTCTACTATACAAACCCCCCATTTACAAAATAACCCTCAAAGATGTTTTATGCAAGATGTTAGTAGTGCTAAAGGTGTATGTAGCTCAATGGCACATGCTTGCCTAGAATGCATGACACTCTGGGCTTGATCTTTTGTGGGGGGGAGAGAGAGACATAAATTTACCAAGAATGCTAATTTGAAAACAGTTAAGAGTGATATATTTTCAGGGACTGTGTGATAGGGCTCAAGATAATGAAGAATGTTATAGACACTTGATTTTGGTGTTTTTCCATTATTCATACATGTATTTGTTGGTATGTGTTATATTGACATTTGATATCTATGTACTATTTATTGATAAACCAACTTTTCACACAACACTTCTTGACCTCAAAAAATGAGCCACCTAGTTCAGAAGAAGTTCAGTATGGCCTGACAGGCCACATACTCCTGGGGTTGTACATACCCTTGTATTAAATTCCACTTTAGCCACAATTGTATAAATGTGATACAATTATTTAACTAAGTATGTCTTTGTGGAGAGGAATGCTATTTTGGTCAAGGTCAGGTGAGGATGAATAATTATACAGGTTAGGATGAATAATTATACAGAGAAGCTCTATGCCCAGACTACAGAAAATGCCCAGAGACTGTTAGCTTCCTTTGGGGATGCCACCTTCTCTCAGTTCCCTACTAAGACAGTAAGATCAAGTTATCATTTACTGGAATTTAATTTAAATTTTTATTATTTATTTACTTATTTGCACATGTGTGCACATGCCAGGATGTCTTGCCTCTGCAAACAAATTCCATACACTTGCACCACTTTTTTGTGTCAAGTTTATGTAGGTGGCTGGGGAAATGAACCCCAGCCAGCAAGCTTTGCAAGCACGCACCTCTAACCTCATCGTTCTGTCCCCACACATGTACTGATTTCACACAACATAAAAAATTTTAACATGACTGACACCATCACAAGCAAATCCAATGTTATCTTTGTTGAGGGTTTTCAAAGCACAGGTTTTAAGCTTTATAATTATTTTGAAACACCATTTTTTTCTTGACAGTGTCTCACTATGTAACCCAAGTTAGTCTGCACAGAATAAGAGAATGTAGAGTAATGAAATATTTAGTTCTAATTACTTGCTCTAGTGATAATATTTTTCACCCAGGTTATATTCATGTAAATTATCTCATTTTGTTTATCTCTTATAACTTTTTTTTTTTTTTTTTTTTTTTTTTTTTTTTTTTTTTTTGCAAGTGAGAAAGAGAAAAAGACAAAGAGAGAGAAATGGACAGGCCAGGGCCTCTTGCTGCTCCAAAACAACTCCAAACATATGTGACACTGAGCATCTGGCTGTATATAGGTCCTAAAGAAATGAACCTGGGCTAGCAGGCTTTGCAAGTTACTGCTTTTAACTAATGAGCCATTTCTTCAGCTCTCATTTTGTTTTTCTACTATCCTTTTTTTTTTTTTTTTCTTGAGAGAGACACAAAGAGAGAAGGAGAGGAAGGCAGACAGAGAATGGGCGCACCAGCAGCCTCTCAGCTGCTGTGAACGAACGCCAGATGCATGTGACCCCTTGTGGGCAAGCGCAGCATTGCACCCTTGCGTAACTGCATCTGGCTAAAGGTGGGACCTGGAGAATCTATTGGCGTTCTTAGGCTTAGCAGGCAGGCGCCTTAACTGCTAAGCCATCTCTCCAGTACTACTGTCCTGCTTTTAACAGAACCCCATCTTATTGTTGCTGGTTATTTTTTACTTAAAAAGATTGGGGGGTGGGGGGAGAGGGTCTCATGTAGTTCAGATTGGCTTCAAACTGGCTATGTAGTCAATACTTGGGCTTCTGATCCTCCTGCCTCCCCGTCTCTCTTGAGTGCTGGGATTTTTGGTCTGTACCACAATGCCAAATTTATGTAGTGCTAAGAATCGAACCCAGGGCTTCTTGCATGCTAAGCAAGCACTCTACCAACTGAACTACATCCCCAGCTCCTCATTTTATTTTTGGTACTAATTTCTGCTATTATAATTGAAGAAGGAAAATAATGATTAAGAACTTGGGTGAAAGAAGCAATCAAATTTCTTACAGTGCAATTTAATCCATTTCTTCTTTTAATATCTCCCCTGCCTTGGTTCTCTTCAAATTCTTACCCCTAAACTCTGAAGTTTTATTCTTTGTCTGAACTTGAACTTAACTTCATGACTTCCAAACTCAGTCTTCTTCCTTCCTTTTTTTTTTTTTTATTTAATATTTTATTATTTATTTGAGAGAGAGAAAAAGAGGCAGATAGAGAGAAAATTGGCATACCAGGGCCTCCAGCCACTGCAAAGCAATTACAGACACATGTGCCAACGTGTGCATCTGTCTTATGTGGGTCCTGGAAATTCAAACCTGGGTTCTTTGGCTTTGTAGGCAAGTACCTTAACAGCTAATCCATCTCCCCAGCCTAGTCTCCTTCCTTTCTTACCACTCACTGCCACCATTCTTTTTATCTTTACATGTCTCTCTCTGCACACTCCAAACTTTTTTTTTTTTTTTTTTTTTTTTTTTTTTTTTTGGTTTTTTGAAGTAGGGTTTCTCTCTAGCTGACCTGGAATTTACTATGTAGTCTCAGGATGGCCTTGAACTCATAGTGATCCTCCTGCTTCTGCTTCTGCCTCCTGAGTGCTGGTATTAAAGGTGTGCACCACCACACCCAGCTCACACTCCAAAATTTAATGAAAATATCTTTCTTTGGGGTGATCTTTCAATGAAAATATACAAAACACATTTTTGTTGTTGTTTTTAAATATTACCTTAATGATACATAACTGTAAACTTTTGTCACTTTGTACTGTTAAATAAATTAAATAATGACACCAAATGGTTAATACTGTCCATCTCAGCATAAAAGTTTGGTAAATAGAAGTGGAGGTAAGAAGCCATGGAAAGAGGTGAAGAGAACCACATTAGAAGGAAAAGACAGCAATATGTGGGTGTGTACATAAAGGCTTGCTGGGGGCTCCTAGTTCCCTTGTTGCTGGAGTAGGGTTGCTGGGACCCTGCAAGCATGAGGCAAGGCAACGAGAACCTGATAGATAAACCACCCCTAGCACATCAGTCAGGTCCCAGGTAAAAGCACAGAGGAACTGATGCAATGAGCAAGAGTGCTGCTTCAATAGTGAACCTGTCAACCAGTGCCAGAGTGAGGGAGCCAGACACGGAGAATAGTCAAAATGTACCAGAGCAGAAATCCAGAAGCTGCTCAGAGCACAACAGTAAAGTATACTTACAACACACCCACCATGGCTCAGGGAATTTTGCATAAGAAGAGACAGAAGAGCTGCAAAGTGGGAGGGAGTATCCAGAGGCATTGCACCCGCTGCTGCTCCCACATCTCATAACCCACAAACCAGAGGTGAATATCTGCAATCACACTGAGGGGGGCCCTCAGCGGAATGGGGGTAAAGAAGAGGGAAATATTGTGGATTTCAATATAATTTAAAACTTTTATCAAAAGCTTTCCTGTTTTCCTAAAATGCTGTTTTTTTTTTTTTTGTTTTGTTTTTGTGTGTGTGTGTGTGTGTGTGTGTGTGTACATGTGCCTGGCAGCTGCAATGAAACACAAATTATAAGGATAAAATATTCTTATTTGTAATTTTAACAATAAGAATAATAAATTGGGTGAAAGAAAAGGTTTGCTGGGAGGAGCATGGCATCTCTGCCAAGAGGAGGCAAAGGGTGTGGAATGCCAACTAGGGGCTCCACCCAAGGACCTACTAAATTAGAAACAGCAATCTGCTTTATAAAACCTCCAGGTAGTCAATCTGAGGCATGCCCTTACTCATCATAAAAAAAGAAAGCTTGGGTTGGAAAGATGGCTTAACATTTAAGGTGTTTGCCTGTAAAGCCAAAGGACCCAGACTCGATTCCCCAGGACCCACTTAAGGCAGATGCACAAAGTGGAGCATGTATCTGGAGTTCATTCACAGTGGCTGAAGGCTGTGGGGAGCCCATTCTCTATCTATCTGCTCTCTCTCTCTCTCTCTCTCTCTCTCTCTCTCTCTCTGAACTAAAATAAAGAAAACTTTAAAAACATTTTTTAAAACCTGTAATCCTAGCAGTCTGCAGGCTGAGGCAGAAGATCACATGTCCAAGGCTTGCCTACATAGAAAGATCTGGTCTCCCAAAACAAAATCCAAAAAAGGATGTTTTGTTTGTTTGTTTTTTAAATGTAAGTTTATCTGTTGGTTCTATTTAGCTGGAAAACTTTCACGGTTAAGTTGCAGGTAAGTTCTCTCATCCTTGTATTAAACATGATGAAATCCTGTTCCTTGCAGAGCGGTGTGTAATGTTGAAGGAGACAGAGAATGGGTATATAATATAGTTCCAAAGTTAAACAAGTTCAACAGAGGTGGGAGGTGAGATTTTAAGAGCTAAATGGGCAGTAAGGGCATTCAATGTCATGGGCTGAGAGAATTGCCGGAACGCTGGGGTTGGGCCTTCCATGATCACAACCTGAAAGGGCCAAGTTCGAGCTATGGCTATGAACTGTTAATGAGATATTGCAAAACCCATAATTACAGCCCATTTCTCTAGAAGAGGTTTGCTGGCTTAGGAAATAGTTTAATGATCATATTCAAAATGGAAAAAACTGGAAGTGAGTAAATTATACCTAGACAAGCAAAGAACTGCCAAAAGGAAGGAATGTTACTGACCTTGGCCCAAGGGCATTTCTGTGTCCCGGGTTTTGCATCTGCTTTGGCCCCTACACCACGCTGACCGTTGGACAAGTTCCATTTTAGTTTTCTATATTCAGAGCTATCTGCAATCCCTACCATGTCTACAAGGAGGGTAACAATGAAATGATCCAGTTTGGGGTCCTTGCCCACAGCATGCAGAAGGGACTCGGGGCCTCTCCACCTCTCCAAAACTCTCAACACCATGAGATTAATTCCAAGTAACAGTAAAGCAAAGGGGGAGAGGCATGAGTTTTGAGCACACGAGGTGTGCTGACAGCACGTGAAGGACACTCGAGTTCATAACTATTATTCCATCCATCAGCAAGGAAAAAACACTTCCCTTTCCGGTTCAAGGAAGAGGCTCCAGAGGTAAGTGAGCCAGCCCTTCTCCTTCAACAGCATTCTAACGCAATACTCCACTGCAGAACGGAACACGGGCCTGAGCAAAACCACACACGTTCCCACCATGAAATCATCTCTGGATACATTCATCAGGTAGGATGCATGAAGATTTTAAAGGGACCTTGGAAATGGCAAGTCTCAGACCGGGATGTCAGAGGCCTCAAGAGAAGGGGGCTGCTCCTGCGCTTGCAGACTGCACCCCCAGGTCGGCACCGGGCCGGGTTCTCGTCCCCACCGTGAATGCATGCACCGCGCGCGGCTCTCCACTCCCAGCCCTGGCGCGCCCAGCATCCTCCCTTCTTGGCACTTAACTGGCGCCAACCGCCGTTAGCCGGGCCCTGAGGATCCGGGCCTCCGGAGGCTTCCTGGCGGGCATCTTCCCCGGCGCAGCAGCGGCCCGCCCGTCCCCTTCATCAGAACGGGATCCCCGCGGCCACGCGTGCCGGGGAGAACCAGGCCCGAGGCGGTCCTGGCGCCCCTGCCTGCCCGCCTCTCCTCTCCCACGCGCGGCCGCCGCAGGGACGCGGGATGCGGAGCGCAGCCCAGGGACCCGGCGGCTCGGCGGCCCGCGCCGGGCTGGACGGGTGCGGATGGGCAGCGCCGCTCCTCCGATCCGCGCGCGGTTACCTTGCAGCGGGCGCCGAGCCCGCGCGCCGCGGACAGGAGCTGGAGAGCCGCCATCTTCCGGCCGGGTGCGCGAGGAGGGGGCGACGGAGGGCGCACTGCAAGCCGCGTCGCGTCTCGGGGAACCGAGGAGGAGGAGAAGGAGAAGGCGAGCCGGGGGGCGGGCTGGAGGCTCGACCGCGCGTCGGTGACGTCCTCGGGCCTGCCCCGGCGTGGGGCCGCCCCTCGCGCGCGCGCCGCCGGGGAGGGGGGGAGGGGAGGGGAGGGGAGGGGAGGGGGAGGGGAGGGGAGGGGAGGGGAGGGGAGGGGAGGGGACCTGGTGGGTGTCACCCCCGCGTGCTCCGGGCCTCCGTGTGCACGTTCGCTTGCTGCCACACAGCGCTTTAAAGACACCGTCGGCCCTTTAGTTTGGAGGGGCGCCGGCTCATGGATGAGCCGCCTTGACCTTGGTTCCAAGGCGGAAAGGGCGCACGAGGGTCTCCACGCGAGACTTGTTGCTTTTCCAAGTCAGCGTCCGTCTGGCTTGGAAAGGGGCACAGCCCTGCAGACAGCCTCCGTCTCCTTCCTGGTCCTCTCCTAGACAGCAGTAACAATGACCGATCGTGCCCTGCCCTTGACTCCAGTTTGCTCTGAGAACCTGAGCTTGCAAAGGAACAAGATCAGAACTGGGCCCCTTGTTCCCCATCATCCACGTCTGTGTGTGGGTTCCGGGATCTTACGGGCACTGGACACTCAACCAACCCCAGAAATGACCACAGCATTTGGCAACGTAAAGGTGTCTGTCTCCGTGACTGGAGCGCAACTCACATCACCGTGCTCAGTCTCTGGTGTTTTTCTCCAGTTTGAAATTAGCGTGCACTTAGTCAGTCGGAGACTGCTGCTGTTCGGCATTAAGAGAAACTAGCTAAAAGCTGCTTGGCACATGTGAGCACACAATAGATGCAAGGCTCGATTTATTCTAGTTGCAATGGTGGATTGCCTTTTATCCCTTTTAAAAATTTTTCCTTTGAAAAAGAATTTCTTTTTATATAGTTTAGGAAGTACTGAAACTCGCTATTTAGCCCAGGCTTGCATCCAGCTCCCTGTCTTCCTGCTTCAGCCTCTCCAGGGCTAAGATTACAGGCATCTTCCACCTTTCCGCACGCAAGCCTTATCTTTTGACTGGCACCCTGAGGACATGAACCGAGTCTGATTTCCTCAGAACTTTCTACGCATTTGGCAAAGTGTGAAGACCAGATGGGAGCTCATTGAACCTTTGATTGGATTAAAGGCTGGCCAAGTCCTGAAAGTCTGAGACAATGCATAACCCATAAGAAAATTAAATAAGACCTTAGCTTCCTTAGAAAGGAAGGCAGTGGATGAACAGACCTGTTTAATTAAAGTCTGTCCATAAAACAACTAAGAGTTATTACAGTATTCTTGTAATTTTTTTCTCTGTGAACATCATGTTTTAATTAAATCAGTGAGGGAATAAAATGCCAACTTAAGCTATTACACAGGAAAAATTAACTCAGTAATACTGGATATTTCAACATTTGTATGTTTGGGGTTGAGAGGAAGTTCAATTATTAGGTCTAAAGTTCCAAAACTACACTATGGCAGCTGTTGCATTACAATTTACAGAATGAATAAAAGCTAATGTTTCTATTGGGACTTACCACAGTTTCCTTTCCACAGCCACGTGAAATGGAAAAAAAGAAAAGAAAAGACAGCATTGGCAACTTTGTTTGAAGTCATATGACTCACTCTTCCTGGCTAGCCTCTTATCTGCTCCTGGTTGAGGAAGACACATATTTAAATCTTGCTTTCTGTGAAACTAAGTCTCCTGAAAAAAAAAAAAAAAACCTTCTTGCTGTATTTGATGAGCCCATGGCTTTCTTTTATACTTTCTTTCTCAAAAACGTATATCGATTCCACTTGAAAAGATTATTAAATCTTGTGTACAAATCTTTCTGGTTCTATAACAGCTATTTCAATTTTAATCTGTGTATAAAATCTGGGAGCTGGGCATGGTGGCACCCGCATTTAATCCCAGGACTCAGAGGTAAAGATAGGAAGATCACTGTTAGAGGTCACCCTGAGACCACATAGTGAATTCCAGGTCAACCTGGGCTAGAGAAAACCCTGCCTCAAAAAAAAAAAAAAAAAAAAATAAAAAAGATTTAAAAATCCAGCTTTTCAATTTCTGACTCAGAACAGTTCTTCCTCCTCCCTCTCTCATTCCCTCTCTTTCTCTTTCTCTTTCTCTTTCTCTTTCTCTTTCTCTTTCTCTTTCTCTTTCTCTTTCTCTTTCTCTTTCTTGTGTGTGTGTGTGTGTGTGTGTGTGTGTGTGTGTGTGTGTGTGTTTTGCTGGGGCAACCTAGGGCCTTTGGCATGAGCTTTACCACTGAGTTACATCTTTTATTTTGAGCAGGTTTTCAGTAAGTTGCTCAGTTGCCCTTGAACTCACTGTATAGTCCAGGAAAACCTGGAATTTTCAATCCCTTTGCCTCGGCCTCCAGAGTAGCTATACTATAGACATCTATACTATAAGACCTTCCCCCATTACATTGAAAGGCAATTTTTGACAAATACACTGATGTAGTTGCTTTCATGTTACTGGGACAAAACACCCGACAAAAAGCAGCTCATGGGAGGAAAAGGTTTTATTTTGGCTTACAGTGTCAAGGCACAGGAAAAGCATCAGAGGCATCAGTCAGTAGAAAATGGCAGCCAGAAAGGATATCACTTCTGTCTGGCTAAAACATCCCAAAGCCCATAGCAGGTAGAAAATCCCAGCCAGAAAGTAGGAGGAAGTTCAAGGCCACCCTGAGACTAATAGGGGTCTGAGCTCGAAAAACCAAAAAAAAACAAACAAACAAATCCCAAAGCCCATCCCCAACAACATGCCTCCTCCTGCAAGGCTCCACCTCCCAAATTGCTGGGGACCAACCATTCAAAACACATGATTTTATGGAGGACATCTAATTCAAACCACCACATAGACCATATTCAGCTTTTCCTTGTAAATTTTTATACATTTTAACTTCTACACTTAAAAACTAGAAGAATTAAATTCAAAGAATTTAAATAAGACTTCATTACAAACATGCAAGGAAGAAAGCTCATTTTGTGTTACAATGTGTGGAGAAGTGTCTTATCAGATGAATAAATACTGTTATGGACTGTAAGCCATTTTCTGCTTGAGTGATTACATTTTAATTCTAAACTGTGGTGCAATGATATCTTTCATTACTGAAAGGCAGAGCATGCTGCCCTTAGTTAACAGCCTGTTCCTCCTCCAGGTTGATAATGAGGGGCATCTGAAAACTTGTTTTCAAATGTTGCCTAACTGGCTTAACTAGTAATAGCAGTTTTACCTATGTTATGTAAGAAGGTTACAAAAAATGCATTAATGCTTCATTTTATACAGTCATCCTTCAATAAGTGGGAAAATTTTTTCTCCAGTAAATAAAAAGAGCCATAACTGAAGTTTTAAATAAACCTGTAAATCTGAAGTATTGATTTATAATGTAAGTCGTTACTCCTTAATTTTCCTATTTTTTAACTTTTTTATTTGCAAGAGAGAGAATGGGTGGGCCAAGGCCTCTAGCCACTGCAAATGAACTCCAGATGCATGCACCATTTTGTGCATCTGATTTGCTGTGGGTACTAGGGAAGTGAACCCCAATCATCAGGTATTGCAGGCAAGCACCTTAACCATGGAGCCATCTCTCCAACCCAACTTTCCTATTTTGTAAGCTTAATATTTTCACAAGAACTTTAAAATACTAATGGGTATTAAAAATGAAATAGTGGCCAGGCATGGTGTTCCCCCCAAAAAAAAAAATGAGATAGTGGGCTGGAAAGATGGCTTAGCGGTTAAGGTGCTTGCCTGCAAAGCCAAGGGACCTTGGTTCGATTCCCCAGTAATCATGTAAGCCAGATGCACAAAGGCGTGCATACATCTGGAGTTCGCTTGCAATGGCTTGGAAGCCCTGGCATGCCCATTCTCTCTGTCTCTCTGTCTCTCTTTTTCTCTCTCTGCCTCTTTCCCTCTTTCAAATAAATAAATAAATAAATATTTTAAAAAATTTTTTTTTTTTTTTTCTTTTTTTATTGACACCTTCTATACTTACATACAAAAAACATATGATATTTCCCTCCCCTCCCCCCATTCCACTTTAGAACACCAATCTCCATCATATCCCCTCCCTCTCTCCATTAGTCTTTCTTTTAATTTGATGCCATCATCTTTTTCTTCTATTTCGAGGGTCTTGCGAAGGTATTGCTAGGCACTGCAAGGTCATGGATATCGAGGCCAATTTCTGTCTGGGCAGTTGCATTGTAAGAAGTCATACCCTTCCTTTGGCTCTTCCATTCTATCCTCCCCTCTTCCGCAATGGTCCCTGAGTTTCAGTGCTAGGCACTCCTCTATCCCTTCTTCTCAGCACTATGTTGCCTTTTGGGTGATCCCAGTGGTCATCGCCATCTGAAAAGATAAGCTTCTTTTAAGAAAATGAGATGGCTTATTGGGTAAAGTGGTTGCCATGTAAACCTGAAGACCTGAGTTCAGATCTCCAAAATCCATGTACATGCCAAGTACAATGAGAGGTGGAGACAGAGATTCCCTGGAGCCACTGGCCATCCAGTGTAGCCAAATCTGTGACCTCTGTGTTCAGTGAGAGACCCTGTCTCAAAGAACAAGGTGAAGAACAACTTGGGAAAATGCCCAAATGGGCTGGGGAGATATATCACTGGTTAAAGATGCTTGCTTGCAAAGCCATAGTCCAATTCCCTAGCCACCCAATTAAACTTGGTGCATAAAGTGGAGCATGTGTTTGGTGTTCATTTGCAGCTATAAACAGCCCTGATATGCCTACACATAACACACACACCCCTTTATTTATAAATAAATTTTAAAAATGAATTGAAGACTGGAGAGATAGCTTAGTCAGTAAAGTGCTTGCCATGCAGGCATGAGGGCCTGATTTGATCCTCAGAACCAATGTTTAAACAAAAACAAAAAGCCAGTATAATGGCACATACTTGTAATGCCAACACTGGGTCGGGGAAAGGAAGAAAAAGGCTGATCCTTGGGGTTGGCTGACCAGCCAGTCTAGCCTAATTGACAAATTCCAGGTCTGTCTCTACAAAGGTGGAAGATGTACATAGATGCACACACACACACACACACACACACACACACACACACACATGTACAACCATAAATGTGAACACTCAAAATTTTCTTAAATTACATTTTTCATAGAGGAAACTAAAAATAAGTGAATGGTGAATTAAAGGAACAAAACCAATAGAAAGAATATGCATTGTAAAGGATTTATTAGATTAGCTTGTGGAATATGCCCTGGAAATTCTAACAGCTCTCTACAGGGTAGAGCATTGAAGTACTCAGTAACTGGTCAATCCATGAAACTGATGAAAGTAGATTCCAACGTCCTGGGAGGATAGCTTAAAAGGTAGATACATTCACGAGCACGTGGCACTGGCAACAAGGTGAAAAAAACCACGTTCTCCTGGAGCTTCCTTACATGTGGTCCACCACCAGAAGGACTGCCCACTCTGAAAGAAGGACTTCCTCTCTCAGTGAGTGGATACATCCTTACCTAAGAGGCATGCCTCTCTCTTGATTCCTAATCCAATCAACTTGACCACAGCAGTTAACATCACAAATGACATAATTAGAAAGAACTCAATGCTTAGAATGAAAATAAAAAATATACTAACATGATATGAAAATGTAAAGGAGCAAAACACCAGATGGTCTAATATATGCTCAACCCTGACCATAAGACTTCTTCTCTGGATGGTGTCTTTGTCTATGTGCATGCTTCTTATAGGCATAAAAAGGAATCATCTTGGGCTGGGGAAATAGTTTAATGGTCAAGAGTACATGAAGGGGGCTGGAGAGATGGCTTAGGGGTTAAGCGCTTGCCTACCCCAGTTCAAGGCTTGATTCCCCAGTACCCATATAAGCCAGATGCACAAGGTAGCACATGCATCTGGAGTTCGTTTGCAGTGGCTGGAGGCCCTGGTGCACCCATTCTCTCTCTCTCTCTCTCTCTCTCTCTCTCTCTGTCTCTTTCTCTGTCACTCTAAAATAAATAAATTAAAATAAACAAAAAAAATTTTTAAAGAATACCTGAAAGGTTCTAGACCACTGAAGTTCAATCCCCCAGCACCCTTGTAAACATCTGGATGTAGCCACATTCATGTATCATCCCATTCCAGGGATCAAAGATGGTAAGTGTGGGGGCCAGGACTGGGGACAGGGACCAGAGAATCTCAAGGGCATGAGGGTAGTTTGAAACAAAATAGCTACTTGGTTGAGTGAGAGACTCTGTCTTAAAAAAAACCAAAAACAGGCAAATGTGTGAAAAGAGGAGGACACCTGATGTTCTTTGGCTGTAGTGTATGCACTTGTGCACAGGGCGTGTGCATTTGCACACACATGTTCATACACCACATGCACTCACACCACACCAAGCACACATGCTAACACACATAGACACACACAGAGAAGGAATCATCTTTCCTCAGCTTCTTCTTTCATATCTTTTTATTCCAAACTCTATGTGCCTCTGGATTTTGACATGAAAAATTAACATAAGAAGTGTTCAAAGTAAAATGGTAAAAACAAAACACAGCCACATGTAGATTCTAACTAGGCTGATTGAGGTCAGAGTAAATCTTGGTCCCACCATTGCCTTGCTTTTGTAGCTCCTATGGTATAATAGTTAAGGACAGCTTACAAATTCTCAAGATGTATGACAATATATCAGAATCTATGCCATTGGAGTGTTAAAAATTATTCCTTATAGGGTGGATTGATAGCTTAGTGGTTAAGGCACTTGCCTGTGAAGCCTAAGGACCCTGGTTTGATTCCCTAGTACCCACATAAGCCTCATGCACAAGGTGGCACATGTGTCTGGATTGCAGTGGCTGGAGGCCCTGGCATGTCCGTTCTTTCTCTCTCCCTCTTTCTTTCTCTCTCTTTCTCTCTCTGCTCCCCCATTCAAATACACAAAAATGTAAAAAAATATATTCCTTGTAAGCTGAGTTTGGTTGTGCATGCTTTTAATTTCAGCACTTGAGAGGGTTAAGTTCCAGGTCAGCCTGAGCTAGAATGAGACTAACCTCAGAAAAGAAAATTCCTTGTAAATTTATTTCTTAGCGGCTGTCTGTCCTTTCTTGTTGCTGTAACAATGTACCTTACACTAGGTAACTTATAAACACAAGTCTACTTCACGGTTCTGGATGCTAGAGAGGTCAAGATCTGCACATTCTGCACTCAGCATTCCTATGTGGCACACTGCAACCTAATCCAAGAATGTATTTTTATAACACATAACTGAATGACTGCCAGTCATGTGGGCCATGGTTTAACCAACCATAGGCTGCTGGTTGATCAGGCCATGTTCCTATAAGGCCAGTAACCCACTGTGGCAAAAAAAAAAAAAAAAAAAAAAAAAAAAAAAAAAAAGGCAAATGCTATACTATAATCAATCAAGACATGTCTGTATAGCACTGCTTTTTTCTTTCTGTAATGACTGGCTGCCTGTGTTGTTGGGTTAGAGCTTTCTGTACCACTACTGGCTCAGCATGCTGCCTGATCTATGAATCTTCCTTTGCTCAAATAAACTCTGCTAAATTTAGTTTGTTTAAAGTTTTCTTTCTATTTTAACAGGTGTCTGATGAAAGCCTGTTCTTCATAGAGGACATCCATTTTTGTGTCCTCGCATCACTAAAAGGATGAATATCTCCCTCTCACTGCTTTTATACTGGCACTAATTCCAGTCATGAGGAACCCACCCTCATGATATAATCACTTCCTTACAGCTGTAACTCAAACTGCCTCCCATATATTTCTGTTTATACCCACAAATCAGTTTTCTTCTCACCCCATAGTCAGAAAAGTTTTGTGTGGGGTTTTTTGTTTGGTTGTTGGCAGTGGGGTGTGGTCAGTGCAGAGAATCAAATGGTCAAGTGCTGAAAATAAGTGGCATGAGTGGGTGACCATACACAGGACATATACATCATCACCTCCAGGGCTCAGGAAACACTATGTAAAATGGGATGAAAAGAATGTAAGATGGGCTCAACGATGGCTTAGCAGTTAAGGTGCTTGTCTTCAAAGCCTAAGGACCCAGGCTCAATTCCCCAGGACCTACGTAAGCCAGAGGCCCAAGGAGGCACATGCATCTGGAGTTTGTTTGCAGTGGCTGGAAGCCCTGGTGTGCCCATTTTCTTTCTTTCTCTTTCTCTGCCTCCCTTTCTCTCTACCTCTCTCTTAAATAAATAAATAAAATATTTTTAAAAGAATGTAAGAGCAGGAGGATGGAGAGGAGCACTGTGGAACTCTGTTCTCCAGAACGTGACGGGGCTATTTGACTCTGCACAAGAGCTACACATGATAGGTCCAGTCAGTGTTCTGCTATGGATACAGGAGGGGCTTATGAAGCCATTTCCCTCCTTGATGAGCTAATGACTGTTAATGGTTGCCAGGGAAGGGGAAGTAATTCTCTTCTTTGGCCTAGCCACTGGTAAGTGATGAGAAGTACAATGTGACCGAAGGGCATAAGGGAAAATAATGTGGGCTACACATGATCAAAATGCAACCGTGTGTGTGTGTGTGTGTGAGAGAGAGAGAGAGAGAATGTCAAAAAATTTACAGAATGTATTAATGTCACCCTAGTGATTATATTTCAACTTATAAGGTATGTAGAGAGGTGCATAATCAGACCATGTACTGGGGAACCAGCATTCAGGATTCAAACCCTGCACTGCATTTTATAGTATTAAAAACAGATTTTGTGAAGCTGGAGAGAAAGCTCCAAGGGTAAGGCACTTGCTTGCAGAGGCTAAAAACCAGGTTTGATTTTCCAAGTACCCACGTAAAGCCAGATGCACAAAGTGGCACATGTATCTGGAGTTCATGTCAGCAGCTAGAAGCCATGGTGCACCCATTCTCTCTCTCACTTCCCCTCCTTCTCCTTCTCCCCCTCCCTAACTTTCCCCGCTTTCTCTCCTTGCAAATAAATATAAAATTTTTGTAAAAACATGTTATCCTCACACCTCTCTCTTCCTGGAATGTCTTTGAATCTGACCCCACCTTTCCTCTTTCACTAATACTGTCCTGTTTCAGGGCCTATTTTCATCTTCTTCCTTCTGTATTATAGTCAATTCTTCTCAAGAAACCAGCATTCTCTCTCAAATTTAGCCATTCTCACACTTATTTAAAATACAGATCTTGTATTCTCACATTCTTTACTAAAATATTTCAAGAAATTTTTATAGGGTCTTTCATGGGGACAAGAAACATAATTTCAATGGGCTTTAATCCAAAATGCATTAAAAGTAAAATATGTCTTTTCCTGGCTCTCCCTTTTCCATACTGTTGGAACGTGCCTTTCTGCTACTCCCTGTTTAGTGCATGGTTGCAATCAGCTTGCTGCACAGCAGAGAGCAGGTAGAGCATAGCATGTCTAGAGAATTAAGGACCAACTGGAAGCTGATCCTTATATCACAAAAGGAATGAATTTCCTGAAAAAATGCATACTCATAAAACAGTAGAAAAATACCAGGCCCTAGCCCATCCTGACTATCTCATGAAAAAGCTATTTGAGCCCTTGATTCGAGGGCAGATAGATGTGTAGCTCTTCATTGCTGCCCCTTACAAGCTTCTAGAGCAAACGCCACCATTGAAGCTTTGCTTCGGTGTTCCTACTCTTAGCCTCTGTTTTATTGCTATTATTACTGAGTCATACTATCTAATATCACAGGAAAAAGTCCAATATCTGATTACATTTAAAAAATTTTTTATTTATTTGCAAGCAGAGAGACAGATAGAAGAGAGGCAGACACAGAGAGAATGGGCATGTCAGGGCCTCTAGCCACTGCAAACGAATTCCAGATGCATGTGCCCCATGTGCATCTGCTTATGTGGGTCCTGGAGAATTGAACCTGGGTCCTTAGGCTTCTCAGGCAAACACCTTAACTGCTAAGCCATTTCTCTAGCCCTATAGACATTTTTTTTTTTAATCTAGCCTGAACAATCAATCTAGCTCTAAGTGCTCAACAGGGAGCTTGTCATTTAAGACTGAATTTAGGGCTGGAGGAATGGCTTAGCAGTTAAGGCATTTGCCTGCAAAGCCAAAGAACCCAGGTTCAATTCCCAAGGACCTACATTAGCTGGATGTACAAGGGGGCGCACGTGTCTGGAGTTTGTTTGCAGTGGCTGGAGGCTCTGGCATGCCCAGTCTCCCTTTCTCTCTCTCTCCTTTGTTCTCTGTCAAATAAATAAATAAAATATTTTTAAAAGACTGAATTTAAGTTATATTTTAACCTTTTTTTTGGGGGGGGGTTTCTGAGGTAGGGTCTCACTCTAGCTCAGGCTGACCTGGAATTTACTATGTAGTCTTAGGGTGGCCTCGAACTCACGGTGATCCTCCTACCTCTGCCTCCTAAGTGCTGGGATTAAAGGCATGCGCCACCATGCCTGGCGTTATTTTAACAATGTCTTTAACTTCATTAAAGAAGTAGTATGTACACTTAATTGTGACATAGCACTGATTTTAATATATTAACAGTCAGCAGACTCTGTTGGGAAATATACGTCACGATGGTTGCCCCATTATCTCAGTTTCTATGTCTGAATTGTAAAAAATGCCATAAATAAAGTTTATATCTGTACTTAGTATTTTTATCATTTTTGATCTCTATATATTAACTTGCTCAGACACACATACAGCCTAGCATTATTTCTCTTCAGAGCCCAGTAGTGGTTCAATAAGTTTATAAAAAAACATGGGAGGCTGAGGCAAAGGCATAATAAGATCACAGCTAGCCAGGCTACATAGCAAGACTCTGTCTCAAAACATCAGTTCTACATGTACATGTATATGTAGAACATAATAATGTACTATGGTTTTAGAAGTTATTTTCAATTTTGGATAGTTTCACTTCAAATATTCATACTATTAGTGATTGATCACTGAAGCAGACTAATTCTTCTATTTTCAAGTTTGTAATCTTTACTTGAAACATACTGAGAATCTAGGGCATTCAATGAGATCAGAATTTCCTTAACAATAATAAGTAAGCTATCAGATATAAACCCTTGGGCAATTATTATCAAAGAGGTTTTATTGTTCTCATTGATTCCATATGCAACAGAAAAATGTCCCACAATTAAAAAGATGCAATACTGGGTTGGAGATATGGCTTAGTGGTTAAGGCGCTTGTCTGCAAAGTCTAAGGACTCATGTTGACACTCCAGGTACCACTTAAGCCAGACACACAGAGACACAAGAGCGCATGTTCACACATGAGCACAAGGGGGCACATGCATCTGGGGTTCGATAGCAGTGGCTGGAGGCCCTGGCATGCCAATTCTTTTTCTCTCATTCTCATATAAGAAAAAGGCAGTTGAGGGAGGCTGGAGAGATTGCTTAGTGGTTAAGGTACTTGCCCGCAAAGCCAAAGGACCTTGGCTCAATTCCACAGGACCCACGTAAGCCAGATGCACAAGGTGGCACATGTATCTGGAGTTCGTTTGCAGTGGCTGGAAGCCCTGGTGCACCCATGTTCTCTATCTCTCTCTTTCTCTCTCCTTATCTCTCTCTCCCTCTTTCTCTCAAATAAACAAATACAAATAAAATATTTTAAAAAACAAAAAGAAAAGAAAAAGGCAGTCTGGCTGGGCATGGTGGCACATGCCTTAATCTCAGCACTCAGGAGGCAGAGGTAGGAGAATTGTCACAAGTTCAAGGCCACCCTGACACTACATAGTGAATTCTAGGTCAGCCTGAGCCAGAGTGAAATCCTACCTTGAAAACTAAAAAAATAAATGAATAAATAACTAAATAAATAAATAAATAAATAAATAAAAAGGCAGTCTGTTGTGCTGGCCTCAAAAAAAAAAAAGATGCAATACATTTAAACTATAAAATATCACTTTTCTTAATTTTATATGTTTGGATTCTAAAAATGATTTTATTTGAAAAAGAATGGCCCTTGGTACATATCTCTTAAATAGAATGACTTTAGCTAAACCAGCCTCCTTTCTGCTCCTTGCACATACCAAAGGCCTTGTGACATGGAATCTTTGCTACTGATTTTTTTGTCAGCTGAGTAAACTCCTGCTCATCTTTCACCATGGAGATCAAATGACCTTCCTTCCTCTGTGGACTTTGACTGCTCACACCCCCAAATCTACTTCTTAGCCATTTTCTTTCATTCCACTCTCTCAGGGACTTTTTTCATGGAAAATTTTGATCATTTCAAAGATGTGCTTATTCCATTTTTGTCATTAGTGTCATGGGATTCCATTTAGAGCAGATGTTGGTTCGGTTGACTTGGGCAGTCCTGTTCTCTGTCCTAACACAAGCCAACAGCTTTAATCTGTGCATCTCAGATCATCTGTTAACAATGAGCCCTTGGTGCTGTGATAGTGATTATTTCCATATGTATTCTGACTCTCAGTTTATGCTATGCTCACTACATCCTCTTGACCTGACATTGAGGACATGAAGACAGCAGTCATATAGTGAGGTATGCATTATTTTATTTTTTTATTTTCATCAAAAGCCCCTTATGTCTTTTTATTATTATTTACTACCCTTTTGAACATTGCATTGGCTCTTTCTTACAATTAAGTATGAATTTTGGCAACCTCATCTTAATGATTATGTTCCAAGACAACTAGTCATGCCTAAACAACAATATATATCCAAAAAAGCTGCCAAGATTGTGACACCTTCTGTATATTTCCAGATAATATTCCACATTTATTATTTTAGCTGGTCAGCATAATACAAGTCAGAGTCAACCACAGTAAAACTGCTTCATTACATCAAGGGACATTATCTCAAAAGCCTATATTGCCAAATAAAAAAGTAAAACTGTGAAGTTGCATGTGGAAATGTTTAGGATAAGTATAATAGGCAGGATTCAAGTTATGTAATGTTTACAACAATGTGCTCTATATTTTCATATAAGATCTGAAAAATACTAAAAAAATGAGGAGAAAGATAAGAACTGGACTTTGAGCACTTTCACACATTGCTTAAAATACTATACAACTTTTATATGAGTTTTAGATCACTAGCTTTAGTGTAAGAGTTCTAAATATACATGTTTTTCAAGAAAAGGTACCAACTTTTACCTGCTTTATTCTCAAGTGGGAATCCAGGGAGAATTTCTGTTGGCTGTCAGTACATGAAATGGAATCCTAGGATAACCTTTATGATATTTTGTATCTTCAATTTCCCTCAAAGCCCATGTCTTGAAGGTATGGTCACTAGCCTGAAGTGCTACTGAGAGTGTTACTGGACCTATGTCTGGATGCTTCTGCTGGAAAGCTAACACCTGGGAAAGGAGAATTGATGAGGAATAGACTTTACTCAAGGGCTAGTGCCCTGTAAGATAGAAATGGAGCTATCATTCCCCTGCAAAATAAACAAAAAAACATCTTGAGGAGTTCAGGTAAGTGAAAGGGTTTATAGGCAGAGGAAGGAAGTGCAACAGCTAGTGAACAGGAAGCCTATGCACAGGGTGGGATATTCATCATTTAAGGCATGTATATACCTTTTTATTGTTTTTTTCTGGCCATATTAAGGTTGAAATATGAAGTATAACCAAAATAATTTTATGTATTAATAGGTTTGTATTAATAGGTCCCCAGCTAGCAGTATTATTTTGAGAACTTCTGGAAACATCAGGATGTCTGACCTCATTATAAGAAGTAAGGCATTGGGGCTATACCCATGAGTATTAAATTTTGTCCCAGAACCTTCCATGTCACTTTCTCTTTCTGCTTCCTATCTTCCATAAAATGAGCTTACCTTCCATTCTATAATAGATGGAAACGTCTGAAACCATTACCAACTTGAAGTTGCTTTTCTTTGATTTGTCACAGTCAGATTAAAGTGAAACACATGACAAAACATTGCAATCGATCTTAACCTCATAGAGCTAGTGGCTGTATTTCTTTAGACAATCATCAATTTTCTGTAAGTTAAATCTCACAACTTATGTTTCATGTTAGTTGATGTGCAAAACTACAAAATTAGGAGGGAGTTACATATTCTAATGTAATTTGAAAATATCAGATATTCTGAGTTCAATATATGTAGGTAAAAACTTTTTAAAAGTTAACATTTTTTTTTATTTTTTATTTTTGAGGTAGAGTCTCACTCTAGCCCAGGCTGACCTGGAATTTAATCTGTAATCTGGCCTCAAACTCATAATGATCCTTCTACCTCTGCCTCCCAAATGCTGGGTTTAAGGCATGTGTCACCACACCCAGCCAGTTAACATCTTTTAGAAAATATTGATTGATTAATTGATTGATTGATTGATTGAATTAATTAAAAGAGAAAGGGAAAGAGAAGAAAAGACATAGATAGAAAGAGAATGGGTACATCAAGAACTCCAGATGCATGTGCCACTTTGTGCATCCAGCTTATGTGGGTACTTGGGAACCAAACCTGGGTCCTTAGGCTTCACAGGCATGAATCTTAACCTTTAAGCTATCTCTCCAGCCCCAGCAGTTCACATCTTAAATCATTTAGGTTCAACTACTCTAGAGGTTAGAGCACAAGGCAAAGGAAGGGGAAGAAACATTGCAAAGAATAGCTTGTAAAAGAATAAGTCTTGTTGCAAGTGACAGAACTTTTAGGGAATGGAACCACTGCTTCAAGTGATGAGGACAAGTGACAAAATAAATACTGCTAAGTAAAATCCTCTGTCCTTCTAAGTTAATTCATGTCAAGCACTTTGTCATGCAGATAGAAAACCAATACAATCCTCCCACATATACATCACCTTAGGTGAAGGATAGTCACAGGCCTTCATAGAAATAAGGCTATTAACATGGGAAGCAAAAGAGTCAATGAGATAACTGTTTCCTCACCTGTAAGTTCTTTATGGACTTTAACTAGTCTATAGTAATTTTGAAATATTGTTAGGATCTACTCATATCTCTACATGTAGTTTCCTACATCAGGCTTACCTTGAAGCCATCTATTCATATCTAACAAAAACATAGCCAATTTTAGGACACAATCACTGATAAGTGATAGAAGTGCTATTCATTGGCATGAGGCTGGGGAAGCACTGGGAGAGAATCAGGCATGATGGCATAATTTACATGTTTAAACACTCAGTTACAAGATGATGTTGGAAGGTGCAGCCCTTGAAAGGTGTTTGGGCTGTGGGGCAGAGTTCTCATGATGAGGTAGTGCCATTTCCCTGCCCTCACCAAAACTGCATGTTGCCTTGACTGTACACTTCCCAGCCTCCAAACTGGAGAGACGAGTTTTGCTATTTATATACTACCCAGTTTATGGTACTTTACTTCAGAATAAGGCAAGAGGGGGCAACGAATTTAAAACTGACTTTTAGTGACGAGACATGGAAGAAAGACAAAATAAATTTTCATAGGCTATGTTGACTCATTCTCACTTTAGAGAACATCTTTGAAAGAAAGATTGGTTTTATAATACCTTATGGCAGTTATAATTCTTCACTACCTTTATTCTCTTCATTTTTTGAAAAACATTATTTATTTATTTTTGTGAGTATGTGAGAGCAACCTCATGGTGTTTGTCCTCTCCTTTCACTCTCTTTTTGAGACAGTCTCCTTGTTTTTGTCACTGTGTTCACTAGTCTAGCTGGCCTGGCTCCTCCTCCTATTGTCTTAGTTGCATTGGGATCACAGATGCATATGCTACTTTACATCCAGCTTTTAGGGGTACTGGGGATGATCAAACGTGGGCTGGTAGGCTTGCAAGCCAGCCCCTTTAACCATTGAGCCACACTCGCAGCCTCTCTGCATGTTCTTGAATGGTAATCTGCAAACCTTTTCATTTGTACTCATATTACTGAACCAGACCCCTTTTGCCCAGCATGCAGTATAGCAATTACTGAAGCAATGAGTTTTATAAAAGAAAAAAATGTTTGTACATGATGTAGTCTAATCTGAGAAGGGGGCACCCAGACTCAAATTGCCATGGTAGGGTTTAGGGACACTTAGAGAATAAAGAGACAGGATGGGATGAGATGTGGGGGAAATTATTGAGGTAAGGAAAGATGAAGTAATTGGGGAGCTGAGCATGTTTGTCAGAATTCTTAGCTTTGCGTAGAATGCATGTTCAGAAAATAATGGTGTTAGCATGATCCATGAGTAGAGTTAATGGTCCCCTGATGTGAAAGGGTCATCTGTAATACTTGTGCACACTCAAGTGATAAAACTGGTGACTTCAACTAGTTTGGGTCATTCTTTAAACAAACTAAATAAATAAAAATAGCTGGTTGTGGTGGTACACACCTTTAATCCCAACACTTGAGAGGCAGATGTAGGAGGATCATCATGTGTTTGAGGCCATCCTGACACTACCTAGAGAGTTCCAGGTCAGCCTGGGCTAGAATGAGACCCTACCTCAGAAAAGAACAAAACAAAAAAATAAATAAAAATAAGTATTACAAGGGCTGGAGAGATGGCTCAGCAGTTAAAGGCATTTGCTTGTAAAGCCTGATGGCCTGGGTTCAATTCCCCAGTACTCACATAAAGCCAGATGCTCAAAGTAACACATGAGTCTGGAGTTGTTTTGCAGTGGCAGGAAGCCCTGGCATGCCCATACTATCAATCTGCTTCTTTCTTTCAGTTTCTCTCTCTCTTTCTGTCTACCTCTCAAGTAAATAAATAAAAATATTTAAATAAAAACAAGAAACAGCAAATTTTTAAAAAGAAAGAAGCATTACAAAAGTGACCATACATGAAAGGGATTATTTAAAGTAAAGATCTATTAATTTACTGTCTAGACAACTTCTAGAACTCATGATGATGGCAGGTAACTAAGAGCAGGCGAAGCTAGGGAATTGTTCATCTTTTGTCTGAGTTTCAAAACAAAGAATATATATTTAAACATTGAATAGAGAGAAATAATGGTTCAAACTTCTTACAAGAGGATAAATTATATTAATTTCATTAGTTACAGAAAAATATATTTTGAAATTGTACCCCCACATCAACATATATATATGTATGTGTTAGATTAAATACATTGTGTGTGTGTGTGTGTGGTGTCCATGTATCTTGGGGTACAGGTGTGCACATGTACATGTGTGCACATGGGTGTGGAGGTCAGAGATTATTGGATATCTTCCTCCATCACTCACCATCTTGAGACAGAGTCTCTCACTTAAACCCATAGCTCACTGATTCTGCTAGTCTAGATAGCAACTTGCCCCATTCAGGAGAGGGACTAGATCCCTTGACTCTACCTTCCAAGGGCTAGGTTATAAGTGGGCTGCTATATCCACAGCATTCACATGGGTGCAGGGGATCAAAACAGGGGTGCTCACACTTGTGCAACAAGCACTTTACCCACTGAGCTATCTCCCCAACCCCCTAGATTAAATAAATGAATTACAGTTCCCTTTAAACACAAGTACTCGTCTATAGACTACTTGGGCTATAAATCAAAAGGAGCTGACTATCTACCATGAAATGGGCATATCCACCTCATTTGCCCAGACCCAGAAGTCATTGCAGAAGACATGGTAACATGAACACCACTCTCAGGACAACCTGAAAACTAGTTCTGGGAGATGGCATCAGACACTATGGTCACTCAAACTTCATCACAACAGAGATCCAGAAACTACAGAGAACTCAACACTAAATCAGATTTCTCCCTTGCCTGCCAAGACTCAGGAAACATAGGCAGAAGGAAACATTGTAAGAGCCCCAGGGTGGGTGGGAATGGCCTGAAGTATCATGTACCCCCCCCCCACCAACTGCAGAAACTGACTGATGTCACTTGGTCCCCACAAAAAATACCAATAACCCAGGGAAGACCCTCAGCAGAATTGGTTGGGGAGAGGGGATATAAAAGTACAACCTTTTCATTAAAAAAACAAACAAAATAATTAGTTTAATTTGCAGCAAGGAAAGAGATGGTCAAGTCTAAAGGTACACTTAAAAACAATGGATCTTGGGCTAGGGAGATGGCTTAGCAGTTAAGAGCATTTGCCACCTAAGCATGAGGGCCCCTTGGCTGAATACCAACAGAACCCATGAAAAAAGCTGGGCATGGCCATGCACATCTGTAACTCCAGTCCACTGAGGGCAGAGAACATAGTCCTGGGCTCACTGACAGACAGCAGATCCCAGTTGGAAAGACATTGGCTCTAGGAAAGAGATATACTGATGAACTACAAGAAGACACTAGCACGCTGCTCTGGTCTCTGCTGACAAGCCCATCTGTAAACACACGTGCATGCACCACACGTAACACACCACAACCACTCACATACAACTGGATCTTGTGGCAAAGGCAATTGGGAAAGAATTTATATGCATTAATGATATACTAAGACAAATAACCGGTTTATGGATCCAGGGAAAGATAGATCTGGGAGGAAAATATCAGGGGTCAGAGTTAGATCCCAAACTCTGACCACAGGAGCTGTTTATCAAAAGAACCCCTAAAGAGTGGTTTAATCTGCCTTTAAAACTCTGTATGTCCCACAGCATTGGTGAAACCCTTAAAACAATCAGCTGGTAGTAAGTAAAATTTAATAGCTGGGTGTAGTCAGAAAAAGATAGTTAAAGAACACCATGACCAAAACTACTGTCGTCATGAGTGACAGTGTAGCCAAGGTCAAATTACATTAAGATAATGTAACCAGTCATTAAGCAAATAGCAATTACAAATAGTGATAGGGAGTAAACAGCACTCAGAGTTATTACAATTTATTATCTAAAATATTCAGTTCCCACCAAAAAACCTGAGACATATATGCATACCAACTAAAAAATTAAGTGGAAAAAAATCACCACAAATAACCATATGTAATATTACATTTTTATGATGCACAAATATAGACAAATATAGACTAGTATCACAGAAGTTGTATTGAGCAGTGCTAGTCTCAGAAAGACTGGTTATCATCAAAACATTAATAGTTTCTGGCCAAGTCTTATCAGAGCTGAGAGGAAAGATTAGAAGTTGGAATATTAGATGAGAATCTAGGATGTATGTCTCCATTTACAGATTAAGAGGGAACTGTATAGTTCAAGACCGAATAAGAGTTTTAAAATTTTTCATTGCTATAATGAGCAATCAGCACATATTTAATTGCTTAGAAAAATGTATTATCTAATAGTTTTTTTCAAGTTAAAAGTCAAGCATGGGGTTAACTAAAGTGAAAATATTGAGCTTTTGCCTCTGAGTAAGCTCCACATGGTCAATGGCAGCATTGTTGTGGAGGACCTCCAGGTCTGCAGGTGGCCTGCAATGAGAGACCTCTGCTTCTGGGCAGCCTTCAGCAACAGCGTGTAGGCTCTGGCTCCGAGATCTTGAAGGCAAGTTCAAGGACAAGGAGTGGCTCCCCATCACAAGCTGTGCTTCCTGGTCAAGCACATGAAGACTGAAGTCCTCAGGGGAGATCCCTGTACTCTCCTTTCTCCTCAAAAGTCAGAGGTCATTGGCTTTTCCTTTCCTGGAGATGTTTATCAAGTTTAAAGTTTTGAAGATTCTGCCCATGTAAAAATAGATCTAGTGTGCTGGCAGTAGGCCAGAATCAAGATATTTCTAAAGATTTGGAACTATAATTGATATGTTGTCTACATGTTAATTTTCCAAAGCTGTAGCCATTGCTCTTAGTGGGACAGTCATCCTGAGCAAACAGTCTAAGAACCCTTTCCACAAGGGTACATGACGAACAGATGGTGACCCCCACATCATCACCTGCAAGGTAACTTCCAGCTGTGGCTCTGTCTAGTGCCCCAATCACACTATACAAAGACTTGCAGATAATGCCTGGTATAGCCAACTGCTACAGTAAGGGACTGAACTGCCACCCTGAACAACTTTCCCTAGGCTACATTTAATGCTGACTGCAAGAGCTTACCTGCTATTTTACTGCCATGAAAACAGACAATGTCTCCCTATAAAAAAAAATTACTGGCTACCTCACAAAACCCCACACCAGTGTTTATGCAAAGGATCTAAGCTTCATCCATTGCCATAATAGTAAATGTTTTTCTACCATATGAAAAGTATTATCCCAATTAAGTCTTTGTAAAAAATAACTAAAAATAAATGTGCTGATAAGTCTTGCTCCCTCTTGGAGTATGGCAAGCTAAACAATGGACTCTGGACTTCTGTGTTCTGATCCTTGAGACTTGTGACTGTTACTTTAAGAAGCACAAGGGGTTTTGAAGAAGTTTTCACATTAAAGATCTCGAGATGAGAAGATTATTTCTGATTGTCAGACTGAGACAGTAAATATAGACGACACTTCAGGAAATTTTGAATGAGAAGACTTACATGTAGCATACAAGAGGCAGAGTGGAACTCGGGGATAAGGGAATTTTAAGATGCCTTCATGCACTCAATATAAATATTGAATGTACTAAATATTTAAGTATCTGTTACATGCACATCACTGATATAGATAAGAGCTGAAACTACCCACAAGTATTCACTGTACTTTTTTTTTTTTTGGAGAGAGACAGAGAGAGAGGGAGAGGAAGACAGATAGAGATGGGCGCGCCTGCAGCCTCTCAGCTGCTGTGAACGAAATCCAGATGCATGCGCCCCCTTGTGGTCAAGCGCGGCACTGTGCTCTTGTGTCCCTTTGCATCTGGCTATACATGGGACCTGGAGATTGGAACCGCTGGAGACTGGAACTGGTGTTCTTAGGCTTAGGAGGCAGGCACCTTAACCACTAAGCCATCTCTCCAGCCCTTCGCTGTACTTTTAAAGAGTTTACAGTTTAAGGAGAGAAGATACTGAGGCAACAAGTGAGAGGACCATTAGGTAGCATGCAGGAGAATACTCAACTGATGTTGCACCAATCAGCATGACAATGAAGCTGTACCACAGAACTCACCACCTACACGACAGGCAGAGGAACATCAATTGTCTGGGTTTCATAGAGTGAAAGAACAGCGTGGAACTGATAGTGTTCAAGGGAACAATCAATGGCCCAGGATAAAGAAAATGGTCACAGGGAGCTAAACAGATTGAGAAAACATGTCACCAAAGGTGACATTAATCAATGATCATGACAGAACGGAAAAGGACATATGATATGCAGTAGGAGGTTGCCTTTGGGGTTTTAAGACATATCTGGTCTACCAGGATGTTAGACCATGTGAGCATAAGGATAAGTGATGTACAAAGACTTGATGAGAGAAAGTCACCTAGAAATTACTAGAGAAGGCAAGAGGCAGCAAGGGAGCTTTACTCAGAGGAGATGAACTATAGAAAAATAAGTTTCTAATGAAATAAATAGATGAATTTTGATGATGGAGGTATTAATGAATATTGCAGCATGAGACCGAGGGTTACAGTGACAAACATGGGAGCAGGCGGTTTGGAATTCTTGGGAAAAGAAGTAGAGGATAGTAAGGAAATAAGGACAGCAAGCAGATTGGACATTGTAGCAATTGCCATTCTGAAGAGCTAAGAGGTATGGCTGGATGTGACAGATTTCAAATGACTCAATAGAAGTAGAAGTTGTGGGCTGCAGAGATGGCTTAGAGGTTAAGGCACTTGCCTGCAAAGCCAGAGAATCCAGGTTTGATTCCCCAGGACCCATGTAAACCAGTTGCACAAGGTGGTACATGCATCCGGAGTTTGTTTGTAGCGTTTAGAGGCCCTGACACATGCATTCTCTCTCTCTCTCTCTTTCTTTCTCTCTCTCTCTTTCTGCCTCTCTCCCCCTCTCTCTCAAATAAATAAAATAGAACCTCCAAACAAGCTCTCGAATAAATAAAATAATTTTTAAAAAAAGAAGTAGAAGTTGTGGTGAGCCAGGAAAACTTTGGTTGTGTTATGGTAGGCAATAAAGGCAAGAGAAGGGGACTTTCTGGAATCAGTGTAAAAACTGCAAGGGAATTTACTTAAGTGGGCCTCTGTTACTATTATCTTATGATCTATTCATTTTTTTCAGTACACAAGATAAAAGCTAAAATAGTTAAGACTTGTGTTTGGCTCAATTATATTAAAATCATTTTAAACTCCATAATTAGCTTAAACAATAAGGTAGGGAGACCTCTCAGTTCAACAGATTAAGAATTTAGAAATTAGGGCTGGAGATGGCTTAGCAGTTAGGGCACTTGCCTGCAAATCCAAAGGACCCAGGTTTGATTTCCCCAGGACCCATGTAAGCTAGATGCACAAGGGGGCACATGTGTCTAGAATTCGTGTACAAGGGCTGGAAGCCCTGGCATGCCCATTCTGTGTGTGTGTGTGTGTGTGTGTGTGTGTGTGTGTGTGTGTGTGTGTACCTGACAATTTCTCTCTCATAAAGAAATAAATAAAGAAATAAAAGAATTTAGAAATCAGCGGTTGAGGACAAAGCTCACAAGCAATGTGCTTGCCTTGCAAGCATGAGAATAATCCCCAGAGCCCATGGGCATATGGTGCATGCTTGGAATCCCATTGCCAGAAGGGTGGAGACAGGAGGATCCCTAGAAGTCACTGACCAGCCAGTCTAGCTAATTGGTAAGTTCTAGGTCAGTGAGAGCTGCTGTCTCAACAGTATGGTACCTGAGGAACACCTGAGGTTGTCTCTAGCTTCCACATGCATGTGCACACCCATGCACTTGCACACACAAACACACACAGGCACACACATAATAAAAAATAAAAGTAATTTTTAAAAAAAACAGTCGATTTTTCTCATTGTAGTGCTGTGGGGTTTAGCTTTGTATTGTTAATGAGCATGTTACTGATTTTCCCCTTTAAATGATACTTACTTCATCGTACTCATCTTCCCCCCACACACCAATATCTTTGTCTAAGCCATTACATTCTCTGTCCTGAGTTATTATAACAGACTTCTCATCAGTTTCCCTTCCGTTATGAGAAAATCTTCCAGTTCCTTCTGCTCAATGCCTGTTAATCTACTAGAAATCTGACCTTCCTAAAAAAAATATTTCAGAATACTTTACTGTCAACATCTGCCCAAACTCCTTATTCTGACATACCTAGCATTCCATCACAAGTCTCTGTCAGCAGCTTCAGTTCTGCTTGAACACTGTTATTGGGAATGGCCCTAGGCAATCAAATGCAGTCTAATATGGCTATTTTTTTTTTTCCAAAAAGAATTCTGCATTTCCTAAAATTTACTAGATAACCACCTAAAATGTATGCCTGTTTTTTGCTGACAAAGTTTAAGTCTTAGAGAAGATGATCTCAAATTAAGGAGCATTTAGGTATGGGCTGTGCCACTATTGTAAGGATCACATAAGGTTACCTCAGAGCCACCTCTTTCCTTCCATAACTTGCTTCTGGTCAAGTACTTTGTCCCAGCAATGAGACAGTAACTGATAAAACTTTATATATTCATAATTTCTGATAACAGTATATGAGAGTAAGTCATCATTTTCTCTTGCTGTTTTTGGATTTTATCCATCTTTTAGTTTGTGATTATTACAGTTAGTATTTTTACAAATATCTTCATATTTTATTTTGTTTCTTCTTTTGTACTTTTTTATCTTGAAGTTTGGTGTGTATTATGAAGAGGTATAAAAATTATAGTTACATTTAACAGATGTGGAAAAATGGCTTTATAAGCTGTCTGGGAGTTTTGCTGCTTAGCAAATCTGAGGATGCTGATGTTAGGACTGAATGCTTCTTAGGTAGTTTTAGTTTAACCAGAGATGACTGGCTCACTTGATAGGGCCAGAGGAAATGCAGCATGTTGTGTAGAGATTGGGAAAAGAAAACAATGAAAAGGCAATGGAGATGAGCATGGTGTCAATATATTTTGGTGTTTTAAAGCTTATGTGAGCAGTGATGCAGCAGAAGCATGCTGGGCCCATATATTTTATGTAAAAATCTGTACTAAATAAAATTCATTAACAATCATTAAGTGAGTTCCTATATTGGACTATAATACTAGATGAGGAAAGAAAACATTAAGAAAAACAAGAAAAAGACTGACAACAGTGTACAAACACCCTGCATTAAAACTTAATGTGTATTTATGGAGAGTGAAAGAGAAAGCAGTAGATATGATCACAGAGTCTCTCAAACATTTGACTGTAAATATTTATTTTAACAAGGAATTCTTCTTCCATAAAATGGCAGTCCCAGATGAATTCTAAATCATGAGCAGGGTCTTCCAAGCTCTACAACTAGAAAATAGCCCCCCACGCCCACTTGTGGTTGTCCCAATAGACCTTTTATAAGAAGACTAGTGTGTCTGCAAGCAAACTGCTTCTACAAAAACTATTTACAGAGCTTCAGTCAATGTATTTTACCTTGTCTGTGACCTACATTGCCAGGTAATACCTTTTAAGTAGTTTAGTAGCTATGCATTATAGATTTTTGAGGGGGGAAAGCATTCTAAATCAAAGGTTATTTTTAGAATGATTTTCCAAATAGTCTAGTTATAAATTATTTAAGGTTTTGTTTAGTTCTACATCCTGTTGGTGATTGAACAGTGTACCTCTGACCTTTATTATTCTCTCCCAACCTTCATGAAAAATTTTCTTATTAATTTTTCCCCTTTGTCTACAGATACATTCACTCTCCACCCTACCCTCAATGTCTGTCCCTCACCACCTTCCTTATAAAGAATGTCCTTTCTCAAGTTCTTGTTTACACTTAGGTGAGTTTTGTCTTCTCACTTTCAGTTCTCAGTTCCCAAGCAACTGTAACTGTGTATGCTCAGTAGCATACTGCCTCTCCTTCTTGTTTAGCTTGTTGGAAAGATTTTCTATCCTACAGTGGACTAAACCTTTGGATTTTCAGGCATTCTGCTGAAACTGCTGAGAGTATAGTGACAAGTCATGTCCTAATAGGACAGAACCCAATGAGCTATCAGTCCTTCTATCTTAGTGGGCTGTCTGTTTGGTTTCCCCATGACATACCTGTCTGCTTTTTCAGTCTATATTCTTTCCTCTTTCTATCTTATACTCTTTTTTAAAAAAACTTTTTATTTATTATTTATTTATTTATTTTTTTTTTGGAGAGAGACACAGAGAGAGAGAGACAGAGAGAGAGAGACAGAGAGGAAGACAGAGATGGGCACGGCAGCAGTGTCTCAGCTGCTGCGAAGGAAATCCAGATGTGTGCGTCCCCTTGTGGTCAAGTGTGGCACTGCGCCCTTGTGTCACTTTGCATCTGGCTAAAAGTGGGACCTGGAGATTGGAACCGCTGGAGATTGGAACCAGTGTTCTTAGGCTTAGGAGGCAGGCGCCTTAACCCCTAAGCCATCTCTCCAGCCCTATCATATACTCTTTCCTCAGTGATTTTCTACATTCCCATTCAATTGTATCATTTGCTTTTGCTTAAATATATTGTCTACTTCCTTTTGTTGTTTTGCTTACTTAAGTCCCTTTAACAAGAAGTTTCTCTTATTGATTCACGCCTATCTTTATTTGTCAAAACACATTTCAAATGACACATCACACTAAATATATGGTGACTATTTTGTTTCTAAGTAACTGTATGTGGCTGTAAGAAATAGTACAAAAAGATCTCATTGTACATTCCAGTTTCTCCATAGGAAATCTTGCAAAACTACAATAATGATATTCTAGCAAGGAAATTGAATTGATATAATCCAATAATATAGTATAATAATTCAGTTTGTAGGTGTTATAGTCAGCTCCATGTTGCTGGAACAAACATCCAATCATACACAGCTTATGGGGAAGAATCAGGATTTATCTCAGGCTTACAGTGTCCAGGGAAAGACCATCAATGGCAGGAGAAGCAGGCTCCCTTTCATAGATCCAAGCACAGAGACATCACCAACAGTCAGCACCACAATCAAGCACGAACAGTCAGAGTTCAGACTGCTCTGCACACACCTTCTAGGGCTGGTTGGACTCAGATCTGACCTAAAAATATCTTGGGACTGGACTCAGATCAGGCCCCAGTGATATGCCCCCTGTAGCAGAGATATGCCTGCTAGGGGCTGAAGTTGCAAGCTCAGTTTTCATAAACCATCTGATTCTATGGGACCATACATTTACACTAACACCACATTCAAACTACTGCAATAGGCATATTTACTTCTGTGAAATGTGATCATGTAAATGTATGTCTATCACCACAGAGTGGGTACATGTGCTGCTGCTCTTTTGTTTCCACACTGTCTCCATGCAACTCCCTCATCCCTAACCTGGTGACCACTGATCTTTTTTCTAAACTTTTGTTATTTCAAGACCAATAAACACTATATATATATGAAGTATATGTCAGGCGTGGTATTTTTCTTGTTTAAAGTCCCTTCAGATTCACTCATGCTATTGCTTGTATCAAGTCACTTCTTTTTATTTCTGAGTCCATGACATGAAGGTAACTAGTGAATCATTTAGGGATTTTTTTTTTTCGTCTGCTCAAAAGACTAGATTTGGCATCTAAAGAAGCATCACTGACTCCAATGAGGGCTAAGTTTTTAAAAAATATTTTATTATTTATTCATTTATTTATTTATTTATTTGAGAGAGGGAAAGAGGGAGAGAGAGAAAGAAGAGAGAATTGGACACACCAGGGCTTCCAGCGACTGCAAACAAACTCCAGATGCATGTGCCCCCTTGTGCATCTAGCTTACATGGGTCCTGGGGAATTTAACCTGGGTCCTTTGGCTTTGCAAACAAGTGCCTTAACTGCTAAGCCATCTCTCCAGCCCAAGGGCTAAGTTTTAATTTACACTGAATCCATTTCTTCTGCTGTATACTTTTTACACAACAGAACTAGTCAGCCACAGCATAAGACAAGAAAAGATAAAAATTCAACCATTTATTCATTCTTTTAAAAAATATTTATTTATTTATTTATTTTAAGAGAGAGAGAGAAAGAGACAGATAATGGGCATGCCAGGGCCTCTAGCCACTGCAAACAAACTCTAGGTGCATGCGTTCCCTTGTGCATCTGGCTTACATGGGTACTGAGGAATTGAACCTGAGTCCTTTGGCTTTGCAGGCAGGCACCTTAACTGCTAAGCCATCTCTCCAACCCACATTTATTCATTCTTATATAGTGTTACCAGTTATTGGTAAATACACTGGCACTATATATAGCTCTTGTTAATTTAATACAGCAATTCAAAGAATAGGTAATTACCTTGATCCTCCTTGTACAATCGAAAAATTCGAGGCCTAAAAATTTTAATTAAATTTCCTACTATCACATAATTTAAAAAAACATAAATAGTATTTGAACCCAGGTCTCCTATAGTCTCCTGTACCTGTTAGTAACCAGGCTGATCTGGAGGGTCAGAAGTCATTAAATATTGAATTGGTGGTCAGGAGATGAAGTTCATAACAAACATGGGTGTTCACACACAGATGTGTGTGTGTGGGGGGGTCCATCCCTGTGTGAGGAAGGAGGCAGCCACTGAACCTCCATATATGATCTTAGGCCTCAGCTTCCTGTACTTTCTCTTTCAGTCCGGCTGCTTGGCTCTCTTTTAGTCCTCTAAATTGCTAAGCTCATTGCAAACTCAGATTCTTTGCATGCCTCACGACACTTACCTGACAGGTACCTCCACACTAGGCCAGTAACCTCTTGGCCTGTTTTGCACAAATATACCTGGGCTGTTTAATTTTTTTTTCTTTGGCAGCTAATATGCTATCATACTTGGGTTTCAGATGGAATTAGGGAGGCATTTCTGGAGGCAAAAGTCTTTTCTGGCTTGGGTGCCCTCTCTTGGCAGGCTCCTGAAGCGTGAGCAGTTTGCTGACACCATAATCCTACCATGAATCCAGGTTCGCTGGGCACTGAGTTGCTATTGTACATGGCAATAAGCAGTTTCTTGCATTCACCTTGGGAAGTTTAGTAGCAGAGAACCTCGTGTGATATACTTCCCCAGGAATAGGTTTCCCTGTAACCTTACAGGACCATTTTCTGGAAATCTCTGCAGAGTGGAGTTCGAGGAAGTTCCCACAAGTTCCAGGAAGTTGTAGTGATGTGGACCACAGTGACTTCATTGCCATGCTATGAGCATGACCTATGAGCATGAGCTCTCCAACAAGGTGTGAACTTGGTCCCACTGGAAACAGCTGCTCCTTACACTATAGTATTAGTCCTTTACAGCTTCTTTACTAGACAATATGTTATCATCCTAGTTTCCTATTTAATAATTCTTTATGTCAATTTCCCTGTTCAAATTACTGTATGGTCTTCCCTCCATGTTTCCCTTCCTTCCCCACCCCCATCTTTCCCGGATCTCATTATGTAGGCCAACCTGTCCTTGAACTCAAAGTTCTCCTGTATCAGCTTCTCAAATTCTTGGGTCACATGTGTCCACCGCCACTCTTAACATAGTGTACTTTCTCCTGACTGCATTCAGACTGATAGTCAGTTTGACTCTTTATCATTTAGGTGCTAATATCATTTCCTCAGGAATGCCTTCTCCAGCCTCCTGTATCAAATCATATTCCTTTAGTATTCATTCATACTACCTTCCACAATTTGAAAACTGTGTGTTCATTTGCATCATTTCCTTATTCCTTTAGTAGGCTCTATAAGGACAGGGATGACACTAATTCATTCAAAGTCTATGGTTACAGCGTCTATCATAGTGCGTGACCAATGACTCACAGAATGGAATAACATGTAGAAAGATCCAAAACCATGTATGTAGTAGTTTAAAATGTATGTCCCCCAATAGATTTAGGTGTTATTAAAATTGAGTTTACAGCTTTTGTTCCTAGCAGGCAGACTCCTGTTATGGGGGGATGGGGTGTGTCACTGGGATCTGAATTTCAGCCTAAAGTATGCAAAATAAGTTCTGGGGTGTGATGGGGGGTATGCTGTTTTGTTGCTGGGTGGTGCTGGAGGTGGCCTTTTCTCTCTTCGTTGATCTGTGAAAGGGGGCTGGCTTCTGCCATCAATGAAACTTACCCTAGATCCATCAGCCTAAAATAAATCCCTTCTTCCCATAAACTGTGTCTGATTTAAAAGTTCATCTCAACAGTGTAGCACTAACTACAACAATGTATAACGTATTACACTGCTGCTGGCAAATTATACACGCAATTCCTACTTGTAAACAATTATCAAGTTTACATAAGGAAATAAAACATCCACAAAAATATGAAGCAGTCAAAGGAGGGTTCAAAAGAATGGTAAAAATACAGGTAATCAGGGCCATGCAAGACTTTTATGTTTAAAAATATTTAAATTTTAAAACTTTCCATCTTTCATACACATCTCTCAGTGTTAAGTATGTTTCTCCCTGAAAGCCACGGTTACTCAATTCAACACAAGGATTGAAATTTTTACTTAGTGAAGTTCTGAGGCACTCTTCTGCCTCAGTTTACCAAGTGCTGGGAGTACAGGTGTAGATCACAATTCCCAGTTTAGAGTTTCAGCTTAGTCCGTCTGGATCATACAATTCCACTTTCCTGACCTTTAGATTCTTGAATGTTAAAGATAACCTAAGCTTTTTTTTTCTTCTTCTTGAATTAGCAACCATCCTCTGAGTATTTATGTGCCAGGCACTGTTCAAGCAAAGAGGACACGGAATGAACACGTGATTTTTGCCCTCTACATTTAGAGTGAATTGACACAAGAAGGAACAGGAGTTATAATGTCCAGTTAGAGGAAACTCGTTGCGGCCAATCGCTGATAAACCACAGCATACTGTTTGCTTACTTTTAATATTTCCTGTTCAACTGAAAAAATCCAAAATCCACAAATAATAAGATAGGATGGGGTTAATCAAGTTGTACTATGTCAAACTGAAAAGCCCATCAACAGCACTAAACCCTTGTGTGACCCCCAGGGAAGAGCAGAGGTTGGACGTGAAACTCCTGGCTGAGGTTCGAACCGGGGTGGGCCCTTCAGGAGGCTCTCAAGGCGAATGGTCGCAGAAATAGTTTTTGCAGCTGCACAGCTTAAGTGGCGAGATGGCAAAAATACTTTCATGTGGGCCGGCCAAAGGAAGTGGCTGGCAGGTAAAACAAATTCCATCGCCTCAAAATTCAGAAAACAGGCTGCCCACGAGCGCTGCACCGGGGGCCTCCGGTCCTGTCCCCGCGCGACCTCTCTGGGCTGGCACGCACCCCAGGGGCTCTCGCAGACTTGGATTTATAATCACCTTATTTGTACAACCTACGTGACCGCCTGGCCCAAGCCTCCAGCCCTCCTGCCAGCCCGCCCGCCCGGTGCCAGCCTTCCGGACTGCGGCGCGAGCCCGCTTCCCATTGGCCAGCGGCGGCTCCGATTGGTGGAGAAGAGGGGCGGGGAAGAGGTGTGCGCATCCTTCGGCCGAGGGGGCTGGGAAACCCGAGTACCCGAGTGACCTCGGCGGCCGCCGGCCCGTCCAGCGCGTGTCCCCACCCGAGCCGCGCAGACCCCGCCCCCAGCCGCCGTCAGGTGACCGCGGTCACGTGGCCGGGGCGCGCCGCCCGCCCCTGGTGGCCATGGAGGCCGCGGTGCCCGCGCGGGCGTCGTCGTGGTCGTCGGGGGTGGTGAGCCGGGTGGAGCAGCTCGGGGACCAGGCCCAGGCCCACATTCAGCAGCTGAGCGAAGCGGCGGGCGAGGACGGTGAGGGGCCGCGGCGGAAGAGGGCGCGGGGGCGGGCACCGGGAGCACCGGCCTGGGCTCCAGGCCACCCCGGCACCGGCGCGTGGGCCGGCGGCGTCTTCGCCCGCTGTCCGCCGAGCGCGATGGCCAGCGCGGCGCTTCCCCGGCTGGTGCAGTGTCGTGTGCACGCGAGCCAAAGGTGCGCGTGGACGCCCCGTGCCGAGTGACCGTGCTCACAGCTGGCCCAGGGAGCCAGGCGTGCACCCACAGCTCTTACAGATTGCTCGTGATTGCCAGTGTTATGTTTTCAGTTCAGGCCCGACTGTAAGCGGTGTTGTGGTCACGATTCACATGCATCATCCCAGTTCTTTCAGAGAATTGTGTTAAGGGTGTTTTGGAAAAAAAAAAAAAAAAAATCTGAGCTATTTACTAAGAACGAAAAGTGGTGCAGGGGAAACGGTGATCTTCTGACGTTGTTTGCTTTTTATTACTTCTACATGGAGGCAATACATCACTCCGTCTTGAAATTTGAACCTTCATCGAGGCTTCAGAATTCTTGTGGAAAACAGTAGTGAAACATTTTCCCGAGTTACTGAACAGTTGATGTGTTTATTGAATAGGATCTGCAGTGACGTGACCTAGGTTCAGGAAGATGTTGGCTGGATTATCTCCTCTTAGGAGGGTGTTCTTCACACCCGCACACCACACTGAAGCCCCCTTGTCTTTCAGTTTGTGGTAAATGAATCTTGGGATTCACAGGAATAGACATCCTATAGGTAGTAGTAACTACTACCTGGGATTAAAGGTTGTCTTTAATCCATCTCTATTTGGATCAATCCAAAAATTTCAAAATGATTTTTTTATTCATTTAGTACTAAGCCCAACAGCTATTGTCATTTTCCTGTTGAAGAATTCTTATTTTTTACTTATTTATTTATTTATTATTATTTTTTTGGAGAGAGAGAGAAGAGAGAGAGGAAGACAGAGATGGGCGCGCCAGCAGTGTCTCAGCTGCTGCGATCAAAATCCAGATGTGCGCACCCCCTTGTGGTCAAGTGAGGCATTGTGCCCTTGCGTCACTTTGCATCTGGCCAAACGTGGGACCTGGAGATTGGAACCGCTGGAGATTGGAACCAGCGTTCTTAGGCTTAGGAGGCAGGCGCCTTAACCCCTAAGCCATCTCTCCAGCCCTGTGGAAGAATTCTTTACTCCAATCTAGAATTATGTCTGAAAGTACAAATTAGGTATTTCATGTTCTTGTTTGAAAATGTATTAAAATCCTATCAGTAGCTGTTAACATTATGAGCTATTAATCTGTATTGCAATCAAACTTATTAAAGAATCATTAGCAGGGTTTTCTTAAGTTTCATTAAAACAAGGCTGCATGTATTTGAATGAAACTTAAGTCTTCTTTTTTCACAGAACAATACTCATTCAAAAACAGCCCTGTAACATAACAATTGTATGTTTATGTTTAAATTATGTTTTTACAGGATCAACGGTTCCTATTGGTTTATTCCAATTAGATCAATAACCTCCAGTCATTATTTCATCTAAGAATGTTTTTGTATTCATGGCCAGTTTTTGCTAACTTTCATTTCAGTGCACAAGTATGGTGTTTTCCATGGAAATATGCTATGGAAGGACCTTTTTCTAGAGGTCAAGGAGGTCAAGGGACACTTATTTTTTTGCCTTTCTAGTTTTTTGTTTGTTTGTTTTTTGTTCCTTTTCTTCCAAGGTTTTGAAGAAATAAAGTAATTTGTTCCATATTCAAGTTTGAAAGGAGTAAGATACATACGTAATTATTATATAAATTTTATATAGCATCCAGAAATAGGATAAAGTTGCAGCTGCTCATCATCCAACATTTTTTTCTTATTTTTATGTATTTATTAGAGACACAGAGAGGGAAAGAGAGAGGGAGAGGGAGAATGGGCCCACCAGGGCCTCTAGCCACTGCAAACAAACTCCAGACACATGCACCCCCTTGTGCATCTGGCTTATGTGGGACCTGGAGAATCGAACTGGGGTCCTTAGGCTTCATAGGCATGCGCGTCTTAACCTCTAAGCCATCTATCCAGCCCTCACCCAACATTTTATGAAGATTTGATTTGTCCAAACATTTGTAATTGCATTTATGGGATTGTGAGTTTTCAGTAGAAGTTACCTGTATACTTACAGATAGAACTTGGACTCTTGCAGTAATAATTGTAAACAGGTTATTGGAACATTGTGAGTGCCTCAACATTGTAAAAGGAGCATTTAAGAATATACACTGCATTTAAGAGATAGCAACAGTTGGGCAGCAGTGGACAGCTGGTGGGATGAAGCTGACTTTAGAGTAGCACTTGGAGGACACAATTCAGAATCAGACTCAATCTGGGCTGCTGCAATACCTTGTCAGATGAGCATGCTGTCCTAGTACCACAAGCAGTTAAGCTAACCTCTGACCCACTGACGTTCCTGTGGTGCACCTAGACTCAGGTAATGGGAATATGATGATCCAGAAACGTGATGGCATCACAGTAGAAGTGCACAAAATGACCACTTGGCATCTCATGTCAGTTCTCCAGCAGCCTGTCATAGGGATCCAGTCCTACCTATGCTAATTATCCTGTGAAATTATTGAAATTCCAGAACTTAAGCTGTTCATTTAATGTACAGTATGCACTTATTTATATTATAACCAACCTATCAAGATATTAGTATAAAAGGGGATTTTTGTTGTTTTACTTTTTTTGAGATGGTCTCACTATGGAGTCCAGCGTTGCCTGGAACTTACTGTGTAGTCCAGGCTTGCCTCTAATGTTGACCCTTCTCCTTCAATCTCCTGTGTTCTGGAATTGCAGGCATTGTGTCTCCATGCCTGGCTAAAGGATCATGTTTTGAAGTAGCAGGTCCAGGTCACTATGTATATAGAGCTTTATTATGTTCAATAAATATGTTCAGAGGGGAAAAAAAAGAGATATCAGCAATAAACCTTAAATGTTTAAAGCCTGTTGCTTTCAATAATAAATTTCCATAATTTTCTGAATAAGAAGTGGATGTTATAAATATGTCATAACTTAGGTAAGATATTACTTCCTTGCTTATTTATCCATATACCATAATATAGTTTCATTTCATTGTTTCAGATACATAACATCCTTACACATTAAATCTTTTTTTTTGGGGGGGGGGAGACACAGAGAGAGACAGAGAGAGAGGGAGAGGAAGACAGATAGAGATGGGCACACCAGTAGCCTCTCAGCTGCTGTGAATGAAATCCAGATGCATGCGCCTCCTTGTGGGCAAGTGCAGCATTGCGCCCCTTTACATCTGGCTTAAGGTGGGACCTGGAGATTGGAACCGCTGGAGATTGGAACCAGTGTTCTTAGGCTTAGGAGGCAGGCGCCTTAACTGCTAAGCCATCTCTCCAGCCCCTTACGCATTAACTCTTTGTGGAATAATCATAATGGCTTTCTTTTTTCTTTTTTAAAAATATTTTATTTTTATTTATTTATTTGAGAGAAATACAGAAATAGGCTGGTAGAGAAAGAGAGAATGGGTGCACCAGGGCTTCCAGCCACTGCAAACAAACTCCAGATGCATGCATCCCCTTGTGCATCTGGCTTACATGAGTCCTAGGGAGTTAAACCTGGGTCCTTTTGCTTTGCAGGCAAACGCCTTAACCTCTAAGGCATCTCTCCAGCTCCTGGTTTTCTTTTTTAAATATTAATTATTTATTTATTTGAAAAAGAGAGAGTGAGAAAGAGGCAGATGGTGACTGTAGACGAACCAGGGCCTCCTGTCACTGCAAACAAACTCCAGATGTATGTGCCACTTGTGCATCTGTCTCTAAGTGGATACTGGGTAGTCAAACTCTGGTCATCCAGCTTTGCAAGCAAGTGCATTAAACCAATGAACCATTTCTCCAGCCTTGTTTTTTCTTTTTTTTATAGATCATTTTTTAATTCGGGCCTCTGCAGCTCTAGAAAAATTGAAACTCTTGTGTGGAGAAGAGGAAGAATGTTCAAATCCATCACATCTTCTGGAACTATACACACAGGTACTAAAAAAGAAAATGTGACCTCTGGCATTTTGAAAGAAGATTATTACATAGTAAATTCCTGAAGTTTAGATCTAATGAAATTAGTTTAATGTTAAAGTGTTAAATTTTTTAAAAAAGAGAAAGCTGTGTAGACGAGGCAGTTTGCAAAGAGATTTATTAGATGTGTTAATATGAATATTAATATTAACATAATAAAAACTAATGAGAATACTGTGCAGTATTGGAGGACCTCAAGCATTTCAGAGGGACCAGGAGACTGTTAGGATCATAGTTTTTTCCTCCAAAATGTACCTTTCCTTAGGATTATAAACATGGTTCCCTCTTCTACTGTCAAGTATGTTCAGAACATTTTTCTGTTCTATTCTTTTTCTTTTACTTTCCTTTCAAATCCAGGCCTCATTGTGGATGACACCTGTTAACTTGGTCTTCTCAAACACTGCTGAGGAAGGCAGACATTAAAAATTAAAAGCCATTATAGCAACTGTCATAGCACTGTGCACTGGGAAAGTGCTTTATATGCCATTTCTTGATGGCTAAGATGTATAGATGAAGCAGTTCTAGCAAGTACTCTACTTGGTTACATTTCCAAAGTGCATATTTATTATAATGATGTAAACAGCACTGTGTGTTGCTCATAGGAAAATCATACAGATAGTTTAGATTTCCAAACATGGCTGGAGAAGCCTATAACCTATAAAAGCTAATTTGGCAGGTGTCTTATCCACCTTTCTTATCTTTCAGAAGACTTCTTTTCTTTTCTTTTCTTTTTCTATTCTTTTCTTTTCTTTTTGAAACAAGCTCAAGAGACTAGCCTGTTTTTTTTAATGAGAGAGGGAGGGTGAGAGAGAGAAAGAGTGTGAGAGAGAAATGGTACGCCAGGGCCTTCAGCCACTGTAATTGAACTTCAGTCACATATGCTACCTTGGGTGCATATGTGACCTTGCACATGCATCACCTTGTATGTCTGGTTCCTGTGGGATCTGGGGAGTCAAACATTAGTCTTCAGGCTTCACAAGGAAGTGCCTTAACTGTTAAACCATCTCTCTGGACCAGAAGAATTCTTTCTTGTCTGCTCTGTTGAGTATTGTCTTGTCATTGAGATGAAGGCCTTTGAAATATTTTAACTTCCAAAAAGCAGCAAAAGACCTAGAGATAACAGATTTACATTACTCACACCTTTCATGATTTTTAATCAGGCTTAGCCCCATAGGATGCTGATCCCTGTACTGACTTAAGCCTTTTACACAGTAACACTTACATTTAAATATCACTAACTATGTTAGTACTGTTTAAACTGATTTATATTATAATAATAGTAGTAATTAATAATATTATTATTGTCATTATACAAATGAAGAAATTGAGGCTGACTTGCCCTTATTTGGTTTGGTGACCATTGGAAAAACTGACGCTACAACACAGTTTCTTGGTATTAAATAAATTAGTAAGTTAGAATAAGTGTAGCAAAAAATAATAGAACAAACTATAAAAATATAATAAGATAGATTTAAAAAGCATAAGGAGTTTTAAGTGCTTGAACAGAGCCTTATATTTAAGGCTGCTGAGAACTTAGTGTTTTGATGTGTGCAGGCTCACACTGGGTGGCAAGATGTATCCCCTCAAATTATGGCTGTGCTTTTGGGAAAACAAATCCCCCAAAAGATTCCATATCAAAAGCTCGAGTTGGACCATAATACTTAAAGCATATAGAAAAATTTCAGGAGTTGTGCATTGTATAAATATCAAATAATGTAACATTTTTACATGCTTAACTTGCATTAAACCAAATCTTCATTTTTCCTGAAAGAAACAAAATCATCATTAATCCAGTATTCTAGTAAAATACATACAAAGTTTTCTGTACTATCTCAGATCATTTATAGCTAAAGATTTTGGTTACTTCTTAAATGCAAATACTGTGTTCAAATGTTTGGATGTCTAATATAAGATTATTCTTTCACATTTCAGTCTCTGACATATCCTTTTGTCTTCTTTTTATTTAGGCGATTTTGGACATGACATATTTTGAAGAGAATAAACTAGTAGATGAAGATTTTCCTGAAGACTCTTCTCCACAGAAAGTAAAAGAGCTGATCAGTTTTCTTTCAGAACCAGAAATTTTAGTCAAAGAAAACAACATGAATTCAAAAGTAAGTTTTACATTCCTGAGAATTATGGTAGCATGCTAAAGTTCTTGTTGTCCTGCTGTTTATTTTTTTTGTTCTTGTTGTTCATAAATGTATCCTTGTTTTTGATTTAAAATAAGCCTAGAGGAAAGAGATGTGAAGCTTAGTACTACAGACCACTGCCCCCAAAAAGCACTGTATTTTACTAAATATTTTCAGAATATTAACTGGAATTGTAATTACAGTACCCTGTCTAACCCTTTTATAAATGTAGATGTTCCCCATTCTCCCTTTACTTTTGCAGGTGTTGTGTTTTCCTGAAAGGGCACAGTAATCTAATTATCACGTTAATTGTATTGCTTTGCATGCTTGCTCCTCCAGGACATGTGCTGTCTTTCTTATTTGCACTGTTCTCTCCTACATGCTCTCTGTGCTCTTTTGCCAGCAATACTCTTATTTGAAATTCTGAAGACATAGCCATGCACCAAGGATGGCTCCTCCATCCTGAGAGTCCCTATTCCTTGACATTCTCTTCATATGCATTTTAGTGTCATCTAGAATTGGGTTTATATCCCCAATACTAAATACTCATTCAAGTAAATTATTTCTCATATTTAAGTACCTGCTCCAAATATCTTCTTGGTTCTGTATATTTACTAGAGTAGAATAGCTAAAAACAATATCCCTAGATTGAAATGCCACACTACTAAAAAGTTTTGACTTATTAAAATTATTTCTGTATATAGCTCTTATTCTAGCAATCTAAGTGTTATGTTCTTTAGCTCTTATTTCTTTCTACTAATATGGAGTTAATCTTGCCTCAAGTAATGTTTCTCAAAGGAGCTCTTTGTAATGAGATAATAAAGAATTATTTTGGTTTACATGTACTAATAGATTTTTATATTCTTGATTCAAAAAGAAGCATTCCTGTGTAAGTGGCTAAACATGGGCAGATTTTGTGAGATGAGAAGGTTTTGAATTGCTGTTTTTTGAAATTCAGTTCTGTAGACATAAAGTTTCTACATTTAATTATACTTTTTTTGTTTTAGTCCTGTGACTTGCTTGGGGATGAGCTACTAGAATGTCTCTCTTGGAGACGAGGAGCCCTGCTATATATGTATTGTCATTCTCTCACTAAGAGAAGGGAATGGCTCTCAAGAAAATCTAACTTGCTTCAAAAGGTAAAAAGACATTTCATATAAGTTTTAGATTGTTGACACCTGTATGTTGTAAAGAGCTTTTGTTATAAGAATAGTGAAGTGAAAGGGTCTGGGCTTGAATTGCTGTTATGACCAGATAATTTAAAAAAAAATCTTTATAGTATTTATACTTTGATAATCTTTTTCATATATATTTTCATTATTGAGAGAAAGAGACAGAGGGAGAGAGAGACAGAGAAAGTGGGTGCACCAGGGCCTCCAGCTACTGCAAACGAAATCCAGATGCATGCACCCCCTTGTGCATCTGGCTTACATAGGTCCTGGAGAATTGAACCAGGATTCTTTGGCTTTACAGGCAAATGACTTAGCTACTAAGCCATCTCTCTAGCCTTGACAGTGTTTTTCAGTGAATATGTTAATGAAACATGTGTTTGTGGTTAATATTTTCTTTTTTCCATATTTTTATTATTTGGAGTGATATAATATGAAGGTGTCAGAGTGGTTGGTCCTTATGCCATTGAAATGGAACATATATATTTATATTTTTTTCTATGGAATTTAGAATTGAAAAAATACTTGAAGTTCATATAACTTGGTACGTAATATAAATTATTTGATTCTTATTTTTATTTAGTACCTTGTTGATGGAATCAGTTACTTGCTGCAGATGCTAAATTACCGGTGCCCTATCCAGTTAAATGAAGGAGTTTCTTTCCAAGACCTAGACACAGCTAAGTTACTGAGTGCAGGTAACATGATCTCTTTTTAAAGATGTCTAAGTGATTTAAAGTTTTTTAAGATATTAGGAAGCTTTCTATACTTTACTCTCTCAATTAAACAAACTTCATACATTATAAACAAAAACCTTTATAAGAAATTCAAAGGGACCAGGGAGATTTCTCAGTGGTTATCAGTGGTTAAAGGTACTTATTTGCAAAGTCCATTGGCCCAAGTTTGATTCCCCAGCACCCCTATAAAACTGGATTCAAAGTGGTGTATACATGGCATGTGTGTATCCATTCATATACACACACACAAATAAGTTAAGAAATACTTAAACACAAGGCTCAGGGCCCATTGCAGAAGAGGGGGCAGATAGAATGGAAGAACCAAAGGAAGGGTACGACTCCTTACAATGCAACTGTCCAGACAGAAATTGGCCTTGATATCCATGACCTTGCAGTGCCTAGCAGTACCTTCGCAAGACCCTCATAACAGAAGAAAAAGATGATGACATCAAATTAAAAGAGACACTAATGGAGAGAGGGAGGGAATATGATGGAGATTGGAGTTCTAAAGGGGAATGGGGGGATGGGAGGGAAATATCATGCATTTTTTTGTGTGTAAGTATAGAAGTTGTCAATAAAAAAATAAAATAAAATACTTAAACATTAAGATATTTTTAAGGTTTATTTTCATTTATTTATTTGTGAGTAAGAAAGAGGCAGAGAGAGAGAGAGAGAAGATGGGTGTGCCAGGGCCTTCAGCCTCTGCAGATGAACTTCAGACACATGCACCACCTTGTGCATCTGGCTTACATGGATTGTGCAGAATCAAACGTGGTCTTTTAAAGGCTTTGCAGGCAAGTGCCTTAACTGTTAAGCCATCTCTCCAGCCCAATATTAAAATCATGTAATGCAGTCTCCACTATTTTGTTTTATTTGGGGATATATATATATCATTTTAGTTTTACTTACTTTTCATCCTGACCAGAACTAGAGTTGGCTACTTCCATCATCCTTGCAGGTAACTTATACAGCTTAGTTATGGGACTGGAGAGATATCTTAGCAGTTAAGGAGCTTGCATATGAAGCTTAAGGACCCAGGATCAATTCCCTAGTACCCAGTAAGCCAGATGCACAAGGTGGTACATGTGTCTGGAGTTTGTTTTCACTGGCTAGAGGCCCTGGTATGCCCTTTTTTTTCTCTCTCTGTCATATATATATGAACACCTCTTTCACTTAAACAAAAATTAAAAAAAAAAAAAAAAACCAACTTAAACATATAGGATTCTCTCACATAAAAAAAACTGTCCAGGAGCTGGGGAAATGGTTAGCAGTTAAGGCATTTGCCTGCGAAGCCTGAGGACTCCAGTTCAATTCCCCAGGACCCACATAAGCCAGATGCATGAGGGTGCCCATGCACCTGGAGTTCGTTTGCAGTGGCTGCAGGCCCTAGTGTACCCATTCTCTCTTTCTCTCTGCCTCTGCCTCTCACTCACTCTCAAATAAATAAATAAACTATTAAAATTATTTTTTTAATTGTCCAGTCCAACGCTGGTATAGAGGTTTCATGACATCACCATGCTCTTACATTTTCTAGTATCACACTACAGTCTGAGCCCTGATTTCACAGGAAGGCCTGTGTTCTAGAGAGTAGTGTGAAGAATACTTCCAGAGCTGTGCAGCATGCATGCCTGCTTGCCTTACTGTTCCAGTCTCAGAATCCCATGTGCTCCTGTATGGAGCCCATTGGGTATTGCCAGTGTCTTAGGCTGTAGGAATTGCAGAGGGGACTTGCTCTAAACCAAGCCAGCTTCTTTAGCACAGTCTTTTCAGAAGTTTCTTACACTTCCGCATATATTTCACTGGCCAGCATTTAATCAAATGACCTCAACTAACAATAAGGAGACAAGGATAGTCTTTAACCTAATAATGCTCTTTACTAAGAAATGGGAGGTGGGTAGGATTAATATTGGGTGGCAACTTTAAATTTCTGCCCCACATATATGTGCACATGAACATTTTTGGAACTGGCTATGGAGCATTGATGGAATTTTAGACTCAGATGTGGGAAGAGCTTACTTTTACCATCTCTTTGTAAGTGGAAGAATTGAAATTGTAAGCAAGTGATTTGCTCAAGGTCATGTAGCTGTAGGAAACACTCCATATTACTTTTTAAAATTATTGTTGTTTTATTTGTCTATTTGTTCTGTTTAATTTTAGGAGTAAAATAAAATAGGATGTAGGATCACATAAAAGATTAAACATTCAATGAACTGCATAGCTAATAGACTAATCCCGAATAATATCTGATTCTGATTCTATTCTGTGAGGTTTATTATCTTTTTTTAACCTTTTTTTTTTTTTTAACTTTTTTTTTCTTTTGGTTTTTCAAATTAGGATCTCTAACCCAGGCTGACCTAGAATTCACTCTGAAGTCTCATGGTGAGCCTCCCATCTCTGCCTTCCCAGTGCTGGGATTAAAGGCGTGTGTGTGCTATCACACCCGGCTCCCTGGAGATTGCTTTATCTCCTTTTTTTTTTTAACTTTAAAAAAAATTTATTTATTAGAGACAGAGAGAGAGAATATGGGCATGCCAGGGCTTCTAACCACTGCAAACGAACACCGTGTGCATCTGGCTTACATGGGACATGGAGAATCAACCCGGGGTCCTTGGGCTTTGCAGGCAAGCGCCTTAACTGCTAAGCCATCTATCTTTCCAGCCCAGGTTTATGAACTTTTAAAAGGAGTAAAGTAAAAGGAAAAGATTATGTGTAGAAATATGCATTATACTCAAAAGTGGTTTTGTACATTTAAAGCATAATAAAGTGTGTTCTTATTTTATGAATACAGATCTCAGATTCTGCTCTTTGTTAGTTACTTTATAGTTGAAATAATGCTTTAATGACAGCTATTCTGAATCTGTTGCTTCTTTTGCTATTATTTTTAAGTGGAATTTGGAGTGATATGAAGATAATAGCTGTAAGGACAAATTCTAGTACTTTAAAATGTTTCCAGTAGATTCAAAGCAGTAGCAAGTACAGCTGGTGTCATCACAGTAATAGTTTATCTTGAGTTCTGTTAAGTGAACAGCTGAGATTCTCATCATTTGTTTGAAATAACCTTTGTTAATCACACAAGTACTTATACATTAAAATGAATTATTTGTCTTTTAGTGACCTTAAGAAGTTAAGTGGTCATGCATTTAATAACAATTTCTTTGCTTGTTGTTTATTTGGAGACATAATTTTACAATGTAGCCCAGGATGGCCTGAAACTCCCTGTATAGCTGAGGTTTGTCTATAAACTTCTGAACTTCTTGCCCCACCTCCCTGAATTTGGGGATTACTAGTGTGTCCACCACACCTCATCTTTTTTATTCTAAGACCATTTATCTTTCTGCCAAATTAACACACCTCTTTTTTTTTTTTTTTTTTTTTACCATAAATGTATAGTTTTTGGGGATAACCTAGAGGGGATATATTCAATGTTTAATAGAAATTTTCTAGTGTATTCATTTTTTCCTTAGTATATATCTTATATATGTTAGCATGCATGATAATTTAGTATTATATGTCTTTCGAGACCATGACTATGCATGAGAATTCAGTATATTTTTGTAGGACACACAAGATATACAAATATCCTGCCTACACTCAAATCAATACTGCACACCCATGTTTATTTATTATGTATGTCCTCTAAGAGGACATACAAGATATCTGACTATAGCTGTCAGATTCTATGAGAATTCTGAAGTTGTTTACAGAACTTGGGGCATATTTAACAGGGAGTCTACTGATGAAATTAAGTTTCAAAAAGGGCCTAAAGAGGACCCCAAACATGCTAAGAGCACTTAACTTTAATGATTCTTTTAAAAATGTCTTTACAATCCTGTTTTTGTGATGAACTTCTCTTTTTAATTTTTTTTTTTTTAATTTTATTCACTTGAGAGAGAGGCAGATAGAGTGAGAGATTGGGCACATCTGGGCCTTCAGCCACTGCAAATGAACTTCAGATGCATGCGCCACTTTGTGCATCTGGCTTACATGGTTCCTGGGTCCTTCAGCGTTGCAGGCAACTGCCTTCATCACTAAGCCATCTCTCCAGCCCTTTGATGAGCTACTCTTATTGGTAAAAATAAAAACAGAAGTACTGGCTGGCAAAATTTTGTTAGTAATATTAGTCTTTTCTAAGTGTTAGTAAATGTGAAGAAAAATGCTTACTGGCCAGGAAGTTATTAGATTTTCAGTAACTATAGTTTCTTCCTTTTAAACTTCTAATTCTAATTTCAATGTAAATAATCTTTCTCAGGAATATTTAGTGACATTCATGTGCTGGCTATGATGTACAGTGGAGAAATGTGCTACTGGGGACTGAAGCACTGTGCACCTCCACAGTTGGAACGTGGTGAAGTTGATACTGGTGTTTCTGGAGCAGGCAGCGCTATACACAAAGAACCGTTAGATTTCCGAGAAGTAGGAGAAAAAATTTTGAAAAAGTATGTATTTGTATGTGAAGGACCTCTGAAAGAACAGGAATGGAATACAACAAATGCAAAACAAATTTTAAACTTCTTTCAGCATTGCTATAAGTAGTAGCTCATCTCATCCTTTACAAATAAAAAAAAATAAATGGAAAAGCAAGTTTCATAAAAGAAGACTCACTAACACTGATAATTGAGAACACTACACCACTTAAAGATATTCAGTGTGGTTATCATTCTTTAAATGCTATCACCTGTCATTATATAGGCTTAAATCTGTGAAGAAATGATTCTTTAATTTCTAAATTGGCATACATGTTATTGTAATTCACCTTGAACTATATATAATCCTGCCACTAGTCAGGAGAAATTCAATTTAGCTTCAAAACTTTTTGTCTATTATTTTTGGTCATTATTGTTTCAATGTAGGAAAAGTACATGAAACATTAGATTTAATCTTCCTGTCTTCTTTTGTGTTTTTGTTTGTTTGTTTTTTGGTTTTTTGATATGGGGCCCCTCTCTAGTCCAGGCTGACCTGGAATTCACTATGTTGTGTCAGGCTGGCCTGGAACTTATAGTGATCCTCCTACCTCAGCCTCTCGAGTGCTGGGATTGAAGGTGTGTGCCACCATGCCCAGCTAATCTCCTTTTCCTTAACTTTGCCATGTTTCAAAGATTAAAGTCAACTCACCCCATTCTTTCACTTATGTACTATGGGTATTAATATAGGCAAAATGAAAGATTCTGACTAATATTCAGATTTCATTTCAATAAGGTGAGTAATGAAAGACCACAAAGGAATCATTGTGCTTATGTTGCATGCATTACAATCATGCCTCAATTTTTAACTTACTCATTCATAAAACTTCAGAAATTATTTTCTTAGCTTGATTAAAATGAAATTCATGGTTTCTCAGTGAATCAGGTTAATCCATCAAATGCTTTTAAAGTATATCTTTGCATATTATATTGCATATATATTATATAAATATGTTTTGCTTATACTAGTAGGTATGAAATGCTGAAGGCCAAAGAGCCTAATTTGATATCTTGTGTATTACCATCTTTCTGTCTACCTCAACTCCTGTTGTCTTGGGATGATCTGTGTTGTACCTTCTGGTGCCCTCAATTTCTATCTTCATAAGTTCATGACATTCCAGCGGCTTACTCCTGTGTCCTCACTCTGAACATTAATCATCCAAAATTTCTCAATTCTGAACTCTTAAATTTCAGTAATGGATGGCTATTCTCATCTTTCCAGCATTTAACTTTCTTGTTTTTACTGACTGTTCTGTCTTCATTCTGTAGTCTGTAGCTGTTTCACAAGCTTCTCTTCTCTATGCTCCATTTCTCCAAACTGCACTGCTTTAGGTTGTTTTCTTTGTCCTCAGCTTCATGGAACGTCACAACCACTGTCTCTGCTGTCCCCTCTCCCCTCTTACCTTTCAGCATGGTCTTTCTGCAGGCTCTCTACTCTGAGTTAATACTGTTGTCAGCAGTTGTAAGAAACTAAGTTCTGTGAATGGCATGCCTCTGAAGCCTAAGGACCCATGTTCTACTCTCCAGGTCCCATGTAAGCCAGATGTACAAAGTGATGTAAGTGTGCAGGGTTGCACATGTGCACAAAGATGCATCTGGAGTTCGATCGCAGTGGCTGGAGGCCCTGGCTCGCCTAATTCTCTCTCTCTTACTTTCATTCTCTCACGTTAAAAAAAAAAGTCAGTCTCTTGGGCTTGCCTCAAAAAACAAACAAACAAAACTTCACTTTAGAAGAACCTAAACTACAAGCCTGTTGCTACTGAAATGCCTCTCCTTTTTCCTACTGCAAGAGACATTTTTTCCCTTTCCTCAGAACCTTTGTCTTTCTCACACAGAACATTGAGAATATGAGCAGGTCAACCAGTATTTGCCAACTTCACTGTTATTAGAGGAAAAGACATTTCCTGCTTTCTTTAGAAGATTTGCTGCGGATTTCGCCTCTGCATTTCCCTGGTGGTCTGTCAAATTCTGCTTACCCTGATGATGATGATCAGTATTAGAATCCTGTTCTCTTTTCTTGCCTTTTTGTTTCCTTTTCTCCTTTGCATTTTACTCGAATACTTTTGCTATGCAATGTCATTCACAGCCATTGCTGCTTATATCATTGCTTTAATATCAGGCTGATTTCCATGCCAGCCCTGAAACCCAGCCTCCTCCTTGTTCTCTGAATCTCATTTCAGACTGCCTATTAAATGCCTTCACATAGACAAATGTTGCATAATAAAGTCTGTATTTGCAAATGACAAATCATCTTTCATGCAAAAATTTATCTGCTTCATATTTCCTCATTTTTGTACATCCTACCAAGGGAAACAAAATGGATACCTTCCCAGCCTCATTTCTACAAACAGTCTGTATGTGTTCTCAGAGACCAGTGTCTTCAAACATTGAAATTCCATGCTCTTTTTTGATAAACATAAGAATTATGAATAAGCATTGGGAGCAATGGGAAGTTTTCTCCAGAGCCAAGAATTTTATATGACAGCATTTAAGCAGGTTTTATTATGAAAATATTTGCTTTATTAAATCTAATCACTTTTGATGTGATTGTTAGAAGCACAGGCCTCTTGAGAGATTGTGACCAATTCATCACAAGTGCTTCCACTTCCTTCCCCAAATGTGCTTATTTTGTACAACTGCAATACCTTTGAAACATCTTACTTCTCGGCCAGATAAATGCCAATTATCTTTTAGGAAGTAGCTTTAGTGATACTACGTCCAAAGGTCCGTTCTTCCCAGTGAAAATTAGATGCTTCTTTGTTATACTTCATGTATTCCCCTCCTGTTATCACAGTTTTCTTACTGCTTTGCAGTCATTTTCCTTCCTACTAAGTGAACTTCAGATTTTAAAATTTTACCTCTGTACATAACTGCTTAATGGATTATAGGCCTTTAGTAATGCTTTTTAATCTCATGTGGCATGATTTGAAATGCAAAATTCTACACAAAATGGTTGCTCATGGATTCCAAATGCAATGTTCTGTATACCAGTGGTTAACAAGGCATATACATATAGATTCTAGCATACCCACCCCCAACACACAGAGTCCTCAGAGGAGTAAAATGTGAGATTCCAAATCTGAGAAAGTAAGAAAACGTTTGTTTTCAGAAGCTAAGAGATCTATTTTGCCTTTATGACCTTTTTGCCTTGTGAACTCACTGGTTAGTAAAATTATGAGAATTTTCCTTGGTGCTTTTTGTATGATTTTCCATCCCCCAAACAAAGAGTAATTTGTAGACCTTAATAAAATGCTTTTTACTCTGGTGTGTTATAAATGAACACATTCTTTTTTATTTTTTATTTTTTTATTCATTCAGTCCTGCTAAGTAAACTGTCTTTCAAGCAGAAGGAAATAATCTCGGGTTGCAAAATACTTCATGAGGAAAGTACTCTAATTGATTCATTCAACAATATTGTATGCCTACTCCATGCCATATTTTGTCATGGGTACTGAGAACAAAGCTTTGTAAACACTTTCCTGTTATGGAACTTGTATTCTGGTGGAGGAAGAATGTGTAGTGTGTCAAGTGATGAGTACTGTGAATAATGAAGCAGCACAAAAGGAATTAATGTGATTGGGAGGTGGGTGCTGTCTTACTTAGGGCAGCTAAAAAGCACAACTAAGCACCTGTCTAACTATGTTAGCATGTATGTCTTCAACCTCCATTCTGGTTTTCAAATGCTTTGTATTTTTAGTATATTCATAAAGTTTTTGTTAAGGAAAGTCTGATACTGAAATAAGGGATGAATTGCCTCTTAAAACCCTCCTTATTAAAGGATTTCTCTTCATTGTGGGCTTTCCTAATGTGCGTTGCTTAAAAGCCTTGTACATTTTTAGTTTCATGTGGTTTTCTTTCTACCAGCTGTCTTTCTAGTTTCTATAAGGGTACCCCATCTGCCACAAGATCCAGAATTTTATAGTTTTTTTTTAAGTATCACTTCCTTATATTCTTTTTTAAGCACTTTTTAAAAATGTGAGATAGCATAATATAGAAATAATACAGATACACTTAATAGTGTCAAAATTAAAGTATGCATTCTGTATCTATGCTAGTGTCCAATTATTTTTCCCACTTCTAGTGAAGATCAGTTTCTCCTAAATTTGAAATCTCTGATGTTTCTGAAATTTAAATAGTGTTAAAGGATTTTTCAGTCTTTAAATTTTTAAGGTGATTTATCAGTATGAATTTTCAGATATCAGTTAGGCTATAAGACTTAGTTAAAAGCCTGTCCCTTTTCTTGTTCATAGGGTTTCCTGTTTATAGGGTTTATAGGTTTTAATGGCTATTGTGCATTATTTAATGCTGATTAAGGTACAAATCATGACTTCTCCTTTGTATACATGGAGAGTCATGACTAAAACCTCACTATAAACTTACATTTCTAGTGTTACAGTCTTGTGTCAATGCTCTGATATTCATTTGGTGTGAGCTGTGTCTAAGGGCATTCTCATAGTCACTTTCATGAGGCATTAAAAAAAAAATCCCCACTGCTGTTAACATGCTCTACTTTGAGATTGTCTCCTCTCTCCACCTCCTAGGGTTTCTTCTAGCTCCAGTAGTGATGCCCTATCTGCCACAGAATACAAGATTCTAGTATCACTCCCCTACATTTAAAAACTGTAACATGAAATATCATATTATAGAAGTATTAACAAACAATATAGTCACAAAGTATGCATTATGTCTTTATGTTGGTGTTTAGTAATATTCTGTTTTTCTAACCTCTAGTGGAAATTTTGAAGTACAGTGTTTTGGAACATACAACTTTTTAAAAAAATAAAATCACATTCCCCTACTTATTTCTTGTTCTCCATTATATTTCATTTGTGTGTGTGTGTTTGTAAGTGTGCATGTGAAGGCCAGAGGACAACCTTTCGTCTCATTCCTCAGGCACCATCCACTTTTTTTGTTGCTGTTTATTTTTCGAGATGGTCTCTCACTGGCCTGGAACTCTCCAAGTAAGTTAGACTGGCTGGTGAGTGGGTGAGTGAGCCCAAGGGATATGCCTGTCTCTTCCTCCCTCTCAGCCTGATTATAAATTTAGAAAACTCAAATACACACACATACTTTTTTAAAGTGGGGTTTTGGGGATTGAATTCACTTCCTCATGCTTGTAAGGCAAGTACTTTACCAACTGAGCCATCTTTCCAGCCCCTTCTATTTGATGCTTGCACCAAAATAAAAAGGTTTTCCCTCCTCATTTTATTATCTAGTAGACAGCTTCATGTTGCTGGGATCAACATCCAAACCAGGCACAGTGTAGGGGAAGAAGGGATTCATTTCAAGCTTACAGATACAGTGAAAAGTTCAAATGACAGTAGAAGTTGCTTCCATACATCCAAGCAGAGGGGAAAAATCAAAGAACCCATAAAAACCAAAAGCAAGTATGAACCAACAGCAAGCAGCAGAGACCCCTGCAGAGCTTAAACCTCTCTTCATACCTTTGAGCTGGAATAGAGGTCTGCCCCCAGTGACACTTCCTCCAGCCAGACGGTTGGAGACCACTTTAATAAAGCTTTTAATAAGCTTTAATAAAATACATGAATCTAAGGGGGACATCATTCAAACTACAACATTTTACCCTTATCCCCCAAGATACTCTAGACCATTTCACTTCAAAGATCCCTATATGCTTTACCAACTTTCAGTCTTTTACAAAGTCCCAAGTCTCATCTAAGATTTAAGACTGTCTCACCTGTGAGTCCTGTAAAATCAAAACAAGTTGTATACTTCTAACATATAATGGCACAAAATAAACATTTCCATTGTTACAAGACATAACAATGAGAGACTAGACCAGTGCAAAATTAATAGCCCTCAAGTAAACATCAAACATCTACAGTTCCAAGTCCAGTATCCATAACAACTGACCAGTGCTAAGTCTGGTTTTTCCAGTTCCACTCATCCAGCTGGGCTGAGAAACCAGGGAAAACTTCCATCCCAAGCCAGCAGTGCTGATGGTAGCACTATCAGTCCTGGTGTATCCAAAACTTCGGGTCTCCATTGCAATCCATGGTCCATCTAACAATGACCTCGCTGGTCACTCTACCAGGGACATCACTCTGCTCCATATGCTGCGTTTCAGCAGCAGCTCCTGAGACTATACGCTTCATGACTTGCTTCCATGAATTATTAATGCTTCCAAAATCAATACCAGGTGTGCAGTGACAGACACAGCCATTGTTAACCCAGGGAGGAAATACATGGTAACCTTGAGCAGATTACCTTTTCAGAATTCTTCTTTTAAAAGAATTTGCATTTATACCATTTAGTGTTACCTGGATGGAATCACTGCAGGTATCATTCCATCGTTTCAGTGTAAGGCATTTGGATCATCCTTAATCATGGTAATCTGACAATAGCACCTGGCACAGGCTATCAGAGCAGTGACCCACATACCTGAGCCCACAGCACAGCAAAGAGGGACCCAAGCAGGTGCACAGCATAGCTGAGACCAAAGCCATCCCAAAAAGTAACTGGGCTTACATCGGGTGAGTACCTGCCAAAAAAGCCCAATACATAGGTTTGTATCAGAAGTGCTAACTGCACCTTCCATGTCAGGGTAAATTATGTGTTAAATCTGATGGATGGTCAGATTTGCCACTCTTAAATAAGTTATATTTTAGCCTTGTCATTTGTTGCTTCCTGGTTTAGAGTGCCTTTGTCTCCTCTTCTGTCATTCATTGGGGCAGGGTCTCAGTTACAAGCTGATCTTGGAACCCTTTACAGACCAGAAATTTCAGCCTCCCAGTTGATAGGATTAAGGGTGTGGGGCAACACACATTCTTAGGGACTTTGAATTTGTTACAGATTTCTTTGTTGTAATACTTACTCTTGCATAAACACTGTGTTGGTCTTCACTGAATGTGTATAATGTTCAGCTAAATTTTAGAATGTGCCTATATTTTATCCCACTCAGCCTACTACAATACTTGCATAGCAGACAAACCCAACACCTAGGGTCACTTTTGTGGTTACTCTGAGAGCCTTTTAAGAGCCACACCTAGCACGTTAAGCTCCTACCCTGAAAATATATAACATCAGATTGATTGATACGTCTAATAAAAATGCAGATAATTAGAAAACCCAAGAGTCAATCCAAGATGCAACAATCTTTATACTACAAGAAACACAAAATATCAAGACAATATAAATCCACCAAAAATTATATATGCATCAGAAATGACCTGCAGTGAGACTGATTTAGAGGAAATGACTGAGAAAAATTTCAAAAGAATGATTATAAATATGCTCAAAGAGAGAAAAGAGGAAATCAAAGGCATCAAGGAAGACACAGGAAACCAAATTGACATAAGGAGGTTGATACAAGACATGAATAAAGAAATAGAAATAATGAAGAAAAGTCAGTCAAAAATACTAGCAATGAAAAAGGGCACAGTCAGTCAAATAAAAAAAAAAAGAAACTGTAGAAAGTCTCACCAGTAAGGGAAGAATAGAATATCTAAACTAGAAGACCAGGTGGCAGATCTAATACAGTCCAACAAATAGTAAGACAAGCTAATAGGAAGGCATGAGTGGGAATTTCAAGATATTCAGGACACTATGAAAAGAACAAGCATAGGAATTCAGGGTATAGTAGAATAATTTCACTCCAAAGGCACAGTAGGTGTTTTAAACAAAATCACAGAAGAATATTTCCCTCAAATTGGGAAAGAGATGTCAATGCAGATACAGGAAGCTTTTAGAACACCAAACAGACAAAAACTGGAAAGAACCTCTTCTCACCATATAATTACACTACCAAACACACAAACCAAAGAAAATATATTGAAAGAGTTAGATAGAAAAACCAAGTCACTTATAAAGACAAGCTCATCAGGATAAGAGCAGATTACTCAACACAAACTTTAAAAGCCTGAAAGGCTTGGAATGATGTCTTCCAAGTTCTGAAAGACAGCTGTCAACCAAGAATACTTTACCCAGCAAAGCTATCCATGCAAAGTGATGGAGAGATAAGGACATTCCACAACAAAAACAGACTAAAGGAATATATGACAACTAAGCCAGCTGTACAGAAAATGCTTGAAGGGATCCTCCACACTGAAGTGAAAGGAAAACATACATATGAGACAACAAGGAAAAATAAATCATACTCTAAAAAAAGTTAATACACAAGAGTAAAGGGAAAAAAGGAAGCACTACAAAACAAGAGGAATGAAGAGTACAAATACATACTTTCAATAATAACTCTTATTATCACTGGCCTCAATGCCCCAACTAAAAGACACAGATGTGCACATTGGATTGAAAGGTAGGATCCTTCTGTTTTTGCCTCCAAGAAACTCATCTCCCCATAAAAGACAGGCACTATCTTAGGGTAAAAGGATGGAAAACAGAACTCCAAGCAAATGGGCCTAGGAAACAAGCAGGTGTTGCTATCCTAATATCTGACAGGATAGACTGCAAACTAACATTAGTGAGGAAAGATAAAGAAGGTCACTTTACAGCCTGGAGAGATGGCTTAGCCATTAAGCACTTGTCTGTGAAGCCTAAGGACCCCGGTTCAAGGCTCAATTCCCCAGGACCCACATAAGCCAGATGCACAAGGTGGCACATGCATTTGGAGTTTGTTTGTAGTGACTGGAGGCCCCGGCGTGCCCATTTTCTCTCTATCTCCCTCATTCTCTCTCTGTCACTCTCAAATAAATAAATAAAAATATTAAGCCAGGCAATGTGGCACATGCCTTTAATCCCAGCACTTGGGAGACAGAGGTAGGAGGATTGCCATAAATTCAAGGCCAACCTGAGAATACATAGTGAATTCCAGGTCAGCCTGGGCTAGAGTGAGACCCTACGTTGAAAAGCCAAAAAATAAAAATGAAATTAAATAAATAAAATATTTTTTAAAAGATAAGGTCACTTTATATTGATTAAAGGAAAAATTCAACAGGAAGACATGATAATTCTAAACATATGGAACTAACATGGGTGCTCCTAATTTAGACTGAATGTCACAGGTAATACCAAGCACAATTGTAGTGGGTGACCTCAATACCCTACTCTCATCTTTTGACAGATCATCCCAACAAAAAATAAACAGGGAGACATCTGGATTAAATGATGTCATAGAACAAATGGACCTAACAGATATACAGAACATTCTATCCAAATGCTACAGAAGACACATTTCTTTCTGCAGCACATGGAAAATTCTCTAAATAGACCATATGTTACTACACAAAGCAAGTCTTAGCAAACACAGGAAAATTGAAATAATTCCTTATACTAGATATCTGATCACAATGGGATTAAACTACAAACCAGCAACAAGAAAAACTACAGAGCATATACAAAACCATGGAGACTAAACATTACACTACAGAATGATGATTGGTTCATTGAAGAAATCAATCAGGAAATCAAAAAATTCATAGAATCAAATGATAATGAAAATACAAAATACCAAAAAATTTGGAACACAATGAAGGCAGGCCTAAGAGGAAAAATTATAGCTTTAAGTGCCCATATTAAGAAATTAGAAAGGTTGCAAGTAAACAACTTAATGCTTCACCTTAAGGCCTTGGAAAAAGAAGAACAAGGCAAACCAGAAATCATTAGACAGGAAGAAATAATAAAGATTAGAGCAGAAATTAATAAAATAGAATCCCCCCCAAAATACAAAGAATCAATGAAACAAAGAGTTGGTTCTTTGAAATGGTAAACAATATTGATAAACCCTTAGCAAATCTGCCCATAAGAAAGAGATAAGAGACACAAATTAATAAAATTAGAGAAGAAGTCACCATTATAAAAGATACTAAAGAAATTCAGAAAATCATAAGGACATATTTTAAGAAAATATACTCTACTAAGTTTGAAAATCTGAAAGAAATGGATGATTTCCTAGATTTATATAACCTACCAAAATTAATTCAAGATGAGATAAACTACTTAAATAGATCTATAACAAGTATGGAGATCCAAGCAGTTATAAAAAAAATCTCCCAACTAAAAAAAAGTCCAGGCCCAGATGGATTCACTGGTGAATTTTAACAGACCTCCATGGAAGAACTAACACCACTGCTTCTCAAACTTTTCCATAAAATAGAAAAGGGAAGAATACTACTGAACTCCTTCTAGGAAGCCAGCAAAGACAGGACATAAAAGAGAATTACAGACCAATCTCCTCATGAACATAGATGCAAAAATTTTCAACAAAATGCAAAACTATATCAGGAAAATCATTCACCCTGACCAAGTAGGCTTTATCCCAAAGATGCATGGATGGTTCAACATATGCAAATCAATAAATGTAATACACTATATAAATGGACTGAAGGACAAAAATCATATGATCATCTGAATAGATGCAGAAAAGGCATTAAAAAAATCCCACATCCCTTCATGGTAAAAATCCTAAAGAAATGGGGAATAGAAAGGAACATATCTCAACATAATAAAGACTGTTTAAGACAAACCTACGGCCAACATAATACTAAATGGGGAAAAACTTGAAGCTTTTCCACTAAATTCAGGAACAAGACAAGGGTGTCCACTATTCCCACTTTTATTTAATATAGTACTAGAAGTCTTAGCTATAACAAGGAAAGGACGAGATCAAATTATCATTATTTGCAGGTGATACGATTCTATACATAAAGAACCCTAAAGACTCTACCAGCAAACTGCGAGAGTTGATAAACACTTTTAGCAACATAGAAGGATACAAAATAAATGCACAGAAATCATTAGCTTTCCTACATACTAACACCAAAAACAAAGAGAATGAAATCAGGGACTCTCTCTTCTTCACAATTGCCTCAAAAAATAAATAAATGAATGAATAAAGTACCTTGGAATAAACCTAACCAGGGAAGTGAAGGATGGCTACAATGAAAACTTTAAAACACTCAAGCAAGAAATTGCAGGATGAGAAAATGGAAAGACATCCCATGTTCTGGATCAGAAGAATCAATATTGTGAAAATGTCAAACTTACCCAAATCATTCTACACAGTTAATGCAATCCCTGTTAAAATTCCAATGGCATTCTTCATGGAAATAGAAAAAAACAATCCCAAAACCCATCTGGAAGCACAAAAAACCTTGAAACAATTTTGAGTATCAAAACTAAGGCTGTTGGTATCACCATACCCAATTTTAAGCTACATTACAAAGCCATAGTAAAAAAAACAGCATGGTACTGGCACAAAGACAGACCCATAGATCACTGGAATAGAGTAGAACACCCAGATGTTCCTGGAAGCTACAGCCATCTGGTTTTCTACAAAAACCTAAAAAAAATCTTTGGGAAAAGATAGCCTTTTCAACAAGTAGTGCTGGGAAAACTGCATATCTATATGTAGAAGGATGAAAATAGATCCTTGTCCCTCTCCCTGCACAAGAATCAAGTTCAAGTTGATCAGAAACCTTAATATCAGTCCTGAAACTCTGAAACTGCTAGAGGAAAAACTAGGGGAAACCCTTCAACATATTGGCATAGGCAATGACTTTCTGAATATAACCCCAGTTGCTCGGGAAATAAAACCACTAATCAACCTCTGGGATCTCATGAAGTACAAAGCTTTTGTACAGCAAATGACACTGTGAATAGAGCAAAGAGACAACCTACAGAATAGGAGAAAATCTTTGAAGGCTATACATCTGACAGAGGATTAATATCCAAAATATATAAAGAATTCAAAAAACAAAACAATAAGAAATTAAACAATCCAATTGAAAATGTGCTATGGAACTAAATAGATTTCTTAGAAAAAGAAATACAGATAGCATATAAACATTTTAAAAAGTGTTCTACATCTTTAGCCATTAGGGAAATGCAAATTAAAACTACTTTGAGATTCCATCTCACTCCTGTCAGAATGGCTACCATCAAGAAACCAAATGACAGTAACTAGTTGATGAGGATGCGGAAAAAGAGGAACCCTTCTATACTGTTGGTGGGAATGTAGTCTGGTACAGCCATTATGGAAATCAGTGTTCAGATTCTTGAGACAGCTAAAAATAGACTTACCATTTGATCAAGCTGTAGCACTCCTAGGCATATATCCTAAGGACTGTCCTCAGTACCTTAGAGATACTTGCACAACCATATTTATTGCTGATCTATTCACAATATCTAGGAAATGTAACCAGCCTAGATGTCCCTCAACTGATGTGTGGATAATGGAATTCTACTCAGTGGTAAAGAAAAATGAAATTATAAAATTTTCAGGGAAATGGATGGATCTGGAAAGGATTATACCAAATCCATTAGCCCAGGCCCAGAAAGCCAAACACTGCTTGATCTCTCTCATATGTGGACCCTAGCTACAAATGTTTAGACTTGTGTGTAAGCTGGAACCAAAAATCATAGCATAGTCCAGTAAGCTAGAAAAAGGTATAAGTGATGGAGGAGAAGGAAGGACTTAAGGGGATGGTATTGTATATATGTAAGTAGCAAAACAGATTACAGGGAGTGGAATGGCCTAAGCAAAGCCAGGGGAAGAGATTGAGTAAAAGAAGAGTAGGGGGAAAGTCAATCAAAATTTAAGATATTCTGAATAAGACATATGAAAACCTAATTTTTTGGATAATGGAACATCCAGAAGCCATAGAGTGTTACTAGAAAATTTTCAGTGCCAATGATGGGATACCTTCTGTGACAGTTTGAATAGATGTCCCCAATATATTCATTGTTTTATTAGTTTGCTGTTTGCATCTGCAGCCACCTGGCTAGAGGCAATGTCACTGGGAAGATCTTAATGTGTGGTGGTGGGTTTGAGATTTCAATCTAAAGATGTGCAAAGTGTGCCTAGCTAGAGTTCCTGTGTGCAGTGCTGTGTGGCTTTTGGCTTGTGGTTTCTCTTTCTGTGTTTGGTCCTCTGAAAGCAGGCCAGCTTCTTCTGCCATTATGGAACTTCCCCTGAATCTGTAAGCTATAATAAATCCCTTCCTCCATAACTGTCTTGTCTGGAAGTTCATCTCAGCGAACCTGAAGCTGTCTGATACACCTTCCAATGAGTTGTTGGCCAGCAAGGTCTCTGATGCCTCCAAAACATTATAGGCTACTGCCAGTACTCTTGGTTTCCCACCAGAAACAGATGGTAAAACCCTATTGCTGAATACTCCACATGCTGGTCAGCAAGGTCACTGAGAAATCAAGCTGGGGCTTTGCTGAAAATCTTCTCCCTATAGACCAGCTGACTGAAAGCTGGAAAAAACTGCACTACATGCAGCCCTATGGGAGACAGAAGACATAAGTGGTGAAAACAGTGCACACTGCAAGCCTCAAGTTTGGCCAGATAGGCCAAATGACTGAATGGGTGCAATAGTGTCATGCATGCTCTGAGGGGAACCAATTGCTCTCTAATTGGACCGGAGGCCCACTCTATGGGAGGGAATACATGCCTAGTACTGAAAACCTAATCAAAGTCTGTGGCAGGGAAGGTCATGAGCCTTAAGGGTATAAAGCCTGCTTTTGTCTAGCTAAATCTATTATGCTCACCAAACTGGCCTGGAAGCAGTACACTTAATGTTCATATTCATATATTAATGTTGCTCTCACTTTTGATTAGAGAAGCTTCTATTTTCATATGGTGGTGACCTCTAGGATGACCCAAAAGGCAACATACTATTGAGAAGAAATGATGGAGAAGTGCCTAGTACAGATACATCCCTGTCACACCTTCTAAGGCTTAGGGTCCATTCCAGAAGAAGTGGCAGAAAGAATGTAAGAGCCAAAGGAAGGGTACCACTCCTTACCATGCAACTGTCCAGACAGAAATTGGTCTCGATATGCATGACCTCACAGTGCCTAGTAACACCTTCACAAGACCCTCATAGGAGGAGGAAAAGATGATGACATCAAAATAAACAAGAGACTAATGGAGAGAGGGAGGGGATATGATTGAGAGTGGATTTGTGAAGGGGAAAGTGGGGGAGGGGAGGGAATTATCATGGTTTATTGTTTATAAGTATAGAAGTTGTCAATAAAAAAAAGAAAGGAAAGAAAATATTTTGGCAATTGAATTAAACACCTGTTCAGAGGACCATTATTGTGGTGGTTTGATTCAGGTGTCCCCCATAAACTTAGCTGTTCTGAATTCTAGGTTCCCAGCTGATGGAGATTTGGGAGTAAACACCTCCTGGAGACAGTGTATTGTTGGGGGCAGACTTATGGGTATTATAGCCAGTGTCCACTTGACAGTGTTTGGCACACTCTAATGCTGATATTGTCCACCTTATGTTGGCCAGCGGGTGATGTCCACTCTCTGCTCATGCCATTGTTTTCCCCTGCCATCATGAAGCCTCCCCCTCAAGTCTGCAAGCCAAAATAAACCCTTTATTTCCCCAAAATTGGCTCTTGGTTGGGTGATTTCTGCCAGCAATGCGAACATAACTGCAACAATTATGAAATTTAAATTTCCACATTTGAATATCTTTACAAAAAGACTGCACAGTTGTGTGTCCTGGGATGGTAAGCAGTTATTGGATGGTAAAGACTATAAACCAGATTACACGGGATCTATATATAACTATTATATCTGTTCTCAAGAATCGAATTTTAAAATCATTGAAATTTAATTATTTTTATTGGGATGTGTTTTTCTTTTTTCTTTTCTTTTCTCTCTCTCTCCCCCTCTACCTCTCCCCCTCTCCCTCTCTCTTTTCTCATTGTAGCTGACCTGGAACTCACTCTGTAAGCTAGGCTGGCCTGATATTTGCAGAAATCCAGTTACCTCAGCCTCCAAATGCTAGGATTAAAGGTATTTGATACAACACCTAGCTGGAATGTGTTTTCTTATTGCATGGTATGACATGCTGTTTTTCTCCTTACTGAATAGTATAATGTGAACATTAGAATATTCCTTTTAATGGGAATATAATTTTGAAGCAGTATTTTTGGATTACATTAAATGAAATAATCTATTTGCAAATGACTGACACATGATAGTCAACAGCTATTAGTGTCTTTCGTTCCTAAAGAAACTATTTCTAGTTCTGTACAATATTGTTATGTGTTCTGCCTCTGGTAAACTTTTTAAATCTCTTAAAGTAAAACAAAAATGAGAATTGACATCAGTTTTGAGAGATTAAAAAAAAACTCATTAATTGGTTTTTAAAAATTATCTGGATTTCTTCCAGTTCATTTATTCCCTTGATCTAAGCAGTTCTATGTCTTTCTTTCATTTTTTCTTTTTTCTTTCTTTCTTCCCTCTTTCTTTCTTTTTTCTTTCTATTTTTTTTCTTTCTTTCTTTCTTTTGGTTTTTAGAGGGAGGGTTTCATCTAGCTCAGGCTGACCTGGAATTCACTGTGTAGCCTCAGGAGGGCCTTGAACTCACAGCAGTTCTCCTACTTCTGCTTCCTGGGTTGTGGAATTAATGGCAAGCGCCACCACATCCTCTCTTCAGATCACATAAATCTTTCACCCTTTTTTGAAATTATTATTATTAATATCTTTTGTACAGATACATGATGTGTTGGTACCCTCTTTTCTCTTGTTTCTTTCCCCATTGTGTTGGGGAGCCTCCGTAGTGTGGTTACAAATATTCCCTAAGGGGTTGTGAGTTATGTGTTGTGGGAGTAGCAGGCAGTTATTTTTTGAAGGAGGGAATTCTGTGGGCATGATATCTCAACCTGTGGTTCTTACAATCTTTTCACCCCTCTTCCACAAAATTCCCTGAGCTGTGGTGGGCGTGTTTTAAGTCTACTTCAGTAATGCACTCTTAGGAGCCTCTGGATCTCTGCTTTCCTAAGTGTTGAGTATTCTCAGGGTCTGTCTCCTTCACCTTGGTACTGATTATCATGTTCACCATGGAAGCAGCACTCTTGTTCATCTCCCCAGTTACTCTGTGGTTTCAGCTGGGGCTTGGCTGAAGTGTGGGGGATAGTTTCATCTCCTTGTGTCTCACTTCCTTCTGAAAAAGAAAAACAGATTCTCTAATGGATAGTGAATTTAGCATAGTTTAAATGGGATAAACATCATGAATACAGAGAGAATTTGATGCATGTAACCTTCGCTTTAGCCAAATATTAGTGAGAGCTTGAAACTGGAGAACATAATCTTTGTCTCCATAGCATTCTTATCTGGTTCCCAATTCAAGATATGGGTTCCTTTACACTGAGTGTATCTCTTAGCCAATCATAAAGTTATCACTATTATACCAGTGTTACATCCTGTCAGGGTGTTTGCTTCTGAGTAGCTTAGACCTCTGGTTGCTCAGACCATTGTTGGCTACTTTCCCCCAGTAGCTCATGTAGCACTTTCCAGTACTAGATGGGCGAACACTCTGGGGACTGACTTTCTTCCAGATTCCAGCTAGGTCTCTCCATGCTCTGTGTTGGCAGAAAATGGTGTCTTCAGCAATAGGGTCTTACCTTTTGCCTCAAGCAGGTAATCAAGTGCTTTTGACAAAAAGCTGTCTTGATTTGGGGACTTCATACAGCTCCCCAATCAACAGCTCATTATAGGTAGCAACTGATTTCTGGTACTGAAAATTACAGTCCAGAGACAAAAAAAAAAGTTTGGTTTTTTTTTTAAAGCTTAGGCTTCATCCCACCCTCTCTGGGCCCTTCATTTCAGGTGCTCTGCCCTTTCTCCTTTTGAGGGTTATATCTTTTAGTCTGTTTCTGAGGAAAACAGTTTCTATGGTACCAGTTCATTTTGAATTTAGTTTTGTTTGTTTTCCCCCATCCAGTTCCCCTCCCACCAAACCCTTCAATCCTTACTGTCTGGCCCTTGAGCCTCAGGTTTGTCAGCAACTCAGGCAAATCCATGTTAGGAACCACAGATAAGTAACACCATGTGGTGTTTGACATTCTATGCTTGAGTGAATTTGCTGAGTATGATCTGTTCCATTTTTCTACAAATTTCATTATATTATTTTATCTTACTGCTGCCTAGAATTCTATTGTGTAAATGTACCACAACTTCATTATCTATTCATCCAATGATGAGCATTTGGGTTGATTCCTGGTCTTAGCTAAAATTAGTTGAGCAGCTATAACCATGGTTGAGCAAATATCTCTGTAATGAAGCATGCAGCCTTTAGGATAAATGCCCAGTAAAGAAGAGCTGGGTCTGTTGGTAGCTCCGTGTTCATTCTTTTCAGGAATCTTCATATGGATTTCCATGTGGTTGTACAAGTTTATATTCCCTCCAACAGTGCATGAGGGTTCCTCTTTCCCCACATCCTCTCCAATATTTGTTGTTGTTGTTAGACTTTTTAATGTTTGCTGTCCTTACTGGAGTACGGTGGAATCTCATGGTTGTTTTAATTTGCATTTCCCTAATGGTTAGGGATGTTGAACACTTTCTGAAGTGTGTGTTAACTATTTGTAGTTCTTCCTCTGAGAATTCCATATTCACTTCCTTGCCCCATTTTTGGAGTGGATTGTTTGATTTTTTTAAATATTGATTTTTTAAGTTATTTATTTATTAGAGAGGAGAGAGAGAGGAGAGAAAGAATGGGCATGCAAGGGCCTGCAGCCACTGAAAATGAACTCCAGATGCATGCACCACCTTGTGCATCTGGCTTACATGGGACCTGGAGAATCAAACTGGTATTCTTAGGCTTTGCAGGCAAGTGCCTTAACCACTAAGCCATCTCTCTAGCCCTTGTTTGATTTTTTTATTGTTTAGTGTTTTGAGTTCTTTGTAGGTTCTAGATATTTGGTATAGCTGGTGAAGATTTTCTCCCATTCAGTGGGTAATCTATCGACTCTGCTTATGGTATGTTTTTCTGTGAAAAACCTTTTTAGGTTCATGAGATCCCATTGGTTGAGTGATTGTTTAATTTTATGGGTTACTGGGGTTTTGTTAAGGAAGTCTTTCCCCACTTCTATGTTATGGAGAGATCGTACTATTTATTCTTCCAGTAGAAGAGTTTCAGGCCTTATATTGAGGTCTTTAATCAATTTGGACTTGATTTTTGTGTATGGAGAGATGAATGGATCGCAGACAGCTTCAGGTTCGCTGAGATGAACTTCCAGACCAGGCACAGTTATGGAGGAAGGGATATTATTTATTGAAGCTTACAGATCCAGGGGAAGTTCCATAATGGCAAGAGAAGTGGCCTGCTCTCCACAGGGCCAAGCAGAGAGAGAGAGAAACCAACCAGCCACCACAGCACACAGAGCAAAACTACTGCCAAAAGGTCACAGAGCACACTTCAGGAACTCCTGCTAGGCTCATTTGCATATCTTTACAATGGAATCTCAAACCCACCATTAACACCTTAAGACCAGCCCCCAGTGACATTGCCTCTAGCAAGGTGATTGCAGATGCAAACTATAAAGTAAAACACTGAATATATTGGGGGACATATATTCAAACTACCACAAGGTTCATGAGATCCCATTGGTTGAGTGATTGTTTAATTTTATGGGTTACTGGGGTTTTGTTAAGGAAGTCTTTCCCCACTTCTATATTATGGAGAGATCGTACTATTTATTCTTCCAGTAGAAGAGTTTCAGGCCTTATATTGAGGTCTTTAATCAATTTGGACTTGATTTTTGTGTATGGAGAGATGAATGGATCTAGTTTCATTTTTCGACATATGGTTATCCAATTTGTCTAGCACCACTTGTTGAATATGCTGTCTTTTCTCCAATCTACTTTATTGGCACCTTTTGTCAATGATCAAGTAGCCAGCCAGGTATGGTTGTGCATGCCTTCAATCCCAGCACTCAGGAGGCAGACGTTGGAGCATTGCCATGAATTTGAGGCCTCCCTGGGACTACATAGTGAATTCCAGGTAAGTCTAAGCTACAGTAAGAACCTACCTTGAAAAACAAACAAACAAACAAACAAACAAAAATCAAGTAACTACAGGTACTTGACCTAAGGTCCAGGTCTTCAATTCTGTTCCATTGGTCTATGTTTCTGTTTATATGCCAGTATCATGCTGTTTTTGTTACTATGGCTTTGTAGTACAGCTTTAGATCAGGTATAGTGATACCTCCAGAGATGTTTCTTTTGCTGAGGATATGTCTAGATATCCAATGCCTGCTGCCATTCCATATGAATTTTGAGATCATTTTTTCTATCTCTGTGAAGAATGAAGGTAGAATTTTTATTGATATTGCATTGAGTCTGTATAATGCTTTTGTTAGAATTACCACAATATTAATTTTACTTATACAGGAGCATGGTAGGTCTTTGCATTTTCTCAAGTCTCCTCAATTTCTTTCTTGAGTTTTTATTATATAGTGTTATTTGAAGGTATTTGTTTTGATGCTATTGAAAATGGGATAGTCTCTATACATTTGTCCTTTGCATACAGAAAGGGATTTTATTTCCTGCCAATTTACTGAAGGAATTAATCACCTTTAGAAGTTTTGAGATGGAGACATTCAGTTCACTTATGTATAGGATCATGTAATCTGCAAATAGGGCTAACTTGACTTCTTTCTTTCCAATTTGTATCCCATTTATTTCTTTCTCCTGTCTTGTTGCTTGGGTTAAGACTTCTAGTACTATGTTGAAGGGCAGTGGTGACAGTAGGTACCCCTGTCTTGTTATGGATCTCAACTCCTTGAGTCTTTCCCCATTAAGTATTATTTGGGCTTTGTGTGCTTTATATATAGCCTCAATTGTGGTGAGATATAAACCCACTATACTTATTTTCTCCAGCATTTTGATCATGAAGTTGTGTTGTATTTTGTCAAAGGCCTACTCCACAGCAATTGAGATGATCATGTGGTTCTTATGATTAAGTTTATCTATGTGGTATATTAATCTCACCAATTTCTGTACATTGAACCATCCCTGCATCCTTGGGATGGAGCCTACTTTATTAAGATGGATAATGCTTTCGATATGTTGTTGAATTCAGTTTGCAATCATTTTGGTCAGGATATTTGCATCTAATTCATCAGGGATATAGGCATATAGTTTTCTTTTTGTATCTCTCTCTGGTTTTGGTGTTAGGGTGATGCTAGCCTCAGAAAAGTTGGGGAGAATTCCCTGTTCTCTTATTATGTGAAACAGTTTGAGAAGAATTTGTTTCAGTTCTTCAATGAAGGTTTGATAGAATTCAGCTGAGAAGCCATCCAGTCCTAGACTTTTCTTTTTGGAGAAGTTTTTGAGTACCTTTGTAATTTCCATGGATGTGATAGGTTTGTTTAGGAGATGAATCTGCTCTGAGTTTAGTGTTGGTAGGTGATATGTGGCTAGGGATTCATCCATTTCTTCCAGATTATCCAATTTTGTGGAGTAGAGGTTTTGGAAGTATGTCCTGATGATTCTTCCAAATTTATTGATATCTGTTGTGACCTCTCTTTTTTTTCATTTCTGATATTTTTCTTTTGAGGCTTCTCTTATTTTGTTTGATTAAATTGGCCAAGGGTTTGTCAATCTTGTTTATTTTTTCAAAGACTCAGCTATTTATTTTGATTTTTAAAATTGTTTTCTTAGTTTCCAATTCATTAATTTCTGCTCTGCTCTGATCTTGATTATTTCTTTCCATCCGGAGCTCTTAGGGTTGGATTCTTATTGTTTTCCCAATGCCTTTAGGTGGACAGTTAGGTTATTAGTTTGGATCTTTCTATCTGTGTTATGAAGGCGTTTAGCACTATAAAATTTCCCCTTATGACTGACTTCATTGTGTCCCTAAGTTTTGGTACATTGTGTTCTCATTATCATTCAATGCTAAGAATTTTACAATTTCTTCCACAACCCAATTATTGCTTAAAAGTGTGTTGTTTAGTTTCCAGGAGCTGGTGGAGTTCCTGATGTGTCTTTTGTTGTTAATTTCTAGCTTTAAAGCATCGTTACATGATATGATGCAGGAAGTTACTACAATTTTCCTGAATTTATGGAGGCAAGCTTTATGGCCAAATATATATGGTCTATTTGGAGAAGAATGTGTATTCTGTAGAATTGGGGTGGAAAGTTCTGTAGATATCGGTTGGGTCTAGTTTATAGTGTTGTTGAACTGTATTATTTCTCAGTTGATTTTCTGCTTGGAGGATCTGTCTATTGACAACAGTGGAGTATTAAAGTCTCCAGCTATGATGGTGTTGGTGTTTATTTCTGTTTTGTTGTTAAGCAGGTTTTGTTTTATAAACTGTGGTGCACCTGTATTTGGTGCATATATATTTATGTTTGTGATGTCCTCATTTTGGAACATTCCATTGATGAGTAAGGACTGGCCTTCTTTTTCTTTTTTTTATAAATTACATTTGGTTTGAAGTCTATTTTATTAGATGTTAATATAGGAATACCCATTTGTTTCTTATTTCCATTTGCTTGGAATAACATTTTCCATCCTTTCACTCTGAGGAGGTGCCTGTCTTTAGTGGCAAGGTGGCTTTCTTGAAGACAGCAAATAGAAGGGTCTTTTTTTTTTTGATCTACCATGTTAATTTGTGTCTTTTGATGGGTGCACATTATAACTGTGAGGTTCAATTTAATCCCTGCCATAATGGAGTGCTTTACGAGGTTTGGTGCTTTCTTATGTTTTATACTTTTTGAGACTGATGTAGTTTTGGTTGTGATCTTCTTGTAGCCTCTTGAAATTGGTTGGTTGTCTCTTTTTTTAAATTTTACTTTATTTTTATTTATTTGACAGAGAAAGGAGGGGGAGAGAGTGAGAGAGTAAGAGAGAGAGAGGGGGAGGAGAGAATGGACATGCCAGGGCTTCCAGCCACTGTAAACAAACTCTCAGACATGTGCGCCCCCTTGAGTATCTGGCTAATGTGGGTCCTGGGGAATTGATCCTGGGTCCTTTGGCTTTGCAGGCAAATGCCTTAACTGCTAAGCCATCCCTCCAGCCGTTGTTTGTCTCTTCTGTGTGGAGTATTCCCTGAAGTATTTTCTGTAAGTTTGGTTTTGTGTTCATATAATCATAGAGTTGACATGTTCATGCAGAGTTTTCCTTTCACCATCTAATATGAGGGATACTTTCGTTGGGTAGAGTAGCTTGCATTGGAAGCCATAGTTTTTAGACTTTGAAGTATTCCATTCCAGGCTTTCAAGGTTTCCATTAAGAAATCTGAGGTAATTCTGATGGGATTGTCTTTGCATCTAGTGAGTTGTTTCTCCCTTGGTGCTTTTAGCACTCTTTGTTTTCATTGTTAAGAGTTTTAACTATGATGTGCCTTGGAGAGTTTCTTCTTTAGTCCTGTCTGATTGGTGTTCTGTGCACTTCTTGTATCTAGATGGGCCTCTCTTTTGAGAGATTTGAAAAATTATCTTCAATAATTTTGTTGAACATATTTTCTATGTCTCTGGCCTGGATTTCCTCTCCTTCTGGTATACCCATGATCTGGATATTTGGTCATTTTAGGGTATCCCTCATATTCTGTTTGTATGATCTGATGAACTTAGCAAAGTTTTAGGCCTCCTGATCAATTTCTTCTGTCTTGTCTTCCAGCTCAGAGGTTCTGTCTTCCACATGAGTAACTTTGTTATTGAAGGGTTCTAAAGAGGTTTTTAAAAGCTGTATTTGATTTTTGTTTTGTTGTGTTATTTTGCATCATTTATTTATTTATTTATTTATTTATTTATTTATTTTGAGGTATGATTTGAGCTACAGGTATGATTTTCTTGATGCTTCCTCTAATTCATTCTTGCATTTGATCAAGTCTTCATTAAGTTTAATCAACTGGTTATTGAGATATTCTATTTGTTGACTAACCTTCAATTCATTTATATCTCTTTTGAGGCTTCTAAGGTTTTCTTCAATTAAATTAAGCCTAGTGTCAAAAGCTAAGTGTTCCAAGAGACGCTTCTGCTCAATTTCATTTATGTGCATGTTAGTTTTTTTCATGGCTTGCTTCCAGTTCAGCACTTGTTTTGATCGGGGTCACACTGGTTGTTGTATTTTAAATTTGGGAATCAATTTATGCTAACTTCTTTATGATTTTTCATTGGCAGTTTCCATTGTGGGAGTAGGCATCCTTGGTGGAGATCTCTGTTTTCTCTCATTGGTTTATTTACTTGTGCTCTACCCATCTTGGGGAAACATTGTATTGAGGGGGAAGAAAGCACTTGTCCTTGTAGTATCATCAGTTGGTGCTCTGTTTATATGTAACAGACAGCTTCCAGGTCACTGAGATGAACTTCCAAACCAGGAACAGTTATGGTAGAAGAGTTAGTTATTGAACCTTATAGATCATTGGGGCGTTCCATAATGGCAGAAGAAGCTGGCCTGATTTTTACAGGTTCAAGCAGAGAGAAAAAAGCCATATCACACAGCACTCTTCAGAACTCCAGGCACTTTGCATAGCTTTTGACTGAAATTGCAAGTCCACCACTACACCTTAGGGGCTGGACCCTAAATTCTGCCCAGTGACACCTCCTCCAGCCAGATGGCTGAAGATCTAGACTTCAAACTAATAAAACATTGACTATATTGGGGACCATTTTTTCAAACTATCACAGTGTATCATGGAGTTTTAACCACAGATGTGCATATTGTGGAGATTGCAGTTACATCGAAGGTACCTGAGGAAATGGGAAGTGGGGAAGGTGGAACTCTGGCCTGCTCGCTCCACTTGCATGTATTCTTTAGCATGTGGGGATCAAGGGTTGGGGAAGCATGAGCCAGGGAAGCTGGAGAGCCAGGGACAAGAGGCCAGCTTCTACAGTGACCTGTGCACTCTGTGGCTCAGGCTAATAGGTATTTGGGTACCAAGGGGCCAATACATCAGGAAACCAGAGCAAACAGCCTGCTTCCCCAGCCCACATGCAAGGACCAGGCTGCCCCCAGGCAGCAGCAGGGAATTGGGAGATCAGGAACCGAACAGTAACTCTGGCCTACTCACTCTGCATGCACACCATCTGAAGCAGAGGATCAGTGGGTTCTGTATTTTATTTTTAATAAATATTTAAAATAATTATTTAGATCTGTGTGGGGACAGGGAGGAAGGGGTGTCAGGGCCTCTTACCACTGCAAAGGAATACCTTATGCTTGAGCCTCTTTTTGCATCTGGCTTATGTATGTGGCTTGGCCATTGAACCTGTCTGGTAGGCTTTCAAGCAAGTGCCTTTAGCAGCTGAGCCCTCTTCCCAGCCCCTGTACTTCTATATTTGTACAGTAGGCCAAAACTTCATTTTTGTATGATTTTCTTTATGATTGGATACTTTTGAGATAATATAGCAACTATAGAAGTATGAAAATAGTTTATTCTGAACCAAATATGAGTGACCATAACTGTAAAAGTTATTCTAAATGACACCCTGACTTGTGGAACAAAGAAAGTCATAAATCAAATACATTTACTAAGTATACTGGTGGGAGCATTTTGTAATGGGCCAGTAAAGTGGATAAATCTTTTCTTTCTTAAAAAATATTTTATTTATTTGAGAGAGAGGCAGAGACAGAGATAGACAGAGAGAGAGAGAGAGAGAGAAAGAGAGAGGGAGAGAATGGGAGCACCAGGGCCTCTAGCTACTGCAAATGAACTCCAGATACATGTTCCACATTGAGCATCTGGTTTATTTGGGTACTGAAGAAGCAAACCTGGGTCCTTAGCCTTTGCAGGCAATTACCTTAACTGTTATGCCATTTGTCCAGCCCATGAATAGAATAAATCTTTTCTACATGTACCAGATGCTATAACCTTCTTTACTTTAAAGTTGGTAGAAGCTAGAAATTTGCTAATGACAGGAGACAGAAGTTGGCTAGGCAGTCAGGGTAACAAAACCCCAAAAGTGAATGGGGTTTTATTCCTTGGCTAAAAGCAAGAAATGTCCCTAAACTTGCAGAAACCTGGATGTTACACTGATCATGAAAGATTTCTAGATTATACTTGCATCCTTCCTAGAAGACAGAAACTCTGATTCTTACCTAAGATTACTGGTAAAGCTATAAAATCTGTTCTTTGCCCATAGTACACAGTAACCTGAAGACCTGGTCTTTCTCAAGCAGCCACTCCCCATAAAAAAATCCAGATGAGTCAAACCTCCTTTTGCCTCCTTGGGCAAGAGCTCCACCTTGCTTCTTTCTCTTATACTGTAGGCTTATCCCCCTTCTCTTTGTCCTCCTAAAGCATTAAGCTATAATAAAATCTTTCTGAACCGTATCCTCTGGTCCTTGGATTTCATTCTTTGAATTCATATGACAAGGATTTCAGAACACTACAAATTATTGGTTCATTGGTGTACAAGAGCCCCAAATATCTGTATCACTAATATTAGGGACCTAGGATTTACTTTTATAGTACAGGTTAGGTCACACAGAGAGGTTGATAATAAATGGCTATTAAGGCACTAAGGTAGCCTGATAGTTTTAGCTCTTTATCTATAATCCTACATCTCTGCATGGTCATGTTCTTAGGGTCAGACAAAATTAAACACCCTACACTATCTTCAGTACAGATGTACTGTGTGTGTGTGTGTGTGTGTGTGTGTGTGTGTGTGTGTGTGTGATCTTATTATGCATGTTTGCAAGTGTTTGTGGGGATAAAGGTTGACGTTTGGGTGTCTTCCTTGATGGTCCTCCACCCTATTTACTGAGGCCGGGTCTTTCAGTTGAGCCCAGGGCTTATCCATTAAAGTAGTGTAGCTAACCAGTTTGTCTATACCTCCGGAGCACTGGGATTACAGGCCTGCTGGGGATGCTAACTCCAGTCCATTATCCACTGGGCCATTTCCCCAGCTCTTAGATGTAGCTTTTCAAGAGAACTTCTACTTCACAGGCTCCCAGGAGTTTGTATGGCCTTACCTTTAGCTAAGCTCCAACATAATAAGGGAAATAAGTGATTGTAAAACACAAAGGAACAAACAAAACACCCACACCCAGGGCTTAAAAGAAAGCAACTGGTTATTAAGCCCAAGCTAGTGGCAGAGAGACATCGGTTCAGTACCTATCAGCCGCCAGGGCCCAAGCCCAGTGACCTGAGCCGGATGACGAGGGACGGCGGGAGGCTTTCAGGCGGCGGGCGAGGTGCGCACGCCGGGGCCAGGCCCGGGCTCACTGTTGGGCCGGAACCACGGCTCGGGGCGGCTGGGCGCGGACGGACGGCGGGGCCGCGCAGGACCCGGAAGCCGAGGAAGCGGGCCGCGGGCCGCGTCAGGTCGGCCGCCATGGCGGGAAGTGAGCCGCGCAGCGGGGCCGGCGCGCCGCCGCCGCCGCCCAGCGACTGGGGCCGCCTGGAGGCCGCCATCGTCAGCGGCTGGAGGACCTTCTGGCAGTCAGTGGGCAAGGAGAGGCCGGCGCGGACGGCGCGCGAGGCGCGGGCGGACGAGGACCCCTGCTGGCTGCCGCGGCTGCCGGTGAGCCCGGGCGGGCGGCGGCGTGAGCAGCCCGTCTCCCCGCCCTGGGTCCCGGGCCGGGGGCGCCCGGAGCCCGTGGGTGTCTGCGAGGGAACCGGCCCCTCGGTCTTCCCGGGGAGGCCCGGGCAGCGCTCCCGGGCGCCGTGCACTTTGCCCGGCTTACTGTGCTCACCACCCCGGGGGCGGGGGGGTCCCTCAAAGCCGCGCCGCTGGACGTCCCAAGCTTCCATTTAATTGGGAATAAATGAAGTTAACAAGTCCCTCCAGTTCTAACGGCCCACCCGTTCACGTTCTGTCGTGTTAACGTTTCAGAGAGATGGACAATGGAGAGATGGAAAATTCTCGCTAATGATTACATTGCTGTGTGGTCTCACATTATTGGCACCGGCCTCGACTACCCCCAAAGTCCTCTCCTCTGCAGTGTTCTTTGAGGCAATTTAATACTGTGTCGAGAAATTCAGATGACACATTCTTACTCTTTAATTTTAGCTAAGGATAAAATCAGAACTGGGTACAGTGGATACAGGTTTTATTTTGAATATTTTTCATAATCTGTTTAAACAAATGGTGTACCAAATTGCTCACGTACAAAAAAATTAAAGGAATTTTTGCAGGAAAAATAGGACAGTGCTAGGTTTTTCAAGGATATTTCAATGTATTACAAATTAAAGTGTACAGTTATGATTTTCTCCTGATGGCAGGAAAAAAACTGTAGAAAACCAGACTAAAGTATTAAAAATACTGACTAGCTCAGTTGACTTCTATTTAACACAATATTTCATTATTTATTGTATAATTTATCTGCAAGTAACAATAATCCAAGACAGATTATTCCTATTTCTATTTTAGATTGATGTACAGCTGTATATTTTGTCATTTCTTTCACCTCATGATCTGTGTCAATTGGGAAGTACAAATCATTATTGGAATGAAACTGTTCGAGATCCAATTCTGTGGAGATACTTCCTGTTGCGGGATCTTCCTTCTTGGTCTTCTGTTGACTGGAAGTCTCTTCCAGATGTAGAAATATTAAAAAAGCCAATGTCTGAGGTCTCTGATAGTTCAATTTTTGATTACATGGCAGTGTAAGTATCTATTTTAATGAATTTTTTTTAAAGATAGTAAATCTTACCCTATTAATAGTCCAAATTAGTCCTGGCCCCATTACTAATTGTTGCATGTATTTTGAGTGTAAATGTCTTCTTTTTTTTTAATATTGGAGGCTGAGTTAAATGACTTTCTTTATAGGACCTTTTCAGCTTTAATCTTTTGTATTTTCCTTTGGCGTCTAAGCACTATTTGAATAATTATAATTGCTACAGATGGCAAGAAATGAAACACTTGTTAAAATTCTTATAACACATTTTGTTAAATAATAATATTTTTCTATATTTGGAAAAAGGATTGACCAAATATCAAAACACAGTTCTTTGGCAGGGAAAAAAACCATTCCCAAGACTCTGGGAAATCAGATCTTGTTATTACTCAAACATCTTGATGCTTTTGAGTATCACACATGTGAGTTAGTTTTATTGAGCAGTATATTAGAGTCTATGGTGGATGTTTTGTGTATGTGTATTTATTCTAACTAAACATAAAGGTTTTATCTTTGTGCTAAGGATGTAAAATTGAGCGTCAGAGAGGTTATATGACACACCTAAAGTAATAGTGTATAAGGGATTATTCAACATTGGCATGCTGTGCCAACATTTATAATGCCAATGTAGCTCGGTATTACCTGCTTTATTGAAGACTCTATATTGAAGGCATTATAAGAGAAATTAAGGGTCTATGGAGGAAGCTTAGTAGATAGTTATTTCAAACATTAAGAACTGAGTTTGGAACCCTAGCATCACTGTAAAATCTGGAAGTGGAGGCAAACACCTATAATTTCAGGGATAGGGAAGCAGAGACAAGATGATCTCTGAGATTTGCTGCTGGCAAAATCGTCTCACCTAATTGATGAATTCTAGGTTCATTGAGAGACCTTGTCTTAAAATAGGATGGAGAGAGATTGAAGAAGACACCTGAAGTCAACCTCTGGCCTCTACACATACATGCACAGATGTGCGTGTGTGTCTATACACATATGCACCCCCACAGACACACACACAAAATTTAAATAATATTTGAACTTTAGGTAAAAATTGTTTTGCTGTGTTAGATTCATTAGTTACATGTAGTTTTATTTAAGTGACTCAGAGTCTTTGTCTAACTCAGATGCTATTATGTTGGGTGTTGTCAAATGATCAAAATGTACAGATTTTTTACAGATCCTCTCAAGAAGTTCTTCTTTTCACACATGATTTTTACTTTGCTAGATTAAAAAAAAATTAAAATATTTTTTAAAAAGATTTTATTTTTATTTATTCATTTATTGAGAAGGAGAGAGAGAGAATGGGCACACCAGGGCTTCTAACCACTGCAAACAAACTCCAGATGCATGTGCCACCATGTGCATCTGGCTTATGTGGGACCTGGAGAATCGAACCTGGGTCCATATGCTCCACAGGCATGTGCCTTACCACTAAGCCATCTCTCCAGCTCTTTGCTAGATTTAAAATAAGGAAACATTTGAACTTCCATTTGTATTTCACACTTTATGAATGAACTGTTACATTGGATGCTGTTCAAAACAGTACCTAAGAAATTTGATTATATTGGTGATTTTAGTAATTTTTTACAAATCTCTAGGAACATTACAGTAGTTACCTTTTGGGGGGGAGGATGGCTAGAAGCAGCTTATGAGAGGAAAGGGTTTATTTCAGGGTTACAATTTTGAGGGGAAGCTTTATCATGGAGGAGAAAGCTGACTCATGTCACACATCCACAAACACTGAGAGAATAGCAAGCATGAGCTGGCTCTGAACACCCAGTAGGACTGGACTTCTCAACCCCAGCAATACACCTCATACAGCAAGGCTTCACCTCCGCAAGCCACCAGCTGGGGACTAAGTAGGCAGCTTAATAAAAATGCCTAAGGCTATGGGGAACATTTACATTCAAACCATAACAGACATTATAGGGTTTCTCGATGGTAACATTTAACAGTTTTTGGATCAGTTATGAAGGACTATCCCAACACTGTAGGTTGTTTAGCAGCATATCTGGCTCTTTTCACTAAATGTTAATAGTTGTGAAAACAAAAATGTTCAGACATTGCCACAACTTCAAGGATGAAAGAATAAAATCTTATCAGAAGTACTATTCTATATAATCAATTTTAAATACCAAAACAAGCATTAAAGCAACTGTTTCCTGAGAGAAATGAAATGAAAGATTAAAAAGTAAGTAACCACATCCTTGGGGAGACTGGCTTCCAAGTAATTCCCAGCCTCCTAGCACCTTGTATTTTCCTTTCTGATAGAACTCTACATATGTTAAAATGGTGTCTGTCATGCACTGTCCTCTTAGAGGCTTGAAACAGTAGTCTTTATAATACTGTATCTAGTAAGTACTCAATAAGTTATATATTCTTGAATAGCTACCTTAATGTCTTCTATCTTAATTTCTATTTGTGACAATTTTATGCAGTTATAAAATGTGCTGTCCATATACAAGAAGAACCTCGAAATCCAGCCGTCCTATGTATGGAGCTGTGACCTCTTTTTTACACTCATTGATCATTCATAATGAACCACGGTTTGCTATGTTTGGACCAGGTTTGGAAGAATTGAACACATCTTTGGTGTTGAGCTTGATGTCTTCTGAGGAATTTTGCCCAACTGCTGGTTTGCCACAGAGACAGATTAATGGTAATGTTCATGTTAACATAAAATACATACATATTTAAACACTTGGAATTTGACATTAGTGTTAGACAATTCATTATTTGATTATTTCCTGTAATGAAATATACTAGTTTGGTGGGTGCCCTCCCTCGGTCCCACTAACCTGAAAAATATTTTAAGTTTCCTTTTAATTCCTCAAATTTGTGTAATTGAAAATATAATAGTATGTGAAAGTAAATTATGTTGTATTTGAACCATCCATATCACATCTACTATAAGAGAAATTTTTAAGCAAAAACCATTTAACATCTATTGCAAATTATTTTTGATATATGTTGGGATTTTTTTAAAAGAGCTAAATTATCCCCTTGTTCCTATAGAACAAAACCCCCTTGAAAGCAGCATGTTATTTTTGTGGTAAGGTGGATCATATAACATAGTACCATCATGTAAGATATGCTTTACTTCTTCATTTACTGAGTACTTCTGTTGGGTGGTAGAGACACAGAGATTTAGAACAAATCTCAGTCTTTCATAAAGGAAGTCAGTGAAAGCGAGGACACATCCAAGTATACAGATGACTAGAGAGAGGGATCAAGAAAAGTGTACATTGAGGTGAAGTCTCATGAGTCATTAGGATGAGTAGTTGAACAGCATTAAAACAAGAAGGGAATGTAGGCAGGGAAGACTACCTTTCTAAGAGCACAATGCTCTGAATGTGTTGGACTCATTTGAAATATCTCTGAATCTAAAAAGAAAGGAGTGAGGGTATAAAGGAAAACAAACCACAACGAAACACCTGCCATGCATAAGTATTTAGACACTGTTGAAGTTTTTAAGCACAGGATTGAGATCACCAGGATTTCAGTGCAGAAAGATTACTCTGGCTTCTGAGTGAAGAATTGATTAGAAGGGGTTAAAGAAGCTGCTAAAATAATGTGACATATGAAAAGGATCTGAACTAAGTCAGTGGAGAAATGAGAATGGATGTTAAGTATATAAAATTGATTATAAATATGTATTAGTAGCAATAAAGATAACTCCAGGTTTCTGCCTTGGGAATTATGTTGAATAATAAAGTCATTCACTAGAATAAGGACCCTCCAGAGGAATTATATTTAAAAATATATTTATTTATTTATTTGTAAGCAGAGAGAGGCAGACACACAGAGAGAATGGGCATGCCAGGGCCTCTAGCTGCTGTAAACAGACTCCAGATGTATGCACTACTTTGTGCAACTGGCTTTGCATGGGTACTGGAGGATGAAATTTGGGTTGTTAGATTTTTGTAGCCAGCGCCTTAACTGCTTAATCATCCAGCTCAAGATTTTTTTCTTTTTTCTTTTTTCTTTTTCTTTTTTCTTTTTTTAATGAGGGCTGGGGAGATAGCTCAGCAGTTAAAGGTGCTTTCTTGCAAAGTCTGCTGGCCTGGGTTGAATTTTCCAGTACCCACATAAAACAAAAAACCAGATACACAAATTGGTGCATACATCTGGAGGTCATTTGTAGCAGCAAGAGGCCTGGGTACATCCATTCTCTCTCTCCTCTCAAATAAATAGAAGTAAAAATATTTAAAAAATGTATTTTGAGTACTTTGTAGATTCTAGATATTATGCTGCTGTCTGTGGTATAGCTGGTGAAAGTTTTTTCCCATTCAGTGGGTAATCTATTGGCTCTGCTATGGGCTAGGCTAGTTTCAAGTAAAGGCACTAGATGAAGTCAAGACTTGAGGAAGTTGAAGATACCAGGCAACTTGATGATCATGAAATGGCTGTTTTCCAGACAGCAACTGAAGTAATTGTTTAAAAAATGCCAACATACTTATGTCTCAAGCCAAGACATAGAAGGCCAGAGAAGAATAACATAATGGTGAAGAAGTATGGGACAGTGTGGGAACAGGTTAGGCTGAGGTTAGATACTTTGAAAGTATAATTTCTGTGCGTTAAATTGAGGAAAATGAATGTCAGAAACATACTTGGGTTTGTTTTCACGAGCTCTTTGTGGAGTATGTACAAGACCCCAGGCCTGGAGGGTTAGGAACACATATTCTGGGATGGTTTCAAGCTTCCAAGGTCCCCTAGAATGTTGTCATGAGATGGTATAGCATAATATATTTAGTTAAAATTTAGGAATTAAGGAAGGGCTTCAGTTATCTAGTGAGATAAGTAGGGGAAGATTATATACATTAAGGTTTTCTTTCTGTATATGAAGATGAATGGCTTTGTATAGAAGACAAAATTATACATGTGTTATTTATTAATCAATGTCTCTACTGTTACAAGAAAAGATGGCTATAGGCAAGAGGAATAGAAATGATAACAAAGGTTCTTATGAAAGATAATAATTTGGACTAGAGGAAAGTAGAGATGGAGAAAAATGGACAGATCTAAGAAATTTTATGTAGTAGGAGGAAGTAGAGACATAAAAATTTGAAAGAGCTATAGAGTCTAAGAAGGATACTTCTAGGAACAAGAGGAGAATGAGATACAAGGATTAACAGCCAAAGGAAGAGGTTAAGAAAGGAGCAAAAACAGTGTTGGCTGACTCAGATACTAAAGAGTAACAAGGTAATATTTACTAGCTGTTGTTGACCAGTCTTGGAGTTTGACATAGTGGATCTCAATCCTCATGGTAACCCCAGAAAGTTGTGTGTCAGAACAGAAGCTTACAAATAGTGACAAATTGGAGATTCAAATCCACACCTGTTGAATTACAAATTTTAGGATCTATAGTGTTTGCTTAATTTTCTAAGATACTACTACTGCCACAAATTTAAAAGCAGCTTTTCATAGAGGGGGGAAAGTGAGCCTTCACTAAATGTATGTTAGGATCATAAGACTAACAGAAACAGAGAGATGTGATAGATTCTTGGTCTTTAGGGATATAGCAGTTGTTGCTGCTGCTGGCAAGAGAAAGTTGCTGTGTTAGGGATAACAACATAACAAGATGGGTGAGCCTAGCAGTTCTTTGTTCTCTGTCCATGACTGTGGATGAAAGTTGCAAGCAACATCTTATTTTTATCACAAATATTGCAGTTTATTCCAAATTTACATATAATTTGCCTTTTTTCTTTGCTCTTTTTAACTTGGGTAGTTTTTCAGTGTAATTGCATATTATGTTTATTATTGGCTTATTCATATATAGAACTATAATTTACTTCTCTAGGTATTGGGTCAGGAATCACTTTTCAGTTGAACAATCAACATAAATTCAACATTCTTATATTATATTCAACTACCAGGTAAGGCTACCTAGTTGGTGGCATGCTTGAAATGTTAGGACTGGAACATTTTAATGGGATGGCACCTGTTTGCTGTCTCTTTATAATCTATTTTTACATTTTTCTTACAGAAAGGAAAGAGACAGAGCAAGGGAAGAGCACACAAGTGTGGTTAATAAGATGTTCAGCCTACAGAGTGAGGGAGATGACCAACAAGGAAGCCAGTACAGTGTGATTCCACAAATTCAGAAGGTGTGTGAAGTTGTAGATGGGTTCATCTATGTTGCAAATGCTGAGGCTCATAAAAGTAAGCATTCTCTTATTTTCTTTTTCAATCATCCTTTGCAAAATAAATAAGAAAATGTGACAGTTCATTTTATTCCTGTGCTTATCTGACCATTTCTGTTAGTAGTGGCTTCCAAATGTTTTACAATGGGATCAGGTGGAAAGCAGATAACTGCCTGACTCCTTCCACGTACATTGTGGCTTATTGATCTGACCTGTGTCAAATAAGTACCAAGGTATTGTGATATATACCAAAAGTTTGATATTATGTCATTTTTTTTTGGTTGTTTTTCATTTTTCAGTTTTTCAAGGTAGGGTCTCACTCTAGCCCAGGCTGACCTGGAATTCACTATATAATCTCAGGGTGGCCTCGAACTCATGGCGATCCTCCTGCCTTTGCCTCCCAAATGCTGGGATTAAAGGCGTGTGCCACCACGCCCGGCTATAAGATAAAATTTTTGTTGTATCCTTTACATTTTTTGTTTGTTTGTTTGTTTTGAGGTAGGGTCTCACTCTGGCCCAGGCTGACCTGGAATTCACTATGTAGCCTCAGGGTGGCCTCAAACTCTCAGTGATCCTCCTACCTCTGACTCCCAAGTGCTGGGATTAAAGGCGTGTGCCACCACACCTTCCTTTACATTTTTATTACTGATATTTTCTCTGCCTCACTATATACAAGTAATTTATGCAAATAACTGAAAATTTTGCCTTTGTGTTTTTACTCAAATAATAGAAAGGTGTGGGGATAGGGTGTTAATTAAGAAGGTAAGTTAGTTAAATTAATGGGTTGATCACACCCTTTATAATTATCACTGACAGTGCTATTTAGGCATGAATTATGTACCATTGAACCTAATATTATTTTTCCCCCAAATCCTTTATGAACAAGCCAAAATACAAACATATGATTTGTGTTTTCTCTATAACATCTTGTTTAAATAATAACACTATTATGTATTATACATTATTTATATTATAGTTTTCTCTCAATTATTGGTTTTAATTTATATTAAATTTATTTCTTTCACAGTCTATTATACATGAAAGTAATTATAAAATCTGGATAAATTCTTTATAATAAAATAAATTATTTTCTGCTATTGCAGGGTTATTTCTAGAAAGAAAGATTAGAAGCAACTAAAAAGATTAATCTGTTTGTTTAGCAAATAGTTGCTGAATTCCAAATAGTTGCTGAGGTCTGGTACTATATTTGGTGATGGAGATATGATTGCAAACTAAATATAGACCTCACTTTTTAAAAAAATATGTTTATTTATTTACAAGGAGAAAGAGAGAGAGAGAGAGAGAAGAAAAAGAAAGAAAAAAGAAAGAAGAAAGAGAGAAAGAAAGAAAGGAAGGAAGGGAAGGAAGGAGGGAGGGAGGAAGGAAGGAAGAAGGAAGGGTGCATCAGGGCATCTAGCTGCTGCAAACTGCCAATGAGTGTACCACTTTGTGCATCTGGCTTTACATGGGTCCAGGGGAATTGAACCTGAGTCATTAGGTTCTATAGGCAAGTGCCATGACCTCTGAATGGTCACTCCATCCCTAGACCTCACTTTTATCTACTCTCCATTTGGCTCCCTATGTCCTACTGAGAAATAAAAATAAGGAGCCCTGGTATAGAAACAATAAATAAGATTTTTTATAATTATAATTTCTTAATTATCTAGAAGAAAAATGATGACATTTTAAAGCAAAATATATAATAATAGAACACATCATAGAAGAGAGGAAACTACAGTATCTTGTATGTCTCTATTATCTGTAAAGTTATATAATCGTATTTAAAGGTAGATCATTATAAAAGTGTTTATAGTAAATCATTATGTAACTACTGAAAGTATAAAAAAGGAATAGCCAAACTAACAGTGGTGAAATAATTCAAAAATTCAACCCAAGAAAGGCAGATAAAAGGGAGAAAGGAACTAAGAACAAATGGAACAGTCAAAATTCAAAAGGTAAAGGATAGGTTTAAGTACCATATTGATAATACATTGTTGATTATACAATAGTGATAATATACACATTTCAATTAACATGTAACAAACATGAATTTTAGAGTCTTAAAATGCTGTTATCCCATAGTCATCTGTGAGATGTGCAAGTGAGGTAGCAGTGGGTCTCCTGTTCATGGGTGAAATGAGTTACATCTTGTGAAGACTTGGAAAGAAATCTGTTTCCAGCATCACTGGAGTTACTTCCTAAGGTCAGCTGGCCGCTGCTCTCATCTTTTAGAGATCACTTACATGTCTTGCCAAGTAACTTCCTCCATCTTCAAATTCAGAAATGGAAAAATTGCCTTATATTCACTCTCCCTGACCAGGAAGAACCCTTTTTTAGGGCTCACCTGATGAGCTTGGGCTGTTAATTCTCAGTCAACTATGTCTTAAAAAGAATATCACATTTGCATGTCCCTCCAGTGTTGGAAAAGGAAAGGGGATTATGCAAGAGTCGTGCATGGGGGTCATCTTAGATTTTTGCTTACTACAAAAGTCAGCAGTCCTGAATACTATAGTCAAAGTCAGAGATAGAAAGTGTAAATAAAAAAGCTAGACTTAGCCGGGTGTGGTGGTGCATGCCTTTAATCCCAGCATTTGGGAGGTAGAGGTAGGAGGATCGCTGTGAGTTTGAGGCCACCCTGAGACTACATAGTTAATTCCAAGTCAGCCTGGACCAGAGTGAAACCCTACCTTGAAAAACCAAAAAAAAAAAAAAAAAAAACTAGCCTTAGGGCTAGGGAAATGGCTTAGTGGTTAAAGATGCTTGCTTACAAAGCCTCCATGCCAGGTTCTATTCCCCAGCCACCTCCATGTAGCTGGATGGACCATTCTTTGGCAATGACAAGAGACCCAGGCAGGCCTGAACATACACACACAATTAAATATTTATTTTAAAGCTAGAATCAACTTCATGCTTGACTTTTGAAAGAGGGTAATGATAGGTACAGAATTAGTATGAAAAACTATTTGTATCAAAGGTATTTACTTAAGATGTTAACTGTAAAGACAACTGAATGGTGTTGTGATTTTCTTCCTCCTTGTGGCCTCACCTAAATTTTTTTCCTTGAAAGACTACTTAATCCCACATAAAGACAGTGAGCTGTGCTTGGATATTGACAAATTTCTTGTTCTCTTGTGTTAATTTTAATTTATTATTTTCAAAACCATTATAAATAAAGAAAATTAAGTGTGTTTAATTACATTTCTTAGGGCATGAATGGCAAGATGAATTTTCTCATATTATGGCAATGACAGATCCAGCATTTGGATCACCAGACAGACCAATGCTGATTTTCTCTTGTGTTTCTCAAGCGGATGTGAAAAGAATGCCCTGTTTTTATTTGGCACATGAGCTGGGTCTCAATATGCTAAACCACCCATGGATGGTAAGGTCCTAACTGCTCTGATGACAAATATTTTCTTTTTAATAAAATGTATCTTCTTTCTGTGTGTTTATGTGGCATATGGTCAGCTTTCTTTTACCGTAACAAAAATAACTGAGACAACTTAAAAAGAGAAAAGAATTATTTTGGCTTAGTTTTGGATGTTTTGGTTGATGTTCACTTGACCCTGGTTTGGGGCCTGTAGCAAGGCTTATCCTACTTGGGCAGAGGAAGCCCATCCCCTTCAAGGCTGGAGTAGAAGAGGAAGAGTGAGGGACTTGAAACCCAGCATCCCCTTCAGTGCATATTCCCAGCAACCCCAAACCTCCCACTACTTATTGAAAAGACTATCCTTTTTTCCACATATATTCTTAGCATCTTTGTAGAAGATTAACTGATTGTATATATGTGGACTTATTTATGAGCACTTAGGTTTGTTCCTTTAGTATGATGACCAGTTTTATTCCAAGTGATAGCTTTTTAGGTTGTTGTTTTATTCAATTTTCTTTCCTTTTCTCTCCACCCCCCCTTCTTTCCCTTCACTTTCCTTTCCTGTTTCTTTCTCTTTTTTCTTTTGTGACAGGATCTCTCATTGTACCTCAGGCTGGCTTCAGTCTCATGACACTCCCCCAGTAGTTTCACAAGTACTAGATTTCCAGGTGTGCACCAGCACTTCTGGCTCTACACACTTGATTTTTGATTACTACAGCTTGGTAGTGTATTTTCAACTTTGGTATTGTGATGCTGGCAGCTGTGTTCTGTTCAGTCATGAACATCCTGGCTATACATGGTCTTTGACGTTCCATGTGAATGTTAGGATTGTGTTTTTTTTTTTTTTTTTTTTTTTGGTTTTGTGAGGTAGGGTCTCACTCTGGTCCAGGCTGACCTGGAATTAACTATGTAGTCTCAGGATGGCCTCGAACTCTGGCGATCCTCCTACCTCTGCCTCCCGAGTGCTGGGATTAAAGGCATGTACCACCACACCCGGCTAGGATTGTGTTTTGCTTCAATCAGATTCTGTGAAGAATGCTTTTGATGTTTTGATGAGGATCACATGGGATCTGTAAACAATTCTTATAATCCACACACATGAAAGATTCTCCATTTTTTTGTGTGTCCTTTTTTTTTTTTTGTCACAGTGTCATCATTAGGTATTCTTCCACTTCCTGGGTTAAATTCATTTTTTATTTATTACTTTTGGTAGCTATTGTAAATGGAATTCCTTTCCTAATTCTTTCCCCGTGATCTCATTATTGGTTTATAAAACTGCCACTCATTTGTATGCTGATTTTGTATTCTGCAACTTTATTGAATGTGTTAATCTGTTTGTCAGTTCTCATCATTCTTTAATCGAGTATATATGTATTCATATTACCTGCCAATAGGGATAATTTTATGTCATGTATTCATGTTTCTGTGCTTTTTCTTTGTATCTTGTGCCTAGTTGTTCTGGCTAAATTCTCTCATACAGTGCTGAATAAGAATAGTGAGAGTACATTCTTGCTTTGTTCCATGTCCTAGGGAAAAGCTGTGAGGTATAATACATACTTTATTACATTGAAGCTTGTTCCTTCTATATGTAGTTTGTTGAGAGGTTTTATCTTATAGGGGTATTGAATTTACTGCATGCTTTTCTACCTCTATGTAGAAAGTATGGTTTTGTACTTTTATTTGTTGATCTATTATATTTATTGATATATGTTGAACATCTTTCATTATTGTGATAAATCCCACTTGATCAATATGAATGACCATATATTTATGTGCTGTTGGATTCACTTTACTAATATGTTACTGGGAATTTTTATGTCTATGTTTGCTAGAGAGACTACTCTATAATTTCCTTTCTTTTTTGTAGTGACCATTTGTATTTTTGGTGTCTGGTCAATGCTGGGCTTACATAATGACTTTGGATCCCTCCTTTTCTTTTCTTTTCTTTTCTTTTCTTTTCTTTTTTCTTTTCTTTTCTTTTCTTTTCTTTTCTTTTCTCTTCTCTTCTCTTCTCTTCTCTTCTTCTCTTCTCTTCTTTTTTTTCTTTTCTTTTTTTTTTTTTTTTTTTGCAAGGTAGGGTCTCACTCTGGTCCAGGCTGACCTGGAATTAACTATGTAGTCTCAGGGTGGCCTCGAACTCTCGGCGATCCTCCTTCCTCTGCCTACTGAGTGCTGGGATTAAAGGCGTGCACCACCACGCCTGGCTGGATCCCTCCTTTTCAATAATTTACAATCATTTGAGAAGGGTTGGAATTACTTCTTTCTTAAATGTTCAATAGAATTTAGCAGTGAAGCCATTGGTTCAATCTCACTGTTATTGATTTGTTTAAGTTTTCCTTCATAGTTGTTTGGTAGGTTACATATGTCTATAAATGTATCTATTTCACGTAGTTTTTTTCAATTAATTGGCATAAAATTGTTCCTCCTAGTCTCTTATGACCTTACTGTATTTTCATGGAGTCAGTTGCAATATCTCATATTTATCTCTCATCTTTGTTTTGGGTATTTCTTTTTACTTAGTCTAGCTTGATTTTGTTTATATTAAAAAAACACAACTCTTTATCTAATAGAATTTTCAAATCTCTATTTCATTTATTTCAATTCTAATCTGTTTTGTTGCTTTGCTTCTATTACTTTGGGTTTGCTTTTGTTAGCAAACATAACCTAATAAGCAAATTCTAGTAAGCATTAGAATGTTTATTTGAAATCTTTATTTATTTACTGAGGATTGGATCTAAAGCCTCACACATGCTAGGCAAGAGCTTCACCACTGAACTGTGCCTCTAACTCCTGAGATCCATGTGTTTCTTTCATGTATGTATTTACTGCTTTCTTATATCCTGTAGTTTGACATGCTGTGTTCTGTTATTATTTGTTTATTTTTTTTAAATTTCCTTATTTCTTCAGTGACCCATTGTATAGTTACATTATTAATTTTATGAACCTGCATAGTTTTGAAGTTTTTTTGTTCCTATTTCTACTTTTATTCATGTTAGTCACAAAAATAGTGTGATTTTCATTTTTTATTTGTTGCGATGTGTTTTGTAGCATTATATATTATCTACTCTCATGAGTCTCCCATGCTTTGATAAGAAAAATGTGTTTTCTGCAAGTACTGGTTGGAAAAAAATTTTAATTGAGTGCATGAAATGTTTTGTAAATGTCCAGTTAATTCAATTCAAACACATTTTTTGGCAACATGTCACATTTACTAATTGACTGGTTGGGTTCATTCAAAAATGTTTTAGGTTTTTTTTAATCGATTCTTGTGTGTGTGTGTGTGTGTGTGTGTGTGTGTGTGTGTTCATTCCTCCAAAGAATTGACTTAAAAAGAAAACATTTATTATAAGGTAAATAATAATCCCAGTATTGAAATAGAAGACACAAAAGAAGATCACTTATTTTATCTAATGAATGACTCTGGAAGACAGTATTTGAAAAAAATTCTCAAACTTTATTTGGATTGCTTTAGTTATTTGTACTTTTCTTTCTTAGTGTCTAGAAAATTGCCCTTTCTAATCATATGATTTTGGACAATTTTTACTGACAGCATTCTTTTATCTGCTCATAGGTTCAAGATATGGAGGCTGAAACTCTAACTGGTTTTTTGAGTGGCATTGAATGGATTCTTGAGGAAGTAGAATCTAAGCATGCAAGATGAGCCTTCTTCTGGACCTTGGGAAGCCTAAGGTCATAATACATTTTTTTTTTTTTTTTTGTAGATAGGCTTTATAAGAGGAGATAGCTGTAGCTACTGTGGTATTGTAGTTACCTTCACATTCTGGCACAAAGCACCTAACCAAAAGTAGCTGGTGGGAGGAAAAAGTTTATTTTGCCTCACAGACTTGAGGGGAAACTATGATGGCAGGAGGAAAGGTCGCATGAGCAAAAACTGGATATCACCTCCTGGGCAACATCAAGTGGACAACAGCAGCAGGAGAGTGTGCTGACTAGCATTGACAAACTGAGAGTTACACCTCAAGGTCCACCTCCAGTGACACACCTTCTCCAACAAAGCTCAACTCTCAAAGTGCCATCACCTGGGAACCAAGCATTCAAACACATGAGTTTATGAGGGACACCTAATCCAAACCACCACATGTGGTTTTGATGCTATTTTGTTTACTTATTTATTTGAGAGAGCAAGAGAGTGAAAGAGGCAGACAGAGAGAGAGAGAATGGGTGCAACAGGACCTCTAGCCACTGCAAATGAACTCCAGGCACATGCACCACCTTGTGCATCTGGCTTGTGCATGTGGGACGTGGGAATTTGAACTGAGGTCCTTTGGCTTTGCAGGCAAATGCCTTATTGCTAAGCCATTTCTCCAGCCCTGATAATACTTTTGCTCTTATCTTAAATCATGTACAAGAGTTTCTGTCCGACTACATAGCTCCAAAATGAGCTTTCATATTTTTGATGACTTATATTTTCTGTCTTTTTGAAATTATTAAATTTGGTAAAGCTTGTAATTGTCTGATTCATTGTGGCTTTTCTTTTTAGTACAAAGATCACTGTAGTGGAAAAACAGCAAATTTGTAATGTTTTCTCCAGGATCTTTTTAAAGGTTAACACAAGGGTTTTCAACTGGTTATCAGAAGAGAAGTTTCTGATTTTATCTTTTTTATTTTCTAATCCATTCTCAGTAGAGATACTGCTTAAAGAATAAAAATTTCACCAGAAAGTGTGTTAAGTGTTATGATAAAATGCCTCTGTTCTTTACTGAAGTGGGAGAAAGCAACAATATATTACATTTAATATTACTTCAGTGAAATACAGCTTTTCCTGGAAATTTTAATCATTTTCAAATAATTTTGAACACTCAGAAAGTACAAATGACAAATTTTGTCTCATATTTATAAAGAAAATGTTCCAGAGATTTATATGTATAATATTCCACACACTAAAACTTGCTCGCATTTTACAGATGAAATACCCTTACTCATTGGAACTGGGGAATTTTAAAATTATAGTAAAAAGAGTACAAATGTCTATATATAACCTATAGAAAAGCTCTATATTCAAATGTATTTTTGTTTTGGCTTTTGTCAAAGCCCATGGTCATGTACATCCACATTTGTTAGAATGTCCATTTAGGTACCTGTGTTTTTACAATGCTAAGTCATTTTTTCTAATAATGATTAATCTAATATTATCTAGAATGATTTCAGCCACTGAGTGACTCATTAAAACCACATACCACAATGTTTCCACATCAGATATATATATATATATATAATTTGAGATAGAGAGAGTGCCCAGCAGAGTGAATATAGGTACACCAGGGCCTCTGGCCACTGATAAAGAACTCCAAAATGGGCAACACTGTGCATTGGTCTTTATATGGGTACTGGGGAATTGAACTTGGCTGTTAGGCTTTATAAGAAAGCACCTGTAACTTCTGAGCCATTTCTCCAGCCCCAGATATATTTGTAACACAGCATTCCAGTGTTAATAAGGGAATATCTAATTAATGGAGAAATATTCAAATATTTTGTGTTAAGTCTTAGGTCACTTAGTAAATAGAAACAGTTGCTTTGTTCTTTCCTTATAGTACTCTCCAGTATTTATAATCTAGATTTTTGTTAATGGTAAATTCATTATTCTAGTTTTAAATTTAATTTTGTAGAGTCTTAAATCTTTTTTCCTCTTATTGAATAAACTTAATCTCTTTTCAATTAATTAATTTTAGCCTTCTAAAGCCTAATTTTCTTTTTCATTATCATTATTATTAAACACATTTTATATGGATACATCAAGTGTTATCACTCTGTTTTCCCTTGTTCCTGCCCCCATTCCACTGGGGATGCTCCTCAGTGGGGTTGCAAGTATTCCCTTTGGGGTTGTGGGTTATATGTTGTGGGAGCAGCAGTCAGTTATTTTCTGGGGGAGATAATGCCTGTGGGCATGATGTGTCAACCTGTGGCTCTTACAATCTTTCCACCCCCCTCTTACACAAAATTCCCTGAACTGTGGTGGGTGAGTTTTAAGTCTACTTCAGTGATGAGCTCTTAGGAGCCTCTGAATCTCTGCCAAAGCTTAATAGTTTTCTTTGCTTATGACTTTATACATGTCTTTTCCCTCCATGTAGCATGAATATAGTTTATTATATTTCATCCTTGCTTCCTTTGCCTCAATATACTTTATGTTTCGTGTTTATCATTTAGGAGACACGGAGACTTAAAAATTATTAATTAGGAGTATGCTTGAAGTTTCACCAAATACTTAATATTTGGAGTTGGGACTAAATTTTAGCTTACACAATTATTGCCAAGTAAAGAACATGGTTCTTTGTACAAATGAATTTTATTTATTTATTTATGTATGTATGTATTATTATTATTATTTGGTTTTTCGAGGTAGGGTCTCGCTCTAGCCCAGGCTGACCTGGAACTCATTATGTAGTCTCAGGGTAGCCTCGAACTCTTGGCGATCATCCTACCTCTGCCTCCTGAGTACTGGGATTTAAGGCATGCGTCACCATGCCTGGCTCAAAAATGAATTTTAAATGTTAGAAAAATCTCTCAGAGGGCTGAAAAGATGGCTCATCAGTTAATTCACCTGCCTGCAAAGCCTAATGACCTGAGTTCAATTTCCCAGCACCAATGTAAAGCCCAATGTAGTGGTGCATTTATCTGGAGTTTGTTTGCAGTGGCTGGAGGCCCTGCCATGCCCATTTTTTTCTCTTTCTCTCCTTCACTCTCTCATCTCTGCTTGCAAATAAATAAAAATATTTTTAAAATAAAAGAAAATTTCTCAAAATCAATGTTTGTATTACTGTATTTTCCATTGGTAATAGTACAGCAGACTCAGTAAGTTGTACTGAAAGATGTTTACTCTAATTAATGCTTATGGTCCATGGTCCAGAGACTGTACCTGGCAAAGGCAGAGTTCAGCAGCTATGCAAATCCTCACCTAGCCAAACTGCCTTTGATGGCAGATTCTTCCTTTTGTTAACATGTTATCACACTAATAAATTAATCTCATAATTGCATTAATTCATTTATGAGGGCACAGCTCTAGTTGTCCAACCTCTTAATAGCTCATAAAGGGGATTAAATTTCAATGGGAGTTTCACAGGGGACAAACCATATTACAATCATAACACTGGTTCTTGTTTTGTAGGTGAAGAAACTGAGACACAGAGAAGGGAAGAATTCTATTGAAATACAAGTCCATATCATGGTGTGACCAATAAGGTGGACAGGAGATATGGAAGCTGCAAATTCCTTCATCGAAGTTAGAGAATTATAAGCTATTATGATGGTTAATTAAGAAATCAGATTCCTGGACTGTTTATGGTTTACTAAATTCTTATCACTGCTGTTTTAAGGATTAAAGCAAAACAAAAATAGCTAGACATACAACCTCTGGTGTTGGGAATGACCTGCAGGTTCTAGCTCTTTATCCATATGACCATGGGGAAGTTCTTTAAATGCTAAATCTTCATTTTCTCATGTAGAGAATGAGGATCACTGTATTTGCCTTACACTCAAGATCTGGCCCTACCAAAAATTGCATGTAAGCATCTGAATGAACAAATTCTCTCTAGCAAGGCCTCAGCTTTGGCAGTAACTGAAGCTTTGGTGAGTTTTTCAGTGTCACTCTGACATGACTATGCTGCTACATAACAGTTACTTACCGACTCTGTTTGGCTCGAGGTAAAATAGGGCCAGCATTTAAGCATCCAAACTTAGCATCACTATTGAAAACTAACTTGAAAAGTGTGCCCTGATGGATGATATGTGAACCACATGCACTCATTTATCATTGTTGTGGAGCAAGTCATGTCCTTCCAAATTCTTATGTTGAAATTCTAATCCTCAGTATGCTTCACAATGTGACTATATTAATGAAGTAGTTATGGGTAAATGAGGTCATATGGGTAGGACCTATCCCAAAATGATCATTGTTCTCATAAGAAAAAAGGAGACCCCAAACATGCGAGTGCACAGAGGAAAGACTGCATGAAGACACTCAAGACAGTCATTGCAAACAGACGCCCCAAGAAGAACCCAAACCTATGAATACCATCAACTTCCAGAATTGTGACAAAATAAATTTCTGTAATTTAAGATTTAGGCTATAGTATTTTGTGGAAATCACGTAGACATCCTTATTTAATATGTTAAGGCACTTAGTTTAATAACTATAGTTAAAATAAGCATATGCCAAATTTGCCTTTTCTTTATCCAAAAAGTATAATTCTTTATATTATTATCTAAATTATTCTCCTAAACTCTTACAATGATGTAATTTTTTGTTGAGAAATTCAATGATTCACTATTACCTCTAAGAGAAGGCCTATAGGTGCTAGCCTGATAATAACTTTCTTCATCTTTTTGTTACTTTTAGTAACATAGAAGAGTCAGTTTTTGTGTGTGTGTGAAATTCTGGTTGTTACCATGATGATGAACTAGCAAACTTGCCTCATAAGTCATTCCTAAATAAATTAGACAAAAGAATGAGACTAGATAAATATATTTTTCATTTATAAAATACATTTGGGCCAGGTGTGGTGGCGCATGCTTTTAATCCCATCACTGAGGAGGCAGAGGTCGGAGGATCGCCGTGAGTTCGAGGCCAGCCTGAGAGTACATAGTGAATTCCAGGTCAGCCTAGACTAGAGTGAGACCCCACCTTGAAAGAAACAAACAAAATAATACATTTGGGGCTGGATAAATGGCTTAGTGGTTAAGGCACTTACCTGTAAAGCCTAAGCACCCAAGCCCAGTTCCCCAGGACCCACATAAACCAGATGCACAAGGTGTCTGGAGTTGGTTTGCAGTGGCTGGAGGCCCTGACACACCCATTCTCTCTATCTGCCTCTCTGTCTCAAATAGTAAATAAAATATTTAAAACATTTGGTATTAATAGAAAATGTGAAAAGAAGAAAGCTTAATATTTAGTGTATGATAATATTACTATGATATTATTGGTAAGATATTAGATAATATTAGCATGCTACTATGTAGAACTTTATGCAAGTGCAGTTCCAGTGGATACAGCAGTAAGCACAAGAGATTTAAAGTCATTTGCTTTTTCAAAGTTTATTGTCAGCTAAGATTGGACTACTTGTAAGTAAGCTGATAGCTTAAAATTATGGTATACAACAAAGACTGCTCATTTGACAAGAAGCCAAAGAAAAGATTATTTAATTCTAATTTATTAAAAGTTTTTAAAAGTATTTTAAACTGATAATAGAAGTGATAAGACTATGGGAAGACATAAGGTTTCTAAAACGAATTTGGTAATTTGTGTCAAGCATACCATTTTTTTTTTTTTTTTGAGGCAGGGTGTCATTGTAGTCCAGCTTGACCTAGAACTCATTCTGTCACCCAGGCTGATGTTTCTCCTACCTCAGCCTCCTGAGTGCTGAGATTAAAAGCATGAGCCACCACACCCAGGTTTTAAGAACATACCTTAAGGAAAAAGTCATTGGTGTAGACAAAGTTACAATTAAAATACAGTGCAGCATAATTTATAATTTATAGTAGGAAAAAATTCACAAGCATTATTGAGGCAGTGTATAGGGAACAGAGCCCTTGAAAGTAACCTAAAAGTAGCCAAAGATTAGAAATGTTTTTGAACCTGGAGGGGGTCTTTCAGAGGAGAAACTGTTTTGCCACACTTAACTGCTCTGCTCTCTTAATTTGCTATTACACATTGGAAGAACAGGGTTTAAGAGCCCACAGTTCCTTCAGGACTCCAAACAGAGCTACCAGTGACTCAGATTTTCAGCCCATGAAAAACTTCAGAATAAAATATTTATCAATATCATTGTTCACCAGTTCCCAAATAAAGGATAATTTATACTCTGGTTTCATTGGGAGAGTCTAGTTTTCTTGCCAAACTTAAACAAGTGATAAGTTCTACATTCCAGCAGCACATAAGAAGCTCTAGAAAAAAACAAGATAGAGAAGGGTTAATTTTTAGGAAATGATAAGTGGGTAACAGTATGCACATGCATTAACTATTTTCATCAACCTTATACCAGAAAGGATGGCAATCACTGATAAATCAAACAATAATAAATATTGGTGAGGATGTAGGGAAAGAGGAACCCTCATTCACTATTGGTGGGAATACAAACTTGTATAATCACTTTGGAAATCAATATGGAGACTCATGAAAATAGAGCTATTGCCTGGCCTAGCTATTCCTCTAATGGGCATCCATCTACCCTAAATGCTCCAGTCTTTACTGCAGAGATATTTGTTCAACCATGTTTATAGTTGCTCATTTCACAATAACTTAGCACTGGAGTCAACCCAGATGTCCGTTGTTTGACAAATGGATAATAAAGATGTGGTAAATATACACAATGGAATTCTACTCAGCAGGAAGGAAAAATGATATAATGAAATTTGTAGGAAAGTGGGTGGACTTGGAACAGATCATACTAAGTGAACTCACACAAGCACAGAAAGGCAAACACCACATGTTCTCCTTCATTTGTGGTTCTTAAACTGGAACAGCTTGAATTGCAGCCATACCTGACAGACAGCTCAAGGGACAGATAAAAGGGATGTAAGGGTATGTGTGGAGGGGAATACAAGGGAGGAAGGAAATACACACAAAACCAAATCCAAAATGATATGGTACCATAGAAACCTTCCTCCTGGATAGCACTCTGAAAGATATAACCCTCAATAGAAGCATGGAGGCATTGTCTGGCAAGAAGGGCCCTGAAAAGGGTGAGGTGAAGCTGAACCCTAAAACATTTGGCTTGTAACTCCTAGTGCCAGAAATTGGTTACAATTCCGGTTGAGCTATTGACAGGCTTCTGTCAAAGCACTGGAGTACCTGGCTGAGATAACAGGTAAGACCCTGTTACTGAAGCAAGACATCAAGAGATCCAGCTAAATCTGGAAAGAAGCTGTGGTGGTTTGATTTATGTGTCCCCTATAAATTTAGGGGTTTTGAATGCTAGGTCCCTAGCTGGGGATTGGATTCTCCTGGAGGAAGTGTATTCTTGGGGATGGGCTTATGAGTGTTATAGCCAGCTTCCCCTTGCCAGTGTTTGGCACACTCTCCTGTTGCTATTATCTGCCTGATGTTGGCCAGGAGGTGATGTCCACCCTCTGCTCATGCCATAGTTTTTCACTGCCATTATGGAGCTTCCACTTGAGTCATTAAGTCAAAATAAACCCTTTCTCCCACAAGCTGCTCTTGGTTGGGTGTTTTCTGCTAGCAATACAAACCTCACTGCAACCAAAACCAATTCCCAGATGGAAAAGATAAATAAGTGCCAGGGGAAGGATATCCTCCAGTGAGTTGTTGACTAGGTGGTCCTTGATGCCCCAAAAGCATTACAGGCCATTTCCAAGGCTCTTGGTTGCCCACCAGAACTACATATTAAAACTCTATTGCTGGGCTGGAGAAACGGCTTAGTGGTTAAGGCGTTTGCCTACGAAGCCAAAGGACCCAGGTTCAATTCCCCAGGACCCACGTAAGCCAGATGCACAAGGGGCACATGCATCTGGAGTTCGTCTGCAGTGGCTGGAGGCCCTGGCGTGCCCATTCTCTCTGTGTCTGTCTCTCTTCTATCTCTCTACCTGCATGCAAATAAATAAATAAAATAAAATAATTAAAAAAACTCTATTGCTGAAGACTGTACATTTTTGGTCTGCAGGTCATCATTGAGAAATCAAGTTGGAGCTGATCTGAAAGCTTCTCCCCTGTTGACTAGCTGGCAGAAAGCTGGAGAGAGCTATGTTGAATGCACAATTTTGGGAGGGATAAGTCATCAATGATGTTAAACAGCAGTGGAGCATGCAAACCACATCTGTTATGGGGAAACCAACTGCTCTCTGACTGGGCTGGAGGCCTCTTCCACAGAAGGGAAAACATGCCTGGTACTAAAAATCTAGACAAGAGCCTATGGCTAGGAAAAAAAAAAAAAAAGCTGATGACTGGAGAGATCATAAGCCCTAGGCAAGTAATGCCTGCTTCTGTGTGGCTAAAAGCATATATTATGTCCACCAAACTGCCCTCTGAACACTTTTTATGTTTATAGCCATATATTAATACTACTCTCACTTTGGGTTAAAGAAGTTTCTCTTTTCAGATGTTGGTGACCACCGGGGTGTCTCAAAAGTCAACATAGTGCTGAGAAGAAGTGACAGTGGAGTGTTCAGCACAGAGATATCTCTAGATATCAAGACACATACGAGGTGGCAGAAAGAATGTATGAGCCACAGGAAGGGAAGGACTGCTTACAATGCTGTCTTCCAGACACAAAGTGTTTTGATATTCATGACCTCACAGTGCCTGACACCACATACACAAGACCTTCATAATAGGTGGAAACAATGATGATGCCAAAGTAGAAGTAGGCCTCTGTCAGTTGTATAGCTGGCAAAAATTTTCTCCTATCTGTGGGCAATCTATTGGCTCTGCTTATTGTATGTTTGTCTGTGAAAAAACTTTTCAGCTTCATGAGATCCCAATGGTTGAGTGACTGTTTAATTTCCTGAGCTACTGGGGTTTTGTTTAGGAGTCTTTTTTCCCTCCTCTATCATGGAAAGTTCCTCCTATTTTTTCTTCCAGTAGTAGCAGAGTTCCCAGTCTTATATTGAGATCTTTGACTTTTGTGCATGTGAGATGTGTGGGTCGAGTTTCATTTTCCTGCATATGGTTATCCACTTTGTCCAGCACCATTTGTTGAGATGCTGTCTTTTTTTCCAGTCTACATTGTTAGGGCCTTTGTCAAATATCAAGTAGTTGTAGTTACTTTACCCAAAGTCCGGGTCCTCAATTCTGTTCTTTTGGTCTATAATCCTGTTTTTATGCCAGGACCATGTTGTTTTTATTACTATGGCTTTGTAATACAGCTTTAAATCAGGTATGGTGATGCCTCCAAAGGTGTTTCTTTTGCTGGGGATATGCTTGGATATGCGAGGCCTTCTGCCATTCCATATGAATTTTGAGATCATTTTTTCTATCTCTGTGAAGAAAAACATTGGGATTTTTATTAGTATTGCATTAAATCTGTATACTGCTTTTGGTAAGGTTGCTATTTTCACAATGTTAATTCTGCTTATCCAGGAACATGGGAGATCTTTCCATTTTTTAAAGTCCTCCTCAATTTCTTTCTTGAGTGTTTTTATGTTTTCATTGTATAGGTCTTTCACATCGTTGGATAATGTTATTCCAAGGTATTTTATTTTATTTTTTTGTCTTGCTATTGAAAATGGGACAATATCACTTATTTCTTTCTCTGTATCTTTGTCTTTTGCATATAGAGAAAGGTCATTGGTGTTGTATCCTGCTACTTTGAAGAAGGAGTTAATCTCCTTTAAGTTTTTTTTTTTTTTTTTTTTTTTGAGAGAGAGATTCAGAAAGAGAAAGAGAGTCAGAGAATGGGCACGCCAGTGGCCTCTCAGCCACTGTGAATGAATTCCAGATGTGTGTGCCCCTTGTGGGCACATGTGGTATTATGCCCTTGCGTCAATTTACGTCTGGCTAAATGTGGGACCTAGAGAATTGAACTGGTGTTCTTAGTCTTGGCAAGCAGGCACCTTAACCAATAAGCCATCTCTTCAGCCCTCCTTTAAGAGTTTTGAGATGGAAGTTCTAAGATTATGTATGTGTAGGATCATGTCATCTGCTTATAAGGTGAACTTAACTTCTTCCTTTCCAATTTGTATCCCTTTTACTTTTTTCTCCTGTGTTATTGCTTGAGCTAGGACTTCCAGTACTATGTTGAAGAGCAGAGGTGAGAGTGGACACCCCATCTTGTTCCTGATCTCAGTGGGAATTCCTTCAGTCTCTCCCCATTAAGTATTATTTGGGCTTTAGGAGCTTTATATATAGCCTTTATTATGTTGAGATATAAACCATCCATGCCTATTCTCTCCAGTGTTTTGATCATGAAGTTATGTTGTATTTTGGCAAAGGCCTTTTCTGCATCTATCAAAATGATCATGTGGTTTTTGTGTTTAAGCTTATTTATGTTGTGTATTACATGGACAGATTTCCATATGTTGAACCCTGTGTTCCTGGGATGAAGCCTACTTGATCAAGGTGGATAATGCTTTTGATGTGTTGTTGAATTTGGTTTGCAAGGATTTTGTTCAGGATCTTTGCATTTTATGTTAATCAGTGAAGTAGGCCTATAATTTTCTTTTCTTGTGGTACCTCTGCCTGGTTTTGGTATTAGGGTAGCTTCATAGAAGGAGTTGAGGAGCTTTCCATGTTCTCCGATTGTGTGACTCAGTTTGAGAAAGACTGGTTTTAGATATTCCATGAAGGTTTGATAGAATTCAGCTGAGAAGCCATCTGGTCCTGGACTTTTCTTTAGGGGAGGTTTTTGATTACCTTTTCAATCTTGGTGGGTATGACAGGTTTGTTTAGAAGATTAATCAGCTCTGAGTTTAAGTTTGTAGGTGGTATGTGTGCAGGGATTCATCCATTTCCTCTAAATTATTCAGTTTTTTGGAATAGAGGAATAATTCCTGATGATTCTCTCAATTTCACTCATGTCTGTTGTGATCTCTCATTTTTCATTTCTAATTTTGTTAATTTGAAATGTTTCTTTTTTTTCACTTGATCAAATTGGCCAGGGGCATATCAATCTTGTTTATTTTTTCAAAGAACTAGTTCTTTGTTCATCAATGTTGTCAATTGTTTTCTTAGTTTCCAATTCATTGATTTCTGCTCTGATCTTAATTATTTCTTTCCATGTGGAGCTTTTTGGGTTGGATTCTTCTTGTTTTTCCAATGTCTTTAGGTAGATGGTTAGGTTATTGATTTGGGATTTCCCTGTCTTTGTTATGAAGGCATTTAGTGCTATGAATTTTTCCCTGAGGACTGCCTTCACTGTATCCCATAAGTTTTAGTATGATGTGTCCTCATTGTCATTCATTTCTAGAAAGTTTGCAATATCATTTTTTATTTTTTCTACAACTCATTTATTGTTTAAAAGCATGTTGTTCAGTTTCCAGGAGCTGGTGGGATTCCTGATGCATCTTTTGTTGTTAATTTCTAGCAATGAAGCATTATGATCTGATATCATGCTGGATATCATGTCCATCTTCCTAAATATATAGAGGCAGGCTTTATGACCTAATATATCATCTATTTTAGAAAAGGTTCCATGGGCTGCTGAAGAATGTAGAATCTGTGGATTTTGGTTAGAATGTTCTGCAGATGTCTGTTATATCTAGTTGATTTATGGTTTTGTTGAGCTTTCTTACTTCCCTGTTAATTTTCTGTTTGGATGATCTATCTACTGCTAATAGCAGAGTAGTGAAGTCCCCAACTATGATGGTGTTGGTGGTTATTTCTGTTTTGTTGTCAAGTAGGTTTTGTTTTATGAATTGTGGTGCACCTGTGTTTGGTGCATAAAGAATGATGATTGTGATATCCTCTAGTTGGATCATGCCCTTCATAAGTAAGAAGTGGCCTTCTTTGTCTTTTTAAAAAATTTATTTTATTTTATTTTTATTAGAGACAAAGAGAGGGAAAGAGACACACAGAGAGAATGGGTGCACCAGGGCCTCTAGCCACTGCAAACAAACTCCAGACACATGTACCCCCTTGTGAATCTGGCTTATGTGGGACTTGAAGAATCAAACCGGGGTCCTTAGGCTTCACAGGCATGTGCCTTAACCACTAAGCCATCTCTCTAGCCCTTCTTTGCCTTTTAAATCACTTTTAGTTTGAAGTCTTTTTTATCCAATATTAGTACAGCAGTGCCTGCTTGTTTCTTATTTCCATTTGTTTGGAATATCATTTTCTGCCCTTTCACCCTGAGGAGGTGCCTGTCTTTAGTGGAGAGGTGGGTTTCTTGAAGACAGCAGATTGAGGGGTCTAATTTTCTGATCCATCCTGTTAGCTTATGTCTCTTGATGGGTGACTTAAGGCCATTAATAGGGTAAAAACTGTGAGGTTTGATTTATTTCCTGCAATGTTGTTGTGGTTTATATGGTTTGGTATTTTCTTGGACTTTGTAGTTTTTTGTACCTTTTCTGAGTTTGGTTATTGTGATATGCTTCTTGTAGGCACTTGAGGTCAGTTGTTTGATTCTTCTGTGTGGAGAATTCCCTGAGGTATTCTCTGTAGGTTTGGCTTTGTGTTCATATAGTTGTAAAGCTGAGTTTTATCATGGATAGTTTTTCTTTCACCGTCTATTATGAGGGATACTTTTGCTGGGTAGAGTAGTTTGGGTTGGAACCCATAAGTCCTTAGACTTTGCAGGGTTCTATTGCATTCTGGCTTTCAGGGTTTCCATTGAGAAATCGGAAGTAATTCTGATGGGGTTACCTTTATATGTAATGTGTTGTTTCTCCCTAGCTGCTTTTAGGACTTTCTCTTTGTTATTGATGTTTAGGATCTTAATGATAATATGTCTTGGAGAATTTCTCCTTTGGTCCAGTTTGTTTGGAGTTCTATTATCTTCTTGTAACTTTGATGGGACTTTCTTTTGAGAGAGTGGGAAAATTTTCTTCTATAATTTTGTTGAATAAGTTCTCCATGCCTTTGGTCTGAATTTCTTCCCCTTTTGGTATTCCCATGATCTGAATGTTGAGACATTTAAAGATTTCCCACAGTTCTTTCATGTTCTTTTCACAATTTTTTAAACAGCACAGTCACTGAAGATACTATAAGGGCAAATGCATGATTTCCCTTAATTAAATAAGACTTTTACCCCAAGATGGAAAAACCCCAATACAAAAAAAAAAGAAAAGAAAAGAAAGAAAGAAAGAAAGAAAGAAAGACAACAAACTAAGAGATTTCCACCAAGACTGCCCAATCCCACAATGTAAGTCTCCAATGAAAACACGGAGACATAGAGGAGACAACTGAATAGAGGAGACAGAAACTGAATCTCGAAATGGAAGCACAATAAGCTTATTAACACTGACCTAGCAAATTGGTGAACTGGAAACAAATCATCAAAAAATCAACAATTGCATAAATGAAATAGAGTGGAATCATCCCTTGCAACACACAGCTTTCATCACCAGGATTAATGTAAGAGACAAATGCATTGAAGGTGAGTCAGAAAATAAAGAATTTCAATAACCATCTGATTAAGCTTGATGAAGCCATGATTAAATGCAAGAATGAATTCCAAGAAGCATCAGGAAAATCAAACCATTACCTGATATTGGAACTTGACAAAGGGATGGTTGCAATATATAAAAATGCAACAGAAAACAAAAATCAAATGTAGCTTATAAGCCTCCATAGAAACCCTCACTAACAGAGTTAATCATAATAAAATAAAAAACTTATTTGATTTAAAAAAAGATAGGACTTCACTCTGGCCCTGGATGGAGATGACATTTTGAATTCCCTAGATAATCATAGGATTACTATATATAGCTGGGGGCTTTAAAGCAAAGAACAAAGTCATATCACTATCCCTTCTTGAGAGTCAATCCAACAACAAATTCCCCCAGATAATACTTATTTATAGAATATTTAGAAGTAGTATAAACTACAAAGTATACTGCATTTGTGATTTACACATTGTTGTGAACAAATTCCTGACTAGAAGCAACTTAGGGAAGGAAAGTTTATTTTGGTTTACTAAGAGTCGAGTCCACCATGGTGGGGGATAGATGGCAGGAGTGAGGAGCCAATGGTCACCTTGGCAGACAGGAACCAGCAGAAGAAGAATAAGTGAGGGTGGCTTAACAAACCTCAAGGTCTGCACCCCAGTTACCCGCTTCTTAGAGCAAGGCTCTAACTCCAAAACGTTCCCAAACAGCAGCACTAGCAGATGAGGAAGTGCTCAAACACATGAACCTGTGGCTGACTTGTCTCATTCAAACCACGAAACCTACCTAAAACAAAGATCACCACAAGGGTCTCTTTGCTCATTGTCCATCATCACTCCTAAAGAGTACCCCACATTAGTCTGTATGATGGTTAATCTTGTCAGGATTAAGAATCATGTAGGAGACAAATCTCTGGGCATATCTGTTAGGGAGGTTCTAGATGAGGTTAACTGAGGAAAGAAAATTCACTCTGACTGTGGGTTGCACTATTCCAAGGAATGGCACCTCAGACTGAGTAAGAAAGAAAAAGTTATGTGAGCATGGGGATTCATCATTCTCTCTCCTGACTGTGGATCGATTGTGACCAGCTGATTCATGTGCTAACCCCCATGCCTTTCCCTCCATGATGGATTGTTATCTGTTTGAAATGCAATCTGAAATAAAGCCTTACTCCTTTGAGTTGATTCCTGTCAGGTATTTTATTACTGCAAAAGGACAGTAACGAATACAGAAAATCGTTACTACTAAGTAGGACTATTGCTATAATAAACCCAACTATGTGGTTCATAGACTTTTGGAACTAGTTCGTGGGACAAATGTGAAAGAGTTTGGAATTTGGGGCTAGAAGAGCCCTAGACTGCTATAATCAGAGTTTATTGATCTGTTCTGATGGGAATTTGGAAGACCAGTGTGTAAGGAAGGGTAGATAACAGTTATGATTATAAAGGTGATTAGTGCTATTGAAGAGAAATATGGCACATTTCTGTGGCCTAAAAAAAACCCTTCAATTTCCTTTGTACTCAGGAAACACCTGAGGCCAGTTGTAGCCTGAGCAAATGTTATGTCTTGAATTTCAATGTCTTCTTTATTTCCAAACACAAGTTCAATTGGTAGAGATTTACCTCTATGTATTTGTTTAACAATCTGTATCCTAGGTGGATTTACTATTGGTAATCTCCCTCATCTCCCTGCCTTGTCTGTTTCTATATATATTTATAAACAGTTACCTTCACATGCTGGGACACACATGTCTGAGACAAAGCAGCTGATGGGAAGAAAAGGTTTATTTTGGCTTACAATCTCGATGGGATGCTTCGTGATGGCAAGGAAAAGCTTGGCATGAGCATTGGCTGGGCCTTAAGTTTTGCCACAGCAAAAAAAAGTGAACAGAGCGCTGACAGTGGCAAACTGAGGGCTACTAAGTCTCAAGGCTTATTCCCAGTGACATACCTCCTCCAGCAAGACGCCACTTTCCAAATTACCACAAGCTGGGGACAAAGCATTCAAAGCACATGAGTTTATGGTAGACACCTGATTCAAACCACCACATGCTTAGTTAATTCAACAACTGTATAATTTAGTTACTTTCATTAGGTACAGGAGCTCCTCTGACCTTTTAATCCTAGGAAAACCTGCCTAGTGGAGGACTTGCATACTGCCAATCATCAAGTTATTTTCCATCATGACAATGATTTACATCATACACATTCGGCCAATCCACTTATTATGAATTTGCAGTGAAAAGATACACAGCTTGAGGCCTGTTGTGAAACTGGAAACTAGGAGAAGCATTTAGAACTACTTGTATCAGGTACTTGTTGCTGGAACAAAATATCCAACCAGAACAGATTATGGAAGGAAAAGAGTTTAGTTTCATTTACAGTTCCAGAGGGGAGAGTCCATCATGGTGAGGGAGTCCATCAGGGAGGCCAGAGTGGGGTGCTGAAGTCACATTGCCACATCGGTAGGGAGGAGAGAGGAGAGAACTGCAAATGGGGCTGGACTATAAAACTTCAGTGCCTACCTACAATGACACACTTCCATCAGGAATGCTCGTTCCATAACCTTCTACAACAATTGGGAATTGAGTATTCAAACATTTACACTCAAATGCGCTTTTCACATTGCCTTTTGTTATTTTATTTTCAACATTCTTCCAAGGAAGATATAACATTACTTTTGACTTAATCCATTTCACAACCATTGATCATAGCAAATATTTTCGGCTGAGGTGAAGAGGAGATGTCCCAAACAAAATTGTCAGAAATTACTCTTAGTTCTTTTATGTAAGGTATAGCAGACAGCTTCAGGTTTGCTGAGATGAACTTCCAGACCAGGCACAGTTATGGAGGAAGGGATATTATTTATTGAAGCTTACAGATCCAGGGGAAGTTCCATAATGGCAGAAGAAGCGGTCTACTCTCACAAGGCCAGGCAAGAGAGAGAAAAAGCCAACCAGCCACCACAACACACAGAGCAAAAACTACAGCCAAAAGGTCACACAGCACACTTCAGGAACTCCTGCTAGGCACATTTGCATATCTTTACAATGGAATCTCAAACCCACCATTAACACCTTAAGACCGGCCCCCAGTGACATTGCCTCTAGCAAGGTGATGGCAGATGCAAACTATAACTAATAAAACACTGAATATATTGGGGGACATATATTCAAACTAACACATAAGGTGATGCCAGGCTGGAACACAAGGCCTCATGCACACTAGGCAAGTGCTATACTGCTCAGCCGTACCCCAATACTTCAGTTGTTAATTAAATTCTTTTTTTTTCTTTCTTTTCTTTCTTTCTTTCTTTCTTTCTTTCTTTCTTTCTTTCTTTTTTTTTTTGATTTTCACTCTAGCTCAGGCTGACCTGGAATTCACTATGTAGTCTCAGGGTGGCCTTGAACTCATGGTGATTCTCCTACCTCTGCCTCTCGAGTGCTGGGATTAAAGACATGCGCTACCATGCCCAGCTGTTAATTAAATTCTTAAATTTCATTTCCATATGAAAGCCAAAACAAAGACACTAATTTAATATGAAATTGATAGATATTATGTATGCTTTAGTTACTTTTCTCTTTGCTGGGGCAACATAGCTGACAAAAGTAATTTAAGGTAGGAAAGGTTTATTTTTGGCTCACACTTTGAGTGTACAGTCTATCATGGAAGGGAAATGTTAGTGGCAGTTGTTTAAGGAGCTACTCATATTGTACACACAGGAAGCAGCAAGAGATTAATGCTAGGCTAGTGCTTTTTAAAAATTCAGTTCAGGACCCCAACCCATTAGATGGAGCTACTCATATAAAGGGTGGACATTCTATGCTCTGTTAAACCTTTATGGAAATACACTTACAGACACATCTAGAGGTGTGTATTCATGATCTAAATCCAATCAACTTAATGATGAAGATTAACCATCACATTTTATGTGCATGAAAATCAGTAGAAGATGTATGTGTTTGCATGTGTTTCATTCCATAAGTATTTCTAGACATTAATTGCTTGAATAAAACAATATGAAATTTGAAAAATATTTGGCTTTCAAAACTAGTTTATAGCCAGGCGCAGTGGCTCATGCTTATACTCTCAGCACTAAGGAGGCACCATGGGTTTGAAGCCAGCTTGAGCTCCAAAATGAGCTCCAGGGTAACCCATGTTACACAGTGAGAACATGTTCCCAAATGAACAAACACAAAACACATGAGCCAAAGAACCAATGAACAATGTTATCATGGGTCACTTCTTCCCCAGAGTAAAAGCTGATGCCACAGTATGAAAGACAACTGGTCCTGAAGGAAATTCATATCAGAGAAGAGTTCTTTCTTTTCTGAGGCAAGGTCTCCCTCTAGCCCAGGATGACCTAGAACTCACTCTATAGCCACAGGCTGGCCTCAAACTCACAGTGATCCTCCTGCCAAGTGCTGGGATTAAAGGCGTGCGCCATCATACTTGGCCCAAGAATTTTTAATTCACAAAAGTATGTTGTTACACACAGGCAAATAAATGCATGTTGTCAACATATTTTCATATGCTTTTACTTTCTAGTCTGTGTCATTTTACTTATGGATAGTTTTGTTCACTCAAAATCCATGCTTAACTATTTATGTTATATTCTAAATTTTATATAATCTGATCTAGAAATATATTTTAGTGTAAAGAAAAATTAGCATTTCAGTTTACTACATAGATTATATAGTTTTAAAATATTTTAAAAGAGGAGACACAAATATTTCTATTTCCAGTTAAGATGGGGATAATTTTATAGGGATGGTTCAATTATCAATAAAGCAAGCACAGAAAGACAATTATTGCATGATATTACCTATATGTACAAAGCAAACATGCCAAACTTACAGAAATAGAGTAAAACAGTGGTCACTAGAGGCTGGATACTTGTGAGGACCAGTAACAGTTGGATAAGGCACAAAATTTCTGTAAACCAACAGTAATAAGTTCAAGAGATCTGTTTGTACAACATGGTAACTGTAATTAACATGCTATGTACTTGAAAATTGCAAACAGAATTTAAAAAAATATTTCTTTATTTGCCAGTGGAGAGAAAAAAAGAGAGAGTGAGAGAGCCAGAGAACAAATATGGGCAAGCCAGGGCCTCTAGCCATTGCAAATTCTAGATGCATAAGCCACTTTGTGCATTTGGCTTTAGGTGGGTCCTAGGGAGTCCCATTCATAAGGCTTTTCAGGCAAGAGCCTTAACCACTGAGTAATTTCCCCAGCCCACTAACAGAATTTTTAAGGGCTCTCTCTACAAAATAGAAAATGGCAAGTATGAGACATGTTATATACATGTTATACAGTTTGATTTAGGCATTCTACAGTGTGTATACATATTAAAACATACTGTTATACAATATAAATACATCAAAATTTTACTTTTCCACTAAAATAAATAATTTTTTTTTTCGAGGTAGGGTCTCACTCTGGCTCAGGCTGACCTGGAATTCACTATGTAGTCTCAGGGTGGCCTCGAACTCCTGGCGCTCCTCCTACTTCTGCTACCCAAGTGCTGGGATTAAAGGCGTGTACCACCACGCCCGGGTTAAAATAAATAAATCTTTAAATTAGTGATTAAAAAGGAAATAAGTCCAGCACTAATTTAATTATTATCTTCACATTAAAGATCTAACAAAATAAAGGATATATATCTTTGTCTACTGACATTTTTTAAAAAATTTTTAAAAATTATTTTATTTATTTTTGGAGAGAGATACAGAGAGAAACAGATAGAGAGGAGAGAGGAAGACAGAGCTGGGCGCGCCAGCAGTCTCTCAGCTGCTGTGAAGGAAATCCAGATGTGTACGGCCCCTTGTGGGCAAGTGCGGCATTGCACCCTTGCGTCACTGCATTTGGCTAAACGTGGGACCTGGAGATTGGAACCGGTTCTTAGGTTTAGAAGGCAGGTGCCTTAACTGCTAAGCCATCTCTCCAGACCCTGATAATTTTTTAAATTTATTTTTTCCATTTTGACTTTTTCATGCATGTATATAATACATTTTATATTTATCCACTAATTATCTTCTCTTCTGTCCCTCCTTCCCATTATTACAATCGTGGATACAGAACAACTGTGATTGGGCCTGTAAATACATCATCATCATTGGAGGAAGGATACATGAGACCTCACATCTCCAAGAGTAGCTAATGGAACCTAATGGCTGCTGGGAGAGGGGAGTCAGGTTCATCAGTGGTGTAGTCACTGGTACGTTTCCCCTTTCATGATAAATAACCTTCCATCCATGATCATGCAAACCACCCTAATTTAACTCAATGGGCTATTCTGATCATTGTTTACTGGTTGCCAGACATCATGGATTTTATCTTGTTGAAATATAAGTAGTTTTTTATTTTTATATGTTCTTGAGTTTTGTTCTTATTAATTAGACACAATTTGATCTATTTAGGTCTTGCTTCATTGGGAGGAACCACAGTAGAACTTAGTGCAGCATTAATTTTGCTACCACCGAAGCAAAGCACAGTATCTCCTGAGTGTTAAAATTCACCACACTGCTTGCTGGCCTGTGAAAGCCTTGAGTAGTAGTAATATTTCCTTTTCTGCTTTCAAGAGCTTCTTTCTTCAGCATCGAGTACTTTCTTCACACCCACATGCTGGTGAGTTCTCAGCTGAGGACCAGGGCCCTCTCTTTGTCACTGTCTCAGTATAGGTTTGCATGTGTACCACTCTGTCACTCTCTCAGTATGGGTTTGCATGTGTAGCACTCTTTCTTCTCTGATTCTCTTGCCTAAGAACTCTGGCTCCCTTAGCTTTCCAAACTCCCAGGTTTACCTTCTGAATTCAGGGACACTCAGTGCCAGGCTGGTATTGTCTGGGTATTTTCTCCCCTCACTGTAACTTGGAAACTCCGGGGCAATTATCAGTCTCATCTAATTGTTTCACATCTCTCAGGGAATTAATATATTGCACTACATGATATTCAATGTCTTGAAAACTATCTCATATATTTTGTTGATTTTCTATCCTGCAACTCTTTTTGACACAGTGATTAATTCTAATAGTATTTTGATAAAGTCATTAGGACTTTCTCTGTATATCTATTTATATCTCTGTATTTGTATCTATTTTCGTTGTCTATATCTATGCATCTGTTGTCTAGCTAGCACCATCATCTAGTTTCTAGCATCTATCTTATCAGCACACAGTCTATCACTGAAGTGGTGGCTTATTTGGCTCTTTAATGGTAATAACTGCTAAGGTTCTCCAAATCTTTTTACCCATATTGGTAAATGGGTGCAGCCACTATGGAAGTCAATGTGGAGGTGTCTCTAAAAGCTAAAATTGAACTGACTACTATATGACCAAGCCTTACCACTCTTGGGCACGTATCTGAAGAATCTGATAGCCTATCACAGAGACACTTGCACATCAATGTTCATTTCTGATCTATTCATCATAGGTAGGAAATGGAACTAACCCAAATGTCCATCAACTGATGATTGGATAATAAAAATGTGGCATGTATACACAGTGGAATTTTCCTGCGGTGAGAGAAAAATGAAATTATAAAATTTTTAAGAAAACTGGAAAAGATGGTACTAAGGAAAGTAACCTAGGTCCAGAGAGATACATTTCATTTATGGAAATTAAAAAAAGAAAAGTACCATAGAAAAGTGACTTTGAAAGATCCTATAACGTTCTGCCAGCAGGGGGCAGAACTTTATAGGAAATCAGAAGACACTAAGCAGATACTCTACAAGTGTTTGTTTTATGTGCCCTACCATGGCTAAAATGTTGAGACTTGTTCATTTTAAACTAAATTTTTTTTGTTGTTTTTTTGAGGTAACGTCTCACTCTAGCTCAGGCTGACCTGGAATTCACTCTGTAGTCTCAGGGTGGCCTCGAACTCACTGCGATCCTCCTACCCCTAAATTTTAAACAATTATGTCATGGTCAAATCCTATGTTTGGTGGTGAATATTCTGAGTTATCTATATATTTCATTTTTTTTTTTTGGTTTTGCAAGGTAGGGTCTCACTCTGGTCCAGGCTGACCTGGAATTAACTATGTAGTCTCAGGGTGGCCTCGAACCCTTGGCGATCCTCCTACCTCTGCCTCCCGAGTGCTTGGATTAAAGGCATGCGCCACCATGCCCGGCTATATTTCATTTTTTATCACACAAAAATTGAGTAACATTTATTAGTACTGATTTAATGTAAATTTTCTGTTTTGTGTAAAATTTAAAAAATTAATTGTCTTCTATTTATTTTTATTAAATATATTAATTTATTTATTAGAGAGAGAGAGAGAGAGAGAGAGAGAGAGAGATTGAATAAGGGTGTACCCGAGCCTCTAACCACTGCAAATGAACTCTCTAGACACATGTGCCACTTTGTGCATATGGCTTTACATGGATACTGGGTAATCAAACTCTGATCCTTAGGCTTTGGCAGGCAAGCTCCTTACCTGCTGATCCATTTCTCCAGCCCAAATGTCTTAAATTTTTTTTGTGTTTTATTTTTATTTATTTATGAGAAGAGAGAGAGAGAGAGGAAAAGAGAGAAAGAGAAATGAAGTGGGAGAAGGAGAGAATGGGTGTGCCAAGGCCTCTAGCCATTGCAAATGAACTCCAGCCACCTTGTGCATCTGGTTTACATGAGTCCTGGGAAATTGAACCGGAGTCCTTTGGCTTTGTAGGCAAGCACCTTAACCGTTAAGCCATCTCTCCAGCCCTCACATGTCTGCTTTTATTTCATTGCCATCCCTGTGCATTGAAAATTGGATGTTCTCAGAATTCTTAAATTTGTGATTTTAGAAGGGCCTGTATGTACTTATGAAGACTCACAGTTTTTTATTTTTTATATAAATTTTCACCTTTTCATTCTTTTTATTTCTTTGAGAGCAACAACAGAGAGAGAGAAAGAGGCAGAGAGAGAGAGAGAAAGAGGCAGAGAGAGAGAGAGAGAGAGAGAGAGAGAATGGGCACATCAGGGTCTTCAGCCACTGCAAACAAACTCCAGATGAATGTACCACCTTGTTCATCTGGCTTATGTAGGTCCTGGGGAATCAAGCCTTGAACCGGGGTCCTTAGGCTTCACAGGCAAGCTCTTAACCACTAAGCCATTTCTCTGGCCTTCACCTTTTCGTTCTTATAGAAAGTTTTTAAAACCAGTTTCTATTACAACATATGTATTGTCTCTGAGCATTTTTTTGAGAGAGAGAGAGAGAGAGGAAGAAGCAGAGAGAGAATGGACATGCCAGAGCCTTTTCAGCCACTGTGAAAAAACTCCAGACGCATGCGCTCCCTTGTGTGCATGTGCGACATTGCTTGTTTGCGTCACTTTTGCATCTGGAGATTTGAATAAGCATTCTTAGGCTTCACAGGCAGGTGCCTTAATGACTAAGCCATCTCTCCAGCCCACTTCTGAGCATTTTTAAGTGCAAGCTTCTTTGAATGTGCTTTTTTTCCGTGGCTTATTTTATTTCTTTGTATGTTACAGTTAACTTAAAGCCGTGTTGACATGTGGTCAGACAGACACAGGGATTGGTACCCTTTAGCAGTATCCTACTGACACATAAATTTACTTTCTCCTTCTTTTTCTTTTCTTAGTGTGAATCATATCTACTTGCAGAAAAGTTAATAAAATACATATACCTTATATATACACACATATATATTCATCAGTGTTTGTTTTATAATATACAGAACAAACAGAACCCATAAATGAACCTCCAGTCCATGTCTTTCACTGTAATTATAATCACATTCTTTCATCCTGGAAGTGTCCTCTTGTTTTAGTTCATTTGGTACCACTATGACAGGATAACACCCTAGATAGATTATAATAAACACATTTATTGGCTCTAAGATTTGAAGGCTGGGATTTCTAGGAGTGAGTGAGGGGCCAGCATCCGGAGAGTGCCTGCTTGCTATCATTCTTGGCAGATAGGCAAAGAGAGCAGGGAGGGGCCAAGATCACCCCTTTATAATGAACTCACTCTCTGAAAAGAGCCTGCTCCAGGTAGTAGTGCTAATCCACACACTCTTCCCTTGAAGATCTAATCATCTCTCACTTTGCCCCTAACATGAAAATTCAGGGTAGATTGGCTATATATTAAATTTGGCTGGATAATGTAATTGCTTTCCAAAGAGTTAGTACAAATATCCCCACCTGATGCCCATGAGAACCTCTCATCTAAAAGGTAACCAAATTTTCTAGTATTTCAGAAAAAAGTGCTATACCACAGAAGATTTGCAGCTACAAAAGAGAAGAAATTATAGAGAAAACAAATTCACAGACAAATGATAATGGTAGACTAAGGGGAAAATTACTTATTGGTATCAAAATCATGATTATATGGTTGACAAACAGGAAGTTCCTTAATTCCTGAAAGAAAATTTAAAAGATTTGTTTTTTTTTTTTTTTGCTCAGTAGGTATGATCTGTGCAGTTGAATGAGAAAACACAAAGCAGTAACACACCCTCATTAATTATTGATGTAAGTTATCCAGGTACCTTTTGATGTGTCTTTTGATACAATACTACACAAGTACACATTTTCATTATGAGTTGTTTTTGTTGAAAAAATTTGAAATGTAGGGTTGGACAGATAGTTTAGTGGTTAAGGTGCTTTCTTGCAAAACCTAATGATCTGAATTTGATTCCCCAGTACCCATGTAAAGCCAGATGAACAATGTGGCACATTCATCTGGAGTTTGCAGTGGCTAAAGGCCCTGGGGTACCCATTCTGTTTAAAAATTTCTCTATCCTTGCAAATAAATAAAAAAAATTAAACTGAATTTATGAAGATACTAGGTAGATACAGAAAAATCATAATGTTCAGTTTATAGAAGATACAGAAAAACTGGCTAACAAGTTAAATGGCACAGAAAAGTAGCCTGACAAATAAGAAATATGCTGTAGGAGATAATTGTCATAGGTTCTTAAAAACTCAGCTCCATGAAGATGTCTACAACCAGTTACAAAAAGTTTAAGGAGCATAAAAACCAGATGTGAGATTTGAGATTACATTTCTTATTTGAATGAACAAATTTATATATACTTACTGTATATGATATTCTAGGGTCTACTGGAAAAACTTGAATATAGTGAACTGTATTTCATGGTAAAAAGTAAGATATAAAAGACAAGTGCATTCTACACTGTTGGTGGGAATTCAATCTGGTCCAGCCATTGTGGATATCAGTGTGGAGGTTCCTGAGACAGCTAAAAGTAGATCTACCGTATGACCCAGCTATACCACTCCTGGGCATGCATATATCTTAAGGACTCGTCTCACTACCTTAGAGATATGTGCTCGACCATGTTTATTGCAGCTCTATTCACAATAGCTAGGAAGTGGAAAGTGGAACCAGCCTAGATATCCCTCAAATGATGAGTGGATAATGCAGATGTGGCACTTTTACACAATGGAGTTCTACTCAGTGGTAAAGAAAAATGAAGTTATGAAATTTGCTAGAAAATGGATGGATCTGGAAAGGATTATATTTAGTGAGGTAACCCAGGCCCAGAAAGCCAAACATCACATGTTCTCTCTCATTTGTGGATCCTAGCTACAAATGATTGGACTTCTAAGTGAGTAGGAATAAAACTCAGTAGCAGTAGCCAGTAAGCTAGAAAGGGGATATAAAGGGAATAGAAAGGGAGGGAGGGGGAACTTAATAGGATGGTATTGTATATATGTAAGTAGAAGAACAGATTAATGGGAATGAAAATGCCCAAGTGAGGTCAGGGGAAGAGATTGATTAAAGGAATGGGGGAGGGAGGGCTAATCAAAATCTAAGAGGATATAAAAAAGTCACATGGAAACCCACTTTTCTGGACAATGGAACACTCAGAAGCCATAGATTGTTACTAGAAAATTTTCAGCACCAGGGTTGGGATACCTTCCTGTGAGTTGTTGGCCAGGGAGATCAAAGATACCCCCAAAACATTATAGGCCATTGTTGAGGCCCTTGGTTTCCCACCAGGAATAGATGGTAAGACCCTATTGCTGAAAACTCCATATACTTGGGCTGCAAGGTCACTGAGAAATCCTGCTGAAGCTGAGCTGAAAGCCTCCTCCATGTGGACCAGCTGACAGAAAGCTGGAAAAAGCTATGTTGCATGCAGTTCAATGGGAGAGAGAAAAAACACCAGTGAAGATACTCAAAGGTGGACACTTCAAGCTTTAAATTTGGCCAGTCAGGTCAAATGAGCCAACGGGTGCAATAGTGGCATGTCTGTTATGGGGGAAACCAACCGCTTTCTAATTGGACTGGAGGCCTGCTCCATGGGAGCAAATACATCCCTGATACTGAAAACCTACAACAGTCATGAGCCCTAGGGGTATAACAAATTAAAAATCTAAGATTCAACATATGAGACAAAATATGTGGTATTTGTCTTTCTGAATCTGGAATGTTCTAGTTAATAGAGTTTTCAGTTCCATCTATTTCCTGCAAATACCATAATTTCATTAGTTTCTGTCAAAAATATATTCTAGAATTTATTTAAATTTATCAATTTATTTTATTAATTTATTAATTTAAGCAGTGAGATTGGGTGCCCTTGTCTCCTTCCTGATTTTACAGGAAATGGCTTTAGCTTTTTCCCACTTAATATAATATTGGTTATAGATTTGTCATATATTACTTTTATTATGTTGAGATATTTTTCTTATATTTGAAGCTTCCTCAGGACTTTAACAAATATTTTATTTATTTATTTATTTGAGAGAGAGAGAAAGAGGGAGAGAGATGGCGAGAGAATGGACATGCATGAAGGGATGTTGAACTTTGCCATTGGTCCTTTCTGTACCTGTTTTTCAATCTGTGGTTGCAAGTTTGGTTCAACATATAAAAATCAAATTCAATACAGCACATAAATAGACTCAAGGACAGAAATTGTATGATCAGCTATGTTGATTCCACCAAAGGTGTTCCTTTTGCTAAATACATTACTACCTATCTGAGGCCTTTTGTGTTTCTATATGAACGTGAGACTCATTTATCTAATTCTGTGAAGAATGTTGCTGGGATTTTGATTGGAACTGCATTTAATCTGGTCATTTTGACAATATTAATTCTTCCTAATTATGAGCCTGGAAGGTCATTCAATCTTCTCATGTCTTCTTCCAGTCCTTTCTTCAATGTTTTTATGTTTTCATTGTATAGGTCTTTTACTTTCTTGGTTAGGGAGAATCCAAGGTATTTGATATTTGTGTGGCAATTGTAAAGGGGACAGCTTCCCTGATTTCTTTTTCCCTATTGTTACTGATACAGATGAAGGCTAGTGATTTTTGTGTGTTGATTGAACATCCTACCACTTTTCTGAAAGTGTTTACCACTTCTAGGAGATTTGTGGTGAAGTTTTGTTGAATCACTTAAAAATATAGAATCATGTCATCTGTGAATAGGGCTAGTTGGACTTTTTCCTTTCCAATTTGTTTTCCTTTTTATTTTCTTCTCTTGTCTTATTGCTTGAACTAAGACTTAAAGTACTTTGTTGAAAAGCAGTGGTGAGAGTCCAGACCTTAATGGGAATACTTCAAGATTTTCCCCATTTAGTATGATAAAGGCTTTAGGTTTGTTGTATATTGTCTTTAATGTGTTGTTATATGCTCCCTCCATCCCTGTCTTCTCCAGTGTTTTAATCATGAAGAGATGTGGAATTTTGTCAAAGGCCTTTTCTGCATCTATTGAGATGACCATGTGATCTTTGAGTTTGGGTCTGTTTATGTGATGTATTACATTTATCAAGTTCTATATGTTGATCAAACCCTGTATCCCTGAGATGAAACCAACTTGATCGAGGTGGATGATGCTTTTGATGTGTTCTTGAATGTGGTTTGCAAGAATTTTACTGACAAAAAGATTTCCAATATTCTTTACCTATTATTTTGATGTGAAAAACATGTATTATACTTACTACTAAAAACACTTGAATAACACTGAGCTGGTGAAAAAGATGCATTTTATTTTTATTCATTTATGCCACTATGATTAATAGTTACATAGTAATAATTTTAATTTTATTGATTTTCTAACTTCTAGAATTAACCAATAGACAAAATGTAAAGGAAGTAGTTTTAACTACAGAAAAAAATCTTGAATATTTTAAATGCCACCAAATAAAAATGATAGGAGAAAGTTGATGGGAAATATAGAATTGCAGAGTTTATCATCTCAGCTAATGGAGTCAAAAGATAATGCCTAAAATATTGAAATTTAAAAACCATCTGAAAGATACCCACAAGGGAGTAAATGTAATATGTCAACAAATTTATTTAGGAATTGGCAAGTTAAATTTTATCCTTTATAATGAGTAAAAAGAAATGATTCAAAGTAAATAAAGCAATAATGCTTGATATTTCTTTACCATTTATCTAGTAATTATTCATTGACTGGAATAGACTTATAGTAGTAAAGTAAAATTAGTTAAAAGGTAATTTCTGGTCCACATGTTACAAAGTAAATGAAGAGGGTGATATGATAGACACTAATATGGGTTTTGTATCTTTTAGACGCATGCTTATAGGATATTACCAGAAAACCTAATAAACATTGGCTTAAATAATAAAGTTATTTGTCCTATGAGGTAAGAAGTCTTGATATTCAGCTCATGACTCAGATGGTATACCAATGACACCAGCAAGGAACCAGGACCCTTCCTCTCTGTTCTCTGGTTCTTACTGGGAGCTCCTGCACACTCAAGGTCTCTGCATTTCAGGAAGGAGGAATGAACTAGGGGACCATACCAGAAATCTGTTTGTGTCTTATTAGTCACAACTGAGAATGGGAGGAGTGCTTTGGAAAAGCTATTGTTGCATTCTTGATCACACAGTGGCTGTTATTACTTGCACAAGACCTGCATAATATTGGGCTCATCAACAAGCTGTCACGGATGATGGAGGAGGAGGAAAAAGGGGGCTGCATTATAGAAGGAGAAATAGTCAGAAAGTAGATGGGACCCTGTGGTAGCTTGAATAGATGGCCCCCAATATATTCAATGTTTTATTAGTTTATAGTTTGCATCTGCAGCCACCTGGCTGGAGGCAGAGTTACTGGGCAGATCTTAAGGTGTGATGGTGGGTTTAGGATTTCAATCTAAAGATATGCAAAGTGTGCCTAGTTGGAGTGCCTGAGGTGTGCTGTGCTGTGTGGCTTTAGCTTGTGGCTTCTCACTCTCTGTGTGGACCTATGAAGGCAGGCCTGCTTCTTCTGCCATTATGGAACTTTCCCTGGATCTGTAAGCTTCAATAAAAATATCCTTTCCTCCATAACTGGGCCTGGTCTGGAAGTTCATCTCAGCAAACCTGAAGCTGTCTACTACAGACCCAGTGGAGAGGGAATGGGATGGCAGAGTAGGGATAAAGGAGGATGGTTGGAGTGGATTATCTAAATTTTTAAATGAAGTTTTAAATTTTACTTAAAAAACCTGAAATAAATACCATAACATCATGCCAGAAAGAATTAGAAAAAGAAACCCAACATCAGCACAAGGAAGGAAAGCATAAAGATTTATAAAAACAAAAAGAGTAAAAAACAAAACCAAAAAGATGTCACCAGCTCTAGCTCATTTCTTAACCATAGCTTTGTAAGGCTCTGAGTACGGGACCCATCTAGGTCATACCTGGACAATGAGTACTACTTTAACTGCTAAACTTGAGATAATTTGTTATACAGCAACAGAGCCTGATGTGTCTCCCTATGTAAAGTGTACACACCTACCCGCTGGGTCTCTTTTTCCTACTTTGATTTTTTTCATAGCTCAAAAACCTTTTACATTCAGAATTTAACATATATATTTTCAGCTTCAGTTTCCTCCCTCTATGGAATAAAGTCCATAAGTGCAAGCATTTTGTTTCTGTTTGATTTCTGCTGCCTATAGACTTAGAGGCAAGCCTTGGACGTAAACATTTGCTCTGCATTTGTTCCATTTATAAATAATTTATAAATATTTATTTATTTATAAATAATCTTCTGATTAGTTTGTTCTCATTCATACGCAACTAATTTCCATATATCCCCAAACACAAATTCTGTTATCTCTTTACTTTCTGTCTTAACAGAAATTTACCTCCTTAGCAAAAGATAAATTATGTTAGTCAATACCTCTGTGATGGAGGCTCATAGGCAATCTGATGTCTCAAGTAAAAGAAAATAAAGATAAGGATGTCAGATTAATTACCACTCATGACAGATAGTCAGAATGCATAATGTTTTACTGTTTCATACTCATTCCAGAATAAATACAAAAGGTAAAATCCCTTTAGATAAATACACACTCATTCATGTGTGTGTAAAAATGTACATATACCCACACCCATACATATTACATGCATTCATTGCTCTAGAAATAAATACTCAAGTGCTTTCAGAATGGAATACAACTTTTGAGGTCTACACTGTGGGTTGTAAGTCCCTCGACTAGCTGTTTGTTTTTGCTCATGAGTAAACACTGAAGTCACCCACCTGATGAAGCAAACTGGTTCTTAAAGGATTTTAGCTGGTTGCTCTGCATTGTGAAATGGCTTTTACTGACTAACGGCTCTTTTTGCAAACTGATTTGAATCACTGAATATTAATATAATTGGCCCTTGCCTTGAGACTTGGAGGAAAGAGGCAAACTCATGAGCGTTTATCTCTTTTCTTTTTCAAGAAGTGTCTTGGTAAGATTTTCTAAATCTCTATGGTGTTTCACAGCTGTCTTCCCTTGTCAATGCAGTGAAGAATGGCTGCCAATTAGAGAATGTGGGCAGGCCTTTCAGGAATCAAGTTGTCAGGAATGAGGCCTTTGTTTCTCCTTAAAAGCATATCTTTGAAAATAAAGTTGTAATCATCCTTTGAGCATTTTGTCTCTTTATATTCTTAAGTACTTCCCTGACATCAGAAAAGGTTGGGAGTGATTCATGATATCTACACGAAAGGATTTCACAAATGTGAAAATCTACCTCCAATTTTCTTACAAATTAACTGTTATACAGGCCTTCTATCCATTTTTGCCTTTCTCTTTTTGCACTTGACTCTCAGAGTCACAGAAGGTGAACCAATTACTTGGCTGTTGTTAGAGCTGAGCTTTACATGCCAGTAAAGCTTTTTATAGAGTCCCTGAATATGAGTCTAGTCCTTATTTTAAGGCAGAATAGAAACAGGGAAAATTAAGGGAGCATAGGAAGGGACAGGAGTTCCTCACCTTGGAGTATGTTTCAAACCTCCTGACAGCTGAAAATACAAAGAAATTCAGTAAAATTAACATTTGCTGCAAAGGTTGCCTATGTAGAGACATTGTTCTAGTAATTAATCATGCTTAAGGCCTAAGCAAGTACACATGGTCTTATTCCTTTCCCATGTAAACCTGTAATTTTTCTGGGAATCTGTCAAACAAGACTATAAACCTTTTTTTTTTTCAATGAAACATTTTGAGAGAGGAATATGGCTCTGTTAGTACAATGCTTGCCACACAAACAAGGATCTGAGTTTTGATCTCTACTATCTGTTGTTGGAAAAATATCACATCTTTATTAGAATTTCCTTGGCCTTTTCAAAGTCACTCATCTTAGTCATCCACGTCTCTCTTGTGTTTCTTTCTAGTGAATGGAAAGGCATCCTCATGCCACTTTATGGCCAGGGCCACAGGTCACACTGTGGAGTCCCGCTGCTGGCGCAGCTCCGGGCCTGCTCGAAGGCCAGACCTGGCAGGCCCTGCGTTTGCAGGAAGACCAGCCTACAATCACAAGCCTGCCTCTCCTCCCTCTCCTTCTCCCCAGCACTCAGTTCCCACATCACACCTTCTCTACTCCTGGCGTGGCTATCTGCTATGGGTTTCAGATGTCACCTGATGACTTCAGAGTTGGTAGAAGCTAGTGATTTGTTAAGTCCATACATTATAAAGATTTCTCATAATAGTTAAAAAAGAGAGGGTATCAACACATGATGTATCCATACAAAATATTGTTAATAATAATAATAAACATTAAAAAAGAAAATAATAGGGCTGGAGGGATGGCTTAGCGGTTAAGGCATTTGTCTGCAAAGCCAAAGGACCCAGGTTCCATTCCTCAGGACTCATTTTAGCCAGATGCACAATGTGGTCCATGCATCTGGAGTTCGTTTGCAGTGGCTGGAGGCCCTGGCATGCCCATTCTCTCCCCCCCTCTCTGTTTCTCTCTGTCAAATAAATAAAAATAATTTTTTTTAAAAAGAAAACAATAAAAAAGATGTTAGGTCAGAAAAGGAGATGGATAGTAAATGACTATTAAGTGGACAAAGACAGCTCAAGATAATTTAGTTTTGGATCTACAACACCCCAACTCTCTGTAAGCATGGGATAAAAGACAAATTTCATTATTTACTGGTGTTTACAATATACTTTTTTTTTTTTTCAAGATAGGGTTTTACTCGAGCTCAGGCTGACCTGTAATTCACTATGTAGTCTCAGGGTGGCCTTGAATTTGTGGCAATCCTCCTACCTCTGACTCCTGAGTGCTGAGATTAAAGGTGTGCACCACCATGCCTGATTTGGTTTTTATAATACAGACTATAACTCAAAGCATGTTTAGTAGATAGTATTTTTAAAAAATCATTTAAAGATATTATATTAGACTAGAATAATATTGAAACTATAAGAGTGCATTATTCAAGATTGATTATTTGTAAAATTTGTTTAGTTGCCCACATATGTGTGTATAAAGTATATTTCTTACAATTTTGTATTTTCAAACTGCTACATTATTCTATAAATTAAAAATATTGATGGTTGTATCACTGATACAGTCAGAAGACATATTCTTTTTTTTTAAAATATATTTTATTTGTTTATTTGCAAGCAGGGAGAGAGAGAGAGAGAAGAGAGGAAGACACAGAGAGAATGGGCACACCAGGGCCTCCAGCCACTGCAAACGAACTCCAGATGCATGTGCCCCTTGTGCATCTGGCTTACGTGGGTCCTGGAGAATCGAACCAGGATCCTGTGGCTTGGCAGGCAAATGCCTTAACCGCTAAGCCATTTCTCCAGCCCCAGAAGACATATTCTTATACAATTATTTTAAGGCATGAGAGGTCAGTAGTAAAGACTGTTGGTTTTCAGTTAGACTGTCAATATCCACATCTAGTCTTGACACTTACTAGCCTTGTGGCCATGGCAAATAGACTGGGTGTTTGATGCCCAACACATATGTGAAGTAGTTAGAATAATGCCATTTATATCATAGTTTATGATACGTATTTGAAAAAATACAAAGGTGTTAGTATATATCTGGCATAAAGGTCGTAGAAATCAGTTGCATTTTCTGTCACATCTTGGCTTTTATATACTATTTCTCTTAATGAATGGAACAGAAAAGATATTGCTTTTGTTTCAGGTACCAAATACTTAGTAAAGAAAGACATTTAGTCATTGTAAAGATGTCTGGGGGGTGTGTGTGTGTGTGTGTGTGTGTGTGTGTGTGTGTGGAGAGACAGAGATGCTTTTGTTAGATATTTTTTGTCACAGCAAAAGTAACATAAAAATTAATAAATTGGTACTAACTGTGTGGTTGTTGCTGTGATAAACCTTAGGATGTGATTTTTGGGTCAAGTTTATAGGAAAAAAGATGGAATGGTTTGGAATTCCTAGCTCAAAACCGTAGAATGCTATGGACAGAGCTTAGTGGAACATTCTGATGGGAATTTGGAAGACCAGAATCCTGAAAGAAATGTGAATAGTGGAGTCCTGGATCATGAGGTTTCAGAGGAGAACAAAGACTCTACCATGACCTGAGCTAGAGGCCATGCATGGTGTATTCCAGCAAAGAATCTTATTATGTTCTGACACACCATGGATATGGGCAGCACCATTTCATGGGCTGGGATCCCAGATACAACAGAAAGGAGAAAGCAAAGTGAGCATTCAGCATTCATTACTCTCTGCTCCTGACTACAGATGCAGTGTGATCAGCTGCCTCCTGTTCTTACTGCCATGCCTTTCTCATCATGATAGATCCGTATGTTTCTCTCTTCTTTATGTATGTGCATGTTTCATGTTTATATTACATGGGCACATGTGTATGTGCACATGCATGTGTATTTAGTTGATGTTGAGTATCTTCCAATCACTCTCCACCTTATTTTTTAATAATTAAAAAAATTATTTGTTTAGAGAGAGGAGAGGGGTGGACAGAAAGAGAGACTAGGTATGCCAAGGCCTTCAGCCACTGCAAATGAAATCCAGACACATGCACCACCTTGTGCATCTGGCTTATGGGGGTCTTGGGGAATCAAACCTGGGTCCTTTGGCTTTGCAGGCAAATACCATAACTGCTAAGCCATCTCTCCAGCCCCCTTCACCTTAAATTTTGAGACAGGGTCTCTAGTTGATCCTGGAGGTAAATGACCCAGCTAGACTAGTTAGCCAACAAGCCTCCGGGAGTCTCCTGTCTTTGCCTTCTTAGTGCTGCATTATAGGTGCCTTTTGCATGCGTGCTAAAGATCCAAACTCAAGTCCTCATGCTTTTGAGCAAACACTCTACTGACAGAGCCATCTCCCCAGGATGTGTCCCTACATACACTGTGAGTGAAAACAAACCTTTACTTTCTTAAGTAGCTTTTGTCACATAGCTTTCTCACTGCAATGAGAAAAATAACCAATATACATAGGAAGGATCAATATTGTCTGTGGGGAACCAGTGTGGCGGCCATTCCAAGATGGCGCCTTGGCTGACTGCCAAGTCTTATGACTAGGCGCCATTTCCTGCTTCTGCCCTTGTATAGTCATGTTAACACTGCAGATGTGTGCATGTACCTTGTTACGTAAGATCAGTCCACCAGCAGGTGGTTGTTTGTGCCCTATAGCTAACGCCTACGTGGCTACTGCTGATTGGATCAGGCGAGGCTATATCTAGGGTGGAGGGCTGGGAGTCGGGGGCTTCCTGTTGTAAAAGGTTCCTGAATAAACTGCTTCAAGAAGAGTTCCTGTGGTCGTTGCCTTATTCTGCTGGTCGGACTGGGCGACAACAAGTGGTGGCCCGTACGGGGACTCAGAACTTGAAGCGGTCAGGGCAGCTAGCTGGTAAGTTCCAGGTAAGTGGACAAAAAGGGTAAAGGCAAGTTCTCCGGTAGAGAGACGATAAGGTCCCATAGCGAAATGGGCAATACATCTTCCAGTAAGACTGTGGCATCTGCATTAAAAGATCTTTTGAAAGCGGAAGGATTAGGGTTAAAAAGCGCCACAATAAGGTTTCCTTAGAGGAAACGCAGTGAGAAGATTTCTTAAGATGGAATGATAGCCGGCCAATTAATGTATATTTGTTCGTGTGTTTTATTAGTGTATAAAAGTTGGTTAACCTCATGTGGTGTATTTGTGTTGTAGTGTGTCTAGTCATATTACATAGGGCAAACGAGAATGAGCCTCTCCCCTTGGGGACCCTGCCCATATGGGCCCTAATTCGTTCCTGTTTAAAGTCTCCAAAACCTAGGATTCAGAAGCAGTTAAAAGAAGGGGAAAAAATTTTAGAGGAAGTGAGAGAAGAGTGCTCGAGTAAAACATCTAAAAGAAAAAGTAAAAATTCAGACTCAAAACAAAACAATGAGGAGGAGCCAGAGCTTTCAGGAAAAAAAAAGAAGAAGAAGAAGAAAAAAAAGGTTTAGCCAATTGCATTTAACCCCTAATGTCCCACGCCCTCCGGCGTATAATCCTACTGAAGGTGTTCTTTGGAGCTGTCAGGCTGTTTGTGTTTGCGGTTCACGCCCACAATTTGAACAGTGGAAGGATCTTGATTTTAGATCTGCTTTTCCAGTACTGGAGGATCAAAATCAGCAGAGATATTGTCAAGCCGTTGATCTGAAGACAGTGAAACAGCTTAAGGAGTCAGTGATGACTTACTGGGTTCATGCAGCCTTCACCCTTTCATTGTTAGACAGTATGACTACCCAAAATCTTACACCCCATGATTGGGCTAATCTAGCAAGGGCATGCTTGTCTGGGGGACAATATCTGATGTGGAAAGTAGCCAACCAAGAGTTAAGCACTGACACTGCCTGGCGCAACGCAGCTGTCAATAATCCTCAATCTAGATATGTTAACAGGTGACTCCAATATGGACTGGATGTCAAGCCACAACACAATCAGTGTTTCTTGACAAAGGGCATTACCTCACCTTTTCTCCAAACTTTCTTACTTATAAGAATGAGTCCTTTGGTAGATATAATTTCACTAAACAAAATCCCACCCAAGTGATCACTCCAGATCCCTTTGATATTTGGTTGGTATGCAACCCTATGGGCACATGCACAGATATATCTTCAATGTCTATGTTATCTGGAGCGCCGTGGAAAAACTGCTCTTACCAACAGAACCTTTCTGCCACGTTTGAAGAGAATGTGAAGGTAAATTGTAGTAAGACCATCCAGCAGTGTATCAACAGATTAGTGTAGCAGCCACTAAAGCATGGAGAACTCTTTCGGGTACTGGGGATTTACAAGGACAACTGTCTAAGGTTATTCAGGGCAATAATGAACCCTATGCAGATTTTGTTGATAGACTTATTCAAACTGCAGGGCGTATTTTTGGAGATGACTCTCTACAGAGGGCTGAGGTGAAGCTCGTCAGTTTTGGAGCATTGTAAAAAGTGGCCTTTTCCTTTACCGCTTTCAAATTCTAGTCTCCTCCCTGCTCTTTTTACTACTAACTCCACACTAGGGTTACCTATGGTGCCTTTTTCCACTGAATTAGCCTTTTTTGATAATGGCTTCTATTTCCTAGCAGGTTCCTTTTGACCATCGACTTTAGATCCACACCTATATGTGTAAGACCTCCTTTTATGTTTCTAGTGAGCAATCAAACTGTTATTAATAACACTCTTGCTTGTCAAGCGAGTTCTTGTTTTCTTTCAGAATGCTGGAATGCCACTCAATTTCCATTGGGCATGCTGACCTGCCTGTTCCTGTGGTCATTCAAGAGTAAGAACTGTCGGTGTTGCTACGGCCTAAGAGAGACTTTAGAATTACTGCAGCTATCATGGCTGCTGTTGCAGCTTCTGCTGCCACTGCTGCGGTAGCTGCTGTAGCTCTAGCTAAGGCCATCCCAGCGGCCCAAGCAATAAACAGCTTATCCGGGAGGACTGCTTTGGCCCTGATACCCAGACAGAAATCAACCAACAGTTTCATGCAGACATTCTGCTAGTAAACCAACGAGTTGATCTCTTACAAGAACAGATGGACATTGTTGTATCTCAATGGGACTTGGGACCACAAATTTGATAATCTTACTAGGACGTTAAGGGGTCAAATAATTGCTATTAATAGTACCTGTGTAGAGGTTGCTTCTGTAATGCAAATTGCCTCTTTCTTTCAATCTGTGATTAATTGGGGAAAAATTGGTTTTGTCTTCTTGCTTTAGGCGACTTGCTATGTGTTGTATCAGCCTATTGTATCTGGTGCCTATGCAAAACACGCCAACGCCAAATTCAAGAACGCTTATTGCCATCAACATGGGTTCTTCTCCTCAAGTGTGTATTAATTTGCTGGACCCTTAATGGATCCATGCAGCTCCTCTCCTTCGGGAACCGCACGAGGTGTCAGACCTGTGTGTCTCAGTTGTCACTGAGAATGGGTACCAAGCTGGGTGCGAGGCAAGCACTGCAAAGGAAAGTCATTTCAGACTGCTTCTGACTTCCTTGAGGAACATGTCTGATTAGCATGGAGGTTGGCATCCTTAATTTTGCCTCCCCTCTACAAAAGATGTCAAAACTTTAGAGGAATCAGACCACTGTTCCCCCCAGTTGGTTAATGCCCTCTGTCTATTTAGACACTGCATTTGGGAGCTAATTGCTGTTTATAAACAAAAAGGGGGAACTGTGGGGAACCAGTGTGGCAGCCATTCCAAGATGGCGCCTTGGCTGACTGCCAAGTCTTATGACTAGGCGCCATTTCCTGCTTCTGCCCTTGTATAGTCACGTTCACACTGCAGATGTGCGCATGTACCTTGTTAAGTAAGATCAGTCCACCAGCAGGTGGTTGTTTGTGCCCTATAGCTAACGCCTACGTGGCTACTGCTGATTGGATCAGGCGAGGCTATATCTAGGGTGGAGGGCTGGGAGTCGGGGGCTTCCTGTTGTAAAAGGTTCCTGAATAAACTGCTTCAAGAAGAGTTCCTGTGGTCGTTGCCTTATTCTGCTGGTCGGACTAGGTGATGACAATTGTCAAGATATCAGTTCTTTCCAATTTAATGTAAAATTTTAATATAATCTCAATCCAAGTAAATTATTATGTAGACACTGACAAAATGATTGTTAAAAAGACAAATGATCCAAAATAGTTACCACTATAGTGAATGAGAAAAACAAAGTTCAGACTGACATCACTCATGTTCAAAACTTACTTTAGAGCTGTAATCATCAAGACACTGTGGAATGTGTGAAAGACAAACAAATCAATGTAACAGAAGAAAGAACCCAGAAAAAGACTCAAAGAAATATACTCAACTGATTTTAGATGATGGAGCTTAGACAATACAATAATCTTTCTAACTAATGATGCTAGAACAACTGGCTCTGGCATGCCTTATAAACAGGAATCTAAATGAACACCTTGTATTTATCATGAGGATTAATTCACAATTGACCATAGACACAAATGCAACACACAAAACTATGAATTGACTAGGAAACTAGAGGGGAAAATCTAAACACTGGGTTTGATGATAATTTATTATATTCTATACCAAATATATAATCTATAAGAGAGATAATCCATAAACTGAGAATCATTAAAACTAAACACTTCTGTTGTATAAAAGTTACTTTCAAGAGAACAAAAGGATATAAGACAGAGTAGCAGAAAATATTTGTAAATGATCTATATGATAAAGGAAAGCAAATAATCAAAATTCTGTTTTTGATTCAAATTAAAGCAGCTTCACAGGACTGCAGTGTTCAGTCCCCCTTTAGTTTATGAAATGTCAGGAAAGCTTCGGCTGCTCAAAAATACTTTTAGCCACAAAGACCTAAATTCAGCATGTGTCTAGAATGATGTTTGAACTTTCATTCTTCCTACTCTGACTCAGAAGACTATGATGTGATCTGACAGAAATTCTCCTCTACATGTAAGAAGGGACAAAAAAGGTGATGCATGTTGACATTTTCCTTACACTTTGAGCTGCCTTAGACACAGTATGTTGTATATGGATGTTATTCTAAAATTTATTAACTAGCAAGATCTATACCTATCTAATTCTAATTAAGTTGAAAAAATCTGACACGAAAATCATAGCATATTATAAATGTCAAGTGATTATGCTGTCTATAATGCTTAGAACTTGTTAGGAAGATATATACATCAACACATACATGCCTTTGTTTCAAGCATATTCTCATGCCACTTTATATATAATTTGGAAGAAAGCTTAACAAATCAGAGAAGCTGACCTCATTAGCATAGTTCTATGTTTTGAGAAATTTAATTGAGCTTTAACAGCTATTCTATGTACAAATTTCCTAGGAACTTGTCATAAGACAAGTGGTGGTGTTCAGTGCAGTGCTTTCCTGTCTCTGTGCTTGTACTTAAAAAATATGGCATCAGGCCAGGTGTGGTGGCACATGTCTTTAATCCCAGCACTTGGGAGGCAGAGGTAAGGAAGACTGCTGTGAATTTGAGGCCAGACTGAGACTACATAGTGCATTGGTCATCCTGGGCTAGAGAAAGACCCTACTTCAAAAACCATATATATGTCATCAAATGGTACTTGTAAAATGGAGTCTCTCAGGGCAAAGCATAGCCTGAAAAGTCACTGTTTTACATAATATGATATAACTTAGAATAGGTCACAGTATGGTCTCAAGTATATCTTATTCTAACCCAAAAATAATGAACTGGAGAGATGGCTTAGTGGTTAAGGCACTTGCCTACAAAGGCAAAGGACCCAGGTTCATTTCTCTAGTACCCATGTAAAGCCAGATGCACAAAGTGGCACATGCATCTGGAGTTTCTTTGTTTACAGTGGCTTGACGCCCTGGTGCACCCATTCTTTCGATCTCTATCTGCCTCTTTCTCTCTCTGTCAAGTAAATAAAATAAAAAAAGAAAAACCACACCAAAATAGAGATATTAGTGTTGAGATACTTACAGCTCTTTGAATTATCTCATCTTATCATTGAAAAAGCAAAAATCCTAGCAGCTTCATTCTTGTTATTAATAATCAGAGAATAATAACCTGAAGGTTTACAAGTAAAACTGAACATGTAACTTTCAGATTACTAGAATTAAAATATACCTTGGCCACAGAAAATGACATCTCACATGACACAATAGAAGAGACCCTCCGATTAAGAACGATGGGAAGGAGGGGTGATCAGTAAGTTCCACTTCAGGCTGGACCAGACTTCAGGTATTAAGTCAGGTGACATGTCAGAACTTCTTTTAGGTTCTGCCTGTTGACAAACTAATTTAGGAAGGAAATTTGAGGCGACTGTAAAAAAACTTATTTCTTTTTCATTTTTCAATTTTGAAATCCCTAAAACTACACTATAGTCTTCCTTCTTTAAAGCTAAAAGTTACAGAAAACAACTAGATATTTTTCAATTTTGTTTTAAGTCACTCATCAAACTTCTATTTTTTTTTTGCTTCCATATATAGTCTAGGATTTTAATCCACTGATAATTTATCAATGTCTTAGCCAAGGCAGCTTATCAGATCCTTCTCTAGATTAAGTGAAAGTAGAGTAACATCATGGTATGGCCCAGATAAGCATGGGAAACATTGCTTCCTTGCTAGTTGGATATGAAAAAAAAAATTTAAATGCAGTGATTTTATAGAACAATTAAACATAGTTTGTTTTTGGTCTAGCAGATTCTTAGACCTTTTGATTGTTAAAGATTTCTTTGGTCCCAAAAATGATTCATTATTTTTAGAGTAGCCATACTTGGCAAGGTAGACTACTATTAACTCTATGCTGTCTCACATTTTTTTCTTTCAATATTTTATGTTAATTGAAGTCAGAAAGATTTCCTTTCATTTATTCACTTAGTTGTGCATTAATATCTATTTATATCATACTCTGTGCCAAGAAGAGGTTTAGATGCTAGGATTCAACAGGGGGCATCAAGTATTTGTTCTCATGGATGGTAAATGCTGTTAAGGGTAGGGTCCAGCCATAAACAAATAAATATGCAGTACTTCAGGTGGGCCTAATATAAAGAAAACATAAAGTGAATCGGGAGAGATAATGTGATGGTAGTTTAATAGTTATCTTAGGGAAATGAGGGGTATTCCAGAGGGTCAAGAGTGTTTCCATTTGTCAAACAATAGTGAGACTTCCACAGAGTGAGCTTGGGGCAAGTAGGTTAATAGGAAGAAGGGGTTCTAGTTCTTAGATCATTGCTATCATGTTGCTGTTTCCTTCAGCTTGAAATGGTCTATGGAGGAAATGGGTGGTGCCCAGGTAATTCACAAGGATGTTAACATACTCAGGATGGATGCTACAAAGTTATCAGGTTCCTCCAGGAGGTCATATAAGCAGTTAATAGTCGCTAGGAGAGAGGAGACTTTCAGGTAGAGCTGCCTTCAAGTTGTGCAGGAAAAGCTCCGGGGGCACAGCTTTTATAAGATGTCACACATGCTGGGTGGGTTTTTCAGTGTGACACAGCTGACTTTGGGTCTCCAATGTGCCCATAAATAACCCCAATAAAAGTCATTGGTTCACCAAACTGAGCTGGATGCAATCATTACTTTGATTTGTGGGTGCTCTGCCCTGTGTGGAATGAACAAATATTTGTTTATGTCTTCCTAGGAAAGTCATACATCAGATGGATTGTATACATTATGACTTATTTAAAGTTTTCCCTTCCCTTAACCTATATTTATGTTTGTTTACCAAAGAGGGCACAGGCTGAAAGAAAACTGAAAATATAGGAACTCTATACTGTCAAGGAAAGAGACAGTATGGTGATTGTGATAATTAGCTTGCTCTAATTTGAATGTAGTTTGAGGGTTCATGCATAGAAACCAACAAGTCAATGTGAGAGGGTATAGAACCTTCAAGAGATGGGCCTAGTGGGTGATCTTTAGGTCATTGGCAGTATGCCACTGGAAAAATAATGTAGCTCTCATGTGACCCTCCTAGTCCCACACAAATGTTATGAAGTAACAAGCCTAGTCACTGCACAGATTCTCTGGCTTCCTTTCTGGTAATGTGTTCCATTCTCCCACACATATTCACACTATTCCCATCTGCAATTAAGGCCTCACCAGACCTGAGCTGATGTGAGTGCCACGTCTTTGAACCTTCAAAATGCTGAGCAAAATAAACCATTTTATTTATAAAGTATCCAGCCTCAGGTATTTTATCATGCTGATGAAAAATGGACATAGATTATATACAGATGATTTCTCTAACTTTGGAAAATTTAAATGTTCAGTGCCAAGTTTTAGGAAAACATGTTTAAAATGGCTGATAAAATAAAGATAAATTATCAAAAATTATATTGGTCAGAGTGTATTGAACTTACCAATATTGATACTTTTCTCACTCTTTTTGGGTATGTCCATTTAAGTATTTTGTTTTTAAGTAAAAAAAGTCAAAGGCTCTTACTGTACAAGAAATGGAATTGAGGGGGAATTAGGTAGCTAGTCAGGAGAGAGGTCCCAAAGAGGGATACCAGAAGAACCAGAGTTTAGCATCTGATCAAGCCTATCCAATCAGCTCTCTCACCCCCACTCCAGTGACAACCTCTGAGCCCAGACCAATCAGCTCTCTTTCAGACTCACCTGAGCCTGAGGGTTAAGCCCACCACAATAAGATTATAGATAGATCTTACCAGGTGGGAAAGATCTTTTTTCTTTGGCTTTTCATCTTTCCTGAACCTCCAGGTCCTTGATCTGTGGTAAAGTCCCCATCTGGGCCTTGCTGGGCTAAGATGGGAGAGGGAAGACCCCTACATCCAACTGTGTTCTCTACCCACTCCTGCCTTCCACGTGGCAAAAGCTCTGTGTATTTTTCTTCTATTAACCTAATAAAGTCTCTCTAAGTCTTCTTCTCTCGTCCATGGATTTTATTCTTTCAGTCAAGATGACATCCTCCTAACCATGCATCAGCTCCCACAGAAATTTCAGACAAGGTCTGAGGGGTTTCAGTATAAGTAGGTCTTAGTAGACCTCCAGTGGGCAGGCACAGAGGTGCACAGTTGGGACTCTGCTGATGGCCATGCTCTGGGGTATCCCACTAGACCTTTGAAACCCCCAACCAACTCTTAGCTGCCACTCCCTGACCAGGTTTTCTGTACTACCTGCAGGCTCAGCTAATTGGGGCCATGCTGTCCACCCTCTCCCCTGCATCTGTTAATGATGCAAGCTGTCTCTCTTTGCTGGAGGCACTGCGCCCTCCCTTTATCCCAAAGGCCCCCTACTGATTGGCTGTGCCCTCCCTTTCTCCAGGAGCCCCCAGCTGAACATCTTGCACTGTTCTGCTCTCCTAGAGACCCCCCCTCACTGCATCTGTCTGTGGCCCACTTGCACTTCTCTGGCTCTGAGCCCCCTCCACTGCATCTGGCACTTTCATCTCCCAGAGGACCCCACCTACTGCATCTAGTCCATGCCTAGCTACTGCAGGCTCTACAGACAGCCTATGGCCACTTTTGCTCCCAGAGTGGCTGGTGCAATTACACCCTTCACAACCTATGCATTCTAAATTACAAAGCCATCATTAGCCTATTCTAGTCAAGCATAAAACAGAACATTTACTGAAGACACTATAAGGTAAAACTCTTGCTTCCTCCTTAATTAACTAAGATTTCCACACTGTGATAGGCAGACCACAATGCAAAAGAAACAACACAAAACATCAAATGAAGGGAGCTTCAACAAGTTTGCCTAGTCCTGCAGTGGAAACAACAAGAATAGAACCCCAAAATGAAGACACAAGATATGGGACCTGACCAAACAAGTGGCAGAACTGGCAGCAGATCAACTAGTCCTAGCAGACATCTACAGAATATTCGAACCCAAATTCCACAGAATACACATTCTTCTCAGCAGCTCATGGAATGTTTTCCAAAATAGATCATAGATTAAACCAGAAAGCCTGCTTCCATAAATTCAGGAAAATTGATGTAATTTCCTGCAACATATCAGATCACAATACTGTAAAGCTAGAAATTAACAAGAAGAGATATTTCAGGAACTCCATTAGCTTCTGGAGACTGAACAACACAATAAAAAAAGGGTAGTGGAAGAAATAAAAAAAAATGGGGCTGAAGAGATGGCTTAGTGGTTAAGGGGCATGCCTATGAAGCCTAAGGACCCTGGTTCAATTCTCCAGGTCCCACATAAGCCAGATGCACATGGTGGTGCATGTGTCTGGAGTTCATTTGCAGTGGCTAGAGGCCCTGGCGTACCCATTCTCACTCTCGCTGTCTCTTTCTCCCTCTCTCTGTCTCTAATAAATAAGTAAAAATAAAACAAAACATTGTAAAATTTCTAGAATAGAATGACAATGAAAATACAACTTACAAAACTTATGGGACAGAGTGAAGACAGTCCTAAAGGGAAAATGCATAACACTAAATGCCTTTATAACAAAGACAGAGAAATACCAAATTAATAGTCTAACCATCCACCTAAAGGTGTTAAAAAATGAAGAAGAATCCAATCTAAAGAGCTCCACATAGAAAGAACTAATCAAGATCAGAACAGAAATTAATGAATTGGGAAATAAGAAAACAAGAAAATTGATGCAATGAGGAACTGGTTCTTTGAAAAAAATAAACAAGATTAGTAAACCCCTGGCCAATTTGATCAAGTTGAAAAAAGATGTTTCAAATTAACACAATTAGAAATGAAAAAGTAGAGGTCCCAACACACACAAATGAAATTGAAATTGGAAGAACCATCAGGATTCACTTCCAAAATGTCTACTCCACAAAATTGGGCAATCTGGATGACATGGGTGTAATCCTAGACACCTACCACCTACCAAAGCTAAACAGAGCAGATTAATCTCCTAAACAAGGCTATCACATCTATCGAGATTGAAAAACGAATCAAAACTCTCCCCAAAAAGAAAAGTCTAGTACTAGATGGCTTCTCAGCCAAATTCTATCACATGGAAGAACTGAAACCAATTCTTCCCAAACTGTTTCACATAATCAGAGAACAGGGAATGCTTCCAACTGATTCTGTGAAGCTAACATCACCCTAATACCAAAATCAGACACAGATAAGAAAAGAAAACAATGGGCCTATATCCCTGATGAATTTAGATGCAAAGATCCTTGCAAATCAAATTCAACAATACATCAAAAGCATTATCCATCTTGATCAAGTAAGCTTCATCCCAGGGATGCAGGGATGGTTCAACATATAGAAATCAGTTAATGTAATACACCACATAAATAAACTTAGTCACAAGAAACACATTGTCTTTTCAGTAGATGCAGAGAAGGCTTTTGACAAAATAAAACATCACTTAATGGTCAAAATGCTGGAGAGAGTATGCATGGACAATTTATATCTAAACACAGTAAAGGCTATATATAAAGCACCCAAAGTCCAAATAATAATTTTTTTAAAAAAATTGTTTAGTTTTATTATTTTTATTTATTTATTTGAGAGAGAGAGGGAGAGAAAGAGGCAGAGCAAGCAAGTGAGCTAGAGAAAGAGAGAGAGAGAGAGAGAGAGAGAGAGAGAGAGAGAGAGAATGGGTGCACCAGGGCCTCCAGCCACCGCAAACAAACTACTGATGTATGTGCTACCTTGTCCATCTGGCTTACATGGGTACTGGGGAATTGAGCCTTGAGTTAGGGTCCTTAGGCTTCACAGGCACACGCTAAATGCTAAGTCATCTCTCCAACCAGCCAAAATAATTCTTTCTTTTTTTTTTAAACTTTTTATTTTTTATTACTTTTTGGAGAGAGACACAGAGAGAGAGAGAGAGAGAGAGAGAGAGACAGACAGAGAGAGAAAGAGAGACAGAGATGGGCGCGTGAGCAGTGTCTCAGCTGCTGCGAACGAAATCCAGATGTGCGTGCCCCCTTGTGGTCAAGTGGGGCATTGCGCCCTTGCGTCACTGCATCTGGCTAAATGTGGGACCTGGAGATTGGAACCAGTGTTCTTAGGGTTAGGAGGCGGGCGCCTTAACCCCTAAGCCATCTCTCCAGCCCCCCAAATAATTCTTAATGGAGGAAGGCTCAAGGAGTGCTCATTGAGATCAGGAGCAAGATAGGGGTACCAACTCTCAGCACTGCTCTTTAACATAGTAATAGGAGTCTATGCTCAAGCAATAAAACAGCAGAAAGAAATAAAATGGATAGAAATTGGAAAGGAAGAAGTCAAGTTAGCCCTATTTGCAGATGACATGATTCTACACATAAGTGACCTGAAAGTCTTCATCTCAAAACTTCTAAAGGTGATTAATTCCTTCAATAAAGTGGCAGGGTACAAAATCAAGACAAAAAACCCAGTATCCTTTCTATATGTGAAGGATAAATATACAGAGAAGGAAATTAGTGAGGCTGTTCCATTTTCAATAGCAACAAAGAAATTAAATACCTTCTAATAACACTAACCAAGGATATGAAAGACCTATATCATTAAAACATAAAAACACTCAAGGAAGAAATGGAGGAGGACTTGAGAAGATGGGAAAACTTCCCATGCTCCTGGATAGGTTGAATTAATATTGTGAAAATAATGACAATTCTACCAAAAGTAATATACAGATTTACAGCAACACCAATAAAAATTGCACCATTATTCACAGAGATTGGAAAAAAAATCTCAAAATTCATATGGAATGACAGTAGAGCTTGGATATGCAAACAAAAAAGCAAAAGAAACACCTATATTACAAAGCCACAGTAACAAAAACAGCATGGTACTGGTATAAAGACAGAAATATCAGAAATATAAACCAATGGAATAGAATTGAAGACTTGGACTTTAGGTCAAATAATTACAGCTACTTGATCTTTGACAAGGGTTCCAATAAATTAGACTGGAGAAAAGACAGCATCTTCAACAAATGGTGCTGGACACATTAGATAACCATATGTTGAAAAATGAAACTAGATCCACACATCTCACATGGATTAAAGACCTCAGTTCAAGACTGAAACTCTTCTCCTACTGAAAGGAAAAATAAGAGGAACTCTCCATGCTATAGCAGTGGGAAAAGACTTCCTGAACAAAACTCCAGTAGCCTGAGAAATTAATCAACTGACCAATGGGATTTGATGCAGCTAAAAAGCTTTTGCACAGATAAACATACTATAATCAGCCAATTAGGGTACTTACAGAATGGGAAAAATTTTTTTCCAGCTATACCACTCACAGAGGTCTAATATCTAGAATCTACAAAAAAACTAAATAATAAAAAAATCAAACAACCCACTCAAAAAATGGTGCAGAGAACTGAACAGGGAGTTCTCAGAAAAGAAATACAAATGGATAATACACACTTAAGAAAATTTTCAACATCCCTAACCATCAGGAAAATGAAAATTAAAACAACTATGAGATCCCACCTTAGTCCAATAAAGGATGGCAAACATTGAAAAGTCAAATGACAAATGTGGGTGAGGATGTGGAGAAAAAGGAACCCTCATTCACTGTTGTTGGGACTGTAAACTTGGACAACCACTACGGAAATCAATATGAAGATTCCTGAAAAGAAAAATATAGAGCTGCCAACAGACTCCGCTATTCCCATACTGGGCCTTTACCATAAATGCTCCATGCTTCACTACAGAGATATTTGCTCACCCATGTTTATAGCTGCTCAATTCATAATAGCTAAGAACTGGAATCCACCCAGGTGCCCATCATTGGATATATGGATAATGAAGTTGTTGTAATTTATACAATGGCATTCTACTCCATAGTAAGAAATAAACAACACAGTGAAATTTGTAGAAAAATGGACGGACTTGGAACAGATTATACTCAGCAAACTCACAATCACAGAAAGACAATTGTTGCATGATCTCACTCATTTGTGGTCCCTAACCTGGATCAGTTGGAGTTGCTAACATACCTGATAGGCAACTCAAGGCCCAGACAATAGGGATGGAAAGGCATGGGGGAGAGTTAGGGAAGGGCAGGGGAAAAACACAAAACTAAACCCAAATGAATTTGTACTGTAAAAACCTTTACTCTTGAAGATAAACTAAAAGATTGAACTCTCAACAGGAGCATGGGGGGGCAGGGCAACACCCTAGGACCCTGGAGGGTGGGAAGAAGCCTAACCTTAAAAAGTTTTTTGTCTCTGGCTTTTAACTCCCAGTACCAGAATGTGGTGGTTACCCACAATGAGCTGTTGATCAGAGAGACCTATGAAGTCCCCATAACAAGACAGACTTCTGTCAAAGCACTTGATTGCCTGATTGAGGTAAAAGGTCAGACCCTATTGCTAAAAACACCATGGAGAGACCTGGCTGGAACCTGGAAGAGAGCCCGACCCCAGATAGTCTAGTGCTAGAAAGTATTACATGAGCTACTGGGGGAATGTGGCCAACAATGGTTAGATCAACCAGAGATTTAAGTGACTCAGAAGCAAACACCCTGGTAAGATGTACACACAAGTGAAATAGTGGCACACAGCCTTGGTGGGTAACCAATAGCTTTCTGATTGGCTAAGAGATCCACTCAGTGAAAAGGAACTCATATCTGTAATTTGGAAACCAGGTCAGAATCCTATGGAGATAAAGATTATGCTCTTCTAAGTCAAACTCCCACTAATCATTTGCTAAAACAGTGACTACATCCATCAAATTCTCTCTAATTAATAATGCTTATTCCATTTATCCTGTGCTTAATTCACTCTCTGTTGGGAAACTGCATTTCTTTTTCAGAAAGCAAGACCTGAGGATGTAAACAACCCCTCTCACTTCAGCCAAGCCCCAGCTGAAGCCACAGAAGAACTGTGGAGATGAGCAAGAATGTAGCTTCCATGGCCAGCCTGACAATTAGTGCCAGGGTGAAAGAGACAGACACTGAAGATATTCATCACATACCAGAGCAGAGATCAGAGGCTCCTAAGAGCTCATCACTGAAGTAGACTTAAAATTCACACAATACAGCTCAGGGAATTTTGCAGAAGAGGAGGTGGGAAGATTATAGGAGCCACACGTTGGGACATCAGGCCAAGAGTCATTGCCTCTCCCCAACAACCAACTGCTGCTTCCACAATGCATAACCCACAACCCCATGGGGAACACCTTCAACCCCACTGAGGAGGGCCCCCAGCAGAATGGGGGCAGGGATGTGGGAAAGGGAGGTACCAACACATGATGTATCCATATTAAGTATGTCCGTAAAAAAAAAAATCAAGAAAAATTCATAAGAATCCAAGTACCCTAAATTTTTTTCATGCAGTTTTGGCATATTGGTATATTGCCAAGGAGCCCCCAAACCCCCAGCACATAAATTTTTCAGGATGACTTCATCTCCAGAAATGATTCACATTTTCTCAAATAATAACAAAATCTACCCAAGATGAAATCCTAAATTTTTCAAAGGCCTCACTAAGTAATAGTAAATGGGATAATAAGAATTCCATAAAAAAGCATAACTAATTGCTCACTCAGTTTAAGCACACGAACCATATTACTTAATATTGCCCCAGGGTTGTGCATTTTAGTGCTGCCTATGAATCAATAGTTTTGTTTAAAACTTCATGTCTATTGACCGGAGTTCCTGACAAGTGGACATTTTGCATTAGCCTGTTCCAGGAAACATTTCTTCTAACTCCTTAGAGTATATTCAGTTCACTAGTCTATCAGATGGATAAGTTTTTATATTAAGAAGATGACTTAAAATCACTTAAGACAAAGCTTGCTTATAGAATTTTTGGGAACATCCCAAGTCTTCCTGTTTTTACTTGCTCAAGAAGTAATTGTCTTGCTTGAGTTGCATTTTGAAAGCACTGTCTTAGGTAAGAAAGAGATGGAGTTACATGAACCTTTCATCTTTCATTTTTTATCAACTCCCATTAATGCTCCAGGTCTACATATACAATATATTTTGGAATTCTTTTTATGTATAACACACTTAAGGATACCAGTTATTCAATGTTAATATGTGTATACTAGTGTAAGTAACAATGAAGTCAAGGCAAGGAAGAGATAGGAGCAAGGTAGTTTTTGGATAGGTAAACACTTAGGGGAAGGCCTGACGAGAGAGAACAAAGAGACATCACCAGCTTGCCTTGACAAAACTAGAGGTCAGCATCAGATCCATTCTCATTCCTAGTGACAGCACCCCTTACTTCTTCCCCAATCTGACCTACCACTTGGGCCAGCTCCTTGAGTGCAAACACCAGTCAGCTCTCTCCCTTACTCACCTGAGCCTAACAGTAAAACCCATCCCATCCCCACAAGCTAAAAGGCTTGTCATGTGAGCAAGGGGCTCTTGGCTTTGGCTATGCATTTCTCCTCCTGAAGCCTGAATCTCAGGGTCCCTGTTCTGGTAAGCCCTCCCCCCATCCCAACCAGGCTAGGATTAGGTGGAAGGGAAATGTCTTCCTTCTTCTTTTGTTACTCTCTTCTAAGTCATGGGACCTTTACTCACTGATCTCCTCACATAGCTTATTATTATTATTTTTTTAATGTGAAGGAGAAAGCCAAATACTCTCCTGGTCCAGTTCCAACATGGGTGTGTGTTTGTGTGTGTGTGTGTACCTTTAAATTGCCATATGTGTGTACCTTTCCAGCCTCTCTCTGGAGACCAATTTTCCTCAAGCAGGACTCACAATTAATAATTTAACTCTTGAAACCGGTTTCTGCAATTCTTTGATAAAATAGACAATGATATAAAAGGTGAAATGCACGAACGGGTGTGTGTGTGTGGGGGGGGGAACTTCCTTACTCCAAAAATCCCAAAGCAAAGAGAACTTTTCTAGATGGTTCAGATGTGCTGTGCCCAGTCAGTGGAGTGCCTCAAGATAACCACTTCTCTATTATATTACCACTGATTAGCTTGCTTCTGATTGAATTTTATTGATGTCATCCTGCAGGATGTTAGCTTTGCATCTGTGTTATTCACATACTGCCTGAATATAGAGACTATTTTATCTTTTTAAAGATAAATGTGTGGCTAGCCAACTAAAAAGGATGAAAATCCTTCATTTTTCTCTCCTCTTAATCACTGCACAAACATTCTATTCTTGCTTTTATGAATGGAATAATTATTTTCCTGTCACTAGCATATTTCACTCATCCCAGTGTCTTTAAGTTTTATTGATGCTGTTGTATATCACACTTTTTTTTTGTTTTTGTTTTTCAAGGTAGGGTCTCACTCTAGCTGAAGCTGACATGGAATTCATTATATAGTCTCAGGTTGACCTTGAACTCACTGAGATTCTCTCAACCTCTGTCTCCTGAGTGCTGGGATCAAAGGTGAGCACTGCTACACCTGGCTTATAACAGAATTTTGTTCTTTTAATTGGCTGTGTAGTACTGTACATATATGCTGTACTTTATTTATCCCTTCCTCTACAGGAGGACATCTATGTTATTTCCAAATCTTGACTATAATGAATAGGATGGTAATAAACATAGTATGAACACAAAGATTTCAGTAAAATCAAGATGCATAAACTCAAGAGATGAACTGAGTAACTGCACCTACAGACAACAGTAATGCATGTTTATTTTTTATTTATTTATTTTTATTATTATTTTTTATTGACAACTTTTATACTTACATACAAAAAAACCACCTGATATTTCCCTCCCCTCCCCCCATTCCACTTTAGAAGTCCAGTCTCCATCATATCCCCTCCCTCTCTCCATTAGTCTCTCTCTTAATTTGATGTCATCATCTTTTTCTTCTATTTTGAGGGTCTTGTGAAGGTATTGCTAGGCACTGCAAGGTCATGGATATCGAGGCCAATTTCTGTCTGGGCAGCTGCATTGTAAGAAGTTGTACCCTTCCTTTGGCTCTTTCATTCTATCCACCCCCTCTTCCACAATGGGCCCTGAGCCTTGGAGGGTGTGACAGAGATGTTTCAGTGCTGGGCACTCCTCCATCCCTTCTTCTCAGCACGTTGTTGCCTTTTGGGTCATCCCAGTGGAGTAATGCATTTTTATATTGAAAGTTTTGCTAACAGTGTAGATCTTAGTTTGTCTTCTGATCACAATTAAATACATAAATAAATAATATATTCCTCAAGGCAAGACTCTGGTAGCTAGGCTCCTTCTAGTCTATTTCCCAGAGGAGTTTGGGGGTATGGTGGTTTTGGGGGTCTCTCTACTGTCTAGAAACAGGGTAGGGCATCCTTGCCTGTCACCTTGTGGTTTGATGGAGCTACTGATTAGTTTAGGGAAATGTGTTTTATATAGAAATAATACATGCCCCTAGAGTATTTAAATGCTGGTGGTGGATCCCCCAGAGCTTTGTGACTTTGTCAGGGTCTCCATCATGACAAAGTAACTGCTTCAGTAATCTGAGTGCTGAGAGAATGGATGATACAGAACAAGTCCAAAAACTGGTGAATAGTCATATGAAAAGAAAGAAACCTTTGTTGTTTTGAGCTGTGGAGTCTGGTACTTCTTTGTTACTGAAGTGTAACAAACTATGTTGATGGATTTGCAGTAGGAGAAGGAAAATTGAACAGGATAGGAAGACAATTTAGGTACAATTCCTTGGGGGCTAGATGAATGGCATGGGGGTAGATTTAGATTGTTGTCCCAGTACAGGGGGAGGAGTGCATATTTGTCCTGAGAAATTACTGTGGTGATGGCTAAGGTCAATTATAGCCTCAATAATTCAGCAAGGCTAACTACATGACATTCCTAAAATGATTTAGGAAGTTAGCAGTAAGTACTCAGAAACCAGGTGTGGTGGCTCACACCTGTCATCATAGCACTTAGGAAGCTGAGGCAGTTGGACTGTATAGTTTGTACTCCTGGCTGATGAAAATTTTATTTATAGTTTGGGACATGCAGGAACCAGTGTCTCTTCCCTTGCTTTATTTTCAGACCCTAAGCAGCTATCTCCTTAGTAATTGAAAACACAGTAATGTTCTTGGACTGGTTTTCTTCAACACAATGCTCTCTTATTCTTTTTATTTCACCTTGGGAGGCAAGGTTGAAGCAGCAGGTTTGGAAAATACTGTCTGGGGAACTGTTTGTCCAGGATACGATGGCTAGGTCTATTGCTGCTCTTTGCTTTCCAGTTGCAAGGTACAGATTTTAAGTGTTATGATTTATAAGAATAACTGCTCTATCTTTTATTCATTAATTAAATAGTTAATTTTTCTGTTTACTGGGTATTTATTGAATGCTTCCTACGTGTCATAGGTTGTGACAGGAGCTGTGGTTTCCCTGACAAATAAACTGAAGACTGTTTCCTAAAGGAGCTTACCTTCTAGGCAAGATGATCAAAGCTGCAAGAAATAATGGAAGAATGAGGTAAGGGTTCACAAGACCATAATTACAGGAAGTGATTAACTCATTGTTTTTAGACATGGTACTGCGAATGCCAGGAAAAACGTCACTGAATTAGTGGCTTTTCAACTAAATCTTAAAATTTGTAAGCAGTAGCCTAGCCAAAGAAGCATAAACACGCAGGAGGCTTGACACAGGTGTTAGTATTAACAATAATACAGTGCAGTTTCCCCCAGATGAGTAAGGTGCAGATTAGATTTTGAGAAACCCGAATTTAGATGCAGATATTTTATCCTAATGGTAGTATATATATGAAAATGTGTTGACATATAGTATGGTTATTCCCCACATATAATATCAAAGCAAATTTATTGTATTTCCATTTTAATAAAATATTTTTAAAAACCCTAAACAACTCCTGTTGCTTGCATGTCCCTTAATGTAATAATAATACTCTATATTCTAGTTAAATTTAAAATTATTTTTAGGACGATCGCCAGGAGTTCAAGGCCACCCTGAGACTACATAGTGAATTCCAGGTCAGCCTGGACTAGAGTGAAACCCTACCTCAAAAAAAATTATTTTATCAAAATTGTTTTAAAATATGTAAATTTACCAAAGGAGACCCCAACTGATGTGCTACTTAGTTTCTGAAGTGGATAAAAATACTTGCAATTTTTTGTTTTTACTGGTAGCTACTTCACATTCTTAAAATTTGTTTATGAGGGCTAGAGAGATGGCTTAGTGGTTAAGGCACTTGCCTGTGAAGTCTAGGGACACAGGTTCAATTCCCCAGTACTCACGTCAGCTAGATGCACAAGGTGGCACATGCATCTGGAGTTCATTTGCAGTGGTTGGAGGCCCTGGCGAGCCAATTTTCTCTCTCTCTCTCTCTCTGTCTCTTCTTCTCCCTCGTGCTCTCTCTCTCTCAGATAATAAATAAATAAAATGTTTAACATGTTTTAAATTAAAGTGCATTGTTTGAGTCATAGTTATTAATGCTGCTCATTTTTCATCATTTAAATAGGAAATACCTAACCATGTATGCTGGCACATCTATATTCCCAGAATTAGAAAAACAAGCAGGAAGCGAGTTTGCCTGGGAGATATAATGAGACCTTTCCTGAAAAAAAGAATGAAAATGTTCTAAACCACATTTCTATTACTTTAATGAGTCAAACCAATAGATTTGTTCCAAATTATATTTAATTGATTTAATAATCTATTAAGAACATAGTCTACATATTTTGATTACTTTACTTATTGAACATGAATGGCTGTAAGTTGGTAGGTATAAAGCAAGGATCACACAGCATTCTGTTCTCAATGTATGGATGGATTGATTACTGTAATATCAGTATTAAATGAAGCTTGCATATATTACTTTAGTGATAACATTTCCTCACCACTCAGTTCCCCTTTGTGTACTTCTACTTATCTTCATTTGAAACACTTTGAAAGTATTGTTTTCACACTTGTCATTTTGTTTGTTAAACATTTATTAACACATGTAGGTTATCTTTGTACTTTACTTATTACCCTATGATAATTAAACATCATCCTATTAGATTTTATTGTTTCAAATGTCACATTAGTCTGAATTTATTCAATAATAAGCCAAAGTCTTATTATATGAGAATATCATCCAAATATAAGCTTTCATTGCAAAATAGAAGTGTGACATCTCTATCTAGGGACATATTTCAATGTGAGTGCAAGGTCAGATATGAAGTTATCATTACTTTCTTCACATTAGAACAATATCTAGTATTAAAAGACTTCTTGAGGTAATATTTCCAACCATGCAAATTAGCAGCTTTAAACACTGCTGGCTTTGCCCCTCATTGCTAAGCAACCATGACAGTAGAAGATTATTTGCATAAACATGCTTTGCTTTCTTTTTATTTATGCCTAACAATGTGCACACATGAATAAAATTCAGTTACAACTTAACACTTCACATATGTCCAAAGCAGTATATAAATTATCCCACCACTACAATGCAAACAATCCCACTCTATTTCTTAAAGTTCCAGATAAATTTCTTACCAGATATGTTTTGTTCAGCAGTATTTACTGAGGCTTTGGAATATAATTTCTCAAGTAGAAGATGCAACAGGTGCCAGCAGGTGGCCTACTAAGGCTGAGATCTCCGTATCCCTGGCAGATGGGATGGTAGGCTTCTGGCAGATCACTGCTTAGGCACCCACTTGCTGATTGAAAGAATTGCCTTGTCCACAGTAATGTCCCCTTGTGAAAGCAACCTCTATCCAATGACTCATTGAAGCATGTTTATACAGACTTCCATAGTGTTCAAACTCCTGGAGGATTCAATGAAGCCTCCATTCTAATTGTACCACAGTTTTACTCCTTTTTAAACCAATACTTCTAAATAAGGGAAGATTTTGGTCCCTAAGTAGACATCTGGTAACATCTAGAGACAATTTTGTCAGTACAAAATTGGGAAAGGATGGCTACTGCCATCTAGATGTGGAAAGGTCCTATAATGCTGTTGAACTTCCTGCAATGCATAGGGTACTCTTCTGCAACTAAGAATTATTTAGGGATCTGAGAGATGGCTCAGCAGTTAAGGTGCATGCATTCAAAGCCTAAGGACCTAGGTTTGATTCCCTATGACCCATGAAAAGCAAGGTACACAAGATGGTGCTTGCATCTGGAGTTCGTTTGTAGTGGCTAGAGGCCCTGGCAAACTCATTCTCTCTCTCTCTCTCTCTATCTATCTATCTATCTATCTATCTATCTATCTATCTATCTATAATCTATCTAGCTATCTATCATCTATCTATCTATCTAATCTGTCTCTTTCTTTGTCTTTCTCTAAAATAAGTAAATGAATAAGTAATAAATTCTTTTTGAAAAAAATCATTTGGTTTATGAAATCAGTAGTGTCAGAACTGAGAATACTGGTTTAAACTCACAGGTATTATTTCTATTACCTTTCCTTTATGGGCCTCTTGCAACTAATTCTAAGAATCTGAACATAATCTATAGTAGCCATACTGTGTTTGAAACTGTGAAGAAATTCTGGTGTGTTATTTAGTATTTTTCTTGTTGCTAGTATTGGCATTGTGTGGTCTAAGCTTATTTTTTCTGGAAAGAAATAGATGCGTTATTGTAATAATTATTGTTACTTCACATCAGCTAATAAAATAGTAAATATGACAGGGATGGAAGGATAGTTTAACAGTTAAGGCACTACATGCAAAGCTAAAGGACCCAGGTTTGATTCCCCAGGTTCCACATCAGCCAGATGCACAAGGTGGCACATGCTTCTGGAGTTCGTTTGCAGTGGCTGAAGGCCATGGAACACTCATTCTAATATTTTAGACACCTGTTCCCTTAAATGCAACAAAATAACATGAAAGACAGACATTCAGTGAGAAAATATTCCCCATTATCAAGGGAATTATCAATTAAAATGAGTCCATTGACAAGAAATAGTTAAATTGCTCACTTTCTCTGACCCTCATAGAAATAGTAGAAATAATAAATATATTTGTTTATGAATAGGGTCCAGTCTTATGAAGATGACTTTGATAAGATTTAGTGTTTAATATTTATCAAAAGCTCATTTATTATATCACTTTAAGATCTAAGAAAAGAATGTTTGGAAATTGTGTTTCTTCTTTAATCTTAATCGTATATAGACTTCCAGGGTTATGAATAGTAATTTTCATTGGGAGATAATGACAGGGTAGAGGTATGTGATATTGGAATAAATATGACAAAAACTAGAACATTATTTCAACTAAATCTTTGCCAATTGGTATTTTTTTCAATTAAATTTTGGTTAAAATTGGTCACTTTTTAATGATGAATCTCATCTATCTAAGTTACATATGAGAAAGAATTTTATTTATTGAATATATTTTTCCTAATTATTTTCTGACTAAATGATAGAACATGAATTCTTCCAAGTAGAAAACTTTATAAAATGCAATACTAGTTTTCTATTGGGCATTGCTAAACACGGGCTGGGACTGTGAGGAAGCTGGACTGGACTGTTGGGCATGGCTGGGGACCTTGGGCTGTGGGGGTTGCAGCTGGCCTTATGGTCCGGAACCCACTCTGGCGATGGAGCTGGCCCTCCCTACTCTCAAGGTTGTAGTGTTCCCTATCTTCACCTAGAGTGGGCAGAATTGGTGGGCCCTCCCCCCTTATCCCCAAAGCACCTGACAATTCCATAGTCAGGCTTTGCCCCCACCCACACAGTTCCTGACCTTGTGCCTAGCTGCCCAAGAGACTCTTATAAACAGTCTCCCCACAGCTGTAGCCATCCAATATGTGGCTGAAGTCACGTAGCTTTTCCCACCACTTCTGTTATCTCCCTTGCAGCTTCTCCCTCATGACTTCTGCCTTCCAATACCAGCCAATTAGATAGCAATCCATAAACCTATGTATCCAATCACCTTATAGTCTGTATGTACCTTCTCAACCTTTCTCAAGTGTTTATAAGCCCACTCCCCCTTTGAATAAACGAGAGCACGCTATCCATCAGACGGCCTCCTGGTGGTTCATTGCCCATCACACTCACTTGATCCAAGACCCTGCTTACCCCCAACTCCTCCTGTGCCCAGGACATCGGTGGCCAACAACCTCCAGGAACAGCAAGGACCCACAGTCTTCCTTATCTTCATACCTTTAATACGTACTTTTAAAATTGTCCCCTTTTGACTTAAGGTTCATTTTCCACATAGCAAACAACATTGCTTCAGAGCATATACCAGATCTTAGGAATGAAATTTAAGGATATAAAACATTCTACAAGTAAAAGTGAAAAACTTTAGAGCTTCATAAAGATGGTATTTTCCAAGCTAGCCTAAGAATTTGATAGGCAGTTTAAAACGAGCTATTATCTTCCTTCAAACTAGTCTTCTATTTTAATTTGAAAAAAATATTCATTGACTTTCTTGGCCAATATTGGATCATAAGATAAGAGTGCCAACCTATGAGAGGTATTTCCATCTTAAGTTCATGATAAAGTCCCCTATGTCAGGTGTTGAGTGAATGGCAGCCATACAGAATAAGATTTACTGAGCTGTTATTATTACCAGCTTTATTGCTGCCAACTGACTTAGAAGTGAGAGTCCATAAAGTTTGAAAATATAAATAATGGTTGAGAGCTGTCAAAAAATTTTGATAGCCTCTTAATAGTTGTGTATTATTTAATGTAGTAGACATATAGAAGAGTTATGTGTGATCTAAACATAATATTGATCAAATAATATATGGAATAAAATTAGAACACTGCTCAAATGTAAATGCCAATTTTTTTCTAAAGCAAGCAAAAGATCTTTTGACATTCTGGGTTTGTATAAATCTTAATTTGTCTAACAGTGAAAATATCTCTAATAAATCACCAATTTCCCCAAGAAACAATTCATATCACTCTTGGATTTGACAGTGAGTTGGAAAGTGCAACTGCAATTAAATGAATAATTTAAGATACACTTATTGAGGATTGTGAGTTCAGAGACAACTATTATGGGGCAGATTGAGTCTATGAGTATGCTAGTTTTATTTTATTTATTTTGTGTTGTTTTAAAATCCTCACTGGTACCATGAAATGACAGCAAAAGTCTCTGTGTTCATATCTTGGATACAGATAACATCGTTGGGTGCTTTCCTGTAAATTTTAGTTCCATTATATCAACACTGTGAACAGAGTAGAGGATATTTATTTATTAATGGATTCTATAAAATTCTTTTTATTAAATTTTAGCCATTCACCAATGACTTAACATAGAGATGTACACACTGATTATACTTACCAGTTATTATTTACTTAGCACTTTCTGTGTTGGGAACTGTGCCGGGTGGTAGAGTTCCAATGCTGAATTGCAAAGTCCCTGCTTGTTCACACAGACATTATACACACACACACACACACACACACACACACACACACACACAGAAATAACTCGAATTTGGTAAATGTGTATTTTTTAAATAAAAATCCATAGCAATCACTACTTAAATGATCTTAAAAATTCTCATATAGTCATAATAAAATAAAACCAACCAAACCTTAATATTCTAATAATCTTCTTATAAATTTGTCATATGCAAAAGCCCCCAATAAAGCTAGGCATGCTGGCACCACTTGGGAGGCAGAGGTAGGAGGATTTCTGTGAGTTTAAGACCACCTTGAAACTACATAGTGAATTTCAGGTCAGTCTGGACTATAGGGAGACCCTGCCTCAAAAATATAAAGCCACAAAAAAGCACCCCAACATTTTTCAATCATATTGAGGGCAGGCAGAAACTTGTCATAGGAAAACAACTTTATTGTCAGGCAAATCTTTTGGTTTGGCAAACTGAAATAAAAATATTTCATATTTGAGCTCTTAGTAAATATTTATAGTGGTGTTTGGAGGCAGAAACTCAATCTCCTATTTTATTTTTTTATGATACAAGGATGGAACAGGGCCTTAGGGATGCTAGGTTAACACTTGAGCAATGAGCCACACCCCCTGACCTAACATACATTTTTGAATAACAATATTGAAACATTGATGAAAGCAATTAAGGAAGATTCAGACAGATAAAAGGATATCCTATATTTGTGAAATAAAAAATTTAATGTTACTGAAGTTCATATTATCCAAAGCACTAAGATTTAATATAATTCATCCCAAAACCTTAATGATTTTTTTTACAGATATAGGAAAAATAATCCTGCGGTCCACTTAGAATCATAGAAGACCCCAAATAACCAAACAATCTTATAAAGAAGAGCAAAATAAATGTATCCTATTTCCTGATTTCAATATAGATTAGAAATGTATAATTTAAGCAGTATGAACCAATGTCAGACTATTGCCTAAGAAAAGCATAGGAAATATAACAACTTCAAATATAAATGGCTACAATTCATTAATAAAAAGACACAGACAAATTAACTGGATCAAAAAAAGAAATGAACTATGTGTTCTATCCAAGTAGTGCACTAAGCTAGTAAAAATATCCACTAAGTGAACATCAAATGACAGAATAGAAGTCAAATTATCAAGGAAAAGCAATCCATAAATAAGTGGGCATGGCTACTCACACCTGACAAACTATATGTCAAATAAAAGCTAATAGAAAAGGACAAAAATATGCACTATGTATTAATAAAAGGGACAATTCATCAAGATAGCAATTATAAGCTTTTATGCACCAAATATTGGGACTCTCATTTCATAAAACAACACTAAAAGGTAGAAATGCTCACATAGGTCTTGACACAATAACAGGGGGAGCACCTCCTCTCCCACATTTAGATGAATCCAGCAAACTAAATATTGCCAATGATTCTGGCAAGCTAAGTTATGCCATAAACCAGTGAGATTTAACAGGTATCTACAGAGCATTACATCCAAGAAAGGGAATGTACATATTCTCAGAGATAAATGTAATATTCTCTAAAATTGACCATATTATTAGTCACACAGCAAGCCTAAATCAATCCAGATAATTCTATGCATACTATCAGAACACAATGGAAAAAAACTAGAAATCAACTGCAAGAGAAGCTTCAGTAACTGCCAAAATAACGGGAGAGTGAATACTGAAGAGGGTGAATAATGAAGAGTGGATAATTAAAGCAATCAGGGAGGAAATTTGAAAACATCTAGAAATTAGTGAAAATAATAACACAACATACCACATGTAATAGAAGACAAACAAGGCATCCCACATAAAGCCAGATGCACAAAATGGCACATGCAGTGGCTGGAGGCCCTGGTGTACACATTTTCTCTCTGTCTCTCTTCTCTCTCTCTCTTTGCCTGCAAAATAAAGAAATAAAAACTAAAAAATGAGAACCTCCAAATGGCAGAAAATCTTTGACAGCTATTTCTCAAATAGGAGGCTAATATCTAGAATATACAAAGAACCTCCAAAACAACTCAACCCCCACCCCCCAATGAATGGGCTAATGAAATGAACAGACAGTTCTCAAAAGAAGAACTCTATTCATAATACACTGATAATGGAGTCAACCTAGATGCCCATCAACTGATGACTGGATAATGAAAATGTTGTACATATACATAATGTAGTTTTATTCAGTTGTAAAGAAAAATGAAATTATGAAATTTGCAAGAAATAGAAGGAATTGGATGAAATTATGTTAAGTGAGGTAACCCAAACCCAGAATGACAATAATCACACCTCTGTCCTATGTAGATCCCATCGTTTAAAGTTTGTGTATAAGTAAATAAGGGATGTGAGAGTGAGCATAGAAAGGCATCCATGAGAGGAACAAGAAATGAGGAGAAGGGATAGAGGACTAAAGGAAATATGTAGTATGAAAGTAGAAAGGAGGCTATGGTGGGGGAGGGCAAGAGGAGTGCAGAAGGGAAGACAGGAAAATAAAACCAAAATTTGTTTGAAATATAACATAATGAAACCTAATTATTTGTAATCTAATAAATGAATGACAGAAACACTAAAAAAAAGACAAGCCCAATTAAAAATTGGCAAACATCTGGAATAGATATTTCTCCTAAGAAGATATCAAAATAGCCAACAAACACATGGGAAGACATGGAACATGCTTAGATTTGGGGATGAACAATACAACCTCCATTGAGAAAAAGGGTTCATACTTGCTTGGATGCTATTGTCGACAGTTCCAGCATTGCTGGGATGAACATCCAAACCAAACACAGTTTATGTGAGGAAGGGGTTTTATTTCAAGCTTACAGATCCAGGAAGAAGTTCTATCAATGATGGAAATAGCTGCTTTTATAAATCCAAGCAGAGAGAAACAACCAAACAGCCAGCAAAACCCCAAAGCAGCAATTACAAACCTGCAGCAAGCAAGGAGCTCCCCAGAGCTTAGACCTCTCTGCATACCTTTGAGCTGGAAATTAGATCTGTCCACATACATCTTTGGGCTGGAATCCAGGATCCATCCCCAATGTCACTTCCTCCAGGCAGGGAGCTGGAGACCCAAGTTACAAGCTTTAATAAAACAACTGAGTCTATGGGGGGGCATACATTCAAACCACCACAGATGCTGATTACAAAAAGATACACAATTATATGTGTTGATGAGGATATAGTGAGATTTACAATGCTAGTGAAAGGTGCTAGTGAAAGCTTCATTATACATTTAGCTTTTGCTTTGAAGATATGAATTCCTTAGCTTTATTCAAACATTATACTGAATTTCCCTGTTTAACGCAAATAAGTTTTCTTCCTAAATACTGCTATTTCCACTCTCCCAATGAGTAGAAATAATCCTGAATCACTGGAATGCCCAAGATTATTAGTGAATTTATTATAGAATAAGCAAAAAAATGATCATTGAAGCCTATATGTATTGTACCCTATTGCTTATATAGGTTTAACAAAATAGTGGAAAAGTTTCTCTAACCTTGCTGTCTTGTCATGGTAAGTCAGGAAATGTTCATATTGGGTTCAACATTCTGGTTGCTTTGTGTACTGTCAAATGGGCACCTCATTTCTCATATTTCATATTAGAAGCCCACTATTCTGTGAGCATTTATGTCCAGAATTTTTGTGGTTGAAAGTTTAAAACAAATTTGACCTTCAAAATAGCCATTAGAGCTAAGTGGTTCCTCTGTTCAACAAACAAGATGTACCAATCATTAAATGTCCAAAATTAGGGTGATGTTGACCAGCTATTTGTTTGATTTCCTGGTAAGTTAACCACCAATGTTCCTGCTTAAGGCCTAGGACAAATAATGATCTCAGTCTTCAGATCTTGCCTGGCTCTGAGATCATTCTGAACAAATAAAATTTAGCTGTATTTGTTATTGCAAGCAACTTGCCTACCTATTTTATTCATCTTAATAAGTAAAGCCAGTCAGAATCCAAACAACTCAGAAAAATTAAATAAAATTCAAGAATTTAGTTTGCTACCAAAGTTAATGAAGGATTTAGATGTCATAATCTTTTTGTGGGGAATGGATAGAACACAAAAGCAAACAAAAATGACTAGAACTGGTAATGACTTTGATAGTATGAGAAGTCATGCCAGTATTATCCAAATTGATATACAAGCCCAGAAAAGGAAAACAAATTACTCAAAAAATAAAGTGCTAATGCTGAAAGAACAGCTATGATTAGATCATAAATTAAAAGGGATATATGTTCCCATTTTTTCTCAAACATAATTTATGAATCCCATCAAAACATGCTATGCTGGTTTGATGTTTTGCCTCATAGATCTTAAATCTGTAGTGTGTCACCCAGAGTGGTCTTCTATGTGGGGCTAAGTAAAAAAAAAAAAAAAAAATCAATACACAGACATGGGCAAACCTTCACTAAACCATGAAGACCTTGTAACACACCTTTACTTTCCTTTTTTCTATTCATCCCTTCTTTCTGGTGGTGGCCTGTAAACAAATGCCTGCTGGGCTTTACATGAACAATTGGGGAATAGAATCCAGCCCAGCAGGTTTTGCAAACAAGCACATTTAACTTCTGAGATATCTCCCAGTTCCAGGCCTGTCTCAAATCATCATTCTAAAATGAATGTATGTATTACCTCTTTTTAAGTTTGGGTTTGTTCACTGCTCTGATTGGACTCTTTTATGGCATCTTAATGATGGTATTTTAAGGAGCATTTGATCTATCTCCACATCTTTCCATACTTTTCTGTATGGCCAGAGGCTATAACTTTAGGGTTGTTTCTTAATTCTTTCAAATGGAGACACAAAGAAAGATCAAATATATGGAGTTCTCAAGGTACACATTTACTTAAAAAATTTTGATCCATCAAAAATATACTTTATATGTTTATAGTGTTAGGAAGATTTTATTTGAACAATTTCTGATTTAAAAGTTTTGAAACTCAATACTCTGGTCCCTCTATTTAGAGAAGTGCTACGGCTTGCTCTAGATCACACCAGGACTTGGTAGCAGGGCAGGGACCTAGGAACTAATTTTTAGCTCAGTGCCCATACATACTATACTGCTTCCATTTCAGAATCTGTATTCTTTCTTTGTTTTTTTTCTAGCTCATTAATTTCATGGTATTTCTGATATGTACCTCACTATATCTAGTCATCTTCTACATTTCTGCAATTATGTGCACAACAAAAATGAACTGGTATGTCAAACAATGATAATTACTTAATATCTCACTCACTCTCTGTTCCAGTTGCTGGGATAAACACTGTCCAGAAACAGATTATTGGAGGGAAGGCTTAGAGAACCCAAGGGAAGTTGCATCATGCAACTTCTATACTATACTTCTATAGATGCATAGAAGAGAGACCCTATCAAACAGCCATCACACTCAGAGCTCAAAACTGGCTCTGAACACACCTTAGCCCTGTATTACAAGATCTGACCACAGTGACATCTCCTCCAGCAGGCTGCTGGAGACTTAAGTAGGAAGCTTACCCTTAATAAAATATACCTGAGGCTATGAGGGACATGCCCTCACATTCAGACCACCACATTCTCTCAGTTGTCTTCCTTTTACAATGTCATTGAATCCAAACCAATTTTCTTCTGAATTCTCTGCACATAGATATGCACATAATAAATAAAATCCCATAAGACTTTATTTAGTTTTAAGCCCACACAAATTTATACGTATCTCTTGATGCCAGATATTTGTTCAAGATAAAGAAATGACCAGGAACTAGTAATGACTTTGCTGGTATGAGAAATCATGCTAGTATTATGCAAGTTGACATACCAGCACAGAAAAGAAAAACAAACAAACAAATTACTCAGAAAATAAGCTGCTAATGCTGAGGAAAAGAGATAAAAAGCTGACACATTTCAAAGGAGATATGTTCTCATTTTTTCTCAGATATAATTTATGATTCCCATAAAACAGCAGTGCTTTTGATAGTCCTACTGCCTTAAATAAATAGAGGTACAATATCCAGTGTTTATTTCCAACCTCCTTTCTGTTTTCTGTGTTTGCAGTGCTAAAGTGATGTGCTAAGTGAGCATTGCCTGAAATAGCTGGTAAGGATGGATTCTACTTGTGATTTGATGTTCTTTTGATCCTAAATCTGACAGAGCACTACTGCTCCTTGAAAAGCACTTTATCTTTGTTGGTTACTAAAATACTTTGTCCTTGAAAATTACATTCCATTGTTTGTGGAAAGAATACTTAATAAAGATAGACTCAACTTTCAAATACAAGATAAAATCTTATGCGTTCTCTCATAGTGAACAAGTGTCTATCCATGGAACACCTATACTGGAAAGATGCAGAGAAGAATCCCATAGTTGAGGGTGCTGGGTCTGACAAACAGCTAGACCCACATCTCAGCTCCAATTGTTACTAGCTATTTGAGGTTGGGCAAGTTATTTAAACATATTATGTTCTAAGTTCCTAATTTGCACAATAAAAATAATACTGGTTGCATCTTCAGTAGGTTTTAAAAAATAGCTACACAGGTCATAAATGCACCAGTCCCTTCATGTTCAAAGTATAGTGTCCCAAAGTACTCCTCCCCACCCTCAGGCTCTTACATTCTGTCTTCCCCCTTTTTGGCAATGCTCTCTGAGCCTTAGAGGGTGTGATGTACATATCATATGTATTGCTGAGCTCTCAAAAGCCTCTTTCTTTGAGCACTTTGATGAGTTTTGAGTCTTTCAATTTCCACTGATATCTTCAAAAAGAAATTTCTCTCATTATCCATGGGATCAACACTAATATTCTTTCTGCCACATCCTCTAAAACGTTCTCTGAGCTCTGGCAGGTCTGACAGAGATGTCTCATTCAGCGCTGAGAACTGAAGTGTTACTTCTTCTCATCACCTTAATGAGTCATGGGTCTCCCTGATTGTCACAGTCATCTACAACAAGAAGCTTTCCTAATCAAAGTGAGAAAAACACTAATAAATGCTAACTCCATAATTGATTAAATGAGCATGATCAACATTTTGACACCAATGATGGAGGAGGACAAAAAAAGAACTAGACATAAAAATTAAAAATTTCTACATAGAAAAGGGAGGGTTCACTGGACTGGGGGTTGGAAAGGGAAGCTAAAAGGGATAGTCAGAGGGAATTATGGTCAAATTAAGGTATGTTTGTATATTAAAGTTCTCAAAAATTAGAGAAGGGAAAGTGGTCACATAAGATTTAATACATTTGTTCCCTAAAACTATTCATTTAGGAGGGAAAAAGAAAAAAATTAACTACTGAGAAACATTTTAGACTTCAAGAATTTCTTTTGTTTAAAGAAAAAAAAACTGTAGATATAACTCAGTTTTCAGAGATAAAAGGGGTCACATTGTAAAGTGGCTAGAGTGACAATTTCTAAACTTATGGAACAATTTTATACTAACTGTGGGGCAGTCAGGCATTATGTGCATTGCAGTAGGATTTACAAAATACCTACAAAGTATTACTGTAAAAAGTGGGGGAGAATCTACACATGATTTGAATCTAGCTATGCATTTAGTTAGATTTGAAGTAACATATTAAAAGAAACCCCATATTTAGAGCAAAAATCTCATGAAAAGAGCACTCAGATTTTTCAACAACCACATGAAATTAAATAGGAGATGACTATGTTAGTAATAGAAGAGACTTAAAAAGATATCATAACCAGATACCAATGCACAGATAATCATTTGAATACTAATTTGAACAAACCAACAAACTTCTTTAAGATAAAAGAGGAAAATTGAATGTAAGAAAAACTATAAAATACTGGTGAAGTATTATCTAGTTTGTTAAGTTGTGATAATAATGTTGTAGCTTGGTTCTAAAAATACCATTATCAATCAAATAGATATGCTGGAGAATTGGTTAAACAATATAATTCTTGATTTTTGCTTTAAACATTTGGGCCAACACCCCAGGGTCATGATTGGTGGAATGATGACAATCCTTGAAGTAGGAGGTGGCACATGAGTGGCAATCCTGCTACTATGTTGACTGACAGTTTTATAGTAGTAACTACTGGCAGAAGGATGCACCATTTGCAGGAAAACAAATTAAGGATTATTCAGTCCAAGTTGACAAAAAGTCTATATTTCTGAAATCATACCAATGTATAAATATTTTGGTGGTTAATGAAGTTAACTCCTTTACTACTTTATATTAGACATTTATTTAAAATGTGGAATTTAGGTATATGTTATTGAAGACTGTTTTTTCCTCCTTTTTATTTGAGTCATTTTAAAGTAAAAATTTGAAATCATTTCTATTGCAATGTTTGAAGTTTACTCTTTTTACTATTTTTAGTATTACTTCAATTTATGAATAAAAATAAATAGGCAATATGCAAAATAAAATGGCTTTTAAATTCAAACCTTCAATAACCAAATTTTGTTAAATAAAAAGGAATACCAATACTGAAATTTTGCTTAGCTTTGTGAGTCTACACTTTTGTTTTAATTTTAGTTTTTTTGTGTTTGAAAAAGGCTAAAACCAATAGTCCTCTACTGTTCTGAATACTCTGATAAGACCAATCTTCATCATTCCTCAGTGACACAGAGTTCCATGCCTTTCTTCCTTATTATTCACTGAAAACTTCCTTGTTTATCTATCTCTAATAACAACCTCCAGATGTTTACACATTGCTTTTTAGTTTGCATTTCACTTGTTGCGATAGCTTCAATAAACTCTTTTCCTTTTTTCTCATTTTTTTCCTTTTGTCCTTCATATGGGTTACCACCTGTTTGTTAGATCTCCATTTTCCTAAACTCTTCTGTTATCTGCACATTCATTCTGGTTATTATCAAATATATTAAAGGAAGGAAAGCAAGCCATCAGCAGCAATATTATAAAAATATTTTCTGTTCCCCTTTCCCCAGACCTATATATTGCTAATAAATTATAATGCATTGAACATAGTCAAGAAAACCGAGCCAACACTTGCCTAGATTAAATATCATTGGTTTTGATGTACAATATATAAATTTAAACATAGTACAAAATTTAAAGGCCTTGTCTTTTCTGTACTTAATATATATAACTTATAGTAGCTCCTGTTTCATTGTGTCAAGTGTGAACCGTAGGCATCCTCCTAAAGCCATGCAAATTCTTTAGTTCTCTGCATTGACTAATGGTGTACACAACAGTTCTTTAAGAAGTAAGATACAGAAATAGTTATGTGGCTCAGATTTACCTGATTGATTCTCCATGCTAGTTTTCAGTGCTCTTCTTCATTCTAGTAGCTCCCTAAAGTCACAGACTGTATTTCTCCAGTGACTGAGGAAGTTTTCTCTTGGTATGGTAGGACCAACATTACTGGGATCAATCCTTACTCTAATTACTTTTCTGCATTATTGAAGTAATCTGAGCATGCATGAATTTGTTCTCATTCAAAGCAGATATATATATGCATATATAAATACATGTATATTTGCTTTTACTTCTACCAGTACTATATTGTATATACCATGTTTATACATCTTACTTCTATGCCCTGATGAAGTGGTATACATTTGTCCTAGATATTGCTATTAAAATCTTTTCACTAACAGCCACAGAGATCAATTTCCAACTTCAGGAGTAACTTTTCAGAACAGTCTTTTAGTTTTATAATAATGTGTCAGAGTAGGGGATTTTGAATTTTTCTAACAAATCTAAATCTGGAACACAGCATTCAATTTCCCTAGGTCTTTGTAGTAGACAATTTTAGGTCACTGAGATGAACTTCCAAACCTGGCACAGTTATGGGAGGAAGGGATTTACTGAAGCAAGAGGAGCTCCATAATGTCAGAAGAAACTGGCCTGTTTCACAGATCCAAGCACAGAGGGAAATCCACAAGCCATCACCAGCACTACAAACAAGGACACTTCAGAAACTCCAGAAAGAGCTCAAGCCCTCTGTATATCTTTAGACTGTAATTCCAGATCCACCCCCAGTGACACCTCCTCCAGACACGTAGCTGGAATCTCAGAAACTTTAATAAAACTCCTGAATCTATTTGGGTACATCTATTCAAACTACCACATTCCACCCCTGGCCCTAATAGATTTATAATCGTCTTACACTGTACATAGTTAAATTTAAAGGTCCCCACAGTCCTTATCAACTTAAGATAGTTCCAAAGTCTTAAGTCTCATCTGCAATTTAAGATTGTTTCTTAGCTGTAAGCCCTGTAAAATCAAACAAGTTATATACTTTTAACATACAAAGGCATAGAGTAAACACTAACTGTTCTAAGGCATAGAAAGGAAAGACTACAACATTGTAAATTTAATAATCGTCAAGCAAACATCAAACTTTTGTAGTTTAAGTCCAATATAACCAGTGACTGAGTGTCTCTGTATTTTCCAATTTTGCCCCTTAAATTGGGCTGAGTAGCCATAGAAAATTTCCATGATATCCAGCAGCCTCTTTCACAGTCCTGGTATATCCAAAATATCATTGAGTCTCCATGTAAACCATGGTCAATCTTTTAATGTTTTGTCAGCCTCAGGGTAATCATGCCCTTCCTATATGATGCATCTCAGTAGCAACTTCTGGGATTGTGTGAACTGTATGACTACTCCACACATTTATTCATGTTTCCAAATCAATAATAGGTGTGTAGGACATAGCCATATTATTAATTTAGGGATGAAATAAATCATAACATTGAAGAGCAGGTTTCTTCTCTAGTCAAATCTTTTTTAAAAAATTGCATTTTTATCATATTTATCATAATTTTTATCATAATATTTTTATCATAATCTTTCCTCAGGTATCATCTCCATTGTTTTAATGTAAATTAATTGTTTTCATGTAAAACAATTGAGCCATTTTCTTAAGATTTTTAAAGGTGTTTGACAATAGCAGCTTCAGGAACCTAAAGCTAGTTTTAGTGTCAATACTTTAACGTTATTGAATTTTTCCAGTTTAAAGTCTTAAATCTCTCAGTCCAATATCTTTAGCCAAGCACGTCAGTCTATTACAAATTTAACCTTGATCAAACTCTCTGGGCCTGAGCAGCAGAACACATCCAGCTGTTATGTCAGTTGACCAGTTCCAACAAGGTTTTTGTCATGTTTCCCTTCCCTTAGAAAGTTTATAAGCCAAGCCTTCAAGCTTAATTTTCTCTGTACATAACATTTTTAAACTTTCATCATAATAGTCCATAATAATTGGCTTACCACTACAGAATGCATCTTCAGTTTCAAGTACAATGTCCATGTCCATTCCTCCAAATAAAAGTTTCATAAGAGAAAAATCCACATGGTCTGATTCATCCCACCCCACTTCTGGTACCAATTCCACGATAGAGAGCTTTAGGTTACTGAGATGAGCTTCCAGACCAGTCACAGTTATGGGAAGTTCCATAATGGCAGAAGAAGTTGGCCTGTTTTCATAGGTCCAGACAGAGAGAAAACCTCAAGCCACCATTAGCACCACAAACAAGCACACTTAAACTCCAGGCAGAGCTCAAGTACTCTATATATCTTTAGACTGTAACTCCAGATCCACCACCCAGTGGCACCTCCTCCAGCCAGGTAGCTGGAAATCCAAGAAGCGTAAATAAAACTCCTGAATATATTGGAAGACATCTATTCAAACTACAATAGTCTTCATTTACTTTTCTGTATTCAGATTGATCTTACACATCTTTTTAAAGTAGCATTAATTTCTAGATTATGCTTATAAACATATTAAATGATGTTGTCTTATCTATGGGCCTTTGTCCTGGTGAGATTCTCCCTGAAGACAGTAGCCCCCTTAATCTAACTAGGAGCATGCCAAATTCTCATTTGTTCTAATTTACACTTTGGAATTTACCACTGGGATTGCTAGTCCTTGCAGAGTGACAGACATGAAAATCACCAGTTGTCTAACCATATTCAACGACAGACTATTAGAAGCCTAGGTTTATCAATCATTCTATTTATATTTCAGCATAATGTGAGTCATTGGAGAAAAGACAGCCTCTTTAACAATGGTGCTGGGAAACTGGATATCTATCTATATGTGGAAGGATGAAAATAGAGCCTTATATCTCTCTATGCACAAGAATCAAGTCCAACTTGATGAAGGACCTTAATATCAGACCAGAAACTCTGAAAGTGCTTGGGGAAAAAGTAGGGAAAACCCTTTAACATATTTGTATAGGAAAAGACTTTTTGAATATAACCTCAATTGCTCAGGACATAAAACCACTAATCAGCCAATGGGACCTCATGAAATTGCAAAGGTTTTGTTCAGCAAAAGTCACTGTGAATAGCAAAAAGAGGCAACTTACAGAATGGGAGAAAAATCTGCCAGTTATATATCAGACAGAGGATTAATATCTAGGATATACAAAGAGCTCAGAAAACTAAATAACAAAAAATCAAATAACTCAATTAAAACATGGGCTAGGGAACTAAATAGAGAGTTCTCAAAAGAAGAAATAGACATAGTATATAAAGATCTAACAAAATGTTTTACATCCTTAGCCATCAAGGAAATGCAAATTAAAACTACTTTTGAGATTCCATCTCACTTCTGTCAGAATGGCTATCATGAAAACAAAGCACAATAAATATTGGTGAGGATGTGGAAAAAGAGGAACTCTTCTCCACTACTGATGGAAATATAATCTGGTACAACCATTGTGGAAATCAGTGTGGAGGTTCCTGAGACAGCTAAAAATAAATTTACTATATGAAACAGCTATATATCTCCTAGGCATATATTCCAATGACTCTTCTCACTACCTTAGAGATATTTTCATAACAAAGTTTATTGCCTTTTTATTTACAGTAGCTAGGAAATACAATCAGCCTAGATGGTCCTGAACTGACGAATGGATAATGAAGATGTGGTATATTTATACAATGGAATTCTATTCAGCAGTAAAGAAAAAAGAAATTAGCAGCAAAATGGATGGATCTGGAAAGGATTATAATATGTGAGGTAACCAAGGCCCAGAAGGCCAAACATCACATATTCTTTCTCATATGTGGATCCTAGTTAGAAACGTGTAAAGTTGTATGTGAGTTGATATAAAAATTGGTAGCAGAGGCCAGTAAGCTAGAAAAGGGCTCTAAGGGATAAAGGAAAAAGGTGGACCTAAGCGGATGGTCCCATATATATGTAAGCAGATGGAAAGATTACTGCAAGTGGAATGGCCTAAGTGAAGTAAGCGGAAGATATTAAGTAAAAGGAGTGTGGGGTTAATCAAAATTCAAGATAGTGTGAATAAGCCACATGATAACCTACTTTTTGGGATAATGATACAACTCAGAAGGTATAGACTGTTACTATAAAAATTTCAGTGCCAGGGATAGATTAATTTCCACTGAGTTGTTGGCCAGGGAGGTCCCTATTGACAAGGCTCTTGGTTTCCTACCAGGAATAGATAATAAGACCCTATTGCTGAAGATTCCACACACCTGGGCTGCAAGGTCACCAAGAAAGCAGACTGGAGCTGAGCCGAAAACTATCTCCCAGTAGACCAACTGATTGAAAGGTGGAAAAAGTTGCACTGCATGCAACCTTATGGGAGACAGAAGCCATCAGTGGTAAAAACAGTGTACATTGCAAGCTCAAAGTTTGGCCAAGCCAAATGATTCAATGGATGCAATAGTGGCATGTTTGTTATGGAGGAAACCAACTGCTTTCTAATTGTACTGGAGACCTTCTCTCTGGGAGGGAATACATCCCTGGTACTGAAAACCTAATCAAAAGCCTATGGTGGGGGAGGTTATGTGTACCAGGAATGTAATGCCTGTTCTTGTCTGGCTAAATGCATATATTATGCTCACCAAACTGCACTGTAAGCACTTACTTAATGTTCATACACATATATTAATGCTACTCTCACTTTTTGTTAGAGAAGCTTCTCTTTTCAGATTGCAGTGACCGCTGGGATGACCCAAAAGGCAACATAGTGCTGAGAAGAAGGGATGGAGGAATGTCCAGCACTGAGACATCTCTATCACACCTTCCAAGGCTCAGGGTCCATTGTGGAAGAGATGGTGGAAAGAAAGTAAGAGCCAAACAAAGGGTACTACTCCTTATAATGCAACTGTCCAGACAGAAATTGGCCTCGATATCCATGACCTCACAGTGCCTAGCACTATCTTCACAAGACCCTCCAGTACAATTAGAAAGCACCATCAAAATAATAATACAAAGTGTAAAATGGGAGCCTCACCAGGGATACATAGACAGTTCAATACATGCTAATCAATAAATGTTATACACCACACCAACAGAAGGAAGTACCAAAACCATGATCATTTAAGTATCTTCAGAAAAGTGTCCCATAAGAATTAACATCCCTTCAAGACAAAAGCTAATCAACTTTGGAATAGAAAGATTGTACAGTAAATTTCTATAACATCTGTTTGCATATACATAAAAAAGATCATATCTGGTATCATACTGAATGAGGAAAAGATGAAAGCATTTCCTCTGCTGTCAGAGAAAAGACAAAGATGTCCACTTTTATCATTCATGTAATCTTAGCAAGAACAAATCGATAACAGAAAGAAATGAAGAGCGTCCAAATTATAAAGAAGTTAAATTTACACGTATTCAGATGACATGATTTCATACTTATTAAATAACTCATCAAAAAGGTCTTAGAGCATAAAACCATCAGTAAGTTGTCAAATCAGCATACAAAACACTGGCACTTTTACACACTAAGGTAAATAATTTTTTTTTTTTGAAAAAGAAATCAAGAAACTCATAGTAGCTACAAAAATATATTTAGGGATGAATCTAGCCAATGAAGTGAAGTATTCTTACTAAGAAAGTTACACAAAAACTGATTATAGTAATTAAGAGAACATAGAAATGGAAAGAAATAATGGTCATGGGTTTGAAGGATCAATATTATTAAAATAGCAATATTCTCCAAAGTGATCTATAGATTCAGTATAATTACTTTCAAATGCCAATGATTTTCTTCACAAAAGTAGAAAAATAGCCATACCATTCATTCAGTGCTTCAATAGAACCAGAAGAGCCAAAAATGATTCTGAGTACATTGATAAAGCTATAGTCAACACAATAAAACATCATAAAGCTTTAGTAAGCAAAACAGCACAGTACAGGTATAAATTGAAATAGAATAGAGAACCAAGTAGTTAATCAACATTTGTATAGTCAGCTGATATTTGACAAAACATGTAGAACATACTGAGGAGAAAAGGGAGTCTCTTTACTAAGGGGTGTTGTTAAAATTAAATTGTACATATGCCAAAGAATTAAGTTAGATCCCTTCCTCTCATTATGCAAAATAATCAAGCCAAAAATGTATTAAAGACCTAAATGCTAAACTTGAAACTATAAAATTACTACATGAATACATAAGGGAAACAATTCAAGACATTGGTGTAGGCAATTGTTTTTTTAGATAGGCCCCCAAAAGCACAGACAACAAAAGTGAAACTAGACAAATGGGTTATGTCAAATTATGTAACTATGTAAGAAGCCTCTGTACAATAAAGGAAATGATCAAGAAATAGCTTACAGAAGAAAAAAAAAACACTTGCAAATTATTCATACAATAAGGTAGAGATACAGAATATCTAAAGAATTCAAAAAGTTGGGCTGGAGAGATGGCTTAGCAGTTAAGGCTCCTGCCTGCTAAGCCTAAGAACGCCAGGTCCAATCTCCAGGTCCCACATTTAGCCAGCTGCAAAGTGACACAAGGGCAAATGCTGCACTTGCCCACAAGGGGGCGCATGCATCTGGAGTTCATTCACAGTGGCTGAGAGGCTGCTCGTGCACCCATTCTCTGTCTCCCTCTCCCTCTCCCTCTCCCTCTCTCTCTCTGTGTCTCTCTCCAAAAAAAAAGAATAATTCAAAAAGTTGAACATCAAAAAAATGAAAATTATGAAATAGTCTGATTAGAAAATGAGCTAAAACCTAGCCATTTCTCAAAAAGACATATAAAAGGCTAACAAGTATATGAAAAATGTTAATTATTACTAATAATTCAGAGGAAAGTAAGTCAGAACAACAATTAGAGATCTTGTTAGATTGGCTATCATCAAAATAACAAAAAATATAAATGCTAACAAAGGTATGGAGAAAGAACTTCTCTATACACATCTAGTGAGTATGGAAATTATTATAGCCATTGTATCCTAAAAGAATGAAAATAGCTGGGCGTCGTGGCACATGCCTTTAATCCCAGCACTCAGGAGGCAGAGGTAGGAGGATCACCATGAGTTCAAGGCCACCCTGAGACTACAGAGTGAAGTTCAGGTCAGCCTGGGCTAGAGAGAGACCCTACCTTGAAAAACCAAAAAAAAAAAAAAAAAAAAAAATGCCCATCATTTTTAGAACTAGGTACTTAAATGCAAGGGAGCAAATGATACTTGCATGGACATATTTATTTTAACACTATTCACAGTAGCTTAAATATTTGACCAATCCAGATGCCTGGCAGTTAGAGTATGTGATTGACGCATTTATTCTATCTGCCCATCTTTCATCTATCTTTATTGTAGTAAGTTATAAAGATGAATAAAATACTGTCATTTCAGCAATATAGATAAAATGGGAGATTAGTTAAGTAAAACATGTCAGACCAAGACAAGTACCACATGTTTTCTTTGTGGAAACAGATTAGTCACTCTTGTGAAGGAATTAATGGTTACTGGAGACTGTAAAGGGCAGAGAGAGAAGGATGGAATGAAATTCAAAAAGGAGCAGCAAATGAACATATTCTTCTCCCAAAAATCTCCCTCTCCCACTCCCAATTTCCACCTCCACTGAATCCTTTCTTCTTTTCATCTGGTCTCTCTTTTATTTTGATGTCACCATTTTTTCCTCCCATTATTCAGGTCCTGTGTATGTAACACTAGCCCCTGTTAGGTCATGAATACCACGGCCACTTTGTGTCTGGAAGACTGTATTGTAAACAATCCTCCCTACTTTGGCTTTTACATTTTTTTCTGTCTTTTCTTCACCAATGGTTGCTGAGCCTTTGAGGGTGTGATACCGATGTCTTACTTAGTGCTGAACACTCCACAGTCACTTCAGAAAAATATTTTCTAAAGGGGCCTCACCAAAATATAACTATCTGGAAGACCTAGTTCTGTCTCTTCTTTAGTGCACAGTAGGGTAGCTTAATTAAATAATCTAGGGTATATTTCATAATGACTGAAAGAGTATGAAATTCCTACTGCATGCAAAGGATTAATGTTTGAAGATGTAGAAATTCTTTTTTTTTCTTCGAGGTAGGTTCTCACTCTAGCCCAGGCTAACCTGGAATTCACTATGTAGTCTCAGGGTGGCCTAAAACTCATGGCAATCCTCCTACCTCTGCCTCCTGAGTGCTGGGATTAAAGGAGTGTGCCACCACATGGCTTTAAAAAATATTTTATTTATTTATTAATGAGAGAGAGAGAGAGAGAGAGAGAGAGAGAGAGAGAGAGAGAGAGAGAGAGAATGGGCACACCAGGGCCTCCAGCCACTGCAAACAAACTCCAGACACATGTGCCCCCCTTGTGCATCTGGCTGACATGGGTTCTGGAGAGTCAAACTGGGATCCTTTGGCTTTGCAGGCAAATGCCTTAACCGCTAAGCCATCTCACCAGCCCCTAGACATTCTTATTACTCTGGTTTGATCATTATATACATCATGATTACATATGTTACATACATCTACTGATTATCATAGTCTATCCATGACAATATAAATATTAAATCTCAGTAAAAATACAAAATAGGGGTTGGGGATTTAGCTCAGTGGATGAGCACTTGCCTAGCAAGTGCAAGGCCCGGGGTTCGGTCCTCAGCACCAAAAAAATAAATAAATAAAATAAAAAAATTCATGGTTGAATTACCCAATAAGCAAGTGAACACCTAGATGCTATTTGTCAAAGGGCTTTATCTGATATTTTTTGAAAAAGACATATTCTTAACTATTTGACAAGAATTAAGGTCAAAATAATAGTTATGATAAAGCCAAGTTCTTAAGGATAGTGCTATCATCTATCTATCTATCTATCTATCTATCTATCTATCTATCTATCTATCTATCTATCTATCATCTTTAAAATTATGTGGAATTAGCATTCTGGGACCCCCAAACCAATAAAAGGCAGTTGTGGTAGGTTAGATATTGGCACCTTTGCAGTGGAAATAAATCTGCAAAGAGAGCCAAGCATAGGCAAAGAAAGTAGCAATGAGAAACCATATGGAGAGACTGAAAGAATGCAGCAGACGACATTACCATTTCCATTTATTAGATTGTACTTTACTTCTTATATGTGGGTTATCTAAGTTTTTTCATTGTTTCCTTTTCAATAAAGGTAGTTCCAGAGACTGTTTTCATTTGCTCCCCAAAATATCCTCCATATTCCACCATACTTTGAAAGTGAGGTAAAGTCTTTATATTTCCTTTGTTTTTAGGGTCAAGGATATGACTTTCATTATAACAGAAAATGTCACTCATGGCAGAATTATTCAACAGAATCTGCCTTGCTCCAGCAAAGGGAGAAGTGTTTGTTAATGTGTGTTTTTATTTCTAGTTAATGACAATAAAGTTGTTTGCTTTGTATTCTGAGATAACATTTCTGATTTATTCCAATAAAACTTTAATAGCACTTCTAGTCCTTAGCTGGGGCAAACAATACAGTTCTTTGTAATCCATGGTGAAATCTGGATTTTATCCACTTGAATTCAGGTGTCATTGCAAGGTTTTAAGTCGAGTGAAATGATCTATTTTGTAACAAAATCACTAGGAGTGGAGAATGGATTGGGAGGGAAATGACGAGGTAGTCAATGTCAGTTTTATAGCTTAGAGTGTGATCCTGGCTGTGAAATGAAGAAGCATTTTTGAGTAGAACCAATAGGACTTGATTGAGAATTGTGAGAAGGGGAAGGAACGAATCGAGGAGGATTCTTTTCTCCCTTTCGAGACCTGTGAGCTTGTAGCTCTGTCTGCTTGCCTCACTTCATTGCCCCTTCTTTTAACCCTCCTTTTTAACCCTTCTGCTTGGCATTTGCTCTCTAAAGATCTAGTTTAGAAGTTATTCTCTTTAATAAGTTATAAGCTCTCTCTCTGTCTCTGTTCATGTGCTTTTCTGTGTACCTCCTCACTGTTCTATACTTCTAAGTTAAAACTAATGCTAATATATGAATGTCCCTGCTTCCCTAGGCCCTTAACTACAGTGTCATCACCAAGTGGATCTTTCTGATCTTGGCATCTCTAATGCCCAGTGAAAGGCCCCAAAGAAACTAGATAGTCAAGAAATTGTTATTGAATTAATAACAACTATTCTACCTTCTTAAGAATCCCACTATTAATAGAAACAGGGTACATTTTAAACATTTAAAAATTTATACTTTATAGTTTGAATTAGAAATATCCACATAGTGTCATTTTTGAATGTTTGTTCCCAGGCTGGTGGCGCTAAGTCTGTGGAGCCTTTAGAAGGTAGAATCTAGCTGGTAGAAAAGGTCACCTGTGCTGGGCCTTTGAAGACTACAGCCTAGCCCCTGGTTCCTGTCATGTGCTCTCTTCTTCTAGTTCTTTCATGATGTGAACAGCTTTTTTCCACCTGGTCCCGTTGCCATGAACCAAGATGACTGCCAGTGAACTGAGCTGGCTGCAATGCACTGAGCTGGTTGCAGCACTTTCCTGCAATGATGCACTAAAACCATAAGCCAAAATACATCTTTCTTCCTGTGAATTATTTTTGTCATTTATCTTGTTCATAGTGATGCAAAAGTAATACAACCTATTTATAGGACTCATAAGTCTGAAATATGAACAAAGAGATTTATGAACATAAGGGCTGAATACATAACGTTGAAATTAATTTTGTTATTTCACTGATATGGAACCATTTCTAAGAGAATTAAGTGTCTAAAGCTTGTGGAACATGAATAGGACAGGTACATAAAAACATATTTCTTCCTGGCTCTGTAGCTGATGATAGATTTTAGAGTTGAGAAGCTTGGTGCAGTAGTAAAACTGCCACATTCTTCAAGCAAATAATGTTTGAAAATGTGGCCTTTGGGGCCCAGTCCAATTTAAAAAAATTTAAAAATAGGAGATGCCAAAGTTATGAAAATAGGCACAGGGTATAGATCATCTCTCCTACTGTTACTGAACTCAACAACTTGAAACTTGAATTTTATCAACTATAAACCACAGTGAAGCAAATATTCTTGATTTTTCTTTTTCTGGATTTTTTTTCAGCTTTATGGAAAAATCTCATCTCTGAATTTCCCTCAATGCAATGGAAAGATGAAACTGTACTTTGGCATAAAGGCAAGACAATAGGGGAGTAGTTTTCAAATCAGAAAAATGAATACACTTTTCAAGTTCATAGAGTAATAGAATACTAAGGTTAGAAGGGAATTTAAGTGATGTCTAATTCAGCTTATCTTACAAATGAAAAAGCATGCTAAGTATGGTGAACTAACTTGATTGACTTCAAAATCCTTGCTATTTTGAAGGCATCAGTCATATAAAAATAATGTAAAACATAATTAAAGTGTATGATATATACCTGTGGCTCAGACCCGGCAAAGTGCCAGCATGCTTGGGGCCTGTTATCTCAGGGAGGGTGAGGTACAATTGTGTTTGGGGCCTGTGCACTGGGACCAGGTGAGGGGACAGTTTGATTGGGGCCTGTGGACTCAGACCATGGGTAACATTGCTAGCATGTTTGGGGCCTGGCCCAGGGTGGGTTGAGGGTGCTGATTACAGGTGTGTTTGGGACCCCACATAGGAGGTTCCAACATCTTCTCCAAGCTTGGAGACAAAATATTACTCTGGAATACTCAAACCTGCAAGCCTGTGGCTGCAGGTCTAGTGCCCACACATTCTTGGAGCTCATTGCACAGCAAGGGTCACCTGTAGGGAAAGCCAGAAAATTATCATCAGGTGTGCCTGCTTCCCTGCAGGGACAGTGATAGCCATTAACAGAAAGAATCCACACCACCTCAGTTCAGAGGAACCTGCCTGTCAGTCCTGGGGCATCAGCCCTGTGACCCACAGAACCCCAGTGCAAATTACACTGAAAAGTTTTTAGGCAGTAAAAAACACTTGGAGGTTTGAGCAATGTCTAGACAGCAAGTAAGCCTAGCATATTAGGGTCACACTCAGTCCCACAGGAGGTGACACAAACAGAGGATACCATAAAATCCCACCCACCCCACTGACCCCACCCTGTACTGTGCGTCCCAGTAGACACTTCCAGGATTAGTACCCACTCTGATCATGCCAAGCTGTACTGCCGGCCACCTCCACACTGCAACATCTCCATACTAGCCACCTAAATAGCCTACTTCATGGAACCTTCCCCCTTCCAAACTCTGACATCTACCTATTGTTGCCCCCTTGGGGCATCACTTTTTCCCCAGACAGGGAGCACAGGAATATCTGGCAACCACCTACAAGGGGGTACCAGTGAGTCCTCTGAAATCTGCTCAGATGAGGTACAGTAGAGGAACAGGGTCAAGGGCTATTGCTCCAGAGCCACACAAGCAAGGGATGTCTGTGATCAGGATCCTGTGTCAATAGTTACAAAAAACAAATACCTTGGAATAACACCAACAATGGATGTCAATCACAAATATAACGAAAACATATTAAACACTCAAGAAAGAAATTGAGGAGGAAACGAGAAGCTGGAAAATCTCCCATGTTCTTGGATAGGAATGATTAATACTATGAAAATGGTAATTTTACCAAAAGCAATATATAGATTCAATACTATACCAATAGAAATCCCAGCATCATTCTTCACAGAGATAGAAAAAGAATAATGTCAAAATTCATATGGAATGGCAGAAGGTCTCAGAAATCCAAAAATATTCTCAGCAAATGAAACACCTCTGGAGGTATTAACATACCCTATCTAAAGCTATCCTACAAGCCTTATTTGCAAAAACAGCATGGTATTGGCATAAAAGCCAATATATAGACCAATGGAACAGAAGTGAAGGCCCAGCACATTGTTCAAGTAACTATGGCTACTTAATATTTGACAAAAGATCCAACAACCTACCATGGAGAAAAGACAACATCCTCAACAAATGATTCTGGACAAATTGGATTACCACATGTAGAACAATAAAACTAGACAGTCCTCTCACCATACATAAAAATCAACTCCAAAAGGTTTAAGGACCTCAATATAACACACAAAACTCTTAAATGACTGGTAGAGGAAAACAGAGAGAACTCTCCATGATATAGGAGTGGGGAAAGACTTCCTCAACAATACCCCAGTAGCTGAAGAAATTAAACAATCACTCAACCAGTAGGATCTCATGAAGCTAAAAAGCTTTGTTCCAAACAAACATACCATAGACAGAGCCAACTGACTACCACAAATAGGAGAAAATCTTCAACTACACCACTGACAGAGGTCTAATATGTAGAATCTACAAATATCTCAAAAAACTAAGCAATAAAAAAACTCAAACAATCCACTTGAAAAATGGTGTAGAGAACTCAATAGAGGATTCTCAAAGGAAGAAAAACAAATGGCTAATAACATGTTCAACAACCTTAACCATCAGTGAAATGCAAATTAAAATAAAATATGAGATTCTACCTTACTTCAGTTAGGATGGCAGTCATTAAGAAATTAAGCAACAATAAATGTTGGAGAGAATATGAAGAAGGAGGAACCCTCCTTCACTGCTGGTAGGAGTGCAAATTTGTACAACCACTATGGAAATCAGTACAGAAACTCCTGAAAAAGATGAAAATATAGCTACCAATGGACACTCCTATTCCTCCATTAAGCATTTACCCTAAAGGGTTCACTCCTCACTGTAGAGATATTTGCTCAACCGTGATTATAGCTGTTTAATTCAAAGTGGAATCAATACAGATGGCCATCATTTTACAAATGGATAATGATGTTGTGGTACATTTACACAATGGAATTCTACTCAGCATTAAGCAAAAATGCTGTAATGAAATTAGTAGGAAAATGGAAGGACTTGAAATATTTCATACTAAGGGAACTCTGTGTCTTGTAACTTCTAGTACCAGGAATGGTTACAACCCACATTGAGTTATTGATGGGAGAGACCTACCAGGTCCACAAAGCACTTGACAGACTTCTCTCAAAGCATTTGATTACAGTCTGAGGTAAAATGTAAAACCCTAATCCTGAAGACAACACGTGCTACTGACTCAGAACATGATGAGATTCGGCTGGAATCTGGAAAGAAGCCAGTTCCCAGATGGTTAGCCCATATAATGCTAGAAAGTGCTATATGATCTTAAGTGAGAAAATGGCCAACAATGTTGTGAGCAAACAGGGAAAACTGATATATGAAAGCATCCAGACGGATAAAACATACACACCTGTGCAATGGTGGCACCCAGCCTAGGTGGGTAACCAATGACTTTCTGATTGGTTAAGAGTCCCACTCAGTGGAACTGGGAATCAAGTCAATGTCCTATGAAGACCAAGATTATGGAGTCCAATGAGAAGATCCCACTAGTTTTTGGCTAAAAGAGAGGCTACCCCCATCAAAATCTCTCTAAATTAATAATGCTTTTCCCCTTAAGCCTAAAGTGATATCACTCTGTGCTAGATAATCTGTTTTTCCTTTTCAGAAGGCAGAAAGAACTGAGAACAACCCTAATCTATCAACAAGACAAGAAAAGATAGCTGACTCTCTGTCAGGAGATGAACCACCCCTAGCACATCAGCTAGGTCCCAGATGAAACCACAGAGGAACTGGCAAGATGAGCAAGAGTGCTGCTTCCACTGAAAGCCTGACAACCTGTGCCAGGGTGATGGAGACAGACTGAGGTCATTCAAAATCTACCAAAGCAGAAATCCAGAAGCTTCTGAGAGCACAACAGTAAAGTAAACTTAAAGCATACCCACCACAGCTCAGGAAATTTTGCAGAAGAGGGGGTAGAAAGATTGTAAAAACCACAGGGTGGGTGAGAATATCAAGAAACATTGCTGTCCCACCACAAGGACTGACTGCTGCTTTAGCAACTCATAACCCACAACCCCAAGAAGAATACCAGCAGTCCCACTGAGGAGGGCTCTCAGCACAATGGGTGTAGGTAGGAGGGAAATGATGGCACCAACACATGATGTGTCCATACAAAATTTCTACTTAATAAAAATATGTATTATATAATTTGAAAATGAGCATTTTATACTTTTTATTTACTGTTGCTGTATTTGAAATTTATATAGGAAATATTTCCATATTACTGATGGCAACCAGCAAACAGTCCTTAGTCAATAATGCTGAGATATTTTGATATACAACACACACACACACACACACACACACACACACACACACACACACACACACAGGTCCTACTGAATGGCATGTTCAATCCTTTGGAAAGCAGATGAAAGCAGTGATTTAGAAAATGAGCAAAATGTACAGAGTACCCAATTGCAAGTTCTAAGTAGCACTAGGAAGTCATTATATAATTCCTGCTTTTAGGCTGAATGATGCCAAAACAGTCTTAGAGAGTGATTGACACTCTTGTTACAGTTCTACAGCTACTGAAGTGAATGTTGTGATATGATTCACTCAGAAAATTCTCTTCATGATTACCATGTATAAATGCATTTCTTGTTATAGGTAATCATATAGGTATATTTTTTGTTCAAAAGAAAAGTATTAATTATAATGATAAAAATTAGTGGCTTTTAAAACTGTAATACAAACATGTTTTCTTGAGATTCCTTATAAAATATTAGCATAAACACCTTCTCATTTACATTTTGAATTATAGAACTAAAAGATTAAACAATTTTTTCCCAAGACTTTATTTCTTGGCAGTGGAGAAGAGGACACATTCATTACATTCTTGTCCAGGTGAAACAGTAGAGAGACTGGAACACCAGGCATAGAATGATGTTTGACAATCTTGGTGGGTAACTCTCCCAAGAAGAGTTATTTAATTTTTGGTTTTATATACAAGATATTTTCCATGGTATTTTTCATGTTATTGTATGTATTTCCACAGTAAAACTCTCTTGTGATTAAAGAGAACTGGAATAATTTCAACACTGCAACAATATTTCTTGGGTTAGAGTTATAAAGTGAACAAATTGATTCCATGTAGGTTCGGAATAAATAGAATATTAGCACATGCACATATATGCACAAACTGCATACATATAAAGTACATACCAAGCTAACCTCAAAGTGGTTGTGAACATATACTCAGGTAGACTTGGCTCAAATCTTAGCTATTTTGTCTCCCAGCTTCTCGATGACCTCGAGCAGTCTCTGAGTCTCAGTAATCTGTTGATAGAATTATAATACATATTTTCAAGACTGGGGTAATAGTTAAGTGTAGTAATACTTACAAAGGACTAAGAATGTTTTTAGTACATACTAATCTAAAAAATATTGGAATGACAACATATGTAACATGGTTTCAAAATCAGACTGGAGGTGGCTATGTTCATAAAATAATGATTTATTCATATAGCATAAGAATCTCTTGAAAAAAAATTGAGGGAGGATTGAGAAGCTAGAGAATAAGATGGTGCTAAATATAAACTTAGAAAATAAAATTGTCATGACATACCCTGTACATTGCTATACACAACTTAGAAATATTGCTTCAGGCTTTCTACTTAAAGGAAGACAAGGTTATTTAAACTTTACTATGTCTCAAATAAATATGAAACAATGGTTACAGAGAAGACTAGAGTTCTGTAAGCTAATTCTGTGGCTTTCCTCGTTTTGTAAATACTGTAAGTAATATCCTCAATAATTTCATAATAATACATGTTAATAGAAGCAAGAGCATATCAAGGTATAATTCAGTAAAAAGATTATGAATGAGGGGAACAAATGACATATGGATAGCCTTCTGGTGACATGGCCTAATCCAGTCTAAGGCTCAAATGTAGGTTAGTTGGATATGTAAATTAAGCTCAGGAAATCTTCCAGATATATTGTTTATTAAAGCCAACCTTTTGGAATCCAACTTTTTTCTTTTTTTGGTAAAAAGGGTTTATTTTGGCTTACAGACTCAAAGGGAAGCTTCATGATGGCAGGGAAAACAATAGTATGAGTAGAGAGTGGACATCACCTCCTGGGCAACATCAGGTGGACAACAGGAACAGGAGAGTGTGCCAAACACTGTCAAGGGGAGACTGGCTATAATACCCATAAGCCCACCTCCAACAATACACTGCCTGCAGGAGGCATTAATTCCCAGATGTCCATCAGCTGTGAACCTAGCATTCAGAACACCTAAGTTTATGGGTGACACCTGAATCAAACCACCACTTTCTGCCCCTGACCCCCATAAACTGATAAACATCCATGATGTAAAATGCAATGCATTCAGTCCAACTTTAAATGTCCCCATAGTTTGTAATCAATCCCCATGATTTTCAAACATTTCCATAGTCCAAGATCTTTTAACTGAGCCATAATACCCAAATGTCCCCCCCAAAACCCATAGTGGCACAGAATAAACACTCACACTGCAAAAGATGGCATTGGGCATAGCAAAGAAATATTCAGCCAGTACAAAACTTAAACAGGGCAAACATAAACTCTGCAGCTCCAAGTCCAACAACTCTAGCCAGTGACAAGTCTCCAAGTCCGATAATTCTAACAAGCAACAGTGTCTGGATTTCTCATTCCACCCCTCCAGCCAGGCTACTCACAGTCTTGGAAATCTTCATCTGGGGCCAGCAGCTTTCCTTAGCAGCCATCTCATGGTCATGGCATCTCTACGGGGTCTCCACTGCAACCTACGGTTCATCCTCATGACTCCATTGTGTCTCCATGCAGGCAATCCTGCTGCACACTGCCCATGGCCATTTCCAAAACACAAAACCTTGTTGCATATTCAATGACCCTCTCTTTCTTGCATTTCTTATACTCCACAATATCACGTAGGGTTAGGGTTATCCTGAATAAGATTAAAGTTATATTTGCTGAGAATATTTTGGGAGTTAGGTTTCTTGGCACAGTTGTGAAAAATCTATGAATTTAAGCATTAAATGAACTGGACTTTAATCTGACACTCACTTATTAGAGGTTTATTCAAAAACTACCCCAAATCAAGACACCTAATTAAAGACATGTATTACTTTTTTTTTTTTTTTTGAGGTAGAGTTTCATTCTAGCCAATGCTGACCTGGAATTCACGATGTAGTCTCAGGGTGGTCTCAAACTCGTGGTGATCCTCTTTCCTCTGCCTCCCAAGTGCTGGGATTAAAGGCATGCACCACCACACCTGGCTAAAACACATTGCCATTTTTAACTTAGATTTCTCAAACTCATGGAATGATTAGTTTTATATGTAAACTGCATGAAAGAAGGAACTGCATTTCCTTCAGAGACTTACCTCCAGACCTATAACACTCCTTCACAGTTGGTAATTATGATGGTTAAGTTTTGTTGTCAACTTTATCTGTTTAGGAATCCACAGACATTCCTCATGATCAGGTCTCTGTGGAAGGATTAACTGAAGGTGGAAGTCCTTCCCCTAGGGTGAGCCCTTCCCCTGGAGTAGGTGGGCCACTCTCGGAGGGGGGCTTTATCTAAGGAACCTCTGGGAAAAAAGAATCCCTTCCTCCCACCTGGCTGGTGCTGCTTGCTTCCTTCCAGCGTGGACTGAAGACCGTGGCTCTCCAGGAAGTCTTCAGTGCTGGATTGGGACTACTGAGGCACCCAGCAGTAGGTGGACTGAGTAGCTAAGCAGGTTCCTTGACCCTCATGCTTACAAACTGCTATTGTTGGACTACCATAAACTAATCAACTAAATTCCCTTTTAATACAATTCACTCTATCAGTTCTGTAGAGAACCCTGACTAGTACAGTAATTATAAAAGATGATTTTTTAATTTTTAAAACATGGTGAAATAAATATGTGGTACAACTGGCTTAAATGAGACTGTGAAGGGCAAATATACCATGACAAGGATCTTAAATGAATTTACAAATACATCGTCAATATCCACAGGAACAAAATTGCATTCTTACCAGACACTGCTCATAATTCCCTAATCAAATATCGTCTGTATTATTGTCTGCTTTCCACAGTGTTTCTGTAAAATAGCTCAAATAACCATGAAAGAAATGCAACAGTAAAGTTGGTTATTTTGGAGTATCTATTTTACATTAGTTTGTTCCTATAATATCACTCCAACATACATTTGATCGGCTTGTGAAAAATTACTGATAAAGTTGTTATTCACATTGAATGCATATTGTAGAGCTAGTTTAAATGATTAAAAATACTATGGATAATTTTCTAACCTCCCCTCATTACTTGAAATAGCACGAATATAACTTTGTTTCCTAGTTTGGAATTAAGGAAATCAGGTTAAAGTTTTTTCTGACTTGTGTCAAAATTTTCTGTGCCTATAAATATTTCTTTGGAACTTTAGAGTAATTTTTTCCTTTCATTTTGCTAAAGGCACTATCCTTAGGTGTTCTTTACCCCTAGTATTCATTGTTCTTGCTATTCAATTATTCACTTTTTGGGGAAAGTGGGGGTCTTATGTTGCTCAGTTTTTAAAAAGTGAAAGACAAAACCATTTATGAAAGATGCCTGAGCCTGCACTTCAGTCCTGGCCCAGCCCCATTCAAAAACTTCACAAAGGGTATATCTAATATAATTCAGTAAAAAAAAAATTATATATCTATATATATATATGATTGAGGGGACTCCGCTGGTGACCAATGGCTGGGCTCTGATGATTACCTTTCCTCCTGCAAAGCACTGCTTTTCAACCACTGCTCTCCAGGGGGAGGCACTTTGTTCACTGAAGGGAAAGATCATCCCTGGTCACTACCCTCTGGACGCCACAAGTACTTCCTCTGTTGTGAGACCAAAAAATGTCTTTTTACAATATTAAATGTCCCTCCTAATTAAGAACCACTACTTGAGTGCTGCAGAGATGGCTTAGTGGTTAAGGCGCTTGCCTGCATAGCCAAAGGACCCAGGTTAGATTCTTCAGGACCCGTAAAAGCCAGATGCACAAGGGGGTACACTCATCTGGAGTTTGATTGCAGCAGCTGGAGGTCCTGACACACACACACTCTCTCTCTTTCTCTCTCTGCCCATTTCCCTCTCTCTCTCTCTCAAATAAATGAATAAATAAACAATCACTAGAGAGCTAGAAGTGAGAAGCAGGGCTGTGGGTTAAGTAGAAGCCACATCACAAAGAATCTCAAATGCCCATGCCAAGACATTGAATGACTCTAAGTTCAATATGAGATAACGTTAACTTGAGAAAGTTACTGCAGAACTTATAAGAGCAATCATTTGAAGGAAACAGGAAGGAAGGCATAGAGATCAACTGAGAGCCGTGATAGCCTCACCAAGGCTAGACCAGTGAACAGATGCAGGGGACAGGAAAGAGGGAAAAAGAAAGAGTTGTCAAATAGAGCTTAATCTCTTGGCCACATTAAATATTTACATTCACTGAATTCCTTAAGAGGAAAACAAGAAGATACATGAGGTTTGAAAATAACAAATATAAAGTACTGATAGGCCATGAAAATATAAAGTGAAATAATTATTTGGAATTTATGGGATATTCTGTGCTGAAGATGTTTATGTGTGTGTAGTTAGAGATGTTTATTTGAATGTCATTAGCTAAACCAGAGACTGAAATTCTGAGGAAAGCATGCAATGTCAAAAAGAGAATAGAGTAGGCCTGGGGATAGAGCTTCAGGGTAGAGCCCTTGCCTAACTTGTGTGAGGCCTTGAGTTCAATAACCAGTAGCCAAAAGAAGAACTTTTCATTTTGCACTAGGGAGATGGCTCACTCGTTAAAGGTGCTTGCTTGCAGTCTGTTCATCTCTGTTCAGTTCTCCATCACCTACATAAAGCCAGATGTAAAAAGAGGTGCATATCTGGTGTTTTTTTTGCAGTGGCAAGAGACTCTGTCATGTGTACACACCAATCTATCAATCCATTAAATTAAAACATAGACCAGAACAGATGGTTACAGCTAAGATTTACAGTTGAATACAATTAATGTGCATGAAGCATATTTGCTTAAGGTAATTCTGCTCTTACGTTTTTTTCCCTTGTAGCTCAGTGAACACATAAGAATGGAAGATGTAAATGTCTTACCAATGCTGGTGCCTACGAGGGCTTTAAAATTACTATCAGCTGACTAACTATTGTATAGACTTATGATTCTACAACCTTAACCTTCTTTCCTCAGAGCATTTGCCTTAAAAACATGTGTTTTAATTCTTCTTCTACCCTTTTGTGATATACATTTTTTTTAAAATTCTACTTTCTTTTTTTTTAAATTTTATATTTATTTATTTATTAATTTGAGAGAGAGATACAGAAATAGGCAGGTAGAGAGAGAGAGAGAGAGAGAGAGAGAGAGAGAGAGAGGGTGCGCCAGGGCCTCTAGCCACTGCAAACGAACTCCAGATGCATGCGCCCCCTTATGCATCTGGCTTACGTGGGTCCTGGAAAATCGAGCCTCGAACCGGGATCTTTAGGCTTCACAGGCAAGCGTTTAACCACTAAGCCATCTTTCCAGCCCTGTGATATACATTTTTATAAAAGTTTCTTGATAGTTTCTTTCTTGAGTGCTTGGGAATCATGTCTTTAAAATATAATTCTTAAGGGGCCAGGGAGATTATTCAAGGGTTAAAGGTACTTGCTTGCAAAGCCTGCTAGACCTGGCTCTATCCCTAGTACCCAAGGAAAGCCAGATGCACAGACTGGTGTATGCATCTAAAGTTTGTTTGCAGCAGCAAGAGGACTTGACATGCCAAATTCACTGTCTCTTTCAAAGAAATAAATCAAGTAGTTTTTAAAAACTATAATTCTTGGGCTGGAGAGATGGCTTAAAGGTTAAAGCACTTGCCTGGAAGGCCTAAGGACCCAGGTTTGATTACCCAGTACCCACACAACGCCAGATGCAAATGGTAGCACGTGCATCTGGAGTTTGTTTGCAGTGCCTAGAGGCCCTAGTCTGCTCATTCTCTCTTTCTTTCTCTTTTTCCTCTCTCTCTTTCTATAATAAATAAAAATATGTTTTTTTAAAAAACTGTAATTCTTAAGGAAAACGTTAGTTTGCCTAGTCTTCCTGGAAAAGAAAGAACCTAACTTCCATAGGTGCCAATTAAGAAAACATCAATGGAAAAATCTTGGTGTAACAAACTTGGTGCGCAGCGTGGAATGATTTAGCCTGTTCTATAGATCCCATGGGCAGAGTCTTGTAGTGCTCTCCAGTCCTTATCTGCACCTTTACTCCAGTGTTTCTTTCGGAACCAATGAGTTCTGTGTTTTGGTTTCTCACTTCTAGTGCAGGAATGTGGAGTGATGTTTTCCTTTGTTTGTTCAACCTCGTATGGTGATTTTGTTTTTTATTAACATTGGCCCTTCACAGAGTGTGAAAGCTGGTATCAAAAACTAATCCTAACACAGCTGGTACCAGTCTGTCTTCACTGGAAGCTGTGGAGAATGGATTCCACTATGGCTTTTCCAATATCAGCATGAGTTGTAGGATGTCCCCGTAGTGTTACATCTGTTCCAGTTAAGAGAAAAGACATAACTGAGCCAAAGCACCAGCAGCTGGGCGTGGTGGTGGAGGATATTTCAACCTAGTAAAGTGGATTTGGGCAGATCAGCAAGAGCCACTATAGTGTCTACTTTGCAATGCTCAAATCTATTTCTTCTTGAATTAAATTAATTCCATGCAGGTCCAGCTTTTCATGTTTAAGTACCTGAAGAAATTTTGAGGAAAACCCTTATTTGGAAAAAAAAAATCTATAGCTCCTGTTGTTGCAATTGGTTCTGAGATATTCATTTGTTAAAAATTTCCCAGACTTCTCTTTCCCTGGACTGGCACTTCTGGATGGAATGGCTTGTCCTATGGCATGTGAAGCCCTGATTATCATACCTGTAGTAACCAATGGATATTTAGAATTTTCTTTAATGGTAAAAGTGGTTATGTAAATATAGAGAACCATTTAGCAAATCACTCTTTTGTTGTTGCTTGCCCTTACAGAAACAGCATGTGGATTAAAATTTTGTAGCTCAGACTTCTGAGTCCTTAGAGTAGTACTGGCTGGAAAACAATGGACAGGATTGACAGCTGACTGACAGTCTGGATGAAGCACTGCCTCTTCTTTAAATGCCAAAAGGCCATTTGCCATCAAAGGACCGATTGGTATCTTTGAGGTATCTTTGCTACCGGTTGCTAGAATATTAGACATCCAATAGTGGAAATATTTGTTTGACCTTTGTGAAGGGAACCCATGCTCTTTGGGACTTTACATGATCTTCATTTCTCTTCTCTGTTAAAGAATCCATTGCTCTGCACTGATTTGCCAAAAACCATATGGCCAGACATCTACTGGTAAATGCATTTTGATGATGACGTTGTATAGGTCCTCTTTCATGAAGGATTCTCTCCTATGAGCATTAACTTACAAAACAAATATTCTGTGTTGTATTTACCTCCCGTCTCCATCAAAATGCTTCTTCTCCAGATTTATTTGTCTCCAGTGGTGTTCCTTCAGATTTATAACCAACCACATAATCTCTTTATAATGCTCACAAATTATTTCATTTTCTATGTTTACCATAGATAATTTCCTTGTCCTTTCACAGTAGATGATCAGAAACATTGCTCTGTTCAAAATATCTCCAAATGAAAGACCACCAGGGCTGGTGCTCAGTAAAGCAATCACTTTCTTATCAGACAACATATGTGTGGTCCAGCCCTAAGGTGTGGGATGGATTGGGAATTCCAGTCTAAAGATATACAAAGTGTCTGAGCTTTGCCAGGAGTTCCTAAGTGTGCGGTGTGGTGTGGCTTTTGGGTTTTGGCTTGTGGCCCTTCTCTCTCTCTCTCTCTCTCTGCTTGGATCTGTGAAGGCAAGCCAGCTTCGTCTGCCTTTATGAAACTTTCCCTGCTTCAATGAATCCCTTCCTCCCATAACTGTTCCTGGTCTGGAAGTTCATCCCAGGGACATGTGGATGTCTACTATAGTGTGCAATGTCATAAAGAGAGAGAAGGTCTTTTGTTTTTCTAGAAAAAGAGAGTAGAGTACTTCTGAAGGCCCCACCATTTCAGAAAATTTGGAATTTCAAGAATTTTAGATACACCTGCCAATATACCCAATCTCAAGTCCCTCCCCTTCCTCCCAGGTCTTCTAGCCACTGCAAACAAACTACAGATGCATGCACCACATTGTAAACCTGGCTTCATATGGGTACTAGAAAATCAAACCTAGGTTATTAGGCTTTGTAGACAAGCACTTTAACTGCTGAGCCATCTCTCCAGCCTAAAAAAATTAACATTTCAGAATTCCATCACTCTGAAGGAGAAACAATGATTCTGCATCAGTAATGCTTTCAAGTGGTTCCTGACCTAGTATCACACTAACATCCACGGAAATTCAACTTACACACCTCCAGTTCAAATCTCAAGGACAAATCCACATTTTCTTTAAAGTATAGGGGAGAATTTCAATAAGCAGGAGCAATAGAACCACTAAAATAAACAAAATAATAGAGTTGACTATTTTATTGTATTTTACTTAATATAGGTGAAACATCATTTCAACTGTAGGTGATATAATAATTATCAGATACATAATATAGTTTTTCTTACTTTTTCCTTTTTTATTGTTGAAAAAGACTATTGATAGTTGATAGTTTCTAAGATTATGTTTATCCCAAATATTTTTTGAAAAATATTGCAAATATTTATATACAGAGAATGTCAAAATATCAATAAAACCAATAGCTATAATATAGTGGAAATGAATGACGAGCAGTTTTGAGTGGCAGCTGTGTAGGAGTCATTAGGCTATATTCATTTTATTTTCTTTATTCTCAAGCATACACTTTGCTTTTATTTGCTTTACTAAATAAACTTCTGCTTAAACTGTCCATGTTTCTTAGCTGAATTATTTCCATGAAGAAGGTAAGAACCAAGAAGAAATCTTCACTGGTAACAATATGACTTTTTAAGCCAGGCATAATGGTGCACACCTCTTGTCCCAGCACTCGGGAGAGGAGGCAGAGATAGCAGGATCACTGTGAGTTCAAAGTCAGCCTGAGACTACATAGTGAGGTTCAGGTCAGCCTGGATTAGAGGGATACCCACTATGGGAAGAAGAAAACAAACAAACAAACAAACAAAAAGTAAAACAACAATAACTTTAAAAAATACATTTCAAAATTAGACTCACAACAGAGCAGTGTTACCATGTTTGTTAAATTAATGAAAACTATAGAGAAAATTAGGCAATTTAAATGGCTAATAAATGGTTGAATCAACATTTGAACCCAGGAAAAGTTAAGCAAAGTTAGTGCTCTTTGTAGAGAGGGAAGAAAAAAAATAAAACTAAGTATACTTGTTATAGAATAACTAGGCTGTTTTGTTAAAATAATTCCCTTGAAGAGATTATAATGTAGGAGCTTCCATGTAGTGCTGCTGGCTTCTGAAGCTACCATGTAAGCATTTTTTGTGGGGGGGGGGGCAACAGGACCTATGCTGCTATTGCCATCCAGTTTATTTCTCCACAGTAACCTTCATAAAACTAAATTTGTTTATTTTATTCTTCACCCATGATAATATATTCTTATTTTAAACTTTGGAGAGAGGAATACATAAATAATCCTATTAAGAAAAAGGATTAAAGCCAAAGTTCAGTTCTGAGTCCATTACAATGTTATATTTTCCCTTTTTCCAAATACTGCAAGGGTCCAGGACTTCCCTATTCTACTTCATCTTCTACACATATTATAGGATCTGCCACTACTAAGCCATAGGTGGAGTTTCTTTCAACCAACATACAAGATCCTTATTTTATTTTATTTTATTTTATTTTATTTTATTTTATTTTATTTTATTTTATTTTTTATTGACAACTTCTATACTTAAAGAAAATAAACCACAATATTTCCTTCCCCTCCCCCATTCACCTTCAGAACTCCAATCTCCATCATATCCACTCCCTCTCTCCATTAGTCTTTCTTTTAATTTGATGTCATAATCTTTTGCTCCTATTAAGAGGGTCTTACAAAGATATTGTTAGGCACTGTGAGGCCAATTTCTGTCTGGACAGTTGCATTGTAAGGAGTCATACCCTTCCTTTGGCTCTTACATGCTATCCGCCCCTGTTCCACAATGGACTCTGAGCTTTGAGACTCCATAGTGAATTCCAGGTCATCCTGGGCTAGAATGAAATACTAAAAACAAACAAACAAACAAACAAAAAACATAGATACATATTTTAAACAAAAATGAAAATGAAAAAGTAAAAAATAGATGACCCTTCCACCTCTCAAGATAAAACAACTCAATATATGCGTAAAAGATTGGAAAGGTGGGCTGGAGAGATGGCTTAGCAGTTAAGCGCTTGCCTGTGAAGCCTAAGGACCCGAGTTCGAGGCTTGATTCTCCAGGACCCACGTAAGCCAGATGCACAAGGTGGCACACGCATCTGGAGTTCGTTTGCAGTGGCTGGAGGCCCTGGCATGCCCATTCTCTCTCTCTCTCTATACCTGCCTATTTCTGTATCTCTCTCTCTCTCAAATAAATAAATAATAAAATATTTCAAAAAAGATTGGAAAGGTAATGTCATCAGCTATACTGATGAATATAGAAGCAATCATGCCTGTTCATATTTTATGTGCAGCTAATTCAGGTACAGAAGCGTATGTGCTGACTTTAGCATCAGGCATTTTCAGTCTCTCTGGCTGATTGGAAATTCCCAAGCAGTGATAATTAACAAGAAGCATCTCTGTAAATTGCTAGGGATGCATTCCCCACTTAAAGTCCAGAATACTCCTGGAGTTCTTTTCTTGGCTCATATTTTACAATGAAAACAGAGCAACTGTGGAGGAGTGTTGGGTGTCCATACAATTCCTCCTCTGTGGAATATTTCTTCCATTTTCTATATTTGTTCCTGTCTTAAAACAATTGTAAAGAGTTTTCCTTGGCTCTTCTAGTTGTCTGCACATTTCTGGTTCTCCAACCCAAATTGTTCCATGTTCTTTCTTTCTGTCTTGGGCTTAGCATTAGTTAAAATTATTTGTACAGTTTTTGGTTGAAGGTGAATAAAGACTTCTTATTGGAAAACAGCAGATATACTGGTGGTTGCAAACAATGTTAACTATTCCATATTAAGGACTTGTTAATTTGCGTTCATCTCATAGCAACAACCTGGAATTAATGAAGGCCTTTAGTTTAGTTTTTTTTTTTTTTTTTCTCCCGGTCCTTCACTAGATTAAGTGCATGTCTTCAGAAAAAATCTCTTCTGTGATTTTACTGCTGTCTGCATTCTGTGAATTAGAAATACTATAAAGTTGTGGTGTCATTTCTCTCTGCTGAGCTGTCAATTAGGGGAAAGTCAAATTTGTGTGAAGTAGGAAGAAGAGCATGACTGACTTGATTAGATTTAGGAAGTAATTGGAGGAATATTGGTCTCATCCATACCATTTTACATTCATGATCTCTTTGTTCTTTTATCAGAGCACATGGCTCTTCCTATACTCAGGGATGTTTCAACTTTCACCAAGTGCAAATCATCATTGACCAAGTGGCCATGACCCTTCAATAAGTACCAATTTCATGAAAGACTCAAGTGCATGGTTGGTCATGTAGACATGTAAATAGAGAAGCTCTATTTCTGAGAGATTTATTTGAAAGGTTTGGTTTTGAACCAAAGGAAGACTCTAGGACATTTCAGGTGTTTCCTTGAGCCTTTCTTCAGTGACATGTAAAATGGAACATGTTTTATATGTTGAAAGCACAAAGCCAACCTCCTCTGGCATGGTAATGTAATATACGGTCTGGGGAAGAAACTATTCTCACTATTCCATAGTTCCTGTTGTGCAGTAAATGTTCAACAAGTATTTGAGGGATAAATGAATAAACCAAAAGATAATCAGTGTGTTGTGAGATATGTTTTGTTTTTACAGAAGAAAAGGGAGCCAAACATTTATTTGTTAGGCATCCATTTGAATTCATGAAATTGTATGCATAGAAGCTACTCTTAAATCAGGAAAACCACATGCAGTATTCTTATTGCTGCTTTTTGGAGTCAAAATTGTACACTCTCCTCTCAAATGGTAACAAGTGTCTGTGAATATAATTTATCTATTTGCATGTTTATGCAAACCGGTAGAGATAATTTGAACTTGATTTAAGTTTATAAAAATTCTAACATGGGCCAAACTGGCAAAATTTTAATTGCATACTTAAGTTACATCAAAATGAAGAGTCATGAACATGTTGTCAGTAGACATGTTGATATACAATGTAGATAGCATTATAGAATTTGTCCAAGTATCCTAGAAGTTTCTTTATCACAATTTCAGTAATCAGTGACTCATTTTAAGGTAAAAACAAAGCAAGAATAATTGTCACAACTGCTCTAAATGTCAGTGAAGATTACTGAAGATCTGCTCTATTTTTTGGGAGGGAGAGGTAGAGAAATGTTTAATCTAAACTTTAGTGGTCTCAGTTGCTTTAAGTCAAAGTAGTAGAGAATCTTACCTCCTATTTTGAAACTCTATGCAAAGTCCCAAATGTTACCATTCTTACAAGATATAAACAGAAGAGTGGATTTCCGGTCAAGGTGGCATCTGCCTAACCACACCTCACCTTGTGAGGAAGGAAAGGCAAGACCTTTAGGGTTCATTAGGGTTCACTGGGGGTTTTTAGGGGTTTGAAGATTCTAGTAGACCTCCAATGGGAGGGCACAGAGGAGCAAAGTAGAGAATCCACTGATTCCCATGCTCTCAGGTAGCCCCCACCAGTTCCCTAATCCCCTCAAGCAGCCATCCTAGCCACAGTCCCAGCTGTAGGTTCCCTTTGCACTAACTGGAGGCTAAAGTAGACCCAGGCCAGCAGGCTAACATTCCCCCACCCTAGGCTCCACGTGCAAATTCTGTCCCCCTTGCTGCTGCCCCACCCCATGGCTCATGTGTGGGAGCACCACCTGTGAATGCCATCTCCCTCACTGCCACCCCACCCCCACTCCCCATGCATGGGATCTCCATACTTGGCTACTGTCCCCCTTTCTGCCACCCCACCCTCAACCCTCATGCATGGAAATTCCACCCCGGGAATGCCATCCCCCTCACTGCCACCCCACCACACTGTGTACAGACCCAGAACCAGGCCAGCAGGCTATTCTTCATACTTCCCTCCCCTTTCCTGCAACCCCACCAGAACTGCCACCAATCCCCCCTTTGTGCATGTCACCTGACCTGCAGTAGTCCCATATCCCTGCCCTGCTATGCCATAAGACCTGGCTGTCCCAGCCACCCCCAGCTACATGGCCCCAATGGACCCACTGTCCCTTCCCTCAACACTCACCATCTCAGAACCACCACACATTCCCATCATCTGCAACCCAGCCACAACACCAGTCTGCTTTGTCCCAGTTACCCCCACCCCCTGACCTTTTGGGCCACCTGACCACACAGTCCCATACCCTGAACCACCAAACAACAAGCCCCTTCATCAGGTCCTCGGGCCCCCACAATAGCCTCACAGGCTCCTACCCTCTGAGCAGGCAGGCCCCATTGCCATCAGAAGCCTAATCGAAGCAAAAATAAAAGGGAACAATCACTCAAGACACTTCAAGGGTAAACTATAGCTTCCTCCTAATTCAATAAGATTCCTTCACTGTGATGGGCAGACCACGGTGCAAAAGGAATAACATGAAAAATCAAATGCAAATAAATCCAATAAGATTTCCAAGTCCCACAATATCTTCAATCAAAACATAGAAGATACAATAAGATCAGAACCCCAAAAAGAAGATACAAGCTATGCAATCCTGGCCAAGCAAGTAGCAGAACTTGCAGAAAGTCAACAAAGGGCCAATAATTGTATGAATGTTGTCCTCACTAGATTAGACCTAATAGAAAAGAATCAGGAAGGGTTATTCCAAAGACACCTAAAAAATATGAATGAGAGCCCAAAAAGTGGGGGGACTAAGCTCAATGAAGACATAAATAAATGCCAGGATGAATTCCAAGAAGCATTAAGAAAATCAGAAAATGACATGAAAAGGGAACTCAACAGAGGGATAGAAATTATATATCTATACATAAAAAAGCAGTAGAAAATACAAACCAAATTGAACAAGCCCAAAATTCTATAGATGCTCTCAAGCATAGAGTCAGCCATGTGGAGGATTGAAACTCAGAAATGGAAGGCAAAACAGAGGAAACCAGTTCATGAGTCCAAAATTTAAATAAGTTCAAAAATTTCAGAACAGAACATGAGGGAACTATGGGATACCCTTAAATGTCTAACATTTGGATCATGGGAATACCAGAAGGGGAATAAATTCAGACCAAAGGTTTGGAGAATTTATTCAACAAAATTATCAGAGAAAACTTTCTCACTCTCTCTAGAAAGTCCCATTACGATACAAGAAGCTAACTGAACTCCACACAGACTGGACCAAAGGGGAAATTCTCCAAGACACATTATCATGAAGACTCTAAACATTGATAATAACAAGAAAGTCCAAAGGCAGCTAGGGAGAAATAACACATTACATATAAAGCTAACCCCATCAGAATTACTTCAGACATCTCAATGGAAACCCTGAAAGCCAGAAGGGACTGGAGTGGAATACTACAAAGTCTAAGAACTTATGGCTTCCAACCCAAACTACTCTACCCAGCAAAAGTATCCCTTATAACAGACAGTGAAAGAAAAGCTTTCCACGATAAAACTCAGCTTTACAATTATATGAACACAAAGCCAAACCTACAGAGAGTACTTCAATCTGCTGTCTTCAAGAAACCCACCTCACCACTAAAGACAGATACTTCCTCAGGGTTAAAAGGTGGAAAATGATATTCCGAGCAAACAGAAAAAAGAAACAAGCAGGCATTGCTATACTAATATCAGAAAAAAAATAGACTTCAAAGCAAAGGTAATTAAAAAAAACAAAGAAGGCCACTTCTTACTTATCAAGGGAATGGTCCAACAAGAGGATAAATATCATAATCATCAATCTTTATGCACCAAACACAGGCACATCAGAATTCATAAAACAAATCCTACTTGAACACAAAACAGAAATAAATCACCAACACCATCATAGTCTGGGACTTCAAAACTCCACTATCAGCAATAGATAGATCATTCAAACAGAAAATTAACAGGGAAGTAAGAGAGCTCAACAACACCATAGATCAATTAGATCTAACAGACAACTACAGAACATTCTTCTAAAATTAACAGATTACACATTCTTCTCAGCAGCCCATGGAAGCTTCTCTAAAATAGATCCTATACTGGGTCATAAAGCCTGCCTCCATATATTTAGGAAGATTGATATAATTTCCTGCATAATATCAGATCACACTGCTGTATCACTACAAATTAACAATAAAAGATGCACCAGGATTCTCACCAGCTCCTGGAAACTGAACAACATACTTTTAAACAATAAATGGTTAGTGGACAGAATAAAAAATGAAATTAAAAATTTTGTAGAAATGGGGCTGGAGAGATGGCTTAACAGTTAAGGTGCTTGCCTGTAAAACTCAGCCATGACCAACAGCCCAGGCCAGGTTCCTCACAGTCCCAGCCTGTGTTTAGCAATGCCCAACCACAGGGAGTTCTCAGATGAAGAAATACAAATGACAAACACCCACTTACAAAAATGTTCAACATCCCTAATCATTAGGGAAATGAAAATTAAAGCAACCATGAGATTCCACCTTACCCCAGTAAGGATGGCAAATATTAAAAAATCTAATGAAAACAAATGCTGGTGAGGTTGTGGAGAAATAGAAACCCTCATTCACTGTTGGTGGGAATGTAAGATGATACAACTATGGAAAACAATATGGAGACTCCTAAAAAGGATGGCTATAGAGTTATCACCAGACCCAGTTATTCCCTTACTGGGCATTTACCCTAAAAGCTCCATGCCTTGGTTCAGAGATATTTTCTCAAACATGTTTATAGCTGCACAATTCATAATAGCTAAGAGCTGGGATTAACCCAGATGTTCATCATTAGATGAATGGATAACCAAAATGTGGTATATATAAACGATGGAATTCTACACAAGAGTAAGGAAAAATGACACAATGAAATTTGAAGAAAAGTGGTCAAACTTGGAACAGATCATTCTCAATGAACTCACCCAATCACAGAAAGATAATTGTTGCATAGTCTCACTCATCTTTGGCTCTAACCTGAATCTGCCTGGGATGCTGACATACCTAGTTAGCATCTTGAGTAGTGGACAATAGGGAGGGAGTGATGGGGGGGCAGGGTAAGGCAGGGGGACACAACCTGGATGCAAATGGAGATAGTACCATAAAATCCTGAAAGACAGATTAAAATGTTGAACCTGCATTAGGTCCTTAGAGGGAACACCTGAATCACAGGGCTCTGGAGAAAGTATGATGAAGACTAACATTAATTGTCTCCTGTTGTTTTTCTCTCTCTCTCCCTCTCCGCTCTTTCTCTTTTATATTACCCATCTTTTTCTTCCTTCTTTTCGCTTGGTGCTGGCCTGTTACTCCCGGTACCAGCATGTGGTTTATATCCACAATGAGCTATTGATCAGAGAGACCTACAAAGTTTCCCAAAAGAAGACAGATTTCTGTCAGAGTACTTGACCCACTAAAGGTTAATGGTAAGACCCTACTGCCGAAGACACCATAGGCTATTGGTACAGAACATGGAGTGACCTGGCTGGAATCTGGAAGAGAGTCAGTCCACAGACAATTATCTTGTCTAGTGCCAGAAGGTGCTACATGAATGACTGAGGGAATGTGACCAACATCTGTACAAGCAACTTGAGGTCTAAGCAGCAAATAACCTGACATGATGCTCACACAAGTGCAATAGTGGCACAGAGCCATGGTGGGCAACCAACTGCTCTTTCTTTGGCTAACATCCACTCAGTGGCACAGAACTCATAGCTGGAACTGGGAAACAAGTCAGAACCATATCCAAAAAATTAGCCCACTCTCCAATATCAAGCTCCCACCAATTGTGGGATACAAGAGGGCCTACACCTATTAAATTCCCTCTAAAATAACAATGGTTATCCTGTTTATCTGGTGCTGGCTTCACTCTCCATTGTAGAATTTGCTTCTCTTTTCCAGAGAGAAGCAGAACCTGAGGAGTGAATCAGCCCATCATGCCTCACCAGGGCCCAGCTGAAAACAGAGTAATTTGGGAAATGAGCAAGAGTGCTGTTTTCCTGGTGAACCTGGTACCAGCACAAGGGTGAAGAAGATAGACACAGAGAACACTCAACTCCTACCAAATCAGATATCCAGAGACACAGAGACTCCCAAGAGCTCATCACTGAAGTAGACCTAAAATGAACCCAACATGGCTCAGGGAAATTTATAGAAGAGAGGGCAGAAAGATTGTTAGAGCTACAAGTTGGGACATTCTGCACAGAGACATTGCCTCTTCCCATGACTGATGGCTACTCCCACAATGCATGACCCACATTCCCCAATGAGGAAGGTCCCTTCAGAGGGGGAAGGACAGGGAAGTGGCTAATAAATGTACCAACATGACATATAAACACTATGTACATAACTAATAAAAAAAGAAGAGTTCGAGACTAAGAAAATTTGAATGCTTATGTTGTATAGTGGTGTGAGTTCAAAACAGAAATACCTCCATTTTATTAACTGCCAAAAGAATAACTATCTCAGTATTAGAGAAAAGAAATTCCAAATGATGGTAAATTTGAATTCTCTTTCACTACAGCCCTAATTCAACACACTTAATAACCAATTAATTATTTCTAATCCCAGACAATTATAGTTTATCCCTTCCTGGATTTGAATGAGGGAAGTGATACTTAGAGGTCTCTCTAGATAGCAATACTGACTAGATTTAGTTACCTTCTATAGTACTTAAAATCTTACATAGAAAAAATAATTATCTAGCTATCTACAGAATAAAAACTGAAAACAACTATATACCCACTTAAAAAATAAATATGAATCTAGACACAGACTTTTCACCTTTCAAAAATTAACTCAAAATTGATTATCAAGATGAATGTAAGGTAAAAAGTCTTCTAGATGGTAACTAGGATAAATTTTATGTCACTACTGGCTTGGTGATTTTCTTTTTTAAGAGTTAACACCAAAGCAGAATTCATGAAAGAAGATTGGTAAGTAAGGCTTTCATAGCATTAAAGAAGCCTATTCTGTGAAGGACACTGCTGTGAAAATGGAAAGATAGTCTCAAAGCTGGGAGAAAATATCTGAAAAAGACATTTAATAAGAGTCCTATCACCTAAAAACAACAAAGACTTCATCCAACTCAGTAAGGAAAATAGGAGCTGATTGTAAAATAATCTAACAATCTGAACAGACACTGCATTAAAGTAGATATACGCTTAGCAAATAAGAATAAGAATATATGCCCAATCTCCCTTATATGTCATTATAGAACTGCAAATTAAATTGATAATGAGATACTAATATCAATGAAAATGGCCATATCCAAGATATTGACAGCAAGAAATGCTAGTAAGGATGCAGAGTATAGTGCATTCCTGCATCAGTGACAGGAACTGGGTATACAAGGAATACAGGAACTGGGTACACCAGGCTTACCATGCTCTCCAGCAATCATGCTCCATGGTACATTTTCAAATGGCTGGAAAAATACTTTACAAATTACTTTAAATATGTAACATATATATATAATCACACACTATATGCTTACAGCAGCTTTACTCACAATTACTAACAAAAGTTAGAAGCAACTAATGTATCTTTCAATAAATAAATGGAAACTAAACTGGATATTTCTGAACAATAAAGTATTATCAGATATAAAGGAAATGAAATATCAAGGCATAAAAAATTCAGGAACTTTCTGAGAATATTGCAAAGTGAAAGAAGCCAGACTAAAATAGCTCCAAATATTAATTCTAATTACAGAGATAGTAAAGGATTGATGGTTTCCAGGGTTTCACTATAAAGAGGGAAGGTTGGAAAAAAGAAGCACAGGGTAGTGGAACTCTCTTGTATGATTTAATGGTGGATATAGAACATTTTGTACTCATCAAAACCTCAGGACTCACAAGGAAACAAGTGATCCATGTTAATTATTGACTTTAGTATTAATGTCTGCTTATGAGCTCAACAACTGTAACAAGTACATTACACTAATATAAGACTGCAAATACAGGAGAAACTGCAGTGTGGAGGACAGAAGAGGAGAATATGAAAAGTGCATTTTCTATTCACCTTTCTGAAAACACAAAGCTGCTCTAGAATACTGTCTATTAAATTTCTATTAAATGAGTATATATGTTACACTAGTCCCTGCCAACAAAGGCACCAACTTCACTTCCATAGTTATCACTTGTTCTGCTGTAAACAGTTGCATCATGGAAGCAAGAACAAGAATAAGAATCTTAGTTTTCAGTTTCAGCTATGCCTGTCACTATCTGGATGATATTGTGAAGTGATACCATTATGTGAAATAATGTTTCTTAATGTGGAAGTAGTCATATACAATTGTGTATAATTTACAGGGTCTTATTATAGGTATTTTGTGAGAATAATGTATGAAGAAATAGTTGATGAACATGGCACATGTTGTTTACTTCATAAATGTTAGCTGCCTTGTCTAGACTTTACTATTGTCAAAAAAAGCACTGTCTAAAATGCTAACTCCTGTGTAAGTTTTCTTTGATGATTTTCAGAGCATGAAAGGCAAGGCGTCTTATGAACTTCAACTGTTGAATTTTTCTGACATGAAGGGAATAAAAAAGAACTTTTGTTTTCAAAGGAGCAGGAATCAAGAATGTCAGGGTAGAGAATATGGCAACTATTCTATTCATCAGAAAAATTTGAGAAAAAGATAACTCTTAAGATTTCATCTTGTAAATCAGTATTTTTTTTCCCCCCACTGGGAATAAGCAAAAAAAAGGGGAAGTTGAATCTTCAAATGCTATCATTCCTTGTTAATGTCTGAGTGGACTTGCATCTCCACAAAATTCAAATATTACTAAACAGACACTGTTTAAATAGTCAAAACAGATTCTTTTTGTAATTGATGCTGGAAGGTGAATGTTCTCCCAACACCATCTTTCTCTTCTTTTTATTTATTTATTTTCTTTTAGAGAGAGAGAGAAAGAGAATTTGTGCACCAGCGCCTCAGCCACTGCAGTCGAACTCCAGATGTTTGTGCCACCTGGTAGGCAGGTGTGACCTTATGCTTGCCTCACCTTTGTGTGTCTGCTTAACATGGGATTTAGAGAGTCATACATGAGTCCTTAGGCTTTGCAGGCAAGTGCCTTAACTGCTAAGACATCTCTCCAGCCTTATCTTTCCCTTCTTATGCCTGCCCTTCTCTCAAGTACCAGAGAGCCTAAGGCACAAGCCCATACTGAAGCATCATTATTACCTCTTCCAAATCTGAAGTTCTTTAAGAATTCAAGACTTACTTTCCCCTTGTGTCATCATGCAGCAGCAGCAGCTGTAGTGACGGCAGAAGTCTCTGTGTTCTAAGACAGAGAACTCTCTCCAGATATTAGGAACAATTGAAATTAGAAGTAAAACTCTCAAGCCTACTCTTATGAGAGAAAAAAAAATGGTTTAATTTAGGACCAGTACTAACATAATACAATTAAAAATCTTATAGGTTCTATAGAACCTATAAGAACCTATAAGTCTGAACAGGTCTCACTGATTAAAATCATGGTGTTAGCAAAGGCTTTGTCATTGTGTAGGCTCTAGGTGAGATTCCCTCCCCCCCATGACTTTACTAGTTTCTAGACCCCTCAAACCATCTTTGTTTTTAAAGCCAGGTTTGTCAAGTTAAGTTCTCATCTACAGACATTGACTCTGGCCTCCCTCTTCCTCTTTTAAAGACTCTTCTGCTCATATGGGGCCCATCTGGATGACTCAATATGTCCCCCCTTTCTTCAGACCAGCTGATAAGTGGCCTTAATTACATCTGCAACATTACCAAGATATATCTGTCCTGAGCTCTGGGTATTGACAATTTCATCCACCAATGAAAGGAAACATATAAAAACTGGAAATGTTTCGTTTCTCTTCAGATTGTTCAGATTGAGAATGGACTCTCCAGTCTCACAGGCACACCTTTCTGAGAGCAGTAAATCCTGTTTTGTAGCGTTCACACCCTTCCCCAAGCCCAACATGAGGCCAGAAAACAGAGTGGCTATTTCTTTTTTATTTTTATTTTATTTATTTATTTGAGAGCAACAGAGAGAGAGAGAGAGAGAGAGAGAGAGAGAGAGAGAGAGAGAGAATGAGTGCACCAGGGCCTCCAGCCACTGCAAACAAACTCCAGATGCATTGCCACCTTGTGCATCTGGCTTACGTGGGTCTTGGGGAATTGAGACTCTAACTGGGGTCCTTAGGCTTCACAGGCAAATGCTTAACCGCTAAGCCATCTCTCCAGCCCCAGAGTGGCTATTTCTGAACATCCTACATTATTCTGAGCCCTACAGAGGTAGAATCTGACCTGCCTTGTAACTCTGAAATTTATACTCTCAGATATAGATGCAGACCTTTTGTCTGCCAGAAATGCATTCATATGTCTCAAAAGTAGAAAATGAAGTTTAAAATATCCACTATGTGAAAGGGTGTAGTATGCTTCCTTATTGTGTCCAGAACGGAGTTTTCATGATTATGTAATTGTTTTCCAATTCTCGGTCTTCTCAGGTAATCATCTGGACAGAATTATAAATTTTCTGTACAATGTGTCTTGAGACTGGGTCCCATGTTTCTATTTATTAACAATTTGTGCCCACTAGCATTGCCTTCCATCACATTTACTCTAATATAGAATTGACTCACAAGAAATGTTACTCTCAAAGAACCTTTAAAAATGTATACAGATTTCTGTGTGCATTGAGAAATACCATTTTGGTTCCCTGAGCCACTCCAGGTCGATTTCCTGCACACCCATTCTGCAGCAGTGATCTTCATTAAGACACACTCTCACATCACACTCTGGGCCAATTAGTCTGATTTCTCTCATCAGGAGTGTTCTAATCATTCACTCTTCAAAGTGGAGAGAGTTTTCTCAGAAACCACTTTGGATTTTGCGAAGTACAGTGCCTACACTGACACTGATTTTGTTTTTATTATGTGGGCAGAGGACAAAATTGACATTTTTGTCTTCTGTTTTAAGGCTATCATTTACCTCAGTAGGGAAAACAATTAATATACACTCTGGATCATTTTGATCACTCACAAACTAAATCGATTTGGTAAATCAGATTTTGGCGATGGGGGTGGTGGTGAGGGTTATTTCATAAGAGAAAAAGGAGAGTGGGTGTGAATGATATTTAAGACACTTTTAGGGAGACCTAACACTATTTGTAGGTCAAGTCAAGCATCCCAAGAACAAGTGGTTTCTAAACTTTGGGAAAAAGTCATGGAAAAGTCATTGTGAAGGTTTGAAGATATAAACTCTCTCACTGCAAAAAATGTATGTAGACATGTGTATGTATAAAGATCTGCAAAACAATTGTAGGGATAACACAGTCCCCCTCCAAAGTCCACATAGACGTTGCACTCTGAGAAATTAACTTGTTCTTCTTCCTTTAGGACAGATACTCCTCACATGTTATATAAATAAGAATTACCCAGGTTAATTTGAGCGGCCTGGAGGCTCACATGTCACATTTATTTTAGTCCCCAGGGATGCTGGTGCAGGTGATGAACAATCACATTTTGATTTAGCTTTACTAGTGTGAAAGACAACTGTAGGAGGAAACAAAGAAAGGTTAGGCTATGTTGCCTGACAGCAGGGTCATCATTTGCATCATTGATATGTCTAGACACCATTTAGAACGAAATATTAACCAACTAAGCTGATCCAGCTGGTCTCATAGCTAGAGAATTCTATCAAAACACATAAATGCCAGATTTATTTTATTTATCTGTTTATTTTTATTTCTGGGAGAAAATACATGTTGCTTCTATGGAATAGAGGCTTTCACAACACTGTGTGGTCAAATCTCCTTTCTCATCTTTTATCAAAAACAAAGGTTGCTTTGAGTTGGTCTAATGAGAAATGGAAGAAAAGAGCAGCACTAGTACCCTGATATAAGGTAACCTTTTAGTGGTTCTCATCAGGGCAAAAGGAAAAATTCAAATATGATGATTCCTTTGTTGTTGACTCAGGGAGGAGGTTTCCTAGGCAACCAACATGTGAGGTGATGGAGCTCTAAGAGCAGACAGCACCCACCCAATTTCATGGACAGTGTCATAAACATTGATGGCTTAGGTCCAGGCTCCTGAGATGGTGTGAAGAGACAGGAGAGGCCAGAAGGAAAAGCAAAATGGCCTTCAGTGTCATCAAGAGTTAAATGAAACAAGCATGTTGGAGGCACTGCTTCATTAGCATTCAAATCAGTTTCATTTAATCAAATTTAATTATGTGTTGCTGTTTATCTCCCAAGTGATTTCTTGAGGTGAAAAGAACAGAACCTTCCCAACAAGAAAACAACTAACAAAAAATTTATTTAACACCCGAGACTTACTTTCTGGTAGATCATGAAGTATCAAAGAAAAAAAGCTTAGGTTTTTGTCAAGCTTGAATGTGTGGACTTTCAGTGGAAGTGGCTTCTGAGGTGGAGGTGTGGCCCTCTCAAGTTTGTTTTGGGAAGCTAGAAAGAGCTGCTGGCTTCTCACTAAGACATTTCTGGGAAGAAAGATTAAGGTCTAGATATTCTGAGATGTCTCCACAATTGTGGTAGACCCAAAGTTTCAACATTCTTTTTTTGGTTGTTCCAGAACACCTTCTATTTCTTTCTTTTTTTCTAATATATATATATAATTTATTTATTTATTTGAGAGAAAGAGGCAGAGAGCAAGAGAGATAGAGAGAGAGAATGAGCACACCAGGGCCTCCAGCCACTGCAAACGAATTCCAGATGCATGTACCACCTTGTGCATCTGGCTTATGTGGGGCCTAGAGAGTCTAACCAGGATCCTTTGGCTTTGCAGGCACATGTCTTAATTGCTAAGCCATCTCTCCAGCCCACTTTCCATTTCTTAATCTTAGTACTGTCACATCTATGAACTCATATACCTACTCGTTCCTTGATGAGAAGGAATTAATAGTACCCAGACTACTCATATCTAGTAACCAGTAACAACAACTCCATTTTTTGGATTTCTGCTATAGAAAAAAAAGTGAATTTAGTGAAGTAAGATATTAGCCTGCATACTAAACTATGAATAACTTCAATAGAATTTAATATTGTTTTTACATGTCTAACTAAGCAAAAATTAGATAAATAAAATTTTTCTTCTATAATTTGAATATAAAATGGCTCAAAAGGCTCAAGTGTCGCAGGTTAAACGCATACCTCAGAGTGCTGTTGGGCGTTGATTGTGTTGTTAGGGTGTGAATCCATGCTTGGATGGAAGAAGTAAGTTACTTGGGACATGCCTGTTTTAGGAGCTCTCTTGTGCTTTTTAGGTTCTTCTCCTCCCCTTCTTCCCCACCCACCCCTCCCCTCTCCTTCCATGTATGTCTCTGTCCCTCTGTCTCTCTTTCTTCATTTCTTTCTTGATGTTAAATTTTTCCAGTGAAGTTATTCATGAAACTATCTGTCTTACACTGAATTTTCTCTTCTTTTGATATCAGTTGTACATGTATATTAATTTATTCAGAGATTCTGGATTCGGTCCCACTGAACTACATGTCGTTTTTTTCTAAAACTTTATAATCTTTATTGTTTTAATAGCATATAATAAATTCTGAAAAATAGATTATGTGAGTTCTCAAACTTCACTTTTTCCAAAAATATGTAGCCATTGTACTTCCAAATAAATTTTAAGGTTAGCTTGTTGAGTTCTACAAAATATCTTTTTGGTTCACTTAAAAAACCATCAAAAATACTAGTGTCAAATAAGCCTAAACCTTATTTTATTCTGGTATGAATAGTGGGGTATCATATTATGATTTTTATGGTTTATTCTCTTATAGAGCATTTAATATTGTACAACCCACAGCACAATGATAGCACAATGTAAAGTGTTAAGTGGAATAATTATCTTGAAATTTCATCAGTTTGTTAAAGTCATTGTGAAGATATGTGTAAATCAATAAACAAAGACTCTTTCAAACATTAGCCAAGTAAATGAAGAGTAGAAATATCAATAAAATTGATGACTGGGTAGGTATTTGAAAGAGGCAACATGATCCACATATCAACTGATTAAGGAAGCCCTTGAGCAAATTGCTAGAAACTTTGAATATTTTTGCAAAGCACTTAAATGATTTTAACCACAATTAAAATAGTAAAAACATGCTAAGTTTTAGAGAAATACCTCTAAGAATATTACAATTTATTCTAATTTTAAGAATAACTTATGTTCAGAATTTCAGTGTTAAATTTCAAAATTTTTTTTTCTTTTTCTATTCAGTAGAAACTTTGTATGGACATATCATGTGTTGGTACCATTTACCTCCTCCCTGTCACAATTCCATTGAGAGCCCTCCTCAGTGGGATTTCTGGTATTCACTATGGGGTTGTGGGTTGTGACAGCAGCAGCCAGTCCTTGTGGGAGAAGGGGGGAATGCTTCTAGATATTCCCTCCCACTTTGTGGCTCTTTCAATATTTCTGCACTCTCTTCTACAAAATTCCCTGAGCCATGGTGGGTGCATTTTAAGTATACTTTAGTGTTGAGTTCTCAGCAACTTCTGGATTTCTGTTGGGTACATTTTGAGGATCTTCAGTGCCTGTCTCCATCACCCTGGCACTAGTTGTCAGGCTCGCCATAGAGGCATTATTTTTGCTCATCTTGCCAATTCCTCTGTTGTTTCACCTGGGCCCTGGCTCATTTGTGAGAGGTGCTTTATTCCTGAGTTCAGCTTGCATTCACAGAAAGAGAAACAGATTCTCCTATGGAGATTGAGGTCAGCATAGGTTAAATGGGATAAGCATTGTTAATTAAGAAAGATTTTGATGGAGTAGCCAAAGACTAGTAGACGCTTCTTGTTGGAGTTCATGATCTTGGGCTCCATAGAATTCTGAGTAAATTGCCAGTTCCAGCTAAGGGTTCCTTTCTACTGAGCACATTTCTTAGCCAGGGAGTCATTGGTTATCCACCTAGATTAAGTGCCACTATTGCAGATCTTGCCAGGCTGGCTGTTTTCATATAGCAGTGTCCCCTGCCAGCAGCACACATTAGTGGCCATTTCACCCAGCAGCTCATGCAGTGCTTTCCAGCACTATATGAGTAGACAATCTGGAAACTGGTTTCTTTCCAGATTCCAGGCAAATCTCTTAATGTTCTGTGTATCAGTAGCATGTGGTGTCTTCAGTAATGGGGTTTAACTTTTCCCTCAGATTATTAATCAGGTACTTTGACCAAATCCTGCCTTGTTTCTGGAACCTCACTGGTCTCTCCAAACAACAGCTCAGTGTGGGTTGTAACTAATTTTTGGTACTGGAAGTTACAAGCCAGTGCCAAATGTTTTAGAGTTAGATTCATTCAAACCTCTCCAGGACCCATCTTACGAAACGATACCTCCATGCTTCTATTGAGGGTTATATCTTTTTGTCTACTATCCAGGTGGAAGATTTCTATGGTATCAATTCCTTTTGGATTTAGTTTTGTGTATGTCTCCCCCACCATCCCATTTCCCTACCCCCAAACCTTCCATCCCTATTATCTGTCCCTTGAGTTGCCTGTCAGGTATGCCTGGAATTCAGACTGTTCCAGGTTAGGCACCACAGATAAGGGAGAACATGTGGCATTTGCCTTTCTGTGCTTGTGTGAGTTTGCTTAGTATGATCTGTTCCAAGTCCATCCATTTTCCTACAAATTTCAATATATCATTTTTCCTTACTGCTGAGTAGAATTCCATTGTGTCACATGTTCATTATCCAATCCTCAAACGATGGGCATCTGAGTTGATTCCAGTTTTTAGCTATTGTGAATTGAGCAGCTATAAGTATGGCTGAGCAAATATCTCTGCAATGAAGAGTAGAGCTTTTAGGTTAGATGCCCAATAGAGGAATAGCTGGGTCAATTGTTAGCTCTATTTTCAGGAGTCTCTGTATTGATTTTCATAGTGGCCTTACAAGTTTGCACTCCCACTAGCTGTTAATGAGGGTTTGTGTTTGCCCACATCCTCACCAACACTTATTGTCATTTGATTTTTTAATAATTGCCATCATTACTGGTGTAAGGTAGAACCTCATAGCTCATAGTTGTTTTAATTTGTATTTCCAATGATGATTAAAGATGTTGGACATTTTCTTAAGTAAGTATTAGCCATTTGTATTACTTACTTTGAGAATTCCCTATTTAGTTCTCTACCACATTTTTTTTATGTGTAGATTGTTTGATTTTTTTTTTATTGCTTAATTTGTTGAGTTCTTTGTAGATTCTAGATATCAGGCCTCTTTTGGTGGTATTGCTGGCAAAGATTTTCTTCTACTCTGTGGGTAATCTTTTAGCTCTGTTTGCAATATGTTTTTCTGTATAAAAGCTTGTTAGCTTCATGAGATCCCACTGACTGAGTGATTGTGTAATTTCCTGGTTACTGGAGTATTGTTGAGGAAGTCTTTCCTGACTCCTGTACTGTACTGTGGAGAGTTCCCCTTATTCTTTTTCCAGGCATTTAAGAGTTTCAGGTCTTATGTTGCGGTCTTTAATCCCTTTGTCCAGCACCATTTGTTGAAGATGCTGTCCTTTCTCCAGTGAATGTTGTTAGCTAATTTGACAAATATCAAGTAGCTATAGTTGCTTGAACTAAGGGCTGACTCTTCAATTCTGTTTCATTAGTCTATATATCTGTTTTTATGCCAGTACAATCCTGTTTTTGTTATTATGGTTTTGTAATATAGCTCTAGATTAGGTATGGTGATACCTCCCGAGGTGTTTCTTCTGCTAACAATATTTTTGGATATCCAAAGCCTGCTGACATTCCATATATATTTTGAGATTACCTTTTCTATTTCTGTAAACAATGATGCTGGGATTTTTATTGGTATTACATTGAATCTGTATATTGCTTTTTGTAGACTAGCCATTTTAGCAATATTATTGCTACCTTTCCAGAAATATGGAAGGTCTTTCCATCTTCTAGTGTCCTTCTCAATTTCTTTCTTTAGTATTTTTATGTTTTCAGAATATAGGTCTTTCACATCTTTGGTTAGTATTTTTCCAAGGTATTTGATTTTTTATTGTGTGTATGGCTATTGGAAATGGGACAGCCTCATTGATTTCTTTCTCTGTATATTTAACTTTTGCCTATAGGAAGGCTACTGATGTTTTGTGTTTATTTCATATTCTGGCATGTGCCTCTTTGTGTATCTGGTCTTATGTGGGCACTGGGGAATTGAACCTTGGTCATTAGGCTTTGCAGGCAAGCACCTTAACCACTGAACCATTTCTCAAGGCCCCAAACATATACATTTTAATTGTACAATTTAGTATATTTCAAATATACATAAACATGCATGATACTAACAAATCAAGCTATAGAAAATGTCTTTCACCACAGAAATATGCTTTTGCAGTAAATCCACTCTCCCTGTTTCCACTTCTGTGTTAGGTGCCTGCTCAACTTCAAAGTTGTTTTTGGGTTTTTTTTTTTTTTTGCAAATTGTTGATTTTAATACAAATAGAAATCATGACATATACTCTTATATATATATTTTTCCACTCAGAATGAAATTTTGGTGAGTCATCCATGTTTTTGCTTGCACTGCTTATTTGTTCCTCTTAGCTGCTGAGTGTAACACCCAGTTCAGTTTGTGCTACTCACACAGAATACTTAAGACCAGGTAATTTCTAGAAAATAGAGATGGATGGGATGCATTTCTAAGAGTTATGGAGTCTAGTAAATCCAAGATATATGGGTCATACACAATGAGATCTTTTTTGATATGCTGTAACGTGGCATAAAACTTCATGTGACAAAGGAAAGAAAGAGAGAGGGGAAGAGAGTGAGGAGAGAGGAAGGAAAGAACTGAACTCATCTCTTTATCAGGAATCCTTTCTGCAAGCACTCACTTCTGTGATAACAGCATTAATCCACTCACTAAGGCTCAGACCTCATGACCTACTCAGTTTTTTTTTTTTTTTTTTTTTTTTTAAGATTTTCCCAACACTTACCTGTGGAATTAAATTTCTCACCACACAAACTTTTGGGGACACATTTGAGCCACAGCAATTCTACTGTATGGTCATTATGTTTTATTTTCCATCTTCCTGTTACTAGACCCTGGGTGCTTTCAAGATTCTTCTCTTAGGTATAAAGCTGTGATGAACATTATGTCCATGCTATTCTGTATGTGTTTGCATTTCTCCTGAGTTCTTATTAATAACCAACAGTTGACATTTTCATTCTTTTAAACTTTATTCTAATGAATATGAAGTAGAATCTCATTATATTCTTAATGTTCTCTGATCATCAAAGATGCTGAGAATCTCTTTGTGTGCTTGTGAACAATTTAATTATCTTCACTGATAAAGTGTCTATTTGTGTGTTTGCCTCACATTTTACAATGATTTTGTCTAACTGTTAAAAACATCTGTATCTTCATGTTTTAAGATGACAGTTACTTGTTTCATTTTCCTTTTCTTGCACAGTATTCTTAGAAGTTTTAGTTTTAAGTCCAACTTTCCATTTATTTTAAGATTCATGCTTTGTATGCTCAAAAATATTTTTTATACTAAAAGAGTGCTAGTAGTTTCTTTAGCTTCCTTTTAGAATTTTATAATTCTTTTATATTTAGAGATACAATATTTATCAAAGTGATTTCACATATGGCATGAGTAAAGATTTATTATTTCTATATGTATGTTTGGTTTTACTAGCACTGTTTCTTATATTTCATATAAGCCTATGTCAAAACTTAAATGATCATATGTATGTTAGTTTCTACTTGAGCTCTGTCTGTTTATTCCATTTGGTATTCATTATTCCCAATGCCCTACTACTGATTTTTTTTTTTTTTGATTACTGGAATTGGGTTGGATAAGTCCTTAACATTTTTCTTCTTTTTCAAATATATGTGGGCAATTTGAAATTCCATCTCTTTCCATACATATTTTGGAATCAGTATGTTAATTTGCAGTTTTCAAAAGTCCCCTGTGTTAGGTGCCTGCTCAACTTCATGTAACAACGTGAATCAGTGTGTCCAGTCTCTTCTATAAGTCACTAGTGTCACTGAGGTTGTGGATTGCTAAAGACAGATGTGACCTCTAATTTTCCTCATGAGATCCAGGTTTTCCTGCTGAGGTCCATTTTATCCTTGTTCTCCTTTTCTTCCATCCAGCTTTTCATAATCACTATAATCCTTTTGGTCTATGGTGGCATCAGTCTCTTTACCAGATAAAGGACAATAGCTTCCATAGTTTTATATCATTCAATTTCTAAAAAAAAAAAAGTCTTCTTGTCTTACTACTCTAGATAGATTGTTGAACACACACTGAATAGAAGTGGCAAGAGTAGACATCCTTGTCTCCTTTCTCATCTTAAAGGCGATGGTTCCTGATCTTAGAGGAAATAGCCGCAGTTTTTCTTCATTTAATATAATGTTGGCTATGGGTTTGTCATGTATGGCTTTCATTATTTTGAGTTATTCCTCATCTATTTCTACTTTTCCAGGACCTTCATCATGAATGCATGTTAGACTTTGTTGAATCCTTTCCTGCATCAAGGTGATCTTGTGATTTTTTTTTTGAGTGAGAGACAGAAAGAGAAAGAAAAAGGAAGAGAGACAGAAAGAGAGAGAGAATGGGCATGCCAGAGCCTTTCAGCCACTGTGAATGAACTTCAAACTCATGCTCGTCCTTGTGTCGCATGTGTGACATAGTGTACTTGTTTCATTATGCATCTGGCTATGTGGGTCCTGGAGATTTGAACATGCATTCTTACGCTTTGCAGGCAAGTGTCTTAACCATTAAGCGATCTCTCCAGCCCAAATTATGTGAATTTTTAAAAAGTTTTAAAAGTTTATTAATATGATGTATAATCTTAAACTCTTCTTGAATTCAATTTGCAAGAATCTTTTTTAATGGTACAACTGTTTTCTGTCCAGGCCAAATGACTGCATAGGTGCAATAGTGGCATGCCTGCTCTGGGGGAAACCAACAGCTTGCTAATTGGACTGGAGGGCCTCTATATGGGAGGGAATACATGCCTAGTACTGAAAACCTAATAAAATACCTATGACAGGGGAGGTCATGCACCATAGGGTTATAAAACCTGCCCTTGTCTGGCTAAATGCTTATATTATGCTCACCAAACTTCCCTGTAAGCACTACACTTAATGTTCATATTCATACATTAATGCTACCCTCACTTTTGGTTAGAGAAGCTTCTCTTTTCAGATAGCAGTGACTACTGGGATGACCCAAAAGGCAACATAGTGCTGCTGAGAAGAAGGGATGGAGGAGTGTCCAGCACTGAAACATCTCTATTACAACCTCCAAGGATCAGGGTCCATTGTGGAAGAGGTGGTGGAAAGAATATAAGAGCCAAAGGAAGGGTACCACTCCTTACAATGCAACTGTCCAGATAGAAATTGGCCTCAATATCCATGACCTCACAGTGCATAGCAATACCTTCACAAGACCCTCATAACAGGAGAAAAGTAGGATGACATCAAAATAAAAGAGAGACTAATGGAGAGAAGGAAGGGATATGGTGGAGAGTGGAGTTGTGAAGGGGAAAAGGGGAAAGTGCTTGAGGGGAGGGAATTATTGTCTGTAAGTATAGAAGTTGTCAATAATTTTTTTTAAAGCATTTGTTGGGCTGGAGAGATGGCTTAGTGGTTACGGTACATGCCTGTGAAGCCTAAGGACCCCCGTTCGATTCTTCAGGTCCCACATAAGCCAAATGCATAAAGGGGCACATGCATCTGGAGTTTGTCTGCAGTGGCTAGAGGCCCTGGTGCACCCATTCTCACTCTCCCTTTCTCTCTTTTCCTCTCTCTGTCTCTAATAAATAAATAAAAATAAAATCTTAAAAAATTTTAAAAAAGCATTTGTTGGCAATGACTACTGGAGAGACAGACTCAGGACTCATCAAAGTACTGAGAACAAGTGACTGTTGAGTGCTCAGCACTAAATGAGCCAATCAAAGAGCCACTGGTTACACACCTAGGCTGTGTGCTACTATTACATAGGTGTGTACATCTTTCAGGTTGGTTGTTTTCATATAGCAGTGTCCCCTGTTTGCTCATGACATTGTTGGCCATTTCTCCCCAGCAGCTCATGTAGTGCTTTTCAGCATTCTAAGGGCTAACCATCTGGGAACTGGCTTCCTTTCAGATTCCGCTGGATCTCTCGATGATCTGCACTGGCAGCATGCAGTGTATTCAGTAATAGGGTCTTACCTTTGACCTCAGGAAGGTAATCAATTGCTTTGACAGAAGCCTGTCTTGCTTTGCGGACCTCATAGCTCTCTCTGATCAATAGCTCAATGTCAACTGTAACAATTTCTAGTACTAGAAGTTGCAATCCAGAGACAAATGATTTAAATTAGGCTTCATTCCAGCTTCTCCAGGCCCTTCTTACCAGATGATTCCCCCCCTGCTTCTACTGAAGGTTCTGTCTTTTAGTCTGCTGTCCAGGAGGACGATTACTATGCTACCAATTCATTTTGGATTTGGTTTTGCCTCCCATTCCTCACCCCCTATACCTTTCCATCCCTCTTGTCTGTCCCATGAGTTGTCTGTCAGGTATGCCTACAGTTCAAGCTGTTTCAGGTGAGGAACAAGAGATGAAGGATGTGGCATTTATTTTTCTGTACTTGCATGAGTTACCTAGTATGATCTATTCCAATTCCATCCATTTAATACAAATTTCGTTTTAGCATTTTCCTTAGTGCTGAGTAGAATTCTGTTGTATATATGTCACACATCTTTATTGTCCATTTGTCAAATTATGGTCATCTGGCTTGATTCCAATTTTTAGCTATGGAGAATTGAGCAGCTATAAACATGCTTGAGCAAATATCTAATGATTGTCATCCTTTCTGGAGTAGGGTGGAATCTCATACTTGTTTTAAATAATTTGCAGGAATCTTATTGAGAATTTTTGTATTTATGTTAATCAGGAAAATTGGACTATAACTTTCTTTTCTGTGTGTGTCTTTATTCAGTTTATGAAGCATGTTAATAATGGATTTGTAGAATGAATTTGGAAATATTTTATGGAACAACATGGGAAGAGGTGGTCTATAAAAGTTTGATAGAATTTGGCAGTGAACCAAATTCTGAGCTTTTCTTTGAGGGGAAACTTTTTTTTTTTAAAAAAATTATTTTATTTTATTTATTTTTATGTATATTATTCTAATTTTACATTCATAGTGGTGACTCCATTATCCTCCTCCCTGTCCTCCCTCTTCCATAGGGACCCTCATCAATGGGGAATGTGGTTCACGCATTGTGGGGGTAGTCAAGAGTGATGGGGGGATAGGCCAAGTCTCTGTGCATAATGCCCCAACTTGTGGCTCTAACATTCTTTCCGCCCTCTCTTCTGCAAATTTCCCTGAGCCACATTGGGGTCATTTTAGCTCTACTTCAGTGATGAGGTTTTGGGAGCCTCTGTGTCTCTGGATATCTGGTTTAGTAGGAGTTGGATGTTCTCTGTGTTTATCTCCTTCAGCCTTTTTCTGGTGTTGTGATCCCCAAGAACGCTGAACTCTTGCCCTTCCCCCACATTACTCTATGGTTTCAGCTGGAGCCCTGGTGAGGTGTGATTGGCTGATCCTCCCTTCAGGTTCCTTGTTGTGGGGAAGCTTTTGATTATAGCTTCAATCTCACTGTCTGAAGTGAATCTGTTTAAGTTATTGGTGTCTGCTAGATTTAACTTTGGATGTCATATGTGATTAGAATTGTCCATAGCTTTTTCAGCTTCTCGGAGTATAAGTTTTCAGATTGTTCTCTAGTGATCTTTCCCAGTAGAAAGCAAGTTCTATAGAACTTGTCTGCAAGTCACTGTTGATGAACCTTGAATTCAGAAATATATCCTCTAGATAATTAAAGCATATGAGAATTTAATTTCATATCACATAATCGAACATTTAATAATATAATGTTCACAGTTCTATGCTTGCTTCTTTCCTTTAGCCTTCTTCATTTTCCCATTCCATTTTGTTCCTTTCATATTTTCATATTTTTGTTTTTGTTATAAACCTTACAGTATGAACATATTGCTTATTGGTCATATTTACCATCATATTTTCTTTTATCTAGCATTGTTTTAAATTCTTTATAAAGTGTAATTCACTCAATTAAGTCAAAACCAGAGCATTAGTTACAAAGCAAGCATCTTTCTTTCTTTCTTTCTTGGACATTTATCTCTCTTCTATAAGGTGTCTGTGTGGCTCATGTCATCTGTCTCTTTAGAAAGCTATTATCAATTATAGGAAATCCTGTGATAGACCATTTCTTTCTGGAGTGCTGTAAATCACTTTAAAAAAGTATTTATTTATTTGAGAGACAGATAAAGAGGCAGGGAGAAGAGAGAAAGAAAGTCACAGAGAGCTAATGGGCACACCAGAACCTTTAGCCACTGCAAATGAATTCCAGACACATGTGCCACCTTGTGCATCTGGCTCTATGTGGGTACTGCAGTATCAAACCTGTGTCCATTGGTTTTGCTGGCATGTACCTTAACCACTAAGTCATCTCTCTAGCCCCTATGTAAAGTAATTTTGGGACCTTTTTTGCTGAAATTTTGAGCAAAACTCTCTGAATGGTTATTCTGTGACTGATTTTTATCCAGAAGGAAGCTGTTTTTTTTTTTCTTTGTAAAAGCTTCCAAAGTAGGCAGATCTGGTAAGTTGGATTTGGACTCTAAGGAGACTTATTTGCAAAGGAATATGGGGCTAATTTAACTCTTTATCAAAGCCTGTCTGGATTTATTTATATTTTAGTTTTTCTGGCTTTAGAATTGCAGTAAAAATGCCACAAGGGTGTGTAAAAACATGACTTTCAGTGTTCAAACAATCTGGTTTTAAAAGTAAAGCAAGTTGAGGGAAAACCAAACCAAATCATAACAAACCAAGCCAAACATTGCCATCATTCTCTTTTGTTCCACAGTTAAGTATCACATGATTGGCTGTTTTTTCTTTTATCAAGACAAGACCTGAAACTCTGACATTTTAGTAACTCAATGTCCAAGTTATGGAAAATCTTTTTACTTATAGCACCAAGGAAACTGAAATATCAGAGAGCATTCTGGCTTAACTTTGGTCTTTGTGTGCAGCCTTTCCAAAAGGGAAGTCCCAGATGTAAATTTTTAGTATGAATAGAAAGTCTAATTCCCAGACCATGAATACTACTTTTAAGTCCTACAAAAGTCACTAAATGGGCATATCTCACCCTGGTGAAATGGAAAATCCTTCTTATGTAAAACCTGCTCTTCAGGTGGCCTCCTTTCCTGGATTGCATTTCAGATTGGCCTGCCAAAGCTAATGTGCCAATTGAGAGCCTGAGAAAGTCTGCCCAGGAAAGTCAGAGTCCATTCACATAGGCCAGCTCAGGATGCCTACCCTAGTAGAGAGAGCTCTCATTCTGGTTCCTTGACTCACCTCTCAGCTCTCAAGACCTCCTCTAAATCAACCAAAAGCAATCGTTCCTCGAGATATATTTATTCTCTTATAACTCTGTGTTCTTTTCTTACGAAGTACATTATACTACGTAAACATGTCATTTTGTGAATTATTTAATGGTTCATCTCTCCCTCTAGAATATATATCCATGAAACCAGGTACTATTTTACTTTGATCACCTATAGCATACAGAGTCCTATGGGCTTGTATAATGGCCCTCAGTGGTCTTTGTGCTAATGGCTTGATCCATAGGTTGGTACTCTTGGGATGTGTTATGGACAGTTAGGAGGGAGGTCCCTCAATCATTGAGGGTGAGTCATCAATCTCCAATCTCTTCTTCTGCATCTGTAATTACAGTAAAAATGCCACAAGAGACATGTTAAATTGTGATTAGTGGTGTTCACACAATCTAGTCTTAAGAATTCAATCTGTAGATGTGCAGTATTGATCCACTGAGAGATTCCCCCATGATTTGTTTCCCTTGGCAGAGACCCACAGTGATAGGGCTACCTGATCATGGACTGCGTCATCCAAAATTATGAGCCAAAGTAAGTCTTTCTTTTTCCAAGTTAATTATCTCAGGAAATTTATTAATAGTGTAAGATTATATATATGAAATTTACTAGTGTACAACCTGGTCCATAGTGGGCATTCAGTAAATATTTGCTTACTGAATGAATGAATCACATTTTCTATGTCTTGGCCCACAGGGGACTATGACATCCATGTGTAGATAGTTGCAGCAGCTAGGCCGAGGAGAAAAGAAATTTAATGGATCTAAAACTATGTAGAAAACTCACAAGACTATTTATATTAGGCATCATGAATATGATGGGTAAATTACAAAAAAAAAAAATAAGGTCGCTTTTTAAAATCTGACTAAGGAAATCTCACATAGACCCTATTTACTATGGCTTGTTATGCAAACTCTGGGGAAAGGGTAGGGCTTTTTATTGCTTATTTTACAAACTGAAGTTTACCAGAGAGGAAAGTAATTTCATGGCAAGTCAGTTTACCAGGATAAGAGATCTTGACTGGGCTGAGATGAGTGGGGGAACCCCTTGACTGCTACTTCCCACATGGACACTTTACCCCTCCTGCCCACCACATGGCAGGGGCTCTTTGCATTTTCTTGTCTTGCCTCTCTAACTCTCTTTTTACATTTTTTTCCATGCCTACCACATGGGCTCTCAGACCATGTGGGTGTATTTATTTTCCTTCCCTTGGTTCTATACCTCCCTTGATAAATATAATAATTTAATAATTATCCTTCTCAGTTTGGTTTGTCCAATTCTTTGGTTAAATGCAAATGTCAGCCCAGGGTTTGGGGTTCAGATCAGGTAGTGTCCTCACTTATGCAGGCTGTTGTGACTTGTTGGTCAGTATGTGCAGGTCAGGCTGACCTTCAGCCATGTGCCTGCAACATTGGCATGGCTGTGGAGCTCAGAAGCTCACCAGTGCTTGTCCCAGTTCTCCCACTCTGCCCCAGCAAAGGGACCAGTAGCTCTTGGATGGTAGCTGGTAGGAAAACACACAAGTGTCTGTGTTGGAGGTCAGAAACGCCTTCAGCCCCATTGTAGCAGAGCAACACCCGAGGAGCTCAGGAGCTACTCTGCAGCATGAGTATTTGCCCCAGCTCCCCAACTCTACCACAGCTGTGCAGGTTGTAGATGTTGCACTGGCACCACTCCCACCCGCAGGTCCCCATTGGAGGTCAGAGAGCCCTTCATGCTGGAGCTATGCCTTGCTCATGGACCTCAGGAGGTCCACCTACTGGTGCACATGGAGAAAGGGCTATTTACCAGTGGAGAATGGGCTACTCACCAGTGCCAGCCCGTGCTTCTGCTGTGTGTGGCTGTGTGTGTGTCAGGCTTGTTCTGACCCCACCCATGCCGCCTACTCTGTGGGATGGATCTCTGTCTGAGAGGACAGGGTGTGTAGTAAGGTCGATCACCTGCCCACCCTACCTGCCAGAACTCAGCTGGCCTGAGTGGAGTTAGGCAAGCACCTGCCCTCCCCAGTGTGAGAGACTGGTAGGAAACTTTCTGGCTTTTGTACCTTAGCAGTCTATCACCAGGCCCAGCAAGTGGGGGTTTGTTAGGACCCCTCTAGTACTGGAGCCCACCCCAAATCTTGCCCTATTTCACAATGAAGTTCTAGCGTGGTTACAAATCTATCATCTTGACTGGACGTCTTTGCCACCTTGACTTTTATATTTCAGCTTTGGGAGTTATACAGTGCTCACTCCTGCTCATTTTACTCATTAAAGCATCCAGCAAGGCTAGTCGTAGTTATTTCCCGTCTCTGTAACTTGCTTTACACTCTGATTTCCAACATTACCTCCAAAAATATCAAACTGTTTGTAATTGCTGGCACATCAATCTTTCCATATGTATTTAATGTTGGCTGTGCCATCTCCTCTGCTTGGAATTGCTCCTGCTCCTACATGCTTTTATGCCTGGTAACTCCAACCTCCTTTTTTTTTTTTGTTTTGTTTTTCGAGATAGGGTCTCACTCTAGCTCAGGCTGACCTGGAATTCACTATGTAGTCTCAGGATGGCCTTGAACTCATGGCGATCCTCCTACCTCTGCCTCCCAAGTGCTGGGATTAAAGGCATGCACCGTCACTCCCGGCTCAACCTCCTTTTGACTAACTGGTCCTTAACAAAACCATGTTACAAATGATGCCATGGTGGACATTTTCCCTTACTCTCATATTTTGCTGAGTTTCTGAACCCATACCTGGAACTGAGAATCAAGTCAGAACCATATCCAAAAAATGAGTTCGCTCTCCAATATCAAGGTCCCACCAATAGTGGGATACAAGTGGGCCTATACCTACTCAATTCTCTCTAAAACAATAATGGTTATCCATGTATCTTGTACTGATCTTACTCTCCATTGGAGAATTTGCTTCTCTTTTCAGATGGATGCAGAACCTGAGGAGACAATCAGCCCATCACACCTCACCAGGGCCCCGGCTGAAGCCATAGAATAATTGGGGAAATGAGCAAGAGTGCTGCTTTCTCAGTGAACCTGGTATCAGCACAGGAGTGAAGGAGATAGACACAGAGAACACTCAATTCCTACCAAATAAGATATCCAGAGACACAGAGACTCCCATGACCTTGTCATTGAAATAGACCTACAATGAACTCAACATGGCTCAGGGAAATTCATGGAAGAGGGGGCAGAAAGATTGTTAGAGCCATAAGTTGGGTTATTATGCACAGAGACATTGTCTCATCCCCTTAATTGTTGCCTATCCCCACAATGCAATACCCACAATCCCCAAGGGGGGAGTGCAGGGTGTATAGACACACTATTTACATAACTAATAAAAAAGTTAACTTGGAACACAAAGGAAGAAGAGCTATAAATGCTTTAGAATAAGTATTACTTTAAAAAATTAAAATTATTTCAAGGAAGAATGAGCCTTCTAACACTTATGATTTCTTTTTATGTATGATATCTTATTTATATTAAATTAACAAAAACATAAAGCAAAAAATATCAAAGATTTCCTCTTTTATTGGTTTCCTTTAATTCTCTTGAAATTTTTGTAAATAGACATTTATTAAAGTATTTTCAGTGACCCCATTTAACTGTGCCATCTGTTTCCTATAAGAACTACAATGCAGATATTAGTTTTTCCTTACTTTTCTTAAAATTTATTTTAGAGTTTTATAAGCTCATATTTGCTAGCATTTATCATCATTGATATGATAGGAAGAGTAAACAGGAGAACAGAGGAAATATATGATTTATAGTCCAAGTTTTATTTAGAAATGACGCTTTGAAGATAAGAACATATGAACACAATTTATTCCTATGTTGTTGCAGTCAGTCACCTTCATGTTGCTGGGCAAAGACCAGACCAAAATCACTGATGGGAAGAAAGGGTTTATTTTGTCTTAAACACTCGAGGACAAACTCCATGATGGCAGGACAAAATGTGGCATGAACAGAGGCTGGACATCACCTTCTGACAAACATCAGATGGATAACAGCAACAGGAGAGTGTGGCAAACATTGGCAAGGGAAAGCTGGCTATAATGCCCATAAGCCCTCCCCCAACAATATATGTCCTCCAGGAGCATTCAGAACACACGAGTTTATGGGGGGGGTACATAATTCAAACCATCACATTTTGCTCCTGCCCCTATATACTCACAACAATAAGTAATGTAAAATGCAATGCATTCAGTCCAACTTTAAAAGTCCCCAAAATTTTATTAGCCCTAATGATGCTCAAACATCCCCATAGTTCAAGGACTCTTAACAATTAGTCTATGACAGCAACAGGAGCAAGAGAGTGTGCCAAACACTTGCAAGGAGACACTGGCTATAATACCCGTAAGCCCTCCTCCAATAGTCTTTTTATTATTATTATTATTTTTTATTGACACCTTCTATACTTATATACAAAAAACATATGATATTTCCCTCCCCTCCCCCCATTCCACTTTAGAACTCCAGTCTCCATCATATCCCCTCCCTCTCTCCATTAGTCTCTCTTTTACTTTGATGTCATCATCTTTTTCTTCTATTTTGAGGGTCTTGTGAAGGTATTGCTAGGCACTGCAAGGTCATGGATATCGAGGCCAATTTCTGTCTGGGCAGTTGCATTGTAAGAAGTCATACTCCTCCTTTGGCTCTTCCATTCTATTCGCCTCTCTTCCGTAATGGTCCCTGAGCCTTGGAGGGTGTGACAGAGGTGTTTCAGTGTTGGGCACTCCTCTATCCCTTCTTCTCAGCACTATGTTGCCTTTTGGGTCATCCCAGTGGGCATTGCCATCTGAAAAGAGAAGCTTCTTCAACCAGAAGTGAGAGTAGCGTTAATATGTGAACATGAACATTAAGTGTAGTGCTTTCAGGGCAGCTTGGTGGGAATAATATATACATTTAGTCAGACAAGAGCATGCTTTATACCCCTAAGGCTCATGACCTCACCTGCCATAGACTTTTGCTTAGGTTTTTCAGTACCAGGTATGTATTCCTTCCCGAAGAGAGGGCCTTCAGTCCAATTATGGAGCAGTTAGTTACCCATTCAGTCATTGGGCCTGTTTGGCCAAACTTGAATATTCAGTGTCCACTGTTTTCACTGCTGATGACTTCTCTCTCCCATATGGCTGCATGCAGTGCAGCTTTTTCCAGCTTTCAGTTGGCTGGTCTACAGGGAGAAGGTTTTCTTCTCAGCACCAGCTTGCTTTCTCAGTGACCTTGCCTCTCAGGCAAGAGATGTCTTCAGAAATAAGGTTTTACTATCTGTTTCTCAAGGGAAACCAAGGGCTTTGGCAAAAGCCTTTAATGTTTTGGAGGCTACCGGGACCTCCTTGGCCAACAACTCATTGGAAGGTATCCCATCCCAGACACTGAAAATTTTCTAGTAACAGTATACAGCTTCTAGATGTGCCATTATTCAAAAAAGTAGGTTTACATAAGTCTTATTCACAATATCTTGAATTTAGATTGACCCTCCCCCTGCCCTTCTTTTACGCATTCTCTTCCCATGGCCTTGCTTAGGCCATTCCCCTCCCTGTAATCTGTTCTTCTACTTACATATGTGCAATACCATATACTTAAGTCCTTCCCTTTCCTCCCTCCCTTATAGCCTTTTACCACACAAGTCTATACATTTGTAGCTAGGATCCACATATGAGAGAGAACATGTGATGCCCAACAGTCTGTAAACCAAAGCTTTCATTTTTTTTGTGCCCTATTCTTCTACTTCCACCAGTCCATTTCTATGCAATGCAACCCTGCACACGCTCTCAGAACACAGACAGGCAGAACACAGAAAGCCTCTCACAAAAACTTCTTCTAGACCATTCCCAACAAAGCTCTTTCTAATCCTCCTGAAGTAAACCTCTCAAAAATTAGTTCCAAAAGGCCAACAGCCAGCAGTCACATTTCTAGCAGCAAGGGCCCTACAGTCAGCACCACTTTTACTGTGGCTTCATAGTGCTGGACAAACAACCTGCCAGAAGTAACCTGTGGGAGGAAAGGGTTTATTCTGGCTTACAGACATGAGAGGAAACTTCAGGATGGCAGGGAAAAATGTGGCACGGCAGAGGCTAGATGTCTACTGGTCAATATCAGGTGGACAATAGCAGCCAGAAAGCGTGCCAAGGGGAAGGTGGCTGTAACACCCATAAGCCCTCCTCCATCAACACACCTCCTCCAGGAGGGTTCAGATTCCAAGTTGCCATCAGCTGGGGCCTAGCATTCAGAACACATGAGTTTATGGGGGGCATAACTCAAACCATCATATATGTTTTCCACGAAAGTCATAAAAGCCCATGTTGAGCTTGCTTTCCTTCTTGCTTCCCATTAGTGATTCAGTTTTATTTCTATGTATGCCATTTGGTCCCAGGGAAGGATTAGTGCTGATTGTGATTGAGCATCTCTTATATGACAAGATAGAAGAGCACATGTTAAGACAAAAGGAGGGCTATGCTCCTATAAGAAAATAAAGAGAGCAAAACTCTAACACCCATGCTATGTAAATCTCACCTGTCTCTCCAGGAGGAGTGTTGTCTTTTAGTAATAAATGGTCAAAATGCTCACAAGCCTTCCAAAATTTAGTTTTTTGATGCTTGCTACCCACTTTATGACTCATATGCTTAATAACACAAGGAAAAGATGAAAGGAGGATGTTCTCCTGTAGTGGGAAATTTAGGGAAGGAAGGTGAGGAACTCCTAGGCACACAGGTACTCTTTCAATATTTTCCCAATTAAAGCATGAGCATTTCAGCAATGAGTATAATCTTAAACAATTACTGAGAATAGTACAAATATTTGGAGTTAGTCCAAAGGCTCTAAATATGTCACCTTATTAATTATTGTGATGACCCTATATATGCCATATGAGCTCTAATTATCCTCTTTTACATGAGTAATTAAAATATGCTGTACATGAAGTTAAAATGAGTATCAAAAGTGGTGAGAATGAGTATCCAGAGGCATTGTCCCTCTTCCCAGATACTGACTGTACCCCATGCATTCATGACCCCACAGGGGTCATTAAGGGGGGATCCTTTTTGAAAAGGTGGGGTAGAGAGGGGATGTGAGTACAACTCAATGAGAATATGACCAACATGTGATATATTCATACAGTAAAGCTCAAAATTAATACAAATAAAGTAATGATAAAAGGCCCCTAGTGAACGGCTGAAACTACTGGTAATATTGAACTATATATTATTTCATACAGTGTGATAGTTTGAATGTGATAAGTTAAATATCTGGCCCCATAGACTCAGGTGTTTGATCAAAATTGAGCTTGAAAAGTGAGCCTAAAACAGGCAAATCCCTGTTACAAGGGGACATGTGTGATTGGGGGCAGATGTGAGTCCAGCCCTACTAGGTATGTTTAGAGCAATTTGAGATGTGGCTGTTGATGCTTGTTAGGGTTGTTTTTTCTCTCTCTGCTATGCTGAGGTATGATGGAATAAGCCAGCTTCTTCTGCCATTGATGGAACTTCCCCTGACTCTGTAAGCCTGGAATAAACCCCTTCCTCCCATAAACTGTGTCTGGTTGGATGTTTCCCCAGCAACGTGGAGATGACTGCATATATAGTTCTCTGCCCTCCACATGCACACACACACACACACACATACACACGTACACCCACACATATAAATATGCACACACAAATATTCACATACCACACACATGTTCAAATATAAAATAAAAAGGGTAATGGGAAGGGAAAAGGAAGACAAATATTGCATGCTTTCTGTCATCTGTAATCTGGAGTTAACAATACATATATATGTGTATGCATATATGCTGCTGTACACTTCTTGTATCCTTTATTTTTGCCATACTGGATTTGTACCTACAGTCTTTCACATGTTAGACAAGTGTTCCACCACCCAGCCAGAGCTACACTTCTATGTGTATTGCTGAGTCTCTATGGTAAATACTTCCAATGACAGCCATATTTTCCTTTCTGCACATTATTTGTGTCCTATCCTTCCAGCTGACTTTCTGTTGCATATCACCTGAGGCTCAAGGAATTTCATACATTTTGGGCTGTTTGCCATAACTACAAAGTAAGTATTTGAATAAAAGTACACAAAGACATGCAGATGGCCTCCACAACATATCTCAAGTGGATGGGAAATTGAAGAAAAGAATGTGAGAGAAATTTTGGAGCATCTTTTCTCTAGAGAAGTAGAACAGGAGAATTACTGTCAACCTATACTCTCCTTGTCTAATGTAAGCATACAACTCATGTATTGTGACTTTGTGTCTCAAATTCCTTCCACATTGATCCTATAAATAGCACAAGCAGAAGCACAGCCATGTCAAATAGTTAAAACTATTGTAGTTGGTAGACATGCTGGCAGCACCATGCTATTAAATGTTTTTACAAGGGCATGGTTGGCAAGTGATGGGCTGACAAAATATGACCAGCTGTTCTGATCTCATCTTCCATACCAATAAGACTCATTGTCAATATAAGCTACTTTTAAAATCTAATAGACTTAATAGCAGAAATATTATAAAGTTTAAGTAGGGCCAGGAGAGATGGCTCAGTGGTTAAAGGCACTTGCTTTCAAAGCCTGATGGCCTGAATTCAATTTCCCAGTGCCTATGTAAAGCCAGATGCACAAAGTGGTGCATGTGTCTGGAGTTCATTTGCAGTGGCAGGAGGCCCTAGCATGCTCATACTAATTCTTTCTTTCTGCCTGCCTCTCTCTTTCTCTCTCTTAATAAATAAATAAATAAATAAATAAATAAATAAATAATAAATCTTTTCAAAAAAGAAAAAGTTTAAGTAGTATGCTTTTTCCCATGAATAAGATGAGGTTTCATTTAAAGAATAAAGTCCTACAATATTGGAATTGTTCAGAAAATGAAGCAAAACCATTTTCATGGCTTGAAGTATTATTTCTGTTGCTTGTGAAAAGTAAGGAGAAATGACAGTGAAGCTCAAAGGAAGGAAAAATAGGAGTTCAGTGAAAACAGCCTCTTGCTGGGGGAGAAGAAGAAAAACCCTAATGGTATAGTGAGAAATTATGTGCTTTTGAGAAGGGTACTCTGAAAGACATGGTGTACATTTAGAAGTATTTTGGGTCAGTGTCGTTTGTAGAAAATGAAGGAGATGAGATGTGCAGAAGCAGAATCAGGAAGCTGGGCAGGATATGAGAAAAGATGTGTGAAGACTTGCTCAAACTGTGACATTTGGGTACGAGGACAGTTGTATCTATGATTAAAGAGCAAGAAAGCTCCCCTTGGCATCTAAGTTACAGGTTACTATTTTGTAAAAAAAAAAATCATCCAGAGTATATAATGATATAACTGTTTGTGTCCTTCAAAATCCTTATCTGAAAACCTAATTTGTATATAGAAACCTAATCACAAACCCAACCATATTAAGAGGTGGGACCTTTCTGAGATGGTTAGGGCAGAAAGGTTCCTTCATAAGTGGGACTAACACTTTTATCAATGAAGCCCAAATGTGAAGATAAAGGAAGAATGAATTTTATATGAATTAGAGAGTGATCTCCCACCAAACACCAAATGTTTTATATGAAGATCCTGGATTTTCCACCCATTTGAACTGTAAGCAATAAGTTTCTATTGCTTATAAATTACCCGGACTAGGATATCATTTTGATAGCATGAGTAGTCTAAATAAGATGTTAACTAAAATGTAGTTTTCCTATGTACCTCCTCTCAAGATTTTTATTTTGTAAGTGTTTTCTGAAACTCAAGTAAAGCAGACACAGCTAGTTATCAACTTAATGTCAATTCTTCTCTTCTTTCTGAAATTCCGGGCATTTTTGAAAATGTTGGTCTAGATAAAATTTGAATGTAGTTCAGAAGTAGAAAATTGGAAAATAAAACACTGCTAGAAGATAAAATGTAAGCTCCTAGAGCTGATATTTTGAACACTTTATGACCAACTGAAGAGTTTCAAGCTCAGCTAGGACCATGTTTTAAAGTGTTCTTATCCTGTTCCCAAGCCCACAACTGAGATGAATATAAAAAGTTAGCAATGGGAGTAGGAGTAAATAGCTTCCAAACTCCAAGTGTCCAAGGAGAAAAGAAAAGGATCGTTTAAATCAGATGTACTAAAGCATCCAACTAGTCTTTTGAGTCAGACTTGTCTTCTTTTTGTAAACAACTGAGAAGGGCAGCATATATTTTTTTCAAAGTTTTTAGACATTTTTCCAAAAGCAGCCTTGGCTGTGATCTCTGAGACAAGGGAATCAAACAAAGAATATCCAACCTGCCTGGATGGATTTTCTGCACTGGGTCCAGGAGAAGAAACTAATGGAGAGTTGGGCAGTTTTTCTGAGTTTGAGTCAGAAATTAGAGTGAGATGGATAAGAGCAATGGATAAGAAAAAATGCCTTTAAGAAGAACAGGACAGCTTCCCTTTAATCTATCAATGAATATAAAGATATGTCTATGAGGTTGAAACTCTACTCAAAGAATTATCTGTGGTTTGCAAATGGCAATTTTTAGAATTTATATGTGGTTGGTAGATCTTGGATTCCTAAGTAGCCAGCTTGAAGAGAGCTTATTGAAGACCTAAGGTATTTAGTCATGATTATACTTCAGTAGTAAGAATAAATTAGACCTAATATTAAAAGGCTTAAAATTAGTCAAAAGATCATATTACTTCACAAGTTACTTTAACACATGTTCCCTCCAAAATCAAAGCTCTTTGATACAGTGCATAAAATTTAGATACTTGACAGAATAGCACCTTACAATATCTACCTTCCAATGCAAAATTACTAAGAATGTGGAGAAGCAGAAAAATATGACTCTTAAGCAGCAGACAAACCCCACATTAGAAATGCCAGATGTTTTCAGCAATAGGATCTAACCATTTAGCTCTGGTGGATCAAGTGGTATGGCAGAACCTTGCATTGTTTTAGGGACCTGATGGGTCTCCCCAAGCAACAGCTCACTGTGGGGTGTAACCCACTTTTAGCACTGGAAATTACAAGCTGATACCAATAGTTTTAGGGTTAGGCTTTCTCCACTCTCTCTGGGTCCCTTCTGTCTAGATGATCCCCAATACCTCCCATTACGGCTTATATTTTTTAGTTTGCTTGCCAAGAGAATGTTTTCATTATTTTTGTGTAAATCTCCCTCTCTCACCTTTCCTTCCCCCTGCCTTCAAGATCCTTGATTTTCTATCAAGTATCCTTCTTCCCTATGGAATTAAAGCTTGTTCGTAGCTTCTATCTCATGTGCTGCCAATACTCCTGATGCTGTCACGCACAAGCAACTCAAGCTGTTCCGTTAAGGAGAATGTGCAGCATTTGTCTCTCTGTGCTTTTGTGAGTTTGCTTAGTATGACTTTTTCCAAGTCTATCCATTTTCCTGCAAATTTTTATTATCTTATTTTTCCTTACCACTGAGTAGAATTTCATTGTGCATATTTACCACATTGTCATTAACCATCCTAAATGTTAAGACCCTTTTTCTGAAGATACCACAAGCTGTGGACAAAGGATATCAATAATCATGCTTGAATTTAAAAGGAAGCCAACTTGCTAATGGCCAGCTGTCTTAGTGCTGGAAAGTGCTATTTGAGCTGCTGGGGGATAATGGCTACCAACAGCATGAACAATCAGGGGATTCTGCTAGCTATAAGCAGCTGTATTCTGCTGCCTTGCATGGAATGAGCCACCTCTAGTATATCTACCCAGTGCAAGAAGACATCACAGAGGAAGTGGAGAGTCAAACATGATTGCTGCTCTCACTGCTATCCTGACAACTTGCTCCAGGAAGATGTCAATAGACACTGAGGACACTCAAAACTTTTCAAACCAGAAATCCAGAAGTTGCAGAGGACTCAACACTAAAGTAGACTTATAACACACCCACAAAGGCTCAGGGAACGTTGTAGAAGAGAGGGAAGAAAGATTGTAAGAAGCATAGTTTGGGAAGGAGTACTCTGAGGCATTGCCATTGCCCTCCACCCCACAGAGACTGACTGATGCATTCATAACCCATGGTGAATACCAACAACTCTGTGGAATGGAGATGGGGAGAGGGAATATAAGGGGATGACATGAGAGGAATGGGATCAACACATGATTTGTCCAAATCATACATTTCCTAATTAATAAATTTATAAAATAAATGTCACAATGAAGTCCATTATTTTGTATGCTAAGTAAAAAAACTAATAAAAACAAATTCCAAACAAAAAAGAAACACCAGCTGGGCGTGGTGGTGCACACCTTTAATCCCAGCACTTAGGAGGCAGAGGTAGGTGGATCACCATGAGTTTGAGGCCACCCTGAGACTACATCATAAATTCCAGGTTAGCCTGGGCTGGAATAAAAATCTATCTTAAAAAACAAACAAACAAAAAAAACACAAGACAAAAAACAAACAAACAAACAAACAAACAAAAAAGAAGTGCCAAAGTGCCAAATGTATGGCATCACTGTGCAAAGACTTTAAAAAAACTAATAGAAACATACTCAAAACTTTAAAAAAATGAAGATATATAAGTATAAAATCAAAAATAAAATTAAAAGTAAATTATTGTCATATTATTGTACATATGTGTATCTGAAGTAAGAAAATTCATCTGAAGGGTTTACATGTAGGTTACAAATTAGTGGAAATAAAAATCAATTAATATGAACATATTGCAGGAACTATCCAATTAAACAATCTCCACTAAATAAGAGATAGAAAGGATGACAAATCACCAGCTCTTCAGTTGCTTATGACACAATGTTGAATGAAATTGCATAGTAAGTCCTAGAAAAAGAGGAGAGCAAAGAAAGTATTTAAAGAAATAATTTGAGATACATCTAAATTTGATCAAAGCTATAATTCACAGATGAACACTGTACGCTAGGTTTGTTGTTGTTGTTAGGAAAAGTTTAAACAAGGAGATAGCGTAACATTTTTAGTGAAATAAAGAAAAAATACTCTTCCACTGTATATTATAAGGGTTAGTATTGCCAGCTCAGCAGCGCCTAGAATCACCGAGGAGACAAATCTGTAGGCATGTTTGTATGGGAGATGCTGTACTAGATGGTAACACCAGCCCTAAATATCCGCAGCAGCACTCCATGGCCTGGGGACCCTGACTGAATAAAAGTGAAAAAATGAGATGAGAACCAGCATTCGTTTCTGTTACCTAACTGAAGATTGAATATGACCAGCTGCTTCATGCTCCTGTAACCATGACTGTCTGACTATAATGAACTTTTTCCCCTCAAACTAGAAGCTGAAATAAACCCTTTCCCCCCAGATTGTTTCTTTTCAAATATTTGCCATAGCAACACAGAAAGTAACATATATACATCTATATGCATTATATGAATACATTAAAATATCTTTGACAAACAAAACCCATAAACACATTTTAGATGAACAACAATGGAGTTGATGGTAATTATTTTTAACCTCCTCAAACTACAATGTTATTTTAAAACCTCATCATATTGAAGGCAAAAATGGAATATTGAAATGTGGTTCTACATACTCAAAGAACTCACACAATCACAGAAAGACAAACGCCGCATGATGTCACTTATCTGAGGTTCCTAACCTGGACCTGTTCGAGTTGCTGTCATATCTGATAGGCAACTCAAGGCCCAGACAATAGGAATGGACAGGTTTTGGAGGAGGGGAGAGGACAGGTAAAAACAAATACAAAATTAAATCCAAATTGAACTGTTACCATAGAAGCCTTTATTCTTGGAGATAGTCTAAAAGATATAACTGTCAAAAATAGTAAGGGAGAAGCACCTGAAAAGTATAGGTGAGGGTGGGAAGAAGCCAAAACTTTAAAGAATTTTTTTGCTGTCTCTGACCTTTAACTCCCAGTACCAGAGATTGGTTGTTACCCACATGGAGCTGATGATTGGAGAGACCTACAAGGTCCCCAAGTCAAGACAGCTTTTGGTCAAGACACTTGATTAACTGCCTGAGGCAAAATCCAAGACAGTATTGCTGAAGACACCATATGCTGCTGACACAGAGCATGGAGAGACCTGGCTGGAATTCAGAAGAAAGACAGTCCCCAGACAGCCTGTCTAGTGCTGAAAAGTGCTACATGAGCTACTGGGGAAAAATGGCCAAAAACGGTGTGAGCAACCAGAAGTCTAAGCTACTCAGAAGCAAACACTCTGACACTATGTAAACACCAATGAAATAGTAGCACACAGCCTTGGTGGTTAACCAATAGCTTTCTGATTGGCTAAGAGATCCACTGAGTGTAAAGGAACTCATATCTGGAGTTGAGAACCAGATCAGAATCCTATGGAGACAAAGATTATGTTCTCCACTGTCAAGCTCTCACTAGTCTTTGGCTAAAAGAGGGGTTACATACATCAAATTCTCCCTAAATTAATACTGTTAATCCTATTTAAACTATGCTGACTTCACTCTCCATTGGAGAATCTGTACTTCTTTTTCAGAAGGTAGTAAGACAGGAGGAGATAAACTATCCCTTGCACTTCAGCCAAGCCAGAGCTGAATCCAACAGAGGGATGGGGAGATGAGCAGGAATGCTGCTTCCACGCTGTTGCTAATAATCAGTGCCAGGGTGAAGGAGACAGACCCTGAGGACACTCAACGCCTACCAAAGTAGAGATCTAGAGGCTCCTATGAGCTCATCACTGAAGTAGACTTAAAACTTACCCACCATGGCTCAGGGAATTTTGTGGAAGAGGGGGTGGAAAGATTGTAAGATTGAGACATCATGCCCATTGACATTCCCTCCCCCTGCCAAATAACTGACTACTTTTTTCACAATGCATAAACTAAAACTCCATGGGGAATACCTGCAACCCCACTGAGAAGCATTCCCAATGGGATGGAGACAGGGATGAGGGAAAAGAGGGTAACAACACATGATATATCCATATGACCATCTTGTTAATAATAATAATAATAATAATAATAATAAACATTTAAAATGTGGATCTACATAAAGGAACAAAGAGCCACAGAAATAGTAAATCCCTGCGCCTGGCTTGTAATTTAACATTTTTAAACAATGAAAACTCAAAACCTAGAGGACTTTTTCTAGCTGAACTGTGTTAGTAATTTAAGGAAGAAATAATACTAATCATTTGTAAACTCTTTTGGAAAATGAAGAAATAACCATTTCCCCATTTATTTAACTAAACAGCTTACCTGATTCTTACTTATATTTATTATTTATTATTTATTTATTTATTTGCAAGCAGAGAGACAGACAGATAAGAGAGAAGAGAGACACAGCGAGAGAATGGGCATGTCAGGGCCTCCAGATACTGTAATGAACTCCAAATGCATGCACTACTGTGCCTCTGGCTTTATGTGGGTACTGGAGAATTGAACTTGAGTCATTAGGCTTCACAGGCCAGTGCCTTAACCATTTAGCCCTCTCTCAAACCCTCTGCTTCTTTTTAAGAAGCAAAAACAGAAATAATTACTTAAAAAAATAAAACTTCAAATCAAAAATCTCACATGAGTATCAATACAAAAATCATCAAAAATATTCTTGGTGTAAAGCCATATGCACAAAGTGGTACATGCATCTGGAGTTCCTTTGCAGTGGCTAGAGGTCCTGGTGTGCCCATTCTCTCTTTGTCTGTCTATCTCTCTCTGTGTGTGTCAAATAAATAAACAAAACACATAAATATTTTTATAAATGTTCTTGGCATATTGAAATCAGGCATAAAGGATAATGATCAAACCTACTGATATGTAGAGTTTACTCAGGAATTAAAGTTCATTTTAATATTTGGTAATCAGTCATTGAGAGTCACTAGAGATAGACCCACCTGTATTCGGGCATTTGGACTTTCTAATTGTTGTTGTATGTGCACAGACGTCTTTTTATTTTTTTTTTCATGGAAAGAAAGGGTTCATTTTGGCTTACAGTTTCAAGGGACAGTGTCCATAATGATGAGGAAGACGTGGCAGGAGCAGAAGTCCAGCTCACATCATCACATCAACAGGGAGAAAGTAGAGAAAAATCAAATATGTCTGGGATATAGCATCTCAAGGTACCTCCTTCAGCAAGACTCCACCTCCTAAATATTCTACAACCTTCTCTAAACAGAACCCCAAACTGGGGATTAAATATCAAACACATGAGACTATGGAAGTCATTTTACATTCAAACCACTACCTTGATTCTACTAGACTAGCTAGCAAGTGAGCCCAAGAGATTCCCTATCTCTTCTTCCCCAGTGCTGGGATTACAGGCATGTACCATTACACCTGGCATTTTGCGTGGGTGATACTGATCCAAACTCAGGTCCTCATGCTTGTGTGGCAAGGACTTTACCCACTGAGCCATCTTCCCAGCCTCAATTCAGCTTAAAAATTAATTTCAATTTTATTGACATGTAATAATTTATATGCTATTGTGATATTATGATATTTATTTTTAAAGTGTTTTTTATACCATGTTTTTCTTTATAAGTTATGTACATACTAAATGTGTAAACAGCATGTGTTGGTACTGTCCTTATCTTCATCCCTGTCCTCCCAATCTGAAGGGACCCTCCTTGATGGGGATTGTGGGTTGTGCATTGTGGGGGTTAGCCATCAATTATGAGTAAGAGACAATGTCTCTAGGCATCCCAACTTGTGGCTCTAACAATCTTTCCTCTCCCTTTTCTGAGAATTTCCCTGAGCCATGTCGGGTTTGTTTTAGGTCTACTTCAGTGATTAGGTCTTGGGAGCCTCTGTGTCTCTGGATCTCTGGTTTGGTAGGAGTTGAGTGTTCTCTGTGTCTATCTATCTTCTTCACCCTTGTGCTGATACCAGGTTCACCAAGAAAGCAGCAATCTTGCTCATTTCCCCAATTGCTCTATGGTTTCAGCTGGGGCCTTGGTGAGGCACTATGGGCTGATTCTCTCCTCAGGTTCTGCATCCATCTGAAAAAGAGAAGCAGATTCTCCAATGGAAAGTGAAGTCAGCACTGGATATATGGGATACCATTATTAGTTTGGAGAGAATTTAATAGCTATAGGCCCTCTTGTAGCCCAAGATCGGTGGGAGCTTGATGTTGGGGAGTGAACTCATTTTTTGGATATGATTCTGACTCATTTCCCAGTTAGGGCTATGTGTTCCATTCCACTGAGTGGATCTGTTAGCCAATCCAAGAGCAATTGGTTACCCACCATGGCTGTGTGCCACTATTGCACTTGGGTGAGCATCATGCCAGATTGTTTATTGCTGAGTAGCTTAGACCATGAGTTTTTGGACTCCCCAAGTAGCTCATATAGCAGCTTTTGGCACTAGACAAGGTAACTGTCTGGGGACTGGCTCTCTTCCACATTCCCACCAGGTCTCTCCATGTTCTATACTGACAGCATATGGTGTCTTCGGCAATAGGGTCTTACCATTAACCTTTGGTAGTTAATCAAGTGCTTTGACAGAAGTCTGTCTTCTTTTGGGAAATCTTGTAGGTCTTTCTCACCAACAGCTCATTGTGGATGTTAACCACATCCTAGTGCTTGAAGTTACAGGCCAGCATCAAGGGAAAAGGAGGAAGAAAAAGATAGGTAATATAAAAGAGAAAGAGAGAAAAGAGAGAGAGAGAGAGAGAGAGAGAGAGAGAGAGAGAGAGAAACAGGAGAAGATTAAGGTTAGTCTTCATCATACCCTCTCCAGGGCCCTTTGATTCAGGTGTTCCCTCTAAGGACCTGATGGAGGTTCAACCTTTTAGTCTGTATTTCACGATATAAGATTTTATGGTGCTGGTTCCATTTGGGTCCAGTTTTGTGTCTCCCCCCCACATTTGCCCTCCCCTCCAGCCCCACCCTCCCTATTGTCTGGTCCTCGAGATGCCTATTAAGTATGTCAGCATCTTGGGTGGATCCAGGTTAGGAGCCACAGATGAGTGAGACCATGCTACGATTATCTTTCTGTGATTGGGTGAGTTTGCTGAGAATGATCTGTTCCACGTTCGACCATTTTTCTACAAATTTCATTGTGTCTGTGAACAGGTTTCTACTGCTTCCCCACGCACTATGGCTTCTGCTGCACTTTGTCTGTGGTAATACTTTCTAAATAAGAAAAGAAACACTCGATCTATACTTCTGAATGTTTTTTATTGACAATATTCACTTACAATATGCTCATTGACATAAATTTTTTCCTAACAGCACCAAATACAACAAAAGAGAAAATGTTAGTTTGTAGAGCATTCTAATTGTCTGGAAGGGAAAGTTTGGGAGAGTATGTTGTCTCATTTACCCTGGGCTGACTGTTCTAATTCTACTTAGATTTTCTATGAGAATGTAGTAAATTTTATACATTCTGCAAGTCATTCTGTTCACCTCACAAATCATGATGTGATTTCCTTCAGCTTTTTAAATTCTTTCATCTGGGTCTGTTTTCACTTTTCTACTGGCAAGTTCCTGTCCTGAGTCATACTGATCTGTGCATGTCTTGAAATAAGGAGGGGTAGGGACTGGTGTGGCTGTGGACTCCTGCTGCTGAACACATGGGAGGAAGGAATAACCTACTTGGAAGCCTCTCTCAGGCATCTGCTATTCACAAGAGTACACCCACTAACATCTTTGCATTATGCTGTCCTCAAACCATCACTTTTACACTACTAGAGGAACGAGGGTGCAGTGCCAGTTTTCTGTGCAAAATAGGAATATGAATGGTATTCCCAATGGTTCCTCAGGTTTTTATAGTCTATGTTCTCCAGTTCAGAAGAGTCCATAGTCTGCCATTTGATTGCATTCTTTAGTCTATAGATCTTCAAACTAGCTCTAACATGCTTTAGAACATATCAATGACCTGTCTATTTATCTCGCCCTGTGATTTGTTCTGGAGGAACGTAGCCAGGTCATCAGCTGCTCCGCCTATGCTGTCTGCCTCATAGCTGGCCAAATGTACATGGACACCTCTGAATTTTCCAACGACAGGATTAGACATACATAGGACATGGCATGGAATGGAAAAGTGGTGGAAAGAAAAAGACACCAAGCTATATAAAATATAGGTATTTCCAGATGAAACAGAAACTATGAGAGAGGTATAAGTGATTTACATTAGGACATAAAATGATCTTGTTGTATTTGAGATGCTTTTATCCAATAGTAAAAACAGACATAAAACAGTAAGAAGGTTAATCTTAAAAGATAATGTAGTCTGGAGAGCCTTCCGCAGAGACTGAATTTTTCTGAGATGAGAACAAGAATGGAACAAGTAACTATGGAGAAAAGAAAGCAGAGTGCTTGGGGAGTTATCAGAATTCACAGTTGGAGACAGATGAGTCAATAACATTGTAGGTACTAATCAAAAGAAATAAGAAATGCATGTTTTACTATTCCCTGCTCTAATTTATGTTCCTTTTTAAAGCTTTTTTATTGACAACTTCAATAATTGCAGACAATAAACCATGATAATTCCTTCTCCTCCCCTCCCCCACTTTCCATCACAAATCCACTCCCTCTCTCTATTAGTCTCTCTTTTTTTTAATTTTGATGTCATTATCTTTTCCTCCTATTATGAGGGTCTTGTGAAGGTACTGCTAGGCACTGTGAAGTCAAGGATATCAAGGCCAGTTTCTGTTTGAATGATTACATTGTAAGCAATCCTACCCTTCCTTTGGCTCTTACATTCTTTCTACTCCCTCTTCTGCAATGGACCCTGAGCCTTAGAAAATGTGATAGAGATAAACACTCCTCTGTCACATCTTCTCAGCAATATGGTGACTTTTGTGTCATCCTGATGGTCACTGCCATCCGCAAAGAGAAGCTTCTCTATCCAAAAGTGAGAGTAGTATTAATATATGGGTATGAACATTAAACAAATTGCTTTGGTGAGCATAATAAATTCATTTAGCCAGACAAGAACAGGCTTTATACTCCTAAGGCTCATGACCTCTCCCACCATAGGCTTTTGATTAGGTTTTCAGTACCAGGCATGTATTCCCTACCATGGGGCAGGCTTCTAGTCCAACTAGAGAGCAGCTGGTTTCCTCCATACAGACATGCCACTATTACACCTATTTGGCCTGGCTGGACAAACTTAAGGCTTCCAGTGTCCACTGTTAATGACTTCTGTCTCCCATACAGCTGTATGCAATGCAGCTTTTTCCAGCTTTCTGTCATCTGGTCTATACGAAGGAGGTTTTCAGCTCAGCTCCAACTTGCTTTCTCAGTGTCCTTGCCACCCAGACATGTGGAGCCTTCTGCAATAGAGTCTTATTATCTATTCCTGTTGGGAAACCAAAAGCCTTGGCAATGGCCGGTAATGTTTTGCAGGTATCAAGGACCTCCCTGGCCAGCAACTCATTGGAAGGTATCCCATCCCTAGTAACAGTCTATGGCTTCTGGGTGTGCCATTATCTATAACATTATGTTTCCATATGGTTTATTCACAATATATTGAATTTTGATTAACCCTCCCCCACCCTTCTTTTACTCAATTTCTTCCCCTGACTTCACTTAGGCCATTCAATCCCCAGTAATCTGTTCATCTACTTACATATATACAATACAACCCTCTTATTAAATCCTTCCCTATCCTCCATTCTGTATAGCCCTTTTCTAGCTTACTAGCCTCTGCTACAGATTTTTACTCCAACTCACATACAAGTTGACACATTTGTAGCTAGGATCCACATATGAGAGAGAACATCCTACCTCTGGCTTTTTGGGCCTGGGTTACCTCACTTAGTATAATTCTTTCCAGATGTATCCATTTTTATGGCTGACTATAATTCCATTGTACAAATGTGCCACATCTTCATGATCTATTCATTAGTTGAGGGGCATCTAGGCTGGTTCCATTTCCTAGCTCCTGTGAACAGAGCGGCAGTAACATGGTTGAGCAAGTATTGCTAAAGTAGTGAGGAGAGTCCTTAGGATATAACCCTAGGAGTGTTATAGCTGGGTCATGTGGGAAATCTGTTTTCAGTTGTCTTAGAAACCTCCACAGTGATTTCCACAATGGCTGTACCAGATTACATTCCCACCAACAATGTAGAAGAGTTTGTCTTTTTCCACATTCTCACCAGCATTTATTGTCATTTGTTTTCTTTAAATATTTTTATTTATTCATTTATTCATTTATGAGAGAGAGAGAGAGAAAGAAAGAATGGGCATGCCACGGCCTCTAGGCACTACAAATGAATTCATGTGCCACCATGTGCATCTTGCTTACATGTGACCTGGAGAATCAAATCTGGGTCTTTAGGCTTCATAGGTATGGGCCTTAACTGCTAAGCCATCTCTCCAGCCCAGTCACTTGTTTTCTTGATGATTTCCATTCTGACAGGAGTGAGATAGAATCTCAACGTAGTTGTAATTTCCATCTCCCTGATGGTTAAGGCTGCAGAATATTTTTTAGATGTTTAAATGCCATCTCTATTTCTTCTTTTGAGAACTCTCTATTTAGTTACATAGCCCATTTTTAATTGGGTTGTTTGATTTCTTATGCTCTGTTAGTTATACAGGTGACAAAGATTTTCTCCCATTCTGTAGGTTGCCTGTTTGTTCTATCAACAGTGCCCTTTGCTGTACAAAAGCTTTTTAATTTCATGAGGTCTGAGTGGTTGAATAGCTGTTTTATTTTCTGAGGTACTGAGGTTATATTCAGAAAGTTGTTGCCTATATCAATATGTTGTTTTTCTGACACATAATAAACATTCATGGATATTTGTCTAAAGATAAATAACTGGGTGTAGATCAATTTAGTATTACTTCAATATAGAGCATCAATTTACTTTAGAATGATAGTTCCATTCTTAAGACCTTGTATTATGAAAGTCCTAGTAATGTTGGATAATGGGGAACAAAGACCATGGAACTTCAATCATTGAGCCTAAAAAATAAACTCAATCCAGTAACAAGCAGATTTTTAAAATCAATCTTCATGTGTACTCTGTTCTTCCCTTATTTATCTTTGACCCCATAATCATTACAATAACCACTCCTCCTGGAACTACCACTTGTTGTTACTATGCTATTAACTTTCTCCCTGTATCATATTCTTATCAAAAGCATTTGGACATGCTGCACCTGTCTCATATTTAACAAAGCAAACAAGCCAAATCAAATAAACAAACAAAATCATAGTTCAGGCCTACATGTCCTTGCAGCTACTCTCCTATGTCTTTTCTCCTGTATTTGGCAAAGGTTCTAGATCTGCTACTTATTGTGTCTCCAATTTCTTCCTTGACATTACTTCTCAACTCATTTCAATTAGAATTTCATCTCTAACAAAAATCTCATTTTTCAGGGTCATTAATGAAGATTATGTTATAAAACCCAATAGGTGAGGCTGTGATCTGATGAGTTCTTAGCTGGATTTGACAGAATTTGTCATTATTTTAGGAACTTAATATACTTCTTTCCCTTCACTTCAGAGAGATTACTTTTTTTAAAATTTAAAATATTTATTTATTTTTTCATTTGTTTGTTTTTGGTTTTTCAAGGTAGGGTTTCACTCTAGTCCAGGCTGACCTGGAATTCACTATGTAGTCTCAGGGTGGCCTCAAACTCATGGTGGGTGATCCTCCTACCTCTGCCTCCCAAGTGCTGGGATTAAAGGCAAGCACCACCATGCCTGGCTGGTTCTTTTTTGGGCTTTTTTTGAGGTAGGGTCTTGCTCTAGCCTAGAGTCTCCTGGAATTCACTCAAGCTGGAGTCTCAGGCTGGCCTCGAACTCACAGCGATCCTCCTACCTCTGCCTCCCAAGTGCTGGGATTGAAGGTATGTGCCACCATGACACCTGGCAGAGTTCTTACTTTATATTGCTTTATCTCTCACTCTTCACCTGTGCTCAGGAACTTTTGACAATGCTTCCAATATTCTGTCCTCAAAAACTACCTCAATCTGATCTAATCTAGTCTCCTGAGAATTTTAATACATGAACGTACTGTAATTTGATCATATTCCTGAACTCCTATCCTCTTTTGTTCCCTCCTCCCCACTTCAATTTCTCTGAGGTTCTTCCTCTTTTCATGTAGTCCTTCCATTTTGATGTCTCATTTCTTTTCTCCTCCATGTCAAATTTTTGATGGACTAATAAAAGTATATGTCTTGTATGAAATAAAAGTATATGTCTTGTATATGAAAGAACCAGTCATTTCATGTGGGGAGGTCAGTGCCCCAAAGTACTCCTCCCCCCCAACTCTTATATTCCCTCTATCCTCTGTTCCAATGTGCCTGAGACTTGGAGGGTGTGATACAGGGGTCTCATTTAGTTTGTACCCTTATATTTTAACTCTGATGCGTATCACTCTCTTCTGTTTCAGAATAAGATATGCATTTGCCATATAATCTCTCTACGTACATAGAGTTTCTCCTTAAATTTAATTTTCTGAACCAAAGTCAATATTTATTTTCTCCAAACATTTTCTTCTTAGTTTTCTCATCTTGGGAAATATTTCTTTTACTCTATTGTTCAGACTCAAGAGTTGTGACTGTGCCTCTTTATCTTACATCTTTCAGCAAAATTGCTGGCTCTATTTTCATACTCAATCCTGTGCATCATTCCCATGATGCTTTGCAGTGTTTTGTGAGCAGGAGACTTATGAGAGCTATTGATTGCATGGTATGTTTTTAATTTTCTTGGAAAGACTGTATTGGCCCATGCATGTTAGTTTCATCTCTGTTTGAGAGCTAAATGATTCCTTCAAATGGCAATATATATGAAAATTTAAAGTTTAAAAATATTAAGAGCACACAGCTTAGCCAAGCAAGGCTGTTATTGTCAGAAGAATGAGGTAAAGCGTGCTTTACCACATTGGATTCGTGTTATGATTCATGTGATGGATAGTTTAGTGACTGGTAAATAAAAATTTTTGGTAGAAAAAAAAAAGCGAATGTCTTAAGCCGCATGATGAGAGCTTCAAGTGCCAAGTGACAGAGATTCTAGTTCTGTTTCTGCCAAGTAGGCAAGTCATTTAACCTTTGCATGTTTTTCTTCAGCTCCCTGGGAACAGTGATTGTCCACTACTCCAGCAGAAGTGTTGTGCAGATAAATGATGAATATGTGTGGAAATGTTTTGCACATTTTTTAAGGATGGATGAAATCCTAAGTCCTAAATTTCCCAAAACATAGCTAAAGGTTGCCCATCTGTGTATTTATTACATTTTCTCTTTTGAGCAATTGTGTCATAAATACAAAAGTTCATAAATATTCATAATAAATTCATGCTAAAACTTGATTAGAACAATGAACAGAATCTTTAATTACTATTTTTTCTACATTTACTTTACTGTGAATGGGCCAATCATGACATCAATGCTAATAATTTTTCATGGTAAGCTCTGTGCTTTACAGAGTTCCTTTGACAAGTCAGAAATTTGTTTCTTTAGAAATATTTTCAAGAGGTAGAGAAATGGCACAGTGGACAAAATGCTTTCTGCATACATGTGATTCCCCAGGACCATATACAAGCTAGGCATGGCAATGTGCGTCTGTAATGTGCTGGGAAGGCATCGAAAAGAAGAACCTTAGGGCTTGTTAATCTGCCAGTTTAGCCATATCAGTGAGCTCTCGGTTCAGCCAGAGACTCTATCTCAAAGAATAAGGTAGGGCTGGAGATATGGCTTAATGTTTAAGGCATTTGCCTGTGAAGCCAAAGGACCCAGGTTTGATTCCCCAGGACCCACGTAAGCCACATGCACAAGGGGCACATGCGTCTGGAGTTCATTTGCAGTGGCTGGAGGCCCTGGTGTGCCCATTCTTTTGCTATCTCTCTTCTACTTCTCTCTCCGCTAGCAGATAAATAAATTAACTTAAATCAAAGAATAAGATGGAGAGTAATTGAGAAAGACACCAAACATTGACCTCTTGGTCACACACACACACACACACACACACACACACACACACACACACACACACATGTATACCCCTAAACATAGACATGTGACCATACATGCATACATATATGGAACATTCATACACATACACCCAACACACACATGCTAAATAAATAAACAATGCAAGCATATCCAGTCATAACATTCACATTTTCTCAAAGATTCTTCCCTTCTAGTACATTGAAAATTGATGCTCAGCCTGTAATATTATAGATATTTTTAGCTACAAGTATTTAGGCAAAATAAATTGGTATACATGGCTAATAGAATGTTTTAAACTTAATTATTCTATAAGAATTCTGGTTAAGATTTGGGATACACTTTAGTTTTCTCTCTGCATAGGTCTATGTAGATTACTTGGAAATTTCTAGACAATTAACATTCTGGAGTTGCATGTTACTGGTGTTCCACAGAACACTAATGGGAAAACTTTAGTTGATAATTTCTGTGGTGACACTATCCTAATTCTATCACGTAGTACTTAATGTCTTTATTTAGTCACTTTAAATTTGATTTCATAGTTTAATTTCTGAACATTTAATAACTTTTTGTAAATAACTGAGTATATGAAAAGCAACATAGACAGGACAGTCATAACTAGCATGAACTTCCACCTGCCTCTTTCCCAACATCAAGGATTTTGTTTTTTCCATGTAAGGAGAAGGTTTCCTAGGCACCCTGGCATGTTTAAGGGTTGAGTACTTTTCTAAATGTGCAAATCAACCTGCTGGTCATTTGTTACATTCTTACCCATGGCTTTCCTGTCTATTTCTGCATGATCTGCAATAAAATGCTATTTCTATTTGTCCCACAATTTGAAACTATTTGAAACTATACTGTGCTTATTTTTACATAGGAAAGTTATAATGCTATTAAAGCACAAAAAATTAAAGGTAAAGAAAGTGTCGTGTACCATCTTTGTACAAATGAAATATATGATCAGAATCAGGAAACCAAATTGTTCCCACTTTCAAAGTTAAAGTTAGCTTTGTGGTGTCTAACAGTTAAGGCATGAAAGGAGACATGGCGGGATTTTAAGCCTCCTTATCTGATAAAGTGAGACATCTCAGGCCATCAGATGGGATTTATCTTTTCCTTTGGTTCAGCTAATAAAAAAGTAATGTGTTAATCATGATTTATTATAATAAAAATACATTACAAGAACCAAAATGGAATTTGGTATTTCACAGCAAGACAAGTGTCTCAATAGCAGCCATAGGTAGCCTCAGGCTAGTGAGTCACTTTCTGACCAGTCCTTGCAGAGATTCTGCTCTCACTCTGTGTCTTCCAGAAGCATTTAAGTATACGTGATTCCCTGTCTCTCCCCACATGATCCCACGGTTCCTGTTTCTGTCCTTTGAGGAGCTCTGTTTTCTCTCCTGGCTATTGTCTAGAATGTGAGCTTCACCTTCTCATTCTGTCTCTTGCTACATTTACACAACACACCTTGATTGATTGAACAGTATTCCATGAAGAGGACACTGGGCAGATTTCTCATCTAGTGCCTCTGACAGCTGGCTTGCCTCCTGCAGATGTGATCGAGAGCTAGCTGCCTTCTATTCTAGTGTTAACTTTCAATACAATCCGTTATGAGTGATTTATAGCCCAACACAACCTAAAGAGCAGTTGTGTTTTTATTTCTTTTTTCATTCTTTTACTAAGCACAAACTATGAAGCAGGACTAGAGGTTAAAGTCTGCTTCTGACTATGTAACCATTCCCTCTGTGCTTCAGTTTCTTCTGTAAAATGGCATTAGGCAGTCTCCATTATAGAATTATAATGGAATTAAATTAATTAATACATACAAAATTTATGGGAACTGTTTGTCACCCAGTGAGATCGTCAATACAGCATTCAAATAATGACAGACTGTACAGTATTCTATACTTGGAACTGAACTGTAGAGGAACTTAACCCTCATATACTAGTATGTCTTGCTCAGATTATAGAAATGGTTGTCATTGATGGGTAGTTGTACTTCAGCTATTGTATTGTTGCTGGTAAGAATACCTGATAGAGCCTGTGTAGGGACAGCTGGACTTATTTCTCCTGCTGTATAGGATTTAGATGCTTGGGCGACTTGTATAGAAGGACTGATGACTACAAGAAGATAAAGGCCCAGGCTCTTCTCTGTAGATTGAACATATTCTGTCATACAATTTATACTTGAGTGCAGTTGCACTTGAACCTGAAGTCATTCATTTTTACCTTCGTTAATTGTTTCTGTTTCCTTCACTTCTATAAAGTCTTTCCCTGAGAGTATGCTTTCAACACACAAATCTCATTTGGTACTTTATGTTGCTTCTGAGACCTCCTCCCCTAAGGGAAAGAACAGCATATAGATATTTAAAGAATGAGGTAAAGGTATGTGCTAATAGGCCCCACATCCAGAAGTTTCCATTACCTTCCCAAACAGCACCATTTGGGAACCAAGTGTTCAAAGTATGAGTCTGTGGGGGACAGTTCAGATTTAGGCCATGAAAACAGCATGAAATACAGCACTAGGCATTTCCTGAGATACCACGTTAAAACCCACTGGCTGGTGATAACTAGTCAGTCATTCACCCATGAATAACTCTGTTACATGACTCATTGCTTATTTGGAAAATATTCATGTTTTGTGTGATACTGATCTCCCAAATATTAATTCATTTTCTACAATTCAAAAATGCATCATTAACATCAGCACAGATGCTGTCAGAAACCCTTCAGATACTGAGACCTAGTCATGCACATGGGGACAGATGCAGTTTTCCAGACAGACACAGTTTTGTGGCAATGGCACAAGACATAAGCCTGTACCTAATAAATAAAGGATCACAAAGAGAATATGGAAATGCTAATGACTGAATATTTCCAATAGGTTTTGGTTAAGAGGGTATGTTACAGCTGGCAAAACTTCTTCAGGTGTCCTGAAATATGGTTGTGAATCTGATGTACAACAGTGGAAAATAGTATACACATAATAATATTTATGCAAAATCAAATCTGAAGTCTCTATGATATACAGAAGAAACTTATAACTTCAGGAAAAAATAATCCTCACATATGATTTATTTCATTTTATCTTATGAAAGTGTATTTAAAAGTATTTATTTATATAGAAAAAGTTGCTTTGTTCATAAAATATGGTAAAGGATTGAAGTATTCACTTTCAATGTTTGGTGTTTTCCAAAATATTGCACTAATATGTCATAATGGAGCAGGACACTCTTAGCTGCAGTTTACATGGCATTTGTCTACTATAAAATCAAATTCACCTTTGCCAGTAATAGAAATCATTTGGATGTTGTCTACAATGATCCATAATACAATGGTTTTTGCTATTTTGAAATTCTTTTTTTAAAAAAGCTTAGAAAATACCCACAGATTTCCATTTTTATTTTCTACAGAAGCCTGTTTTTAATTCATTTTAATAATAATTTATTAGTCATCTAGTAGACATAAGATACCATATTAAGCCTAATGGGAAATGAACAAAGTATGCATCCTGGCATCTAGATGCACATAATTTTGAAAGCAAGGAATACTATTTTCTCCTTCTTATTCCTCTTTCTTCTTCTTCTCTTCCTCCTCCTCATTCTTCTTCCTCTTTTTGATGAACAGGGTGTCATGTAGTCCAGGCTAACCTCAAACAAACTATATAGCTGGGGATAGTCTTGAATTCAGGATTCTCCTGTCCCCACCTTCTAAGTGCTGGGATTATAGGTGTTTGTCATCATGCCTAGCAAGAAATACTTTAAAAGGCTGGAGAGATGGCTTAGTGGTTAAGGTTCTTGCCTGTAATGCTTAAGGACCCAGATTTGGCTCCCCAGAACCCACTTAAGCCAGATGCACAAGGTAATGCATGTGCACCAGGCTGCACATGCATGCAAGATAGTGCATCATGCACATCGAGTTTGATTGCAGTGGCTTGAGGCCCTGGTGTGCCAATTTTCACTCTCTCTCTCATAAATAAAATTAATTTAAAAAGAAATACTTAAAAATGTATGGGCAGGGCTGGAGAGATGGCTTAGCAGGTAAGGCACCTGCCTGCTAAGCCTAAGAACACCTGTTCCAATCTCCAGGTCCCATGTTTAGCCAGATGCAAAGTGACGCAAGGGTGCAATGCCACACTTTCCACAAAGGGGGGGGCATGCATCTGGAGTTCGTTCACAGCAGCTGAGAGGCTGCTGGCATGTTCATTCTCTCTCTGTGTCTCTCCCTCTCTTTCTGTCTCTCTCTCAAAAAAAAAAATGTATGGACAACACAGAACATGGTAACCTCTTAAATACAAGCCCAAAGTTCATGGAAACAAAGTAAGACTATTTCTATTTGGGGCACCATTGAGAAATGGAATTTTAGCAGAGCCCAACAAGCCTAATAAAATCATACGTGGTGAAGACAAAGAGGAAAATCTGATGAATAGCAATAAGTATAGAAGAAGAGTTGTGAGAGTTCTGGGACTAAGAAGTCTGTCAATAGCAGAACACCAGGATTATAACAACATATAAAATATTTGTTGAATAAATAATAAAGGTGGGAATGAATTTTCGTACATAATGGAAAGTGGCTAATACAATTTGCCTACTGTCAACAAAATTGTATGAGTTTCTGGGCTGCAGAGATGGCTTAGCAGTTAAAGCTAAAGGACCTTAATTCTATTCCTCAGAACCCATGTAAGCCAGATGCACAATGTGGTGCAAGCATTTGGAGTTTGGTTGCAATGGCTGGAGCCCCTGGCATACCCATCTTCTCTTTCTATATATACCTCTTTCTCCCCGGGGTTTGAAGACTGGGGTCTCATCAACAAATGGCTTCCTTCTTCAGAACAATCCATCAACCAGTGGTGGGCTTCTGTGTAACCTAAGCTCTGAATGGAGGCAGGTACGGGAGTGACTGCTGCCAGGGAGAAGTTAACAGCAGTGGGCAGAGATGTGAACTAAAGACATGTGGCTAGTCACCGGAAAAGACTAATGAGCACAGTGGTCTGAGCTGCTGGACTTTCCTGTTCAATAATAAATATTTTTATTAAAATAATATGAGTTTCCTACTTCAATAACAAAAATTCAGCTGTGCAAGTGTTTATATCTTGTTTCCAGTGTTCCCTTGAAGAATTTATATTTTGCAATTTTTAAATGTTGCTATGGTCCAAGAATTTTGGGTCAGATACTTAAAGTGGTATCTTGGGAGATAGAGCCCTATGGCATAATTTTAAAGTTTCACTTATTGTGAAGCAAGTTTAGAATTGCTAGTTTTCCAAAAACACACAGATCTAGTCTTTCTGCATTACCTCAAAAAAAAAAAAAAAAAAAAACTCTCATGACTCAGTCACTTCCTAAAGTTCCCACCTCAATACCATCCCGTTTTTGAACGAGTTTCCCGAGTTTCCACAGATGAGTGAGAGGGGCACATTCGTATGGCAGAACCTACGTAGCTCACGACCTGGGAAGCTGTGATGATCAGTGCTTTGGTTTGTCTGTGCTGGGCTATCTGAATATAGAGAAGGGCACAAGATCTGATTCTGATTCTTAAAATCCATTTGAGCATGACAGCCAAGAACAACACAGAAACAGGTAACATCTAGGGGTGACATGTCCTAGATTTAGCAGATAAGTGTGATTAATGTGCACATCACACAAAAGCATCTAGATTCCAGACGATAGTAAGCACAAAATGACTTTGGATAGCTTAACTTCTCTCTACACTTTAAAATTAGGCACCCTTTCTATTCCCTACTTTCTACACTATACAGGGCATGTTGATGTCATCACTCTCATACTCACTCTTACCTAAAATTAACAAGAAATGCTAATAACATGATTTTTCATGAACACACATATAATATTTATTTATTTGCAAAGAAACAGTGAAGAAGAGAGAGAAATAATAAGTGTGCCAGGGCCTCTAGCCACTGTAAACAAGCTGCAAATGCATGTGCCACTTTGTGCATCTGACTTTACATGGGTACTGGGGAGTCAAGCCTGGGCTGTCAGGCACTGCAGGCAAGCACCTTTACTGCTGAACCATCTCTCTAACCTCTAATAATGTCATTAAAAAATTGTATTTATTTATTTATTTATTTATTTATTTATTTATTTATTTATTTATTTATTTCAGAGCAAGAGAGAGAGAGAGAGAGAGAGAGAGAATGGGACTCCAGCCACTGCAAATGAACTCCAGATGCATGCGCTATCTTGTGCATCTGGCTTATGTGAGTACTGGGGAATCGAGCCTCAAACCAGGGTCCTTAGGTTTCACAAGCAAGTGCTTAACCACTAAGCCTTCTCTCCAGCCCTAATAATGTGATTTTTAATTTGGTACTTTAATTTTATGCTACTTTTCATCAGGTTATTAATATTTCATTGTATTGATCACTGTCATCAATCTAATGCTTTTCACTGGTTCAACTGGATCTTTTAAGTAAACAAAATAGGCTAAATATCCCTAAACTAAAAATATGAAATCCAAAAATTCACAAGTTGGTGAAAGCATACATGATACCACAGGTGTACATTTGTTTGCATATAATGAGATTTTTACTTTAGGCACAGTTTAAAAATATTGCAGGGCTGGAGAGGTGGCTTAGTAGTTAAGGTACTTGCCTGTGAAGCCTAAGTACCCAGGTTCGATCCCCTAGTGCCCACATCAGCCAGATGTACAAAGTGGCACATACATCTGGAGTTCATTTGTAGTAGTTAGAGGCCCTGGAGCACCCATTCTCTCTCTCTCTCTCTACACACACACACACACACACACACACACACACACACACACACACACACTTCTTTCTCTCTATTAAATAAATAAAATATAAAATTACCAACAGCCTATGTTATAAGATATGCATGGAATATAAACAAATTTCACATTTATACTTGGTCCCATACCCAATTTACCTCAGTATACAATATTCAAACTCTAAAATCTGAGAACTCTAAAGGCTAAAACACGTCCAGTCCCCCCCAAATATTTTAAATAATGGATTCTGTGTGTGTGTGTATAAATTTCAAAATATTATTTCATTAAAAAGTCTTATTATATAAGTTAGAGCAGAGCTCACTAAGCCTTGTGAAATTGAATTTTTCATGAAATGGATATGTAAGTCAATTTGGAATAATACTAAAGTAAAAGAATAAGACATTTTGTTAAAAAAAAAAAAAAAGACCAAGTGATTATTCTGTTTAGGTGGCCATGCAAAAAAGCAAGGAAGAAGTTGCATAATATTGTAAGAGTAAAATGGGGGGGAAGTTATTTTACTGTATGCCAACACCACTTATATAGCTACAGAAATTAGCTGGATGTGGTGGCACATGCCTTTAATCTCAACACTCAGGAGGCAGAGGTAGGACGTCTGCCATGAGTTCAAGGCCACCCTGAGACTACATAGTGAATTACAAGTCAGCCTGGACTAGAACAAGACCCTAACTTGAAAACCCAACAAAATAAATAAATACATAAAAAATAAAGCTACAGAAACTAAACAGTGTGGTACTAGCATCATATAGACAAATGACAAATGAGTGTCTGAAAATTTATAGACATGTACACACTTTATTAATGACAATGGTTGAAAGTTAGAGTACAAGTAATATAAAATGATTTTTATAGATTGTGCTGGTACAATTAGATTTTCCTGTACAGGAAAATCACTCAATCCTTATCTCATAGCCAAAAAAGTCTCAATTTAGACTTGAAGAGGGAAAACAAAAGTTATAATTTAAAAAAAGATAACATATGGGAATAATTTCATTGTATCTAGGTTAGAAAATATTTGTTTGAAAATAAAAATATCTATATTAACAATAAAATATTTGCATACTGGATAACAATAAATGATAAAGTGTGATTAAAAGATCATAAGGGAGTGATAGGGCAATCCAGCTACTATTTGAAGATATTTAAATACATAGAATTGACAGAAGCCTCCTCCATACTTAGTGTTCCTACAAACCAAAATAGATGCTCAATAGTAACCTAGAAGGAAAACCAATCAATGAAACTTAAGGAAAATTCATAAAGTAAAAATGCAACATAACTAACACATTGTATGACAGAGTGCTTATCTTCTTTAGCCACAAGGGAGAGTCAAGATAAAACCACAGGAATATATACTGCTGATGACCAGGCTGCATCTAGTTAAGACATTCAAGATTGAGGTTTCGCAAGTTGTAGAACATGACAGTACTGAAACATCCAGCCAGAACTATCAGGATCCATTCAACTATGATAGAACTATACTCCTTTCAATGAAGACAAAAGTGTTTTGGAGTTAAAGCCACTTTCCCTCACAGAAGCAAGAGAGCTGGGGAAATAGTTCACTCAGTAAAGACCTTGCTGTTCACGCATGAGGACCTGATTTTGATACCAAGAACCCACATAAAAATGCTAAACACTGTGGAGTGCTCTCATGATATAAGCACTAAAAAGTCTTAGGTGGATTTCTGGGGCTCACTAGCCAGCTGGTATATTTGATGAGTTACAGGCCAGTGAGAGAGATCCTGTCTTAAAAATATCCAGATGACATACCTGAGGAATGACATCTTAGATTGTCTTCTGACTTCCACATGCATATATACACATGTATCTGCACACACGTGTTCATGCATACACATATGAAAATACATACACACATGCACAGCTGCCACAAATACATAAAACATTCATGATAATATAAATACTATTGATACTACACTGATCATCGTAAAAATTAAAATAATATCCATTCAGGAGATAAAAGAGCTGTAAATTATAGCTCTATAATTTAATTCATAAACAATCACGAGAGCCAAACCAGCAGTGCATTTCACAAACACAATGTTCCCCTCATACCTTAAGAAAGAGCTTTGCACAATCTCTGTAACCAGTCATCTAATGGCTACAATTTCAGAGTTCCAAGAAGAGGCCCTGCTGAAAACCACATCCTAATTCCTCATCCAACAGCATATTGCTGTGTGTGAAACTTCCCTATCAAACATTTCATTACTGTGGATTTGAAGATACTCATTTAAGCTTGCAAGTCTCATCAGTGTAACTAAGAAATTTGCCAAAGAGAGCCAGATGTAAGCAAGTGGTAAGGCTGAAACCGAAAGCTTATGAGAGAAGGGTTAGAAAGTGTAGGTCTGTGGGAAACAAATACCCAGGAGAGTATCCTGCAGTGCAACCAGGGCAAAGAGGGTTGATTATATCCACTATCAGCTTTCAATGCCCTGATGGTATTAATAATATGATATGTAAATAGACAATGAATACTTCATGAACCTAAGGAGGCAGAAGCTTACAGCATTGCTGGCTCATAGTGCATTGCCGGGAATACACAGGACCCTAAAGAACAAATGCATCATCTTTAATGGAATCACATAATGGAATAACAGAGTGGGTTACATGTGTATTTACTAATGCCTTTTCTTTGCACTTAGGTTTCCCCCGCCCTCCTTACATTTCTTTTGGTTTTACCAATCAGTACAGCTGGCCAAGCAACACAGACAAAAGAAACTAGACCCGACAAACCCCTCAGCAGATCTGCCATTCCTGCCAGTAAGAAGAGTACTTAGTTCACTCTGAAAAGGGCATTTTAAATGCATAGAATGGGTTTAAATTCAAAAGGAAAATGGACACTACAGCAGGCACACTCCACTCACATATTAGCTGTAGGAACAAGAATGAAAAGGAAAACAGTAACAGAAGACAATAAAAAAGTCAAAACAATAGCTGAAATTATTTACTGCCCTGAAGAGATTGAGCTTTTTTCTCCAAGAGGAAAATATCGCTGTTTTTTAAGCCTATGGGTGGGCTTGCACACCAGGGTGTGTGTGTACACACCATGATAGAGATTGAAAATAGGAGTCTTCACAGAATGAGTCCTGACTGCTCTACATAACTGAATACAATAAGGGCATGTTTGATGGACAGTTTACTGTCAGAAAGAATCTTCTGGTAGATGCAGTGAGAATCTTGGGTGTTGGGGTATCTCAACAGCCAAGCTCATTTACAGCATCGTTGGTTGGAACCAGTTGGTTTGAAACTCATCATTGGTTTTGGTGTCACTTAGGAAAGCAAGGCTGTAAGTGAGTAATTTTCCTCATGCAATACATAAGAAAATGCATTCTTTTGTTTCCTCTGATTCTTCTTAAAGTTATCTCCAGATTGGATGGAAATGCACTCCATTTGTTACCCAAGGCAGAATTCTTTAAAGCCTGGGTTGCAGTTACCTTCATGCTGCTGGGAGAAACACCTGACCAGAAGTGCTTATTGGAGGGAAGGGTTGGTACCAGGCTTACAGTTTTCCGGGTAAGCTTCCCCATGGTTGGCTCACTTCATCAAAAACTCATAGCAGACAGAGAAAGGTAAGCATGAACTGGCTCTGAACATGATGAGAAAGGGCTGGACTTAAGATCTGCCCCCTCCACCCCCAATGACACACCTCTTCAGCAGTGGTCTGCCTGCTGGAAACTGAGTAGGAAGCTCAAACAAACCTACTGGAGGCTATGGGGTCATTTACATTCAAGCCACTACAGCCTGCTTCCCAGGAAAGAAACATCCAGCAGAGATAGTCTTATCTCCCTTCAGTCACTGCTGCCTACCCAGGGGCTGGTCTCTTCCCAGAAAGTCCTCCTTGTAGAGCACATATCCAGATGATTTGTTGTAATAGCAAGTTAAGGAACAAGAATACTTTCTACCAATGGCATGATGGCACAAAGCAGAAAAAGTACTACTTGGAAAAGGAATAGATATAATGGAGTCCTGAGTTTAACTATGTGAACAGTGGTTCTTTGGAATGGCAGAATGACATTTGACTTGCTCTTGCTTTTTGCCCTTGATTTTTCCCCCCTTAAATTAGGAATTCCTTCTTTTCAAATTACTTTTAGTGTTCTTGATAATGGGCTGGTGGTGGTGGGTGGGGATCAGGAGGGAAGTGACTCAAAAGATTGAATTCAATGTAGTAAACACAGGTTGAACTATCACAATTCAAAATTTAGAGTCTCTTTTAATGATGTTTATATTACACAGAGAGAAAAACTAACTAGCAAAATTAACTAGCATTAATAATCTGTCTCTTTCAAATAAGGAAATAAGCAAAATATTTAAAAAATAAATATATTGAGCTAGGGGATATAGCTAAATGATAAAGTACAGGTCCTGGGTTGGATCACTAGCATGGCAAAAGTAAATTAATTAATTTAACTACTGAACAATAAAGTACACTTATAAAGACTTCAAAAATAAATATTTTTGATCAGTGTTGTAGACAGCTCCACATTCCTGGGATAAACATCTGAACCAGACACAGTTTATAGGAGGACAGGTTTATGTGACGCTTGCAGACTCAGGAGAAGTTCCATAATGGCTGAAGAGGTTGGCCCCTTTTCATAGCTCCAAGCAGAGAAACACAACCAAACAGCCAGCACCACAAGCAAGCATAAAACTGGCAGCAAATAGCAGGGGCCCAGGCAGAGCTCAAAGATATATCTGCATTCCTTTGGGATAGAAATCAGACTTGTTCTAGCGCCACCTTATGGCTGGACTCTAGGATCCCCACCCCCCCAGTGACACATCCTCCAGCCAGGCAATTGGAGGCAAGCTTTAATAAAACACCTGAGTCTATTGGGGGAAGACATTTAAATTACCACAATTGATATCTTCAACAAATGAATATAAAAAGGAAATTTTGTATATAATCTATAACCTTTATAGTTCTTAGTTGTTAAGGATTTCAAAATTCTTGTTGGAATTTGTAACGATTGCATAGTATAATTTTTCATGCTCAAATTCTATGCATTCATCTTACTTTGGATAATCCATTCTGGGGAATAAAGTTATCAGTCTTATAAATTCACCATAATCTCTCATGAGTTATATAGTTTGTATACCACCATATTTTTAGCTCCAATTTAGTCATGGATAGTGCTTTCTTTCCCACCTTATCCCCACCCATAATTCACATAAACTTACTATATCTTGGGTTCTTGAAAGTAAAGCTCTATTCAAGAAGCAAGCTATTTGAAGGGCATGAACCAGTCTTAAGGTACAATAGAACTTCAGTTTCATGGTGGTGAAACACTATTGATCAACAAATGTCATTAGACTGGGGCTCGCTGCATTCTTTGCATCCAGTGAAAACTCCTTCTATCTTCCCATAGTTTAAATGTTTTTCTGTAGTAAGATCCTTCTTCTCTCCAACATTTTTCCTTGTGCATGGAAATTCATAATTTATTATTAAGATGATTATATGTTAAGCAAATGAAGAATAAGAGCTAAATATTTTTTCAAATAAGTAAAGCTTTAAATTTATATATATATATATAAACAGGTTATACACTATTGTGTCTTTACCCCAACTCCTGTTAGCTTGGGGTCCCTCCTCAGTGGGGTTATGGTCACTGTGGGGTCATGAAGGCCTCAGTCAGTCCCTATGGGATAGTGGGGTACTGTGCCTCAGCATATTCATACCCACTCTGTGGCTCTTACAATCTTTCTGACCCCTCTTTTGCAAAGTTCTAGGAGCCATGGCAGGCCTGTTGGCAGTCTGTTTTAGTGTTCAGTTATTTTTATTCTCTGGATTTCTGCTTCCACAGGTTTTGATTATTCCAAGTGTCTGTCACCATCACCCTGGGGCTGGTTGTCAGGCTAGCAGTGAGAGCGGTATTCATGACTTCATTTCCTCTGCAATTTCTCCTGGGCCCTGGCAGACGTGGTAGAGGTGGAAAGTCTCATGGAAGGAAGTTGGCTATCTTCTTGTCTTATCAATGGATCTAGGCTCTCCTCCATTTTCTTATCATCTGTAAAATAAAATAGATTTTCCAACCATGCATGAGAACAATTTGGGTTCAAAGGGGTATTCAAAGTTATTTAGGAGATTTTTTGGTGTGCCAGCCCACTTATTCCTGACTCTGGGATTCTGATTTGGTTTTCATTACCAGATATGAGTTCCCTCCCAGTGAGTAGTCTTTGTGTCTAATCAGAGAATGGTTGGTTACCTGTAGAGGCTACATGTCACTATTGCACTCGTGTGAACATCTTGTCTACCCGGTTGATTCTGTAGTCTGCAGGTTCCCCTGCTTATCCATGCTGTTAGTGACTCTTATCCTCTAACAACTCCAGTAGGTATCTCTAGCACTATGAGGGCTTGCCAGGAGAGAGCTAATTTCCTCTTTGGTACCAGTATGGTATTCCAAGGTCCTGTCACCTCACCCTGTGGTGTCTTCAGCAATAGGGTCTTACCTTTTATCTCTAGCAGGTAAAGTGTTTTGGCAATGGCATCCATTATTTTGGGGACCTCATGGGTCCCCTTAGCTAATAGCTCACTGTGTGTGTAGAGGAAGGTAACCCAATTCTGGGCCTTGGATATACCAGCCAGAGTCCATGGTTGTAAAGTTAAGCTTTTTCCACCTTCTGTCCAGACCGTACCCCCTCTACTTTTATCGGTGGTTATATCTTGTAGAATGCTAGTCAGAATGAGAGTTTCCATGGAACTGATTCTTAATTCTGTCTTAATTTTTGTGTAGTTTTCTGCCTACCATTCCCACCGTCTGCCCCTCAAATCCCCTCCCACTTCTGACATTCTGGCTCTCCCCCAACCCAAGGGAAAGTCCCTCCTCTCTTCCCACCTCATTTCTTTTTTTTCTCCTGGTCTTGCTCTAGTTTTATGCCCAGATTCTTGATGTCAGCTACCATTAACACTCATCTTCACTTAATCCCGTCAGGAATTTCATAGGAGAGAGTTCACGTAGCATTTGTCTTTCTGTCCGCATGTCCTCACTTAGAATGATTTTTTACAACTCCATCCATTTTCCTGCAAATTTCATTATCTCATTATTTCTTACTGCTGTGTATTCCAGTTTGTATATGTACCACATCTTGGTTATCTATTCATAGTTGATGTGCATCTGGACTGATTCTAGTTCCTAGTTATTGTAAATAGAGCTGCAACAAACATGGTTGAGCAAGTATCTCTGTAGTAAATAGTGGAGTCCTTAGGATATACCCAGGAGTGGTATAGCTGGGTCAAATGGTAGATCTCCTCTTATATTTTTCAGGAGTCTCCATACTTATTTCCATAGTGGTTGTAACAGCTTGATCTCCCATCAGCAGTGAGTAACGGATCCTCATTCCCACAGCCTTACCAGCATTTGTTGTCATTTGATGTTTTGATGTATGCCATTCTTCATGGAGTAAGATGAAATCTGAAAGTTGTTTTTATTTGTATTTCTTTCATGACTAAAGATGTTGAACATCTCCTTTAGTTCTTTGCCAGTAAGCTCTCTCTTCTCTGTAACATTTATGAAATGTAGGACATTTCCACAAATAAAAATGACTAATGTTTGGAGATACTGAAATACTTATAATCCTGATTTATCCCGATTACTATATTACATATATTATATTTGGTTTCTATCAGTTTCCCAATAAATGTACACAAATATGTCTCATATTTCTAGAAATACTAGAATAAAAGGGGAAGAGAAAGTATATACAGGCAGGGTCTTGATGCTTTCACCTATTAGACACTACGTGGTGTTACCTGTCTGAGTCCTAACTATCTTGTAGTCTCATTTTTTAAACTCTTATGTTACTACCCAGGACTATTTTAAGTTTCAGTAGTATGCTATGTCCCTCATGTTTTTATTCTGCCAAATATGGTTTCTTATTACCCTTCATATTCCAAAATCATTCAAAACTCAGCTACAGGGGCTGGAGAGATGGCTTAGCAGTTAAGGTGCTTGCCTGCAAAGGCAAAGGATCCCAGTTCAATTCTCCAGGACCCACGTAAGCCAGATGCACAAGGGTGCATGCATCTGGAGTTTGTCTGCAATGGCTAGAGGCCCTGATGTGCCCATTCTCTCTTTGTTCTCTCTCTCTCTCGTTTGCTCACTCTCTCTACCTCTTTCTCTCAAATAAATAAATAAATAAATAAATAAATAAATAAATAAATAAATAAAATGTATTGCCAGGTGTAGTGGCTCATGCCTTTAATCCCAGCACTCGAGAGGCAGAGGTAGGAGGATCACCGTGAGTTCAAGGCCATCCTGAGACTACATAGTTAATTCCAGGTCAGCCTGGACCAGAGTGAGACCCTACCTCAAAAAACCAAAAAAAAAAAAAAAAAAAAAAAAAAACCTCAGCTACATTATTTTCTTCCACAAAGACATCTCTCAGTGATGAAGCTTTTTCTTTGTGTTTCCAGAGCAAAAATTATTAAAGCCAACAGACACTTGAGGCTAATATTTTTTCCCCTTTGTACCTTGTCAAGTAGCTTGTTCAGCCCACATGAAGAACAGGCTAATCCATAGTCAGACCACTTCCTTCAAGGGCATGCACCTCTGCCATGGAATAATCTACAGGGGCCCTTGACCTACCTCTTAATATACAAATGCTATAGGGGTGAAGTTACATGGTCTGCCATGTCCCATCAGGGCTGGTGTGCACACTCCTCCTCAACAGAATAGGCTTCATGTGGGTTCTACCACTCCTCTCCTCCTAAATTCATGACCCATAAACTCCTCTATATTTCTACCCCAAGGTGGCTTTGGCTTATGTGCCTAGGTGGTTCTTGCTCCTAAGGTAATTATGTGATCATTTGGTATGTTGTAGCAATCAATTTATGCATCTATAACTCCCAGTAAGATAGAATTATCTTTATTTGACTTTATAACCTCCTAATCCACCACAATTCTTGAACATAATCGGAGGAGAATATTGGATATCTATTGTTCATTAGATCCTACATACCTTTTCCCCATTTCATTGAGCCAATGACTCCCACTGGTTGTTAGTTTTTACTTGCTGTTTGTTTTTTTGAGTTTTGCTATCAGCCTTGAATGAAGGAAGTCCAGTTCTAGATTAAGGTTCTATATCTGGATAATATGGTATTACAATAAATCAAACTTGAAACTTTAGAGTTATCTCTAATTGCATAGTTAAAAATTATTCCCCATGTTGCTTATTTATGAGTCACATTTCTTTAAAATTAATTACATGATCCTCATTCGACCAAGATGACTTATTTGAATCTAAAGTTACATGTCCCTGTGCTTTTATTTTTGTATTTTAGTTAGACTGCTAAAGCTCACACAGTCTCATCTGTTATAATTAATGAAATTATATGCATACAGTCATTTGGGGATAAGATCCAATCAGCAAGCATGAGAACCAGTATGACTGTGTGGTCTTGACTAGATGACCTTCTTAGTAGGAAGTAAAACTGCATGCTGTGAAATGTTTAAAAGGGTGGGAGGATTAGAGAAGACAATGAAAAGTTTCTGATATAAGTAGCATCCCGTGTAGTGGACCTTTCTAGAAGGTATTCAACTGAGGACAACCCTCTCATGTTTATGTATTTATTCATTTAATTAATTTGTGTTTATTTGAGAGAGAAAAAGGGAAAGAGAGAGAGAGAGAATGAAAGAGCACACCAGGGCTTCTAGCCACTGCAAATGATCTCCAGATACAGGTGCCACCTTGTATATCTGGCTTATGTGGGTACTGGGGAATGGAACTTGTGTCTTCAGGCTTCATAGACAAGCATCTTAACCACTAGTCCACCTCTGTAGCTCATAAGCCTCCTATATTTACAAGTCATTAAAAATCCTCAATTTCCAAAAACATTATTTTCACCTGTCTCAAGGCTGTTAAAGAAATTCTTCTTGATGCATTGTGGTAGACTGGATTATTCCTCCCAACTGTTTTTCTCTGAAAATGGGATAAATGATTTCCCATGAGTGGACTATGCATCCTTGGCATGGATTGTCAGCTTGGCCATATAATTTTCTTTAAGCAAAGATTGTGGGTGAAACATCCCCTATTCATAGATATTAGGACATCACTATACACATATGAGTATCCTAGAACTTTGACTTTGAAATGTCCCACTTTGGCACATTGAAATAGTTAAAACTAATTTAAATGTTCTCATTTCATTAGATATAATTCATGAAGTATCCATCTAGGTCCTGGGAGTAGTTCTATTTAAATACTTTGTTTAAATTGTGAGTACTCTGTAAGTCATTTTGCCTGGCATGAACAGATACTTTAGTATCTCACAAGAATATCTTGGGAGTACATTAATTTATCATGCCATGGTAACTATTCTTCTACACAGACACCACCACCACCAGTAACTGCCATTAGGCACAGGTGGGGTTGTGGTACTTCCTTAGAGAAAATTATATTTGGTTAAATATTAACAATGTTTCCTTTACTAAATTTATTTTAAGGAACCAACTGTACAAATTGCCTTTCAGGGTTTCAAAATTACAAATAATCACACCTTTCAAGGAACATGCAATGTATAAAACCACTAATTTCCCACTACCATATAATTTTAGCTCATTCTAAATAATGAGTATCTTTTGTATTTGCCCTTTCTTCCCCCAAAGCTCCAAAATCTACTTCCTTTGGAGTTTAAAAAATGGCCACCACCTTTGTTCAATCTTGGATACAATCTAGGGAAGAGAGAGTTTCTTGGTTCCCCACAGTACACGCAGGAGTTGAGTTTGGTTTTTTTTTTTTTTTTTTTTTTTTTTTTTTTTTTTTTTTTTTTAGCTAGATCCAAACACCTAGGAATATAAGTCTACTTAATTTATTTTAATCCTCAAAATTAGGATTACTTTTCACTGAAATTAGTATTCAAAAGGAAATAATCGATAATGATTTGGGTTTTCATGAGTTATCTATATGAACTCAGAAGTTCAGTTTCATTGAGGGTACCTGCACTTGCCTCATATGGTAGTCATGTGGTATGCACATGTGTATGTATGTGTGTTTAAATGCCTGATACACATTAGGAAGATGTATGTAATGTCTGACCATATTTTGTGTTTTCTATTGACAAACAGCCAATCTATATCTAAAGAAATCTGTTTTGAACAAAATCAGGAAAGAAAAAATAAGACATTTATAAGATGCCTAATGATATAGAAAGATAGATCAGAGGCAAGAGGAGCCTCATCCTTATACTCCAGAAGAAGACCAAACTTTGGGAATAGTTTAATACAGGGCCAGAATAATTTACTACAGGAAATTTAACAATGCTTTTAAGATCCTTTTAGGAATTTCACAGGAAGTTATAGATGTATATTACAGATTCAATTCCAGAAATAGTTGGGTTCAGCCTCCTATGTAACTTATTTGTATCCAAACATACATTTCTGCACTTGCAAATATTCTTAGATAACCAATTATAACTTATGGAGTAAATTATTATGACTTTTCTCAGAGAAATTTTAGGACATACTTAAACCAGTTTATTTGCCTTTGTTGTGGGAACACAGTTTTTGTTGGAAAAGTACAATTGCTCTGGGCTGTTCCAGGGACATTTTCTCTGCTTCTGTTGTCATGGAAAATGATGGTTATGGCTGCTAAGGTGCTGTTTGTCTTGAATTTAACACTGATGATGATGCCACCATCACATTTTGTGCTTTTGTTTGACGGTGAAAATAAGCTATTCCGCATGCATTTTCTTTCTACTAAAGAGCCAGATGTTGAGGAGCAACAGGAGAAATTGCTCTGGGAATGGCTAGACTGTTGTGTGATTGAATGGGGATTTCTGGTGGCAGTGTGGAAAAGCTCATGGGGAAGAAATGGAGAAATTATTTCTTGGTCAAACAGATGGTAGATCAATGGCTTGACTACCACCAGAAAGATCTGGCCTTTGACATCCCTGTCTGTTGGACTGAAATGTGAAAATGATAAAGATAAATGAAAGAAAAAACAACCAAAGAGCAAAAGACAATATATCTGTGATGGCCCCAAAGTTAGCAGGGTACTCTAAGCAGAGTGTAGAGCATGGAATGCAACACACCTGGTGGGATTCTCTCCAGAGCACCATTTGACCCACATTCTGAGGAGATAATGAAGCTTCTTCTGCATCAGGAGACAGAGTTTGGTATAACTACAGTTTGTGATGAAAAAAAATTAAATTGACAGAACTCTGTTTCTTTAAAATTGTAAATCTGTTTAAAATGTAATATATGTGGTTGTATTAGAAAATGTGTAATAAAGAAGTTCCAACATCTTCACATTATTGGAATTCCTTTCAGGTTGGGTACTTGCAAAAAGCACATGGCAGTTCCTTTGAGATGATCTCATTAGATTCTGGCATTCTACTTTCACCTTGAAAAATCCACTTTATATTTTCTAAGCTTTGAAAACTTTAAAGATTACCCTTAACAACAGTCATGTAGTTCTTGTTGTTCCCCATAAAGTAAAATAAAATCCAGGAGCAACAACAAAAAAATTATTTGTATTCAGACTGATAAACTCTGGCAACATTCTGAGTTATGAAAACATCAACACCACACATTTTAATACCTTTTATTTTTTATCTGATGACCAGTAATTTTCACATTGTATTTTATTCTAACTCTCTGAGCTACCAATAATTATTAGAATGAACTAAAATTATGAATATGAGAAAATGAACCTCAATGGTGATGAAAGTGTACATACAAATGTTCTTGGTCTCATATACTGCTCTAGAGACTTTCCCCATTCATCTCAAAATGTGGACATTAGCCTCCTGCCATTGTGCCTACCATTTTAAGACTGGCATGACCTATGTGGCTGCCTTGGTAAATAGAATAAGATAGACTCAGTATTGAGTACTCCAAAGCCTGCATCATAAAAGGAAATATGGATTTTCTCTACCTCTGTATCAACCTGTGAAGTTAAACTTGCTACATGATAGGTGTGGTGGTTTGATTCAGGTGTCCCTCATAAACTTAGGTGTTCTGAATGCTATTTTCCCAGCTGATTGAGATTTGGAAATTAACACCTCCTGGAGGCAGTGCATTGTTGGGGGCGGGCTTATGGGTATTATAGTTTCCCCTTGCCAGTGTTTGGCACACTCTCCTGTTCCTATTCCTCACCAAATTTGGATAGGAAGTTATGTCTACCCTCTGCTCATGTCATTGTTTTTCCTGCCATCATGGGGCTTCCCCTCAAGTCCTCAAGCCAAAATAACCCTTTTTGTTTCCCAAAAGCTGCCCTCAGTCAGGTGATTTCTGCCAGGAATGCAAACCTGACTGCAACAATAAAGTTGATACAGAGAGTGGTATTATTGTTTCTAGACACCTGACTGTGTGGCTTTGGACTTTTGGAACTGATTTTCAAAAGGAATGTAGAAGGATTTGAAACCTTGGCCTAAGAGATTCCTTGCAGTGCTGTCAGTACAGCTTGATGGACTATTGTGGTCAGATTTGAAAGACCTGAACACAGTAAGAACTATGGACTGTGAGGTTTGGCTTATGAGGGTGAGAAAGAGCTTTGCCTGGATTGGGCTAGAAACAGTTTGTGTGAGAGGCTTGTTGTTATGGCCATGTCCTGAGAAGTTGTGCAAAGTTGTATTGTGTAGAAATGGACTGGTGTGAGCAGAGGGATATGGCACAGAAAAAAAAAAAAAAAAAGAAATCTTTGGGTTGAAACTACTGCCTGTTCAGCTGCAATTATATGAGGTTACAACCATTGATATTGGGAAAGCTGAGTGTATAAGAAATGTAGGAAAGAGAGGGTCATTGAATTTGCAACAAGGCCTTGTGTTTTGGAAACAGCCATGGGCATTGTGTAGCAGGTTTTCTGCATTGCCTGCATGGAGACCCAATGGAGCCATGAGGATGGATAGTGGGTTTCAGTGGTGCGGTAGTTTGAATAAATGGCCTCCAATATATTCAATATTTTATTAGTTTATAGTTTGCATCTGCAGCCACCTGGATGGAGGCAATGTCACTGTGTAGATCTTAAGGTGTGGTGGTGGGTTTAGGATTTCAATCTAAAGATATGAAAAGTGTGCCTAGCTAGAGGTCCTGAAGTGTGCTGTGCTGTGTGGCTTTTGGTTTTTGGCTTATGGCTTTGATCTCTGTGTTTGGTACTGTGAAGTCAGGCCAGCTTCTTCTGCCATTATGGAACTTCCCCTGGATCTTTAATCTTCAATAAATATCCCTTCCTCCATAACTGTGCCTAGTCTGGAAGTTCATCTCAGAGAATCTGAAGCTGTCTGCTATAGAAGTTGGTACCAGAATGTGGGGTGAAATGAACCTGACCATGTGGATTTTGGTCTTTTGGAACCTTTGTTTTGGACGAACAGGCATGGACTTGGTGCTTGCAAATGAAGATGCCTTCTGGAGTGGTAAGCCAAGTTTTATGGAGTATTCTGATGAGAGTTTGAGAATGCTAAGTGCAGACAATATTAAACTTCAAGGTTTGGCTTATGAGCTTTCTAAGGGGAAGGAAAGACTGCAGAGGACTTTGTTGGAACTGGGTTACTGGCATAAGGGATGGCTGCATTCTGCTTCCCAGGTTCAGAAAGTTTGATCACGGTTAAATTTGTAATGGACTGATGTGCTTGGCTAAAGATATTGGACTGAGAGATTTAAGATTTTAAGTTGGAAAATCTCAAGCAAGTTAAAATTAGAGGCAATGAGACTGGTTTTAGGTTGCTGGAGCTGCTATTGTGAAACACATTAGCAACCTTAAAGAAGATGGCCAGACTGCTTTACATTAAAACAATGGAGAGGATGCCTGAGGACAGAGTATGATAGAAATGCAAACTCTTTTAGAAAGAGTTGACTGGAGAAGGAACCTGCTTTTCAAGGTTATAATTTATTTTGTCCCTGAATTAAGAATATAGCTGTGTCCAGCACACCTGGTATTAGTTTTGGAAGCATGAAAAATGCATGAAGTGGTCATGAATTGCACACGGTTCCAGGAGCCTCTGTTGAGATGCAGCATGAGGCAGGGCCTGATGACCCTTAGGAATAGGCTTGAAGAGACTTTGGAAGATGAACCATGGTTTGCATGGAGACATGAAGATATTTTGGGTATATCAGGACTGTGCAAAAGGGCTACTATGGAGCACACTGTTGCCTTGGGATGGAAGTTTACCCTGGCTACTCTGCCCAGAGGGGTGGAAATGGAAAATCTGGAGACTATCAGTCTCTGGTTGTATTGAATTTGAACTTCAGAAGTTTGATGATTGCTTGATGGTGGTTGAGTTTGCATTGTTCTAGTCTCTCCTTGCTATGCCTTACACCAGTTGAAAATGTTTACTCTGTGCTTTTATATGTTGAAACTATTTAACTTGTTTGATTTTACAGGAGTCACTATCTTAAGTTGATCAAGGCCATGAATATCTTTGAAAATGGACTGAGTACAATTTACAACATGTGATAGTTATGAATCTATTGGGGCTAGGAGTGGAATGTGGTAGTTTGAATAAATGGCCTCCAATATATTAGGTGTTTTATTAGTTTATAGTTTGCATCTGCAGCCACATGGCTGGAGGCAATGTCATTGGGTGGATCTTAAGTGTGGTGGTGGGTTTAGGATTTCAATCTAAAGATATGAAAAGTGTACCTAGCTGGAGGTCCTGAAGTGTGCTGTGCTGTGTGGCTTTTGGTTTTTGGCTTGTGGCTTTACTCTCTGTGTTTGGTCCTGTGAAAGCAGACCAGCTTCTTCTGCCATTATGGAACTTCACCTGGATATGTAATCTTCAATAAATATCCCTTTCTCCATAATTGTGCCTAGTCTGGAAGTTCATCTCCGAGAACCTGAAGCTGTCTGCTACAGTGGAGACCCAGTAGAGATGCAGGGACCACAAAATGGCTGCTAAGGAGAGCTGCCAGCCCTGAATAAAGTTTTCCAGGACTGTGAGTAGTTTAGCTGGAGGGGTAGAATTGGAACTCCAGAGACTTATTGCAGGTTAGAATTATCAGACATGGAAACTTGTCACTGGCTAGAATTGTAGGACTTGGAGCTACAGAGTTTGATGTTTGCCTTGTTTGTTTAAATCTTGTATTGATGGAATATTTCTTTGTTATACCCAATGCCATCTTTTGCAGTATGAATTTTTATTCTGTGCCATTATGGATTTTTGTGGTTTTTTTTTTTCTATTATGGCTCAGTTAAATGATCTCAGACTGTGGAAATGTTTGAGAATCATTAGGATTGATTAAAAACTATGGGGACTTTTAAAGTTGGACTGAATGCATTGCATTTTACATCATGGATCATTATCAGTTCATGGGGGCCAGGGACAGAATGTGGTTTGACTCAGGTATCCCCCATAAACTTAGATGTTCTGAATGCTAGGTTCCCAGCTGATGGATACTGGGAATTAATGCATCCTGGAGGCAGTATATTGTTGGGGGTGGACTTATGAGCATTATAGCCAGTTTCCCTTTGCCAGTATTTGGCACACTTTCCTGTTGCTATTTTCTCCCTGATGTTGGTGAGAAGGTTATGTCCACCCTCTGCTCATGACATTATTTTGCCTGCCATCATGGAGCTTCCCCTCGAGTCTGTAAGCTAAAATAAACCCCCTTTTCCCAAAAGCTGCTCTTGGTCAGGTGATTTCTGCCAGCAATGCAAACCTAACTGCAACAGTAGGGAAGCCCAAACAACCCAGAATTTACATGTGTAGATTGTCTCATCAATCACTCTGTTGTGGTTTCCTTCTCATTACTGGGACAAACACCTGGACAGAAGCATCTTATGGAACAAGGGATTTATTTTGGCTTATAGTTTCCAGGGAAAGCTTCATCATGCTGGAGGAAGTTGGCTGCATTATATAGACGTATTATAGATACTGTGAAATGGCAGAGAGACAACAGCAGATTCCACTAGGTGAGGACTTAGGTGAAAGCTCAGTCAATAACACTTGAGGCTATGGGAACATTTACATTCAAATCACATTACACCATTGACTCCCATATGCTCATGACCATTTCATGATGCATAAGGCTCTCAGCCCAACTTCAAAAGTCCCCATAGTCTTTACCACCTTTAACACTGTTCAAAAGTTCAAAGTCTCATGTGAGAATCAAGACAGTCATTTAACTGTGAACAGTGTAAAATCAAAACACAAGTTGTAAACTTCTAATACATAATGGACAGAGTAAACATTTCCATTGCATAAAGAATGCTTAATAGGGAAAGACTAGTCCAAGGAAAGATTAATGACCACCAAGGAAAATGTTAAACATGTGCAGTTCCACATCTGGCATTTGGGACCTGTGATGAAGTATTTTGGCTCCAAAAGACTTCACAACCTTTTTGCTCCTTTACTATGCTGCTTGCTTTCCAGGAAGATCCACCTGAACCAAAGTTAGCAGCTTTCCTCAGGAGCCATTGCATATTTCTGGCTTCTGCAAATTCTTTGGATCTTCATTGAAACTGACAGTTAATCTTTATAGCTCCATACAATGGCCCTACTAGACCTCTTAACTGTGCTTCATACTGGTGCATTTTATCAGCTCTTGGAACCATGTGCATTTCATGATCCTCTTTCCCAAATTTTTCATGCTTCCAAAACCAGTACCAGGTGGACAGTATAGCCAAATTTGTAAATCCAGAGAATGATAAAGCTTGATCTTGAGCAGGATACTGTTTCGCCAGTCTCCCATGAAACTATCTCCTTTCAAAAGAACTTGCCTTCTTTCTAGCTTGAGTCTTCCATGGGGTGGGTTTCACCCTCAGAACATCTTTACCATTGTCCCAATGCAAAACTGTTGAACTACTTTTAATGGTGGTGATCTCCTTAACAATTGTAGTGTAAATGGCCTAAAGCCACTCTCTGAGCATATACCTTCAAATTTTCTTGAATTTCTTTCTGTGATAAACTGTATATTTTTATACCTTTCTGTTCTATACTTTCTGCTAGGTGATCCATCCAGTACTTTTTTTTTTTTTCAAAGTAGGATTTGCTCTAGCACAGGCTGACCTGGAATTCACTATGTAGTCTTAGGGTGGCCTCAAACTCATGGTAATCCTCCTACCTCTGCCTTCTGAGTGCTGGGATTAAAGGTGTGAACTGTCATACTTGGCCATTCATTACTTTTATCTTCAACTTTGCTCAAATTCTCAGGACATGAGCAGAATGTAGTTAGCCTTTCTGCCAATAGCCCAGTTCCAAGAAAGTTCTTTCTCCTTTGAAAATTCAAAATCTAAGTATTCACCGGGCACAATTCTCTCTGAACTTGTGATTTTATTTTACTTTATTACTGATTTGCAAACGAAGAGAGAAAGAGAGAATGAGAATGGGCACACCAGTGCCTTTTGACACTGCAAATGAACTCCAGATGCATGCATCACTCCGTGCATTTGGTTTTACGTGGGTATTGGGGAATTGAACCCAAACTGCCAGGCTTTGCATGCAAATATCTTTAACCACTCAGCCACTTCCCTAGTTCACACAATTCTGATTTTCAAACTCTCAGCAGAGTATCCCAGCAAGCTTGGCTTACAGTAGCACAAGTCTTCTCAAGTCCAAATTACCAAATCCTTCCATGTACACATTACTAAAGATAAAAAGCCACATGGTCTGATGGATGACAGCAGTAACTCCACTGCTGGTACCAATTTTCTGTTGTAGTTACCCTCTTGTTGCCAGAAGAAGCTTATGCGAGGCAACGGTTTATTTTATGATTACAGTTTTCATGGAAAGCTTCATCATGGCTGAGAAAGCTGACTCCATCATACATCCACAGCAGAGAGACAACCACAAGCCTAACATGACTCTGAACACACAGGGCTGGACTCAACCCCAAGGTCTGCTGTGGTGACGTACTTCCTCCACTGGGGCTTCATCTCCCAAAGATTCCACTAACTGTGAACTAAGCTCAAAGTTTAGTCACAGACACCCAAGGATATGAGGATACATTGCAGTTAAACCACCTCAAGCCCCAATTTAAGCCTCAATTGATAATGATTGTTAAATACCAGCTTTGTGGCAAGAAACTTTTAATGGTCTCACCCTCCATTCTCCAGGCTACTTTAACTCATACCTAGTATAGCATTCTTTGAAAATCCCAGTCTACATTGAAGTTTCATAAATAAAAATCACTTAGAGGACCATGTTTTGAAATAAATTGCTATGATGTCTAGATACTGAAAACATAGATCTAGCATTTGTACTGAAGATCTAAGATTTAATCACTTTACATTAGGAAAAATATTGGCTTTAGAATATAGGTTAACTATAAGTTTAGTAATCTTTCTACTTAGTTCTTCTAGAATTTATTATGTATGCAATTTATTGATACTTGATATAAATGATGATGTATGAAAACTGGTTAGTTTTAGGCATTTATATCTTTCTTTGATTTTTTTTTTTTTTTTGGTTCTTCAAGAAATGGTGTCACTCTAGCCCAGGCTGACCTAGATTTCACTATGTAGTCTCAGGGTAGCCTCAAACTCATGGTAATCTTCCTACCTCTGCTCCCCAAGTGCTGGGATTAAATGCATGCATCACCATGCCTGCCTCATTTCTTTAATTTTTATTATAAGTTATTTGAGGGAAGAAACTATTACTTCCTATCATGAAATGTTTATCTGGATCAATATTTTAAAAACATTGCATATCTCTTCTTTTCTCTATGGCATATGTATGACCTACTAATAAACCAACCCTCTAGTTTATTGTCTGTTGATTGCCTCACTATAGTTTGACAGAAACACAGATGTTGTTCACTTATGTAATTCCACAAACCAAGATGGTATTTGGCAAATATTACATACCCAGTAGAGTTTTAATAAATAAAAATGAACTTTTTAAGGTTATTTTTCCTATCAAAATGAAATAATGCAAAAAAACCCTCTAAATTAGAAACCAGAGGATTTAATCCTGAAAAATGCTACTAATTAGATAAAAAATGGAGAGTGCTAGAGATATTTGAGGAACAGGGAGAAGTCAAAGAACCATGTATACAGTGTCATTTTTATTTGAAATAAATGTATTATTTAGAAGTATATATTTCAGTATTTTTTTCTCTTTGATTATAGCTACTATCCTGGAAAGAACTATCTTTGTTTGTTGAACTAACTGCAGAGAACATATATATGTTGTTATGGTATAGCAAATAGAATATAATGATTGTGGTGATTAGCTATTTCCTCAGAATTGAACCATTCAATTCCTATAGGAAGGCTCATTTCAACACAGGAAATAAATGAGATTTACAAGGCTCAGGCAGTAAACAAAACTCACAAGTCTCAGAAAGCTTATGAAGTTTACAACATTCTCAAGTCTCCTCTCCAAGGTTATATAAACCATAACCATTACTGACAGAGAGGATTCTTTGTCCAAGTTATGCAGGAATTTCTGGGGGTGCATTTTATATGAGTCATCACCCATGCAGTGGAGGGCCTTTGGTGATCCAGCTGCCTCTGTGTCATCTATACTTTTGTCATTACACCTCTGTAAGTAATCCAATAAACTCACTAGTTCACTAAAGCTAATATATTGCAATCCCTAAAAGCAACACATTCTCATAAGCAGGCTGTGACATTTATTGCTTGACTTTTGCTGTGAGTTATGAGACCCGCAACTGAGGTCCAGCCACCCTCCCAGGAAGATGGAACTACTAAATGGGGACAAGGCATGCAATGACTATCCTCTGTGCTAGCTTCTAATTTGGCAAGAAAGTTGAGGAAAGAAAGGAAGATGAAGGGTAAGATAGGTGTGCTGGTTTGTATCCCTTAAAGCTAGCAGGATGCAAGCGAGTGAACAGTTATATTTATGCTAAAGAGCCTCCCTGAGATCTGAAAACTTGAAACTCCTGAGTAGAGTCAGTTAATAAGAAAGAAGAGAACAAGGTAAAATTATAGAACATAGCCTTCAGGTCTGAAAAAAGGGGGGAAATCCATGATTCAGCATATAGACAAGCACTTTAATAATGATAAGTATAGGAAGCTATGATAATCTGAGAATATTCTGCACCTGAACTTCTTGAATTGGAAAATATTTTTAACCAATGGATGAGTCCCTAATAGCCTTGTTTATGCAGCTGTGGCACATAAAGGTGGATGGGATCAGTATGAGTGCCATGGTAGTGAAGAAAGTAATATATTTACTCATCCATTCTTAAAACAAAGGTTCTATAACCTGGGGAATTTTGAGGGAAATCAGTCTTTGACTGACTAGTTCATATGAGACATTATGGACACTTGGTTATCACTGGCTGAGGTCTCCATGGATATAAGGCACTAGAAGTTAATAGAAGAAAGGCAGGTATAACTGCAGGAACTGGGCATCAGAAAGGTAATGTTTGATATCCAGTTCACTGGCTTTTCAGCAAAGAGTGAGAAAAGAAGTTGTTCATCAAATCTGTGAGGAATGAAATGAAGCTTTAGTGGCTTTGCTATGCCCCATAGTAGGATGTGATCTTTACAAGGAAAGAGAAGCTTTGGAAGATATGAGTGGTCTATACCAGTATGTAAATTGGGTTTGTGAAGAGCAGAAATAATCAAGAGGGGATGAGGGAAGGACAAAGCAGATAAAGGGATCTGTCCATGTCATTGAAAGACAAATGTGAAAGAGCTGTGAAGTGTGAACTATTCTGGAAGGTTTTAAAGACTGGGCAACTGATTATGAAAGATATGAATGATAAATCAGTAAGGCTATGAAGATCTCCCCAGATAAGGTGGTGTACATTTCTCTCCTATGAACAATTATAATGGGTATGGAAGCTTGTTCACACAGCCTGAGATCCTTTCAATCAGGTATGGCCAATGGAAAGGCAATGGCCACAGTGCTGGCAGGGAGCATGTAAGAACAAAGAAGCCAGTTCCAGTGACAGGCACAAATAGCTATGGTGCATCCCACCTGGCCCTGCTGAAACCACCAGAGGTGGAGAGATGTGCAGTGTTCTTGAAGCAATAGCAGAACCCTAGGATGAGGTGGCTGGAATGCAGATGGAGGGCTAGATGGAGTAGTATCTCCCACCCATGCCACTATACTCATGATTGCTAATGTTTCTTTTTCTTCTTCTTTTTTAGTATCTATGTAAGCATTTTTGAGTATCTGTGTAAACATCATGGAAAATAGTGGGCCTCTACAGAGCTGCCCATCCTCTGAAATGTTACTTTATAGAATGCAAACCCTTGCATGTATTTCAATGTGTAAGAACACTTGAAAGAACAGTAAAAGCAAAAGTGCAAGAGATTAAATGAAGGCACCCTATGAGGAGGAGTAGGTACTGCAAGCAGTCATAAGGCTAAGTGAAAACTCCAGTGCCAGGGATGAGATACTTTCCTGAGTTGCAGAACTGGGTGGTCCCATGACCCCACAAACCATAAAGGACATTGCCACTGCTGTGTTGGTTAAATGTCAGTTCTAGATGGAAATTTCCCGCTCCTGAAGACACCACAAGCTTTGGCTTCAGGGCATGAGGAAAGTATGCTGGCACTGAGAAGGAAATTCCCTCCTTTATGGCTGAAAGTCATAGTGCCAGAAGAAACGTGTAGGATGCCGAGAGAGGATTGCAACCCACAGTCCTGTTTGGATATGGACTCTAAGAGTTACAGTACCAATATGCCAGGATAGAGGTGCCCCCTGATGCAATGGGACCAAAAGTACTATGGATGCAACCAAATGCTTTCTGATCAGACTTAATGAAACTCATGTCTGATACTATTGCCAAAGCAAAAGTTCATGGCTGAGGAGGCCATAGGTGCCAGTTAGAAAGCCGTTGATGTGGTTCTGTTAAATAAGGGTGGCATGTCTTTTAAACTGCCTTCTGAGCATTTGTGTTTATATTCATAGATTATCTCTGCTGTTAGCTTCAGCCATTCAAGGAGGAAGATGTCTTTTGTGCAATAGGATGTGTACTGCAGAGATTAATAATCATTCAAGTTCCAGATGACTAATGCTGTGGAATAATGGCCCAATGCTCAGTCACCGATGAATGAACATAATCAAATATCTATATTATTCCTTCAAAAGCTCAGGAAACTTTTCAGAAGATAGGGCAAAAGAATTTAAGAGTCAGAGGACTGTGTGGAGTGTAACTATTTCCTATTTGTGTAAGTATTTATGTAACTATTCTTCCAAATTGAAACATTATTTCCTGGAGAGATGATCACTGTGACTAACATGAAACCTACAAGACTCGGAAAGTAAATGAAAGTAACAATTCATTGGAAATTTGTGAACTTTAGAAGATTCATGAGGCCCTATCACAAGGTTATATAAGTGTAACAATTGCTAGGGAGAGGAGACTCCTCGACCAATTCCTACAGGTAGCTTTTGTGAGTTATCACCTTTGCTGGGGTGGGCTTTAGGGTGATACAGATGCCTTTGAATCATCCCTGTTCCTGTGAATAACCCCTCACCCAGAATCCTATGAGCAAAGCTAGACTTGGTAGAATTGTTTCTTAGTCTTCACTGGTGTTTTCTCTCTCTCCCATGGTGCTGCATGCAGTGTAGCTTTTTCCAGTTTTCTGTCATCTTATTGACATGGGGGAAGCTTTCAGATCAGCTCCAGAAGGATTTCTTAGTGACCTTGCAGCCCAAGTATATGGAGTCTTCAGCAATAGGGTCTTACCATCTATTCCTGGTGGGAAACCAAGGGCCTTGGCAATGGCCTATAATGTTTTGGGGGTATCTGTGACATCCCTGGCCAACAACTCACTAGGTATTCCATCCCTGGCACTGAAAATTTTGTACTAATAATCTATGGCTTCTGAGTGTTCCATTGTCCAGAAAAGTAGGGTTCCATATGACATATTTATATACTCTTAGATTTTGATTAGCCCTCCCTCCACCTTTCCTTTACTCAATCTCTTCCCCTGAACTCACATAGGCCTTTCCACTGCAATTAATCTGTTCTTCTACTCACATATATACAATATCATCTTATTAAGTCCCCCTCCCTCCCTTTCTATTCCCTTTATATCCCTTTCTAGCTTACTGGCTAGGATCCACATATGAGAGAATATATAATGATAAGCTTTCTGGGCCTGGGTTACCTCACTAAGTATAATCTTTTCCAGATCCATCCATTTTTCTGCAAATATCATAACCTCATTTTTCTTTACTGCTGAGTAGAACTCCATTGTGTAAATGTGCCACATCTTCATTATCCACTCATCAGTTGAGGGACATCTAGGCTGGTTCCATTTCCTAGCTATTGTGAATAGAGTGGCAATAAACGTGGTTGAGCAAGTATCTCTAAGGTAGCGAGATGAGTCCTTAGGATATATGCCTAGGAGTGGTGTAGACGGGTCAAATGGTAGATCTATTTTTAGCTGTCTCAGGAACTTCCACACTGATTTCCACAGTGGCTGGACCAGATTGCATTCCCACCAACAGTGTACAAGGGTTCTTCTTTTTCTGCATCCTCACTAGCATTTATGGTCATTTGTTTTCATGATGGTAGCCAATCTGACAGGAGTGAGATGGAATCTCAATGTAGTTTTAATCTGCATTTTCCTGTGACTAGGGATGTAGAACTTATTTTAGATGTTTATATGCCATCTGTATTTCTTCTTCTGAGAACTCTCTATTTAGTTCCATAGCCCTCCCCCCCTTTTCTTTTTGGTTTTTTGAGGTAGGGTCTCACTCTGGCCCGGGCTGACCTGAATTCACTATGTAGTTACAGGGTGGCCCCGAACTCACGGCGATCCTCCTACCTCTGCCTCCCAAGTGTTGGGATTAAAGGCATGTGCCACCATGCCCGGCTCCATAGTTCATTTTTTAGGTTGTTTGATTTCTTATTTATTTTTTTGAGTTCTTTGTATATCCTAGATATTAATCCTCTGTCAGATGTATAGCTGGCAAAGATTTTCTCCCATTCTGTAGGTTGCCTCTTTGCTATATTCACAGTGTCCTTGGCTGTACAAAAGCTTTGCAATTTCATGAGGTCCCAGTGGTTGATATGCGGTTTTATTTCCTGAGCAATTAGGGTTATATTCAGAGAGTCTTTGCCAAGACCAATATGTTGAAGGGTTTTCCCTACTTTTTCCTCTAGCAGTTTCAGAGTTTCAGGTCTGATATTAAGGTCTTTGATCCATTTGGACTTATTTTTTGTGCATGGAGAGATAAGGATCTATTTTCATCATTCTACAGGTACATATCCAGTTTTCCTAGCACCATTTGCTGAAGAGGCTATCTTTTCTCCAATGACTATTATTTGCAATGTCAAAGATTAGGTGCCTACAGCTACCTGGATTTACATCACGGTCCTCTATTTAGTTCCATTGATATACTTGTCTGTTTTTGGGCCAGTACCATGCTGTTTTTGTTACTATGGCTCTGTAATATAGGTTAAAATCAGGTATGGTGATACTACTAGCCTTATCATAAGTCAGGTGATTAGTTTCTGCCAGATGATAGGCTCCCACAGACTGAGCTGCTCTGCACTGTGCATTCTCCACTAGGGTGGATGGTTGAAACCTTCTGAAAATGGGAGAATAATTTTTCCCTTAAGTTGTTTTCATCAGCTTTTATGGTCAAAATTACATGAAAGTAACTAATCCGCAGATCTAGCCATAGGAGGGAAATCCTAATACAGAAATCAGCAGTCTCATCACCAGGCATTTGGACTATGCTCTTCATCTTCTTAAGGACTTTGTCAAAAGATTAAAAAAAGGAGTAAGAATAACAATAAAACCTACCAAATGCTGACCCTTCTAGAGTGTGTGTGTGTGTGTGTGTGTGTGTGTGTGTGTGTGTGTGTGTGTGTGTACATGGATGCATGTGTCTAGGTATGCAGACATGTATGCATGTATGTGTTAAGGTTAAAAGTTGTCAATTGTCTTCCTTGGTCACTGTAACAGATAGCTTCAGGTTCGCTGAGATGAACTTCCAGACCAGGCACAGTTATGGAGGAAGGGATGTTTATTGGAGCTTCCAGGTTCAGGGGAAGTTCCATAATGGCAGAAGAGGCTGGCCTGCTCTTCACAGGACCAAACACAGAGAGCAAAAGCCACAAGCCAAAAGCTATAAAACACCTCAGGAACTCCAGCTAGGCACATTTTGCATATCTTTAGATTGAAATCTCAAACCCACCACCACACCTTAAGATCCGCCCAGTGACACTCCCTCCAGGAAGGTGGCTGAAGATGCAAACTATAAACTAATAAAACACTGAATATATTGGGGGCCATCTATTCAAACTATCACACATGTTGGATCTCTCTCCATATCCCACATAAGCCAGATGCGCAAAGGTGAGGCAAACACAAGGTCTCACATGCCCACTTGGCAGTAGAGCATCTGGAGTTCCATTGCAGTGGTTGAGGCCCTGGCACACCAATTCTTTCTCTCTCCTCTGTGTATTCCTCTCTTGCCATTTCTAAAAATAAAAAATAATAAAGAAAAACTATATTTATTTGCTTTAAAGAGTGGGGATGGGAGGATAATGAGCATGTCCAGGCTTTCTATCACTGCAATGGAACTCCAGATGTATTTGGCTTTATGTGGGTACTAGGAAATTGAACACAGCCTGTCAGGTTTTGCAAGCAAGTTCTTTTAACCACTGAACCATCTCTCCAGCCCCCAAATTAAGACTTTGAACACAGTCACAGCAAACATCAAAAAAAGCACTTAGCTCTTCTAAACACAGGTCCTGTGCAAGTGCAGAGGCTTGCATCCAGGAAGTCAGCTTGTTTGTGTTTACAATTTACCTCATCTCTTCTAGAATTTCATTTTGCATTTGTCAAAGGAATATCTCATGAAGGTGAAGATATAGCTGTGACCAAAAAAAGCAAATTTTTTTTTTTTACAGTATTTCCTAAAAAACTAGTCTTGAGACTCACTTAATATCAGAAGTGTTTTCAGTTAGGTGTTGTGTCACATACCTTTAATCTCAGCACTCAGGAGACAGAGGTAGGAGGATTGCTGTGAGTTAGAAGCCAGCCTGGAACTATAGAGTGAGTTCTAGGTCAGCCTGGGCTAGAGTGAGACCCTACCTCAAAAAAAAAAGTTTTCACCTAACATTCACAACTATTGATATTAAGGGGGGGGGCGCAAAATCTAAAGATCAGTTTAGTAGCACATTTTAGGGGCATGTAGAGTTTGATCCATCTCCAGGTACTTTCTCTAAAGAAAGAAGCAATTCTTGTTTTTCCTTATATGCAAATAAGCCTAAAATATTACACTTTATACTGAAAAAAGAAGACTGTAGGAAAGAGAAGGTTGTCAGATGAGATTTATAATTGCAAGATGTTATGCTCTAAGATTGTGCTCTTAAACAAGCAGTTGCTTAATTAATCATGACCAATTAACTTTTGAATTGGATTTATCTAACTGGATAAAACAGACAGGAAATAAGTTATATGTCAGTTCTTGGATTTTTTTTCACTTTAATTATTGCCTATTTTGTGGTTAGTACTTCCATAAATAATTTATTCCCTACCACTTAGGGCTTTAATTTCTTCATTTCAAACATACGAAGCTTCATCTGGTTAATTTCTTAATTCTATCCAGGTTCCAGTTAGATTAAATATTACTTACTGGTAACACAGTACCTACAAATTCCTGAGCAGGCCTTCAGATATAAACTACTGTTCCTGACCAGGCAGCTGAAAATCTTGAGGGCAAAGCAAGCAAGTCAGGTAATAATTTTAAAGCAAGTCAACTTCCAAATGCTAAATCTTTAATTCCAGTAGTAACAAAAAATTACCAAAGATACAAAGAAATTTATATGGGCTGTGAACAAATACTATACATCCACCTCCGTAAACACACACACACACACACACACACACACACACACACACACACACACACACACAGATTGTGTGTGTGAGAGAGAGAAAAGAGAGAGAGAGAGGTGGGTGCCAGGGAGATGGCCCAGTGCCTGCTTCCTAAGCATGAAGACCTGAGTTCAAATCCTTAAATTCTCAGCATGTATATTAAAAAGCTTAATGCCATAGTGCTGAAGATATGGAGACAGGAGGATTTTTGGACTTTGCTGTCCAGCTAGTCTAGCTGAATCAGTGAGCTAGATTCAGTAAGAGATCCTGTCTCAAAAATTCAGGTGGAGGGGCTCAAGAGATGGCTTAGAGCTTGAGGCACTTGCCTGCAAAGCTAGAAAACCCAGGTTCGATTCCCTAGGACCTATGTAAGCCAGGTGCACAAGGTGGCACATGCATCTAAAGTTTGTTTGCAGTGGCTGGAGGCCCTGGCATGCCCCCACCCTCTCTTAAAAGGTCAGGTGAAGAGTGATTGAAGAAGATAACCAATGTCCATCTCTGGCCTCCACATGCATGTCCACCCCACATTCATGTGCAGATATACACATACATACACAGCAGTTATACATGTTATGTGCTTAAGTGTAGGTTTTATGCTAAACACATATGTATAGTAGATGCATGTGCTCAAGGCTTGAGTGCAGTTTTATGGTAGTATGTGAATAGTTTCTGAGTCTCCTGCTGTCATGTCATTCATATAAATGCCCAGAGTCAAATTTACCTTGCAAGTTAGCATCCTTACTGGCAGGGTAAGAGGACTGATGCCTGACATGGAAACAGTGTCAGACCCCATTTATCTTCATTAGTGGCTTCTGCAGTAATGCGGCCACAAGGCAAAACTCTTGCTTCCTTAATCCACTTGTTTTCTATCCTGGAAAAATTTCTTGGCAGCATTTTCAACATTATATTGCTTTCATCTCACACGTTGGTCAGTTGATTGAATCAAGGTTATAGTACCATCATTCTTCTATTAATAAACAATAAAATCAGGATGGTTAAAAAGTGACACCTGTAAAGGGAGCATAAGATACAGCAAAGTAGCAGCAATTGAATTAGTATGGATTTAACATGGTTTTTCAAAGGTCTTTAGTCTGGTGTTTGGTCCTAATTTCCTGGCTGTTTTCAAATGAGATCTTAAGTGATGTTCCTGAGGAGAGGCCATGAGTCAGTGGCTGACCTCGGAAAGCCTGTGAGCAGAAAGGCAACAGTAGAAAATAAGCGATGTATTTTCTGAATTTTAAAAGGATCCAGTTTTGCTGCGTATCAATTCAAAAGAATCACTGTCAGCTTCCTATAGAGATTCCAGTTGCCTACACTTCTTGGGACACTGTTGCCAATGGTCAAGCTATAGAATCAACCTAAGTGAGCATCAATAGATAAATGGATTAAAAATGGAGTTTTATTCAGCCACTAAAGAATGAAATTATATGTTACAGAAAACTTGATGGAACCAGACGTTGTCATATTAAGTGAAATAAGCCAGACACAGACAAGCATTATACGAATTTTTTTCAATATTTGGAATTTGGAGAAAAGGAAAAATTTCTCAGTATTTTAAGACTAAAAAGATATAACTCTCAATTGTCTAATTACATTGTGAACATAATAAAAACTACAATGATAAATTCTGTGATTATTTTTCTTATTGTATCTTACAAAAGAGGATAGGATTAGAAACTTTTAGACTCCTTCACAGTGGCTAATTGAGAGGCATTAAGCAATAGATAGTATCTAGGCAAATTTCATTCTGATTCAATATGTGTCTGTATCAGTCACAACTTTCTCAATGCAGTAAATGTCAGGCAGAATTGCTGGATTAAGAGCAACCAGGAAGCCAAATGCTGCACACTCAGGTCAACATGATGAATCATGCAATGAGAAATGCCCTGTAAAAGATTATAAAACATCTGAGTAAGTAGGACAATTATATGGAGAATATGTGAAAATCCATGCTATAAGCTTATTAAAATGAACATATTTCTAACACATATGAGGTTATTGATGACAGCAGATTCTTTCTACTCATGACTTACCTATTTTCATACAAGTATCAAATGTATTTTGATCACTAAATTTTTCCTTTAAAAGACCATCATTTAATAATATCCTAAAATAGGCTATTCTCCTACAACACATCCATAGGTTTTGTTCTTTTAATGAAAATATATGCCAGTTGCATCTTTGTCCTCAAAGCTTTCCTTGATCCTGTGGTAAGGGATTGACCCAAACTATATTTCTCAGATTCTCTTGCTTTCCTACTAAATTTGGACAATCAGAGACAACTAACAGGATAATGGAGGGATGTGGCAAAGAAGAAGTGGTAGTATTTCTCTACTGGCCTCTGCTTCCAGTGACACACCTCCCAGTGGCTGCATCTTTTCCAACCCCATGGAGTGTTACTCCATGGAATCATACTTGTACCATTGTATTAAATTATTTTATGCTTGATGAAGTTGTACTTAGAACCTGCTACCACAATGAGCATGCCAGAGGCACTTCTTTAACATTTTTATCAGTTAACTGTATTCTGTTCTTCAGATACTCACCTCCTTCAGCAGGCAGTGATGGAAAATTCTCTATGGTTTACAGTAAGTAACAAGAGGCAAAGTCCACTTACCTCATGGACACAAGTTGCTTTTACTCGGTAGTAAACTTCTTACTCTGCATTGCAAACACAACTTGGCCCAGTCTTTCAGGTATCATCTTCCCTTATTCTCCATTTATTTCCCGTGGAGAACCACTAATGTAAACATGGGAAGCCACAATAGAGCTGAGGAATAAACATCAAAATTCTCTTGATAAACTTATTATAGGACAGATGGGTGGAGTCTAATGTCTAATACCTAACTCTTGAAGACCATAGAAACATTTTTTTTTAGGCAAGCCTAACAGAGTAGACTTTTTTTTTTTTTTTATGAGAGAGAGACTGAGAAAGAGAGAGAAGGAGAGAAATTGGCATGCCAGAACCTCTAGCCACTGTAATTGAACTCCAGACACACGTGCCACCTTGTGTAAATGTGTGACCTTGCACATGTATCATCTTGTGCTGCTGGCTTAGGTGGGATCTGGGGAGTTGAACATGGGTTCTTAGGCTTCTCAGGCAAGCTCCTGAACTGCTAAGACATCTCTCCAGGCCCCACAGAAACATTTTGAAGAAATTTTGCTTATTTTTCTGAGAGTTATTAGTACTTGACCAGTATTAGTCATTATCATTAGTTGTTTTAAGTATTCATCACAGTGTTGTGTCAAAATGCCTTCACCTACAAAAGGTTATTATTATGCACTGCAGGCATTTCTTTTTCTAAGCCTAGCCTGGGGCAAAGGTTTGGCAGTCAGGATTATCTGAGTTGATATATACAAAGGCAGGATCCTAAATATTTTAGAATAGAGAAAAATAAGTAAAAAAGATGGTTCTCAAAAGGAAAGTAGCTCCCTCCTGACTAGCCCTCATAGTGTTGGAAAGCCCTATGGGAGCCACTGGAGAACTACGGTCACCAACAGCATGAATAAGCAGGGGAACCAGCAGGTTTCCAAATAAACCAGATTGACAATAAGTACACACTTGTGCAATAGTGGTACACACAGCTTCTGTGGGTAACCAACTATTCTCTGATTGGACATGGGGCCCACTCAGTGGGATAGCAGTCATATCTGGTACTGGAAACCAAGTCAGAATCCCATGGTCAGGAAACCGATAGACTTCAGAGAGAAGCCCCAGTACTCCCTGGAGAAGAGTGAGCTTCCTCCCCCCACTCCCCCCAAAAAAAAACTCTCAAAAACTTGCATACCTCCTTTAATCCAAGCTGCTCTCACTCTTGATTAGAGTATGTGTTTTATTTTACAGATGACAAAGAAAGTGGAGGATAACCCAGATCCATTGATAAGACAAGAATGGACCCAACTTTCCACCACAAGATGTACTACCTCTACCACATCTAACAGGGCCCAGTAGAAATTGCACAGGAAGTGGGGACATTAACACAAGTCTTAATTCTAGCCTTACAAAAATCTTCAGGGTGATGTTGACAGATATGGTGATTAATCAAAACCTATGAAAGCAGAAATCCAGAGGTTGTAGAGAACTCAGCACTGAATCAGACTGCCAACAGGCCTGCTATGACTCAGGGATCATTGCAGAAGGGCGGGGGAGCAGAAAGATTGTAAGAGCCACAGAGTAGGTAGGAATATCCTAAGGCATGGTTCCCCCCTACCCCACAGGGACTGAGTGAGGCTTTCATGACCCCACAGTGAATACCATAACCCACTGAGGAGGGTCCCCAGGGTAACAGGAGCTGGGGTGGGGGGATAAGTGAGTATAACCTGTTATATACAATAATTCTTTTAAAAAAGAAAGCAATAATAAAGAGATTATTCCTTTGACCTAGTCATATATTTACTAAGGAGGTCATACTAAAGATAAGTGGAGGCTGGAGTGATGGCTTAGCAGTTAAGTGCTTGCCTGTGAAGCTTAAGGACCCTGGTTCAAGGCTCCATTCCCCAGTACCCACGTAAGCCAGATGAACAAGGTGGCGCATGCATCTGGAGTTCGTTTGCAGTGGCTGGAGGTCCTGGCAGGCCCATTCTCTCTCTCTCCCTGCCTATTTCTGTATCTCTCTCTCAAATAAATAAATAAACATAATTAAAAAAATAAAGATAAATGGGAAAATACAGACATGCTGAAGGGAAAGGAACTGCTCAAATGGATAAGGAAAAGCTGCCTCATTTGCATATTGGTGAAATCTCATTTTGTATCAAGCTTCCCCATGAGAACAACTACAAATCTTTTTTTAAAAAGTTTTATTAGTGTATATGATATATTTTAATGGATTTGATTATGACATTTTTATACATGCTCAAGAAGTTTTTTGATCACATGTACAACCCCCTTTCCCTTTTCCACTCCTACTTGCCCTCTTCCTTTTCCCAAATAGTCCTTCTTTGACTTTCATGTCTTTGTTTCTTGCAAATTCTCATTAAGTTGCCCACGCTAGTCTCAGACTTCTGGGATCCAATTGTCTGCCTTTAGAATAATGGAACAGCAGGCATGTACCACCATGTCTGCACATAGAAATATTAATATAATGTGTTCTTTTAATCATTTAAAGGCATTAAAGGGATTTGACAACAACAAAGTCAGTTCTTCATTCCAGAATACTTATAAGCAGAAGTAAGAACCTAAGGAGTTTCTCAGATTTTTCAAGTAGTTTCAAGATTTAGAGGAAAAGAATGAAAATCGGTTCTTCTATGGAGGAGAAGCCCTTGAAAATACACCAGATGTTCAGTGGTATCTTCCAGAAGGTAAAAAGTCAAGGCAATAAGGAGCACTGACCAGGCTGACACTCAGCTTCCTAATCTGTTCTTTTCTTATTCACTATATTTGTGTACAGTAATGATATGCAAGAAAGATTGTTTTTATTAAATCACTTGATGATTGTAAGCTTTGTGTTCATTCTGTCAAATGTGTAGAGCCACATCCAAATTTCCAGTAAATGTGAGAAAAGAAAAGAAAGGAATTATGCCATGATTTTTTTTTTGTCATATTCAGCATTGCACTGTTGGATTTTGGTTTTAAAGTGGGATCTTTTCAGAGTACACAAGAACTTAGAATTTTGAAAGAACTCCCTTAGAATAGGCTTCTTTGATCATGTGCCTTCTAGAAGTTTTAACATTTTATAAAAGAAAGTATGATTTTAATGACAATAAAACAAAAATAGAAGGCTACATTATCAAGCACCTAATGCATATATGTCAAGCAGTAATGACATATACACCATTTATTTAAATTCACTGAAACCTATGAAATTTTATTATCTGTGGTAGTGAATGTATGGCCCCATAGAATCAGGTATTTTATCAAGCTTGTAAATTAGACCTCCAGCCACATGGCTGGAGGAAGTGTCACTGGAGGCAGATCCTGGAGTCCAGCCCAAATGTGTATTTGGGAGGCAGATCTGATCCAGCCCCAAAGTGTAGAGTTTCTTAGCATGTCCTTGTTTTTATGATTTTTTATGATGTTTTATGATTTTTTTATGATTGAATTTATGATGCTGGCTGTTTGGTGGTGTCTTCCTGCTTAGATTTGGTAAAGGGAGTCAGTTTCCTCTACCATTGAAGAATTTTCTCCTGGATTTGTAGCCTGAAATAAACCCATTCCTCCCATAAATTGGTTTTGGTTGGATGATCTTCCCAGCAATGTGGAACTAACTACACTACTATCACTATCAGTATTTTTCAGTAAGAAACTAATTTGCTTCATAGAGTGTTGCAGTTACATTTTTGTTGCTGGATAAACACATGGCCAGAATCAGCTGATGGAATGAAAAGGTTTATTTCAGGGTTACAGATTCTAGGAGAAACTTCATCATGGCAGAAGAAGCTGGTTCTCTTCAGCATCCAAAGAAGAGAGAGAGAGAGGGGGAGGGGGACCAACACCAGCAGGCATATATAGCCAGAGCTCACAGTGGCTCTCTGCCCCCAGTGACTCACCAGTTCCAGCATGCTGCTAGAGATTTAAGTACGAGGCTGAATTTGAAATACCTGAGTCTATAGGGGACATACATGCAAATAAACATATTCCACACATGGTCCCCAAAAAACTCATCACCATTTCATGATGCACATTGCTCTCAGTCCAAATTTAAAAGTGCCCAAAGTCTTTACCAATTTTAACATTGTTCCAAAGTCCAAAGTCTCATCTGAGATTCATGACTGTCTTTTAACTGTGAGCTATGTAAAATCAAAACACAATTTATATTCTTTCAATACATAATGAGACAGACTAAACGTTTCCATTACAAAAAGGCATAACCAGGAGAAACCTGGCCAATGAAAAATTAATAATCAGCAAGTAAATATCAAACATCTGAATTTCCAAGTTCAACATCCATAACCAGTGATGAAGAAGTTTTTGTTTCCTAATTCCTCCCCTCTAGTAGGCTACTCATTGCCCCAAGCCAACAGCTCTTGATGACAGTCATTCCACAGTCCTTATATATCCAAAATATCTTTGAGGCTACACTTCAAACCACGATTCACAGCTCCATTAAATGGCCTTACTTGGCCTCCTTTCAACCCTGCTTCACACTGTTGCATCTTAGCAGTGAGTCGTGGAGCCATGTGCACTTCATATCTGCTTCTCTCCATTTTTCATGCTTCCAAAACTTATGCCAGGTGAGCTGCACAGCCAAATTTGTAAATCCAGCGGGGAATAAATCTTGACCTTAAAGATCAGGATGTTGTTTCACCAGTCCTCAAGATCCACCTCCAGTGACTGCTAGAGACTTAAGTAGGAAGATTAATCTAAAATACCTGAGTTAGCTACAGCCATCTGATTTCTTGACAAAAATGTCAAAACTATTCACTGGAGAAAAGACAGCTTCTTTTACAAATGGTGCTGGGAAAACTGAGTATGGACATGTAGAAGGATGAAAACTAACCCTTTCTCTCTCCATGCCCAATAATCAAGTCCAAATGGATCAGAAATTTAAATATCAGACCAGAAACTCTGAAACTGGAAAAAAAAAAGTAGAGGAAACATTTCAACATATAAGCATAGGCAAGAACTTTCTGAATATAACCTGAGTAGCTCAGGAACTAAGGCCACTAATTAACCATTGGGACCTCAAGAAATCAAAAAGCTTTTGTACAGCAAAGGACACTATGAATAAAGAGGAAACCTACAGAATAGGAGAAAAATCTTTGCCAGCTATACATAATAGATGGTAAATATCTAGGATAGACAAAGAACACAAACAACTAAACAATAAAAAAATCAAACAACCCAATTAAAAATGAGCTATAGAGCTGAATAGAGAGTTCTCAAAAGAAGAAATACAGATGGCCAATAAATATCTAAAAGATCTTCTACCTCCTTAGCCGTCAGGAAAATGCAAATTAAAACTACTTTGTGATTCCATCTCAATTCTGTAAGAGTGGTTATCATAAAGAAAATAAATAAGGAGGCTGAGAACAGGACCACACTGCACGTAATTGTGAGCTGGGGCTGAGCTGGGTATTGTGCCCCAAGGGTATAGCAATCTTTGGGGACTGCCTGGGAGGGCAAGGCCAATGCAAGAGAGGATGGGGACAGAGCTGTGCAAAAGCCCTTGTGAGTCAGGGCTGAGCTGAGTCTGCACTGCTTGTTCCTGCATCTCTGATCCTTGGGTCCCTGCAGTGACGGAGCTAGGGCCCATATATTTACCCCACCTCACACAGCTTCGGCCCTCTCATTGCACCCCTGATCCCTGAATGCTTCCCCAGGTTTCCAGAGCCAGGGACCATGCTTCTACCTGACTCTGCACCTCATGTCCCTATACCTCAGGTCTCTGGGTCCCCATGGTGCCAGAAATAAGGACTACACTTTTTTTGCTCCTCCCTAACAGCCAGCCACTCTCACCCATGCCTCTGGCCCCTGATGGTCCTTAGGCCACCACCTCTGAGGAGCTTTACAGCCTCTGCCACCTCATCAGATCACTCTAAGCCACACCACTGCCTGCCTGCACATACCTAAGCCCCCACATGAGACATCTCCACAAACCACCTTCAGGTCTGGTTCCTAGATCCCAGAGGCACCCCCTTCCACTTTCTCCACACCGTCATCCTACTACCAGTACTCCAGACAGGGAGCACAGGAATATCTGGCAAGTACCCACTAGAGTATACCAGTACAGCCTCCCCATCCTGCTCAGTTGAGGTAGAATGTACCTTCCTGCATCATATAAGACTACAGTACTTTAAATCTAGAAATTAATAAGAGAAACGACAGAAATTGCACCAGCTCCTGGAGACTGGACAACACTCTATTAAACAATGAATGGAAGAAACCTAAAAGGAAATTATGAAATTCCTTGAACTGAATGACAATGAAAACACAGCATACCAAAATTTATGGGACACAGTGAAGGCAATCTAAGGGGAAAATTTATAGCACAAAATGCTTTCATAACAAATACAGAGAGATTTCAAATTAATCACCTAACCATCCACCTAAAGGCATTGGAGAAACAAGAATAATCCAACCTGAAGAGTTCCAGACAGACAAAAAATAAAGATAAGAGCAAAAATTAATGAATTGGAAACTAACAAAACAATTAAGAAAATTGCTGAAACAAAGAGCTAGTTCTTAGAAAAAAATAAACAAGATAGATAAACCCCTGGCCAATTTGATAAAATGAAAATGGGGATTTTTGTCTTCTAAGAACCGTGTTTAACAGAAAAGTGCTGCCAGATTTAGCAAATGAAAATGCAGAACATCTAGCTAAATTGAATTTATGATCAACAAGTAATTTTGTTTTTACTATACAGATGTTCTATGCAGTCCTCGGGAGGCACTGCAGAAAGAATTATTTGTTCTTTATGTGAAAATCAAAGTCAACTTCGTATCTAAGCCATCTGCCAGGTCTATGGCAGAGAAGCCAATTAAGCTGCAGTTACATGGCCATTATGATTGTACTCATGTTTTCATGTTTGCCTTGGACTATTTGGACATTGTAAAGAATGATAACAATTTATGACTTTCTTATGAAAAAAATCCCAAAACAAGAAAGCCTCAAACCAGAAATTAATCTGTTTTATTTGCAGCAAAAACAACAACAAAAACTTGCTATTTTCTTCGTTCCAGTGGATTTTAGCTCAGCCTGAGAAAGGTTATTAAGAAAATTGACCAACTTGCTCCACATTATCTGGAAGGTGATCTATTTATTGAACCCATCTGTGTGGCCAGATTGTGAAAAGACGGTAACACTAGTTTCCAAAATAAAAGTGTGGGATTCTTTTCAGATGGTAAAATTTGACAGAAATTTGTTTACTAGTTAAAATTTTAAAAGTCCGACCTAACCTTCTTATCAGTTATTAGATAGTTATAAATTCACAATTAAGGGGGAAATCCTAGGAGATAGCTGTACACGTTCTGTACCGATTGACATGCAGTTATGAACAAGTTTACTTCTCTTGGCTTTGAAAGTATGGTTCTGATTTGTTCTGGTCTCTGTGTTACATACAGCAGAAAGAGCATTAATTGACCATAAGAATCCAATGCAGGGGGAAATGGCCTTAGGTTGTGCTGTGGTTGGCATGTAAATGTCCCCCATACTATCAAGTGTTCTGTCTTTAAGCTTTCCACTGAGTCCCCAACTGGCAGAGTCTTTGGAAGGGAGAGCCCGGCCGGGGGAGGGGGGGCTATGTCACTGGAGGTGGATCTTGAGTCTAGCCTACTGTATGCTCAGAAATATCTCACTCCCCAACCCCTTTGCTGGGATGTATGAAGTAAGCCAGCTTCCTCCACCATGATAATGCTTCCCTTTGAAACTGTAAGCCTTAAATAACTCCCTTACTCACATAAGCTGCTTCTGTTCAAGTATTTGTCAGACTATTGAGAAGGTAAGTGATATAGGGTAGAAAAGCCTGCATCCTATAAAACCATCTCAGGCTCAGCTTTCACCTGAGTGCTGAAAGCTTCACATCTATTGAGCCATGCCTCAGGTGATCAAGATGTTTATTAGAAGCAGGTACCTCCTGGGCACCACTCTTGCTACTTGGTATCTTGGATTCAGGCACAGTAGGCCAACCTATATGACCTTCCTTCCTTTCTTCTTTCCTTCCCTTCCCTTCCCCTCCCCTCCCCTCCCCCCCCCCTCCCCCCCCTTCCCTCCCCTTCCCTTCCTCCCTCCTTCTCCCCTCCCTCCTCCCTCCCTCCCTCCCTCCCTCCCTCCCTCCTTCCTTCCTTCCTTCCTTCCTTCCTTCCTTCCTTCCTTCCTTCCTTCCTTTTGGAAGGAGAGAGACAAGAGTGAGAGAGGGAGAGGGAGAGAGGGGGAGCATTCTAGGGCCTTTTCCCTTTGCAAATGAACTTCAGATGTATGTACCACTTTGTGTATCTGGCTTAACATGGGTACAGGAGAATCAAACCTAGGCCATTAGGCTTTGCAAGCAAGTACCTTTAACCTCTGAGCCATCTATACTGTCCCTGTATCCATATTTTAAATGCCTGTGTCAAGCCCATCCAATGTAGTAGGTTTCTTTTCACCTTTACTGGGAGACGGGTTAGAAATAACATTTACTGTGGTGGAGATATGGCTTAGCAGTTAAGGTGCTTGCTTGTAAAGCCAAAAAAACCCTGCTTCAATTCCCAAGACCTATGTAAACCAGATGCACAAGGTGGCCCATGCATCTGGAGTTTGTTTGCAGTGGCTAAAAGCCCTGGTGAACCCATTCTATCTATCTTTATTCCTCTCTATCTGCTTCTTTCTCTATGTCTCTCCCAAATAAATAAATAAATAAATAAACAAATAAATAAAATATTTTTGTAAAGGACTAACATCTAGTTTTTAATTTTTTAAAACTTTTCCTCCTTTATTTATTTTATTTGCAAGGAGAGAAAGAGTGGGTGGGAGGGAGAAACAGAGAGAAAGTGAGAAAGAATGGGCATTCCAGAGTCTCTAGTTGCCACAAACAAACTCCAGATGCATGTGCCACTTGGTGCATCTGGCTTTATGTAGGTACTCAGGAATTGAACCTGGGTCATTAGGGTTTGCAGGCCAGCACCTCAATGGCTAAGCCATTTTTTCCAGCCCCAATAACATTTATTTTAATAAAATTTCATGTAGGATCAGATGTTCTGCTCTACCATCCAGAACCTGTAAATTGTGTCTTTGAGTAAGGAACAAAAGCTCAGGCTTTAGTTTTTTCTTCAGTAAAATATGGGTAGCTGCCCATGATTTAAGGACTTTTTGCATTAAATGAATTAATTAATGTTCAGTACTAAGAATTGTATTTTTCATATGGTAAACACTATATAGTAGCCATGACCATTGTATTCACACAGACATACATACACATACTGCTATTTGATTTAAGTAGAAATGTCTTTTGGGTACACAAAGGATAGACACACAATACAGTAATGTAAGATACTTAAGCTTTCTATACAACCATAGACTTGATGTCTTCTCAAATATCTCCTTTCTTTATAAGGAAGGATAGAAACTATAGTAACAAAGACAAAATATGTTTATGGTTCTACCAGTAGACACAAGACTTCTGTGGCACAGATAAAGGAATTTATTACTCACAGCATAGCAAGTCACACGAACATCAACATATTTATATTAATTTCTCTGGATTCTCTGTCTCATGGAGACCAAATGGTGGCTATACATGCAGAGGCTTTGTGTCACAGCTAAAAACCATGATGCTTGAGAAATCTACCCCTTTCTTAGTATGTAGTAAACCAGACTAGTCTTTCCTGGAAGAAATCACCACGTAATCCTTCAAGGTTGCTTGCTATAAACACAGCTCTAAGAATAGTTCGGTTTGAAGTGTCAGCCATAGCTTTATCCTCCTTGTACACACACACATGTGGGGACATATAATTTCCTCTCTGAACAGAGGGCTTGAGAGATGGCTTAGTGGTTAAGGCACTTGACTGCAAAGCTTAAGGACCCAGGCTCAATTACCCAGTATCCACTTAAGCCAGGTGCACAAGGGAGCACATGCATGTGGAGTTCATTTGCAGTGGCTGGAGGCCCTTGAACACACATTCTCTATCTACCTGTTCTTCCCCCTCTGTTTTGCTTAAGTAAATAAAATAATAAAATATAAAAAATCAAAGATCTCTTTGAATAGAAACAATAGATATTGACCTGCATGATACAATCCAAAATCATTCACATAACTAATTTGTCCCCTTTCATTTGAAAAGTAGTATGGATCTAGATTTTGTGACTCTTAAAAGGTTATATGAGTCATAGAATGTTATTTAAGAGATAAAATTTCGTACTGAGTTAATGAATATATATAAAGGGCAAATGAAAGACATTGACATTACATAGAAAATCCTCCTGTCAAATGATAATTTATATAGTCACTGTACTGAGGAGCTATTGCCATATGTCAGCCACTATGCTAAACAATGTGTGTGTATCATTTTGTCTTTAACTTATGGCTGCATGTTAATATTCCTATTTTAAAAGTGAAATGATGGAACTGAGGCTCAGGATTCATAACATCAGGTTACTGATCTAAGAGACCCTAGAATTGGTGGGGAAGATTCTATGTCTCCTCTGCATCACTATGCACAGAGAAGGGCTTGGAGTGAGCAGAGGGGGCAGAAGATGAGAAGAAAATGCAAGGCCAGGATCAGATGGAGTAGTTATTATAAAAGAAGAATTGAGAGGACTGGGAATAGGCTACATTTAAGAATCTAGAAAAAGTTGAAAGGTTTCACCCTGAGGTTTTAAGCCTGTGTGAGTAGAGAATGATGATAACTTTGACAAAGCGAAGGAGAGAAACAGAGAGAGAGAGAGAGAGAGACAGAAAGAGAGAGAGAGAGAGAGAACAATTGGGGGCAGGAGAGGGAGGGGTAGGGTGAGCTCAGTATCAGACATGCCCAGCTTGGATAGCTAGGAAGATCACAGTGCCAGAGGTCGGGTAATCCACAGGCAATGATGCAGAGGAAAAGTCAAGTGTTGCAACAGGCAAAAGAGAATTGGACAGAGTGAGAAACATGAGGTTTAAATTTTCCCAATCTTGAAGATTTAGGACCTTTTTCTTGCAGGAAACCACTTCAATCGTGTTTACTGATGATTGACGAAAGGGTGGGGTGTGAAGTGCACTTGCTCACCACTTTCCAGTTCAAGTTTTATCTTTTGAGATTAGGCATCCCTTTTCCCTCAAGAAAGGCAAAACAACTAAAATCACAGCATCCAAGAAAAATAAAACTTGATTCCTTATTCCATTGCATTAGTGTTTCCCACTCACTAAAAACCCAAGGGGGTTCAGTATTACTAGGAAACCAAGGGGCTCAGTATAGTTATTTCTTTATTAAACATGTTTGTTGTATGATATGTAAGTGCTTAATATAATTATGCTTGCTTTTAGTTGTAAAAGTAGCTTGAAACCATTGAAAAGATTTTGTGAGTGCATAGGCATAAAGTCATTTGAGCCATTTAACATAATTTCATGGAATAAATATTTAAATGAATGTAATTTAATCCTGGAATGGAGACAGAACAAAGCTTTCATACCCTATTTTTCACCAGAAGGAACTAGGTTTTATCACAATGGGTTTTGCTAGAACTTTCATTAGAATATTGTGTGCCATGTTTGAACCATAAGCTGAGTAGATGTGGGTAAATCTGGCAACATGGCTGGATCTCTGTTTTTATCATCTAGAAAATGAAGACCTCAAACTGAATAATGACCACGGTTTCCTAACAATGTATGCTACTGATTTGGGTCCATCATTTTCTGTTGTGACTAATAGTATTTATTTATAAGACCAAAGACCATAATGCTCATCATAAGGGATGCTAACATATGTACAGTGCACTGAAGCCAACATATGTGGCTTATTTAGACCAACATCAAGTAAACTTTGTACCAAAAAATTAAAGGAACAAGAACCAAAAGCTGAGTCATATCTAAAACCAAGGTAAACACTTTTTTTGGTCTATATAAAAAGTTACACCATAAACATTTTAGACTTAAGGGGTCATTAGTCTCTGTCACAACTACTCAAATCTTGCCATTTTAATATAAAAATAGCCATAAATAATATGTAAAGAAACACAGCTAACGTTCCAAAAATCTTTACTTCCAAAACCAGATGGTGGGTTGGATTGAGCCCATGGGCCATAGCTTGCCAACCCCTGCATAATAAAGTTTCCACTTATTTTTAAATTAAAATAAGGGACTTAAACTTTTCTGCTTTGTTACTTAGTCATTAATCAGCTATTTTAGTAGCCAGTCCTGTAACAACCAATTAACTGATTTCAATCTTCAAAGGTGGCACAATGTGTTTAAAGTTACCCTCCCCCTTTGCTGGGGTTGATCTGTAAACACTCAATCCAAACAAGCTTCATGCACAGTTTCCCTCTATGTCCAAGAGAAGACAATGTTCTTTTGCAGGCACACTTTTTGGGGGAGTTTTTCATCCCTACTGTTATGGTGCATACCAAAGAAGAAGAAGATACTAATTTACCTCCATGGCTATGGCCAATATTGGAATTATACATTAGCCATTGCTCTAATGTATTATTCTTGCCTAATGCCCGTCTCTGCAAAGTGGGTATGTAGAAAAATAAATATGGCAATTTGTCCTATGATACTCTTAAATGTAATTCACAACTATGATTTTGGTTACCAAAATGTATGTGGAGTTGTTTCCCTACCAGCAACCAGTTTTGCAGCGGACAGCAGCTGTTTGTTCTGATTCAGTTCATCAGTTCTATGTTTTCTATTTAGAAATAGCATGAGATTTCACATGCCAAGAACTCAGCCCCCATTATACCTGCCAGTTCAATGCCAGTCACAAGTCTGGGCCTTCAACTTTTGACAAACCATCAAAATTCCACATCACTCTCCTCAGGTGTAATTCATTTCCTAGAATGGTTCATGGAATTCTGAGGAACATTTAGTTTATGAAGAGGTAGAGAACTTCCATGCTTTCTTAAGATACACCACCTTCCAAGAACCCACACATGTTTAGCTATGAAGATACCCTTCCCTCCCAAACCCCGACCCCCTTTTTTAAAAAAAAAAAAAAAAGTAAAATTTCAAAACATTTAGGAACAACTGATTAAATCTCATCCATTTGTAGTCAAACTTAATCTTTAACAGGTCTCACCTCCCCAGAGACTGTGTGTGGCTTTGGCTGAAATTCCCAACCCCTCCCCCTATGTTGTATGGGTATCTTGGCCATTATAGTGACCACCCCCCATTTAAAGCATCAGTTAACTTATTAACATATAAGATTCTCTTACTGTTCTGGAGCTTTCCAAGGTTCCAAGAATCTAATGTCAAGAAATGGATGTAAATCTAATATGTATTTCACAGGATCACAGTAGGTTATTGATACTGTCTTAGTAAACATTTTTGAAATCGTTAACAGGTCTTTTTTATTTAAAACTTTAACTGAGAAAGTAAAAAGCATTATTACATTAATTGTAGAAATTAGTTGTAGAAATTATGACATGCATAGAAATTCAATAATTAAATGCATGTTATTAGTGTATTTCCTAATTACTGCTTAGTCTAGATTGAGAAAGATGAAAGCTCTAATGAATGCTTTAATTCTTGACTGTTTGCATGTATCTCAGAAATACATGCAACTGGGCTAAGTGGGGGAAAAGGAAAAAAAAAACTAGACATCTTTCCAATTACAATACAAAAACATGTTGAGTAATTTTGTAATTTCCCACCCTTTACTCCGATCCTAAGTGAAAGCATATGCCAGAGTAAGTGTGAACCTACTCTGAACTTGGAGTTAGAACCATGCTAACTTTCCATATATTGTATTCTTCCACTATGAGGTAATGTAGATATATTATCATTCTGCACCTATTTACAGTTAGTCCTCAATGGAATTTTTGAGAAATAAAATTCTTCAAGTGAGCCAAGCCTTGGGTTGTTGATGTCTCCACAACTCAATAAACATCTCATCATTGTATGTTGAGTAGAAAACAGGCACCACAGAGATAATGACCTATTAAGTTCTATTTCTAATAGGCCATACTTAAAGTGAAGAATGAGATGAGATTGTCATGATATATGGCATGCTGAGTTCCACCTTTCCTGATCTGGGGATCTAAGTTTATTATTACCCCATTCCTTTAAGGATATTTTATTGGGTAAATATATCTTTCAGTTTCATGAATCACAGCCCAGGGCCAGATGCTTTGTGGTGGTTAATTTTTCTATCATAAGACATGTTATAGTGAGCATCACTCACATTCCCTTTATACCCATTGATAAGTTTATACCAACAATGTTCTATTGCAGAGCATTAGATCCTTTCGATCCACACTGGGGAAGGTTGGAAATGTCATCTCAATCTCCCAGGAGCAGCTAGTGATTAAGCATGGCTGAGGTTAATATCTTTGCCTCTTGGCCTGCCAGATGTGATGAAGATACTTGTGATCTGCACCTAAATCTCCAAGTAGTCTACACTCCAGCTGCTCATGACAACAGCTGCCTGGGTGATATACTCTCTTCCTGGACCCATTGTCTTTGTCTTTCCCCTACTGGTGCCCTTCAAGGTCACATCATAAATAAGCTACTTGCTCTCAACTCTTTGTCTTACTTTTGTTTCTGTGAGAAGCCAAGATAAGACATATAGTTGGGAAATCATTTAAAGGCATTCAGTAATTCAGGTTTGACTTTGATGTTCTAAAGTTTTATCAGTGAGATAAGCTGAGATCATTGGGCTTAGCATCAATACATAGTTTCCTAAAAATGTCCCAAATATCCATCACAAATCAGAAATGTCACAAATCAATGTCAGTATTTTGTTGCCTGAGATGGTCTGTATCTTTGGGCAGAGTTTTTGATTTCCCATTTATATATCTTAGCTGGACTGGAAACATCAAGAAGATAGGACCAGTCTCCCAGTTCTTATTACTGGATTTTGTTGACTATGGATGAAGGGATAGTGCTCTTAAGGTTAAAATTACTGAATTCCACTTACATTTATCAAAACTAGGATGGGATAGTTATACTGAAACATGAGTTCATATTATGTGTAAGAGTTTTGTTTGATTCTTGCTGTGACTCATAAACTTGTTGAGATTATGATCTCATTTCTCAGGTGAGGAAATTAGGGCTATAGTAGGTTAAAGAACTTGTCTAAAATCACAACAAGGAACATGTCATTGCAGGCTACAAGCTCTTCCAGTGCTGTGTGACCACTGCAGAGGCCACAGCCGTAGCCATGGGGCACACTGGCTATTGAAGCCTAATGGCATCAGTCATGTGCAGTCAGAACTATAAGCACAGACAACACCAACTTTGGCCCCCAAAACAAGTAAGAAAACATGAGATATAAGGCCACCTTTGTATATGATAAAAATTATCCATTCTTCCAAGTTTTACTTCTTTCATGTAAAATGAAGATGTTAGATTAAATACTGTCTAGGGTTATTTGAGGTTAAGAAATTATACTCCTATGCTCTTAAAATAACCCTTTCCAAACTACCATGGTTTTATTAATAGACTTTTACTAATTTATTAATCCTCAATAAAATAGCTACAGAGTCAGAAATGCAACCTAAGCCTTGAATTGAAAGATGAGTGAGCAAGTGTGAGGAATGGAATTGCTTGATCACCATAGGTTGACAGGAAAACTGCAGGTATTAAAAGCTATTTAAGTGGGTATTCAGATGGAGAAGAAATTTATCTTGTGTCTCCAATCAAAGACCATTTAAATTATCTCTGTTAAACTGTTTTACTTAATCACACTGTACTGTCTACTTCAACTTTAATTTATTGCTGAAGAAATAGTTGCAAAATGTATCACTTGGACTGATGATCTGAGCACTTGTACCCAGCCAGTGGCACTATTTTAGGAGGCTGTGGATGTATTTTAGGAGGTTAGGCTAGGCGGGTAGAAGTAAGTCACTTGGTTATACCCAGGCCCTGTTTCCTGTTGGCTTCTCTCAGCTTCCTTGCTCACTGTCAGGTGACCAGTTTCTGCCAGATGATGGGCTGCCACAGACTGAGTTGCTCTGCTCTGCACATTCTCCACTAGGGTGGATGGCTGAACCCTCTGAAAATGGGAGCATAATTTTTCCCTTAAGTTGTTTTCATCAGCTTTTATGGTCAAAATTATATGAAAGTCACTAATCCACAGATCAAGCTGTAGGAGGGAAATCCTAATACAGAAATCAGCAGTCTCATCACCGGGCATTTGGACTATGCTCTTCATCTTCTTAAGCACTTTGTCAAAAGATTAAAAAAAGGAGTAACAATAACAATAAAACCTACCAAATGCTGACCCTTCTAGAGTGTGTGTGTGTGTGTGTGTGTGTAGTGTGTGTACATGGATGCATGTGTCTATGTATGCAGACATATATGCATGTACGTGTTAAAGTTAAAAGTTGTCAGTTGTCTTCCTTGGTCACGCACCATTTTATATCCTGAGGCAGAGTCTCTAAGTTGAAAACAGCCCATTTATTTGGTTAGCAAAGCACTGGGATTGCAGGTGGACTGTCATGTCTACCCAGCATTTATGTGGATGCTGTTTTCCAAACTCTGGCCCTCACATTTGCACAGCAAGCATTTGACCTACTAACCCATTTCTTCAGACCTTAATTTTTCTATCTTTAGCCCTTCAGATAGAAGGAAAATGCTATTCCTACTAAAATAGCAAAACTCTTGAGTATATCATGTAAGCCTTACATGGAAATTTCTGTTCTCTTGTAAGTCAGATGTTGGATGGTGTGATCTAGAAATTCAAACAGCTTGTTCATGACAGACACACACATATGAGGCAGTGAGCCAAACATGAATCATCTCATTTCACTAAGAAGGATCAAGTGAACTCAAACTTCCTTTTCTACACACAGTTAAGACTTGTGTTTCACTATATAATCTTAATGCTGTGGCCATTTCTGAATATGGAAGGATGCTTAGGTGGTAGAACACCAGTATTTATTGGGACTCTGTCTCATTATATCTGTGGACATCTTCCAGCAGGAAAGTAAAGTGAAACAAACAACTTCAAAATTTCAGTTGTGTGCTATAAAAATTATTATTTAATATCCAAAGATAACTCTTATATTTGTTGTGCTCCTTTCAGGATGAATCCAAAGAGGCTTTTCTAAGAACAGATTCCCAGGAAGGATTCATCATGGAGCAAAGAGATTAGGGTCTTCATCAGAGAAGAACACTATTCTTGATTGATAGTAATCAAAATCCATGATAGAGTCGGTATATGCATGATAGGTAGATACATAGATGATGGCCAGATGCTTTAGCTAAGGTATAGTGTCATATCTTTTTGTTTTCTTTAGAGTCAAGATTGAAAGAATTTTCTCCTAATAATGGCATATACGGTGCCTGTGGATATTTGGACACAACCTACTATAATTAATTCCAGTGCCCAAATGGATGATAAACACAGATAAAACACAGATAAACACAGCTCTTTTACAAAGCACTGTCTTAATAGCATACCTTTCAGATCTGCTGTAGATTACATTAGTGTGTTGTCAATGACTGCTCCCACAAAGGAGAGTGTCTTTAATAATTACACTATAAATCACTCTCTAGGAAGAGGTCACATAGTATAGTATTCATTTGACACTTAGAGAAACCCTAAGGAATTATTGCAATTATCCTCTCTCCCTCACCTTCATCATTGCTTACTCTTGAATGACTGCCAAGTTTGGACATGAAATAAGCAAAGTGAAATCTATATATATTTACTACCCAGGATTCAGAATGAGGGAGATTGAAGCTACTTCTTTTTCCAGAATATCCACAATTTCAACAGTTTGGGAATTTCTTATTTGATACTTATTTTAAACTCCAGAATTCATACCACATTCACACTCACAGATATTTTGGGGCAATATTACTCAACAAGTGTATTTTTCCATCAAGATATCTGAGGTGTGTCGTTTTTTCCCTAAATGCACTACCAAATATTTTGCCAAGTGAGTTTCAATTTGTCCTGGTCTGTCTTTTGCATATTCCTGGGGCTCACGTGGCTTACTGGTCTAGATGCATATTTTACTGTAGTCCTCTGAAACCAAAGCCTTGGTACTCTCTCCAAACATACATATTTCCCTCCAATTATCAAAGTCCTGGCTTCAAGATGGTGTGCCTTGGTTTTTAGGTCTCAGTGATAGTCTGTTGAGATGCTTGGATGAAGTCTTCCAAATAAGTAGATGAGAATGGGAAAAACACATATAATACTTTCTGCAACTGCCTTATACCTAGCACTGAACTCTCTAGCCCTCATTATGGGTCCTACTTAGGGGGAGCACTTAAATGGGAATGAAAGTCTTTTAATGCTAAGTGATTATTAAATGATTATTTAGTGATTTTTGATTCTAAATAGTGTGCTATTTTCTATTCCTTTTAAGTTGTGTTCTTTGCCCATAATTACATTATAATTTTTTTGCCATTAAAGTATCAGAGAGAGCTTTCTTTATCTTACTTCCCACAAAAGGAGGATGAATACATTTTAAAATCAGGAATAAGCAATTTCTGAATGGGCTGTTGTTGAACACATAGTATGAAAATCAAAATAAGTGTGAGGCTTTTATGGGAAGAAAGGATAATTTTGTTTCATTTGATTTTGTTTTCTGAAATTCCAAAGGCTTGACTTTTCAAAGCCAGAAGGAAGTCAGAAACTAAATTATAAAATTTCAAAAATAAATACTAAAATTGAAGTGCTTCTAAAATGATGGTGTTAACTATTCCCTTACCTAAAAAAAATGATTTTATTATAAAGCAGGAGGGGTATTAAATAAAATTTAGGTAAGATTTAGGGCTTAGATGGGTCATTCCCAAGAAATAAAGCAAGAGGGTTACTTTTAGTTTTTCTAAATAGCTTGTTTTAATCTTCCAGAAAACTGATGTTACACTGGAATTGGACATGAAAGAAGTGTATTAGGAAAAATACTGCTCAGGTATGGTGAGGAAACCAGGAGAGTCAGAATATGAATATGGTCTAAATCCTGCAAAAGAAGGAAATGGGGGAATATAACAGAGGAAGATTAGCAGGCTGATCCAGTGTAGTGTAGTAGAGCATTCAAAGTACTGGTTGGGAATGAGGTACAGACCCACTAACCACCCCTATGACCACAGGCAGTGACAGAGACCAACATTAGTGATGAGAATACAGTGCTGTAAAGCCAAGGGAGGCACAACACATCTCAATAGATATCAGCATACCACCCAATGTCCAAGCAGGAGGAGACCTAGACTAGAGCCAAGACCAGTATGGACAGGGGACACTCCAGCACTTGCCATAGTAGATACAGTAAGTTGTAAAGGTGATAATTAAAGATAGGTGCCAATGCAGATGTCTGAATGTGGAATGTAGAGAAAGTAAACCAATGTTCTCATTTGATAGAGATAGCATTTTTATGGCTTTTCTAAACTTGGATGAAATGAACATTATGCAATTGTTGGAGGAGAATTTCATTGTTTAAATCAAATTGTTTGATCAGTGTGCTAATCAATGCTACACATATACTTAAGATATCACACTACTAAGATCAGAATGTTCATCTCATTTCATTAGTGAGCAATGATTGCATTACAATCTTTATTGGCTTTTTCATTCTATGTATTTTTCTAATTAGTTCCCTGATAATATATCTAAATTGTTCATAAATGGATAGAAAACAGATTTAATTTCAAGAAAAAAATGATTTCAATAAAAGCTGACTCAAGTGATTGCAGAAGTTAAGTGTTTGTCTTGGCAAAATGCTAAATTTCACGAACTAAGTAAGGATTCAGACATTTCAGGAACTGCTGTGATGGTAGATGTAATGGTAGAATAGAATGGCCAGTGGGAAGCCCAGGGTTTTTTTTTTTTTTTTTTTTTTTTTGGGAAGCAGAGATGTAAGGAAGCCAAGTACAGTGTTTTGAATCAGATGTCCCCATAAACTCACGTGTTTTTCAAAACACATGGTCCTCCACCGATGGCAATTTGGGGGGGTGAAGCATTGCTGGAGAAAGTGTGTTCTTGGGGGTGGGTTAGGAGTGTTGTAACCAGCTTCCCCTTGACCAAGATCTGCTCATTTTCTGAATGCTGCTTTCCATGTGCTGTGGCAAGGAGATGGTGCCCAGCCTCTGACCATGTCGTGCTATCCCCTGACATCATGAAGATTCCTCTTGAGACTGTAAACCAAAATAAGCTCTTTCCTCCCCCATCAGCTGCTTTGATCAGGTGTTTTGGCACAGCAATGCAAAGTCAACAACAAGAAGTCAGTCTGCCCAGTGCTGGCCTGTATTTCTTCAGATCATGCCATTCTTGAGGTAACAAAAGTCCAAACAGAAGTTTTCTTTTCCGTAGCCACAATACTGGAACTTCTGGACCCCCTTTAAAGCCCTAGTCCTCCATTTAGATTGTGTCTTCCAAGATGAGCACTGGTTCTTGAATTTCATGGTAGCTGGTAAGTGGCCTCCTCATTCTCATTCCCAGGAGGTGCTTTGTAGCTCCTTGTGCTCCTGATTACCTTGGAGCAGCTGCCTCTCCTCCTTTGATGCTTCTGTTCAGAGGAGGAAAAATGCTTTGATGCAGAGACTCAGGGAGCTATTGTGGCTCTATTTCTCCTCCCATCTGTGTTCACATTTAAAATGCATTTGAGCTAATTCTTGAAGACAGACTTGTAACAACCTGTCTCTGCTAACACTGTGTTGCCCAGTACTGATCCGTCTGAGCAGGAGTCTTGATAAGGCTCCGGCATGAAATCAAACAGCAGTTTCTTCTTTGCAGACACTTGTTCACTGTAGAAATAGAATTCCACTGTCATGGGACTTGCTGAAACATGAGCGCTGCATGGTGCTGCACCGTGTCCTGTTCTTAAACAGGATCTTCACGGAACTGATCATTTTGGGTTGCATTTCATTTCCAGTCTTTCTTCCTAGGGCTGAGGACTGTGGAGGCTTTGTGGTTCTTCCTTCCTTCCAGAGCCCACTGCCCATGGTCCCACGTTTACTTTCCTTCAGATGAATTACTTGCAGGCAGAAACCTCTCTGCTCATAGGCCTTCTTTGTAGAGCACAAGTTTGTCCTTGTATGCTCTCAAGATCTTGGGTAAACATGGTCCCCTCTTCCAACTCCTCTACCCCTTCACTTAAACACATTTATTGCTTTTGTTTCTTCTAGTAGCTTCTAACCTGTATTTAGTGTAAGACCAACTAACAGAAAGGTTTTGCCCTCAAGAGATTTTATCTTATCATACTAAAGAGCCCTGAATATAAATGGCTTTCCTGATAATGTTCACTAAGGAACTAGAGGAAGTAAAGTTATTATTATTTTTTTTTTTGTTAGAGGAATTGGAGAAGATTTGTGGGCATTTGACATTCAAGCTGGGCCATAAAAAAATAAGTAGACTTTGGACAAATAGTGTCATTATTAATGTCATTATCATAACATTTTTACAAGAATCTGTTCATGTGTAATGTGGGGTGGTGAAAAGGGATGTGGGGCCTCAAAAATTCTTTAAATATTTAAACAGCTACCAACATTACAAAAAGTTTAAGTTTATTCTTTGACACTTCAAAGAATGGAAGAATGTGCCCAACTGTGGGTAATAAGAATTAAAATATAACTTTTGATTGCATCTTCTTTCTTTGGAAGATTTGTAAAGTACCTTGCTAGGTGCATTCACCTACTGAGGATATCACAGAGCTATAGTTCCCAACATGGAGTCTGGAAATTCCAAAATTCCCTAAATCTTTCTAAGGATCCCTGAGTTCAAAATATATATTTTTGAAAACATAATTTCGTTTAGTTTTCATTCACTAGTTTTGTTGTAATTTTGTATAGAATCAGCATACAGCTATTACAAATACAGGCACTATTAGTTTTTCTTTCGCATCCTCTGTTTCTCAAGTTTGTATTTAATATATAGCAGTATTTAATATATAGCAATACTATATATTATAGGCAGAAATAGATCTGAGAATCTAGCTATATCCCTTATTAAGAAGACATTAAAAAGTTTTGTTAATGTGTACAATAGTGCCATTCCTCTTCAAATTCTTGAAAAGTCTAATTGTCATTAAAATGTTATGTATCACACCATTGGGCATATCTTGCCTGGCAGGTGGTGGAGGGCTTCAAAAGGCTGTCTTCTGAATATGATATGCCATTCCACTCATGAACTCTCAACAGCTATGGTTTCTGGCACAAGATTAATCCTGTCAATACTTCACCATCAGTGGGGAAAGGATACATGACACCCCAGACCTCCCAGGATAGCTAATGGCAGCTAATGGTTTCTAGGACAAGGAAGTCAGGTTCATCAGTGGTATAGCCACTGGTAAGTTGCCCATTCCACAGTAAATATCCTTCCACTCGTGATCATACAAGTCACCCTATCAATGTGTTAACAAAAAGTCTTGAAAGAAAGATGGAGACAGGGAAGCAGAAAGACATGAATGTTGATGCTCAGCATTCAAAGCACATGAGTATAGGAGACATCTGATTCAAACCACCACATTGGTACATTACTTAGAAAAAAAAAAATGTTTCAGGGCTGGCGAGATGGCTTAGCTGTTAATGGGCTTACCTGCAAAGCCTAAGAACCCATGTTCTAGTCTCCAGATCCCATGTAAGCTGGATGCACAAAGGTGAGACAAGCACCAAGTTGCACATGCCCACAAAGTATCTGGAGTTTGATTGCAATGGCTGAGGCCCTAGTGAGCCAATTCTGTCTCTCTCTCTCTCTCTCTCGTCTCTCTCTTGCTCACTTTCTCTAAATAAAGAAAATATTTCAGTAAAGATGTTTGCTGTAGAAAGTCTCCCACTGCTGGTGTGTTCACATGTGAACATTTACCAACTTGTTGAATACACAAATATGTGCTTCTTTGTTAAAGAATATTAAAATCCTTACACTGTCTTTGTTTAAATGGGGGCTTCTCCCAGTCCTAGCTCTCTGATCCATGTAGAAAAGTATCTAAATCTAAAAGCAGAGTGTGAAATCCACAAGTCTGGAAAAATAATAGATCATAGAGCTTTTGTCCCCCTCAAGGATAAATGAACATCCAGCACACTGATATTGCATCTCATTGGTAGTTTTCATGAAAACAAAACCATTGAAAGGAAAAGATACATTAATATATCTTTTAATAATCTCACAAATGGTGACAGAAAAATTATCACATGTACCCACATGAAGAAACCAGATAATTAGAAAAGTGCATATTTTAAAGATAACATCTCAAGAGCTCTCAAATGCACAAAAAGTCCTATTATCTTGTTAAATTATTAAATCAAGGGTACAGAATTGTTAATAAGGTAAAGAGCAAAATTCCACTAAAAGTTGCTTTGATTTTGGGACATTGCATAAACTTCTGCTTTTAAATATAAAATAAAAAAATTCAGATTCAATTTTTTCTATAAATATATATCATCATTCACAATTGCACTTGGCTGATCTAGGTGAACACAGATCACATGCACGCTGTGATAAGGAACCAACTATAAAGAGGTGTAGCCTGCTGAGGTCAGAGAGCTTGTTTGTCCTTGGTATAGGTGGTGCCATTTTTAGATACCAAGTTCAAGGTTATTTTCAAGACCTGTGCTTTAGCTTTACTAACTTTGTAGGGAGAAAAGCCAAATGAGGATGAGCACTTAGCTTTTAAAAGATCCATAATAGTCATCTTTATTAAAATATAAACTCTAGCCAACTTTATTAAAATTCAATTTCATGAGCCATTATTGAAATTATGCCTTTTCTTTGAGTAACCCATAAGCTATGTAAATAAGCTCCAAATAGAAAACATATTACTTACAAGTATAGCAGAAGACAAAACAGATGAAAATCAAAAACAAGAAGAGACTATCTAAGAGTCAAATAACTGCATGCTGTCCATAAGACATCACAGACTTAGGATTGTGGGGTTTTTATACCCATAGGAAGTTCTGTTGCTGAAATAGTACCCAGGACAATGTCTTCAGGGAATCTTGTCCTTGGGTCTTGAGGACTTTGGAATGTAGCATGCAGTCAATATATTTGGTTTCTTGGAAAATTGAAGTAATTCTTCATATAAAGACTATTAATTTAAAAAAATCTAGAGTGAAGGGCACTGTATATTGGAACTCACAGCATAGGCTGCCGGTGGTCTCCTGCTCCAATCTGTCTTCCTATGGAGTTTATCTGCCCAACTTTTAGGCAAAGGGCTATCCTGAAGAATGGCTATTGTTTATAACTTTTACTAAGGGTTTGTGGCAATACAGAAAAATAATTTGATTAAGAAATCCAATATGATGATAAAAGGAATGGATAGTAAATTAAACAAGTTAACTGCCTTAATTTGATAAACTGTATGGTAGGAGAAATGTCTTATAATAAGTATTATGTTTAATGATTAAAAGTTTCAATCTGGGCTGGAGAGATGACTTAGTGGTTAAGGCACTTGCCTGCAAAGACTAAGTATATAGGTTTGATTTCCCAGTATTCACATAAATCAAATGCACAAGGTGGTGCATGTGCCTGGAGTTTGTTTGCAATGGCTGGAGACTCTGGTGTGTCCATTCCCTGTCTGTCTGTCTCTCTGTCTCAAATAAATAAATAAATAAAATATTATTTAAGTTGGAATATTTGTCTTCTAAAAACATAAATCGAAATGCAAAGGACCCAAACCAGTTAAAACACTTTCAAACTAAAGATAGAATAACTTGTAACATGATACAATAATATATACTTAAAAAACTATGATGAACATGACAATGTTTATTGACAATGTATAGACAAAAAGATTAATTGGAATAGAAGAGATATCTATGGGTTGGAAAGATGGTTCAGTGATGAAGGCCTTTGTCCTTAAAGCCTAATGACCTGAGTTTGATTCCCCAGTACCCATGTAAAAGCCAGGTGCACAAAATGGCATTTTCAGCAGCTAGAAGCTCTTGTGTGCCTATTGTCTCTCTCTGTGGCATGGTGGTGCACACCTTTAATTCCAGCACTTGGGAGGCTAAGGTAGAAAACATCAGTCTTTAATATTTGGTAAAATTAATCAATGAATCCACCTAAGTCTGGTGTCTTTTATTTCAAAAGAGTATTAAGTATTGATTCAGCATATTTAATAAATGTATGCCTATTAAAATTGCCTGTTTCTTCTTATGTGAACTTTGAGATCTGTGAAATTTCAAAGAATTGGTTCATTTCATCTAGGTCATAAAATCTGTGAGATTAGATTGCCCCATTAAAATCCATTGAATTATAATGACAGCCTGTATTTTTTGCCTTATTTCTTAAAAAAATATTTTGTTTATTTATTTATTCATTTGAGAGAGTCACAGAAAGAGGCAGATAGAGAGAAAGAGAGAATAGGCTCTCCAGGGCTGCTACCAAATATTAAAGACTGATAAACTCTCTACAATTCCTTGAAGAGGATAGAAGCATATGGGATAATTCCTAACTCATTTTATGAATCAAATATTGCCTTAATATCCAGAGCAAAGACTTCACAAGAAAAGAAATTACAAACTGTCTCATATCAGTTAACATAAATGTCATAATATCAAGCTCAAGATGCAAAATCGTATGCTCATATCAAGGATAAGAAAAAGATTTGGTAAAATCCAATAACTATTCATGATAAAAACTCTCCTCTAGTGCATAGCAATAGGAGGGGACTTTTTCAAATTGATTAAGCCTATATGCAAAAAAAAAACAAAAAAAAACAAAAACCCCTACACCTGGCATACTTAATGGTGAGAAATTAAAACTTCACTATTAAGATTAAGTATAAAGCAAGGACATCCAGTTTGGGTGATTAATGTGGAGTAAACGAACACTTGTGTGATATAATCTCCACGAAGCATTATTGAAAATACTCAAACTGTGATGAGCGAATAATGATACTGGGAGATAAACTGATAAACAGACATGATAGAATATTATTCAGCCTTTTAAAAGGAGATCCTGGGTCTAAGAAGATAGCTATCAGTAAAGTGCACGAAGGCTGAGTTCACTCCCCAGTAACCACGTAAAAATCCTGGGTGTGCTTATAAACCCAGTACTTGAGAGGCATAGACAAGAGGATTCCTGGGACTCAATGGTCAGCCAACTCACCCAATTGAGGAACTCCAGGACAGTGTAAAACCCTGCTTCAAAAAGGCAGACAGTGATCTTGAGGAATGGTACCCAAGCTTGTCCTCTGGCTTCTACACACATCTACATACATGTACATGTGCAACTATACCCACAAATGCACACACATGAACATACATTCACATTTATGTACACATAGGCATTAAAATCTATTCTGCTATTTTCAATATAAATGGACCTGAAGAATATCATTCTAAGAAAAATAATCCATAAACACACATGCATACACACACATACACAAATACTACATGATCTCACTCATATGTAGAATCTTAGGAATAAAATTTCAAACTATAGAAGCAGAATAGAACAGAGGTTTGGGGAGGTTGACTGAGGAATAGGAACCAAAGAGTACAATATCACAGTTCCACAGGATGACTAAGCCTAGAGATCTGAGTAGGAAAGGAGAATAACAATCAATAATATGTATTATATACTGAGAGAGTATCAGTGAAGTGAATTTTGATTATTTTCCCACAAAATAGAAGGCTATCCTCATGAGAAGATGGAAATCTTAATGGACTTCATTGCAGTAATCATTTCTCTCTGCATGTGCACATCAAGTCATCATGTTATTATATATTTGATTATATATTATATATATAATTATATATACTTAATTAATATATAATTAATTATATATACTTTTAATTATATATACTTTTAGACCCTTTTTTATTTAAGAATATGAGCATACCTTTCTATATCCTCTATATAACCTACTGACTCCCCTCTCCCTTATCAAGGAAAAATTTTAAATAAATCTGTGACATCATATCATGAAATCCACAAATATGTTGATAGATACAGCCCAGAAAGTAAGTGCTCTTGAAAATCCACAGTACTCTTACTAAGCATGAAAAGATAAGAATAATCCTTTAATAGCAAATAGAGCAGTTTACTGCTGAGTAGGAAAGATTAGGAAGCTGAAACACATGTGGAGTTACAGCGCAGGGCTGATGTGGTAAGGGTTTAAGAAAAGAACAAACCAGTCATGGAAGTTCTGGGAAAGGGGCAAGAGTTCCCAGGCTTAAAGAACAACTCACCCTGGGGAGAGTATCAACATTCGGGAGACTTTACAACTGTTTAGTTTGGGTTTTTCACAGAAAAGTGATTCTGAAAGAGTACACAGGAGGAAGTTCCTCTTCTACATGGAATATGTGAGGATTTTGTGTTCTTCCCTTTTCCCTGGTATGCAGGAACTAGCAAAAGGAGGATTTGATTTATTCCCAAGGAAAGAAGCTGTGCCCATGTACACCACGACAAACCTCTATGCTCCACCCAGGAGCTAATGTCCCAACCTGGATATGTTGTCTTTTTCCAGGTACATAAACTTTTACCTCCACCCAGTTAGGGGTTTGTTGACTTGACTGTTTAAGGTAAAGTTCTGGAGAATTATATACTACCAAGATGGCCAGACCTTCTCCAATGTCTTCCAGCCTATTTTTAATATTTCTAGAAGATACTTCTGGTTCCATCATTACCAGTTATGATCTTGAGATGAAAATATCTTTTTTTTGTTAAATGATTTTTGCTTCTGGTAAAGTCATATGCATGATGTTCAGAAATAAATAAATAACCTATTTTAGTATATGATGCTTTTATATATTATAACCTAAGGTACAGGAATAACCTAAGAATTGATACTTGGGTTGACAAATACACAAACATTCTGACATAAGATCTCCACCTCAGCTTAGAGCAGCAACTGTCTTTGGTGTGTTCTTACACAAATCCATCATCTCCAAGACAGTAGTCTTCAACAACACTCACCTGTATTCCTCAAAAATATCAAAGTTGGGAAAATCAACAAAAAAGTTAATAACAACTACAGATTAGAAATAATTAAGGAGACATAAACAAATATACCATTAGATTCTGCATTGGCTCCTCAAAGACAAAAAGGTCCTAGATGGAAAACTGGAGAACTAGGAAAGTGGCCTGTAGATTAGTTATATTATTATGCCAATGTTAATTCTTTGGTTTTGATTATTATACTATGGTTATATAAGATAGAGCATCAAGAAAGGTTTGATGATAAAAAGTACAGGGTGCTTTCTGTGCTATTTTGAAATTTTCTCTAATTCTAAAATTAGTTCAAAATGAAACATTATTTAAGACATTATTTAAGAAATATTCCAATAACTCATTCGAATATCTTTTCTTGGTCTGGGTGTATCTGGCATTCAAATATCTTATCTTTCAAATAGCTAAACTTAGCCATATTAGGACACAGTAGATTTTCTATGCAAAAGAAGTGATTTTTGAGGAAACTCCACAGTATTTCTCATATATTCAGTGTAAATCTTCAGACCAGCATTGGAATATTAAGGATTGGAAAATGTGCTTTTGCTTCTCCATGATTGGTTTAGAACACCACCGATACTTCTTGGAATGCTTTTTATTTGCTGTCAAATAGTTGGTCATAACAGGAGCTAGTTATATATCCAAACAGTATACCACAGGAAGCATCTATGCTAGGCAGCCTCATCTTTCTGGTTGCCTGTACTGACCTCAAGCATCTGTCTCCCTCATTTCTACCCTCCAGGCATATCCTTCTCTTAATATTCCCTAAGTTCTACTTTCTGAAGTAAAAATAAAGATGGCATTACTCAGAAAAATTCCATTAAATATATGTGTTCACATGTGTTTGTGTGTGTGTGTGTGTGTGTGTTTCTTGGAAGGTCTTATGGTGTCAATATCCTTATTTCCACTTGTCCACCAACAGGATGGTTGTTACTGAAAGAATCTCTCAGCAAAGCTCATTCCCACCTTGAACCACCCCAAGCTGTGGTAGACTCTGGGAAACAGTTTGATCTGTCTCTGTACTCTTCAATGCAGATGTGGAAATATCCAACAAAGCCCTTTTAAAAATATTTTTTTAAAGTTTTTTATTTTTTATTTTTAGAGAGAGACACAGAGAGAGAGACAGACAGAGAGGGAGAGGGAGACAGATAGAGAATGGGCGCGCCAGCAGTCTCTCAGCTGCTGCAAACGAAATCCAGATGCGTGCACCCCCTTGTGGGCAAGTGCGGCATTGCGCCCTTGTGTCACTTTGCATCTGGCATGGGACCTTTGCATCTGGCTAAGAGGCAGGGACCTGGAGCCATCTCTCCAGGAACCAGCCCTTTTTATACTAATCCTCAACTGTTCCCAGCCTTGAGATATGGCAGATGTGGACACAGTCATCAGAGATCCCTCATTTTGTTAATTAATAAAAAGACAAAAATCACATAGTTTAATTTAATTGCACAGTTTAATTTCCATCATGAGCTTCTGGCAATTTTTCTGCCCAACAATTGTCACACTCCTATTACTCGTCTATATTACTTATTCTGCTTGACCAATTTATACTACTAATGTCTGGTTTCTGTTCCAGGGTCACACATTGTGTGTGGTTGTCATATATATCTATTGGTTCTATCTTTCCTTCTTCACCAAGAGAATAGCAATTTACTCTTTCTGTAAGCTGAGTTTCACTAATTGCCTTGGCCTAGTTGGGGTCCTGCAGTCTCTTCAAGAAGCTTCCACACTACAGGAAAACCTGGACCTGTACACTGTGCTCTGCTTCTCACATCTCTACCCAGTTTCTTAAGAGGACAGACAACTCAGAAGTCAAGGAAACTGAAAGACTTCCAAGTTCCAAGGACAAGATACTTTTGACAAAGTCTGATGCTTTACCTTTAAAAGGATTAAGAATTTTATATTTCCCTTCATGAATTATGCATGCATTTGTTTTTACTTCAAAAAGAATATTTCTCCAAAATCACCACAAAACCAACAACCCAGGAAGCGCTGTGCTTGTGTTATTCATACGTGAAATGCTCTAATATTCTTCAGTGTGACAGACTCTGATACTGTTTCACTGCCTCAAGTGTATGAGCAGTGGATTACAGACGCCATCACGACAAAGTGCTTTCTCCAGCCACCACCACCAACACTGTTCCTAGCAGTAAAGGCTTTCCAACTCACAAACACTGACATATAAACTTTTGTCCTGCAATCCACTTATAACCCGGGAACTGTTTGTACTAATACATCCAATATTAGTCCTTGCCATAGAGTTTTTTTTTTTTTTTTTTAAGGTGATTGCAAAAAAAAAAAAAAAAAAAAAAAAAAAGATTAGTTTTTTTAATTTCAGTCTAAACAGCCATTCTTCAAGTTGTATTTCTTTCTTTAGATATCAAGCTGCCTTCAAGCAAACTTCCTAATATATATTTGGGAACATGGTCTGTCAACAACAAAGAGATGATAAATGAGAAAGCAAGATTGAACAGAATTCATTTCTATGTAGGGGCCTTTGATTCTGTGCTTTGTTCTTTGGCTTTAGAATTCAATTTCTCTGCTCAATTTTCTGCTGTTCGAATGAAACAGTCATTTTTGGTACTCAGATTTGAGTTAGTTGACTCCAGCTCTGAAAGAAACAATGTTGAGGAAAAGTTCACCGGAAGCCAGTTCCTTTTTTGGGTCCTTTGTCGTCATGTTTTTTTTTCATTGTATTTCCACAGCCATCAAAGGCACTCACAGGTGAAAAACAAAGTGTGGCAGGGAATTCCGTGAAGGGCATGCTCTAGAAACTGATTTCTTCATGGAAGACAATTTTTACCAAAGGGTGTAAGATTGGCAGCATTATCTAAATCATCTTAGGGGATAGCGGTGTCAAAGTCTGAGCAGCCAAGCTTTGTTTGGGGCATTTCTGTGATGTGGTCTGCCTGTAGTAAACCTTTGGCTGGCTGAAAATCTTTCATTACCTCAGGAGAGTTTCTTTTTCCCTCCTGCTCTCCCTCCCCCAGGAGTCATGCCTGGTGAATAGTGACATCATTTAAGTAGGAAGCCTTTCCAGGCACTAGCCCCGATAGACAGAGATAATTGCTGTTAGAAAGCACACCACAGGGCCATGGGAAGAAATCATAGGAAGAAGGTGACATGTGCAGATCATGGTGTTTTGCAAAGTATACTTCTAAGTAATAGTTACTATTTTAAGGGGGGGCCTCTCTTTCCTTTAGGGACTCTGAAAACATAACATATTTAAAGAAACTCGTTGAGCCATGAGTTCAGCTCATGTAGAAACAGAGTAAACTCCACATCATTCACAAAATCCCTAGGCAGGGAGGCCTTATTCTTTATATTAGCAGGTCTACAAACTGCAGCCCTCAAGATAAGTCTGGCTCACTGCCTGATTTCTGTTTTGTTTTTCTTTCCACCAACTACTTAAGATTAAAAAAAATACAAACAAAAAAATTAAATGTTTGGGGAAAACCAAATGTAAGTATTATTATATGTAATACAAACTATAAACTTCGAATTTCAGTGTACACAAATAAGAATGCTGCTTTTGTTTTACAGTTGTAACATTGAACAGTTGCAGCAGACTGTGTAGTAGATTATCAATCACACAGAACTGCTGGAGTAGAATTCTTTGTTATCTCAAATGAACATTTAGGATCAATTTATTAACAAAGTGGCCGACATAACACCGATCTTCATCAAAAGTTAAATTGTTACAAGACTGTAGTTTTCTACACTCTCCTCCTTGTTTACTTATTGGGATCACTCAAACCAGTCACGTTAGGAAGCATACCCGCAGATGTCCCAAGTATGCCGGCCTCTCTTAATCACACTGCAGTCACCTGTACCTAAGGAAGCATGGAATATCATAACCAACTCCTTCAAAAGATCCTAAATGTCCCAATGAAAATAATTTGCATGCCACCAATTATTCAGCCCTTGTGAAACAGAATAGCAACATTTGTGAATAAAAATGACGTTTTATTACCCAGAAACATAGCCTTGGAAATGTATTTTGAGAAGCAGGCACATAGGTTCCCCTTTCCTCCACTGTCTCCTCTTCCTTTGACTAATGGCAGCCTTCTAGTTTCTACATCATCTCTCTCTTCAAAATCAACAGGGAATAAAGCACAAAGTTCTATCTACTTGTATTTACATGAAGAAGACAGCCCCCAGGGATCCTATGTCATCTAATGTGAGCAGGGCTTATGATCTCTGAGTAGCATTTTTTTTTTTTTTTGCAAAGGACAGAAATTAGGGAGAAAGGTTATTTTTCTTGTGTAGATTGTTAAAATTGGACAGAAGGTTTTAAAAAATATTTTTATTTATTTTTTTGAGAGCAGGAGATAGAGAAAGAGAATGGGCTGCCAGGGCCTCTAGCCACTATAAACGAACTCCAGACACATGTGCCACCTTGTGCATCTGGCTTATGTGGGTACTAAGGCATCAATCCTGCTTCTGTAGCCTTCACAGGTAAGTGCCATTACCACTAAACAATGCCTGAAGTCCTTAATGAATTACTTTTAAAATGTTTTATTTTTAGACTGTTTTTCTTGTGTAGAAACTATCAAAATCAGGAGTGTACTTTGGAACTGTAATCCATATTCTCCTGATGTGTTCCATCAGGGGTTGGAGCAATTGTCAGATGATTATGCCTCTAATAATAGATGGTTGGAGTTTTGTTTCCTTGGACTGACCTGTGAAGAAAATTTTCTGCTCTGTTCCTAGCTACGAACAAACTGAGATCTGTATTCTTACCTTAAAGCTTAAGAAGTTCAGAGAATATTTTGCAAGACTAAACACATTATGATCCTAGAAATGAATTACTGAAACAAAAAAAGCTTGAGAATCTCAAGATTATTTTGCAGTAAAGTGTTTTGGGAGTTGGATGGGAGAAGTCAATTAAATGTTTAAGGGAGAACAGATGTGGAGGAGGGAAGTAAGTAAAGCTGTAGGAAGTCACAAGTAGAGAGAAAGTGTGAAAATGATTCCAAAAAATAGTCAATATAAGGGCTAATGGGAATAGGTGGGGAAAGTTTGGCATTAGTGAATGGGATAGCTGAAAGGAAGCTTCGGCCAGAAGGCCTGACAGCATGCTATATTTAAAAGCATGTTACCCAGATGAAGCAAGCCTATACTGAAAGCATGCTTCACAATTTTCAGTAACGGGGGCAAGTCTCGTAATCCACAGGCATATAGGATGACTTCCACTCTCATAGCTATAGCAAAGTAGAAATGCAGCGGCTTAACACCCATCCACAGTGTCACTTAGTAGAAATGAAGGGGAGGACAGGAAAGGGAAGATGGAAGCAAACCACAGAGTGCAACAAAGTCAGAGTCAAAGCAATTGTGGTTCCAGTAACTGTTTGCAGGGAGGTGTTTGATGGCAATTCTGATTGGTGGGCAAATATTTGGAAAATATGAACTACAAATACATTGTTGAGCAAAGTACGGCACAGTGGACAAAAACCCAAGGAGTTTAAGAATTAGTTCAAAACACATGGTTTACCTACTAGAGCTACTTGGGGAACCAGAAATATATGTAAACAATATTAGACTATGTTACCAATAATTTGAAGCTGGGAAAATATAAAATAAAGGATCCATTATTGTGGCAGAACAGAATATTCAAATAGGATGGGCTAAATCCACAAGGGAATGCTTTATAAAGAATAATTTCAGAAAGGATGGATGCTCAGGAGTCAGTGCCGTGGTTCGGCACCCCTTCACAGAGTCACTCAGAGTGGGATGCACTTAGACTTCCAAAGGTGATTTGATTTAGTTTTTATTTTAAGTATAGTAAAATGCATAGAACATAAAACTGTTCCTGTGTTCAGAGTGAATGTTTGGATCCCTCCAAACTTACATTATTTTTGTGCATGCTTGTACATGCACACATGTGTGGGCAGGTGTGTGTGTGTGTGTGTGTGTGTACATCCATGGGGAGGCCAGAGGTTGCCATCCTCGATCACTTTCCACCTTATGTTTCACACATTTTGACTAGTCTAGCTAGGTAGTCAGCTTGTCCTGAGGACCTGTCTCTGATGGGGTTAGAGGTGTGCCATCATACCCATTCGCCATTAATATGGGTATGGGGGGGATTGAACTCAGGTCCTCATGCTTGTAGAACAAACACTTTATAGACTGAGCCATTGCTCTAGCCCAAAACTCATAATGTGAAATTCTAATAGTGAACGTCCATCATATTGGCAGATGTGACCTCTGGAAGATCATGGAATGATGGAGCCCTCATTGTGAAACTATTGTCCCTTAAAAACGGAGAGTATAGGGCTTGTTTACTTTCTGTCTAGTCTCCTTCATATGAGGATTCAAAGATAAGACAGCGATCTAAAATCCAGAAAGCAGACCCTCACCAGAAATCAGGTCTGCTGGCATCCTGACCTTGGGATTCCTAATCATTGAAACTGTGAGAAATAAATGTGGATTGTTGAAACAACTGTGTGTAATAATTTGTGATAGCTTCCCATAGTGACTAAGATAAGAATCTTGCCATTTTTAAGGGAACAGGGGTTTCAAGTACATTTTTGTACCATCATATACCACATATCTTACAAAAACTTCACATTTGGGTGTAAAAATTCTGTACCCATTAAACAATGACTTCACATTACTTACTCTTCCATCTCCTAGCAACCATGTTCTATTTCCTGTTTCTAATAATTTGATTAATCCAGGTACTTCATAGAAATAGAATCACACAGATCACCTTTTTGTGACTGGCTTACTTCCCTTAGAATCATGATCCTTAGGCTCATTCACAATGCAGTATGTATTAGGATTACCCTCCTTTTCAAGTTTGAATAAAATTCAGTTGTATTCATATACACATATTGTATATCCATCCACATGTCAAAGGTTGCATTTCTACTATTGTTAATAATTACACTATGAACATAGGAGTGGGAAAACTTTTTAATATGTGGGGGTATTTTTATTTTTATAATGAGTTTGATGGCTATAGATAGTTGCAGTGAAAAACCACTTATGATCTTGGATTAAAGGATGCAAAATGCTTGGGAATGCAGAAGACAGCATCACACAACAACTAATTTTCTATTTAAAAATGTCAGTGCTATCAGTATTACAAAACACTGCAAAAAGAAGAGATATTAAGGAGTGTCAATAAGTCAGGTATGATGAAGCTCTGAATTACAGAGAATGCAGAAGGAGGATTGATGAGCCCAAGGACCCTTTGAGACGACAAATTACCACAGGCACATGAGAACATGAGACAGGGATCATACTTAGCTGTGTAATTTAGAGCAACTTGTCATCACTGCCTCTTCATCATTTGCAGAATGAGGACATGAAATCTCTGAAGTTTCTATCAGTTCTCACATATTATTTTGATACTTGGTTATTGAGCCTTAAAAAATATTACTGTGCCACACTCAAATGAGGACACCTAGGTGCTTGGCAAGCCTTGTCAAATTCTTGGTCTTTGTGGAGCTTATAAAATTGGTCAAGTGTGACATGATAACCTTTAGTGTGCTTATTACAGTAATTTCGCAGGTCTCAAGAGCATTCCCATGGGTTCTGGATTGCCTAAACTTTCCTAGCCATACCCAAGCCCACAAGTGTTATCCATACCCCTATCAGTTAGATAATGCTACAAAACAAGCCCCTCCCAATCCTAGTTGCTTAAGTTTTAAGCCTTAAAACAATAATCAGTTATTTCTCATGTGTTGCCTATGGGTTGGGCAGAATAGTTGATCTGAAAGGACATAGCCTATCTCAACTATGCTCACTCATAATTCTGTAACCAATTAGCCAACCAGCTAGTTCTGGCTGGTTTAGACTCCCCAAGCTTGTTTACACATAACAGAAAGCATTAGCACACAATTGCTCTTAATGTCTAAACTTGGAAATTGCATAGTCATTTCTACCACATTTTATTAGCAAGTGATAAGGCCAAACTGCATCTCTTAATGGAAGGAGCTATGTAATTACATTGTAAAAGGCATCAGTATTGAGAAAAAAATCAGCAATTACTGACATTTTGGGCCAATTTTACAATCAATCTAAAATGAAAACTTAACTTGCCCTTTACTCATAATATAGCTAAGTGACATCTCATATTGGTTCATGAATGAAGGCTATGAATTTTTCCAAGATTTCAGGACAGCTTAGTCTTTAATTGCAGTATCATTGATTAATGCACCATGAAAGTTAAAGCAAGTGCTCAAGAAATATTTTTGGAATGGCATGAAACAAATTTACAGAAACATTTTAATGCTTACCATGGAAAATGTCTTTCTTATTATTTCTTCTCTAAGAGCTAAGTAGGAAAATTTAAAAAATGTGTTTAATAGAGTGCTAGTAAATTGGTTTGTATCATTTTCCATTGTTAATAACTTAGAGCTACAGTTATACTACATAATGTAGTTTTACAAATTTCATTTTGCTTCTTACTACTTTATTATATGCCGAGGACTCAATATATCTACTCACTGGTGAAAAATAAAAAGCTATTCTTTGATAGCTGGATAACACAGAAAAACCAGTATGACTGGGGAATTTTCAGTGTAGAAGGAAATATAGGAAATTAATGTTACCACATAGTTTTGTTTTTTTTTTTCCTATATGGTTTAAGGTAAAATAATAGTTTATACTTCCTTCTTGCACTGGATACATTTTTGGATATATACATAGTGGAAAGTATCCACTCTGGCTCCGTATACATGCATCTCTATTTTTATCATGATAGAGTTGTTAAATCTGTTAAATTTTACTTACATTTTGGCATGGTACTATATCTCTGAAGTCCTGGCACTTGAGAGGTGGATGTAGAAACACCAGCAAGTTCTTTCTTTAATTTATTTATTTTAATTTTTGACAGTGAGGGAGAGAAAGAAGGAGAGAGAGAGAGAGAGAGAGAGAGAACAGGTGTGCCAGGGCCTTCAGCTGCTTCAAATGAACTCCAGATGCAACTCCCTTCTGCACGTGTGCAACATTGCACTCTTATGTCACTGTGTGTCTGGCTTACATGGAACCTGGGATATAAACATAAGTTCTTAGGCTTCATAAGCAAGCTCCTTAATCTCTGAACCATCTCTCCAGCCCAGGAATTCCTCTCTATCCTTATCTAAATTGTGAGTTCAAAGCCAGCCTGGATTACATGGTGTCCTCTCTCATAAAATTAAAATATTTATAATTCATCCACTCTTTTCTGGAGAGAAGCCAATGAGCACTTGGCCCCTCAAGTAGGTAGGGTATCTCCCCACAATAAATTAAAGGCAGAAAGCAGAAAAAGTTTACCTTAGCTAACCAATTAATTCACTGGACTTTCTGGCAGGGCATGGTCAAGGGAATGCTTACAAAAGTATGGAGACCCCAAAACCTATTGAAAGTTCTCATCCAACATAGATAACATGGCCGAATAAATAGCACTCTAATCCCTTGATCTTCTACTCTCTGTATACTCCATCTCCCTCTGAGGCCATGAGACTCTATGCATCATTGCATGCAGCTGGCACATGGGGTATCTGGAATCTCAAGTGAGGGTCTGAGTCTCTCCCCCACTCCTCTTCTTTATGGGAGAACCTCAGTAGGCTCAATCTGGGGAAGCTCAAGTTTGTGGTTATGGCTGCTTCTGAGAAAGATGCTACAGTTATTTTGTCTCAGTCAATACACCACCAACTGGTTCTTACTGTCAATGATTGGAACAATTATTGCTTGTTGATTTTCAATAAAGAAGGAACTATTCTCAAAGGAGAGCATAGCATTGGACTAAACAACTTTATAGTTCTTATGTGGTGAGAGACACAATGACTATAAAAATAACAATGTGGGCAGAAACTTCCATTTCCCATTGGTTTTGCAATAAACATTTCTATAAATAATAATGAAGACACTGGAACAAATAGTTTGTTAAAACATTTGGTCATTTCCTTTTCATCGATGTGGTTTTTTTCTATGGCTAAAACTGACAGCTGCTGAAAGTTCTATTAATCCTCTTTGGATTCTTTTAGAAAACAAATAATAACAGAATTTATCCAGCAAAATATTTGTCAGGGCTGTTGCTTAATTCAAGCAAATCTTAACTATAATGCTTGGAACATAATAACTGATCATCATCACTAACTCTACATTATAATAGGATTCTTGGTTAATCCTTGCCCTTGCCCAAAATGAACCCTAATGTTCACTCTGCACAAGTAACAATGACTGCATTCCAACTGAGAATAGAGCTTAGGAGGTTCATTAATCATAATCATGTTAATAATAATGTTTGGGAAATAAACGCTCACTCTATCCAAAGAACTTACATACTTAAAAGAAGGCTAAGAAATAATAACAGTACTGTTATCTAAAACATGATTATTTAATTTCCATTAAAAGTGATTCTGAGTAAAACTCAGCATCCAAAACTCTTGGTGACCCCAAAGAAATGGGAAATTGATTACAAAACAAAAATAGATATTTATGACAAATTTCATATAAAAATATATCTATGATTTACTAAACTATTTCATTAAGAAACAAAAACTCTAATCCAAGACTCTAAGAATAAGAAGCTGGTATATTGAAATTCTTTGAGCACAAAAATATGCAAAAGCATCTTATGTGAAACAAAAAGTGCCATAAATAAGATTTGATATAAAGCACTGGTATAGAAAATATAATTACAACATAAATAACTTCTATTATGCAAATATATGCAAATATATTTATAATTAATAATAAAAATTTAAATGTCTAATGGGAAAATGTCCTAAGATATGAAGAGGCATTATAGAGAAACCTCAATGGCCACGAAACATCAGTAAAGATGTTTTACTACCATAGTACAGATTTAAAACAGCAATGGCTGTTGTGTAGCAGAGTCCTCCACACTGAAGAGAGAATGGAGGCTCTGGGGAGATTCAGGGAGTCAAGTGTGGGTGACCTGTATGTTAAGGTCACACAACCACTGCCCCAGTGTTAGCGAGAAACATCCCTTCCTGGGGGTGCTGGGATGGGAGGGCAGGAAGAATTTCCAGAGACACAGGAAGTCAACAAGTCTGGGAAAGGATTACAAGACCCCTTCCTAAGGCTATATAAAAGTGTAAACAACTGCTTGGAGGAGAAAATCTCTCTAGTGAAGCTTCCTGCAGGTGTGCAGTGCACGCCAGAGATGCAGTGTCTATGAGTCATCACCTATGCTGAGGTGGGATTCCTGGTGCAGCTGCCTTTGAGAGGAAGCAGCTATGGGAAGGGTGTGTGCAGCTCTTTGAGTCATCTATTGCTTCTGTAAGCAATTCCTCCCCCTGCTCTGTAAGCAATCCCAGAAAACTCATTGGTTCACCAAAGCTGGTGTTCTGTCATTTGTGCCTTATCTGAGGAGAAGACATATTCTTGTCACCCCAAGGAGAGAAGGGTTTTTCACAACAGTGGCAAACCATAACACCCATCAGGTTTACAAAATATATTCATATCTGAAAAAAATTAAAAGAAATTAAATGGGTCATTTCGGGCTTTGCTGGAGGGAATAAAAATTGGTACCACCTTGAAAGTCCTTTACTGGTGTACAAGCTCTATAACCTAGTGTCATAGACAGCTGCCCATTGCTGGGATGAACCTCCAAACCAGACACAGTTTATGGGAGAAAGGGAATTTATTTGAAGCTTATAGAACCAGGGGAAGTTTCATAATGGCAAAAGAAGCTGGCTCCCTTTCACAGATCCATGCAGAGAGAAAAACCACTACCAACGCCACAAAGCAAGCACACACCAGGCACCCCAGGCAAAGCTTCCGTACTCTGCATATCTTTAGGCTGAAATTACAAGTCCACCTTAAAATACACCTTAGGGCTGGACCCTAGGATCTGCTCACAGTGACAGCACCTCCAGCCTAGTGGCTGAACATCTAAAGCTTTAATGAACTCCTGAATCTATTGGGGGACATCCATTTAAACTAACACTTTTAGATAAACCAATGTCCACTATACAGCACAGAGAAAATCTCTCACGTATGTAAGACAAAAGTTCATCGTATGAGAATGGCTATAGAAATGGAATGGTTATAGAAATACTATTTATAAAATTCTTATGAGCCAGGCATGGTGGCACATGCCTTTAATCTCAGTACTTGGGAGGCAGAGGTAGGAGGATTGCCACGAGTTCGAGGCCACCCTAAGACTAAATAGTGGATGCCAGGTCATCCTGGGATAAAGTGAGACCCTAAATTGAAAAAAAATTCTTATGGATTATTGTATTACATATTAGGATAATTACACAGATTTTTAAATTGAATAACTAGAATCCCATGTATTGTCTTATTCTTTCTACGTTTCCATTAAACATACCTTAGATTGGAACATTGAAAAGGAATAAAAAATTAATTTTTTACTCTTTTGTAGGATAAGTTCCAAGTTTAAGATGCCAACATATTCAGTATCTGGTGAATTGAGTGCCTTCTCCCTGAATCCTCTAAAGAGTGGAAAGGGGAACTGGAGAAATGGTTTAGATGTTAAGATGATTGCATGCGAAACCTAAGGACTCGGGTTCAATTCCTCAGAACCCATACAAAGCCAGATGCACATTGTGGCACCTGTGTCTGGAGTTTGTTTGCAGAGGCTAGAAGCCCTGGGCATGCCCATTCTTCTCTCTCTCTCTCTGTCTCTCTCTCTCTGTCTGATCTCCCCCTCTCTTTCTCAAATAAATAATTAAAAATCAAGAATTGAGGGGAAAGCAAATCCTCAGGACTCATGACTAATCCTGTTCATGACAGCAGAACTTTGGTGACCCAGTCACCTCCTGAATGCTTCATGTCCTACTACCACACTGGGAATAAGTTTCAACATAAAATCGGGGAAAGAGGGAACAAACATGCAGGCCAAAGAATGTACTATATTAATGATCAACCTTAAAAGTAATTTTGCATAGAAATTAAGAAAACAAATTGAAAAATGCTACATATAGCATGCCAGTTACATACAAGTTTAAAACATACAGCTATATAATGCAAATGAGTCATGAGCATTCACTAACTGTAAGCAAGTGGCTGCCTCTAGAAAAAGGAGGGATCTATGAGAATTGTTTAGAATTTTAATTGTTTCCATAATATTATCTTTTTATTTTTTTTTTGGTTTTTCGAGGTAGGGTCTCACTCTAGTTCAGGATGACCTGGAATTCACTATGTAGTCTCAGGGTGGCCTCGAACTCACGGCAATCCTCCTACCTCTGCTTCCCGAGTGCTGGGATTAAAGGCCTGAGCCACCACGCCCGGCTTAATATTATCTTAATGTAATTTCATTTTGAACACTTTCATACATGTATATGTTTTTTTTGTTTCTCCCAATTATCCTCTGTTCTCCTCCTCCACCTTTCACCAAAATCCTCCTCCTTGCTAATTAATCCCCGTCCCACTTTCATGCCCTATTCTTTTTTTGACCCACTGAGTTCAATCAGGGTTGCTTGCGTGAGCATGAGTGGGAGGTTATTTACTGGAGAATGGACAAATTACCAATGCCTACACTACTGAAGGACATGACTGCATCTCCACCAAGAAACTAATAGCTGTCATTAGCTGCTCTAGGAGGTGTGGGGTCTTGTGAGTCCTTTATCATTAAGGAAATAGGATAAGATGTCAGCATTTAATGGACTCTGTATAGGGTATATGCATCTTGTAAAAGAAAAACTTTCACAGGATATTTTTGCATTGTTTAAAACATTGCATATTAAAAGGAAGAGCAATCTTATCAATTATGTCGGATCACTTATGGAGTCACTAATAAAGCAAAGCACATAGCATCTCGTTTTTCCAGCTGTCAGTCAATGGGTAATTTTGTTCTCACAGAAGCCAAAAAGAGCCAAAGTTTTCTCCTAAACTATACATTATTAGTCATAATTATTATTCCTAGCAGAAATCCTTAAATTTTATTAATTCATACTTTATAAGCTTGGCTAAAAGTAGTAAAATAAACAAAATAGTATTAAAAATATAAAAGTAATTAAAATATGTTTAAAACACAGCTGAGTATGGGGGCACATCTTGTAATTCCAGGGTTTGTGAAGCTGGCACAGCAGGCTCGAGAGTTCAAAGCCAGCCTTGGCAATATAGTGAATTGCAAGCTAGTTTGGGCTTCATAACAAGACTTTATCAAACACACACACACACACACACACACACACACACACACACACACTTCAACTGAATATGAATATATAGGGTTTAGTGATATGACTCAATTGGTAAAACACTTGCTGTGCAAGCATAAAAACCTGGGTTTATGTCTCACATAATGTCAAGTGAGGCAGTACTCACCTGTTATCCCAGCACTCTGGAAGCAGAGACAATTGGGTCCCTGGGACAATCTGGCTAGCTAACTATCCAAACAGATTTGCTACTGCTTTGGAAACAGACCTTGTCTTAATAAATAAGGTGTAGAACCACTGAGGAAGACACTTGACACTGACGTCTCGCCATCCACATGCACCAACATGCATATGTACACATTTGCCCCCACAAACACACAAATCCATATATGCACATAGCATAAATAAGTAAACCTATAACAAACCACAATGTTTTACCAAATGACACAATAACGTATGTTAGTAATAACATCAAATAATATTTACTACCATGTCCTGTATGTGCTAAGATTTTTCATGTTTTTTAAAAAAATGTACATCCAAAATGATAACAATTTTCATTTTAATTTTGAAGCAATGGGCCTCCTTTCTGTTTTAATAAAAGCTTAAACTTAAAGGTATTAGTCTAAGGATGGAAATTTTAAGCATAGTATAAAGTTGGAGCTTTCTGAGGGTAGGAAACACATATTTAATTTAGATTCAATTTGATGCTTTTACAGGGATAGCTTCAAGGGGATGTGATTGAAAGTAGACTATCCGTGAGGAAGGAGGGAAGGATGTTCTCAACATAAATATAATTCTGAAATTCTTTATGTGCAGCTTTTACTTCCTGAATGGCAATATGTCTGTGAGTCTCCAAAACAAAGATTAAATATAAGTAATATTCCATAAAATATTTTATAAACTCATTTATCATCTCAAATCAAAGTCTTCTTAGTTTAAATGAAGTCACCCTTAATAAACAAGAACACATACTTAAAGAAAAATGAATTTGCAGATAACTTGGAAGGGATGGAAAAGAGATTATGATATTAACTTTGTTGGTATTATATAAATTATTTTTATTAAGTTGACAAGAGAAATCATGTCTTGCATTCTCATTTCTCCTTTAAGGGTCTGGAGAAAGTTTTTCATGGTCAGCTATGGTATGATGCTTGTGAGCTCCTCTCAAGGTTCAATGTAATATTGTATCTCCCCATTTTCTCTACGATAACAGTATCTTTTTCCCAAATGAAATGCATGTTTAATCAAAATAGATATATAGATGACACAGATGTTTAAATTAACTAATAAGGAGGATTTTAAAAATAGTTTTTCTTGGGAGCTTTGATATTTGAACATACTGTAAACTGGTCATATTCACATCAGTTTGTCCTCTTTTGTCCCCTTCCTTCTGCTCCTATTACATTGAGGGCCCTCTTTTTAATAGGTTTATAATCTTCAATAACATCTTACCAGTATTTCATAGATTTTTTAAAAAACATTTTCCTCACCAATTTCCCAATAATATGCACCAAAATCAGACTGAATAGACACTTTCTGTCCTGATCTCTCTGAGTCTTAAGTGCTTGTTATTAATATTAATGGGTTGGAGAGATGGCTTAGCAGTTAAAGAGCTTGCTTGTAAAGCCAAAGTACCCAGGTTTGATTCCCCAGGTCCCACATAAGCCAGATGCACAAGGTGGCACATGCTTCTAGAGTTTGTTGGCAGTACGTGGAAGCCCTGGTGCACCCATTCTCTCTCTTTCTCAAATAAATAAATGAAATATTAAAAATAAAATAGTAGCATACTGCTTTTCCATCTTCTATTTATTTACATGTTACAGGAAAATAACAAAAGATCCGTGAGGATCTATAAATAAGTAGTACTCTAATAATGTCATTTACAGGCTGAAGAAGTTGACTTGTACAATGCCTGGCAGACAGCTGCTGGGTGAAAGTCTAAAACTAAAATAAGAAACATGATTTGAAGGTATCAGAGCAAAAGCTGAGGTCCCATAGGACACATAAATACTCGAAGTAGCCTGCCTGGCAGTTTTAGTTGGAATAAAAATGTTGGGTATAGTGGCTCACATCTGTAAACCCAGCACTTTTTAGATGGTGGAATGATATTTAGTAAGTTCCAGTCCAACCTGAGCTATGAGACCCTCTTGTGAAACAAAATAAAAAAAAAAAAAGTTAAGTAGTCTGACTGTCACCAAAATGAAACTTACATAACACACGCATAAACTAGTTGTCAAAAATATGGAAATTTCTGGTTCAGAATTTGATTTCAGTTCACAGGGAATATTATCAAGTTATAGCATGACTGAACTTTGCATAAATACATGACATAAGTGTATCCTGACAGGCCAGCCCATCTGATGAGGTGACATACTGAGGCTTTCTGACAAACTACCAGCTCTTGGCAAAGGCAAGCACCCTTTCCTTCTTGCTCTTTAGCTATGCTGCCATCTTATCTTGGCTCCTCAGTCTGGAAGACAGTGGTCAGATGTGAAATACTTAGGCAGAGCTCAACAAAACACACTTCAAGCAGCATAAAAGGAATTACATTCTTAATTACCAGTTCTCAGGTATAAGCAAATGTTAGAAATTCAGAAATGGCATCAGATCAGCCACAGGTGCAGGAAGCCAAATAGCAAGTCACACCAACTGACTCATCTTAACACCATGGTAAAGCTGAGAAATAACAGTGGCTGGCATGAGGGTGGAGTGAAGGGATACGAGTAACAGATGGACTCTTATCCTTTCTCTGCTTTAATTAATTATTTATTTTTATTTATTTTTTATTTTTTGAGATAGGGTCTCACTCTAGCTCAGGCTGACCAGAAATTCACTCTGTAGTCTCAGGGTGGCCTTGAACTCACGGTGATCCTCCTACCTCTGCCTCCCGAGTGCTGGGATTAAAGGCATGTGCCACCACACCCGGCCTCCTTCCTCTGCTTTAATACCTCACAACTTTAGCGTGCTTTCATCACTTTCAAAATAGTTTCAAGAAATTCTCCTGAATTCTGGTCGCTATTCAAAGTTTACCTGTTCCTCTTGTATAACTGTCCTTGAAAAAGATTAATTATATCCAGGGTCTTGATAGTCTCTTAGTGGGCAGAGCATCTTGGTAATAGACCTTGCTATTTCCAAGTTTCCCCTGCCATGCTCTTAACTTTTTATTTTTTATTTTATTTTTGGAGAGAGACACAAAGAGAGACAGAGAGAGAGGGAGAGGCAAATAGAGAATGGGCGTGCCAGCAGCCTCTCAGCTGCTGTGAATGAACTCCAGATGTGTGGGAAAGTGCACCATTGCGCCCTTGCATCACTTTGCATCTGGCTAAACATGGTACCTGGAGACTGGAACCAGCATTCTTAGGTTTAGCAGGCAGGCGCCTTAACTACTAAGCCATCTCTCCAGCTCCCTCTTAACTTTTACAAAGGGTCTAAACAACTGTGATCTGTGGAGGTCACACATGGGTAACCCCTACAAATTAGCCTATATACTGGATTTGTTCTCTTGAGTTCACTGATGTCTACTCATATCTCTGAAAATTAACTTTCCCATCTCACAGCCACTACCTCACATTTATCATTAGGGTACAGATCACTGATAACACTGACTAGATTAGTATTTATCTTTTGATGACAAATGCTCATCTGCCCAGGACACATTCAGGCTAAATGCCAAATGCTTGTTTCTTAACTGGCTGAATGACATGTTGTTCAGTTACTTTAGCTCTTTAGAAATCAGTTTCTGTGGCTTTCTTCTCTTGCCAACTCCATTGACAGTCACATTGAAATCATTAGCATTGCCTTGGGTGTTGAGCAATAGAAATACAACTTTCGGACCCTGACTATCTCTTTAAGAGGATTCTTATTACATACAGAATCATTATCATGATTTGTTCAGCATTTTATATCGTAAAAATGCCTCAGGCCGGTTATGGATATACAAAATGCAAAGTAAGTCTAGAGCTATTGGGAACCTTGGTTGTGCCTTTCAGAAAAACATGCATGTAGCACATGTAATCAAAACTATACATGACCCATGAGATGCCTGCATTCCAAAAAAAAAAAAAAAAATGAAAATGAAAAAAGAGAGATACGAAAGGAAGGAAGAAAGGAAGGAAATCTAGTCATTTGCCTACTCCAAAAATTGTAATTTGAGCTCCCCTAAAGCTTCACAGTTGATTTAGCCATATTATAATAGAGATGACTACTTCCTCTTTTTCTAGGATCGCACACCTGTTCTCCATCATCCTCAAGTGAATTCATCATACACATATTCCCTCCCCATTTTCTACTAATATATGCTGCCTAAGGTGAAAAACATTTTATTTTATTCTTAGTTCAGATAGCTAAGGTGAAAAGTTTTTACAAGAAAACTTTAAGGGGGAAAATAAAAGCAAGCAAACACAAAAACAGTATAGGAACCCATGAGTTTCACATGACTGTACGAGCCAAACTTACTGTTTCCAGGTTAGATTGGCTGGTACACTTACTTTCCTACACTTCTTTCATGACAAGGAAACCCTTTCCATATTCAACATATTTACCATGTGACTGTAGAGCTTAGGGACCAGTCAATGACATGTTGCCTACCCCTTCCCAGTTTCCCAGTTCCAGAGGATGGTTTACAGTGGGCATGGTGTCATTCCAACTGAAAAACAAAACAAAACCGAAAGGCAAGACAGCCTCTTTGAAACTCCACTCATCATGGAATTTCGTGACTGATAAGACCAGACACACTGCTCCCTCCCTTGACAACCTGCCACTTACTCTTCATCTCATTGTATTCAGGCATCTATCGGCACTGCTCTGAAGCCTTGCCCAGTAGAGTCAGCAACACCCCCAGTTGCCAAATCCAATTCCCACATCTCAGTTTGTTCTTTGACCCTGTTGACCAATTCCTCCTTCTTGAACTATCTTCCCTTCTTTCTATAACCCTAGTCAAACTCTTCCCAGAGAATGTTCATGTTTGTTACTTTCAAAATTCATTATAAAGACCTAGTAAGTTTTCATCACAAGCCCTTCTACTTCTCTGATACCACCCCCATTCTTCATTCTTCTCTCTCTCTCTCTGTATTTCCCCAAAGGTCATTGCCTCTCCTTCTCTCCTGGCTAGGAGGGACAAAGAAAAGCACAGCTGGGCTGGAGAGATGGCTTAACAGTTAAGGTGCTTGCCTGCAAAGCGAAAGGACCTCGGTTCAATTCCCCAGGATCCATGTAAGCCAGATGCACAAGGTGGCACATGCATCTGGAGTTCATTTGCAGTGGCTGGAAGCCCTGGCACACCCATTCTCTCTCTCTCTCAGCCTCTTTCCCTCTCTCAAATAAATAAATAAATAAATAAAAATAATTTAAAAAAAAGAAAAGCAAGTTACCATTCAATTGGCAGCATAGATAGCAGTTTTACATTTTTGTAGTTTATTTGCACTTTCAAGCATCATTTTAATTATGCCACCTTCATCTACTAAGTCAGAAATTGTAAATATTTTCTGATCTTAGAAACCCTTGTCTTTAAGACTTCTGAGCATATGTTTTTATTAATCAGCCCCTGTTGGCTACTTGATACGAATATTATGGGATTATGAGTACTGTGAGGGTAGAAATCAGTCTTGAGTTCTTATGTTGCTTAGTACAGTGACTTATTTCACATGTTTGCTTATTAGGAAATACTTACTGGGCTTGGGAAATGACCATGGATAAATCATTTGCTGCACAATTCTGAGTACCTAAGTTTAGATTCCCTGACTCCACATAAAAGCCATAAACTGTGGCGGCTTCTGAAATTCTATCATGAACAGAGCAGGGAACAACAAGAGACACCTTGCCTCATACAGTGGAAGGCTGTGACCGTCCCAATAGTTGTGTTCTGACCTCCACACTCATTGTAACACATGTGCTTTCACCCTCACAAACATACACATAAATTTTAAATAAATATTTATCAAACCTATACATTCTAGGTACAGTTCTGGATGTTGGTAACAAAATACTACACAAGACAATCTAGTGTCTACCCTCAAGGGACTAGCTGTGCACTGCAGCCATATAAGAGAAAACAGATATGATAATGGCAGAGAGTAGCCAGAAGGTAGTGCTGTGAAACAACAGCGTAATGAGATACAAATATGGTAGGGTTGATTTCATCTATGGATTTCAAGGGACTTTTGGATACTTGACCTGAAATCTGAAGCATAAGAACAAGTAAGAATAGAACAAACAGTTCTCAAAAAAAAAAAAAAAAAAAAAACCCAAGAAAAGTAACACAAGAAGCCAATATGTTTTAAGAAGTGTTCAGCATGGGCTGGAGCTGTGAGTCAGTAGGTAGAATGCTTGCCTAGTGTGCAAGAAGCCTTGAGTTCAATGCCCAGCACCACATAAAACAGGGCATAGTGACATAGGAAAATGGGCCAAATTGGAAGTTATAATATTAAATGAAGTAACCTAGACTCTTAAAGACAAATGCACATGTTCGTTTGGGTATGAGTGCAGATCATGAAAATAGAAGGGCACTATGAGAGAGAGAAAAGAGATCTTGGGCAGCATCTGAGGAGAGTGAAAAACAGAGGATGATAGAATGCGTATGATAGGAAAATATAATGATGGAGCTGGAGAGGTGACTTAGTGGTTAAGGCATTTGCCTGTGAAGCCTAAGAACCCAGGTTTCATTCCCCAGGTCCCACATAAGCCAGCTGCACAAGGTAGTACATGCATCTGGAGGTTGTTTGCACTTGCTAGAGGCCCTGGCATGACATTCTCTCTCTCTCTCTCTGGTCCTCTCTCCCTGTCTCTGTTTCTCTCTGTCTCTCTGTGTGTCTCTAATAAATAAGTTTTAAAAATGTTTGAAAAAATAAAGTGTAATGATGTCTACTGTGGTAGTTTGAATATATGGCCCCCAATATATTCAATGTTTTATTACTTTATAGTTTGCATCTGCAATCACCTTCCTAGAGGCAATGTCACTGGGGGCTGGTCTTAAGGTGTTAATGGTGGGTTTTAGATTCCATTGTAAAGATATGCAAAGTGTGCCTAGCAGGAGTTCCTGTAAGTGTGCTGTGTGACTTTTTTGGCAGTAGTTTTGCTTTGTGTGCTGTGTGGCTGGGGGCTTTGTTCTGTCTTGCCTGGTCCTGTGGAGAGCAGGCCACTTCTTCTGCCATTATGGAACTTCCCCTGGATCTGTAAGTTTCAATAAATATCCCTTCCTCCATAACTGTGCCTGGTCTGGAAGTTCATCTCAGCGAACCTGAAGCTGTCTGCTACATCTACTGAGGGAGGGAAGGGAACCATCAGCAGTTGAGCAGTGGATCACGGGAAGGGTTGAGGTAGGAGAATCAGGAAAAACACAAACAATATCTATGAAAATGCCACTGTGCAGGCTAATTTGAAAACTTAAAAAATACAAAAAAAAAGAAAGGAAAAAACAAGTGCAAGTAAGCCACAAAAAATTTCTGAAGTAACACTTTATAAGTAGCATAATTATATACTGAAACCTAAAAAGGTAAGAAAGTATGAAATATTTTATGACTCTATGACTTTTAAAAGGATTTAGGCATTATAATGTTTTTAATGCATCTAATGGAAAAAATAATGGTGCATGTTAATCAAGAAGTTATATGGTCTGAATTTCAGTTTTAAGAAACCTGTCTGGCTGCTCAGAGGAATAATCTGAATGGCAGACCAGTAACAAATTGGTGAAGGAGCCTAGGCAAAGAATAGCGGCAGTTTGTACTGGGCTGTGGTTTGGGAAGTGGTATTATTTGTAACAGATCCACAGTATTTTGCATTGGACATGATGGAGTGTAACAGAGTTATCACATGGTAATTATCCAATGAAGGTTTATTAATTAATGGCTCATGTTTAAGTCCTTTCAAGGCAAGTAATCTTGTAAAATCATCCAATTACATTTTAACAAAGCCTAAAATCATATTAGATATATATTTATGAATAATTGCTACTAAGGCAAAAAAGTAGTGTTTGATATTTCTTGGGGAAAGAATTATGCATCCTTAAGTGTATTTAAAGGAAGTATAGAATGAGATCATTGTATATGGTTATATAAAACTGTCTGTGTTTATAGGGTGTATTTTATATGTCTAATGATACAAATGATTTCATATTTTTAAATAAACCAAGTGTAGTTTGGATCAATCTTTGGGTCACTCATTCATGATTATATGACATTCTGCCTTGACCAGCTTATAAATGCTCCTTTCAATAATCTTTAAAGATGTGAGAAAACATTTCTCCACACAAAAATAAGTTCTTTGTATAGGCTCCTAATCATGTTGAGATAATCTGTTAGTACAAGTGAACACAAAAAATCTTGGGAACAGGGTTAGTAGACAACTTAGGGTTCTTTTTAAAGCTCACAAGACCTACAAATATTATATGTCTGACTAAGTTTGCAGTAACTATGTATATGGTGTGTGTGTTAATGCAAGTATGTAGTTTGGAGATCATTTTACAAAATTACTTTGAACTTACCAAAAAGTTACAAAGTTACAAAATTGTATTCTTTCTGTATAGCATTCTCCCATCTTTCTCTAATGCATGCATCTTTGGACTATAGAATGTTTATAAAAACTAACTCATTCAGCATAACTCTTGCAGATTTTACCAGTTTCCCCATTAAGTATTCTTTTCATGTTCCAGAATCCTCAACTGTATTTAGATCAGAGGTCAGCAAACCATGGCCACTAAAGCCAAATGCAGTTTACTGCCTCTTTGTGTCAGTAAAGTTTTATTGAATCATAGACACAGTCATTAGCAAATCATTTCTGGCTACTTTTACACTTAAGCAACAGCAATGAATGGTTATAATCAAGATTACATAGCACAGAAAATATAAAGTATTTACCAGTTGGCACTTTATAGAAGCTTACTCACTCCTGATTGAAATGTATAATTTCTGCTGCATAACAATGTCCCCCTCAACAGTGGATCTTCACATATGATGGTGATCCCACAACGTTACAGTGGAGCTGAAAAGTTTCTATAGCCATCATGATGTCACAGCCATCATGATGTCACAACACAAAACTCCCATCTGTGGTTATACTGGTATCAAGCACCTACTGTGTTGCCAGTTAAATAAGAGTATAGCACATGAAATTATATGCAATCCATAATGGTTTATGTATTGACCCTTCTATATATTTTATCATCATTGGAGCATATAATCCTACTTATGTAAAAGAAACTCACTGTTTATCAATATGCCATGTTTGCTGGAAGCAGTTCCCCATCTCTGACTTCTGTCTCTTGATTGCATCATTTTCTTTTGTGATTGATTTAATCTCTTATAATTTCATTCATCATGGTTCTAACTATACGAAAGCTGCTATTACAGTTGCCAGTAAGAAGCCATGGCAAGTGATTGACCTAAAAATGAAATTAAATGTGAGTAAGTAATTTTCTACAAAGGCAGAAAATTAATAATTATTATTGCTCACCAGTTAGGCGGGCCCATTTCACAATAACTACTAACTTGAAGAACAAGAACAAAGGGATGAAACAGTGAAGGGACCTGCTTCACTGAAAGCAGCAGCATGAAAAATCTTCAAAACAGGCTGATACTGGATATGGAGAAACTGTTAATGGTCTGCACTAAAGATCCGATGCAGAAGGCTATCCCTCTAAGCACTGCCATAGCTTGGGTCAAAGCAAAGATGCTGAGATGTTGAAAGAAAGAGCTGCCTCCAATCACAATGTTTAGTTTACTGCTATCTCTCAGTGTGTTAAATGACATAAGAGCTGGTGTTCATTGCATAATGTAAAAGTAAGTGGCGCATATACAAATGATGGCATGAAGGCAGCTGAAGAATTTTTTTGAAGCTATAGATGAGCTGATTGTGAAGGAAAATGACTTGCTAGAACAAATCTTCAAGATGGCTGGCATTTCTCTATACTAGCCGTGGCTGCTATATCATATAACTTAGCATGTAGCAGGCTATACCATAGAGGATTGTATAGGCAAACCCTGTGCTTTGCACAATATGACACAATCTTCTTATAGCATATTACTCACCACAATTAAGCAAAGCATAGCAGTAATGCCTCTGGATTCCTTCATCCTGTAACTGCTTCATCCTCTCTTACATGATGTGTCCCTGACCTTCTTGCCATCGTCTCAGACTGACTTTTGACAAGTACTGACCAGTTCATTTGAGGAATATGTTCAGCTTGGGGTTTAAAAAAAATATTAAAAAAATTTTTTATTGACAACTTCTATACTTACAGACAGTAAACCATATTTCCCTCCCCTATCCCCATTCCCCTTCAGAACTCCACTCTTCATCATATCCCCTCCCGCTCTCCATTAGTCTCTCTTTTAATTTGATGTCATCTTTTCTTCCTATTATGAGGGTCTTGCGAAGGTATTGCTAGGCACTGCAAGGTTATAGATATCGTGGCCAATTTCTTGTCTGGATTTCAACATTTATTTTGATTCAACTGAAGTTTTGTAGTCTTGGGAAGGCAACGGTTTGCTTTGCCTTTCTTAGTGTATGGCATCATTATCATGAGGTTATCTTTGATCTTAGCTAAGTTGAAACTATATTAGATATGGATTTGCCTTTGTAATTATTAGGAATTTGAGATATATCTTGTTTTCCTCCAATTTTAACCATTGAATTTAAGTTCTCATGTTGCACCTTACCTGTATATTATATTCTAATGTTGAGTTTCTATTTTCATTCTGTTTACAATCATTAATTGCAATTTTAAAATAAGATAAATGGTCATTTCCAGGTAATCTGTGGGTTTATATTAATATGCACTCATAGATATTTATTTTCTACTTTAGACTGACATCGTTATTTTTTGTACAAACCATTTTAAATTTTGCCATTGTGACCTTATTTAGATTGGTTTTTGTGCTTTTTGTGATATATAATAATCTGTATTTTAAATATTTTTATTTACTTGCAAGGGGAGAGAGAGAATGGGTGCACCAGGGCCTCTTGCCACTGCATCCAGATGCTTGCACCACTTTGCTGGCTTTATGTAGGCACTGGGGAATTGGACCTTGGCCATCAGGCTTTGCAGGCCAGTGCCTTTAATTCCTGAGAAATTTCCTTAGCCCACACAATCTTATTTTTAGCCCTTTATTTTTGATACCACAAAATACATGGGTTAATTTTGTGTTTTTTCTGACTCAATTATAAAATAAGCCAAGCTTCCAAAGATTCCTGGTCTCCTTACCTGGGGTATGGTTTGTAGACATGATATTTGGATGCTAATTGTGATTTTGAAGCAAGGGTGTCACTATTCTGGCAATGCTCAGTACATGAAGGTGACATAGTTGGTCGAATTTATTTACCTGAGTATACAAATTTTAAGGATGAGTTTGTATTGACCCTTCTGACTTTAATCCATCTGTACACAGCTCATTCCTACTTTTCTCCTTTACTTATTTCTAATTTCTTTCTCTGATAATAACAAGACTGGGTCCAGCCATATACACACATATATATGGTAGTGTCAGATATTAGTTTCATAATTCTTAACCCATATTCTAATGAGGACCAAAACTGGCAACTATAGTATAGTATTATTTGATTGTCTTTTGTGATCGGCTTTATTGTATCAGTCAAAACACTCTTGGGTATGGAAAGATGGCTCAGTGGCTAAGGGTGATTTCTTGCAAAGCCTGCCATTCTAGGTTCAATTCCCAAGACACCCACATAAAGCCAGACAAGCATTTATTTGCAAGAGAGCTTGGCATGTCTCTCTCTCTCTCTTTCTCTCTCTCTTTCTTTCTCTCTCTCTCACACACACACAGATAAATAAACATAATTTTTAAACTCAGTCTTTTCCAAAGTTACTTTTATGGGTTAGCTCCTTCTTTCCCACCTCCTTTTGTTTGTTCTTGTGACTTATTTTCTATATTCTATTGGCTAGAGAGAAATCACCATTTCCACGCTCTAGGGCACAAGGCTTGCAAGGGAGGTGTTCTTTTACATCCTGTAAGTCCTAGCCACATACTTAGTTTAGTAGTTCCAGAAATTTGGATATATTTTTTAATGATTAAGCTTTGGCTTTTAAAATATACTCAGCCTGACAAAGAAAATGCACAAGACAGTACTGCAGAAAGCTATCCAGTCATTTTAACTCAGAATATATGTAGCTTCTTAAAATATGGCTTTTCTTGTGCTAGAACTAACTTGACACTTCCATGGAAAGTCCAAGAGGCCATAAGTGGCTCCTATAGCTGAGATATAATCTCCTTGAGTCTTCCCCTTAATAGCAATACCTTTTAGATAGAGCTGAGAGAGAATAAAAGGTATGTCTTCTGAGAACCTCTATTGCAAAGGGAATTTTGTGGTTTAGAAAGAGTCCTTAAATCCCAAGCCCTGAGTTTGTGTCTGTTTTTACCAAAGAATTGGGATAAAACAAGATGGAGAAGGATAATTATTAAATTCTTAAATCAACACACATTAATTATTAAATTAATATATTTATTCAAGGAGAAAAGAGAAGGAAAATACAGAGAGCTCCTGCCATGTGGAAGGCAAGAGTTGGTACAGACCACATGCAGGAGTAGGGATAGGGCCCAACCAGCTCAATTTCAGCCCAGCATGGCTGAGAAGGGGTGGGTGAGGCTTACTAGAGCAAGGATCTAGAAATTCAGGAGAGGTTAAAAGCCAACCAGAACCATGCATATCTGGTAATCATCTTACTGACCTAGGAAGCAACCTTATTGTGGTGGGCTTTACCTTCAGGCCCAGGTGAGCCTAAAAGAGGGCTGAGTGGTCTGTGCTAGGAGCTGGCTCAAGAAGAGGCCAGACATCATGACAAGTGTAGGGTGAAATTTAACCAACCAGAATTCCGTGATTTAAACCTTAATATGGTGCTTGGCTTTCTGGGCCTGGGTTACGTCATTTAGTATAATCTTTTCCAGATCAATCCATTTCTCTAAAAATTATATAATTTCATTTTTCTTTATTGCTAAATAGAACTCCATTATATAAATATATCATATCTTCATTATCCTTTACTTAGTTGAGGGACATCTAGGCAGGTTCAATTTCCTAGTTATTGTGAATAGAGTGGGTGGCAATAAACATGATTGAGCAAGTATCTCTAAGGTAGTAAGAAGAGTCATTAGGACATATGTCTAGGAGTGGTATAGCTAGGTAATATGGTAACTCTATTTTTTTCTAAATATATTTTATTTGTTTATGAGAGAGAGAGAGAGAGGGAGAATGGGCATGCCAGGGCTTCTAGCCACTGCAAACGAACTCCAGATGCATTTGTCCCCTTGATCATCTGGCTTAAGTTGGTCCTGGGGAATTGAACCAGGGTACTTTTGCTTTGCCAGCAAATGCCTTAACAGCTAAGACATTTCCCCAGCCCTGGAAACTCTATTTTTAGCTGTCACAGGAACCTCCACACTGATTTCTACAATGGTTGTACCAAATTACATTCCCACCAACAGTGTGGGTTACTCTTTCTCTGCATCCTTGTGAGCATTTATTGTCATTTGTTTTCTTGATGATATCCATTCTGACAGGAGTAAGAGGGAATCTCAAAGTGGTTTTAATTTGGACTTCCCTGAAGGCTTAGCATGTAGAACATTATTTAGATGTTTCTATGCTATCTGTATTTCTTCTTTTGAGAACTCTCTATTTAGTTCCACACTATTTTATTTGTTTATTTATTTGAGAGAGAGAGAGAAAGAGAGAGAGAGAAGGGACTTGCCAGGGCCTCCAGCCACTAAAAATGAACTCCAGATGCATGTGCTTCCTTGTGCATCTGGCTTAAGTGGGTCCTGGAGAATTGAACTGGGATCCTTTGGCTGTGTAGGCAAACACCTTAACCACTAAGCCATCTCTTGATCCCCATAGACTATTTTTCAATTTGGTTGTTTGGTTTCTTATTTTTTAGTTTTCTGAGTTCTTTACATATCCTAGATATTAATCTTTTGTCAGATGTATAGCTGGTAAAGATTTTCTCCCATGCTATAGGCTGCATCTTTGCTCTATTCACAGTGTCCTTTGCTATACTAGAACTTTATAATTTCATGAGTTCCCAGTGGTTAATAAGTGGTTTTCCTTCCTGAGCCACTGGAGTTATATTCAGAAAGTAATTGCCTATGCCAATATGTTGATGTGAACATATGCCAATATGTTCAACAGTCTTAGAGTTTCAGGTCTGATATCAAGTTCTTTGTTCCATTTGAACTTGATTATTGTGCATGGAGAGAGATAAGGATCTATTTTCATACTTCTACTTATAAATATCCAGTTTTCCCAACACCACTTGTTAAACAGGATGTCTTTTCTCCAATGAATATTTTTGGCATTTTTGTTGAAAATCAGATGGTTGTAGCTGCCTGGATTTACATTTGTATCCTCTATACTGTGCCATTGATAGATATGTCTATCTTTTTGCCAGTACCATGCTGTTTTTGTTACTATGGCTCTGTGAAATAGCTTAAAATCACGTATGGTGATACTGCAAGCCTGTCTGGATATCTGTACTTATTATAGGTATATTTAAATGGTTTATCTTATCTTGATTTAATTTTGGTAGAGCATATAAATCTTGGAAATCATCCATTTCATTCAGATTTTCAAACTTAGTTGAGTACATGTTCTTAAAGTATGACCTCATGATTTTCTGAATTTCTTTGGTATTTGTTGTAATGGTGCCTTTTTCATCTCTAATTTTTTATTTTTATTTTAGAGAGAGACAAGGAGAAAGAGAGACAGAGAGAACTAGCACACCAGGGACTCTGCCACTGCAACCCAACTCCAAATGCTTGTACCACCTAGTGGACATATGTGACCTTTTGTTTGCCTCAACTTTGTGTATCTTTGTGGGATCTAGAGAGTCAAACATGGGCCCTTACACTTTGCCTTAACCACTAAGCCATCTCTCTGGCACTTCATCTCTAATTTTATTAATTTCTGTCTCTTCTCTCTTCATGTCAGATTTACTAAGGGTATATCAATCTTTTTTATCCTTTCAAAGAACCAACTCTTGTTCATTGATTCTTTGTATGTTTTTGTTTTGTTTATATTTAATTAATTTCTGCCCTAATCTTTCTTATATTTTTTCATCTCTTGCTTTCTGGTTTGCTTTGTTTTTCTTTTTCCAAGGCCTTAAAGTGAAGCATTAAGTTGTTTCCTCATGACCTTTCTAATTTCTTAATATAGGCACTTAAATCTATAAATTTCCCTCTTGGGATTGCCTTCATTGTGTACCAATGGTTTTCATATGTTGTCTTATAATTATCATTTGATTCTATGAACTTTTTCTTTCCTCTTTGATTTCTTCAATTATCCATTCATCATTCAGTAGTGTACTGTTTAGTTTCCATGATTTTGTGTATGCTCTGTAGTTTTTCTTGTTGCTGATTTGTACTTTAAATCCCATTGTGATCAGATAGAGTGCAAGGAATTATTTTAATTTTCCTGTATTTGTTAAGATTTGATTTGTGGCCTAATATGTGGTCTATTTTAGAGAATGTTCTATGTGCTGCTGAAAAGAATATGTATTCTGTAGCATTTGGATGGAATGTAGATATCTGTTAGGTCTGTTTGTTCCATGACCTCATTTAATCCAGATGGATCTGTTTATTTTTTGGTAGGATAACCTGTCAATTGATGAGAGTGGGGTATTATGTTACCAACTACAATTTTGCTTGGTATTATCTCTGTGTTTAAGTCTCATAGTGTTTGATGAAACTGGGAGCACCCACGTTAGGTGCATATATGTTTATAATTGTAATTTCTTCCTCTTGAATTATTCTTTAATGAATATAAAGTGACCTTCTTTGTCTTTCCTGACTAATGTTTATTTGAACTCTATCCTGTCAGATGTTAGGATGGTGATACTTGTTTGTTTCCTAGGCCCATTCTCTTGAAATACCATTTTCTGTCCTTTCACCCTAAGATGATGTCTGTCTTTTATGGAGAAGTGAGTTTCTTAGAGGTAACAAACACAAGGATCCTGCCTTCCAATCCAGTCTGAAAGCCTGTGTCTTTTTGTTGGGACATTGAAGCTACTGGTATTAAGAATTATTATCAAAAGCCACGTATTTATTCTTGCCATTCTTCTAGTTTTGTAGGGCTTCCTGTTTTCCCTTTATTCTCTTGTGTTAACTGCTATTTGAGTATGGTTCATTTTTTCCTGTTTCCTCATGTATGTACTTTCCTTTCTCTTCAAAATGAAGGATCTCTTCACACATTTTCTATAGAGTTAGCTTAGTGGTCATATATTCCTTTAGTCTGTTTTTGTTGTGGAATGTCCTTATTTCTTTATCATTTTGGATAAACAGCTTTGTTGATAAAGTACTTTTGGTTGACATTGTTGTCCTTTGGAACTTGGAATACATCATTCCAAGCCCTACTGGCTATAAAGTTTGTGTTGAGTAATCTGCTGTTATCCTGATGGGCTTGCTTTTATAAGTGACTTGGTATTTCTGTTTAACTGCTTTCAATGTATTTTCTCTGGTTTTTGTGTTTAGTAGTTAAATTATAGTATATCAAGGAGAGGTTCTTCCTTGGTTTTGTTTGTATGATGTTCTAAAGGCTTCCTGTATCTGCATTGGCATATCTTTCCCAATTTGAGGGAAAGTATCTTCTTTGAATTTTTTGAAAACACCTACTATGCCTTTGGAATGAAATTCCTCTTCTGCTATACTGTGAATTCTTGTGTTTGATTTTTTCACAGCATCCTGAATGTCTTGAAATTTGTACTCATAGCTCCCTATTAGCTTGCCTTTCTGTTTGTTGGACTGTATTAGATCTGCCACATGGTCTTCTAGTTTAAATATTTTGTTCTCTCTTTCATCCATTTTATTGGTGAGACTTTCTACAGAGTTTTTTTGTTTTCATTTTTTGAGGCTAGCCCAACAGATTAGCCCTTTCTTTTAATGAGAAAAAGTGAGAGTAAGAGTAAGAATGAGAGCAAGAGCACGAGACAGAAAGAGAGAGAGAGAGAGAGAGAGAGAGAGAAAGAAAGAATCAGCATGCCAGGGCCTCCAGCTACTGTAATCAAAGTCCAGATGTGTGTGCTACCTTGTGTACAAACTTGTGAGCTTGTGCCCCCTTGTGTGTTTGGCTTATGTGGGACCTAAAAAGTCAAACACGGGTTCTTAGGCTTTGCAGGCAAACACCTCAACTGCAAATCCATTTCACCAGTCCTCTACAGAGCTTTTTATTTGAGTTACTCTTGTTTTTAATTTCTAGTATTTCTTTGTTTTAAACCAATGTAATTATTAGTTTATTAGTATCATTTGGGCTCAGATGTTCAGTATTCCTCCTGAAATTACATAAAACATGCAGATTGAAAGAATCCAAGTCAAAATTATATAACAAAACTGCACTCCATCACAAAAGCACGTAAAATTACAAGAATGTTATTTTAACACTGGCTCTTTAAGAGAACAATAATCTCAAAACCACAAAATTCACCAAATTGTTCCTTAAACTGTGAAGGAGATAAACATGACTCAAATGAGTGAGTTTGGGTTTAGGAAAAAAAAATAAAATCAATTGGGTAACTGGTACTAAGATGCGAAGTTTCTTTCTTGCTCATGTCTGATTCACTAACAGGGTAATCATAGTATAACAAAATACATCCTCTGGGCATGGTGGCCCACACCTTTAATTTCAGCGCTCAGGAGGCAGAGGTAGGAGGACCACCATGAGTTCGAGGACACCCTGAGGCTACAGAGTAAATTCCAGGTCAGCCTGGAGTAGAGTGAGACTGTACCTCAAAAAAAAGAAAAGAAAAGAAAAGAAAAGAAAACACAATACATCCTACTTCAATTTTAAATGTGGCATAATTTTAAAAGCTGGACCAAGTAATTAAAAATACTTCTAAGGGCTGGAGAAATGTCTTAGTGGTTAAGGTGCCTGCCTCCTAAGCCTAAGAACGCTGGTTCCAATCTCCAGTGTTTCCAATCTCCAGGTCCCACATTTAGCCAGATGCAAAGTGACACAAGGGCACAATGCTGCACTTGACAACAAGGGGGCGCATGCATCTGGATTTCGTTCACGGCAGCTGAGAGGCTGCTGGCACACCCATCTCTGTCTGTCTTCCTCTCCCTCTCTCTCTATCTCTCTCCAAAAAATAAAAAATAAAAAAAATAGAAATATTTCTAATAGCCTTGAGTTTCCTGAGCAATCCATATTTAGACAAACAAGAAAGTGTATAGTCAGCACTTTCATAGCCTTCCCTGGGACTAATGTCAAGAAAAAGTTTAATATGGCTTGTATTTTAAGCTTATGCTTTTGGGGGTACATTCTCAGGTCTTTTTTCATGTGGGAACTTCAAAATATAACTGCCATTACATGGTAATGGATGTTAAAGAATACAGAGTCCTCATTCAAAGATTAAAACATACTTTTGTATTAGTCCTTCAAGGACAGACTTTCAAATTGTTTGATTCTAATAACCCCATGTTATGAACACAATTGATTACTCTTCATCTTGTAAACTTTAGTGGTCTATGCAAACTCTCATCCATTGATCCAGATTTTGGAGTTTCAGTTATGGGTGAAAATGTTTTCAAACTTTTATTACCCCTATCATGATATGCAAGGTGTGTAGACAAAAGTATTTTACTCAGCCTGACTACATGAAAAGATAAATACTGCCACAATCCAAGTGACCCAAAACGCAGGATACTAGCTTCCCCTCAAGAAGAAAAGTCTCAGACCTATGAAAAGGACAACCATTCTAATAAAAATATTGTATTTACTTAGAAGCATTCAGAATGTTAACAAACAGCTGCAATTTTTTTTTGCAATTACAGAGTGGTATTCAGTTAACAAAACAACAATTATTTCATATAAGCTGCATCATAGACAACTGTAGATGAAAAAAAAAAAAACTACCATCCCCATATATAATTAATTTGTGCTGTGCAACAACAAGAACCTGCTTTAAATTTCCATGCCAATTTAAAACCCCCATACTATACTAGGCAATGTTAGCTGTTATTGAAAATGCCACCAGGGCAGGGCTATCTGAATAATTACCATGGGTTATTGTTTACAATTATGGAAATTTTCAATAAAAAATAAAATTAAATTAAAAAGTCATATTTGGTAGTTTTTGTTAACTATACAAAAATACATTGTACAGTGAAACAAATCTTGTTGGGCATGGTGGCTCACACCTTTAATCCCAGCACTTGGGAGGCAGAGGTAGGAGGATTGCCATGAGTTCGGGGCCACCCTGAGACTACAGAGTGAATTCCAGGTCAGCCTGGGCTTGCGTGAGACCCAACCTCAAACAACCAAAAAAAAAAAAAAAAAAAAAAAAAAAACAATAAAAACCCCCAAATCTTACACAGCCTTACATTTCAATTTTTTTCTTTAAAGAGAGTGGGTTATGTACAGAGCGGTTTAAATGCTTTATGGACAAGAAACAAAACTGCACTAGGTCTGGGCGTGGTGGCGCATGCCTTTAATCCCAGCATTCAGGAGGCAGAGATAGGAGGATTGCTGTGAGTTTGAGGCCACCCTGAGACTATATAATGAATTGCAGGTGAGCCTGAGCTAGAGTGAGACCCTACCTCCAAAACAAAAAACAAAACAAAACAAAACAAAACAAAACAAAACAAAAAACTGCACTAGGACCAAATTATTCATCATCATCTTCTTCTTCTTCACTCTCATCTTCGTCATCTTCCTCCTCTTCCTCATCCTCTTCATCTTCCTCATCTTCTTCTTCCTTTTTTTTCTTGTTCTTTTCAGCCTTGATAACTCCTTTTTTTGCTGCACCAGGTTTTCCTTTAGCTCTATAGGCAGAAATATCCATTCCTTACTTTTTCTTCAGCTTGGCAGCTTCCTTTTCATAAAGCTGCTTGTCATCCATAGCCAAAGGAGGCCTCTTGAACTTCTTTTTTTTTCCCCTTTAGGAGGGATATAGGCTTTCATTTATCTCTCATAATGAGCCCTGTCCACCTTGGTCATGTCTCCAAAATTTCCTTTTTTCTTTAGCAGACATGGTCTTCCACCTCTCTGAGCACTCCTTAGAGAACTCCGAGAGCTGACAGAAGCATCTAGATGCTTCTTGTGTTCCTCCTGGCCGGTTTGCACAAAGAATGCATATGATGACATTTTGCCTCTCGGCTTCTTAGGGTCTTCTTTGTCCATCTTTAGTTGACTTTTTTCTTCATTGCGGCACTGAGAGTCATCCAGTTGCCTGTCCTGCTCTCACTTGCCCTGGCACTGTCTCTGTGGAGTTCAATGTTCTACAATGGCTGTGGAGAGCGGGAGCCAGATGTAGTCTCCTCACTCTCTGCTCTGTCCATTTCTAGTATTTCTGATTGGGTTTGCCTTCAGTATTTCTATTTCCTTACTCGTGTCTTGTATTGACCTCCTTACTTCATTATGTTGGTTTCCTGTGTTCTCCTTTAGCAGTTTGCTTTCTTTTTTGATTCCCATGATTTCTTTGAACATATTTATAATCATTCTTTTCAAATCTTTGTCAGGCATTTCATCTAGATCAGTCTCTCTGGAGGTTATTTCTGATGGATTTACATTTTTTTTTGGTAGAAATATATTATCTTGCTTTTTTGTGTTTCCTGTATTGTAATGTAGAGATTTTTGCATCTTGAGTTAATTTGATGCCTTGATTTTCTAATTATCTGCAATATTCTTAAAAGTGTAAACCTGATGTAATATACTTCAGGGTAGAAGCTTAAAAGTGCCTCTTATGCAAATATTCTTATACTCTGAGTGGAGCAAAATACAGGCAAATTCTAAAATTCAACTGAGCAATGTACACATTCAATCAAAACCAGTGTGGAGTCTTTACATAAGAGTGCATATTAAAAGAAACAGATAAAATAAAAATGTCAAAGTTTCTAAGGGGTGTGTTGTCCCCACACTCTTAATCCTGTCAATGGGGAGGCTGAGATTTCTGGTCTGTAAGGGTTCCAGGTCAGCCTGGGGCCAAGTGAGATGCTGCCACCAAAATAATAGAAGAAGAAGACAAAAGAAGTATAAATCAGGAAGCAACAAAGGACAATCCCCAAATACAGCTTATTTAATAATGGCAAAGCCGACAATCCATCAAATCTAACACAAAACCTACCCTGTCATGGAAGGTGCAGTTAGCACTTCCAATACAGGCCTATATACCAGGCTTTGTGGCAAGTACTGACCCAGAGTAAGCAGGCCCCTTTACATTTTGGGATGGCTTTGGTCTCAGCTATGCTGTGTGCCCACTTGGTTCCCTCTTTACTGCACGTTGGGCTCAGCTAGGGTGGTTATTTTGGTAGTTCCACTACTCTGATCACCTGTGCTGAGTGGCTTGTCTCCCTTCCCTTGGTCTCCAGTTGTTGCTGGCACCGGTGGTTGAGGAAGAGGAGGCTCTGGAGGGTGCCTGAAGTTGTACCAGAGCTACACAGCTGGTGCCCATGATCCTCTTCCTCATGAACTGTTCAGCTGGTGCCTGCTATCTTCTCCTTTGTTTCTTTATTCTGTGAAGAGGCTGGTGTGAGTAACATCTCTATCAGACCTTCTAAAGCTTAGGGTCCATTGCAGACGAAGTGGTGGAAAGAATGTAGAGCCAAAGGAATGGTAGGACTCCTCCCAGTGCACTTTTCCAGACAAAAAAAATGACCTGGATATCCATGACCTTGCAGTGCCTGACACTACCAACACAGGAACCTCATAATAGGAGGAAAAGCTGATGACGTCAAAATAAAGAGAGACTATTTGAGAGGAGGAGGGGATATGATGGAGAGTGGACTTGTGAAGGTGAAAGTGGGGGAGGGGAGGAAATTATCATTGTTTATTGTCCATAATTATGAAAGTTGTCAATAATAAAACGTTTTAGAAAAAGAAAATTAGTAAAATTTGACAAAAGTTCAGTTTTTTTTTGGAGCAGTTCCACTTTGCAGGGTTTTAGAGAGTCTTTATTGGCCATATGACTATAAAAATAACAGCAGCTACCAGCAACAAAAGTCCTATTCTTATATCCAAAATAATGGAGAAAGCTGAACAATTGCCTTCGAAAAGAACTGAGAGCTGCATTCATGCTTATTTGGCTCCTGGATAGCTGTGAAGGTTGCTCAGATACACTGTTCCTACCAGTGACTGAGGCAATTTCACAACCTTGATATTAGCCCAGTTGGTCAAGATACGTGAGAGGTGTTCCTTTTGCTGAGGATTTTTTTGGCTATCCAAGGCCTTTTGTGCTTCTGAATGAATTTTGGGACTGGTTTTCCTAGCTCTGTGAAGATTGTTACTGTGATTTTGATTGGAATTGCATTGAATCTGTAAGTTGCTTTCACTTAGGATGGTCATTTTAATGACATTAATTCTTCTGATCCATTCCACCTTCTCATGTCTTCCTCCAGTTCTTTCTTCATTAGTGTTATGCTTTCATTGTACAAGTCTTTTTTAAAATTTTTTTCTTTATTAATTTGCAAGCAGAGAGAGAGAGAGAGATAAGAGAGGCAGATAGAGAATGGTCACACCAGGGCCTCTAGCCACCGCAAACAAACTCCAGATGCATGTGCCCCTTGTGCATCTGGTTTATGTGGGTCCTGGAGAATTGAACTAGGATCCTTGGGCTTTGCAGGCAAACGCCTTAACCGCTAAGCCATTTCTCCAGCCCCTGTACAAGTCTTTTATTTCCTTGGTTGGAGATATTCCAAGATATTTATTTTTTGTGCTATTGTAAATGGGACAGCTTCTTTGATTTCTTTCTCTTTATGTTTGTCATTGGTATATATGAAGGCTATCAATTTTTCTGGGTTGACTTTATATTCTTCCACTTTGTTGATAACATTTATCACTTCTAGGAGGTTTTTGGTGGAGTCTTTTGGATTTCTTATGTATAGAATCATCTCATCTGCGAATAGGGTGAGTTTGACCCCTTCCTTTTCAATTTGAATTTCTTTTACTTCTTTTTCAAGTTTTGACTTGAGCTAAGATTTCAAGTACTATGTTGAAAATCAGTGGTGAGAGTGGGAACCCCTGTCTAGTTCCAGTTCAAGTTTTTCCCCATTTAGTATGATATGGGCTTTAGGTCTATTGTATATTGCCTTTATTATGTTGAGATATCATCCCTTCATCCCAGAGTTCCAGTAAATTTAGAATGTTGTTGAAGAACCAGCTTTATCTACCCCAGTGTTGCAGTCAGGTTTATATTGCTGGCAGAAAACACCTGACCAAGAGCAGCTTGTGGGGGAAAAAAAGGTTTATTTTGGCTTAAAGACTTGAGGGGGAATCTCCATAATGGCAGGGGAAAATGATTACATGAGCAGAGAGTGGACATCACCTCCTGGCCAACATCAGATGGACAATAGCAACAGGAGAGTATGCCAAACATTATCCTGCCCCCAAGAATACACAGCTTCCAAAAGGCTTTAATTCCCAAATTGTGATCGTGTGGGGCCTAACATTCAGAACACCTAACTTTATGGGGGACACCTGAATCAAATTGCTACATCCAATGTTTAGCAATGTTCTACTAAAATGAAACACAATTTTTACATCCAATAAGATTTTATTTGCTCCTTCTATAGTGTAAAAGTATTATTTTGTAACTTCCTTAAGAAAGTCTTAATCCAACCCTCCCTACTAAAATTTATTCCTATGCATGTTATAATAGGGAGATGTTCATTAATAGGTCTCTTCCTATTCTATTTTGGGGCTGAAGAGATAGCTTAGTAATTAAGGTGCTTGCCCACAAAGTCAAAGAACCTAGGTTAAATTCTCCAGGACCCATGTAAGCCAGATGTGCAAAGTGGCACATGTGCCTGGAGTTTGTTTGCAGTTCCTGATGGGCCCATCCTCTCTCTCTCTCTCTCTCTCTCTCTATCTGCCTCTTTCTCTCTCAAATAAATAAATAAAAATAAACTTATTTTGAAAATATATAACATATATATATATATTTACTCAAAGTTCAATACGACTCAAGAATATACTATGAAGGTTTCTTCTGGCTTTGTTCCTCATATCTTGGCTTTCTTCCTTCTTTGATTTTAAAAGACCCTTTCACAAATTTAAAATTGAACATGTGGTATGAAGATTGCTCAGTGGTTGAGGCTTTTGCTTGAAAAACCTAAAGACCCATGTTCAATTCCCCTGTACCCATGTGAAGCCAGATGCACAAGGTGGTGTATGTGTCTAGAGTTCATTTGCAATGGTTAAGGAGTCCTGGTATGCCCCTTCTCTTTCTCTGTCTCTATCTGCCTCTTTCTTTCTCTCACTCTCTCTCTCTTAAATACAATTAAAATTAAACATATTTTGTCTTCAAATTGCAGATATAAATTGCATACATGATTAAAAATTTCAGGTACAGTTTACAACTATTACCATATTCATTATATCTAAATTTCAACATAGCCATCACTGATAGTGGTTTGAACTTTCTCTCTGAGCCACTAAAAACATTTCTTGTTTAATGCAGGATGTTTTCATAACTTGTCTGACCTCACTGAGTAAGCAACATCTCCTTTGCTGAATAAACAACAGCTTTAAATTGTTAGCATAAAATACCATTCATTGCAAGTTAATAAGTACATAAGGTAAATTTAAGCACTGTTTAACTCAGTATCTTCTAAACTGTCACAGGCTCTAAATAAGAAGGGATGGACTACAAGAATGCACTTTTGTGGTTCCTACCTTTGTAGCTCTCTTCCATACCTAGGTAAGGACATTTCTTCCCAACTGCACAGGAATACCTGTTCCACACTGTGGTGCCATTCTTGATCTGAGGCTGGAGGCTGTACACATCACAGCCCCAAACCTAATGAGTTCTCAACATGCCAAATAGCATAGCTCAATATGCCAACCACACATGGTAATGAAAATCCAGCATGCAATGCACCCCAAAGCAATAGAAACCAACCAAGAAGTTGCTTCCTTCTTTGTGGTGGGGATGTGAGATGGAGAAATTTGCCCCTGTCTAGTTTGCCACATTCTTCACCAAAGAGCAAGTATTTTCCCATCCTCTGCAATCTCCTTATCTTGTCCAGATTTCCAGTGATCTACTCACATCTTGCTTGACTTTCTGGATGACCTTGAAGTCATTGACAGTATGGTGCTATGTGGTATTCTCTGGCATGTTCAGGTGATCCAAATTACTTAAGACCTGATCATGACAGGCAGCAGATGAGTTAAAAGAGCCCCGAGGCAAAACTGTTAAGTGGATATTATTGTCTGTTCTACATGATTTCCATTTCTCATACTTTCTACTGATTCAGAACAGAATGCATTCTCCTCATGAATGACTGCTTGAGGCCTTTTAAAACTGTTCTTAAAAAAAAAACTGTTCTAGGGATAATATTCACCATACAAATGCCACCATCCTGTTTGTAGTATTATTTGGTTAAGATACAAAAGCCTTCAGCAATTCTGTAAGATCCACCCAGTTTCTTCTAAAGCCAAACCAAAGAATTGAGCAGAAATCAGATTGACATCCCATCCTGCATCTTTTAGAATTTTAATGATTTTAACAAGTGTCATCTTGTATTTCATTTGGTCTTTTCAATGTGCCAGGGGAAGTTTCAGAGTTATATGCTTGGACTTGTGCACTACACTGCATAGGTTAAGGACCAATTTACTCTCAGATCTGCTAGGGCATTTTGCATATTTCCATGTGGTTCAATATCAGCTGTATTTTTAAAAGCAGCACAGTCAGTGACTTTGCCCTATCACCTAAGGATTTGCTAGGGTGATAAATCCTGTGTCTTGATCAAATAAATAAAAATTTATTTGTGTGATCTTATAATATGGCCTTCTTATCGAGGCACCCTCTAAATCCCTAAAGCATTCCAATGATGATTGCCAATGTAACATGGATACTTTATAGAAGTTTAGAAGGACCATCAGACTGGGATGTACCTCTAGGCCTTAAGAAGAAGAAAAAAGAAAGCAACAAATGGAATTTTTTTATGGCCACCACAATTAACATTATTTTTAATTTTTTATTTCTACAAACAATTCTGTAATTAGTATTCTTACACCAATGTTTTATACCTATATAAGAATTTCTCTATGATTTATATATACAATTTCAGTATTATTTGGTCACAAGTTGCATGCCTTTTATATTTTACAAACTCCTTTAATGCAGTTCTTCAAAAAAGCTGTAATAATTTAATAACTTTAATTTAATAACATTTAATAACTTCCATGCTCTGCCAATGCTGTTCATTTAAAAATATTTAGCAGACATGATTGATAATAGTGAAATTTCATATTTTTATTTTAACTTTTTAAGATTATTTTTATTTATTTGACAGAGAGAAAGAGGGAGGGAGAGAGAGAGAAAGGGAATGGGCACACCAGAGCCTCCAGCCACTGCAAATGAATTCCAGATGCATGCACCACCTTATGTATCTGGCTTACGTGGGTCCTGGGGAATCAAACCTCGTCCTTTGGCTTTGCAGGCGAACACCTTAATCACTAAGCCATCCATCCAGCCCTATTTCAATTTATATTATTATAATTGCTAATGAATTTGGAGGTCTTTTAATGTGCTTGTTCCTTCAATTTTTGTCCTCTATGAATAGCCTATTCTTGTCTCTCCTCTTTTTTTTTTTTTCCTGAGGTAGGGTCTCACTCTAACCCAGCCATATCTAGAATTCACTATGTAGTCTCAGGGTGGCCTTGAACTCTCTCTTCTACATCTGCCTCCCGAGGGCTGGTATTAAACACCACCATACCCAGTTTCTTTTTTCTTTTCATAGTATTTTTCATTTTACTTGTTAAAGTTTGCTTTGATATACTCTTTGATATACTCTATTTGATGTGCACACTGATTTGTCTTTTCCCTCTTTTCCTATTCATTGTACAAAATGATTAATTCTTGATATACTCAAATCTTTTCGTGGTGTGTGCTCTTTGGATCCTGTTTTAAAAAGCCATTTCCACCCAAAACACATGAAAGATTGCAGCTATATCTTCTAATGGCAAATCAAAAACTCGCTTTTCATGCTTAGTTTGTTTCTGTCTATGTGAAAGTCCATTTTTATGTATGTGGAGAGATAGACAATTCTGTGTTTGATATGTTCAAGGTCACATATTCTTGGCAGTCTTTAAATGTTAAGTGGATATTGTATTTGAGTTATTACCTGCATAAACAATCTGTAGGATAGAAACGTTTCAGGTACTTTTTCTTCATTTTAGAATTGCCCAAATTTATGGAAAATTGTAGGGTTTAAGACAAGACATGGGTCAATATGGATTAGAATGTACTTGTTGGCAAAATGCCAATTAAAATAACTTTCTATTTGACTAAACTTTAAGGAGAAATAACATCCAAGCATCATATTCTTCAAATTTGTTTATAAATCTGGATTTCAAAATTATTTACTTTGCTTAATCACTTAAAATTGGTTAGTTTAGAACTGATATCACTGTACAATAAATTATGTCAACCAAACATGTCCAAAACACTAAACCATGACATACAAACAAAAAGGAAAAGAAAGGTTTCCAGGTATGCCGATATCTTGAGGTAGGATTCCCATTGCTGTATTCATCTATTAGGAATTCAATACCAGTGACAGGAAACCCAAGTTTTGAGCCAAGGGGTCTTAACTGGCTCACATATCGAAAAAAGTGTAGAGACTGTCAACATTCCAGGTCTCAGACAAAAGTGCCAGACCTCGAGTTAGAAGCTTTTCCATTGCTTATGCCATGCTCAATCTTAGCTTCTCATCTACTGATGGCATCACAGCTGCAGATTCTATGGAAGAGAGCAAGGAGCTCTTGTTCTATCTCACTTATAGGTCCTGTAGGATTTGCAAGAATTTGTTCTTAGTGAATAACGTAGTTCAGAGTTAGAATAAAAGGTGACTGGCCACAGGCATCTGAACCACCAAATGCTCAATATATTTAGACTTCCATTTAAGTAACTATCTCATACAGGGGTAAAGGAAAACTCACTTAATCCTGGAAATTGGTGAGCAATATCCCTGAGTCAGAACACTCATGTGTTCTCTTGAAATACTTGCAATATGTTATTACATGAATAGATTAAAAGAAGAACTCAGCTCACAGCTTGTTTTGGGAAGGGAGTGACAGATAACCTGACAAAATCAGGAATAAAGGTTAGAGGTTAAGCACAGTCCAGAGACAGTGAGGTATCTATAGTGCTGTTGGACCAATGTGCCCTCCCTGTATACCACCAAAACTGACCAGGACATCATTGAACTGAGCTGCCAAGGAAGAGCCCTTGTAGGCAATGAATAGCTATGCCACTCCGCTACCCTGGACACTACAGCAATCATGATGGGGAAGTCATTACAGAGATGGAAGTTCCCAGCCCCGCTTCACTTAGCTGTCTCCTTCCTGCTCACACTCACCCCACACTTGTGAACTTCTGAGCCAGCAGAGATAACTACATTGATTTTATTTTTTCTGTTCTCTCTTTCTATGGACCCTAAAAACATTAACAAGGATTCATATTATATCTGAAAATATTCATTTTTGGTCACATCCATGATAATAATAGCTCTTCCTTTAAAAAGAGAATAAAGTTAAAAAAAATAAAATGTTCAGACACATAAAAAACTACAAGTATTCAATAGAAGGGTTTTTTTCCCCTGAAAAATCAGTGCATAGCCATCATTTCCCATAAAATAAATTTACTACCAGAAATAAAATACAATATCCTATTCCATTGTATTATGGTTCAATAAACATTGTGCTCATAGACTAAAAATAAAAAACAAAAATAATGTTATATAAAGACTAAGAAAGATTTCACAGAAATGAATGTTTAACTCCTCAATTTAAATTTGCAATATATCCCAGCACTTGGGAGGCAGAGAGGAGGATCACTGTAGGTTTGAGGCCACCCTGAGACTATAGAGTGAATTCCAGGTAAGCCTGGGCTGGAGTGAGACCCTACCAAGAAAAATAATAATAAAAATAAATAAGTAAATAAATTGCAATAGAGACTGTTTGGACAGATACCATAGTTTCCAAACCATAATGTTGACCTATTATTGTATTTATTTATTGTTTTTGTTTGTTGTTTTGAGGTAGGGTCTTGCTGTAGCTCAGGGTGACCTGGAATTCACTATGTAGTCTCAGGGTGGCCTCGAACTCATGGTGATCCTCCTACCTCTGCCTCCCGAATGCTTGGATTAAAAAGGGGTGTGACAACACTCCAGGCAACATTTGTTTATTCGTACATAGGTACCTTAAGCTATCAAGAAAAGCAAATCTGTATAAATGGTTATACTTTAAGATGATGAATGAAAAGTTTAAATTGGTCAGGCACAGTGGCACATGCCTATAATCCAAATTACTCAGGAGTTTGAGGCAGAGAATAGCTTGAATCCTCAGGCTGGAGATCCTTGCCAACATAGACCCCATCTAAAAAATGCTGAAGTTGGGCATTCAATATTCTATATTAATCCTAAATTTTCCAGTTTCACACCTTCTCTTACCATCCTATAGGCATCAGGAAAGACCACACTAAAATCAATAGAGAACAGGAGGTAAGATGGTGGTATTTAATATATCTTCAAGGCTTGAGAACTCATTCATTCAGCAAAATGCAAAAGGATCCTACATCCAATTAATAAGAAATTTTAATTACCAAAGAATGAAATGAAGTGTTTTTATTCAAAGAAAACCCAACATATTCTTCTTCTTAGTAAGTAATCTCACCCCTTAATAAGAATATGAAGAACATCAGGTTGGGACCCTTCAGACTCATCACCAAACACACAAACCTAATTTTTCCATTTGTATTTTCCCTTCCCTTCTTTCCTTCCTTTCCTGTCTCTTTTTTCCTTCTTTTCTTTTCTCTTTCTTCTTTTCTTCCTTCCTTCTGCCTTTCCTTCCTTCCTTCCCTCCTTCCCCCCTTCCTTCCTTCCTTCCTTCCTTCCTTCCTTCCTTCCTTCCTTCCTTCCTTCCTTCCTTCCTTCCTTCCTTTGTTCCTTCCTTCGTTCCTTCCTTCCTTCCTTCCTTCCTTCCTTCCTTCCTTCCTTCCCTTCCTTCCTTCCTTCCTTCTTTGTTTCTCTCCTCTCTTTCTTTCGATGTTGAATTCAAGACATGTCCCTAAACCATTAAAGGACCAATTCCTCAATCCTTCACCTCTGTTCAACCTTTTTTCCCATTTAGTCAAATCAAAGACTTCTACAAAATTTCTCTTCCCTTGCTTTATCTTTGACTTTCTTTTCTTCTTAATTAATTCCAAAAGCATAAACATACTCTATTCATTTTTTGAGAACAAAAAATAATTAAGCAGGAAGCCTTATTTTGCTATACAAACTTCCTACTCTAGTTTTCATATCTTTTATATTCATAGCAAAACATCTCTAAAGACTTACTTGAATTCATTTTTTCCATTTCCTCACCAAGCACTCATGCTGCCAGCTATCTTATCTAACTTCTGTCCAAACTTCTCTATTGCTACTGCTTTTATTGTAACAATGTTCTATATAGTGCAAAACCCAATGTGCCCTTGACTTATCAGTTGCCATTGATATCATTGGTGCTTCCTTCTTTATGATACATTTCTACTCTCAACTTTTCCACACTATATTTACACCATTTTTTTCTTGTCATAGTCTCAATTCCTTCTTCTTCTACTTTTTTTTATTTTTTAAACTTTTTGAAAACTTCCATTAATATAGACAATAAAGCATGATAATCCCCTCCCACACTCCCCATTTCTTCCCTCCCAAATCCAACCTCCATTAAATCCCTTATTTCCAATTAGTCTCTTCTCTTTTGATGTCATCATTTTTTCCCTCCTATTAATCAGGTCTTGTTTAGGTAGTGTCAGGTCATGAAAATGAAGGTCATTTTGTGTCTGGAAGCAGTCCTACCTTTCCTTTGTCTATTCCATTCTTTCTGCCACCTCCTCTGCAATGGTGGCTGAGCCTTGAAGGGTGTGATAGAGATGTCTCACATAGGACTGAATACTCCACTGTCTCTTCTCTGCACTTGTACACCTGCACACATGCCAAAAGTAAGAATCAACAGATTGTCAAATTCCATTTCTGTTTTGTTTACAAAGATGAACTAAACAAGTAGAAGTTAGAAAGAAATAAGTAACAAAAAAGTATTTCACATAAATATTAACAAACCCTCAAAGTGACCTTTTTGCTATTAAAAACAATATAGAGTCTAATCTGAATAACACTGGATGAAGTGGGGACAGGGATTCACTTTATATCATTCAAGATGGAATCCCAAAGATGGTATTACTGTCAGAACTCTGTAGAATAAATATTAAGACATTGAAATAAAGTAATTGTTGGGTAGAAGTTCTTGAAGAAGTAAGCTCAATAACAGGCTTTAACCTACTATGCTAAAATAGAAATATTATTTAAGAATATAGTAGATTTAGATAACAAAAACTAAGTACTGTATCTTGAGAATACACATTAGAATACACTGAACCTTTGCCAGTCCAAAAAGACATTGGCAATGTTTTTCCTCATTTAAGTTTAAGTATTACATTAAAACATAAAAATTACATGTGATGGTTTGATATACATCATACAATATTAACTTGGCATAAACATGTATATTCCTTAGAATTTATCATTTAATGATAAATACATTCAAAACATTTTTAGCTTTTTGAAATATACAACATATTATCACTGTTTATACTCATCCTGCTGAGCAATCACAGACCAGAACTTTTAATTTCTATCCAATTATAAAGTACTCATTGTTCAACCTTTCTCCATCCCACCTTCCCCTCTCCTACCTAAACCCCTCTGTGAGATCATCCTTGTTTTAACGTTTTACATAGGAGTATGATCATGGAGTCCTTCTCTTTCTGTGTCTGGCTTTTTCCCACTTAATTTAATGATCTCATTCCATACAGGTTGTCAAAGACTTAGAGGACCCTACCCCTGTATCAGAGCAGAACAGACAATATTTACACAACTAGTCAAAATGTTTTCAGTCCTGTAAGGCCAGCCACTATGCCAAGTGTTTTGTTTACGTGACTCATCTATCCCTTGCTACAACAGAATGAGATTGCTATTATGAAACATACTTATGATCAAACTTGCTAAAAAAAATGTTACAAGGAGATAGAATTCTACCTCTAGCTTGAGTGTCTTCTGAGCTATCCTCCTAGCCACTTCAGTATACTTTCTACTGGAATGATTAATTCTGAGCAGGTTACTCAGCATATGGATTAAACATTAGAATTAAGTTTCAATAAGACTTTTAAAATACTTTATTTATTTATTTATTTATTAGTAAGCAATGAAGGGAGTGGGGAACAGGCATGCTAGGGCCTCCTGCCACTGCAAATGAATTCCAGATCCAAGTGCTACTTTGTGCATCTGGTCTTCGTGGGTACTGGGGAAATCAAAACTGGACTGTCAGCAAGTAAGTACCTTTAACCGCTGAACCATTTCTCTAACCCTCAATAAGGTTTTTTTTTTTTAAGTTCTCTTAATTTTTATTTGGATCAAAAATGGAAAGTCCAAGCCAACTAATGACTTTGATAACTCAACATTAAAATAATATATGAGTTCCCAAAACTTTTCTTGGAAGTACATTCATAGCCTTAAATATCTTTGTTTTCTTAAAAGCAATAGCATGAACATAAATGAACTATTTGTTGGACTCCTGACCTTAGGTGGACAAGTAATGTTATTCTACTGGATAGTCTATTTATAATCTGTCCATAACCTTCTTGAACTAATTCTGAAGTCACTAATGAGCCATAAAAAATTTTTAAGACAGCATATTTAGCCTTAAAATACATATCAAGTACATCAAAGAGGAGAAGCAAACATGTTCTCTCTGCTTTATATACTCTCTCAAACTTTATAGTCCCTATTTACTCTTTAAAATTTCATCAGATGATTGATGTCAATAGTTAACTTTAAACTCTCCTGTTAACTGAGTAGCAATACTATTTATTAATGTTTATTACTTATACAACATAATGGATTTCAGCATGTCATTTTATATGTACATAATGTACTTGAATCATATTATAATCCAATTATTTTCTCTTGGCCCCCTACACTTCCTCTTACTGGTCTGCTTCATCATCCTAAATACAAATTGACTTAAAGGTAACTTCGCAGAAGTCAAAGAACAAGAATGGAAAGTGGAAAGAGTGAGTGTGATAGTAGAGACTATAGGAGAGAAACATGGAAAAATAACAGTTCACAAGATGTGAAGGACAGTGCTCACCCATGTGCCAGTTTCACTTAAATTATCTTTCTTTATCTTTTATTTTCTTTTGAGATAGGATCTCATGAGATATGTGGCCTTGTACTTACTGTGTAGCCAAGGATTATTTTGAATTCTTGATCCTTCCCAGTGCTGGAATTTCAAACATATATCACTACACCTGGTTTATGCAGTGCTGGGGATCAAATCCAGGGGTTCCTGCATGCTAGGCAAGCATTCTACTAATTCTGCCATATCCCTATCCTGTCCATTTGCCCTTTTGAACAGATAAGTCTCATTTTTCCCTAGATTTAAAAAAATTTCTATAAATTACTTTTGGTTTCTCAACTCAAAGGATAGCCTTACACTTTTATTATTAATATTTTCCTCCAAAATAATTAAACACATTAAATGGAACTTATGAGTACAGAAAGGAATTTTGGCAGTTTTGATTAGATTACAAATATATCAGGTATGTAGGATAGATATTTCACAGTGGCTTTATCAAGTTTGGAGTTTTATTATTCTTAAAAGTAAAACTGTCTGCAGAGGCAATGCAGAGCTGATATTGTAGGCTCACCATGTCAGGAAACACTAGCCATTCTACTTTATTCCTTTGTGGTCTGGGCCTGTGAGGTCTGACTATTGATTATCTGTCTGCACATATGCATATATCTGAGAATCTGTCGGTAAGTGTATGTATATACCCAAAATACATATATATGAAGTACGGCATGGCAGTGTACTCTCACAGTATGCAGTAATTCACTTCTATATTCAGTGCTTCTAGATCAATAGAGATTCAATCATTCATTCTTCTTAAACCATATATACATGCATATACACACATACATGCACATAAATTTTTTTGAATCAAATATATCTTCTTCCAAAAAATGTTCCTTTCATGATTAATTGACATTTAAGCCTATGATAAATGAATCCCTCCTAAGACCCATTAGTTCTTTAAGTTCAGGAAAAAAGCTTAACTTAAACAAAAATGAAGCTGGGTATGGTGTCACACACCTTCAGTTCCAGCACTTGTGAGGCTGAGGTAGGAGGATTGTTGTGAGTTTGAGGCCACCCTGAGACTACAGAGTACATTCCAGGTCAGCCTGGGCTAGAGCAAGACCCTATGTTAAAAAAATGAAAATAAAAAAGAAATATGAGTAAATGTTACCTTAAAAGGAAAAAAGAAGTGAAGGAATGAAATAAACATTATTATCACTGCTTTACTAACTGACCGGCATCTGCATATGATGACTCTTAATAATCGTAGCATAATACAAGTTAAATATTTCTTATTTCCATTTTTGAAGATAAGACAGAATATTTAGAATGACATTTTTTTGGATATGTTTTTATTGAGATACAGAATAACATACAGGAAGACAAACAAATAAGTAGGACAATACATTTCATCAGGTCCAGTTGGACATCATCCTTTCCAGTACCTCAGTTGCTTCATCTATATCCTTTCATAGTCAACAGAAATGTCTGCTTATAGACTGAAAAAAATCCTTAAGGCAGTACCCACTGCAGTAGGAAAAAGAAAGAGCTGGAATGGGAGGGATTCTGGGAGCCAGTCAGTAGCCAAGGGGTACCATCTTGCCAACACTTTGTTAAATACAAGCTGAGAAGTAGCAGAGAGCACATGATCCTCTGAGCTCTTGTCTCCATAGACAGGACAAGGTAAATGAGCACGCACTACCTCTGTCCTATTGTATACGTGACTAGATGGGAACATCTAGGTTGCTGTGTGACGAGTGGCTTTTTTTCTTTCAAAACTCATCCTTCAGAGGGTCAGCTCTGAAGCTCAGAGCTGGTATTAGCTGCTCTTCCATGATGCTAATCAGTGAGTCCAGAGCCATGCAGATGTCTCTCACTGTCTGATGAAACAATATCAAGGAGTTGCGAGTGATCATTTTTTTCAAATGCTGCTTGTAGGTCAAATTAAGATAAGAAACGGAGAGCTGACAGTTGGTCTGATCAACATGGAAGTAATTGGTCACATAGTTTTATTGGAGTTCTGGAGGAAATGCCTCAGTGAAAAGAAGTTGAAAGAAGTTAGAGAAAAATAATTGGAAATAATAATTGTAAGAAATTTTAGCAAAGACTTTTGTTGCCAAAAGAAGAGAAAAACAGAATGGGAGATACAGCTGGCAGGAGAAAATAAGATCAAAATTACTTTCTTTTCAATAGAAAAAAAATATGGTAATATATCTGTTTGCTTGCAGAAATGATGAGAAAAGAATAAAAAGCAATAGTGGAAGAAAATGGAGACAGCAATATCTAGAGTGACATGATATGGGCTCTTGAGCATAGGAAAGGAGTTTGTCTGGCTATCTTAGGAAAAAGAAAGTTGATTTATCATAACAGATATGAAGACAGATTACAAATGGACAAATGCTGGTAGATGGTTATGGGGAGGGGAAAGTTGGTGGATTTATAGAAAGTCTCATCTGAGGTTTTTAAATTTCTTAGTAAAATGAGTTCAAAGTGAGGATGGAAAAGCAATGTTGGATGTTTGAGGAGAGGTAGCAAAGTATGAAATACACATCAAAACTTACAAGGTTTTGTACATTATTGGCAAGTCATTCTTCATTGGCTCATATCGGGAGTAGAAAAGCATTAGTCATAAAATTAAATAGCTGACAACTTAAGCATTATTCATCCAAAGAACAAAATATATGAGCATGCCTGAACTTACTGCTCTCACACACCCCAAATCCCGACAGTTATCTTGTATGACTTATCTAACATCAAAGTGTTGGGTTTCAACATGTTTGCTTTTTATTGCAAAATTTCACATTGGCTATCAAGAACTACAAACCGATTTCCTTTCAGACTCTTGACATTCTGTTATTAGTTACTTGTTAACAAGAGGAGTATCGGCCATGAAGCCTTCCTAGGGATGGGCTGGTTATGTGTGTTTCTGTCAATAGGAAAGAAATTATACTTTACATTGTTTCTTCTGTAGATTTTGCTAATTCTTGACTGCCACGAGGGAGTAAAGCTCAGGGCCTTCTGGTTCATGTTGGTAATGGTGTACCAGGAGGCCACCAGCATCAGCACAGATAGCTCAAAGCTGTACAGACACTTTTTTTTTTCCAGGTTAACTCCCCTTGTGGGGGGAAAAAAGGAAATTATGTTTTTAGGTCTATCTTAATGTACTCATAAAAGGGAGCAATTTTTTCTCTGTTCCCAAAGAACATGAAATCGCTTCTATCTCAGCTGGCACTCTGAAAAAAAAAAAAAAAAAAAAAAAAAAAAAAAAAAAGAAAAGAAAAGAAAGAGAAAAAAGAAAAAGGAAAGAGACTGAGATTTACAAATCATTTCATTTTAACATCCAATATGTTTTCAATAAGAAATTATGTCTAATTTTAAACTATGTTTAATTTTATTTAAACTATGTTTAATTTTATATTAAGGATCCAATGGTGGGCCTATTAGCAAAAACTTTGGCTTAAATTTGAAGTAGATGATAAAATGTGAATAATGGATAGGGAGAGAAGATAGAAGAGTAATTTTATATATGTTAAATCCCAGGTTTAATATTTTTAGGAATATCAGTGCTTTGACTTGTTAATATTGAATTCACTTTCCAGTTATCATTTGTGTAACAGTAAGTGGAGGATGAATGAGTTCTGCGGCAACCAGTGATACCTCCAAATGTTCCCCAGACATACAAGAGGCTTCCTGCTGCTTGCAGTTACAGGGAATAAAACTAAAGAGAACTCCAGGAAGAAAGATGATTGTGTCTGATGTCCCTGGCCTATGCAATAATACTCTCCTCATATGGCATCAATTTGTTAATATTAAAATTAAACTGATTACATTTTATATTGAACTTGCATACTTTCAAAAGCAAGAAAATTTGAGATTCCAATCCTTCAAAAGAGGAAAACTGTGTGCCATACTATACTGAGGAGACTTGTGATCAATTTAGATTATTCATTGAGTTTTGAACATGTTTAAAGCAACCAGAGAAAAGTTAACTAGACTTTAACTTACAAATTATAATTTGTCAGTATTATCAAACTGGAAAGTTTAGAGTACATATAAGAGAAGAAATTTATATATAAGTGTTCTATCACCCCAAACACTATTTCATAAATTAACATTTTGAATAAGAAACACTAGTTAAAACATTTTAGTAGATACTGATTTTGCTGGTCAATTCAGTTGCATATATTTATAAGTTGTAGTGATTTCTTAAGATAATGATGTCTGGATTATTTTTGGCATTGCACATTCTCCCAAAAAGAAACACAGGTCACCAACTTACCAAGCCTACAGGCAACATGCTTATTTTCCTGATATACTTTTCCATTTTAAGGCAGAAAAAGAAATAGAAAATTCAAGTTTCTGAGGACTTGGCACACTCGATCAGCATATGCAGAGTCTTGTACCCTGAAATGCAAGTAATGGTTCTTTAGGATTTATGTTTTTCTAGGAGCTTATCCAGATTAACTACAGAGTAAAGGAATGTTAGAGCAGGAGGGGACCCTAGAAAGAGTCTAAGGCTCTAGGCCAATCAAACCTACTTATATACTGAATAAGGAAATTCTCCTACTGGAGGCATTGAAGAACTTGCTAGTGTTACATTTATGGATAGTATGAGCTCTATTTTCCAGTATGTTGGGTATTTGGAAAAGATGGAGATGCTTATTAAAACACACACTTCAGGTCATGCCAGCCTACATTAAAGTCACTGCTCAATGGATAGCTATTTAATTTTGAAAAAGTTATTCAACTTTTTGTAAAGCCTAACTTCTGTGTGTGTAAGATGTGTGTGTATGTATTGGCACATGCGTATTATGGCACACATTTGGAGGTCAGGGGGTGTTGCAGTCAGGTTCACATTGCTGGCAGAAGATATTCAATGAAGAGCAGCCTGTGGGGAAAAGGTTTTACAGACTTTAGGGGAAGCTTCATATGGCAGGGGGAAATGATGGACATCACCTCCTGACCAACATCAGGTGGACAATAGCAACAGGAGAATGTGCCAAACACTGGCAAGGGAACGCCAGCTATTATACCTAAACCTCTAGGAGCTTTTGGATTCTCCTGACTCCACCTTCCATTTACATAGGAATATTGGGATTACAATAGCTTGTACTACTTGGGTCCAGATTTACATAGGTTCTAAGAATCCAAACTCTTGATTTCAGTCCTACACAGCAAGTGCTTTTAACCTCTGGGCCATTACCCTGAACATCTATATCTTAAAGGTTAATAAGTAGCATAAAATACAGGGCTGTGATGAGAATTATGAAAGATAATCAATGTAATGGGTCATAACATGTAGAAAATAAAGTAACAACAGAATATATAAATCTGTGCCCAAGTTACTGTTATTGAAATAGGAATGAAGTTGTCTGCTATGAATAACAGCAAATTTAAATTGAATGCATTTAAAAGAAATTCTTCAGGGCTGGAGAGATGGCTTAGCGGCTAAGGCGTCTGCCTGCTAAGCCTAAGAACGCTGGTTCCAATGTCCAGCGGTTCCAATCTCCAGGTCCCACATTTAGCCAGATGCAAAGTGAGGCAAGGGTGCAATGCCACACTTGCCCACCAGGGGGTGCACACATCTGGATTTCATTCACAGCAGCTGAGAGACTGCTGGCGCGCCCATCTCTGTCTTCCTCTCCCCCTCTCTCTGTCTCTCTCTCTCTCCAAAAATAAATAAAAATAAAAAAAGAAATTCTTCAAATTTTAAATTGTATTCATGATTATCATTAGCTACACATGATGATTTAATATTGAATATAGAGCACATGTACACCCCAAATGCTTGTTTAAAGCCAAAACACTTTGAAAAACATGCACATACATGAAAAGGTAGGTGAATCCATGCACCCATCTGAAGGACAAATGAACACAATATAAATACACAAATATCTGACTGAAATATTTAATTAAACTAGCCCTCTTCCTTTGTACTTTTTGTTCTTTGAGTATAAATCTAGACATATTAAAATCAGATTGCAACATCCTCATTTAATAAATTATCATTAGAAATAGAGACAAGATGTAAGAAAAATCCCATGTTCTGATCTTATGTTAGATTTCAGTGGATCCCATTACATGATTTCTGCATGGGAGAACTGTGAATTGGAACATCAAATATATTTTTGGAAATCATATACATAAATATATCAATCAAGAATTATGGCCAACTGTCACTGAAGCTGTAATTTTTGAAAGCTGACAGGTAAGTTGTTCTTTAATATACTAACAACAATCATGCTGAGGATATAATTAGGGAACCACTCCATTCACAATTGCCTCTAAAAAATAAAGTACCTTTGAATAAACCTAACTAGGGAAGTGAAGGATCTCTACAATGAAAACTTTAAAACACTCAAGATAGAAATTGCAGAAGACACTAGGAAATAGAAAGACATCCCATGTTCTTAGATTGGAAAAATCAATATTGTGAAAATGTCAATCTTAGCAAAAGGAATCTACAGATTTAATGCAATCCCTTCAAAACTCTAATGGCCTTCTTCATGGAAATAGGAAAAATATCCTAAAATTTATTTGGAAGGACAAAAGTCTTTGAATAGCCAAGACAATTTTGAGCAACAAAAATAAGGCTGGTGGTATCACTATAGCTGGTTTTAAGCAATATTACAGAGCCATTGTAACAAAAACAGCATGGTACTGGCACAAAGATCGACACATAGACCAATGGAACAGAATAGCGGACCCCAGTATAAATCCAGGCAGCTATAGCCATCTAATTTCCAACAAAAATGCCAAAAATATCCATTGGAGAAAAGACAGCCTCTTTAACAAATGGTGCTGGAAACTATCTCTTATCCATTTTGAGGTGAAAGCTGTGTCTTCTGTGTCAATGCCACAAACTCATGGTGATCCTGCTACCTCTGACTCCCCACTGTTGGGATTAAAGGCGTGTGCCATCATGCCTGGCTCAACAAACTCTTTTGGATGAACAGTGAATTTGGATGAAATGACAATAGATTTCTAAAACAAAAAAGTTAGGAATATACCTTACTAAGGATGCAAAAGACCTATACAAAGAAAATTTTAAGATACTAAAAAAAAAAAAAAAAAAAAGGATAGAAAAGTATATACCAGCCTGACACTGCCTGTCGTGTCACCATTGTCAGGGTGTGTGTCCACTTTCAAGATGGTAACAATGAAGGTGTTGTCTGGCATCCTGGACCAGAGGGGATGGAAGATCCTACAGCTACAGAGCCTTCCTGTTGAGGGGCCAGTTGCTCTAGAGAACAGGGAATAGAGGTAACAGGCAAGTTTTCAGGTTATATGATAAGGAAATTTGGGAATTCTTTGCCAATATACCAAATCACAAAAAAAGTGTGACATACAACAAATTATAGGCAATAGTGGGGCTTGCACATTTATTTTCCGTTCTTCCAAAAAGAATGGTGAACATGTGGCATGAACTAAATAATGGCTCATCATTGTAGAGTCAGTTGTCCTTAGCTTTCCACAGCCATTGTCTTTATGGGAGTTTATGTAGTTCTTGGCTGAAATGGATTTTTTAAAAATCAATAATTTGGGACTGGAGAGATGGCTTAGCAGTTAATCCCTTGCCTATGAAGTCTAAGGGCCCGGTTTAAGGCTCAATTGCCCAGTACCCATGTAAGCCAGATGCACAAGGTGACATATGCATCTGGAGTTTGTTTGCAGTGGCTGGAGGCCCAGGTGTGCCCATTCTCTCGCTATCTGCCTCTTTCTCTCTCTATCTCTCTCTCAAATAAATAAATAAAATAAATTTTAAAAAATGAATAATTTGCTATTATTTTTACCAAGATTCTTCATCCCAAGTGCACAAAATTCTCATTTCATGAATCAACATTTTCAGCACACTATTTCAATAACTCACTGACAATTTCACAGAACTTAATTATTCTTTTTCCTTCCTTGACAATCTTCATTTTGAGGAAATAATGACTTACATAATAAAACTTTGCAAAGTTCTGCCATTTCTGAGTCATTTCTGTGAACTATGCATAAGGGGAGAAACACTGGGAAAGATCTAAGTCCCTAGCTTTGGGGAAGAAATTACCTTTAATGATTGAGAAGAAACAAAGTAGTCTGCACAACAACGCACAATTCTTTACAGACCCCCTGTGGTGCCAGAACCATTTCATGACTGCTAAACATAAATTACACCAGCATCATCTCCAGACTTGCTGACTAACCCAGCTTCCTGTCTGGCACGTCTAGATCTTATAGTTTTAGAAGAATCTCCTCAAGGTCCCAACTAAAGCCTTGCATTTGGTTATAAACTTTAGGATAATGAGGAATCTTACCCTTGAAATCCATCATGGGAGCAACAATTGTATGTTTTCCTCTGTGGAACTTATACCTGGATGACGGATCATACAAAAGGCAGGCTGCCTCCTGAGCTAAAACATTTTATCATGATGTTATAATACAACCCTACCGTAAAATGTGCTGTGCATTCTGAAAACTACTCCAAAAGAAAAACCACACTTGGCTACACGATTTCTCCCTGACTTGTGCTGACATTCCTGCAAGAATCCCTTGGAGTTCCAGAACTCGAAAAATGAAAGGAAAAAAATATTGGGCTTTAGATTTAGTTCAGTGGAACTAAATCTTCAATAGTGCCCGCCTAGCAAGCACAAGGTCCTGAATTAGGTCTTCAGCAATGAAAAAGGAATCACAAAAAGAAATGATAAGTATATTGATGGAGAGTACGGGCTTGAAGAGTGTGATCAACCTGATTCAACATTGCACTCTTCCTTTTGTGAGTCAATTGGGTCTGAGAGAAGGCTTATGGGAAATTTTGGGAACTATTGTCATTATCTCTCTGAAGCAAATAGTATCTTCAGCAACAGGGTCTTGCCATCTGGTTCTGGCAAGCATCCAAGAGGAATGGTCTGTATTGTTTGGGGGGTCATAGTGACCTTCATAACAACTCACTAGTAAGTATCTTATCCCTGTCATTGGGAGGGATCATTTTAAATCACCTTCAGTGAGCAAAATTTTGTGAGTTTATAAATACCTCTAAAAGTAGAATTCCTGAATAAAAGGATATATGCATTCAAAAGTTAATAGATACATCAAACTATCCTGAAAATAAGTTTTATCTACTTATGTTTTGTACTGACATTGAATAAGAGTGTTTTTATCTCCACACTTTGACTATAGGGAGCATTTTCTTTTATAGTGTGATAGGTTTTAGAAGAGGGCTTCTTATTACTTTGACTTATATTTCTTTTTGTATGTTTTTGTATATTTTATTAGGACAGTGTCATACTATATAGTCTAGGCTGACCTAGAATTCACTATGTTTCCCAAACTGACCTTGAAGTCACGGCCATCCTTCTCTGTCTGCCTCCTAGCATGCTGGCATTACAGACATAAATCACTATACCTGGTTTGATTTACATTTTTAAACAACGAATTAATTTAATTATAATTATAATTCTGTTATTTATAATTATATTTAATATAATTATCATTTTCCATGAAGTTTCTATTCTTAAATATTTTTGAAATGTCTATTAATATCAGTTTCTTTTTTTTAAAATTGTTTTCTAATTACATTTTCTTCTGCTATATCTTTTGTACATGATGGTTCTTCTATATGCTCTTATGTTTTATTTTTTTGAGACATAATTTTAATAGCCACCTAGGTTTATCTCCAACTCTTCTACCTTCTACCTCAGTGATCTGAAGTCCTGCAATTACAGGCATGCACACCATAGTCACCTTGATATTTTTTTTTCCCAATGATGGAGGTATAGTATTTTTAAGCTAAAAAAAAAAAACTCAGAATAAATATGGATGTATTTTAACAAATTTTATCTACATGAAAGTAGATGATAACACTCAAAATGAAATAGGCATGAAAATTGCATATATAAACCTATTTTGTGAGATATTTTTTAAAAATCATAAAAATATTACTCATAATGGAGCTTAGATGACATATACACAATATATAATATATAAGTAAATTATATTAAAATATATATATATTTAAAAATGAATTTCTTCCCCATGGGTGAATCTATATACTACCTCATTGCTTTAAGAAGGTCAAGTTTTTTTTTTTTTGTTTGCTTTTGGTTTTTCGAGGCAGGGTCTCACTCTAGCTCTGGCTAACCTGGAATTCACTATGTAGTCTCAAGGTGGCCAATCCTCCTACCTCTGCCTCCCACGTGCTGGGATTAAAGGTGTGCACCACCCACCTGGCTTAGAAGTTCAACCTTTTAAAACTACAGACATAGATGCATATAAGTGGGGATTTAAGTAAACTTAAGATTTAGCATATAGTCTCTTCCAAAATATGGAATTCTTGGGGAAACCACAAGTGAGACCACTTTTAGATATGTATATACACTTAATTCATTTCTGAATTTATAAATAAAGTTCTGATTAATACATGAATCTATTGCTCAAGTTGATATTTGAAACTTGAGAGCATCTTTGTACAAGGCAAGTCTTTATCAATAGAAGGAGTTGCAAATTTGGAATTTCATGCTCAGAAAGGGTAAATTTGTGTTAGAGCAGCATGAGGGGATAGCAGGTGAGTTTAACAGGAAAGCTTCATGAACCCTGATTCACATTCCAAGAAAATGAGTTGCTGATTTGTTCTAGTATGGCTGGTTTCCATCAGTAGAGTTTAATAATGCTATTTATTTCTACAAAATTATTTTCAAAGAGGCACCTAACTGGAAAAAACCCTCTAAATTGTGTTTCGTGACTTTTTATTTTTAAATCAACATTACCATATGCAAGCCATGCAAGTGTGGTTAAAATAGTCTATTCACTCTTTTATGAGTCATAAACATGAATATTTGACATATTTCTAGTAAACCTCTGGATAAAGCTGTACTTAGGTCAATATTTTAGCTCAAGTAACCCCAGGGAAGCTGAGAGTTGTAAATAAATCTCAGGTATCTTGTTCCTTTTGTATCTCCTTATCTGAGGACATTTTGCTCAAATCCTAGTTTCACAGACTCATTAATTTTGCAATAACTTTTCATGCAATTAAATGTTTAGATGCCAAATGCTCTGTAGTAATGACTTGAGTGAAAAATGCACAAAATAACTTATATGTCAAAATTTCTGTGGAGATACATTATGCTTAAGTTAAATTAAAAATGTGTAATGTGGGCTGGAAAGATGGCTTAGTGGTTAAGGTGCATGCCTGTGAAGCCTAAGGACCTAGGTTCGAATCTCCAGGTCCTACATAAGCTAGATGCACATGGTAGCGTTCTCACTGTCTCTCCCTCTGCCTGTCTTTAATAAATGAAAAGTGAAAATAAAATCTTTAAATAATAAAAAAAAAATGTAATGTAATCTGGGCATAGTGGTGCATGCCTTTAATCCCAGCACTTGGGAGGTAGAGGTAGGAGGATGGCCATGAGTTCGAGGCCATCCTGAGAACTCAGAGTGAATTCCAGGTCAGTTTGGGCTAAAGTCAGATCATACCTAGAAAAACCAAAAAGTGAAAAAATAAAAAAGTATAATGTATGGACTTCTGGGTACGACAGTGGTGTAACAGTCATGCCAATGCAGCCTATTTGGGGAGAAATAAGATGAAAAACAGCAAATACACTCTTATGCCAAAAAGTGAAGGTATATATGGAATTATCAACCATAGCAGAGAAGCAGGAGAGACACAGAACTTCTATCAAGCACAAAGTAGCCAGAATCGGCTCTTACCATGGCACTAACAGCCCTGATCCATGCACCTTTCTGGTGCAAAAGCAGAAGCCAGGTTAGGAGAGTTCCCATTCACACCAGCCTCCTCACAAAATCAAGAAACCGGAATGGGAAGACAGTAGGGACCAGCTGAGCAGCTCCTTTATAACTCCAGGCACCCTGCATAGCCTTCCTTACCCCAGCTGCCAGTGCCACAAACCACTGGAAAACTCACATAACCCCCAGCCACACAGCATCCAGCACAGTTGATCAGAACACCAAATCAAGTGACCCAAGCAGCTTAACTGAATCCACACAACAGAGAGGGACCTAGGTGGGCACTAAGCATAGGTAAAATTGGAAACCATACAAAAGGAATCAGACCTACTTACACAAAGCCAGGTACATAGGTCTGCACTGGAAATGCTAATCTCACCTTCCATATCAGGGCAGATTATGGGTTATATTTGATTGATGCATTCTTGGTCTGCTTTTCCATTCTAAAATAAGCTATATTTTGTTGTTTACTAGTGTTGTCTTTGATGTTTCCTGATTTATAGGGCCTTTGTTTTTTCTTCTCTCATTATTGGTGACAGGGTCTCACTTCTACCCCAGGCTGATCTGGAACCCATTTCATATCAGAAATCTCAATCTTATAGTTGACAGGATTAAGGGTAAGGGGTGACACACACTCTTAGGGGTTTTGACTTTATTAGTTTATCTATTTCTTTTAATGCCCACTCTTTCATAATTACGCTGTGCTGGTTTTGATTGAATGTGTATATTGTTCAGTTGGATTTTAGAATTTGCCAGTAATTTGCTCTACCAAGCCTACTAGAATACTTGCATATCAATCAATCTCAACATGTAGGGTCACTTCTTCTGGTACTCTAGGTGTAATATAAGAGCCACACCTTGCACCTTAAACTCCTAACCTAAAATATATAAAGTTGGGTTTTCAGGTGTATGAATACTGCAGATAATTAGAAAAACAAAGCATCAAATTAACTCAAGAAGCAAAATTCTCAACATTATAATAGAAAAAAACAAAAAAAATAGACAATATAATTCCATCAAAATTACAAATACATCAGAAATATCCTCCATTGACAATGACTTAGATGAAATGCCTAACTAAGAATTCAAAGAAGATTATTTATGTTTAAAGAAATCAAAGGAATCAAAGAGAAAACAAATTCCTGAAGGAATCCCAAGAGAACCCAGGAAACCAAGTTAATGAAATAAGGTCAATACAAGACATGAACAAGCAAATAGAAATAATGAAAAAAGATCAGAAATAGTAGTAATGCAAAACAGTGTAAGTCAAGTAGAAAACTCTGTAGAAAGTCTCACAAATAGAATGGATCAAGGCAAGGACAGAATTCAAGACATTCAGGACACTATGAAGTGATCAATCTTAAGAATTCAGGGTATAGTAGAAGGAGAATAATTTCACTCTGAAGACATAGTAGGTATTTTCAACAAAATCACAGAAGAAAAATTCCCCTAAATAGGGAAAGTAAGAACCTCTCATAGCCATATTATAATTAAACTACTAAAGCAGTTAGAGAGAAAAATCAAGTCATATATATAAAGGCAAGCCAATCAGGATAACAGCAGATTACTCAACACAAACTTTAAAAGCCACGAAGGCTTAGAATAATGTATTCCAATGTCACCCAAGATTACCTTATCTAGAGAAGCTACCCACCCAAATTTATGAAGAAATAAGGACATTATACAAAAACAGGCTAAATGAATATATGACCATTAAACCAGCTCTACAGAAAATACTTGAAAGGGTCCTTCATGTTGAAGAGAAAACAAAAGCAGACACATAATATATATACCATACTCAAATAATATTAAATAAAAGAGTAATGTAAAAACAAGAATAATGTAAAAACAAGAAGAATGGCAAGAATAAATGCACAACTTTCAAATAGTAACTCAATATAAACAGCTTCAGTGTCCCAATGCAAAGACACAGGCTTGCAGATTGGGTTAAAAGGCAGGATCCTTCTATTTGTTGCCTCCAAGAAACTCACCATTTCATAAAAGACAGTCACCATCTTAGGGTTAAAGGATGGAAAATGGTATTTCAAGAAAATGGGCCTAGATGACAAACAGATGTTGCTATCCCAATATCTGACAGGTTATACTTCAAACCAACATTTGTTAGTAAAGATAAAGAAGGTAGTTTATAATGATTAAAGGAACAATACAACAGGAGGTAATTACAATTGGAAACATATGTGCACCAAACTTGAGGGTTCCCAGTTTCATCAAACAAACAGGATTAGATTTAAGGCTACAGATTATACCAAGAACAATTGCAGTGGGTGACTTGAACACTTTCATTAATTGACAGGTCATCTCAGCAAAAAATAAACAGAAAAGCACTTGGATTAAATGAGCTCACACAACAAATGGACCTAACAGATATCTACAGAACATTCCATCCAAATGCTGCAGAATACACATTCTTTTCAGTGGCATATAACACTCACTAAATACACTATATATTAGGACATAAAACAAATTTTAGCAAAAATAGGAAAATTGAAATAATTCCTTGCACTCTATCTGATCACAATAGGATTAAACTACAAATCAACAGCAAGAAAAGTTATAGAGCATACACAAAACCATAGAAACTAAACACTACACTACTAAATAAATAGGTCAATGAAGACATCAAGAAGAGAATCAAAAAAAATTCATAGAATCAAATGATAATGAGAACACACATACCAAAACTTTTGGAACACAATGGAGGCAGTCCAAAGAGGAAATTTTTAGATTTAAGTGCCTGTATTAATAAACAAGAAAGGTCAAAAGTAAATAATTTAAGTCTTCAATTTAATAAAACTTGGAAAAAAAAGAACAAGGCCAACCAAAAATCAGAAGAAAGGAAAAAGTAATAAAGAATATAGTAGAGGGCTGGAGAGATGGCTTAGCAGTTAAGGTGTTTGCCTGCAAAGCCAAAGGATCCTGGTTCAATTCTCCAGGACCCATGTAAGCCAGATGCACAAGGGGGCACATGCATCTGGAGTTTGTTTGCAGTGGCTGAGGCCCTGGAATGCCCATTCTCTCTCTCCATCTCTCTGCCTCTTTCTCTCTCAAATAAATAAATAAAATATATTTTAAAAGAAGAATAGAAAGCCAGGTGTTGGAGCATGCCTTTAATCCCAGCACTAGGGAGGCAGAGGTAGGAGGATCACTGTGAGTTTGAGGCCACCCTGAGACTCCATAGTGAATTCCAGGTCAGTGAGACCCTACCTTGAAAAACAAAAAAAAAAAAAAAAAAAAAAAAAAAAAAGAATAGACCAGAAATTAACAAAATAGAAACAACAACAACAACAAAAAAAAACCAATAAAATGAATCAGTGAAAGAGTTGGTTCTTTGAAAGAATAATGAAGATTGATAAACCACTAGCAAATCAAAACAAGAGAAAGAACACAAGGACACTAATTAATAAAATTAGAGATGAAAAAGGCACCATTACAACAGATACCAAAAATTCAAAAAATTGTAAGGACATACTTTGAGAACATATACTTGACTAAATTTGAAATTCTGAAAGACATGGATGATTGCCTTGAAATATATGACTTAACAAAATTAAGTGAAGATGTGATAAACCATTTAAACAGATGTTTAACAAGCATGGAGATCCAAAAATTTATAAAAAAAAGTTCCCAACTAAAGAAAGTCCAGGCCCAGATGGATTCCCTGATAAATTTCACCATACCTTCAAGGAAGAACTAACACTAATGCTTCTCAAACTTTTCCATGAAATAGAGAAGGAAGGAGTACTACCAAACACCTTCTGAATGCCAGGATTACCTTGATATCAAAACCAGACAAAGACAACAACAACAAAATAAAATTGTAGAACAATTGCCCTCACAAACATAGAAGCAAAACAAACAGAATACAAGAATATATCAAAAAGATCATTCACCCCAACTAAGAAGACTTTTCCCCATAGATGAGGGGTGGTTCAACATACACAATTTGATAAGTGTAATACAACATATAAATGGACTGAAAGCCAAAAATCACATGATCATATCAATAGATGCAGAAGAGGCATTTGACAAAATCCAACATCCCTTCATTGTAAAAGTCCTGAAGAAATGGGTATAGAAGGAACATAGTAAAGGGTATTTATGACAAACCTACAGCCTACATAATACTTAATGGGGAAAAATTTGAAACTTTTCCACTAAAATCAGGAACAAGACAGGGATGTCCTCTGTCCCCACTCTTATTTAATATTGGACTGAAAGTCTCAGCTATCGCAATAAGGCAATAGATACATATAAAAGGGATACAAATTGGAAAGGAAAAGATCAAACTATCATTACAGATAACATCATTCTATGCATAAAGGACCCTAAAGACTCTACCAACAAACTATTAGAGCTTATAAACACTTTTAGCAAAATAGCAAGATACACAGTAAACACAAATAAGTCAGGTCCACAGGACAACATGATGGGATCAAGGTGGGCACTCAGCCTTGGTGACATTGGAAGCCACCCCAGAAGGTAATGAGGCTAACTGACATAAAACAACAACAACAACAACAAAAAAAAAAAACCACAAAACAAAACAGAACATAGTCCTGCACTGAAAATGCTAATCTCTCTTTCCATGTCAGGGCAGGTTATGGGTTACATATTCTTGGTTGGCTTTACCATTCTCAATTAGGCTCTATTTGGGGTTGAATATTGTTGCCTTTGATGTTTTCAGATTTATAGGGTCTTTGTCTTTTGCTTCTGTCATTATTGGAGGCAGAGTCTGATTCAGATCCAGCCTGACCTGGAGCCCAATTCAGAACAGAATTATCAACCTCCCAGGTGACAGGATTAAGGGTGTATAGCAACATACAACCTTAGGGATTTTGATCCCTACATTTGGATACTCTATGCTGGTTTTTATTGAATGTGTATATTGCTCAGTTGAAGTGTAGAATTTGCCAGTAAGTTATTCCACTTAGTCCACTAGAATACATTCTTAGCAGGCAAACTCAACACTTAGGATTACATCTGCAGTTGTATTGGTGTACAAGAGCTACTTTGGCATTTTAAGCTCAGATCCTGAGCTCATATAAAGTTGGATCACCACATCTAAGAACACTGCAGATAACTAGAAAACCCAAGCATCAAACAAATCAGGATGCAAAAGTCAATACATTATAATATAAGAAATACAAACAATCAAGACAATACAATCCCACCAAAAATCATAAATCCATCAGAAATGACCCCACTGAAGATGAAATGCCTGACAAAACTTTCAAAGAAATGATTTTACTTACACTCAAAGAAATAAAAAAAAAGAAACCAAAGGAATTAAAGAAGAAAACAAATTCCTAAAAGAGAACACATGAAATCAGCTTAATGACATAAGGAGGTCATTACAAGACATGAATAAGGAAATAGAAACACTGAAGAAAATCCAGGAAGAAATTCTACCCCTGAAGAACATAGTCAGTCAAATAAAAAACTCTGTGGAAAGTCTCACCAATAGAGTGGATGAAGGAGAGAAGAGAATATCTCAACTACAAGACCAGGTGGCTGACTTAATGCAGTCCAAAAAAGAGAAAGACAAGATAATAGAAAGGTATGAGTAGGAATTCCAAGATACCTGAGACACTATGAAAAGATCAAACTTAAGAATTCAGGATATAGTAGAAGGAGAAGAATTTCAACCCAGAGGCTTAGGAGGCATTTTCAACAAAATCATAGAAAAAAAATTTCCCAAATTGAGAAAGAAATGCCAGTGCAGATCCAAGAAGATTTCAGAGCACCACACAGACAAAATCTGAAAAGTACATCTCCTCACAATGTTATAATTAAACTACTAAACCTGCAAACCAAAGAAAATATATTGAAAGCAGTAAGAGAGAAAAAGCAAGTCACCTACAAAGGCAAGCCCATCAGGATAACAGCAGATTACCCAAGACAAACTTTAAAAGCCAGAAGGGCTTGGAATAACGTATTCCAAGTTCTGAAAGAAAACAACTGTCAACCAATATTACTTTATCCTGGAAAGCTATCTATCCAAATTGATGGAGAGATAAGGACATTCCACAACAAAAACAGGGTAAAGGAATTTATGACAACTAAACCAGCTTTACAGAAACTACTTGAAGGAATCCTTCATGCTGAAGAGAAAGCAAAACAAAATATGAGGAAATAGGGAAAAAATAAACCATCCTCAAATAACAGTTAAAACAAGTGAGTAAAGGGAAAACAGGAAGCACTACAAAACAAGAAGAGTGGCAAGAATAAATACATCCCTTTCAATAATTACTGTTAATATCAATGGCCTCAATGCCCAAACCAAAAGACACAGGCTTTCAGACTATATTAAAAGGCAGGATCCTGCCATTTGTTGCCACCAGGAAACTCATCTCTCAATAAAAAATAGCCATTGTCTTTGGATGAAAGGATAATACAAGAAATTATAAAAAGTCTCCCAACTAAAACAAGTCCAGGCCCAGATGGATTTCACTGGTGAATTTTATCAGACCTTCCTGGAGCAACTAAATGCACTGCCTCTCAAACTTTTCCATAAAATAGAAAAGGAAGGATTTCTACCGAACTCCTATGAAGCCAGCATCATCCTGATACCAAAACCAGACAAAGACAAAACAAAAAAAGAAAATTATAGACTAATCTCCCTCATGAACATAGATGAAAAAATTCTGAACAAAATATTGGCAAACAGAATACAAGCATATATCAGAAAGATTATTCATCATGACCAAGTAGGCTTTATTGCAGAGATTCAGGGATGGTTCAACATATGCAAATTGATAAATGTAACACACTATATAAATGGACTGAAGAACAAAACTTACATGATCACCTCAATAGGTGCAGAAAAGGCATTTGAAAAAATCCAACATCCCTTCATGGTAAAATTCCCACAGAGACTGGAAATAGAAGGAACATATCTCAACACAATAAAAGCTATTTATGACAAATTTACAGGCAACATAATACTAAATGGAGAAAAACTTGAAGCTTTCCCACTAAATTCAGGAATAAGACAAGGGTGTCCACTGTCCCCACTTTTATTTAATATAGTACTGGAAGTCTTATCTATAGCTTTAAGGCAAGAGTCACTCATAAAAGGGATACAAATTGGAAAGGAAGAGATCAAATTATCATTATTTGTAGATGATATGATTCTATGTAAAAAGGAGCCTAAAAACTCTACCAACAAACTGTTAGAGCTGATAAAAGTTTTAGCAATGTAGCAGGATACAAAATAAACACACAGAAATCAGTAGCTTTCCTATATACTAACAACAATCAGGAGGAGGATGAAATCAGGGAATCTCTCCTATTCACAATGGCCTCAAAAGTAAAAGGACCTTGGAATAAAAATAGCCAGGAAGTGAAGGATCTCTACAATGGGAACTTTAAAACGCTCAAAAAAGAAATTGCAGAATATACTAGGAAAATGGAAAGACCACCCATGTTCTTGGATTGGAAGAATCAATATTGTGAAAATGTCAATCTTTCCAAAAGCAATCTAGACATTTCATGCAATTCCCATTAAAATTCTGATGGCATTCTTCACAGAAATAGAAAAAAAATCCTAAAATTCATTTCAAAGCACAAAAAACCTCGAATCCCTCCCCCCCCCAAAAAAATTTCAGCAATAACTATAAGGCTGGTGGTATCAACATACCCTATTTTAAGCTATATTACAAAGCCATACTACAAAGACAGCATAGTACTGGCACAAAGACCAACATGTAGATTAATGGAACAGAATAGAGGAGCCCCATGTTAATCCAGGCAGCTATAGCCATCTGATTTTTGACAAAAATGCCAAAAATAATCATTGGAGAGAAGACAGTTTCTTCAACAAGAGGTGCTGGGAAAACTGTATATATATATATATGTAGAAAGATGAAAATAGATCCTTGTTTTACTCCATGCACAAGAATCAAGTCCAAGTTGATCAGGGACCTTAATATCAGATCTGAAATTCTGAAACTTTTAGCAGAAAAGGTAGGGGAAAACATATTAACATATGCAATGGCTTTCTGACTATAATCCCAAATGCTCAGGAAATGAAACCACTAATCAACCACTGGGATGTCATGAAATTACAAAGTTTTTTGTACAGCAAATGACACTGTGAATAGAATAAAGAGACAACTTACAGAATGGGAGAAGATCTTTGCTAGCTATATATTTGAGGATTAACATCCAGAATATACAAAGAACTCAAAAAATGAAACAATAAGAAATCAAATAACCCAATTAAAAATGGGCTATGGAACTAAATAGAGAGTTCTCAAAGGAAGAAATACAGATGGCATATAAACATCTAAAAAAGTGTTCTACATCCTTAGCCATCAGGGACATGCAAATTAAAACTACTTTGAGATTCTATCTCACTCCTGACAGAATGGTTACCATCAAGAAAACAAATGAAAATAAATGTTGGCAAGGATGCGGAAAAAGAGGAACCCTTCTATGCTGTTGGTGGGAATACAATCTGATTCAGCCATTGTGGAAATCAGTGTGGAGGTTCTTGAGACAGCTAAAAATAGATTTACCATATGATCCAGCTATAGCACTCCTAGGCATATATCCAAATGACTCTTCTCACTACCTTAGAGCTACTTGCACAACCATGTCTATTGCTGCTCTATTCACAATAGCTAGGAAATGGAACCAGCCTAGATGTCCCTCAACAGGTGAATGGATAATAAAGATGTGTTACATTCACACAATGGAGTTCTATTAAGTGGTAAAGAAAAATGAAATTATGAAATTTGCAAGGAAATGGATGGATCTGGAAAAGATTATGCTAAGTGACGTAATCCAGACCCAGAAAGCCAAACGTTGCATGTTCTCTCTCATATGTGGTTCTTAGGTACAAACGTATAGACTTGTGTGTGAGCTAGAACCAAAAATCAGTAGCAGAGGCCAGTAAGCTAGAAAAAGGCTATAAGGGAGGAAGGAGAAGGAAGGATGTAAGGGGATGGCATTGTATATATGTAAGTAGAAGTACAGATTGCAGGGAGTGGAATGGCCTAAGAGAGGCCAGGGGAAGAGATTGTGTAAAAGATGGGCAGTTGGGGGGGGGGCGTCAATCAAAATTCAAGATATTCTGAATAAGACATATGAAAACCTACTTTTTTGAATAATGGCACATCCAGAAGCCATAGATTGTTACTACAAAAATTTCAATTCCAGGGATGGGATACCTTCCAATGTGTTGTTAGTCAGGAAGGTCCCTGTTGCCTCCAACATATTGCAGGCTATTGCCAAGGCCCTTGGTTTCTCATGAGAAATAGATGGTAAGACCCTATTGCTGAAGACTTCACATGCCTGGGAAGTGAGGTCACTGAGAAATCAAGCTGGTGCTGATCTGAAAACCTTCTCCCTGTAGACCAGCCAACTGAAGAGCTTTAGGAAAAAGGAGGGAGGGGGAACCTTCAACATACTGGCATAGGCAATGACTTTCTGAATATAACCCCAATTGCTCAGGAAATAAAATTACTATTCAACCACTGAGATCACATGAAATTACAAAGCTTTTGTACAGCAAAGGACACTGTGAATTGAGCAAAGAGGCAACCTACAGAATGGGAAAAAATCCTTGCCAGCTATATATCTGACATAGTGTTAATATCAAGGATATACAAAGAACTCAAAAAACTAAACAATACAAAATCAAATAACCCAATTAAAAACTGGACTATGGAACTATATAGTGAGTTGTCTAAATAAGAAATACAGGTGTCTTATAACTATCCTATAAATGTTCTATATCTTTAGCCATCAGGGAAATGCTAATTAAAAGTACTTTGAGGTTCCATCTTACTCCTGACAGAATGACTATTATTTAAAAAGTGATAATAAATGTTGGTGAAGATCAGAAAAAAAGGAGCCCTTCTATACTGTTGGTGGAAAAGAAAACTGGTATACCCATTTTGGAAATCAGTGTGGAGGTTCCTGAGATAGCTAAAAATAGATTTACCATATGAGTTAGCGATACCATTCCTAGGCATATATCCTAAGGACTCATCTCACTACCTTAGAGATACTTGCACATCCATGTTTATTGCTGCTTTATTCACAATAGCTGGGAAATGGAAGAACCAGTCTAGATGTCCCTCAACTGATGAATTAATAATGACAATGTGGTACATTTACACAATGGAGTTCTATTAGGTGGTACATAAAAATGAAATTATGAAATTTGCAGAGAAATGGATGGATCTGGAAAGGATTATACTAAGTGAGGTAACCTAGGCTACACAATCAAATGTCACATGTTCTTTCTCATATGTGGATATGTGAGTTGGAGTAAAAATTGGTACCAGATGCCAGGAAGCTAGAAAGGAGCTATAATGCAGAGGAGAGGGGAGTATGTGAGGTGATGGTATCATGTATATGTAAGGGGTGGAAAGGCCTAAGTGATGTCAAAGCAAGGGATTGGGTAAAGGAAGGTTGGGGGAGGATTAATCAAAATCTAGGAGGGTATGAATAAGCCATATGGAATCTTACATTTTTGGACAATGGCACACCCAGTAGCCACAGATTGTTACTAGAAAAATTTCAGTGGCAAGGTGTGGATAACTTCCAGTGAGTTGTTGGCCATGGTGGTCCCTGATGCCACCAAAACATTACAGGCCATTGCCAACGCTCTTGATATCCCACCAGAAACTGATGGTAAGACCCTATTGCTGAAGACTCCACATGCTTTGGCTCAAGGTTACTGAGAAATCAAACTGGGGCTGAGTTGGACACCTCCTCCGTGTAGACCAGCTGACAGAAATCAGGAAAAAAAGCTTTGTTTGCATGCAGCCCTATGGGAGAGAGAAATCATCAGTGGAGATATAAACAACAGTGCACACTGCAAGACTTAAGTTTGGCCATCCAGGCCAAGTGAACCAACAGGTGAAATATTGGCATGTCTATTATGAGGGAAACCAGCTGCTCCCTCACTAATTGCACTGGAGACCTACTCCATTGTAGGAATACATGGCTGGTACTGAAAACCTATGACAGGGAAGGTCATGAACCCCTAGGGTGTAATGCCTGAAGGTGTCTGGCTAAAGGCATATATGAAGCTCACCAAACTGCCTGGTAAGCACTTGTCTTAACAGTCATACCCATATATTAATACTATTCTCACTTTTGGTTAGTGAAGCTTCACTTTTCACATGGTGGTGACCTCTGGGATGACTCAAAAGGCACCGTAGTGCTGAGAAAAAGTTCAAGAAGAGTGTTCAGTACTGAAACATCTCTATCACATTTTCAAAAGCTCAGAGTCCATTGTGGAAGAGGTGGCAGAAAGAATGTTAGAGCCAAAGGAAAGGTAGGACTGCTTATAATGCAATCTTCCAGACACAAAATGGCCTGGATATCCACGACCTCACAGTGCCTGGCACTACCTACACAAGACTGTCATAATAGGATGAAAATATTATGACATCAATAAAAGAAAAAAGTAATTGAGAGGGGAAGAGGATATAATGGAGAGTGTATTTGTGAAGGGGAAAGTGGGGTGGTGGGGGAATTATGGTTTGTTGTCTATAATTATGGAAGTTGCAATAAAATGTGTAATATATGTTCACATATTTTTGAGAATATTTTTGTTTTCTTATTTATAAAAGTTACTTATTTGCAAGAAGAGAAGGAGACAAAGGAGAGTGTGAACGAGAAAGAGAGGGAATGAGCATGTTCGGGCTTCTTTCCACTGCAATTGAAGTCCAGATATATGCACTGCCTTTTACATCTTGTTTAGGTGAGTACTGGGAAAATGAACCCAGCTAGGACCTCAAGCAGCTGTAACCACTTGGCCATCTTTCCAGCCCTGTTAACATATTTTGTCTGGGTAAAAAGCCTATTCTAAAGCAAGCAGGGAGAATCAACCAAAATAAATTATGTATTTAAAGTACTAAAGTTTGAATCCAGAGTCTATTACATACAAAGCATTTTCTTTGTGCTCTATCCTCAGCCCTCTTTCTTAAAGTTAAATGTCATCACTAGTTCTGAGTTAAAATAAGCTAAAGGTGAATTTGAGATCACCTGTCACTTCAGCACTAGTTTTTCCATTCAGGGATTTTCATGAGAAAATTTAGAGAAAAAAAAGGGCCCTTCCATTCAACATCATCCAGTCCAGCATCTCAAATCCCCATACAATTACCTCCAGGAACAATTTCCTGTACATATTGATTTCACTTAGAACGTTTGTGGAACATAGTGAAGAAGGAAGAACTGCCTCTTACTATTATTGTTAGACATATAAATAGTAATTTGCCACTAGCAGACTGGAGATCTGTAGACAGATCTGGGTTTGAGATCTGAATTCAAAGAGTAAGTGCTTTCATTCAACTTGAGTAACCAGTCATGGAGCACCCTACCATTTGCTGAGCACTGATCTAGAGTTACAGGTTCAAAAAGAATGAATTGTTTCCCCATAGGAATTTTATAACTAATGGGCAGACATATCAAACAAAACTGCAACATAAAGGAAATATAAGTATAAAAGCACAAATACTAGGAAAATAAATTGTTTCCACCTTTGGAGAGAATCAGGTCAGAAGAAGTAAGCAACTGAACTAAAGGTTAAGGAGGATTTCTTTGGGTGGACAAAGTAGATATTGCAGATAAAGTAGAAGGCATGGGTGAATGCAGTTCCACTTTTCATAAGGTAACTCATGCTCTGATGTCTTCACTTGTTACAAATCAGCCACTCAGTGCTTGATAGATCTCCACAATGTTGAAAATATGAAAAGCATATACTATTATAGATCTACACATTACATCCATGAGATTCAGATACATATTTATTAGTGGGGTTTTATCTGGTTCTTTATTGTTATGTATTAGCCCATATATATATATATATATATATATATATATATATATATATATATATATATATATATATATATATATATGGTTTTTCCAGGTGGGGTTTCACTCTAGCCCAGGCTGACCTGGAATTCACTATGTAGTCTCAGGGTGGCCCCAAACTCATGGCGATCTTCCTACCTCTGCCTCCCGGGTACTGGGATTAAAGACATGCATCATCACACCCAGCTCCAGTATATCATTTTTAAATAAGTTTAATTTTTTTTTAGTTTGCATACAGAGATTTAGGAACCATTCTATACAATTGGTTTTAGTTGATTCTTGTTCCCACTTCTCCCGTTGCCCCTCTTCTCTTTTGCCAGGACCTTCCCCCTTCTGTCACATGTGTCCTGCCCCACCCCTCCTCCTACTCATGTCATTATACTTGTTCTTAGTCACTATTCTACCTTTTATCTTATCTTTCTCTTTTTTTGGTGTGTGTATATGTAACGTGTGTTGTGGTATGCGTATGTGTGTGTGTGTGTGTGTGTGTGTATATATGTACTGTATGCATGTGTGTATGCAGAAGCGTGTAGTTCATGTACACACATGAAGACGCCAGATTAGAACTTGGGGTGACCTGTTTTACTCTTTTGCATCAGTTTTTTGTATTTATTTATTTATTTATTTATTTATTTATTTATTTGAGATAGAGCCTCACTGATCTAGGAGCGGCCATTTTCTTTGTCAGACTGGCTGACCAGCAAGCCCCAGTGATTTTCCTGTCTTTGCCCCTCTTGGGACTGGGGTTACAGGGATGTGTGGCCAAGCTCAGCTTTACACATGGATGCTGGGGTTTGAACTCAGGTAATCATGCTTGTGTGACAAGCACTTTTAACTACTGAGCCATGTTCCCAACATATGTTAATCTTTTCTTATGTTGTCTGTGCATAATTATCATTCTTTCTATCAAAGACAGAATACCATCCAGAGAAATCTGCTTTTATGTCTCACAGACAGGAGGCTATTGCTCAGCACACAGTAAAAGGAAGGCGATCCTTCTTTGTTTAAGTTTAACCTTGGAATCATCTCAGAGCATAAATAATAGAACTTAGATCATCTTCCATGAGTCCATTTGAGACCCCCTAGATTGGACTAAGGTTCTCTAGGCCTGGGAAGGGAGAAAGGCAAGGGAAGAGATAGAAGGAGAGAGAGGGGAGAGGGAGAGAGAAAGAGAGAGAAAGGTTGGTGGTACCAAGAACTGAAGCACCAACTTGGAAGGGCACCTCAGAGAGGGGTAGAGTCAGCATTTGAGGAAGGCCTAGTCTCCAGTCCTGCCAATACTGCCCTTTCAGCCAGCTTGGCATGTTCAGACCACCCAGCAGGAGTTTTGTCTGACTATCCTCATTTTTGCCTTACTCAAGTTTCTCTGTGTGGGTAACCACCTTGTTAGATGCTCCAGAGCCAGTTAGCACTTCCACTGCTCAGTAAAAAGCATGGAACCCTGGAAACCAAGAAGTTCGGGGGCAGTAGAAAGGGGAAAAAAAAACTACTTTTGCTTAGGTGGGGCAGAACAGAACTCGCTGAAAATCTCTAACTATGTCACCCCTACTCTATGGTGAGGCAGTGATGGAAGGTACTCCTTCAAGAATCTTTTCTCCTTAATTATTTAGGATGTCTTCTCCTGGAACAGTTGGGGAGTTGAGACACATCTGAGCCTCTTGGAAGTATTCTAAGGAAAAGGTGTCCATGTAATGGTTCCTTGAAATAGGAATCTCTGGTCCTGATATCCTTCCTATGTCTTGGTCCCGTGTGTCACATCAATGACTATGGATGCTTTGATTCTAAAGCTTAAGCAGCTTGATTTCTATAAGAACTTTAAACTTTTCTCTCAGAATAGCTGTGGCTTTGAGTCTGAAAGGAATGTTTTTTTTTTTTTTTTTTTAAATGAAACAGTCTTTTACAATGCCAAAGCTGTTAGAAGTTTATAGATAAGTGAGGTTACAACTGGCTGTCAGTAAAAAGTAAATAGTGAAAAGATCACATGACTGGTTGCTCTTACATGTAGGAGACAGCCTGGAGCTGGACTTTTGTACTTTTGTACTCCCTGGAGAGAAAAGAGTGTGGTAAAGGGCAGTTTGATGCTTCACAGAAACACGTAAGTGTAACTTCGATTTTTCTGGGCAACTTCTCACCTTGCCTGTGTTTGACAGATAACCATGTCCAGCCCCAGGTAGTTAAGAACCATTCCCTGGGTCACACACAAGAACAAACCGCAGGTGGGTCCTGTCTCTGCTCTCTCGGCTGCCCTATGTCCTGGATTCTAGACATAACTCTTTGCTAACATGCACATACATATTCATGGGATATTACCTACTTTTGTAGCCTCTAGGATAAGCTCCTTCATAGTGTAAGCTCTCTTTCACTGTGTCCCAGCGTGCAGGAGATTGGAACTTGGGGGCAGCTGGACAGCTACTGTTTGGTGGCCTCCTCACACTTTTCCAGGATGTGTTCTTATCGTGTCTGCCGGCAGCGGCAGCCAGCTTTCCTCTGTTTTGTGAATGTGTAGAGTGCACGTACGCTCTGCTCTTCTGAGTCCTGCCTTCTACTGGAGTGGGCGGAGAGGAAGGAAACTCCCGCAAATACCAATATTTTCCTCTAGGAGGAGCCTCGCCGCCCGGATGAGGGTGACACGCACCAACTCTTAACTCCTGCGGGAGAAAGCTTCATTCCTGCTCCCAGGAATGAGTGGCCCGGGCTGCGCTCGGCCTCTCCGCTGCGGGACTCGAACCGGCCCCGCCGTACTCTCTCTGCCCCTCGTGACGGCGGTCTGCATCCGAAGGGCGGCGGGCTGGGCCCGGCGTGACCCTCGGTGAACGGCGGCCGCCTTTTCCCACCGCTCCCTCCCCTCCCATCCTCCCTTCCCGTTTCACCCCGCCCCCTCTCTCCTCCCCGGGCCTGACAGCCCACGAGCTGCCAAGCCCGGCGCAGCCATGGGAAGAGGAGGCGGTCTAGCGAGCGGCGGCGGCGGCGGCGGCTGCAGCGACGGCTGCTGAGCCCGGGCGACGGCGGGACCGCGGGCTGGGCCACGCGGGCCTCAGGCCCCGCGCCACCGGCCCCGCGCGGACGCGAACCCGCGCGCTGACTGCGGAGGCGAACCTCGGAGGTACTGGACAGGGACTCCTCCTCCGGATCCCGCGCTCATTTCTCCCTCCCTCCCTCCCTCCCTCTCTCTCTCTGTCTCTTTTGTGCGAGGGGGAGCTGAGAGTGGACCCAGGGACATCAGTTGTTTATGTGAAAACGAGGAAGATCTGTTCTATGGATTGGCTTCAGATTTTGTTTTTTTCAGATGACTTTGGGGTGGGCTGCGCTCCCCTTCTCTCAAAAGTTGTTTTCTGCTGATGGTGTAACCCGACCCGTGCCTTGGACGAGTGTGTGTGTGTGTGTGTGTGTGTGTGTGTGTGTGTGTGTGTGTGTGAGAGAGAGAGAGAGAGAGAGAGAGAGAGAGAGAGAGAGAGAAGTTGCCGTGCTGCTGTGCTGGTGTGAGAGGCTGGAAGTTGATGGAGGAGGCAAGGAATTGGGGAACATCCGAATCATCCCAAGCTAGCGTCTCTGCCCAGACCTGGGTGTGCAGTGTGCAGTCCGAGGGATTTCCTCCCAAGACAGTTTGTTAAAGTCTTAAAACTTTTGTGTGTTTCTGTGTGACATCATCAGCCTGCGGGGCTGGGGCAGGAATGGCCAGGCTGCTGCTGCTGCCGGGGCAAGCGTCCCTTTGCACGTTCGCGCTGGCCAGGCGGAGCTAGGGTCAGGAGTCACAGTCACCAGTCTCCATGAACTGGGGTGGGAGGATACTGTGGCAAGCCAAGCTGGCCCAGCTCTGGATACTCTGGAGGTTATGAAATCAACCAGGCTCAAAGTTTTGACAGAACTGCTGAGTCCCAAGGGCTGCGCGGGTGAGTGGGTAGCGCGCCCGCGTCTGGAGGGGCGCTGGCTGCACGCGGTGGCTGCGGTACGGGCTATCCACGTGTAGGTACGTGGGGAGTCTACTTTGGGACAAGGGCTTTACACTTAGCACCAGGGAGGACCTGTTGGGACTGGCCTGTGGGGTTTCGTGGTCTGCCGTGGATGAGTGTGCCTAAGGGGTGGAGGTACAAGTACATGTGTGCTGCCTGTTGGTTTCCTGAATCTGCAGGGTGTGAAGGCAGAAGTGCTGCCTGCCTGTTTGTGCCACCAGGAAACCTTGAAAAGGACAGGACAAAGTAATGGGAGCCCAGAAGGCTGGGAAGTCACAGGAGTTCCAGCGAAAGATTTAAGTTTCAAGGCCTTTAAAATAACCAAGCTGGGGCTGGAGAGATGGCTCTGTGGTTAAGGCACTTGCCTGCAAAGTCTGATGAGCAGGTTCAGTTCCCCCAGTACCCATGTAAAGCCAGGGGCATAAAGTGCTGCATGCATCTGGAGTTCCTTTGTAGCGGCTGGAGGCCCTGGCACCCCCATTCTCTCTGTCTGTCTCTCTTCGATCTTTCTCTGTTTGCAATTTTTTTTAAAGCTCGTTTCTTTGGAGGGTCTGAGGGCTGGAATGGTGATTTCTGGGTTCTCAGAAGAACTGTGTGGGAGAGCCTTTGAGGGTTCTAGGAGATAGGTGTGTGGGAGATGGGTAGGTAGGTTGTAACTGTGAATCTGGAGCCTTGCTGCTCAAGTCCAGGGACTGGAACCCTTCAGTTCACTGGGGCGTGTTGGAGCTATCACTCCTTCCCACCGGCTTGGATGTGTAGTAGCAACTGGTGTGCTAGGCTCGTTTACGCCTGGATCATGCTGGATCTCCTTGTATTCTGGAGGTGAGGGCTATTGAAATATTTCCAGACGTCATTAAATGCTAGGTAGAAATAAAATAAATGATTTAGTACACAGAGGTTATTATGATTATTATTTGCTGTGATTGGGAGTTATCTTTCCATTGAAGAAAAGCAAAGCTCTGTGTTCTGGAATTTAATGTCAAGGAGTCTCCAGTTAATCAGTTTCCCCTCAGATAGACCTTTGGATGCACTAGAAACATGTGTTTTAGCCCAAAAGACCCTTGGCAACCATTTGTAGCTAAAAATACTTGTTCCAGCCTTCATCTCCTTCTTCCACACTTATAAACTTTTGGCTTCCTATTAGTCTAGAAAAGTTGGTGAGTCAACATTTAGCTACTTTTTGTTGTTGTTGTTGTTTTTTGAGAGTAAAATATATCATAGTGAAATTATAGTTTTGGTCTCCTGAGTACCATGGAAAGCCAACCCTTAATGGGGAAAGGTGTGAAATGGAAGTCTATAAATGCAATGACAAAGTGACAGCATTTGAGCATTTTATTTTCAAAATGAGTATGACTTTGCCTTACAAATATTTATTGTAATCAGGGCTTGGCGCTGTGTTTTTGATTATTACTATTTTAAACTTCATTATTTATTTATTTGAGAGAGAGGAGAGAAAGAGGCAGATAGAGACAGACAGGGGGGAGAGAGAGAGAGAGAGAGAGAGAGAGAGAGGAACGAGAATGGGCACACCAGGGCCTCTAGTTACTGTAAATGAATTTCAGAATCATGCGCCACCTTGTGCTTTATGTGGGTACTGGGGATTTGAACCTAGGTCCTTTGGCTTTGCAGGCAGTGTCTTAAGTACTAAGCCATCTCTCTAACCCTGATGATTAATTTTTCCACAACATACAACTCTTCATAAACCACTTTAAAATGGTCACTGCTGGCCTTGTCTATGCTATCTCTGTCACTTGTGCTAACACATGTTTATAGGGTTTGCTAACCTATGAAGTTATCGTGTGGAGTGTCTAGTTAGCTCAGGACATACTGTTTTATACCATAATGTAATAACTGAAGCCACAGTTTCAGCCTGCTTCTGCTAAATGTGTGAAGCACCCCAGTGTGGAAATAAACCATGAAGTCAATCCAATTTGATCAGCCTGTTTGTCTATCTGTTGGTAAGCATTGTTAATGTAAAGATAAATCAGAGAGGTAGAATAAGAAGTTGGGATAACCAATTGTTTAGCTTAGAAAAAAGCATGGGCTAGGTTTGTAAAATCTGCCAACTTGCAGGTGAAGCTTCTTTGGTCACTCCACTGGTAAATGTCACAATTTTGGTGGCTAGGTTTGCTTTTAAAGAATCATGTCACTAATTAAGATACTTCTAATTCTTGGAATGTGTGCATACAAACTGTCCCTTTCTCCTTTGAAAAAATAGGTTGGGTGTAGTATAGAGCATTCACCTAACTGTATACTGTGTTTTTGATTTTTAGTCAAAGGCCCTGTGTTTGAAGCCCAGCACATAAAGAAAAAAAGGAAAGAAGCAAGAGGGATAAAAAAGGAAAGGAAAAGGGAGGGAAACCATCCCTATAATTCTGTGGTGATAATTTAAATAACAGGAACATTCAGATTACCCAGTCAAATTTGAATCTTGACTTGATGCAAATTGAAGTTTGATGAGATTGGAGTCATCTGCTCAGTTACTTATGTAAACATAACAGTATAGGATGTTCTTTGTGGAAAGTGATCTTTTTTTTTTTCTATACTGAAATCACTATAATGGAAATAATATGCCCAATAAAATGGTTGCTTAGGTTAATAATGATTAAAAGTTAACTTTTGATCTGATGCATGAGCCTCTGATATCTGAGAAAATAGACTGTCACTTCTTGGAAATAGTAGGTGAAATCTCACTTTCTCACTGGTCAGTCCGTTCTAGGCGAGATTCATTTGCAGAAAGTTTTATCTTGTATAAGATCCACATTTTTTACCATCCATTTGCACACCATTCAGTTGAATCTAATCTTTCTTCCTTTTGACTTACATCTTTGAAAATATTGTGCACCTTGTTCCTAAATTATTGTCCCTTACCCACATCTCTACCATGAACATTACGTTTTGGGTCTCACATTCTTGCCCTAATGCATGGTGACGAACACATAGATTTGGAATTATTGGCTCTGAACATTTTTATATCTATTAAGACAGTTTAATAATCCTGAGGAATTTTTTTAATCATCACATTATACCATTGATTAAATTAAAACTTATAAAGAAGATAACAGCTTGTTCTTTTCAGAACATAATTTATTCATAGGCAAAATAATGTAGTCCCTTCATAAGTTTTATGCTATAAATCTATGAGAACTACAGCAATATTCAGATAAAATATATATAAAGCCATACAGATGCTCCCTGATATGTTCCCATCATGAAATATCAACAAGAAACTTAGTAGATGTCGAATTTCCTGAAGCTAATAAGTGGAAGAGCATGCTCTACACAGGTACTGCCTAGGATGTGTTCTTTTCATGGACTTTATTGTGTCTGCTTTCATGAGCGTGAGTCACTCCTAGCAATCAAGCATTTATTGAAGGTTTGTTCTGCCCAAGTCCCTGAGAGTGTGCCATCTGGCCCCAAATGAGGTGAAAGAACAGTGGACAAAAATGCTTCCTTGGGCAACTAGGATTTGAGATGTACTTTCAGGATATGACTAAATCAACAACCTGTTGTTTCTTTTTTTTTCCCCAGGAGATAAATGGCTTGTTAATATCAGAGGGAAGTCTAAAGTGCTTTCTACCATTAAAACGTATATCAGCATCAGTATGAAATTAAGCCCCCATGTCCTGTAGTGTGTTCAGCCAGGAAATAAAACAAATGCCTTGCTATTCCTGATTTATCAAGTCCTGGTGACAGGAAGGAAAGCTGTCTTATATGTAGAGAGGGTGCAGCTCAAAGGGAAGCCCTTTAGGGTCCATTGACTCGAGCTTTACCATCTACATCCTAATTAGGCCTTCTGGGACTTACTTTTCTCCTCTTTGAAATTTATAATGCCTGCTTTCCATGGCTGAGGGGTTTCCACACAAGCTCTGTAGCATCTATGTTTTGTGAGTTATGAGTTGGACACCTAGGTGTCACGTTTGGTTTCTCTGTCATGTATCTGTATGGGGCTTCCTATCTAAATTATGAGTTCTTCCTACTACCTGCTCAGAATTGGACACAAAAGGATCTTCCTACAAGAAACATTTGTGGTAGATAATGATGATATTGTTACATCTTCAACAATTAGAAATGTGGGGAAAAAATGACTCCGTTTCTTCTGGGAGAGAGAGTGAGAGAGTGCTAGTGTTTGTCGGAGGGGGGGTAGAGAGGGAGAAAGAGAGAAAGTGACACACAAATATATCCACAATATAACCTGATATCAGAGTCTGTTAGCAGCTCCTAGTTCATAGAAGGCCTTTGTATCTTTTATTTATTTTGTTCTCATATAAAGGGGATGAAGAAATAATCATTAACAAAGTATTTTTAAAGGTTCAACTATTTACTTACTATTCTTTGCCCATTTTCCTTTTCCCAAATCACAGCAAACACATTGACAAGTGCTCAGCCTGGACTGCAATTTCCAAACTGAAGTTCTACTTTGATGTAGGAAACATATAAGTTAGTTTAATGTTATATGAAATAATGCTAAACTATGTTTTAAGAAAGCCAGGTTCCCTCCAAGCTCTGCTTCTAATGGACTTTGTGACTATATTTCTTACATGTCACAAAAAAAAAAAAAACAAACTCAAATTGAAGTAAATGGGACTTCCCTTTAGGAATCTGTTCAATTTAATTATGATGTTTCTCTTTTTCTGTCAACCTCTTGACACTGCTTGAACCTCTCTGGAAACAATCACTTTCATTTTTTGTTCCATGGTCTGCTTTTTGCTCAAGTAGCTTTCTTGCTAGGCTGTAGGTTCCTTAAGAGCAAAAGATAAATTTTACTCACTTATTTTTCCCATCTTTGTTGAATTAGTAAAATGAATATGGAATGAACTGGACACTTGAACTACATCACTTATATAATTACAATTATTTGAGCCCCAAAGTAAAAAAAAAAAGTACTTATTTTAGTCTCATATCATAAAATTCTAATCAATTAAATAAATTGGATAAAACGTTGCATGTTATGACCACTGTGCCTCTAAGTTTCATTCTAAAACAATATAACTCATGATCTGATGTGAGAATCTCTGAAGAAGACTTCTTCTTCTTTTTTTTTTTTTTTTTTGGAGAGAGACACAGAGAGAGATAGAGAGAGAGGGAGAGAAATAGAGAATGAGTGTGTCAGTGGTCTCTCAGCCACTGTGAACGAACTCCAGATGTGTTTGCCCCCTTGTGGGGAAGTGTGGCATGGCGCCCTTGTGTCTGGCTAAATGTGGGACCTGGATTATTGAACTGGCTTTCTTAGGCTTAGGAGGCAGGTGCAGCCCCTGTTGTTGGTTTTTGCTTTGAGTTGAAGAAAACTGAAGTCTGATGGGTACCAGATTCCTGAAATAAGGATGAAAGAAGGCAGGGCCATTGTTATTTAATCTTACTTTCTTTCTTCCCTGTGTCTCCTTGCCTTTTAATATAAGTTATTAGAGCCTTAGGTTAGAAACCAATTTTACTAGAATTTTACTAGAATTCCTTGAAGGACTCAAAAAAGGCAGTGATTTTGTCAAAAATTGCTCGGCTGTGAGATTTTAATTATTATCTAAGCTTATCTTCAAATTGTCTGTCCTGAAATCAGAAAATAATTTCTCTTAGAGAGTTCTTAAATCTCCCACAATGTGCTCACTGCTATGTTAGCACTGGCTTCTTTTGCTATTGAACATATTTCAGACCATACTCTTTAGACTAATATTATCCTGATGCCAATGAATAATACTACTGAGATTGCAAATTTGTTGAAAATAAACCAGCCCATCTATGTGTGGCCAGGCTTTAGTGAAAGGTTTCCTAGGAACGAAGTTGTTTTCATAAGAACCCAGCACAGGTGGGAGAGAATTCCCTAAGAGGCAATCCTTGGCCATGAAACATACAAAGATTTTGCACATTGAACAGGTACTTTCACATACCTCTCTATGGTGGGCAACCTGCAGTGCCACATACTTGCCACAATACCTCCTTGATTACCTCACCACTTTCTGAAATGAAATGTTTAAAAGTAGTTTTTACTTTATTTATTTATTTATGAGAAAGAGGGGGAGAGAAAGAGGAAGAGGCAGAGAGAATGGACACACCAGGACCTCTAGCCACTGCAAATGAACTACGGAGACATGTAACACCTTGAGCATCTGGCTTACGTGGTTCCTGGGGAATGGAACCTGGGTCCTTAAGCTTCACAGGTAAGCACCTTAACTGCAAAGCCATCTCTCCACCCCTAAAGTAGTCTTTACTTTAAAAAACAAAAAAGAGACATCCCTTTTTCCTTTAACATAGAGTAGACATATGATATGCATTGGTCAAAAAATTAATGTTTTGCTTCAAAATATACTTATTATACTAAAAATTTTATCCGTGTTGGGTTGTCATAGTGAGGAGAAGTATGGCATGACATTGCCTAGCAGAGTCATTAGTTGTTCTTTCCGTGGTCTAATGAAAAGTGTGATATGTGGTGCTGTAGATCCATCTGGACTTTGGTGGAGATGGATGAGAAACTCAGAATTTCAGTTTTGTTTGCTATTGGTCAGAACATAGACTTTTTTTTTGTTTTCACCCAGCACCATGGTCTGGGATCCATATTCACCCAATAATGTCTTCTCTGGACACTTTCAGGCTATGTGATTGTTATCTCATTTTGGAAAAACAAAGCAAAAATAGTCTGGCAAAGGATATGTGAATGATAAATTGTGAAAATAATGTTGAAAATAAAACCTTTTCAGTGTCTTATTACCATAGGATAGAAGAAAGTACTAGAACAGGACAGGGTGATAATGGATGAAAAGGCACTGTATTTATTTCTACCAAATCACCAAGATTAAAGCAAGAAGCACAAGAATGGCATTTTTCACATTATCAGTGTAGCAACTTACTTCCCTTAGAGACATTTGCAAAACAATGTCTTGCTTGTCATAGGTGTTTGATAAAGACACTATTTATGGACTTAGTGGAGAGAAAAAAATACTGAGGAATTGAAGGATTAACAGGAGACTTGGGGAAGTTTTAGGGGTAAGGGGATATAGATAAGAAAGTAGCTAGGATCAAAGTTTGTAAAGCAAAGTTGTATTCATTTCTTAGATGAGTGGTGGCATCAATAGTTGATGACCGTTATCCTAAGGTGAATCCAGTTTACATCCTTTGAAACATATACATATTGAGACATGTTCTGCATTTTTTTAAATTTTTATTTATTTGAGAGAATGAGAGAGAGAGACAGAGACAGAGAGAGAGAGAACAGGTGTGTCAGCCACAGCAAACAAATTCCAGACACATGTGCCACCTTGTACATCTGGCTTACGTGGGTCCTGGGTAATTAAACCAGGGTCTTTTGGCTTTGCAGGCAAGTGCGTTAACTGCTAAGTCATCCCTCCAGCCCATGTTCTGTATTTTTAAAGAAGTCTTGTTAGCACTTTGGAGATGTCTCTACTTTGCTGGGTCTTGGTACACTCCTCATCATGGCCATGGAGTTTTACTTCTCTTTGCTTTCATTTTGTAAGGTTGACCATTTATATGAGAATTATAGCTTCTGAAAAGTTCTTTGAGAAGTTCTTGGGAAAAGATGCTAAGTAAATAAGTCCCTCTCCCACAGGATGTTAGTTTGGCCAAGTTAGTGGTATTTTTGGTATCACTGTGAAAAATCAAAGGCAGAGCATGACTATTGAGCCATTAATGTATTCTTAGGAATATGGTAGACACTGGGAAATATAAAAGTAGTATAAGACATTACTCTCAAATTTTTAATCCAGTACTTAAGCTGGGAATACAACACTATTGATATATTTGCTGTGATTATGGAATGGCTAATGACTATGAATTTAATTTAAAAGTTCTGTTAGATAACCATAAATGCCATATCATTTTAAAAGAAAGTTTATCTGTTTTGGTTAATGGATTTGGGGCAAGTTCTTAATGGGCAAAGTAGTTCTTGAGCAAGGCTATATAATATAGTAATTAATATATTATATATATTATTTTATATATTTATTTTATTTTATATTATTTATGCTATATTATATTATTTATATTATATAATTATATATCATATTATTTATTATTATTTATACTATATTATATATAATATAGTAATTAATTTTGATATGCACAAAGGTTTGAAGATATTTTACACCAGGAGGTTAGGAATTGAGGACCAGGAAGTATAACTGAGCTCCCTATGGTTAATGATAATAGATGAGTATACAGGGTTCACCAGACTGGATTTGTTATCTAGTAGAAATTCTTCCCATAATTATGGATGTTGTAAGCCTATCACTTGAGAGAGGTATTGAGGAGGCCATGTTGAGCCCAGAACTTGGAGCTGGTGGCTGCAGTACAATGTTTCTTCATAGTTATGCTTCCCAGACATTGTGTAAGTTTAAATCTTCTTCTTTTAATAATAATATTCTATTAAAGATGCCAACAGTGGGGCTTTGTTAAAGAATATGATCACCGGTAGGACTTACAAAGGAAGAGTTAGTCTGAGATGCCTTCCTCCACTTCTACATCTCTACCCCCAGGCTGTCACTGATACTGACACCAGACCTTCACTGGGTTTCCTTGGCCTCAAGGACTCTCATTCAAGGCTCTGAGTGACTCTCATTCAAGGCTCTGAGTCGGCTAGGAAAAGTATAGTGCATTTGGAAATACAGTTGTAAAAACTGGAAAGAGCAATAGGATTTCTGTATCCACCTCCAGGAAGGATAAATTTCTATGAGACTAGAAACATTTCTCTACAATAAAGAATTAGACCTTTCTCTAATGCCAACAGACCTCTGTGACAATTCTGAGACTGACATCATCACTTCATAGATGAGGAAGTAAATAGGAGTCCCTAAGAAGTGACAAGGCTATCAAGGCTACTAAAATATATAGTAGGGGCAGTGACAGGTTTATAATTCAATTCCACCTTCCTTTCTGCTGAGCTCATTTTGCTTTATCATATTAGCTCCTTCAGAGTAGCTTTTTAAAATTCTCTGTGCTTTCTATTGTTAATAATACAATGTCACAGCTAATACAAAAACTGGGTTAATTTTACCTGACAGTTCTTGTCTATGGGTGATGGGGCCATGTATGAAGATTGCCACCTTGCTAGCAGAGTCCCTAGACTGTGCATATGTTTGCCTCTTGGCCTCTTTCCCTATTTAGTCATGGGGATTCCACCCTGATGACTTTATCTAATTCTCCCAAAAGAAGCCTCATCTGTAAGCATTACACTTGGATCAAGTTTCTATCCTTTCAATATCTCATAATAGGAATTAAATTTCAACACATAAAACCTCAGCAGAAACACTCAGGCGATAGTGTTTATTCATGTCAGTCCTGTGGAAGGGTACTACTTGGGTTAACTATCCAAGAGGATGGGTAGGGAATTCAGACACCTAATATACCTGACCAACAGTTCTTTAGACTGAGAATACATATAGATTCACCACCACAGGTTTGGGTTAGCAGCTGCTTGTAATGTGTCAATCACTGTAAAAACCTAAAGATGGTTTGGTTTTCTGGAAAAGGCTGTGAAATAACAGAAATTTTGCTTTTACAAATGGATTTTTTTCCTCTCTGTAACTCTCTGCCAGATAAACTCCCTGCTTCCTGAGCTTACTCTGCAGAATGGAGGAGGTAATTCTCACTTCATACACTGTCACAGTTTAAATGAGTGGAAACAGTGCCTGGAACACACTGGATACTGCATGCAGAGAGGTGAGGGGAAAGAAGAGGCTTTCTGCAGTGTGAGACTCAGAGAGTGAAGACTTAGAGCTTTCCATGTAAAAGAATCATGTGATGCTAATTGCTACATGTATTTATTTATTTTTTTTAACTTTCCCCAGATAACCATAATGAGTCCCTGAAGTACTCATTTGGTTTCAACTATCAAAATTTATCTCCTTCAAAAAGTACAACTGTTTAGAGATTAGTTTCTTATGACTTCTCTGTCACTGTGCCTAGACAGTTCATATTTAGCAAAAGTACAGAGTAATATATCCACATGGCTACTGATGTCCTGAAGAAATTTGGATTTGAAAGTCAATACCTGAAGTCACTCCTGATGCAGGCATTTCTCAGAGAAATTTCTTTCTGCTAGTGATGGGAGACCATTCTTAGGCAAAGAAATATTTTTACAAAGTGAAGGAGTAATTGAAAGTTGGCCAGTGGAGTAGTGGTGATGGTATATGGAGTGAAGGGTGGTTATGGTAAACACCTTTCTAGGTAAAGAATAGCCTAGGGTGTAAGAACCTGGAGAACTCCACACAAAGAAACTTCATCATGTTTTAATCTTTGACTTAGAAATGTTTACACATGGTAACATAAATGTATAATTTTCCATTATAGGACTAATTTAAAGTTGTTTCTTCATTGAAGGGTAATTTTCTTAAAAGGTAAATTTATGGGCTGGAGAGATGGCTTAGTGGTTAAGGTGCTTGCCTGTGAAATCTAAGGACCCAGGGTTGACTCCCCAGAACACATGTAAGCCAGATGCACAAGGTGGCACATGTGTCTGGAGTTCGTTTGTAGTGACTAGAGGCCCTGGCACACCCATTCTGTCTCTCTCTCTCTAATAAGTAATTATTTTTTAAGATAAATTCATGACTCTCCTACAGTTATAAAATGAATGGATATAAAGTAATACAGATATTAAATAATGAGAAAAATGAACCATTGCACAGTAAGAAATATTTAAATGAACTTGCCAAAATAGGTTTTTCCATTCCATTGGACAAAACTGAGTTTCATTTTTGTGGAAAAAATATATTCAGGCTCAGTTTTACATGTTGACTTATAACTCTTCACAACTGTACAACAGCTTATTCAAAAATAAAGTGTCAGGCCCCCTGTAAGACCATGTATGTCCCACATACATGCTTTACTTTCAACTTTTGATGATAGTATGTCTTAAGAGCATAGAAAGTAAAAAGAACAGTATTCTGAGTTTCTACGTACTGATTGCTCAGCTTCAGCAGTTTTATTAATATTCTGAGAATCTTCTTTTGTCTTTCCACAGTGCTCCTGAGTATTTTAGATCAAACCACTAAACATTGTGTCTTTTCATAAAGTATGGATGCTTCAGTATGAACCTTCAACAGGGAAGCTCCTCATTGTTACTCACTTTTTGTGAGTGTAGCAATGATACTCTAGGAGATAATGTACTTTTCAAACCTTCCTTTGGTTTGGCTTATAAAAGATGTATAAGTTATGATTAAAGGATTTCAAAAAAGTAACAAGGTATATGTAGACCTTTATAAAACTAGATATCTTTTTGTACAGATGGACTTTCACCTTCTCTGAAAGGGTTTCTCTGACCCTAACTAGAATAACAATTTGGCTGTGATATATGTTCCTGTTTTATTTTCTTTTAACATCATTTAACACTAATATAATCTTATTTACTAGTTTGTTTCCTTGGGATATTTGTCCATCTCCACAGCAAAAATGCAAAACGTTTTTCTGTCCTTTTTACTATATATCTTCTAGAAAATGCTCAAGTTTTTTTGAATGAATGAATGAATGAATACATGAATGAATGCATTTCAGTCATTCATGTAAGGTTTTGTTGACATTCTTCCAAGTTTTTATTTCCCTTCCATGTGTCCAAAAATGTGTGGCTTTCATGTGTCAGTTCTTCGTGTGTTTGTAATACAGGAGGATTTTTTCATGGAATGGAGTGAAGAATCCTTTTCAGTGACCAAAGATAATTCAGAACTATGAAATCTCTTTATAAATGTCCTTGAAATTTTATATTCAGTCATCATTTCATTATGGATATGCAAAACTGGTGGTGGGAGTAATATCTTAGTTTGTGCTTCTTTTAGAAGCTGACCATGAGACAAGGGTTCAAGTAAAAGGAGTTATTCTGAGAAAGTGGAATAAGGAAGGAAAAGAGCCAATAAAGCATACCTTATGAAACAAGTTATCACCATTGGAAACCCGAGTTTAATCTTTATGGAGAGATTTTGGGAGCTGGGCAAAGTAAATATGTCTGAGTCCTCTCACTTGGGTTGAGTTTGTCTATTTACCCACTGTAGCAGTCAGCCTCAAGTTGTTGGGATTAACTTTCAAAACAGACACAGTTTACAGGAGGAACGACATTTATTTGAAGCTTACAGATTTAGGGGAAGTTTCATAGTGGCAGAAGAAGCTTTCCCAGGCACACACTGAGAAAAAAGCCACCACTCAAAGCAAGCAAGCACACTTCAGGAACCCCATCATGGCAGAGCTCAGGCACTCTGCATATCTTTGGTTAGGACATCTCCTCTAGCTAGGTAGTTGGAAATCCAAGGAGCTTTAATAAAACTCCTAAATCTATTGGGGGATATCCACACTGACCAACTTCACATCAGTCCTTAATTCCTTATCATTAGTGCTGGGGGAACAAAGCAATTTCTCAGTGCTAGAGAGAACTGTCAGGCAAAGACACATGTGCACTGCCAATTTGAAATTAGCCAGTGTGGGGCTGGAGAGATGGCTTACTGGTTAAGGCATATGTCTGAGAAGCCTAAGGACCCAGGTTTGATTCTGTAGGTCCCATGTAAGCCAGATGCACAAGGGGGCACACACGTCTGGAGTTGGTTTGCAGTGACTGGAGGCCCTGGAGCACCCATTCCTACTCTCCCTCTCTCTCTGCCTCTAATAAATAAATAAAAAAAATAAAATCTTAAAAAAATATGTTAAAAAAAAGAAATTAGCCAGTGTGAAGTGTTAGAGATGGAGGGATATGTTTGCAAGGTACCAGTCACTTGCCTTGGATGATACAATGTGAGTTTTCATTTGGGACTAATTTTAGATTTATCAAAAAAAAAATCACAAACATTGTATGAGTTCCTGTATATGCCTCATATATAGTTTCCTGATGTTTATACCCATCATCATGGAATATTTCTAAAACTAAAGAAACTAAATTACTATGACCCTATCAGCTAATCTAGATTTTACCCTGTTTTCCCGGCATTTCAGTAAACATCTAATTTTTTTCCTGTTTCAGCATTCAGTGTACGATACTATGTTGCATTTAATTTTTAGATATTTTTGACATACATACATGTGTGTAATAAGTATGTTGTGGTATGTGTATGTATACTGTATGCTTATACTCATGTGTACAGATGCATGCAGTCATGTACATCCTATAGAAACCAGAGGAGAAAGTCAGGGGTCTTCTTCTATGTGCGTTGTTTCTTTGAGATGGAGCTTTTCAGTGAATCTGGAGCTGTGCTTTTAGGTCTCCTGTCTCCACCCCTATAGGACTGGGGTTATAGGCATGATTTTTATGTGGCTGCATGGGATGAACTCAGGCAATATCAGGCACTCTCAACTCCTCATACTTTGGTGGCAAGTGCTCTTACCCATAAGCCATCTTTCCAGCCTAGTTATATGATTTTTAAAATAGTATGTATATATCTTTTTTTTTGAGCCCTCTCACAACATAAGCATGCTGGTTTTTGTAACTACATAGTGTCTTTGTATGGACATTGAATATATTTCTGAAATGATCAAGTATGTCAAAACTATAATATGAAGAACACAACCTGTAGGTTTGTATAACTGTGCCTCCATACATAATTTAAGAGGTACTCCCATCAGTGTTATCATCTGGAAGAAATTTGGTGTTGCTGTTGAACATGTATCCTAAGCATTAAATGTGAGGTAGGAGCCTTTAAATTATGAACGAAGTCTTTACAATGCATATATATATATATATATATATAATTTCTTTCCTGCTAACTGTGAGGCACTTAATTAACTCTGGCAGCTGAGGGAATGAAATTCAGGGTAGATAAGTTTCTTGCCATGAAATTTGCAATAATAAAAACTAAACATGTGTTAATAAAACTAAACCAACTTATACTTTTCTCACAGTCATGTAATAGAAACTCAGGGTCTTCTTCATTCTTGTTTTACTTTGAGATGTATTATGAAGAAGGGGTGACAACTGGGGTTATAGGCATGATCTTTATGTGGCTGCACTCTTTTTTACATGTGTTATAGAAGGGGTGACAACATGATTCAAAGTGGAAAATAGACAGTGATATCTTATGTGAGGCACAGTCACTTGAATCTTTTCAATTTTATAGCCTGAAAATGAAGAGCTTGGAGAAACACTCATCCAGTCCCCTCTGCAACTTCTCACAGTCCCCACTGTGCTTGTCACTGATGCACTGTTGACATGTGCACATTCCTACAGATTTCACCCATTCTCATCTTCTTTTTTTTGAAAACTTTTGTGCATGAACCTACTTTCTATTACCTTCTTTTGCGCCCCCCCTTCTTTGCTTCCATTCCACCAAACCCAGTTTTTTCAACTAGCCCCTCTCCTATTTTTTTGTGCTTTTAAATGTTTGCTCTCCTTTATAACCCATGTTGATAGGCTCACATTGTACGGGTTTTATCTAAGTACTAACAGCTTGAAGCCACTAGGAGGTTCTAAATGTGATGGTCATGAAGGATAGTGTCAAGAAGTACTTCTCCCCGCCCTCGGGCTCTTATATTCTTTCCAGTCACCTCTTTCAAAGTGTTCCCTGAACTTTGGAGCACATGCTAGAGTTGTCTCATTTAGTGCTAAGTACACAACAGCCACATATTCTCAGCACTTTGGTGAGTTTGGAGTCTCCCCAGTATCTATTACCTTTTGTTTTAATTTAATTTATTTATTTATTAGAGAGAGGCAAGCTCCTTGATTTCTAAGCTATCTTTCCAGCCCTCTACTACCTTTTATAAAAAGAAGCTTCTCTGGCCAATGGTGAAAGCACCACTAATCTATGGGCAGAAACATAAATGTTTAGACGGCCATTTGTTGGGCATATGATATCCATTTAGCCAACCAATAATAGTGGTTTTCCTAGAGGGCTATGGCATTTCCCAGGTATTGGCTTTTGATTAATTTTTAGTACCAAGCATGAATTTTCGCCCATGGAGTGGGCCTCAGATCCAATAAAAAGAGTGGTTGGTTTTCTCTATAACATTCTTGCCACTATTGCACCAGGAAGTACATCTTGCCTGTCTTACTAGTTGTGTAGAAAGCATAGAGGATCTGACATTGGGTTAAACTGGGAAGACTTTTATCACCCAGCAGCATGCATAGCACTTTCTTGCACAAGGACAGATTGCCAGTGGGGAGGAGGTTTCCATCTCAGTTCCAGGTTAATTATTCAATATCCTGCCAACTACATGTGTAATGGAGGGGGTAAAGAGAGAGAGAGAGAGAGAGAGAGAGAGAGAGAGGTAGGCTGATGGCTAACCTTAGGCAAAAATTTCCTGTGTGAGATGGATAGAGCTGCTCTGTGAAACCATAGGTTTTTGTTAGAAAACCCCAGCACCAGTGGGATGGTATGCTTGCCCAGTGAATTATTGGCCAGGGAGACTCCCAAGGTTCCCAACATAATAAGGGCTGTTGCCAAGGCTCTTGGTTACCTACCAGAACTGGATATTAAGACTATGTTGCTGAGGCTACACGTTAACTACTTTGTTTAGGTGCTGTCAGCCTTCTCCATGTGTCCAGTCACTAACCTAGGTGACTCTGTATTAGGAATGCAGTATCTTAAATTTCTATATTATCCACCTGCATCAGTAAACCCAATTAAGGGTCAGCCTTGAATTTGTGAGTTATTTTTAATGCTTTATATTTCTTTCTTTCTCTCTCTCTCTCTTTGAGAGAGAGAGAGAGACAGAGAATGGGCAGGGCACCAGGGCCTCTCAGCTGCTGTGAACGAGCTCCAGATGCATGTGCCCCCCCTTGTGCACATGTGCAACATTGCACACTTGCATCACTTTTGTGTCTGGCTCAACATGGGACCTGGCGATTTGAACTAGTGTTCTTAGGCTTTGCAGGCAGGCGCCTTAACCGCTAAGCCATCTCTCCAGCCCTTACTTAATATTTCTGAAACATGATATCTTTTTAGTATGATATAACATAAATTGAGCACATAGCTTCTTAGACAAACACCCATACTCTATTAATAAGTAATGTATGATAATGGATCACTAATAGACATGAAATCAAACATCTTCTGAGTGTAGGAGGCTCCTGCAATATAATAATGCAAATGATTTTATTATTTTATAATGTTTATAATGAGTTGAATAGCTGACCTTGATTACTCAGTCTTTCCACAGTTGCTGATTTCTTTTTCTTTAATTGTTACATGAAGGATGTAGAGTATTCAATGAAATCTTTGATTATTCTTTATATTTGCAGTGTCCCAACTAAAATTTACCATTGGAACTGAAGTTCAGAAGTACAAATTCTTGTAAATTATTTGAGCTTTTAGTCTGGGAAGATCAGCAACATAGATATCAAGGCTTAGCCGATGCTGAAATTCCTCTAACCTCTAATTCTAAATTCAGAAAAGAATAAGCCTTATGGGTTTTTTTTTGTTTATTTTGGCCTTGATTACACATTATTGGAAGTCTAGAGTAAGTATCTAATAACATAAAATGTATGCAAAATACAAATTATTGGCTCAGAAAAGGATATGATTTCTAAAATACAAAGGGACAATTGTGTGAGAATTTTTTTCTTAGAAAGAATAGAGATTGATTAACAGGTAATCCCTTTTAGATTAGAATATATAAAGCATCACATATTTTTAAAGAAGGAAAAATTATTACCTTTCCAGAAATGTGTATGCAATGATTCTCCTTACTTATTCATTTATATTACATTGGCATGGTTTTAAACCATGACCTTTGAATCTTTCTATATGCAATTATGGGCACAATCTATGAATGCGGATTTGCAAACTTCACTTCACTGAGCTTCCTTGGGGACTATGTGGAGTCCAGAGGACAGAACCAGACTGTCTCTCTATATTCTCCTAGTCTACAAAAGGCTTTGTTTTGTGTTCCATAGTCAGCACATCTGAGAACATTTATATTTAACAGACAGACTTTGTTCTTTTCAAAAAAGCAAACAAAATGAATAAATCTTCAACATGTTTCCTTATATTACATAGTGTGCTTTTCTATCTGCTTCAAACAGGAACTTCTCTGATTTCTAGAGAAAATATCTCATTAGATTTTCTATTTATTTATTTATTTATTTATTTATTTATTTATTTATTTATTTTTATTTGAGAGAGACAGAGAGGGAGAGGAAGAGGCAGAGAGAGAATGGGCGATCCAGGGCCTTTTCAGGTGAAGTGAATGAACTCTAGATGTGTGCACCCCCCTTGTGCGCATGTGCAACATTGCACACTTGCATCACTTTTGCATCTGGCTAAACGTCGGACTTGGAGATTTGAACAAGCATTCTTGGGCTTCACAGGCAGGTGCTTTAACTGCTAAGCCATCTCTCCAGCCCTCATTAGCTTTTCTTTTAAAACATTATTTATTTGCGAGGAGAGAGGGGAAGGGATATGCACATCACAGTCTCTTGCCACTGGAAACAAACTTCAGATTCATGCATTGCTTTGTGCATCTGGTTTTACATGGGTACTGGAGAATCGAACCTGGACCACCAGCAAGCTTTGCAAGCAAGTGACTTTAACCAATGACCCATCTTTTCAGCTCATCATTAGAAAACTATGTCTAAATTGTAGACTTACTTATGTAATTACAATGTTATAAGTGCTTACAGGACAAAGTACTGTATTCTGGATTTAGTAAGCACTGAAATTACTTGCTTAACCAGTTATTGCTATGCAGGCAAAATTAGAGAAGTGCTTACTGTGAATAGATGATATACCAAGTCTTTTAAAAAATTTTTATATTGTTTAATCCCATGCAAAACTCCATGGTGCATCGGATGATAAATTGTGAAAAGTACCCACAGATGGTATGTGTCAAGATTCAAATTCAGATCTTTCTAAACCAAAAGGATCTAACCCTCATGCTCCCAATGACCACTACCTAAGTTCTTTTTGTTTAATATACCTATGTTTAAGAAGTAGAGTTTAATATTACTACTCTTGGGTGTGAGCTGACCTTATGTTATTTATTTATTTATTTATTTATTTATTCATTTAGTAAAGTGGTCTCACTCTGGCCAGGATGACCTGGAATTAACTATGTAGTCTCAGGGTGGCCTCGAACTACATCCTCACCTCTCCAAGACACTTTGGTTTTGCTTATGTTATTTATTTTTAATGAATGGAGTAAAGTGGAAGCCAGGATGTGTAACTTTGGAGACTACATCATTCCAAGACACTTTGGTTTTGCTGACCTTTTGCTCAAGGGAAAACCACCTGTCTAAGCCCTCTCTTCCCTTTGGAGAGATCTATATGAAAAGTAACTGAGGGATTTTCAATAGCCAGCATGGAATCAGGAGCTGGAGCTCTCAGTCAACAAACCCATGTGACATTGAAGTCTCCTGCCAACAAGTACCATGAGAGTAAGCCTGGAGGTGGAGCCCTCATGTTCCTGCCAGCAGCTTGACTAAACCTGATTGAAGATCATAAGGCCAAAGCACCCACCTCAGCTGCAGACCCTGCCCTAGATGGGAAGATAACAAACATATGGTGTTTTAAACTGCCAAGTTTCATGTTAATTTTGTTTTTGGCAATAAATAGATGACTAACACGGCCTAATACCGCCTTGGTCATTTTGTAAAAAGAATATTAATTTGGGTTATAGAGATGGCTCAGTGGTTAAAGGTACATTCTTACAAGGCCTGCTGGCCCAGGCTCAATTCCTCACCACCTCTGCAAAGCCAAACCCAAACTGTGGTACATGCATCTGGAGTTTTCTTGCAATAGCAAGAAACCCTGCTGTGTGCACACACACACGTAAATAAATAAGTTATCTTTATTTCACTAAACCTTAAATTTTAACACATTGCTAGAGTAGCAAGATGTTAATACCAGGAAATTATATTAGTTATACACTTCTCTGGGATTTGTGATTTTCTAAGTCAAAGGACAGCTGTTTTTAAAAGTCTAGTATTTCAAAAGGAAGTGTATTAAATATAACAGCATTTCTGAAGATAGCATTCTGGATGTAAAAAAAAAGTGTTTATGTGAAAACGCAGAAAATACTATTTGTCAATTCATCTCAGTACCTTAAATTTTCAGAAGCATGAATGTACTTTCCATGGCTTAAGGAGAGATATAAAGCAAGGTTGAATTTTAACATCTTTCTTGAGCTTTTTTGCTGGGGTCCTAAAAGCTCATGGGTCAAGGCATTTCTTGATTTGCTCTGCTTTATAAAGCTGCAATCACTCTACTTTATGGCTACTTGCTGTTTAATGAATGACTTGGATCTTGATTAATATCTTTACTTCTTGAGCCCAAGAATTTGTATAAGACTTGAAAATATAGTGCTATGCATCCAAAGATGGACTCTGAAAATTAGATTTATTAATGTTGGTTTGACTACATATACATGTATTGCATTTGGATCATTTTAACTTCTTAAACAAATGTGCAAAGTCCTACCTCCCTCCCTTACAGAGACTGACTGAAGTCTTCATGATCCCATAGTAAATACCATAGCCCTACTGAGGAGGGCCCCCAGGAGAAAGGGAGCAGAGGACAGGGGACAAAAGAGTATAACCTTTCATAAAATAAAATTAATTTTAAAATGTCCAGTTTTTAATATACTTTCAAAGTCATTAAGGGAGCTAAGGAATTAATTCATGAAGTGGATGTGACTCATGCTTTTTTAGTATTCAAAATGACTATAAAATAGAAATGCTAGTTTTCCTATGTCTATGAGTTGAAGATCACAGGTCAAACCTCATGATCCTTGCCTTCCGATGCTACATTGTTTTCTAGCTTAGGCCCTGTATTCCCAAAACCACTGTTTATATTGAACTGCAATTGGTAGCAGTATTTGTTTTATCTTATTCATGGGTTTGTGGTTCAGGGATTAGGAAAAGATGAATATCAATATTGTGAATATAAAGACTCATCATTACTATTGTCATTCATTACTTCATTTGTTCATTGACTCACAAACACACTCAATAATTCAACAGATATTTCCAAGCATTTCTGTTTAGCTCAGCACAACAGTGAACTAGATAGATGCTGAAGTTCTGTGATAAGCATCCCAGCTTTCCCTATAGGGTTTATTTTGTCTAGTATGCACAAGGATATAAACCAGCTATAAGTAAAAGCTGTTGTACATGATGTGAAATAAACCTACAAGGGAACCTGAGCTAGTTGGGGTTTAGTTATTAGGAAAGACAGACCGTCAAAGGGAACAGGGACATTTGTGCTATAAAGGAGAACATTCTTGGAAGAGTGGAATAGGATTCAGGCATTTTGAGAACTAAAAGCAGTTAATGTGAACTTGACACTGTTTGAAAGCTGAAGAACATATAATAAAGCAGAACGAGCAGGATCTCATCTAAAACACCCCCAGCAATACATCCAGAGAAATGTTTTATCACATAACAGGCTGGTGTAGTGTAGCAAAATACACACATCAACTAACCATCACACAAAGAAAGGGGATGTAGGATTTTGTGGTTCTGGTGGCATACCCCAAGTTTATGAAACCCAATTTTGGGTCCTGTTCTATTTTAACAAAGAACTGATAAAAATGAATGGAAGAAGGATGCATTATGAATTATTAAGTTTATTGAGGGAGAAATCACAAATTTTGGTGTTTATTTAAGGGAAAGTGGAATCAAGCATGTGGGAAGTGGGAAACACACACTCAGGTGGAAAACACTGTATTGTTCAGAAGGTTCATTTAAGAGAAATTGAGCATTTGAGGGAAAGACCAGGGTAGAGCCACAAGCACGTGGAAAATAGAACTTTGGTGTTTATGTAGGCAGATTTAGAAGAAGCACACATAGCATCCACCTTGTGCTTCCCCATGGAAGAAAGTTATGAGGGCAAATAGTGGGAGTCTATTATAACAAAGGGAAAATACCAAGTAAGTTATCAAGAAATTCAGATGAGAAATGAGTAATAACAAGAGTTATACCCATGGTTACCCCAAGATTGGAGAAGTTATGCAGGTTAGCAGGTCTAGGGCTAGTGAAAGCATCAACGTGGTAGATCTGGAGTGTAAAGAAAATATGCAAGTAGTAGATTTAGAGACCAGAGGAAAATCATACCTGTAATTAAAGTGAAAAATTACTATAAAGCAGAGATAAGCAGAAAAGTTCCCCAGACCAAGAAACAGTATTATGATCTTTCCTCTACCCAGCAGGTTGAGTGGGAGAGAGAGGCCAGATTCACATGTATCCTTGTGAACAAGGTGAGGAGAGACAGGCAGAGAGAGCAACAGGAAGAAGGGCACAAGCTTTATACTATAGAAAATGCATTCTTTTGTCAAATGCATGTATATAAGGGAAGACCTGATTGGTTTGTAGATTTGGAGGGTGGACCCCAGAGCCAACCCAGCTAGGTAGTATGCTAGACTGTGGGCAACAGGGGGCACTGTAGCTGGTTGTAGATGAATCATATAGATGAGTCGTTATCCGACACAAGTTCCATTCCTGCCAAGAGTTCCATTCATGCCAAGGGGGTTGTTGGCATGGGGGTGGCATCTCTTGGTTCTCTCTGGGCTTCAATTTCTAACTGAAACTGCCTAAAAGAAGCTGTCTTTCCCCTGTTATCCTTCAAGGCTACAGCACTATTTATTGTCTCCAGTTTAAACAGAAACGTCAGCATTCTAATTCATCATTTCTTGATTCTGGTTATGTCAGGTGTTGTACAGAGTCCAAAAACTGTACTGAAAGCTTTGTTTCTTTTGACAATGGCCAGCATCCAGCATCCCTATCTATGCTGTCATATAACTCTTGGATAGACCAGCACATATACAAGGCCTGCAGGATTCCCAGTGCCAGTGAAAAGGGATTTCCTGATGATGCTTTGTGTAGCAAAACGCCACAAGCAGGTAAGAGAGTAACAGGAGCTGTAAACATTAACCAGAAGGCTTACTGCTATTTCATCTCACCTGGGATGTGAGCAGAAGTAACAGCCTTAGTAGCTTTGGTTTACCTCCTTTTATTTTAATCTCCTTGCCAAATTAATCTCAAATCCTTGTCATTTCACTATTGCTTGAAAATCATCTTAATGTCTAAGGATTGGTTTTCACATCTTTGAGCTTGATATTCACAGCTCTGTATTAGCCCATGATATCTTTCCATCTTTGTTCTCAAAATATCCCATGTGTTTGTTTCTCCCAAACAAAAATTTGTTCATGTATTTTTCCGTCCAAAGTGGTTTCTTTCTCATTTTTTTTTATTATGTTCTATGAGGCTGAGCTCAAATGTCCAAATGACATGCTTTATGGTGTCTGCCTGATCCTTCTACCTCTTCTCTTCTTTGGCCAGGTACAAGTTCATTCTTTTCTTTCTTATACTTAACAAGATTCTCACACTTTACCTCACTGAAATGTGTCATGAGTATCTTTTCACTGTATGTGCTCTGAATTCAGTATCTATGTCTGTAATCTTCCCTATAATCTCAATATAAAAAACAAGTCCTATGTAAGTGTTGAAAAAATAAAAAAAAATTAAAATTAGGATGGACTTAATGTATAAAACTGTATTGTGATTTTTATTTTATCAAAGAGTTATGTATTTTTTATTTTTATATTTTATTTATTTGATTATTTATTTGAAAGAGAGAGGCAGAGAGAAAGAGAGAGAGAAAGAGAGAGAGATTGAGAATGGGCATGCCAGCGCTTCCAGCCACTGCAAACAAACTCCAGATGCATGTGCCCCTTGTGCATGTGGTTTATGTGGGTCCTGGAAAATTGAACCGGGATCTTTTGGCTTTGCAGGCAAGCACCTTAACCACTAAGCAATCTCTCCAGCCCCGAAGAGTTATATTTTAATTTATCATATTTGCTACTGTACTTAGTCATGTCTGACAAATGGGCCCACAATGGACATTCTATAATTAGTAATTGGTGGATTATTGGTAGATTTCAGACTGAAGATTTTTTTCCAATGATATTTGATGATACAAGTTTCAAAAGGCAAATATTATTTATTGCTCAGGTACAGTATGAAGAAACTAGGGTTCTCTTCAGGTCTAGAAAAGAGAGTCAAATTCACTGATGAAATTGTGCCACTATCCAGATGCAAAGTGTTAGTGAAGACATAATGAGAAAATACCCCTTTCTGAGAGCATCCACAACTGGTTATATGTGACGAGAATAGCATCCTCTTTATAGGGTGAAAGGAAGCCAGTGTTCATCATCAGAAAATTTTGAGATGCACATGTAAGGCATTGATATATTCTAAATATGAGGATAGTCATCCTTGTGGTAAGAGAACAGGAATCAATAAAATAGAGACAGACAAAGCAATGCAACAGTTCTCTGTTGCATTAAGTCAAGAAATCAGAGTGTTTAAGCTGTGCCTGTTGGTATTGGCAAATGTTCAGCTCCCAAGAAATTAAATACTCAGAGTTAGTTTGACAGTAATGATATTGACACAAAAAGAATTGCCTTTTTCTGTTCTGAGCTATGGCAAGGGAAAGGAAGGTTTTCCTACTGAGATAGGTTCCTGTGAATAGTTTATTTCCTCTTCGCTATCTGGGGTGATCTTTTGTCAACAGTGGTCCTTCTCCCTTAAAGAACTGAAATGTTGCCAGTCATTTCCTTTAAATTGGATCTACTTACTGACATATCTCTGCATGAGTTTGCCTTTGAACTTCCACAAAACTTTCTTCCCAATTTATTTAGAAATAGAACTTTACAAAATTCATGAAGTTATTTGTTGACCAAGTATTTCCTTAGGTGCATGGAATGTATGCTGGTGAGGGAGAGACAGATAGCCAACTCCTTTGCAAAGGTCAAAATCCAACATAAATTTTCATGACAGTTCCTAGATTATAAAAATGGATACTTTTTTCAGAGAAGTATTTTATAGTATCTTTACACTGAAGAATATATTCCAGTCCATTGGTGAAGAGTAGCCCTAACTTTAGAGTTTGTTGGCAGAATGCTTCAGAAAGAGGTCAAAGACTTAGATCTGTGTTTCTGTTTTTCTTCTGGTATGGAAGCTGGCTTTAACCTCTGGTCCACATTTTTGTTATCTGTAGCAATGACAAAGTAGACCATAAACTGGTGGAATTCATATTTGTTTACTTATTGAAATCATTTTACCCTTGTCAAATTAGTCAGATTTTCCACCGGCAGAACACAGGTGAGGATATTTTTTAATGTTCCAGGTGATTTATTTTCTTTTGAGGTCAGGGTTGAAAAATCACTAGATTAGATCAGAGTTATCAACTGGTAATCTATAGGAATTTTCTCTGTGCTTAGATATGGTGCTTAAATATTTCTAAACTCATTACCCAGAACTATCTATCTATCTATCTATCTATCTATCTATCTATCTATCTATCTATCTATCTATCTATCTATCTATCTATCATCTATCATCATAATCATCATCTATCTAATCTATCATCTATCCATCCATATAGTATTATTGTCAGTGTCTCTATAGAAACAGAAACGATGGACTGATTATACATTTCAAATTGGTTTTATTAGATCGGATCACACAATATTGGTTGTGTAGTCACCGTCTGCACATTGGAGAATGTGAGAACACACTTTCTGCCCAGTATGGACTGAGGTTGCATGCCTCAGCAATCCCAATCTGGTGCTGAGTGCCTTGGAGAATTAAAAAAATATATTTAGTTGAAAGAGAGAAAGAGGCAGAGAGAGAGAGAGAGAGAGAGAAAGAATGGATGGGTGAATCAGGGCCTCCAGCCACTGCAGACATGTGTGCCACCTTGTGCATCTGGCTTTACATGGGTACTGGGGAATCAAACATGGATCTTTTGGCATTGCAGGCAAGCACCTTAACTGCTAACCCATCTCTCCAGCCCACCTGGAGGATTTTCAAAGCTCCAGTGTTGGCCTTTAATCCATGTTAAAAGGCCAAAGAAGCTGAGATTCAGTGTTAGCAAAGGATGGCAGCAACAGGGTAGATGCACTCATCCATAAGGGGTGAGGAAAACAAGCTGCTTTGTTCTGCATTTTCTGTATGTATAAGCTGATAAAGCGTTGTCCACTCTGAAAGGAGTGAAGGGAAGTTCTTTTCCCAATACCTAATCTCACCTTCCTGGAACTGCCTTCACAATAGCCCAGGAGGGCCTGTCTCTTACTTGATTCCTGATGCAATCAAGTTTACATAGAGATTAACTGTGTGTGTGTCTATGTATGCGTGTCTATGCTTCTCTGGAAAAATAAAAATATTGGGCAACTGTTGGACTTACGTGGCAAAAATTCAATGGAATAAGCCAGTCTCTACTTGCCCCATTTTGTTCATCATCATCACCTTCCCAAACCTCTAAGCCATTATCATTTCCAAAACGGAACTAAGTGATCAAGTCTAAAATTATTTGATTTGCTTGTCTTCCAAGCCATTAAAAAATGAGAAACAAACCATAACTATATCTATTCACAGGTTGTTATATGAAATAAAAAGCAAATTAAGACATTAAAAGTGGAAAAATGTCCTTGGACCCAGTGGAAAGGGAGCCTCAACTTGTTAGCAGCAGAACCCAGCAGAGCTGTGTGGAGGACATTTGCTGTCATGAAGAAGGAGGGGTAGGTGCTGGGGAGATGGCTTAGCAGTTAAGGTGCTTGCTGGCAAAGCCTGAGGACACATGTTCTATTTTCCACGTCACATGTCAGCCAGACACAGTAAGGTGAGGCATGCGCAATGTTGCACATGCCTACTAGGAGGTGCAAGCATCTAGAGTTTGATTTCAGAGGCTGAGGCCCTGGTGTACCAATTCTCTCTTTCTCTCTCTAAAAAAAAAAAAAAAATAATAAAATTAAAATTAAAAAAATAAAAGAAGGAGGGGTGGAAGAGGATTTAATTCATTTTTGAGGAATTTTAACGAGGCTTTCTTATAGATGAACTTTTTCATTCCTTCCTGTTTGGGATTTGAATTATTAAATGAGTTGTGACTGTCTTTCCCCAGAAAGCAAAGAAGTGATTATCAGAGGTTTTGCTCCTTTCTCCCTTGATTTGCAGTGAGAAGATTGGGAAGTTCTACCATCCTTCAGCTTCCTGTGGATGGCAAGTACCTGTGTTAAGGAGACTGATGCATGTGCTATATTGGTAGCTGGATTACATGGGATTTCAGTGGGCGCATTAGTAAACTTTGGCATTGCCACAGCCAAAACACTGGACAAAAATGCTTATAGGAGGGCAGGTTTATTTTGGCTCAGAATCTCAGGCCATGTTAGCAGGGAAGTTATGACTGAGTTCGTGGTGGTGGGAGTGTGTGGTCAAGGCTACCCACATAGCATGGAACCAAGAAGCAGGGTAACAAGGTAGAATCAGAAGCTTGCATAACCTTTAAAGACCCAGTCCTAGTAATCTACTTCTGTCAGGCCCTACCTTCAAAACATTTGAGCTTTCCAAATCATGCCCAGACTGAAAACTAAGTGTTCAAACTTGAGCCTATAGAGAGCATTTCAGATTGAAACCATAACCTTCCTCATATTTATATTAATAGAATTTTACTTTATACAGGTTTAAAATATGCACTGCAGGACCTGTTATCCAACCTGAATAAGCTTTTATGACTGACTATATTAAACTTTTTCACTGACAGGCTAGGCACATGCCTGTAATACCAATACACAGAAGTCAGAAACCAGAGGATCCAGAGTTTCAGGCAAGTTTCATCTATATTGTGAGTTCCATGCCATCCTGGACTACACAGAAAGACTTTGTCTTGAGGAAGAAAAAAAAATAAAAACAAATAGATTGCAAAAAATAAACAAAACTCTAAAATCAACATTATAACTTGTTATATATAAAGGCAGCAATACAATAATATTTCTGAGCTTTATTTCTCCTAATCCCCCAGCTACTTACCATTACATTGCCATTGTCTCAGAGGTTGTTGAATTCTAATTTACACCAAAAGTATTGAATTTATGTAAGCCTATTCCAACCCCTCAGTTTAAAAAAATGTTGGGGCTGGAGAGATGGCTTAGCAGTTTAAAGTGTTTGCCTGCCAAACCAAAGGACCTCGGTTCAATTCCCCAGGACCCACGTAAGCTAGATGCACAAAGAAGTACACATATCTGGAGTTCATCTGCAGTGGCTGGAAGCCCTGGAACACCCATTCTCTCTCTACCTGCCTATTTCTCTCTTTCTCCCAAATAAATTAAAAAAAATAAAATAAAAAAAAAAAAACAAAACAAAAAAAACAAACAAAAGGTCATCAGTAATCCAAACAAACTACTTACTAGTCAAATGACCATGGACTTCTCCATCTCAGTTTCTTTGTTGAAACATGAACTGGAATTGACCCCAAGAACAATCGGAGGAACACTGGTGATAATGAGTGACACCTATTTCATCAACCCTAGGAGATGTCAAGTGCATCTCAGGTACTGATGTCATCATGGGACACAGAATATAACAGCACAGTGCATACTTGCTGTGACTAATGCTAATTGTAATTCATATGGCAAATTCAACAGTTAAGAAAAAGGACAGGAGGAGCTGGGTGTGGTGGTGCACGCCTGTAATCCCAGCACTCAGGAGGCTGGGGTAGGAGGATCATTGTGACTTCAAGGCCACCCTGAGACTACATAGTGAATTAGTGAATTCCAGGTCAGTTTGGGCTAGAGTGAAACCCTACTTCAAAAAAAAAAAAAAAAAAAAGACAGGAAATGTCATCTTCTCTACCAAATACCTTGCTGAGAAACATATGTTTTACATATTGTAAGATAAGATAAATAATTGCTTTAAATCAGCTTTCTCAAAGAGCTCTATTTGGCACATATTAAAAAAAAAGCCAACATTTTTAAACAGTTAGAGAAAGCTTTTTAACTCTTAGAGCAATCTTCATTAACTTAGGGTAATCATATAAAGATAATGAAGGATAAATGTTATGATATTTTTTATTCTCTGTTCTGTTTAAAGATCTGTGGAAAGGAAATTCAAGAGAATTTCTTTCAAATGTATTTTATTTTTTTTAAAAACTTTTAATAACTTTTAATGGTTTGGGTATTCCAATCTAATGTGTTGTCTCCAAGCTTGGAGAAGTCATTGGAACCTGCCCATATGGAATCCTAAACATGTCTGTAATCAGCACTTCTTCACCCATCCCAGGCCGGGAGCCCAACCCTCCCCCAGTCTGAGTTCATAGGCCCCAATCAAGCCAACACCTCACCTGTTTCTAGTGCACAGGCCCTGGCACCTTACCTGCCCTGCATGCACAGGCTCTGCTGGTACCTCCCCCTCCCCCAGTGCACAGGCCGCAACCATGCTGGTACCTCACCTGGTCCAGTCCAGTGTACAGGCCCCTACACACGAGGGCACAGACCCCAAACACATGGTACTTCACCTGCTCCAACTGCACAGGCCCCAAACATTCAAGGCATATCACCTGCCCTGAGTTCACAGGCCCCAAACTGGCACCTCTCTTGCCCTGAGCACACAGAATATAAGTATTTTATACATTACAAAATAGAGCATGTATTGTAGTATTTTATAAACTTAGAAGTGAATTTATATATATACAATTTTCAAGTGTTATGTTGGTTTAAAAAATTCTTTTACAAGTTTTTTTAAATTAATTAATTATTGCCAACATATTTTGTATGGATAAATCATGTGCTGGTACTCTATTTTCCCTCATCCCTGCCCCCATTCCTCTGGGGACCCTCCTCAGTGGAGTTGGAGGTATTCCCTATGGGGTTGTGGGTTATGTGTTGTGGGGGAAACAGTCAGTTTTGTGGGGGGAGGCAATGCCGCTGGGCATGATGACTCATCTTGCGGCTCTTTAAGTCTACTTCAGTGTCGAGCTCTTAGGAGCCTCTGGATCTCTGATTTGGTAAGTGTTGGTGTCCTCAGGGTCTGTGTCATTCACTCTGGCATTGATTGTCAGGCTCACCATGGAAGCAGCACTCTTGCTCATCTCCCATTCCTCTGTACTTTCAGCTGTGAATTGGCTGAAGTGAGAGGGGTAGTTTATCTCCTTGGGTCACACTACCTTCTGAAAAAGAACAGGTTCTTCAGTGTGGAGTGAAGTTAACATAGTTTAAATGGGATAAGTGTAATTATTTTAGGGAGAATTTGATATATGTAGCCCTCTTTTAGCCAAAGACTAGTGAGAGCTTGACATTGGAGAACATAATCTTTCTCTCCATAGGATTCTGATCTGGTTCTCGATTTCAGATATGGGTTCCTTTAACTTAGCAACTTTCTTAGCCAATCAGAAAGCTATTGGTTACCCACCAAGGCTGTGTGCCACTGTTGTACTGGCACATACATCCTGTCAGAGTGTTTTCTTCTGAGTAGCTTAGACCTCTGATTGCTCAGATCGTTGTTGGCCACTTCCCCCCAGTAGCTCATGTAGCTCTTTCCAGCACTAGACAGGGTAACTGTCTGGGGACTGGCTCTCTTCTGAATCCCTTCCAGGTCTCTCCATGCTCAGTGTCAGCAGCATCTGGTGTCTTCAGCAATTGGATTTTATCTTTTGTCTCAGGCGGGTAATCAAGTGCTTTGACAGAAGTCCGTCTTGTTTGGATGGACTTTGTAGGTCTCTCTGATCAATAGAACTGGAAGTTATAGGCCAGAGACAAAAAAAAAAGTTTTTTTTTTTTTTTTTTTTTTTTTTGTTGTTTGGCTTCATCCCACCCTCTCTGCGGCCTTTCTGTGACTAATAATGTATTGCAATAATGAACGATCTCCTGGTTTATATTTTAGATTTAAAGGCTCAATGTTTGTTGTTAAGACTTTTAAATGTCAATTACAGTATTTTACTAAACTTTACTACTTGGTATGAAACATAAAATGGAAAATTGCAACATACTTTGAAATTTTCCAACAGTTTTACATCAAACTATATATTGAAAGTTTAAGTGAGATGAAGCTAGTTAACTGAGGAGACTGAAATATGAGCCAGCATGATACTAGGATATGTCTGTTTGTTCATGATGGCTAGCTGGGCTACAGATTTGATGAGTAATTTCTATTGAGTTAGCATGCTAATGATGATCTAGCTTTTTAAATTGGAAATACTGTATTTCATACTATGAGAGGGGCAGTAAGAGAAGAGAATCCAGCTTGGACTTTGGAGCCCATGGTACCAATCTGGACGCTTAGTGTTTTCTAGTCACATATGATGAACACAATGTTTTGTCCTCAGAATTGAAGCCCTAACTTCCAATGTGATTGTTATTTAGGATTCAGTCTAAGAAATTATGAAGGTTAGATGAGGTCATAGGATTGAGTTCTACCCCTAGGAAGCTATTGCCTTTGTGAGAAGAGGAAGAAACACAAGAGTTTCTCTATCATGTGAGTACATAGTACTGCAAGACCTGAAGAGAGCCGACTTGCTGGCACTATGCTCTCAGACTTGGCACTATGCTCTCAGACTTCCCAGCCTCCAAAACTCAAGGATATAAGTTTCTATTGTTTAGTTCACTCACTCTGTGGCATTTTGCTATGATAGCCTAAGCATGCTGCTCTACCATATAACTAGATTGCTTGAATTTATTAGATATGTAAGTGGATTGCATGGAGTTTCAAATCCATGTTCTGCCTTTGCTAGCCACATAAGTTCATTGCTTTTTCTTCAGCTTTTAAAATGCTTTTGCTGTTAGTTTTAAATGAAATTGCGTCGGCACCTTGTGCTTAAAGTTAGTTTAATGCAAATTAATATAAGTTAGGCACTTAAAATTAGTTTTGTTTCTAGGAAGTCCAAAATGGATCTTAATTATGCAAATAATTTGGGGTATACATCTTCCTTTCCACAAAAGTTCTACCTATTTGATTGATTGCAATGACTTTGTAGGTTAAAGATATTTTTATCAACAGGTGTTAAATCTGTAAATATTGTTGATCAACTCACAGGCAATAAAGGCTATTGTATAAGAGTGAATAGCTGCTAGTTTGACAGTGAATCTAGAAAAAAAACAAATGTTTAATAATAAAAGCTATTTACAAACTCACATTGAATTCCTGTAGGTAAAGAAATAGTCACCTTTTATTAAAGGAAGTATACTGGATTAATTTGGGATATGATATGTTTGTATTACATGGTATTGTAGGAGTTTATCCAGCATCACTGGGGAGGCACAAAGGCTTCTGTGTCATCAAATATATCCTTGGTCATCAGCAGCAAAGTGTCCTATCACTGATCTTTGTTTGAAGCTAATTTAAGACTCTTTGGGTCTCCTAATATCTAGCATAAGCTTCCATTTCTAGGATGGACATTTTCTTTCTTAGCCAGTAAGGAAAAAGTAGGGGTGAAAGATTATAAGAGCAGACCTCAGGGCTGGAGAGATGGCTTAGCAGTTAAGGCACTTGCCTGTTCAGCCTACGGACCCAGGTTCAATTTCCCAGTACCCATATAAGCCAGATGCAGAAGGTGACACATGTGTCTGCAGTTCATTTGCAGTGGCTAGAGGCCCTGGCATGCACATTCTCTTTCTATCTGTCTCTCTCTTCAGTCTCTCTAATAAATAAATAAATATTTTTAAAAAAGAGCAGGCCTCATGAGTGAAGGGAAAGATTTGACTGATCAAGGTAGATAAAGCTGTCTCTTGAAGGAGGAAAGAAAAGAGGCAAGCAAGCTTTGTTTGGCATACAGGTTGGCTGGATTTTTCTCTCTAACCCCATCTGTTTCACATTCTACCAGACTGCTTTTTTTCCTAAGCTCAGACCTCATTCTTTGATTCCTTATCTGCATAATATTTTTCAGTTCCTCTGTAAAGGTCTTAGAATCAATTCTTATCATATTCCTTATAGTCACAAGATCTGACACCTGTCCTCCCTTTTCCATTTTCCATCATAATCTTCCTTTTTTCTCAGTGACCTGGTTTATTACTTTTCAGGTTCCAAAACTCGCTGTTTGTTTTCCACTGTGACATCCTTCAATCATGACTGCTAGTTCTATTTGTCATTTCCTTGAGGAGGCCTTTTATTTCCTTTTAATATTTTGTTTATTTATTTATTTATGACAGAGGTAGAGGGAAAGAGGCAGATTGAGAGGAATGGGTGTGCCAGGGCCTGCAGCCACTACAAATGAACTCCAGATGCATGTGCCACCTTGTGCATCTGGCTTATGCAGGTACTGGAGTATTGAACCTGGGTCCTTAGTCTTTACAGGTGAGTGCCTTCACCACTAAGCCATTTCTCCAGCCAGAGGAGGCCTTTCTTGACTACCTATGAGTGAGGTCATTGTATTCCCCTTCCCTGTGTTTCCATAGTTCAATGAATATCCCCTTTGAAGCACTTACCACTGTGATAATTCTGTTTATCTACACAATTATTTGGCTTCCAGAGCTCTCTCAGCACCAGGAGGGTGTTTTCACTCCTGGTTCTATTTATATCACTAAAGGTCTCTATTTGTGGAAGAGAATGTGCAAAGAGGGAAAGAGGAGTGGGGCTTGAGCATGTAACCAGATAGAAGGCAGCTGTGAACAGGAGAGATGACATGAGGAACTGGTTAAAAATGCACAGCATTGGCAAAGGGCCTTAATTTCTTCGTGATTGTGTCTCTTCAGAACCTCTTCAAGTTGTAGATTCCCAAGATCCTATGGACATGTTTCTTCCATTCATGAGTCTCCTGTCTTTTCCTAAACATGGTGCCCAGAATCCAATTCTGTCTCATAAGGAGCATATCATCATGAGATGGGAAGCAAGGTTTTAAAAGTGAGAATCAAATCTAACATTCATATTTCTGACCTAAATTCAGACACTGTTTAGTAATGAAACTAGAAATTTAGGTTTAGGCTTATTTGACATTTTTCTTGTTCGTTTGCTTATGCTTCTATTATCACATATTTTTTTGAGAGAGAGACACAGAGAGAGACAGAGAGAGAGGGAGAGGAAGACAGACAGAGATGGGCGAGCCAGCAGCCTCTCAGCTGCTGCAAACAAAATCCAAATGCGTGCGTCCCCTTGTGGTCAAGTGTGGCATTGCACCCTTGCGTCACTTTGCATCTGGCTAAACATGGGACCTGGAGATTGGAACCTGCGTTCTTAGGCTTAAAAGGCAGGTGCCTTAACCACTAATCCATCTCTCCAGCCCTATTGCATTATTTTTATGCATCTTATCTCAGTGTTTCTGTCAGTCTTCTTCAACAGCCATGGGAATCATGAAGTCACTCCTTACTGAAATGAAGCTAGGGGTTAGGACTCCAGGTAAGAGGGCTTGCCATACAAACATGAGGGCTCTATTCTCCCTGAGTTCAATTCCCAAGCGCTCATGTGTGTGAGCATGCATGTGCATACACATGTATATAGTGAGGCCCTCAGAATCTATGGTAGACGATTGAGATATCATTGCTTCCTGATCGATAGTTTTATTTGGAAAGATGGATTAAAATCCATTACTGAAATCAAAACTAAAGTATGCTAAAATGAGTATTGTATTTAATTGATGAATAGAAAATGACATATCATCTATCTTAAAATTTTAAAAAGTTAAAATGCTAGTAACTATTTAATAAGTTTCAATACTATTCTGATAGATATTTCAAGAATAAGTCGTAAAATAAGGGGTGTTTATGATTTTAAAGTTCATACTGTTAATTCCTGAAATATTGTAACATTTATTTAACCTTTTCTTTATTTATAATAAGATTACTGTCATCTCTCTAAGCATTCATGTAATGTTTCATTTACTTTTCCATTGAAAATTACTAAAATGGGGCTGGAGAGATGGCTTAGTGGTTAAGGCGTCTGCCTGCTAAGCCTAAGAACCTGGTTCCAATCTCCAGGTCCCATGTTTAGCCAGATGCAAAGTGACTCAAGGGCGCAATGCCGCACTTGCCCACAAGGGGGCGCACACATCTGGATTTCGTTCGCAGCAGCTGAGAGACTGCTGGCGCACCCATCTCTATCTGTCTCCCTCTCCCTCTCTCTCTCTCTCTCTCTCTGTGTCTCTCTCCAAAAATAAATAAAATAATAAAAAAATTTAAAAAAATTACTAAAATGAAAGAGGCATCCCAGCAAATGAGATGTAATTTAATAAGCATGTATTTTTTTCTTTTTTTTTTCTTTTTTTTTTTTTTTTTGGAGAAAGGCAAGCATTTTTGAAAAGGGATACTCAACATGTACCAGATGCCAGGACTTCTGACTTCCAATTTTCTTTGATTTATTGTCTACTATCTAATGTTGATGGTTTTCAGAACTCCTTAGTAATCTGCATGTAGTTCACATATCTGTGATGTTCAGGTATTTTCTCAATCTAAGGATTTAATGGTTCATGGGAATTGTCTTTCTGACTCAAAAATTAGTCTTCTCGGATCCGATTCTTATTGAAAGTGTCTCTTTGCTTTTTCTGTGAGTTTATTTAAACTTTTGTAGTTTTAGAGAATTTGTAGTATAGCCATGTCATCAGAAATGCATTCATGAAGAATTCAGGGGCATTGTGTGAAAAAATCACTGGAAGCTGGGAGACTATGGCAAGGACTGTAGCTTATAAAGAGAGTAGCCTAATCACAAGAGGAGAAGAGGAGGGCTGGAGAGATGGCTTAGTGGTTAAGGTGCATGCCTGTGAAGCCTAAGGACCCAGGTTTGAGTCTCCAGGTCCCATGTAAGCCAGATGCACATGGTAGCACATGCATCTGGAGTTCATTTGCAGTGGCTAGAGGCCCTGGTGTGCCTGTTCTCACTCTCTCTGTCTCTCTCTTTCTCCCAATCTCTGTGCTTAATAATTAAATTAAAATAAAATCTTTAAAAAAATTAAAAAAGAAGAAAAGAGGGAAAGGAAAATATGAAACAAATGAAAACAGGAAGGTCATGAATTCTTTCAGTAGATGTGTGCAGATGAGACTGGAGGAAACTAGAGAGCCAGGGAATTCCTAGCCATAATATCTCAGCCTTGTTAAAGGAATGAAGTAGAAAGAATAATGATTGAACTAGGATGTCTCTAGAGTTTGCAGAGCTAACAGTCTTCTCAGTTATGAATGGCTATGTTTCGTGCATGCACATGGTGGGAGGAATCAGAAGAACATTGACTAAACGCTGTCATTCTGTATTTTCTGTCCATCATTATGTATCTTCTGTCTTCTCTAGTACAAATAAAGGAAGAAAAGCAGACCCTTTCTACACATTAGAAGTGGCTAGGTCATAGCAACTCAGATGAGTGAATAAAATTGATTCAAAGGATGACTGGAACATATTGACTTAGGGGAAAAGAATGAAGAAATGAAACAAGAGGAAATTCTCTTTCAAGGAGTAATTTGTCTCCTATTGTCTATGAGAATCCTGAAACTACAGCATGATCAATCCATAAAAGTACTGGGGTTGCTGGTACCCTGAGGCAGCGTGGTTCCTTGCAGCCCAAGGTAGATGTGGTCAAAAGCAATGGCAATGCCGATAAACATGAGCATCAGAAGAACAAGAGCAGGACAGAGGCTATTTAGTTGCAACTTCATGACAAATTAAGAGGTTGTTCATCTTAATTTTATTCTGGAAGGAAGCTCCTCTTGTTTTGGAGCAAAGAAAAATTTGGGGAACTTAAGACCATACAGGTATTGTTTTGCAGACACTGCCCTCCTGTCTTTCCTGGGAAGGGTGGGGCCAGTAGGCCTGTGTCCAATGAGAAGTGAGAAAAGAATAAAATAATTTCTTATAATTATATGTCCTATACAGAGTTCACAAAAGAAATAGTGTAGTGTGGGCTAAGGTGGGCATATTCATTAAGATTTTCATAGCAAACTGTTCAGATAGAAACAGAGTAGTTATCCCAAGCCTGCAGGCGAGGGGATGTAGATTAGACATTTTTACCTCTGACACATTGCCCATTGACAGACCAGTCTACTGTCTGCCTGGGTCCCTGCTGGGGAGATATCAAAGGGAGGGTCAATGAGAGTATGTGGTTGGGGAGGAGCCTGTTTACTCTTCACTATTGCTCCTGCCCCTCACCCCTGCCTCTGCAGGGCATGTCCAAGCACCTCCCCTCAGGCCAGAATTGAGTTGTTTTCCCCAAATCCTGATTCTCTTGACAAGCTTAGCTAGCCTAATAGACCCTGGTCAGTGCTAAGAGGAGAGCTGACTTTGTCACCCAGTAACTCAAGACATCCATGGACTCAATTCTCACGCTGGCTGTGACCCTGAACAACTGGGACCTAGAGTCACCAAGAAGCAGAACAGGAGAGTGAACTAAGTTTTAGTTCTTGAGTTGAGACTTTACCTTGGTTGTGGCTCTATTTTCTAACTAACTGATAATTAAAATGTAAATTTTTCTTTCTAGAAAGTTCCTAGGGACATTTACCCTGTGTGACAAATATATATTTTTTGTCTCCCAGAAAAATCATGTGAAAAGTTACCCTACTGCAATATCCTAATAGTCTCACCTCTTAAAGGAGGGTGAGAGTGTGTGTGTGTGTGGGGGTATATAAATATTTTCATATCCAAATATATTGTATTATTCATTTACTGTGATGCAATGCCTTGCAATTATTAGTTGCTTTCTCTTCCTTCTCTTCATCTGACATGCCAGAGCACTTCAAGTTATCAAAGTTCTCAGAGTTTACTTATTTGTGAAGGTGAAGGTCACCATGCACAGTATTGTAAACTCCCTGAGAACTTGTAAGTGCCTTTCTGTTCCTACCTTAGCCACACTTGTAAGTGCCTTTCTGTTCCTACCTTAGCCACACAAGTACACACCACTCTGGAATAGCTCATATTGGGGTGTTCTCCTGAGAAATGTGCCTCTTTTCCTTTCCTCTTGGATTACTAGTGCCTCATGTAGAACTTTTTTTTTTTTTTTTTTTTTTTTTGATTTACTGTTGTTCTGTCAGTAGGTCAACTGGCTCTCATGGTCTTTAACATTTCTGGTGAATACTCCCAACAGTTGTGACTGGAAGGAATCCAATAATTTTAAGGTATTTTCATCCAGTCTATGGTCAAGGCTATGTATTCTGAATAAATTTTTCAGTGGTTAGTATCTTTAAAAATAGATATGGCATAAAATCAACTGAGGAACCTGTGGAAAAATCAAGCAGTTTTTGCTACAGTAAAAGTCTTAATCTTATGTATGGAGTGTGATCAGTAATCTACTTTTCTACCCAAACTTTATGGTCATGATATGTAAAAGTAGTGTGACAATGTGAGTTAAGCACACATACAAAAGGCAGACTTTCTAGTACGAATTCCTGTTCTAACACTTGCTAGCTACAGGATCTTGAGTAACCAGTTAGCCCTCTGTGCATCACTCTGACTTTCCTGAGGATTAACTGAATTGAATTTTGTTCAGGGCCTGGAATTGTGCCTTCTCAGTAACAAGTGCCATGCATCCTTGTTTAAACAATACATGAAAAGTTAGAATTATTTAAATGGACAAATAGCAGCATCATAGCCTAGTGTCCTGTTGGAGGAATATAACTTTTAATGATGATGTGAGGAATGTAATACATTGACAAAATAATCAACATAATGTAAGGGGAAAAGGGAGATGGAGAGCCAGGCACTCATTTATCAAATGGCTTGGCCAGTAAGCAACTATTTTATGCCAATTATGGGCCTTGGCACTATAACAATGACATGGAGATAGTGTTAAAAATTAAAAGAAACTTATGGAACATTGTTTTATCTTTGGTCAGATAATTTGTTGGAGTTTTTTGTTTTGTTATTTTGGACCCAGTAGTAAACTACAGGAGGAATTTGACATATAGTAAGCATTACAAAGTGGGCACTAGGTAGTAAGTCGTTTGGTGACATTAATTTGACAAATTTGGCAACAAGTTAGTAGAAGGGGTGTGGGATATTGTGAGATTCCATTCTGTAAACATCAACTGGAAGATGATCATTTCAACATACGTTAACTACTTCTGGAGACATGTGATACTCTGCTTAGAGAATCTGGCTTAGAGGATGTTCTGGTTTTAAATATAATTAACCATGAGCTACATTTGAGCCAAGGATTTAGTGTATCTGCCTCCCCCCAATGTTGACTCATTGTGGATTGTATAAATGCTCTTGCACAGAAGAAAAGTCTACATACAAACATTTGCAGCCAGACTATATCTAGGATAATAGCCTCAAATATAGGTAACATGCTTTAAAAGGGATACTGACAAATTAGAGAGCATTGAAAAGCTGGTGTCAGAGTGCTTAAAGGGTAACAAATTGTACTAAGCAGTAAATGGAGGATTACATACTGAAGGAGAACAGGAAGTATAATCCATATGAATTTGAAAGGTTGTCATGAGTAGAGTAAAAATAGTTGTTTTTGGATGCTTCCTGCTTAGAAGTGGTAGATGGAGGACAAGGGCAATGGAAAGAAGGGTCTCTAAATGTGGGGATCAATCCTCAAAGGAACAGTCTGCCCTGGGAGAGGAGGAGATGCTTGTCTGTGGATGTTCAGTTGGTGCTGATGTCACTCTGGAGATGGAAGTCCAACTGCAGGAAGGAAAGGCATCCAGATCACCTATGAGGTTCCTTGTGGTCTGAAATCCTGTTCCTCTGGCTATACTATGTCATATATGTTAAAAGTGCATGGTGACTACAGATCAAGTGCAGTGCTGTGACAGAGTAAATTTTTCCATACAAGTTATTGAGTCTAAGAAAGATATTGCGGTTTCTCAGTGAGAGAGGTATGAATGATTCAATGGTAATACTCTCTCTGTAGACAAATTTTAAGTCTCAGTTGGCTATGATAAGAAATAACCTAATTTACCTGAATGGGGAGAATTTATGGTTGTGAGTAGTGCAATGCATAATTTGACCATGAATACATATGGTTAGGCCGGGTTCAGAAAAGCTGATAATTGGATGAGATGGGCCTGTTGATGCACAACTCTTTGCCAATGTATTTCTGGCAAGATGCCTCTTCTGACTGCACAAGTCCCTTGTTTTGAATGGCAATGCATTCTAGCTGTTGTGAAGCCAAGTTGCTGTAACATAGTCCAGATTAGACTTTATGAGATACATTCTGTTGAGAGACAGTGCAAATAACAAGTCTCCTTTTACCTACAGAGGACATGTTGTTCTAAGACGTTCAGAAACCTTCTAAGACCAGCTCCTCACTAGAGGATGCCTGACACCTCTGATAGTAGGGAACCTGTACTTCCATGGCTTCTCCATCTTCCCTGTACATGCACTGTAATTTTAACTTTTTAATTTGGGAAGCAGCAGCAAAAGTAGCAGAGATTTATTTTTCCTTCTCAATTTTATAGATTTGTCCTTACCATAGAGCTTAGCAATTTTAGTACATGATATTTTTTTTCCTTTCCTTAAGTTGAGAACTTTTACTTTTTCATTTAAGGGAAGCCCATTGGAGCTTCTCATTTGGCATGTCCCAGTTGCCAATATCACTACTTTTATGCTTTGGAACCGTTAATAATAAAATAAGACTTATTCAACATGACAATAGTTAAGCTGATTTGTTACCGAGAAGTCTGTGAAGTGACTAAGGGTAAGCTTGCAGATACAGGGTGGATAGTTGGAAAAAGGAACATATCAGTGTATTATGAGATTTTGTCACACTACTTGGATTATCCCACTATTTAAAACTATGATTTATTTATTTGTAGAACTTTCTATTTAATATTTCTAGGCTGAGGTTTAACTATAAGTAACTGAAAGTGAAGATAAGGGAAACTGTTATAGCCCAGAAGCATGCAGAGTTTGGCAAGCTATTAAACTTATCTAATAAAGCTTATCTTCCTATCTCTCTAACCTGAGGCTAGATCCACAAGGGAAGGTCCTATCTGAATTTGAAAACAAAAGAAGGACTTAAGAATGAGGTGGATTGTGATTACTAAAAAGTGATAAATAGGAACTTTTTAATAATAGGCTATACTGTGAAAGTAGGATACATTAGATGAGATTGGAAGAATGGATATTTTCTGAGGAGTGAAACCTCTATTTTTGGTATAATATTTTATGTAATTTTCCTCATTGGAAAAGGAGACATTTTTACTCATGACTTTTTGGAGTAGTTTTCTATGGTAGGTATTTTCTTCTTGATTTTTTATATTTTTTATTATTTATTTATTTGACAGAGAAAGAGGGAGGGAGAGAGAGAGAGAAAGAGAGAGAATGGGCAAGCTAGGGCCCCCAGCTGCTGCAAACAAACTCCAGATGTATGCGCCCCCTTGTGCATCTGGGTAACGTGGGTCCTGGGGAATCGAACCTGGTTCCTTTGGCTTTGCAGGCAAAGGCCTTAACTGCTAAACCATCCCTCCATCCTCTCCTTGATTTTTAAAGAAGTATTTATTTATTTCCAAGGAGGCAGAGAGAGAGAGAGAAAGAGAGAGAGAGAGAAAGAGAGAGAGAGAGAGAGAAAATGAGTATAGGCAAGCCAGAGCCATTTGCCACTGCAAATGAACTCCAGATGCATGCACCACTTTGTGTATCTGGATTTACGTGGGTACTAGGAAATTAAACCCAGGCCAACAGGCTTTGCAAGCAAGTTCCACTGAACAATCTCTCCTTGATTTTTAACTGTATCTCTTTTAGAAATTAATTCTTCTGGGTTAAGGTGGACTAGCAAAGAGAGCTGGCATTTCACACTTAGGTGTGAGTATGATGATGATGGAAATTTGAAGAGCCCAGCATATTTGTTTTGATGCGATAGAAGATGAAGGCTTAGGGTCCTCACTGCATTGGCCCCTATCAAGGTACTGTGTGGACCCTCCCAATGTGTTGTCATGATATTTCTGTCATCATTAGAATCACTGTTTCCTTCCATTTCAACTTTCCCTCTTTTGTGTTTCCTCTTACGGGTGAGGGGAGGGAAGCAATACAGTCATCATTGGTATTTTGTATTTATAATTATGTATAGCTTTTCCTAAAATCCCCCTTCCCATGTTGCTTAAGCTTCAGAACCTATAAACATGAGTCTTCCCCAGTCATAGGAATGGAATAGGTAACAAATGAGAATTGCCTATGTCTAAGGAGAATAAGCTGGGTGAATAGAGGTGCCTTTCAAACTCGCTCATCTGTGAAGTATTGAACTTGTATCTTATTTGGACATGTGGAATAAAAGCAACAACAAATACATATTTCATCACAGCTACATATATATGCATTATATATATGCAATAGGTGTGTATATACAGACTCACATATATTATTGGGATTGATCATTTTTTAAGGACAGAGAAATTGTATATGATGCCAACTATTTCCTAAATGATATGTAGTTAGTTAAAGGAGGGAATCAAATCTAAATGTGATATCCAATTTAATGAGACTGGCAGATGCCAGGTTGGGGGAAAACTAATAAAAGGGAACTCTTAATCTGTACCCAAAATATCCTTATAATCAAGCCAGGTTGCCAGGGGAAAGGGCAGCTCTGTAAGCAATTCACTTGGAATTCCGTTTTTTCTTCTTTTTAAAAAATATAAATATATTATTTATTTATTTGTGTGTGTGTGTGTGTGTGTGTGTGTGTGTGCGCGTGTGTGTGTGTTTAGAGAGGAACAGAGAAGATAGTTTGTGTGTATGGGTTCTCCTAGGCCTCTTGCCACTGTGACCAAACTCCATATGTGTGTGCCACTTGGTGCATTGGGCTTTAAGTGGGTGCTGGGGAATCAAACCAGTACTGGCAGACTTAGTAAGCACATTTAACTGCTAAGCTATCTGTCCAGCTCCAGAATTCAGTTCTTCAAAATCAAAGACTTAAAAAAAAATCAAATACTGTTATTCTGTCAGCACAATGCCAGAGAAAATAACCGCCACAAGGTTTACAGTTGTGGAACATAGCCCAAGGGTAGGGTCTAACTTGGATTCTTATCTTGTTTAGAACCCTCCTCACTTGCTGTTGTCTTTGTGCACAGCACAAGATAGGAGCTTAATAATGCTCACAGCCAGCACATTATGTTGAAAGATGTGTACCTTAAAAGCATGTACTGTGGGGAGACTATTTCCTCTTAGTGTTTTTATACTGTAGACATCCTTTAAAAGCTTAGAGAAGTCATTTTTATGGAAAATCATGTGATTCACTACATATGAACTTTAAAACTGGGATGTTAATGTTCTTTGGACTGAAATGTCAAGATTCATGTGTGTGTATACAATTCAGTAGGTGAGATTCCCACATTACCAAATGTGGGACCTAGTTGTGTCCATTAAGATGCTCAGTATGTTTGGTCCTTGAGAAGGTTTTCAGTTATTGTAAAATGTGATGAGAACATTTTCCAGAACAGGAAGGAGGCATGAGACTGATCAATCCGCCTGCTGCCTAGCCCTGTAACGTAAACTGGGATCAAAATTAAACGTATGCTTTCATTGCATTCTCTTCTGGAAATACAGAACCTGCTGCTCCTTTGTGTGAAGTGGAATGGGGTTGCTGTGAGAATCCCAGAACTGCTTTTAAATTCAAGAAGACAGCTGCTTTCTGCTCACTCAGGTCCTGTGAGACATGGCCCAAGACAGGAAAAGGGTGCTTACCAAGGGCTTGGTGCCAGAGACTCAATATATGAATTTTACCATGAGAATAAAAAGTTGGCCTGCTTTTAAAAGGTTAATCAAAAATTTATTGTATTTGTGTTCTTCCTTTCTTCTGATGGAATCAATTTAAACTCTGGCCTCCGAGCAGCAATATTTTTCAAAGCAGCAAGCAGCCTTTGTAAGTGACCCCAGAAATACTCATAATCTCCACATTGGAAGTACAAAAAATAGAAGAGATGAAATACCCCTTTTAGAATATACACTCTAGTCAGGAAGTTTTCTGAAAGAGGCACTTACCCAAAATTCAATATTTATGAACTATTGAACAATGAAAAGTATCCTAACCCTGGCATTAAAATGACATTACAAAAATTTCCCATTGTTTCTAGGCTGCTAAAAGTTGTTTCAGAAATTGATGTTAGCGCTAAGAGAACTTTTCCCTCCCCATGATCTCAGTTATAAATCCACATGGAACATTTCTGTTTTCTAGGCCAGCTGTGCACTTTCTCATTCTGTCTTTATAGCCATCAAGCTATTGAATTTTTTCTCTGACCTCATGGTCTAGCTCAGCTGTTTCTTCATTTGAGATGTTCTTATTCCTTTTATTTAGAATTAATTACTACTTCCTCCCTTCTGAGGGTCAACAGATCCATCACAGCCTTCATCACAATATGCTTTATGTTGCAGTTATTTATGCATTTACTTGTTTTCCTTCCCTCCCTCATTGTTTTGAATATATGAATGTTGAAACCAACTCCACAGATGAGGAAAAGGAATCTGAAACTCAGTAACTTCTCCAGGGCCACACGGTTAGCTATAAGAGTATAGGCTTCACTCTGAACATGGTGGCCCTTGTTCTAGTTTCTTTTTCTTCTCTTAAGCTTAAGATAAATGAGTTCTTTTTTTTTTATTATATTGATTTGTGCTATACACAGACAGTGTCTAAGTTGTAATAAAGCTGCATTCCAGGGTCATAGTCAGCAGTATAAGAAGCTGAATGCAGTTTCACATGGACATATTATTACTGTGTGCAGAAATTAGAATCCAGCTCACAGGAAGACTTTGAATTCAGAAAGATACGCTAATTTCACATGGTCCCTTGGCTTTCACTGATTTCTCACTTCAATCCTACATTCCTTTTGGCTCTTACTCTTACTCTCCACCCTGAAGTCCAGGTCCCACCCTCTTGTTTTCAGCCGATCATTCCTGCTCTGAGAAGATTTAGATAAGTGGGTCTCAAATGCTCATGTGTTTGAAAATCACATGGAGCACTTGTTATGACAGCTTTTTGGACCTGCTCTTTGATTCACTAGGTCAGGGGAAAGGCTCATGAGTCTTTTTTTTTTTTTTTCCTAACCAGCTGACAGGTGATGCCAAGGCAACTGACCCAAGGATGCAATTTGAAAAGGACTGATCTAGGGCATTCTATGTGAAAGAATTTCTTCTCCAATACAAAATATCTCTGTATACCAACAACTGAGAGGCTAACATGAGAAGTTCACAAACTCAAGGCCAGTCTGGACTACTTGGAAAGCCCTTATCTAAAAAAAAAAAAAAAATTCAAGCAACAACAAAATTCTCTCTGGTTATTTATCCTCCTGCCATGAGGCTGAATGCATATTTTTAAGGTTTTTTTTTTTTTTTTTTTTTTTTTTTTTTTTTTGAGGCAAGCCCACAGACTGGCATTTTTTATGTCAATGAGCCAAGAGAGAGAAAGAGAATTGGCATGCCGGGGCCTCCAGCCACTGTAATTGAACTCCAGATGCACGTGCCACCTTGTGCACATGTGCCACCTTGTACACATGTGCCACCTTGCGCGTTGGAGTGACTTTGTGCATCTGGCTTATGTGAGTTCTGAAGAGTTAAACATGAGTCCTTAGGCTTCGCAGACAAGCACCTTAACCACTAAGCCATCTCTCTAGCCCTGCCTCACGCATTTTTACGTTGTCACATGTCATCTGCTTCAGTGATAGCATTTAGCCCAATCTATCTCTGCATCTTTTCCATTAACCACTCAATTGCCTTTATTTCTTTCATACTTTACTAACTAAACTTTCCCTTTCTCAGGAGTACTACCACTTAAGACCATCTAATTATTATAAACAAAATTATTTTCATAAACATATCTGAAAATATTTGATATAACTTGATTAGGAACTGAGCTTCTATAACTTGGAAGATGGTCTGTGCACAGCAAAATTCGTACTATTTCTAATAGAAATGCCTAGAGGAGACTAATGAGATCCCACCAGAGTTAACTTGGCAGACATACTCTAACAGATGGATTCTCTGGGTTCTTAGGTAGCACACCTACTTCACTGGCTTCAGTTTGTTCTACTGTACGGTGTTGCAGGGGCTGCTCTTCAGGCAAAGACCTTTCTGTAGTTAAGCAGTCAGAGGTGGGAGTTGGATAACTGGTGAACTTTGAAACATTTCACAATAAAATCCTGTACATTCTAATGATTGTTCTTGTCACTTAAGGACTTGGTTGCATAAGGATGCTTTGTCCTGTTGATCACTTACACTTTTAATTTCCATTCATTTCACTTAATTAATCTTGATTACTTACAGAGTCATAATCTTGCCCAACCATACTTATGTGGTACATTTCTACCTATAGTCAATTCAGATTGAGTATCTCTTATCTGAAATATTTGAGACCAGAAATGTTTCAAATTTTAGATTTTAAGGATTTTGGAAGACTATATAGATAGCTATTTATATTTTTGGGTGTAAACCCAACTCTAAGCACAAAATTCACTTGAGTTTCATATGCAAATGCCTGAGGTTAATGTTGCACTATATCTTTTAGTGCTGTTATAGGTAATTTTAAACACCAATTTTAATATTTTTTTCTGGGCCTTTTTGCATAAGGTCATTTGTGGCATTAGGTCAGTTCTCCAAAAATTTCAGATTTTCTAGTATTCTACATTTTTTATTTGGGGGTTCGGGATTGCACATTTTCTGGTAATTCTTAGGTAACCCATTGTATTAATTTTAACTCAATCTTTGGCAGCCATATTTAGGTAGAGAAAAACTCTTATCTGAATATTTGGTGTATTCAAATACATTGCAACTCAGTTTCTAAGCTTATATAGCTGTATTATTTATTGATTTACTTATTATTTTTGAGATGGGGTTTTTGTTTTGTAGCATAAGTTGGCCTTCAATTTATGCAATCCTAATACCTCAGCTCCCAAGTATTGGCATTGTACACATTAGCCACCATATCCAGCTTAAATTTATTAATTTAAAATTATTCCCAGCTGTCTGATGCAATGATTCTCAATCGCTTGTCGCTTTCCAATACAGGATGCAAAGTCTACTCATGGCTCCACTTTCTGGATCTGTGCACTAGTGCCTTCTTTCCTCAAGACTGGTTTGCCTAGTTTTATTTGATTTACTTATACAAAGTATTCTCTAAATACACCATGAATGCTAATCATAGTACTAGTTTCTAATAAAATAAGAGTATCTTATTTCTCAAAACACTAGGCCAAATTTGTATGCAATTTTCATACTTGTTCATTTAATCCACATGGCACACAAGGAGTTTTATGCTTTTCAAAATAGGGATACTGGCTCTCAGAAAATAAGTAATCTCAGAAAATAAATAACTATCTGAAGGTACCTTGTTAGTAAATGAATTAACTTGGATTTAAAGCCATTTCCATGCACTTCTTGTGTCCATCCTTTTAATTACTTTGAACACAATTCTGTATTCTCATTTATTTCTAATTATATTTGACCTGTTTGTTTTTTTGAGGTAAGGTCGCACTGTAGCCCAGGCTTACCTCGATCTCACCATGTACTCTCAGGGTGGCATCGAACTCATGGAGATCCTCCTACCTCTGCCTCCCAAGTGCTGGGATTAAAGGCGTGCACCACACCCATTTACCTGTTTTTATTTTGTTTTGTTTTTTGTTTGGTTTTTTTTTGCTGTAATTTCTCAACTTTTTGAAAAAAAATTTGCAGAGCTATTTATTTGCATTCTGAATTCGATCCATAGGAGTTACTGGCATTCTACAGACTTTAGCCATATTTATAAGTACAGAAAACTCACCAAACATGCCTCATTTGGTGTTGTAAATTTCTCTACATCCATTATTCCTTGTAAATTAAGGTTGTAAAGGCTAGAAACTTGATGTTGGGGACTTTGCATTGAGCCAAGCACCTACATAATTCAGCTGGAACAATTGTGAGCATCGTCTGTAATACGCAGGTAGAGTGTGCTCATTACAATTCCCATGTGAGGTGGATTCCATTATTATTCCCAAGGCTAATGACATTGTCCTAATTCATCAATTATTACACTGCTGATCATGGTTCTACTAACACCAGCCTATCTTCACATTTAATCACTTCATGCTTTTCAGTGCAGTCCCTTCTTCCAGCTCCTGCCATCATTCATCATTTGTCCTTTCTGCCTCCTTATTCTGTTACTCCATTCCTCGCTCTCTGCCCATCCCACCTGCCCCATCTTCATTCCACTCCAATTCCCTTTCCTTTTCTCAAATTTGTGCCTTCTGCTCTATACTTCCTTCTCAGTGTCCTTTCACCCCCTTTTCCTAGTACTTTTTTTTATATTTCCTATTATTTTACTTTATTGTTTTACATGTATATGTATGTATGGTGTTCATGCATATGCTTGTTCATATCTGTGTGGATACATGTGTATGTTTTATGCATGTGGAGGCCAGAGGTTGAAGTCAGTGTCTTACTCATTCTCCAGCTTACTTCTTGGGACCAGGTCTCTCACTGAAACTAAAGCTCACTGATTTGACAAAACAAACTAGCCAGCAAGCCCTGGGAATTCTCTAGTCTTTACCTTCCCAGTTCTGAAATTATAGGCATGCACTAGCATGCCTAGCTTTTACTTAGGTGCTGGGAGATCTAAATTCAGGTGCTCATGATTGTGTGGCAAGCACCTAAGCCATTTTGACAGCCCCCCTTTTTTCTTCTTTTCAATTTTTTTAAAATTATTATTTTTATTGACAACTTTTATACTTACATACAAAAAAACCCACCTGATATTTCCCTCCCCTCCCCCTTTCTTTTCAATTTTTTTTAATGCCTTACCTATCTCAAAAGTAAAAGATCTTTAAGCTTGATAATGTATTCTCCAACTCTTGGCAGCATTTTGATCATAATCATAATAAAATGATAATTTTCTAGGATAAAAAAGTAGAACAAACAATTGAATAAAGAAGCATCTATTTTTCTGTTAGAAACATGAATAGTGTCTGTAACACACACAAACTTTCTTATGTATTGATTATCATTTGTTTTTAAAAATTGTTATTTATTTGAGAGAGAGAGAGAGAGAGAGAGAGAGAGAGGCAGACAGAGAGAGAGAGAATGACTGGGCACACCAGGGCATCCAAGCCACTGCAAACGAACTCCAGATGCATGTGCCATCTTGTGCATATGGCTTATGTAGGTCCTGGGGAATCGAACCTGGCTCTTTATACTTTGCAGGCAGGCATCTTAACCACTAAGCCATCTCTCCACCCCTTGATTGTCATTTCTTACAGAGCATATTTTAGCTAATGCAGCAGCAATTTTAAAGAATATTTTATTTATTTATTTATTTAGTTTTTAGAACTTTTATTTTTCTAAATATTTATTTGTGTGTGAGAGAGAAAGGCAAATAGAGAGAGAATGGGCATACCAGGGCTACTAGCCACTGAAAATGAACTCCAGATGCATGTGCTTCCTTGTACATCTGGCTTATGAGTGTACTGCGGAGTCAAACCTGGGTCCTTAGGCTTCACAGACAAGTTCCTTAACTGTTAAGCCATCTCGCCAACCCTCATTTCCACTCTTTAGAAGAGGCAGGGAGAAGGCACTTCCAATAAAAATAAAATATTAAAAACAAAGAATTTTTATGCATGGTTCTGAGTTGAATACAGGATGGTGTACATACTTGGCCAAATTTATACCACTTATATGCCCCATCCCCAACCTATGCAAAGAATGTTTTAGTTACTATGATATAAAGACATCAATAGACTTATAATTTTGCCTACTGTGATTTGTTCTATTATGTAGAATATTGCCTGAGTATCACCATATAGTGATATGATTTATCCTTGGAGCTCATTAGTCTGTTTGAACGTATCCATTTTTCTCTCCAAATTTAAAACTTATGGTTATTCATCTTAATGAATGAAACTTTTAAAGTTGGGAAAATCAGAAAATAAGTATTTGCATGTGTGTTGGATATAACCAGCAAAACATTAGTTTTAGCCATTAACCCTGGTTTAAATACTTTCTTTTTTTTTTCTCTAAAGAAGAGAAGGCATGAAAAGTGTAGTAGATTCTAAAGGCTAATAGAGCAGCAACATTTTTACTAAGAGATATTCTCATGCCAGATGTGGTGGTGCATGCGTGCCCTTAGTCCCAGCACTCGGGAGGCAGAGGTATGAGGATTACCATGAGTTTGAGACCACCCTGAGAATAAAGAGTGAATTCCAGGTCCACATGGACTAGAGTAAGACCCTACCTTGAAAAAACATTAAAAAAGAGATATTCTCACAAATATTTGTACCTGATTAATAGAACTTGGAAGAGGAAACACAAAATAAATATATTTTATTGAAGAGTATAGACATATTTTGATTTCTGGGATAGTCATACAGCCTCTCACTTTACTCTTGGGAACTTTGGAATGGGTCACAGTCCTGTGACTTCTATTTTCTTTTTTTCCAGAAGGATTAAGTTGTGGGCTACCAAAGAACCCACTGCATCTCAGAAATGTGATCACCACATTCTGGTACGCAGTATTGTGCAGAAAAGGGCCTCCATGATATCTCCGAGTTGTGCAGCGTAGACTCGTCATGCTGTACAGTCAAATCCTCTGGATTATATTTGCATTGATGACAGCTGGTCTAGCTCTAATTGGCATATTCCACTTTTCTGTGCTCAGGGCTTTGAATAAAAAAGTGAAAGATTAAATGCTATCTGAAGAGGATGCTCATTCTCTGTAAGTACACTGGTGTGTTCAACAGTGTTCTCAGTCTTAGCGAGGCCTCAGAAGTCCTACTTGGTTTTTCTTCGTTCAAATCTTATGACAGCTGGGCATGGTGGTGCACGCCTTTAATCCCAGCACTTGGGAGGCAGAGGTAGGAGGATCGCTGTGAGTTCAAGGCCACTCTGAGACTACATAGTGAATTCCAGCTCAGCCTAGACCAGCGTGAAACCCTACCTCAAAAAACCAAAAATAAATAAATAAATAAATAAAAAATAAATCTTATGACAGATAGTTTTTAATAACAGAAAATGTTGTTCTCTCTTTTTTAAAAAATAAAGTCTATCTCCTACCATGTGCCAAAACCACTACGGTAATATCCACTGCACCACATCTTCTGATTTCACAGAGTATAAACAATAGTCATAAGCATATTTGATAAAACATAATTCTGTAAGTAACTAACCTATCATATTTTATGACAAGAAGACAATTTTTCTGTTAATACAGTCATTTTTTTGTGTTATGTCATCAGAGAATTCAATTATTAGGCAGGTGTGGTGGCTCATGCCTTTAATCTCAGCACTTGGGAGGCAGAGGTAGGAGGATCGCTGTGAGTTTGAGGCCACCCTGGCACTGCATAGTGAATTCCAGGTCAGCCTGGGCTAGAGTAAGACCCTGCCTCAAAAAACCAAAAACATGGTGGCGCACGCCTTTAATCCCAGCTCTCGGGAGGCAGAGGTAGGAGGATTGCCATGAGTTCAAGGCCACCCTGAGATTACATAGTTAATTCCAGGTCAGCCTGGGCTAGAGTGAGACCTTACCTCAAAAAACAAACAAACAAACAAACAAAAAAACCCCAAACAAATAAGTAAATAATTAAAAAAGAAAATTCAATTACTGAAGAAAAAAGGAAGATTTTAATTTTGAAGCAAACCTGGCACTTGGAGAGAAGCACTAACTTTTATTTGGAAAAAAGTGGAAGTTCTGCTATAGACACTTCAAATGACAGTACCAGCCGCTTTCATATTTCTCATATTCACTAACATCAATTCTAGGCCCAGTTTTCTTATCAGATAAGAAACAATCATGGAAATAAACACCGGTGCTTATGTTCTGACATTGCCAAATGAAGCAAGAGGCCTCAGTGAAACTGGTTATCTTGTCAACACCAGCCTACTATGCCTGCGGATTATCTACTTATAGATTATCCAAAGAAATTTTAATCCAGAACTTGCTGTCTTCTGCCTCTTGACCTTCTTTTATAGAAGAGGATTCAGGAAGTGCAATGCCATTTGAATATAAGTTTTTTATGAATATTCATTGATCACTCATAGAATACAAACTTGGGACAGATAGGGAGAAGACACAGGACAAAAGCAGAAGTGCATCATACTAAAGCAGGCATTATTTTCAAAGGTATGTGGCTCTGGATTCACACTACACTTCTACTAAAATACGGCCTTTGTGCCGTGCATAAATTTTCCAAGGTTCAATTTCTTTTTATATAATATGATTATAGAATACCAGGGTCACTACATGATAGTTGTTTTTCTATGATCGTGCTAACTTAGTGCCTATGTTCTATGAGGCCGAATATGGGAAATGCTGACTGATGGTGCAGCCAGAGAATTCCTGGGGCCCTGAAGGAGGAAGGCTGTAATCGGGGGAGTGGGCTAGAGTTTAGGTAGAACATGAATCTGTTATTCACAAATTAGGCAGAGAGGGAGAGAGAGTGCAAGCATTCTAGGAACAGGTGTGGGCCCCACCAAAGCATGAGGAATACATGTGGCATTTTCAAGGGAACAGATTAGAATGTTTTAAATGTCACTGCGTATGGAGACCTTGAGAAGTGATAGATGAGGAACTTGTGGAAGAGTGATTTCGAGTGGGAGAAAGAGAAAATTCACAAAATCTTTCCTCTCTCATCTCCCTTCTCTTTCAAAAGTTTATTATTTATTTATTCATTCAGAGAGAAACAGAACCAGAGACCAAGATAGAGAGAGTAGTGTATGCCAGGGCCTCCTGCCGTTGCACACTCCAGAGGCACGCACCACTTTGTGCATCTGGCTGACCCGGATACTGGAGAATCAAACCCAGTCTTCAGGCTTTGCAACCAAGCACCTTAAACCACTGAGCAAACTCTCCATCCCTCTCACTTCCCTTCTTGCCAACATCACATCAAGATATTTCTGGATTTGCTTTGCCTGCATTTCTGTCTGAAATTTTAAGAGCGTAAAATGGCAAAGTAGGAATCATTTTATGTCTACATTTACATAGGACTGTGAAACCTATTGTTTTGTTCTTCAAGACAGTGGCCCAGTAATGATTAGGCAAAAGGCTAATTGGTGTATAAGACCAGAAAAATCCAAGTAGTTGACAAAAAAAAAAAAAAAAATTCCAAGCAGTGGAGGAAAAAATATTCATGGCTAATATTAAGGAATGGGAGTGTTAGAGTAGTGTAAAATATAGTGATACAAAAAGAAAGGGAAATGCAGGGAAAGGAGTTTATTTTTCCAGCTACAGTGACCTATAAATGAAGTGGAATCACTTCCCACTGCTGATTTTTCCTAATAAGATTCTGAAGGGTGTTTCTATAGGCAGCTTGTGGTTTCCTGCTTAAACAGAAGTAACTAGAATGAATCTCTGGGGAAGAAATCTACTTGATGGAAGGCCGTGTGTGTGTGTGTGTGTGTGTGTGTGTGTGTGTGTGTGTGTATGCAGAGGAAAGAGTTATTTTTAAACACTACTAATTAATGGTGGATTGCAAACCAACCCTTGCAAATGCTGTTTATCAATCAAATATTCTTTTACTCCTGGTTTGGGAAAAGTCTTGGAAAATACATTTGGAATGGTTAGATATTATTTTAGAGTGCACATTTTGGCAGCAAAATTTAAGAAGAAAAACAACTGAAGAAGACTTACAAGAAAACTGAAGAAATATGTTCACTCAATTTTAAGATATGGTATCCTCAAGCTGTGCTGCCTAGATAAAGGCTTTGAGAGCTAACCTACATTTTGGCATACTGTAGGCAAAAATCCCCTAAAAACACAGGTAAACCTGCAAGTATTTAAAGGGTTGAGGCATCAACTACTAGTTTGAGAAATAGTTTACATTCCCACAAGAAAAGTAACTGAAGGAATGTACCACAGGAAATCAGAATCTGTGCTAACAGGATACCGTTAATATTATCATACCGAAATGCCATTATGTGCTACACACGATAAAATGGAAAACTGTGTTTACATAGGTTCACCCTCCCAGTGCATGAGTGATGGGGGCATTTTCTGGTTTCCGTGACTGTGTAGACAGAAAACAGTCTTTGCTGCCAAGTGTGTCAGTGGAGGTGGAGCAACAGAGGACTTTCTATGCTAAGTGAACTGTTGCTCATAATAAAGCAAGCTTTTCTTTAGAGTGGAGAAAAGACTTGGTACATCATATTTTCACAAAACTGCTCTTTTATGAGTACATTTTTAAAAATTTGGCTATCAAATAACTCTTTAAAACTACTTCCTAGTTAAATATATCTAGGCTCTGATTTATAAAAAGAAATCTGATTTCATAAAATGCTCTATGCCTAAAGCCTAAAAATTCTTTTATGTTGATAAGATACATGGTTTTCTGAGAGAATGGTAGTATCCAATAACATGATTTTGTGGGAAAATGTAATGTGTAATTAGAAGGACCATGTATACATTTACCTCTCTCTCTCTCTTTATGAGATAAACAAGGGTTTACTGGTGAACCACGCTCAGGCCTTCTTGGCAGCCGCCTTGCGCATAGCGGTCAGCAGGTGCTCCAGCTCCTGCTTCTTGATGAATTTTTTTTTAAATTTTTTAACTTATTTTATTTATTTTTGGAGAATGACACAGAGAGAGACAGACAGAGAGGGCGAGGGAGACAGATAGAGATGGGCGCGCCAGCAGTCTCTCAGCTGCTGAGAACGAAATCCAGATGCGTATGCCCCGTTGTGGTCAAGAGCGGCATTGTGCCCTTGTGTCACTTTGCATCTGGCTAAACGTGGGACCTGGAGATTGGAACCGGGTTCTTAGGCTTAACAGGCAGGCACCTTAACCGCTAAGCCATCTCTCCAGCCCCTTCTTGATGAATTTGAGCGCGCTTGTCCTTGGATACCTTGAGCAGCTCCATGGCACCCCTCCACTCTTAGGGCGCAAAGCTGCAAACTTCACATATCATGCCCCAGCCAAACGGAACTTGGTGTGCTTGGTCAGATGCCCGCGCCGCCAGTTGCGCCTAGGCTTGATCACGTTCTTCCTCACCTCGTGGCCCTTGTCGGGTGGCTGCTGCTCTCTATGGCGGCTGAGGCAGAAGCACATTTACCTGTCTCTTATTCATAGGATTCATATATAGTGATAGCAGAAAAAAATAGACTTTTAGGTTACATTATTGCTTATACGTTTAGAGAAAAAAGAATATCATTGAGCACTACTTTTGTATACTTATACCCACCTGTTAGCTTCACACACATTTTATGCACACACTATCTTATGTTATCTTCTCATTTGCCAAGACAGAACATATTAACATTAGTAAAGTACAACCCGGGCTGGAGAGATGGCTTAGCAGACAATGTCTTTGCCTGCCAAGCCTAAGAACCAAGGTTTGATTACCCAGTACCCATGTAAGCCAGATGCACAAGGTGGCTCATGTGTCTGGAGTTCATTTGCAGTGGCTCAAGGCCCTGGTACACCCATTCTCTCTCTCTCTCTCCTTCCTCATGTGCTCTCTCTCTCTCTCTCTTCCTGTCTCTCAAATATATATATATATATATATATATATATATATATATATATATATATATATATATATATATATGATTAGTTATATTAACATTAACATTTCTGGGTTTCAGTTTCAGCATTTTTAAAAATGGGAAAAATAATGAACTTTCCAAACTTTAAAATAGATTAAATGATCAAGTAAACTAAATATAATATATTGCTTATACATTTTGTAAAATCAACAGTTACCATTGCTATAACCAAAGTCATCAATCATTACCATCATCATAATATTTTTTATTGTCTGTCAGAATATTAATTAATAAAGGCATAGGAGTTGGCTGAATCTTGCTCTCTAGGTCAAAGAGATATATTAAAATTCAAACAATTTAGCTGAGGATCTAGCTCAATTCGTAGAGTGCTTGCCTAGTGTGGTAGTTTAAATATATGTCCCCCAATATATTCAGTGGTTTATTACTTATAGTTTGCATCTGCAATCACCTTACTAGAGGCAAGGTCACTGGGGGCCCGGTCTTAAGGTGTGGTGAGGGTTTGAGATTCCATTGTAAAGATATACAAATGTGCCTAGCAGGAGTTCCTAAAGTGTACTGTGTGACCTTTTGGCAGTAGTTTTGCTCTGTGTGCTGTGGTGGCTGGTTGGTTTCTCTCTCTCTCTCTGCTTGGTCCTGTGAAAGGCAGGCCAACTTCTTCTGCCACTATGGAACTTCCCCTGGATCTATAAGTTTCAATAAATAATATCCCTTCCTCCATAACTGTGCCTGGTCTGGAAGTTCATCTCAGCGAACCCGAAGCTATCTGCAACACCTAGCTTGTACATTCCCTGGGTTCGATCACCAGACTTGCATAAAGTTGTACTCATGACTAATCCTCCCATGCTCACTTCTAATTTTTGCACAGTTCAATCAGATTTCAGTTTACCCTTAGGCTTTCTTCCTATCCCAACCTATTAGACCACTTGTATAACAAAATAGTAAAAATATTACTGCATTAATTTAGATAATACATTGTTAAATACTTCTGCCTTGATGTTTGAACAACATTATTACAGTGATCAGAATATTTTTAACTTGTCTTCAGGATGTCTTTTATTTACAAAGATGGTGAGTGCATTTATTCTACTGGAAGTAGCCCTTTAGAGTGATTATAAAGGCAATTTTTATACACAGAGAAGATGAGAATGAAATGATCATCAAGTCACAAGCATTAAAATGTCATTGTGAATATTATTCTATTATTATTTGTTGCTATGATTAGAATGGTGCATGAGACATTCAATTTGCATAAACTCCAAGTATTTAATTTGCATATCCTACAAGGAGATTTGAATGTCCTACAAGTATCAGTGTCAAAAGGCAAATAATCAGTTTAACACACATACTCTCTCTCACTCTCTGTTGCTTTCTTTCTTTACTACCTTCCCACCTTTGTTTATATGTGTGTGGGGGTGATCTTTTCATTACTATTACAAAGTATTTGAGATAAAGCAATTTTATGGAGAAAAAGTTTGTTTGAGCTCAGTGTTTGGAAGGCAATACCTCAGAGGAGATCAATTTCCCTTATGCCAGCCAGAGCAAGGACAGACACCCAGTCTGAGTTCCCAATACATCCTTTAAAAAGCCATGCTTCGTTGACCTCACTTGTTGCCAATAGACCCTAACTTACTGGCAGCATCACAATCTGAAGACCACACCTTTAATATTTTGTCCAAACATTACACACGTGCTAAAAATTGTAGTTGTCTGAACACAATTCAGCAAAATAGTGAATGAAAGAATGAAGAGATACAAAACAGTTTCTTACAGAAAAGCCATTTTGATACCAAGAGAGATTTCCATTAAACAAATTAAATCTGTCTGCACATACATTTAGAGGGGAATATACTGGTCATCTATGTTCTTTTAAAATATATTTTTATTAGTTATGTATATAGTATATCTACAGCCGTGATGGTACCATCATTAGCCTTCTCCCTGTCCTCCCTCCATGGGTAATGTAGGTCTTGCTTTATGGGGGTAGCCATCAGTTATGCGGGAGAGGCAATGACTCTGTGTATAATGACCCAACTCATGGCTCTAACAGTCTTTCTGCCCACTCTTCCGCAAATTTCCCTAAGACATATTGGGTTCATTTTAGGTCTATTTCAGTGACGAGGTTTTGTGAATCTCGTGTCTTTGGATATCTGATTTGGTAGGGGTTGAGTGTTCTTTGTGTCTATCTCCTTTGCCCTTGTGCTGGTACCAGGTTCACCAATAAAGCAGCACTCTTGCTTATTTCCCCTATAACTAAAAAAAGGGGGGTTGGAGGGATGCCTTAATTGTCAAGGTGTTTGCCTGTAAAGCCAAAGGACTATGGTTTGATTACCCAGAACCCACCTAAGCCAGATGCACAAGGTGCTGCATGCATCTGGAGTTCATTTGCAGTGGCTGGAAGCCCTGGCACACCCATTCTCTCTGTCTCTCTCTGTCTGTCTCTGACTCTCTCAAATAGAAAAAAAAATAAATAAAATAATAAAAAAGGTAAAGTACAACCCAAGTGAATGAATTTATCTTATCTTGCTGGTACTACAGTCATGTGGTATACAGCTGTCATAGTTTTATGTAATTAGCATATGAAATTTAATTCTAGAGCATAAAACTGAGCTTCTGTGAGTCAGGATGAATTTTAAGGTCTCTTGGGGATATCCCTCATTGCAGTGGACAGTGTATGCTCCAACAGATACTCAGTAAATAGTTGAGAGAATGCTTAATTCTACCTGTCACAGTCAACCTCTCCATGTGCCCTGTAGCTAAGCTATTACAGGGTCTGAAAAGGGACAACAGAAACTGCCAACACCAATCAGATGCTACAGTTATTATTCATGTTGTGCTTCCTTGTCTCTCAGAAGTATGCCCTGGCTGATTGGAAGTGTGCAATGGTCATCTTCAGGAGGAAGTTCTTGCCACTCCACCATCTTTCTTGTTGGGAATTAGTAATGTAGTTTTATTTTTTTTTGGGGGGGGGGAGAGTCAAATTTAGAGCCTTGTGCATGCTAGACAAACGTTCTACCCACTGAGATCCATTCCCAGCCCGTGCACCTGCATTTTGCCTCTGACCAGTTACAGCAGGTTGGGTGTGGAATTTTCTACTTGTGGGTCATGTGAGTGCTCGAAAATTTCAGTTTGGATTTTGGGATATGGAGGCTCAACATTTATTTATTTATTTATTTAGTTAGTTAGTTAGTTTGGTTTTTCGAGGCAGGGTCTCACTGTGGCCCAGGCTGACCTGGAATTAACTATGTAGCCTTAGGGTGGCCTGAACTCATGGTGATCCTCCTACCTCTGCCATCCAAGTGCTCGGATTACAGGCATATGCCTCGTTGTCCGACTCAACGTTTATTTGAATAGCATACTTTTAGGTCATAATAAGAGTTTTAGCCAGGCGTGATGACATATGCCTTTAATCCCAGCATTTGAGAGGCAGAGGTAGGAGGATCGCCGTGAGTTCAAGGCCACTGAGACTACGTACTGAATTCTTGGTCAGCCTGAGCCAGAGTGAGACTCTACCTCAAAAGAGAGAGAGAGGGAGAGAGAGAGAGAGAGGGAGAGAAAGAGAGCCTTGAAGAAGACAAGATGATTTGATAGCACTTAAGAGCACTGGATAAGTGGGTGGTCTGGGAAGCCCTCTCTGGGAGGGAATCTGTGTATAGAAGGAGCACTCTAATAAATGCTTTAATACACTTCTCCATACACATATGACTCCATGAGGTAGGGAGGGAGGGACTTCTGTCTTATCCATCGTGGCACTTCAGCATTCATATAGTGAATTTTTTTTTTTTTTTTATTAAGGTAGGGTCTCACCCCAGCTCAGGCTGACCTGGAATTCAGTAATTCAGTATGTAGTCTCAGGTTGGCCTTTGAACTCATGGCAATCCTCCTACCTCTGCCTCCCAAGTGCTGGGATCAAAGGCGTGTGCCACCTTGCTCAGCTACTATAGTGAAGATTCTAATAAGCCATTTATTAGAAAAAAAAATGAAAGACTGGAGAGATGACTTAGCAATTATGGTACTTGGCAGCAAAGCCTAAGAACCCAGGTTCAATTCCCAGTACCCACATAAACCCAGATACACAAAATGGTGCCCCCATTTGGAGTTGTTTGTAGTGGCTAGAGGCCTGGGTATGCCCATTCTCTCTCAAATTAATTAATTAAAAAATAGAGAAAATATGTGTAAGTACATACATTTCTTTATTTTTAAACTTATTTATTTTATAAATAAAATTTATTTTATTTTAAAATTTAAATCAGTACATTTGTTGTTAACTTTTTTTTTTTTTTTTTTTTTTTTTTGAGGTAGGGTCTTGCTCTAGCCCAGGCTGTCCTGGAATTTACTGTGTAGTATCAGGGTGGCAGTAATGTAGTTTTAGAAGTAATTAATGGGTTTCTATACATATTCCTAATAATGTAAAACCAACTCTCATTATTTAAAACATTAGGGAAGTGTCACTGTGTCTGTGTAAAGATTTTCAAGTACCATTTAATCACGGGTATATACACACATACATGAAAATTGCAGTATCCATAGACATGACTATGCAACTGACCCAAGAAATCAAACACAGGACAGTCCTCAGCATTCACTCCCACTCTCTCTTCTGGAAATTTGACAGCTTCTCACAAATGTGAGGAGCAGAAAGTATGCTGACTTGAGCATCACTCCTGGTTGGCAAACTTATCCTTAGCAAGTCATAGACCTCGTCCCATAGAATTTAACATGTCAATAGTGATTATTTTTGAAATATGGGATTTTTATTTCTTTCGTTGTCCTTTTGTAAGCGAACAAATTGCAATGAAGGCATTCATTCGCACTATAAAGATGCATTACTTATTTTTGGTAAGGTGCGTGGCTGTCAGTGGGAAAGATGTAACTCGCTGGAATTTAACTTACTGTTTGGCAGGTTGCTCTGCTTCTTGCTGAGATGGTAGGCCAACATCTACATGCTAATACCTCATGGGTGTGGAGCAAAATAACATACTTGCCATCCTCTCTCTTCATCAAGATTGCTTGGTGGTACTTGTTGCTTTTATAGATAAGCAAGAACAAAACTATTTTCTATGATAGCAGCTAGAAGCAAGGTGTGCTCACACTACATTCAGGTCACTTTATCCATATACTAAGTGCTGTAGAATGCTTCGGGCACCATACATGGACAAAGAGGGGTCAAGATGCATGTACTGAGGATGTAGACACAGAAAAAACATGGGCAATAAACTCATTTGAGAGTGAAACCGTATGGCTGAAGAGGAAGTATATAAATTTTATCCCCCCCTTAGATATTTATAATTTATAGGTTTTTTTCACTTAGATTATAATCATTTCAACTGTCTGCTTCTATTTTAATGGAGTGTTAATATCTCTTTCTCCATTTATTTACATGTTTTCTTGATATATTGTATTCATTCTCTACTTGTTCATTTCCACCCTGGTTATGATTCTTTGTGTTTATTTGTTTATTTTTATTTTGATTGGACTTTTGTCACTGACCTATTACCATGTGATCAGGGGGGAAAAAGATGTGTGAGGCTTGGTTTGATGGTACATGCTTGTAATTATAGCTCTGGAGGCTAAGGCAGGGAGGGGTATTGTAAGTGCAAGGCTAGATTGGGCTATATAATGAGAGAGGGAGAGAGAGAGTGAGAGAAGAAGGAGGAGGAGGAGGAGGAGAAGGAAGAGAAGAAGAGGAGGAATGTGAGTGGAGGGGGAAAAAGAAAATAATATACCAGAACCAGAATTAGCCCAACACATGGGGCATTTGGGCTGAGTAGAGAGCTGATTGTACAGATAACTAAAACTTGTTGATACTTCTTCAGATTTTAAGGAGAATTTGAAGTGAGGGAAGTATGCAAACCTTGGCTAATAGTGGTCTCATGGAGGTAGAGTCCAGGGTGCTCAGATATACTGAACTCTGTATGCCTCCATTGTAGAGGATATTACAGCGAGTATATCCTCTGTTGCTATAGATTCATTTTGGGACCACCATCACAGATTCCTGAAGAGCAGGTCAAACCTTTCTGTGACCGCCTTCTCTTTATATGTGGATCCACCCTTGTCAGCAATTCTGTCAGCTAAACCACTAGTAGTTCTGCAAACTATGTCAAGTACTTACTGAGCCTTTGTGAACACCTTTCTTTGTGAGAAGAGGAGAAGGAAGAAAGGAGAAGAGGAAGAGGGAAAGAAGGGGAGAGAACATATAGGGGGAGGAGGAAGAGAGGGAGAAGGAAAACCAAAAGTCCCTTGTGCTTGACTGGCCAAGACTGAACCCTTGTAAAGAGTATTACAAATTGAGGTGGTGCCAGACTGCCCTGTGATTCACCGCCTGTCTTGTGGAGTCCAGTGGGAGGCAATGGCCTAAGAAACCTCTCTGCTCTGTGAAGAGACACTTTATGTCAGAAGGAAAAGCCTAAGAACAATAATGATTAGGCTTTGCAAGCAGTGAAAATTATTTCTTGATTAGTGAACAGTCACTACAATTTAAGGTCAAAACTATTGTCAGATAATTCAGTCTAATAAACTTATTCATCATTTCTAAGGACTTGTTCTTTCTTTGAAAACCATTTAGCAAATTAGACCAATTACTTTCAATGTTGGACAGCTAATGAGAAGACATGAGGAAGTATGAGGGCACACTTGTAATACACATCTGGGTCGTGGGGCATCTCTAGTACTGTGCTTGATGGTGGGATGCCACACAGAAACTCATGCACTGTGTGTGGTAGCTTGCATTCTGGAAGTTGGAACAACATAATTACCCTGCAGTTTTTGTCAGTTATGCCGTGTTACAGGCACTGGGGGATAGATTGCCTTAAGGAGAACCTGTAACCAAAATAGCAGAGTTGACTACCAGAGTAGGAGATGGCTGTGGTGGCACACAAGTTGAATCCAAACATTGTGGAGATTAAGGCAAGAAAATCATGTCATTGTTGTTGTTGTTTTAACATACTTAAAAATTTTTTTTTATTATTTTATTTATTTTTGGAGAGAGACACAGAGAGAGAGAGAGACAGAGAGGAAGAGAAAGACAGACAGAGATGGGCGCGCCAGCAGTCTCTCAGCTGCTGTGAACAAAATCCAGATGTGTGCGCCCCCTTGTGGTCAATTGCGGCATTGTGCCCTTGTGTCACTTTGCATCTGGCTAAACGTGGGACCTGGAGATTGGAACCGGGTTAGTTTAGGCTTAGCAGGCAAGTGCCTTAACCACTAAGCCATCTCTCCAGCCCTTAACATACTTTTTTATCTATTTGAGGGAGAGGTAGAGACAGAAAGAGGAAGACACAGAGAGAATGGGTTGCCATGGCCTCCTGCAACAACTCCAGATGCATACAGCACTTTGTGCATTTGGCCTTACTTAGGTACTGAGGGAGTCAACCTAGGCTGTCAGGCTTTGCAAGAAAGTGCCATTAACCACTGAGCTGTTTCCAGCCCTAAAATAATGAATTTGATACTAACTTGGACTACGTAGTGAGACCCTGTGTCAAAACAAACAAGCAAACAAACAATGAATAAATAAATGGACAAATTAAGCAGTGTCTTGGCAGAAAATCCATTTATTTTTATCTGTAATTTGTCCTTTGTTGGGATAGTGATCTCATTGTGAAGAATAACACTTTTTCCATTCCATTTCTTCACTAGGGTCTCTTCCTAGCTTCATTAATTTCACCTTCCTTCTTTGTTTTCAAAACATGGGCCCTGTGGACCAGTGGTAAGCTTTCAAAGAAGCTTTCATGAGACTAGAACTGACAATCTGTTGGGCTTAGAGTTCTTAGACTTTGAAGAGCAAAAATTGTTAAACCATTTAGATGATGGGTCTTCCTAGGAATTTTAAGACACATCTGTGTGTGTGTGTGTGTGTGTGTGTGTGTGTGTGTGTGCCAGTTAGCCAGCTAAAGTTCATCATATGATCAGTTGTAGGGCTGGAAACAAAAAACAGTCTTAGGGTAATGCTTTGAGCAGGATTCCAGGAAGACTTGCACTATTATATAGCCACATCTCCCACATGTACCTACCAATGAGTACTTGCTTTTCACCCTCCAATGATGAGACATGTGGATGTGATTCTTTTCCCTCTGGTGCCTCCTTATATCCTGAGAAAATCCATGTTGGCGTGAGCTGGTGGTGTCATATTGGCCAGGGGCCAAAAAGGGCTCTTTTTTTTTTTTTTTTTTTTTTTTTTTAACATGAGAATACTTTCATGTCAATCGCAGAGGGAGTGGACTCTGAGGCTTATCTTTCAGGAACAAGAGCAATTTACTCTTTTTCATTCTTGCTAAACACTTCAGTCTAAAGTTCACTTAAACTTTAAAATGTCTCTAAAGTAGGATGAACTATGTACATACATACAGATAAAATGCTGATAAATCTATGATATTCTACTTGCCTGAAATCTGATTTTTAAACCCTAGTACATTTTTCCTTGTAACCATATATAAAGCTCTTGATTTGTTAAATCCCTAATCTGAAGATGAGCAGGTAGAAGAATGTAAGGAACCCTCATGTATTTATTACCGACTTTATATAGCAACTCCTAGCCAATCTTGTGTTATTTCTGACCCACTCAATCATTCTGAAATTTTTAAACAGGTCCAGGCATCATGGCTTCACATTCATTATATTTCAATATAAGTCTCTGAAGGATAAGGGTATATTCATAATATTCAGATAGTATTCAGTAAATGTCAGTTTGTTTATACTGTTTGATTCATGTGTATCCACATGTTGCAGTCGTAAGTCACTTTTAATCTGTAGGTTAAATCTCAGCCAGGTGTGGTGGTGCACAGCTTTAATCCGAGTACTTGGGAGGCTTACCCTGAATACGAGGCTACCCTGAGACTACACAGTGAATTCTAGGTCAGCCTGGGCTAGAGTGAAACCCTACCTCGGAAAAAAAAGAAGTCTCAAGCCCTCTCTCCCTCCTTCCCTCCCTACCTTCTGTAATTTATTCTTTGAAGAAACTGAGTTGGGGTCTTAGTGAATTTTATGGAGTCTGGTCATGCAGATTGCTTTCACATTGTCTAACATGCTTTTCGATCTTCTTTATTTCTATAAATTGGTAATTGTATTTAAAAGTTGCATTAAATAATTTCTTGGGAAAATGACCAAACATATTCTGATATACATCTGAGGGTAGAGTGCAGTTGTTGGTTAGAAGTACCCAAAGGCCAGCTTTGGGGATGGGGAAGGATATATGTGATCTTAGGATGTTGTGATTGAGATCTTGGGGTCTGGAGCTGGTGCCACTCTGTCAATTACTAGTTGCATAATTCTGGGAAAATAATTTGACATCTCTGAATTTTAATTATCACATCCGTTGAATGGGAACAATGATATTACCTTCCTCACAGGGTTGTGGAGATTCAAACAATCCACATGGGCGTATAAAACTTACTTAGAACATTGGCACAATGTAAATACTTTGTGTTAGTGGACATCAGTGAAAGAAAAGTTAGACGGGAATCAAGAGCAAGAACAGTGAAATCAAAGATGCATTCATGGGAGGCAACATCACAGCCACTGAGCAGACACAAGGCCAGCCTTCCTGAGAACCACGCCACTCATCACCCTCCTTTGACTGCTTATGACCATTGCATTCACCGTTTTCTACCCTCTGCCATCATATCCTTTGTGAGTTAGCCACAGTACAGTGCATGTTTGCATATGAGTTACTGATGAAACACCAGTGCTCAGAGACCTCAGGGCCAGACTTGAGAAAACTCACGTCTCCAGAGTTTCTGTTTTGGTATCAAGTTTTACCATAGCCAAAAGCCCTCATTTCATATCTGCTACTTGTCCTACTTTGCACTGAAGGAGTCAAAGGCTGAAAATTTTTAACTGTGTTTCCCATTTGTCCCCAACAGCACCATGCCCTTGATGAGAACCTCCAGGCTGTGGTCCACTGAGTATTATATTGCCTTGAGTAATTTGTCTTTTTTTACATTTATTTGGGAGAGAGGCAGATAGAGAGAGAAAGACAGAATGGGCATGCCAGGGCCTTCAGCTGCTGCAAACAAACTCCAGGCACATGTGCCATCTTGTGCATTTGGTTTATGTGGGTCCTGGGGAATGGACCCTGGGCCCTTTGGCTTTGCAGGCAAGCACCTGGACCGCTAAGTCTTTTCTCCATACCCTGTCTCTCTCTCCCTCTCTCTGTCTCTTTCTTTATAAAAATCAAATAAGGTTGTATCCTCTGCTTTTCCTTGCTTATCCCAAGTTGTATTCATCCAGGAACACTTGGGCCTGGCCATGCATGGTAGTTACTGAATCCAGTGTTGTCAGAGGGCCTCCCCTAAACCATTCCACTCTCATTGCTGGTGTTTAAGTCATTTCTGTAGTTTGTTTCATGGCAATGCTTATTGGTGAAAGAAATTATCTACTATCAAATATTTCTTTGAGTTTGTGTAGTCCTGATGCCCTTGAAACCAAAGACTGCCAAACCACAGGCCACTTGTTTAGATTGTACTATTTACACTCTATTTACAGAGCACAACCCTGTTCTGTACCTGTTACCTGTGGCTGCTGTCTCACTCCAAGGGCAGAACAGAATAACTGAGACATAGAAACTGATAACACTGTGAACCACAAAACCCAGAGTACTTACTGTCTGGCTCCTTACAGAAAAGGTTTGCTGACCTTTGTTTTATACAGAAGGGAAGTAGTAGGAGAAATGGTGGAAGTTTAGAACTTTCTTGAAAAGTGAAAAACACTACAAAAGATTTACCTGTTCCCAGGTTACAGGCATATAGAGAAGAATAAAAACAATGCATGTGTGTTTAGAGACTTGGCAAAGAATGGTAGACTTTCCTTCTGTGTCAATGTCTCCGAGTCCTGAAGTCAAACAGTGGATTGCTTTTCCCTTTTGCCATAGCTTCCCAGAGTTCTAAGGGGAATTAGAAACTTCCTGAAGGTGACTTTATCTTAGACATTCTTAGGTGCCTTGCCAACAATGCTGCATTTTCTGTCTTTTTCAGCTTGTTGTGGTCCAACCTGCTACTTACTTTGAGTTCCTGCTGTGCTTCTTGGGGAATCTCTTTCATATACCTAGGGCCTTGTTTACTCAGAACCAATCTGTGCCAGTTGACATCAAGTCAAAAACACTTTAGACACAAGCCTGTTTTGAAAGTGCTAAGTTTCCCCTTGAGTCTGGAGATCTGAATGAAAGAGTAAATGGGGAACAAGGATTATTTATTGATTGGCTGGACTGACTGATGTACAGCCTTTATTATGAGGTGATGTCACATACATCTCATTTATTCCCATAAAAAACCCTGCCAAGGAAGTGTGATGGTTGATCTCTGGTTGACACTTGACAGGATTTAGATTCAACATGGAAACCAATTTCTGGGCATGTCTGTGAGGGATTTTTCTAGATTGTTAGGTGAGGTGGGAGGGCCCTCCCTAACTGTGGAAGGGTCTGTATAAAAGGACAAAGATAGCTGAGCATCCAGCAATCATTGCTATGCTCTGCCCCCTCAGTGTGGTCCTTCTTCAAGATCCTGGCCCCCTGCCTCCCCACCCTGATGGACTGTACCCTGGAACTACAAGCGGACGTAAACCCTTCCTCCCTTAAACTGATTTTTGTTAGATATTTTGTCCCAGCAATGAAAAGTTGACTGATGTAGGAGAGTAATGACGTAGTCAGTGATGCCAAGATTTAGAAAATAGGGAACTTCAATTTCCATGCTGTGTTACATTCTTAGAATTAAAGGTCACGAGCTTCTAGCTTTCTGTTGCATAATCCTCAGGGTGTTGACTTGCCCCTTATGCTCACACAAATAGCTGGAGGATTACGTTTTCAGGTAAGAAGAAGCTACATGGTAAATGGCAAAGGATAAATGTGTTCATCCAACCAGCTTTGTCATAGGATTTGATTTTCAAAGGAACTTAGAAAATGTAAGGTTTTTGTTCGTTATAAGCTGGAACCATTGCTATACTCATAAAAAATATGTTCTATAGATACAAAAGCAGGAGGGAATTATTACTATAAAAGAAAATTTATAGTTTCAGTTCAAAAAGTTAATCTGAAAAATTGAAACTCTGGTCCAAACTTATATGAGGTCTTTCTAGATCTTGTTTCCAGTGAATGAATAATTCACTTGATAGAATGAAGATGAAGATGCTTGGCTCTTTCTAACTTCTTGGGTATGGGACAGAGATCCAACAGGTTGGTATGATTTCCCTCTGCTGTCCATGGTCAAAGGCCAGTGAGGAGTGACAGTTGTCACGTGTATCCTCAGCTGGGTGTGGAGGCAAGTGATGATATCCTACGTCTCGTCACTGTGCACCAGCAACAGGTGTGTTTGTAGACTAGGGCAGCAAGCCCTGTGGTAAGGGCACAGGGACACTACTTGGGACCACTGGATCCCATTGGCTTGGAAGAGAGATGTACCATATACTGAGTCTCAAGTTGTAAAGGGAAGTACCCATCACCCACCAGTGGACTTCTGATCACTTAGCAAAACCTCTTGTCTTCCAGTTGCTGGTCATTGTGGCTCCCTGATTTCCACAAAGTTCTAAGTCTAAGTGATGCTTTGGTGAAAAGAAAAGCTAACAGTGATGTCTTATAGCAGCAAAATTGTGCTTGTTTTTTTTTTTTGTTGTTGTTGTTGTTTGTTTTTGTTTTTTGTATGTCTTTGCTGCCAGGCATGGGAGCACAAGAGAACAGTATGTACTAAAAAAAACAGCTTGCACAGGAAAACAGAATCACCTTGTTTGGTCACTCGAGGGAATCAATGAGCTCAGGAGAACTAGACTTGCTTTCTGTTCATCTGTGTAGGCAAGGAACCTTAGTCACAGCATCGACAGTGAGTAGTCTCTTTTTTGATGAGGGAGAAGGAGAGGACTTTAAAATGAAATACCAGAAGTACAAGCTACTACAGAAGTCACAGCTTGGAAAGCCTCCAGTATATTGAAAGTTTATATAAATGTGTGAAAGGAGCTGTTTTCATGTGGGCAAGCACATGTCCCTTCTGAAGAAACTGCTGTCACAGAGACTATTGGTTCTAATTTCCTCTCTTCCCGTCCCCCCCTCCCCATTTTTGTGGAAACCAAACATTTTAAATGTTGTGTGAAAATTCTTGCTTGTTACTGTTAACACTCCAGGATGCCACTAGCTCAGCTGACCCCTTAGTGCAAATTAGGAAACATTACCCTTTTTTCATCCTAACCCTATAGCTGTGCAAGCCATATGTGGGCAAGATTTTAGCCCTCATTAGCCCTTCACTAACTATTTTATCAGCTCTAAATAGTGGTTCCCAAATATTACCACTGTGGGCCACACTCAGCTTATAGCTGTCAGGTTAACATTTTGTAGCTTCTGTAGTTATGGGTTCAAGTAAAGCTCTAGTTCAGATGATCAGACTTTAAATCTGAGCTCTTTAAAAAAATCTTTTAATTTATTACTTATTTATTTATTTAATATTTCAAGCCCATATATATATATGGAGAGAGAGAGAGAGAGAGAGAGAGAGAGAAAGTGGGTATGCCAGCTCCTCCAGCCACTGCAAATGAACTTCAGATGCATGTGCCACTTTGTGCATCTGGCTTTACATGGGAACTGGGACACTGAAACCAGGCCATCAGACTTTGTAATCAAGTGCCATTAGCTGCTAAGCCATCTCTTCTTTCCCTAAATCTGATCTCTGCCATTGGCAAATAACTTAGTATTTCTCTGCCCATGTCTCTTCTGTTTATATGGGGATAAATATATCCTTGAATCAGTTTCATAGTGTACTTATTAGGATAAAAATCAAAGAATACACAAAAAGAACCACTTAGAGTGTGCATATAGTTAGCTAATTTGACACACTCTTTGACCTATTTCTGCAAGTTAGGGTTTATCAAATAATGTATAACACACTGTAGAATGGATGAGAGTTATAAACCTTTGTGGTAGTTTCTTATGTCTTAGGGACATGTTTTGGTCTCTGGTAAGCTTGTGAAAAAAGGGAGCTCAAAATAGCAAATATCACTCACCAACTGGACTACTAAGGCCCCAAGAACATTAGTGAAACAAATTGTTTACTTGTGCCACTGTTGCTTTTCCTTGCACAAAGTTCTTGGAATAATTTAACAGCTGACATCCCCTAATAATGACATCTTAAAGCCTTTAAGAGAGGAGTGAGCTAGTGCCATGTACTATAAAAGCCAAAGATGTGTGGGAAAAATTTACAGTGAAACAATTGCTAAGTGCTGGAGTTTAGAGTAGGAAGTGCACAATTATTTGAGTTCATCTGTGAAACAGAATAATTTTCATAAGGAAAATTCTCTATCTTTAGAAGCTGTCATGGTTGTTTATATCTAAGTTGCACAAGGCTCTGAGTAAATGATTGGAATTTATATGTACAACCTATACTGGAAAGAGGGTGTTAAGTCAATGCGGACTGTGGTGAAATCTATGTTAAGCTAGTAGGATTTGGAGTTGAAATGAGACTAAATGCATCACTATTGCCTTTCTAGGTTCAGTCATGTTTAAGGTTTAATAAAAAAATAAGTGGAAACCTATCAGACTTACTATAAAACAAATATAAAATAGGATGTCCAGAGGATAGGTTATTATGCTCCACCCACATGAGCTTTTCTGTAACTTCATCCATGTGGGTACAACTAACTTAAAAGCATGTTGTCCCTCAACTTCTGTTCTTAGGTAAAGATTTCTCAATCTTGATACAATTGATATTTTCAACCAGACAGTTCTTTGCCCTGGGAGATGGATTGTGCATTCAAGGGTCTTAATAGCATTTTCTGTCTTTAGCAACAACCTTCTCACCACTTATGACAAACAAAATGTTTCCAGAATTGCCAAATGTGCCTCAGGATTATCTTTCTGGTCAAGAATGACTACTCTAGATCAAAAGGCTGAATTCATACACATAGGGTCTTTCTACTCACCAGATGTAAAAGATGCTCTGGGGCTGGAGAGAAGGTTTAGTGGTTAATGCGCTTGCCTGCAAAGCCTAAGGAATCAGTTTTGATACCCCACATAAGTCAGATGCACAAGGTAACACGTGCATCTGGAATTTGTTTGTAGTGGCTAGAGGCCCTGATGTGCCCATTCTATCTTTCTATCTGCCTCTTTCTCTCTCTTTCTCCAAATATATATATATATATATATATATATATATATGCTCTGAAGATGGGAAAGTATCAAAAATAATATCTTTATATTATGCTTCCAAAATGCAAAAGTAACCCAAAATCATCATATTTTGACAAATGAGTATTTTTGCGAAGTCTTCCAGCAGCTTGTCTCTGTGGTATGTTAATTGCTTTCAAACAAACCAGTCTAGAAAGGTGGGTCATCTTCTGTTCCATCCATCCTTTAAAATATTTATTTAGTCAGCTTCCAAACAAAGTAGTGATGGTTCATTTGCATCCACAGAAAACTCACCAAATGAGAATCAGCAGTTTGGGAAGCAGAAAAGCCTGGGCATGGTTGTATACCTGTACAATCCCAGTGCCTGGAGGATCATGAATTTGAGGACAGCCTAGGCTACATAGTGAGACTCTGTTCTGAAAAAAAAAAATAGCAGAAAGGAATATCAGAGATCTTTATGGCCACATTTTAACGGTTGTTGGTGGTCAGGTACAATCGGGTGTGGTGTGGTGTGGTATGTGTGTGTTATATGCACCTGCATGTGTCCGTGTGGTGCCCGTGTGCTCTCTTGCAATGGCCACTATCAGGTGTCCTGCTCCATCACTCTTCTAAACATTCTTATTTGAGCATGAGTTTCTTATCTTGCTGCTTTTTTTATCAGCTCTGGTGACTGTCAGGTAATGTAGGTTCTAGGGGTCAAACGTAAGTGGTCTCTCGGGCCTCCTCAGGCCGTCATACTTGTACGGGAATTACTCTTAACCATTGAGCAATCTTGCCAGCCCATTTCTTTCATTTTAAAGGGCAAGACACTGAGGTCCACAAAATGAGGTCTGTAGCACAAATAGCTCTGATAAACCTCAGTGATTCAGACAATAGCTTGGAACTTTCAACAATATGGTTACAGAAGATGTAATTTTTCATAAGAAAAATGTTTAAAATCACACTCTAATGGAAAATTTCAAGGTTTTAGGAATAAGTAATACCATAAAAACATTAAAAGATATGTTTTCAAGAGCTCCAGAGACTCCTAGAGCCTATCACTGAAGTAGACTTAAAATACACCCGACATGGCTCAGGGAATTTTGTGGAAGAGGGGGCAGAAAGATTGTAAGAGCCACAAGTTGGAACATCATGCCAAGAGGCCTTGAGTCTCCCCAATAACTGACTGCTGCTCCTATAATCCACAATCCCCACGAGGATAACCTGTGACCCCAAGGAGGAGGACCCCTTCGGAAAGGGGGCAGGGATGAAGGAAAGGGCAGTATCAACACGTGATGTTTCCATACTAAGTATGCCCATAATTAATAAAAAAATATGTTTTTCAAATTGAAAGCACAAAAATTCAAGAAAATCTCCATTTATTTTTGCATAATATCAGTCAATTGTGAATGATAGATTTCCAATAATGTGCCTAATTTCACTTACGAGTTTTGCCTACAGTTATTAAAACATTGAAGAAAGAATTGTTTGTAGGGGCTTGAGAGATGCCTCAGGAGTTAGGTCTCTTGCCTGCAACATCTAATGACCCCGTTCAATTCTCTAGTACCCACACCCATGTAAAGCCAGATGCACAAGTTGGCACATGCATTTGGAGTGATTTACAGCAGGTGGAGGCTCTGCTCTGGCATTCTTTCTCTCTCCTCTACAAATAAATAAATAAAAATAAAAACCTTTAAAAAGAGTGATTCGTAATTTATTTGTCAAACAAATACCTTGACTCTCTCCCTGCTTCCATGAGGCATTACTTTCTCCATCCCATCTAACATTACAAATTAGAGCAATGTGACCGAGTTCATTCCATTGGTGCACAAGGACCATCCCAGAATTTCTCACTGGAGAAAACCACTAAGTGCATATTTTAAAGTTGTGATGTCTTGAAAAATACCTATCTCTCTCTCTCTCTGTCTCTTTCACACTGTGTAGTGTTTTCTCCATATGATTGTTTTTTGATCTAAACATAAAGCAGAAAATTATCAAGTTCAGACAGTGTTCAACTGGGAAATGAGAACATTCTTAAAAGAAAGATGGAACATGTTCTACTGGTATGTACAAGTTTTGATTACAAGGTATACATTGCAGCCTGCTGTGTGCCTCAGGCTGTCTAACTTTCACTTATGATTACTGGGGTCAGGCGGACATAGAACTTTTTCTCCTGTCATGTTCCAAATCTCTCCCTGTGCTCAATCTTCTGAGCAGTATGAAAAAAGCTTCCTCCTGTGGTGTTAGAAAGGTTATTGAAAGACTTCAGGAAATTCCTTTGTCCTTGTTTTGTACTGAGAGGGTGATCTCACCCAGAAATGGGTATAGTGCCAAAAATATGGAATGTGCTATTGAAATAAGCACACAGATTGCTTAAAAACAAAACAGAAGAAAGCTTGTCTAGTGGGTATAGCAGCAATCTTCTCTGGATTTAAAGATGATAACTGGTGGAAAGAGATATAGCCCAAGACTAGGTAAACCTTTTAGAAATAATGTGAAATGAGGAACCCTTTTGAAGACTGTCCATACACTTAACAAATGTGTGTTAGTGAGAACCTGCCATGAAGCAGTTACTGTTACAGTTGATAGAGACTCAACAATGAGTAAATGGGAGCCAGTCCATAAGCAAACACACTTTGTATCAGATAGAGATAAATGTCATGGGGAAAACCAAAATAGGGTAAAGCAGTAAAATATGGTAAGGGGATTGGCAAGTACAGAATAGTTGGGGAATGAGTCTCTGAAAAGAGAAACGTTTCTCAAAGAATTGAAGGAATTACAAAGAAGAGCCTTATGGACATCTGGGGGAAGATATCAGAAACTGCTAAGTGTTCCAAGAGGAAATTGTCCAGAATGCAGAACAGCAGGGCTCGATGTGCTTAGAATGCAAGGGGAGCTTTGAAGAAAGAATGGTTCAGATGAAAACACCAACCTTACAACTGTCAACAAGTGATTGGATAAAGTACAAGTTTAGAATATGGATCTGAAACATCTCTTTCCTGCATTATAAGTATGAAACTCAGACCAAGTATCACATGATTTTTTACTTAGTTGTGGACAACATGGCATTTTCTCTTGTATTTGCCCTTCAAAGCTTAGCTGACTCAAAAAGTAATAGTTTGTATGCAGAGCTTAAGCTAAATCATGCTATTAATTTGGGTCAGGAAGAGATACAACTCACTTATAGTTGAGGATAGATTCTTGTCTATTTTTACATCTTATATCCATTATTCCCCCCATAGGAAGAGAGTTTGCAGTTAAAAGGATGAAATGCAGAAGAGGTGCCTTCACATTGCAAAATGACTCTACTGCACTAGTGTCTAATGCAAGTCGTATGTTCTTCTAAGGGTTATAGAATATTTCCTGACTAGGGAAACCTGACAGCCACAATCAGAGTACCTTTCCAAGATGGCCTTTTTTTTTTGACAATGTCCACTTTGTAATTTGGATCTCTTGATTATCTGAAGATATTTTTTTTCCCCTTTTTAAATTTGTAACAGTGGTATCAGCTAGTTTCTACCCTTTTAAGCTGAAAATTGCTCCTTAAAATCAGGTCACATGTAGTAGTTGAAAGTGGTATCCTTATTTCAAAGACGGATTTTACCTACCAGCTTCTCAAACTTGCCTTACCTTGGGGGTGTTAGGCATGCATGTTGGGATCTGTTTACTACTAGAGAAAATGATGCTGGCATTGGACCAGCAGAGGAGTCTATTTCTTGGAGCTAAGGAGAATTCTGTTTAAGCTCAATCCTGGGACTGCTGAATCAAAATTAAAGAAGCAAGAAAGCACATCTAGAAAAGGAATGGGTGGCATTAGTGTACAAGTCATTACTTGAGCAATGTTGTGCACGTTTTGCTTGCTTCAGTGTTTATGATTTTTTTCTTTTCTTCTTTGAGGTAAAGTCTTTCTCTAGCCCAGGCTAGCCTGCAATTCACTCTTGTAGTTTCAGGCTGGCCTTAAATTCACGGGGATCCTCCTACTTCAGCCTCCCAAATGCTGGGATTCAAGGCATGAGCCTCTATGCCTGCCAATTTTTAAAAATCTTCCTCACCATTCCCAGCTCTATGTTATGCATGGCCAAAAAATAGGAGAAGTCAGATGATGTGGCTGAGGCCTGTAATCCCAGGACTTGGGAGACTAAAGTAGGAAGATAATCATGAGTTCAAGGCTAGCTTGGGTTATAAAGTGAGTTCCAAGTCATCCTGGGCTAGAGTAAATCTTTGCCTCAGAAACACTAGGTAACATTCTATTTACTTTGTTTATTTATTGAGAGAGAGAAAGAAATAGGATGAGCGTTCCAAGTCCTCTAGCCATTGCACATGAAATCCAGACACATGTGCCACCATGGGCACCTGGCTTATGTGGGTTCTGAGGAATCAAACCTGGGTCTTTAGGCTTTGCAGGCAAGCACCTTAACTGCTAAGCCATCTCTCCAGCCCTACGTAACATTTTAATTGCCCTTCTAGTTTTGATTTTTAAAAATATTTTATTTTTATTTATTTATTTGACAGAGAGAGAGAGAGGGAGAGAATGGGCACACCAGGTCCTCTAGCCACTGCAAATGAACTCCAGATGCGTGTACCCCCTTGTGCATCTGGATAACGTGGGTCCTGAGAAATTGAACCTGGATCCTTTGGCTTTGCAGGCAAATACCTTAATGGCTAAGCCATCCCTCCAGTCCTAGTTTTGATTTTTAAAAGAAGGAATAGGAAGAGAAAGAGAAGGGGGAACTTCTTGCAATATAAATGTCCAAGAAGCAAGTGCAAAGCTAACAAGGAGGAAATTATTTCAGTATTAAGAGCCCAAGCTTTGGAATCAGACAGAACTTGGTCTGAGTTATCTCTTTGTTTTTAACCTTTGGAAATAACATATCCTATTAAATTGGGTAATTAGTATATATAGGTTTTAGTCTTGATTATCAGTTATGGAGCTTTGGTAAGTAACTAACATACCATTCATGTTGATTATCTTATCTTATAAGATGAAGGGAGCAAATGCTATATGATTTATTTTACATCCAAACTTAGGTGGTATTCTGAACATATATATATATATATATATATATATATATATATATATATATATATATATATATATATATATATTTAATTTTATTTTATTTCATTTCATTTCATTTTTTTTTTTTTTTTTTTTTTTTGAGGTAGGGTCTCACTCTAGCTCAGGCTGACCTGGAATTTACTATGTGGTCTCAGGATGGCCTCGAAATCATGGCAATCCTCCTAACTCTGCCTCCTGAGTGCTGGGATTAAAGGCATGCACCACCATGCCCAGCCTGAACCAAAATATTTTCAGTGACTCCTCAGTATAAGCTTCTTAATAATACAATAATAAATGAAAATAATAATACACCATGGTGAGGCATTGCGGACTTGCACAAGAGCTGAGAGCAGGGATAGGTTCTTTATATACCTGTATTAGTCCATGTATAATATTCTGTGAGATGGATAGCCTTGTCCTACTTTCTAGATCTTAAGTACTTTTTAAAAAAATTTTTCAATGTAGGGTCTTGCTCTAACCCTGGCTGACCTGGAAGTCACTATGTAGTCTCAAGGTAGCCTTCAACTCATGGTGAACCTCCTACCTCTACCTCCCCAGTGCTGGGATTAAAGATATATGACACCATACCAGGCTCCTAAATCCTTATGTTACTCAGTCTATCTTTACTATCAAATTGCATTCTGTAATTGATCAATGAGTATATTTAATATGGATTTTTGCCTGTAAGTAATTCCATTTCTAAGTGAGATGCTTAGAAATTTGTGTTTGTGTGGTGCATGCACACATGTGTGCAGATGTACATGCCCTTTGTGCATGCATGTGAAACGGGGAGGACACTGAGTATTGTCCTCCACTGTAGTTTTTCCACATCATTTCCCTGAGACAGAATCTTTCACAGAACCTGGACTGTGCTGTTTTTGTTTGTTTTTTTCTTTTAGACTGGCTGACCAATGAGCCCTAGTGATCTTCCTATCTCCACCCACCATTGTACTGGCATTATAGGCATGTGTGACAATGCTAGGATTTTTACATGAAAGCTGGGAATCAAACTCAGGTACATCCGTGATTTAAACTAAGGTTTGCCACGTTTTTCAGTTGCCTGCTTTACTATACTTCTTAGGAATTAAAAGTAAAAAGTGGTGCCAACAAGAATTCTTTGATTACTTAACTTTCTGTAGCAAAATATTTCTGGTTTATCACTAGATTGAACTGTAAATTCTATATGCATTATGTTTTAATAGACTATATATAGACCTGTACATGAAACTCATGTGTCTCTGTGTATGTATGTATGTATGCATATATGTATGTATGCATGTCCATATATAATTTAATGTTGTTGTATGTCTAATGCTGACTAGTAACAACATTACTAATCTTATCTTTAAGATAAGCACCTTCAGGACTCATAGATATCTCACCTTGACCTGACTACACCTGAATAATTGCAGATTTTTCTCAAGGATTAAAAGTCTGGCTCCTTACAAGGAGATAGGGGTATGATTGCTAGCAGTTGATGATTAGCAAATTGATTGAAAATTAACTGCAGTAATTTTTGACCTCAGTCTTTATAGGTAAACTGCTGATCTTGGACAAATACAAGACTTTGTTACTAATCTATTGACATTTAGCACAAATTAGTTATCAAACAGAATGGTTGTTACTGTTGGAAACTACTGAAGTACATTACATTTTTTTTTTCATTTCCTATATAATTTCTTTCCCTGTGGACATATAAACTTAGGGTCTTTTATTAGGCCAGAGAGACACTTCCAAACAATCTAATGACTAGAAGAGTAATTGTCTACAATATCAAGGCAGTCTATCATCAAAATGATTCAGATTTCAGCCTCACATTTAATTTAAAAATATTGCTAGTCTTACATTATTTTTAGTATTTTATTTTTCCTTATTTATTTGAGAGAGAGAGAGAGAGAGAATGGGCACACCAGGCCTTCCAGCCACTGCAAATGAACCCCAGATGCATGCACCCCCTTGTGCATCTGGCTTACGTGGGTCTGGGAATTGAACCTGGGTCCTTTGGCTTTGCAAGCAAGAGCCTTAACCACTAAGCCATTTCTCCAGCCCACTAGCCTTTGTAAATAATATTTAGTTCAAGAGTAAAACTTTTAGTGTAAAAACCTATTTGCCTTTTAAGACTTTCTAAAGTTTTGAAGTAAAGGTTCCTGACTCTGCTTGTAACAAAACATGAATGTTATAGTACCCCCCCCGGCTTCACTCAAGGAAGGCTTGATCATGCTCCCACGTCTGATGCTCATCTGGTTGAGCAGCTTCAGCACTGAGGCACAGTTGTAAAATTACTAACGGTGGAATTTGAAATTTCCTATCAGTCAAGGTCCTGTCAAGAAATAGAATTTAACTCAGAAATTTCCAGAACCTTTAATGAAGAGTGATATATTGAAGAAGGGTGGGTGGTATTAAAATCACCAGGGGAGACTGTTTAGGCATGCAGACCCTGGTACACTGTGATGGCATGCTGTGGTCATCTCTGGGCTCAGAGCTGCGGTGGTAAGAACTGGGGTTACTCTGGTCCTGAGCATTGGGATCACAAAGGGGCCCTTTCCAGAAGCTTCAGTCACAGATTGATGTAGGCATAGCGTGGAAGTATCAGAAAGTCATTCTTGGCTTCTCTTTCAACCTTCTAATCTTCATTGTTGAAACGAAATAGGAGGTCAGTCATTAAATTAGTCTGGAGATTCTGACCATGGCAGTTAGCTTCCTGAGTAGAAAGCTAAACAGGGGAAGACCTGGAATTGATATGCTGGAGGAAAAAGGCCAACACAGAAAATAACTAGCTCAATTGGGAAATGCTATTTTAGAACTCATTTGATGTCAGAAAAGAATGATATATTTAAGGAATTTAGAACTCTGACCTTGTTTGATCTTGGATCATGTTCACTTTCTGATGTTTCTTCTATACCCTTGTAAGCACCAGATAGCAGCCAGGAGAATTGCTGGTCACCTCATTCTGTTCCAGAGTCAGTTCTCAGGTCTCTATGTGGTAGCCAGGCTGAGAGTCTTATAGCTCACCAATGGAAAAAAAAAAAAAAAAAAAAAAAAAAAAAAAAAAGGGTTGGGGGGAGAAAGTTGCTGAGAATCTCCCCAGAAAGTATAATTGCTCACAGTGGAGTTAAAATTAGTAAGGAGGACCAGAGAAGGATAAGGCAGATGCATGAAAATGGTTGAACACGTTTTTCCAACTATATGGTAATGTTCTGTTTCACACCTTCAACACCATTGGCAACTTGTGGAAGCTTCATTTGTGAGCATGACTGGTCTACTGTTTCTTATGAATAGTGTGCCCCAGAATAGAATAGCTTGCCATATAATAGGGCTATTACACAAGGGAGTTTGGAAGTCATTTTACTGTCGCATCCCCAGTTTGGGAGAGAAAAAGAGTATTTAAAAAGAAAAGAAAGCAATGTCATTATGTTATAAAATCTGTATGCATAGATTTTCATTTGCTGTACACAGTTTATTAACACCTATACTGGTTAACTCTTTTTTAGCATTGGAAAAGAAACAACTTCACATCCTACAATACCATTCATTACTGTAATGCTTTACACATCTCTTGATTGATCATATGGTTGCCTGGCAAAATGTCAACTCAGATTAATGCTCATTGAGTTAATTAATGAGTTAATTAATGCTCAGTGCTCATTGAGGTATGAGAAAGGTATATTGTGATGACTTGTTTAAGTGCATAGTGCCTAACTCTTACTGGGCTATTTACTAGCAGTGGCTAGAAACTCCTCCATATTTCCCTAGTCCATCTACTTTCCTAATTTTAAAGATTATTTATTTATGTATTTGAGAGAGAGAGAAGGGGAGAGAGAAGGAGAGAAAGAGAGAGAAGAGAGAATGTGCACACCTCGGCCCCTTGCCACTGCTAATGAACTCCAGACACATGCGCCACCATGTGCATCTGGCTTACGTGGGACCTGGAGAATCAAACCTGGGTCCTTTAGCTTCACAGGCATTCACCTTAACCACTAAGCATCTCTCCAGCCCTACTTTCCTTTTCTTGCAGAGAACTAGTTTACATCTTCACATCTATCCCCAGGCCTGTCACGCTACCTTTCTACATTTTTATCTCTGTGCATTTAGCCTTTCTTATTGCAGAGAAGTCAAACCAGAAGCAATCAGATATGCATCCATAAGCTTCCTCTACTTCATGTCCCAGTACAGATACCCAGATGCTCTGCCTTCTTTCTGTGAACAGAGTGCTTCTATCAAAGATAAATCATACTTGAAACTTACTTCCTCTCTTACCTTCTACTCAGGGACACTGAGATCAGTGATTCTTTCCCTCCTTACTTGTTTTGTTTTTCTCCCTCAGATTGTGTTAGGCTTCACACCAGAATCTAAAACCATAAAAACACACACACACAGTTGTTGATTTATGGTCTTCCTATAGGCACTGCCACTTTTTCTTGTCCTTTCCAGCAAGACTTCTCAGGAGATTCCTTGATGATGGATGGAGTAGGAGCTGTGCCTGGCTGCTGCGAAGGTTGCTCACCTAGCCTAATCCAGTGGTGATAATCAATTCTCATTTTACTTGAGCCTTTTCACTTACTGTTCTTTGTCTCTGTGATGCCTCTTTTTCCAATTTCCCTCAAATCTCACAGGCCCTCCTTGTAAGATCCTAGCTGTTTTGTTCATCACTCTACTTTCTTATAGGATGACTGAGGAGATGGCAATCCTGCAAACTTCTCTCTCTTCCTCATCCCCTCCTTTCCTTCCTCATTTCTATTTATCTCTTTCCTCTTCTACCATCTCCAAGTTTTCATTCTAATAATTAACAAATAAGCCACAAACCTTTAAGTAGTATTCATTGCCCTAGCTACTAGTGATTTGCTGGAAACAAACAAACATCGAATTTGATGGTAATTTGGATACATTTCTTCTTATGGCTTTTAATAATATCTATAGACTTAAACTTTGAAATTCATCTCCCTGAATTCTACCTGTCTATCTATCTATCTAGCCATTTATCATCTATCATTTATTATGTATATATCATCTATCTATCTATCTATCTATCTATCTATCTATCTATCTATCTATCTATCTATTATCTTTCAGCTACCTAGTTGAATCTCTCCTTGAATGCTTTGTATACACTGAAACTTCACCTTACTTAAACTGAATCAATCACCTGCTAACTGGCTCATCCTTCAGTAATTTCCATCTCAGCTGATAACATTCATCCTTCCTTTGGTTAAGTTACAGAATGCTGAACTTGACCTTGATTCCTTTTTCTTGTTTGTTTGTTTCATCTTCCAGGGCCAATTAATCCAAAAATTCTTTTTGTAAATTAATTAACTAAGTTGTTTTCTTAAAACCATTTCCACTAGTATGTCCTGATCCAAACCACTATCCTCATTCACATACATCCCTACTAAGGCTCCCACCTAGTCTACCTCCTCTACTTCTGAATTTCTTCATTTCTCTAATCTTCAGTTTCTAATGAGTACATATCATTTTATACTTCCTCTCAAAGGCTTCCAGTGCCTTCCCATTTTCTACTGGCCTGGGTAGCCCTCTCTGATCTGGTTCTGTGCAGTTCCTCACTTCCCTTGGGCAGGCATTTCTGTTGGGACCCTGTGAATGCATATCTTTGTAAAAGTTTTTGAATGTCTCTTTCTCTAAAGCTTTGTGTTTTACAAAGTATACTTGAAAATTAATAGAGAATATGGGAAAATTAAGATAGGAAAAGATCTTTCAGACTTTACAAGTACTCGGGTATTAAAAATGCACAAAGAGAGTAGTTTGGTGATGCCTGCTGAGGAGCTGAGACAATGTGGATCAGTGGAGATGTCAACCAGTAAAGGTGCCTCTAACTTAACCTTGGAGGAAGTGCAGCTTGCCCCAAGCAGAGAGCTGTGTCCTGTCAGGTGGGAGAAGAGCACATTGCTCCAGTCAAGTGCTCATTACCATAGAACTCCAAACAAAGCTGAAGTCATGCTGCATGTGCAGCTGCCAACCTGAGCGCTTTCTTCTTTCCTGCTGAGGTTTGAGCTCTACTCCTGTTATTCTCTCTCTTTCTCTCTCCACTAAGAGCTCTCTTGTTTCCATGCTGTACCAACGTTTTTACCAGTATCAACTTTCTTTACAACTTTTTACCAAGATCAGATGAGCTAATTGCTGTTACAGAAGCATGTGTTGTAACAGGACACGCTGTGCTCCTTAGTAACGTTGTTGTTTCTCACGTCTGATGCAAGCACACACCTTCATACTCCCATTCTTTTCCCTCCCGGAAATGTCCTCCCTTGAGCGTATTTCCTCCAGTTACCCTCATATGCTGTTTCTCCCCTTGAAGATGTTCATTAAAATGTTTTCTTCATACTTTCCTCTACATTGGCTACCTTGCCATTCCTTACTTCACATCAGTGTTCATTTTTTCTTCATAGTATTTATATTACTCACTTCTTGGCTGACCCACATCCAGGAGTATGTATGTACTAGGAAGGCAAGGATTGTGGGTTTATATTCTTCCTTGTTTTTCTGTGAGTTCTGTGTCTGGAACAAGACCCACTATGTGCGACACATTTAAATATTTATTTCTTTCTTTAGAGAGAGAAAGAGGGAGAGAGAGACAGAGAGAGAGAGAGAGAGAGAGAGAGAGAAAGAAAAGAAGGGAAGAAAGTAGGGGGAGGGAGAGAAGAAGCATCCAGGGCCTCCAGCCACTGCAAACAAACTCTGGACACATGCATCACCTTGGTCATCTGGCTTTTATGGTTCCTGGGGAATCCAGCCAGGGCCCTATGGATTTGCAGGCAAGTACCTTAACCACTAAGCCAACTCTCCAGCACATGTACAACACATTGAATAAACAATGAATGAGTGAAACTTAAACTATTCAAAGATTCATCTGAATTTAACTTAAAATTCAGAGATTTGGGCTGGAGATGGCTTAGAAGTTAATGCACTTTGAAGCCTAAGGAGCCATGTTCGATCTCTCTCCAGATCCCATATAAGCCAGAGGCACAAAAGCAAGGCAAGCACAAGGACACATATTCCCACTAGGGGGCTCAAGCATCTGGAGTTAGATTGCAGTGGTTGAGGTCCTGGTGGGCCAGTTTCTCTCATTCTCTCTCCCTGTCAACCTTTCTCTCTTGCTCTCTAGCACTCTCACTCTGGCCCTCTCTTAAATAAAAAGAAAAGAAAAAAAAATTCAGAGATTCATCTGAATTTCCTTTTTTTTTTTTTTTTTAAATTTGTGAGAGAGAATGAAAGAGTGTGAGAGAGAATTGGTGCCCCAAGGCCTCCAGAAACTGCAATCAAACTCCATATGTGTGCACCCCCTTGTGTGCATGTGTGTGCTTGCATCACCGTGCATCTGGCTTAGGTGTGACCTGGAGAGTTGAATATGAGTCCTTAGGCTTTGCTGGCAAGTGCCTTAACTACTAAGCCATCTCTCCAGCTCCTGAATTTCCTTCTTATCAAGAGAATAGTTATCTTCTCCCCCCTTCCCCAATTCTATTTGTATAGTAGAGTGGCTTTTAGCAAAGTTGGTTGCATATCTTCTTGGTATGTGCTATAGTTTGGATGTGAAATAACTCCCAAAGGCATATGTGATAAAGTCTTGATTCCCAGGTTGGCATTATAGGTGTCAGAACATTAGGGAGGTTGGGACTTGTGGAAGATGTGTTCAGAGAATGCTCTATGTCATTGGAGGAATGCCCTTGAGTAAGATTTCAGGACCCTGTTCTCTTTCTTTCCTTTTCATTCAGCGGCTGATGAGGTTAGCAGTCATGCTCTGTCAACCATGGCCTCCCACCATGCCTTGTCTTATCACTAGCTCAAAGTAATAACACCAATCATGCATGGACTGAAACTTCCATGCCATTTATCAGTTAATTATATTAGGTATTTTTGTACAGGCAAAAAGTGGGCTGGAGAAATGGCTTAGTGGTTAAGGCGTTTGCCTGCGAAGCCAAAGGATCCCGGTTCGATTCTCCAGGACCTACGTAAGCCAGATGCACAAGGGGCACATGCATCTGGAGTTCGTTTGCAGTGGCTAGAGGTCCTGGTGTGCCCATTCTCTCTGTCTGCCTCTCTGCTATCTCTCTCTCTCTCTCTCTCTCTGCTTGCAAATAAATAAATAAAATTTAAAAAAAAAAGTGAGCACAGTATACATCAAACTTTCATAATGTTTTATACCTTGCACAATTTCCCTGAGGATGTTCGAAGTTTTAAAGCATAGATATTTCAGAGATTTAGTGTAAGGGCTGAGCTAAAAATGCTGTGATAGTGATTGAGTAGTAGATTTGTTTTTGCACTCCTTGGTAAGCACTCCTTGCTTCCATTCTGGAATTGAAACACTTATACTAACAGATTTTTAAAGTCCACAGACTTTCCAGATGGATTCTGTGCTCTAGATGCTAGTGGGTTATTAAAAAAATCATTATTTGACAGGAATTTGAACACATTGTATCTTCACCTGTTACAAATCTCTGTGCATAGTCAAAAGTCATGTCATTCCAATGCTTCACAGCTATGACCACAGGTTTGTGATAGGTGCTAGGAAGAGATATAATGGCATTGACATGGAGTGGGGACAGGTGTCATGTGAGTGAAATGAAATGAAATGAAATGAGCATCATGGGACATTAAACTCAGGTGTTCTTGAGCCTGAGAAGGTAATGCAAAAAGGGAATCTATAGTGTGTAGAGAATGTAAACTGTGGGCCTGGGATAGAGGTGGGGGTAGATTCCCATGTTATAAAGAGCTGGGGATTGATCCACTATAGAACTTCTAAGGGTTTCCTCCCATTAGTCTTTCTTCTTACCACTTAATCCCAACCATCACTGACTTCTCAGAAATGTAAACTACAAACCCATGTAATCAGAGAGCAGCCCTACCCTTAGGTGAGTGAATAGCAAATATATAAAGACCTATTTATTTCATATATATTTTCTTCATACTCATTGCTACATTTTCCACCATCAAATCTAATATTTACATAATTCATGACACTATAGTTGATTAAGGCTGCCTGTCGGAACAGAGTTCAGGAATGGTATGAGCAGCTACCTATTTTGTGGCCTGGATGAAAAGCTTTGGCACCTTTTTCCCCCTTGGGTCTTAAGTTGTTTCTTACCATTCTGGTTCATCTCTGGAATTCTGATGGTATTAGCCTCTCCACTACCAAATCCTTACCCTGAGGGTTAGTATGTTGGTGTCCTGAATGCATAGCAGTGGGACAAAAACGCCTGGTAAGTGAGTCGAGAACGAAGGTTGAATTAATGAACTTCTTGTGAAAATTTGTGATAAAAAGAATTCCCCACTATAAACTGAATATCAGCTACTGCTGTTGAGAATTGCATGTCTGAAGCAAATCACTTCACATTTTAGATCCCAGGTGACTAGCACAGCAAAAGTTTTAATAATCAAATAACCACTAGAAATCTGACACGTTGACTTAAATGCACCTGTTCTGTAAGATTCCAGTTGTATGGGGGCAGTTATTTGGAAGAAAACTTCATCGTAGCCCCTTAAATATTATTTCTTATGGCTACAACAAGAAACATGAGGCTTCTTGCTTGGAGTCTTTTTATTTTATTTTTTTAAAAAATATATATTTTTATTTATATTATTCTGATTTTACATTCATAGTATGGGTTCCATTGTCCTCCTCCCCGTCCTCCCACTTTCAAAGGGACCCTCATCAATGGGGAATGTGGGTCATGTATTATGAGGTTAGTCAAGAGTTCTGGTGGATAGGCCCCAGTCTCTGTGCATAATGCACCAACTTGTGACTCTAACAATCTTTTCCACCCCCTCTTCTGCGAGTTTCCCTGAGCCACATTGGGTCATTTTAGTTCTGTTTCAGTGATGAGGTTTTGGGAGCCTCTGTGTCTCTGGATATCTGGCTTAGTTGGAGTTGGATGTTCTCTGTGTTTATCTCCTTCAGCCTTTTTCTGGTGTCGTGATTGCCATGAACGCTGAACTCTTGCCCTTTCCCTGCGTTGTTCTATGGTTTCTTGCTTGGAGTCTTAATGGCTTTGTGGGTTATCTTGCCTTTAGTCTTCTCACCACTGCCCTTCCTCCAACCCCCTTCAGTGAGACCAGTAATCTTTGGCCACTTCACAGCTCATTAGCAAACCAAATAGAGGCCAGAGAGAGGAAGTACGTGAGATGAAACTTAAAGATATCACATTGATCATTTCTTAGAAGCTCTTATAAACAGCTTAGCAGGACAAGGTTAAAACTTGATGAAATCTGTTTGGGGATTAGCTGGGATGTAGCTCTCTCATGTTACATCCTTCCTTTCCTTCTTTGTTTATATTTTTATGATCATGTACTAGAAAAGAAAAATAAAATGAATCTCAGGTCACCAAGAATTTGCTTTACTCTTTAAACATGTGAAAGTCCTTATTCATAACTGGTATTGAAGACGAATGGCTAAAACAAACATTGAAGTTGGTGGGAACATCTTTTACCTATATTTTGGGTTCTAGGATGCATACAAGGAGCTTCTGAGTACAAGTTCCCAGACCAGATTTATTCTGCATATTGCCCAGGAGCAAGGCTACCACTTAGGCTTGGTAAACAACAATGGAAAGATACATCGCTACTGTTTACTTTGATGGGGTTTTAAGCCTTTTTCCTTTGATAGATAACAAAACCTCTGTTCCTTTCTGAGGATGTATTACGCACAAAAATGAAAAGTTTTACCTGGGTTTGTTCTAACTGCCAACTCTCTACCCACAGGCACAAGTGGTTCTAGATAAGAGGGAAAAAAAAAAAAAGAACTATTCAGAAATGTAGTGACATATTGAGACAAATAAAACTTGAAAATCCAGAACTAGAGAGATATCAGGTTAGGACTAAAGTAAGACCGGAGCTTGACCAATGACCAAACTGGGATCTCTGGATGATTCAAGCCCAGGCCTGTCCCTGGAAATCCCTGAGGACATTGGTCACTGCAGAATGAATAGAGAGAATACAGTAAGAAAAGATTGGATGAGGATCAGTGGATAATCCCTCTAAGGATGATGGTCTATACTTGCACTTGATAAGGAACTATGTAAATATATTAGTTATCTTTCTTCTCTCTGTGACAAAATACTTAAGGAGATAGCTTAGTGGGTAAAGTGCTTGCCTTGCATGCATGAGGACTTGACTTTGGTATCTAGTACCCATGTAAAAATGTCAGGAATGAGAGCACATGCCTGTGCTCCCAGCACTGGGGAGGCAGAGACAGGAGAGAGTCTGAAGTTTGCTGGCTACCCAGTCTTGCCTAGTAAACTGCAGACCAATCAGTGATCCTGTCTTAAAAAGAGGTGGACAACGTTACTGAATATAATACCAGAGTTTGCCCTCTAGCCTTCACAAGCATGCCCACATGAGTCTGTGCACCCCTGCACATTCATGCATCCACATATATACATACAAACATACATATGTATATGCACACACTCACATATATACAAAGAAGCAATGTAGGGGACGAGAGGTTTATTTTGCCTCATGGCTTGAAAGTATATAGTGCATCTTCCTGTTGAAGTCATCATGATCGGCAGCTCCAGGGTGGAGGAAGCATGCAACTGTTTCTTGTTAAATGAAGCCAATTGGGAAGTTGAAAGACTGAGACAGAAGTAGGGCTGGGCTATAGCCCATAATCTGTTCCACTACAACCCTCTTTCTACTAACTAGACGTCATGTTCACAATGTTCCACAGTCTCTTAGAACAGTGCCTCCATCTGGAGACCAAGCTTTCACACACATGATCCAACGGAGAACTTTTCACATTGAAGCCATTGCAGTGCACCTCTGGCCTCCACAGGCATGTAGTGATCTCGGTGCAACTTTACTAAAAGTCCCTGTAATATTACAGTTTCAACATTTCTCAAGACTCTAAAGTTCAGCACCTTCAAAGACACAAGACAAGCTCATAACTATGAGCTCTTACAATACAAACATTAAGTACTTCCAATATACAATGGAAAAAAAAACTTTCTTATTCCACGGGGAAGAATGACAGCATAGAAGGAAGGATTGGATCGGAGGGCAGGGAATACAATGCCAAAAACAGTCTGGATAAACACAAAATCCAGCAGCTCCACGACCAGTATCTCAGACTCGTGATGGCATCATCTGGACTCTAGTGAGCTTGCGTAGTCCCACCTGTCCATATCTGTTGAGTAGGGCATGTGTAGCCCCTCTCTTCAATACCCAAGGGTGTCCATTGCAACTTATACTTCACCTCACAGCTTCATACACACTCACACGCAGGAGCTCCATACAGGAAATAAGACCTTGCTAACATTGTCTGGCTCTGGTGGCTTTTGGGAACCTTAGCACAAACTTGCCATGTCCCCTCTTACTTTTATGTCCTGAGAGCATGCAAAACCAGTATCATGTGAAAGAACCAAAATATGCTGCCAGACTAACATGTATCCTGGCCCCAGTTGGACTATAGCTTCAGAGACCTCTCAGTGCTTGCCTGTCTGGCTGAGCCTGAGAAAGCATGTCCTTAGACTGTCCTGCTTGAGCAGGATACCAGGAGACCATATTGTTTCTGGCATCCTCCTTTCAAATTAATTTGTATGTCTGTATTCTCTAGCCCTCAATGAGTGGGACATTACACTGAAGACATCATTCCTGTTGTTTCAGTGCAGATTTCAAGATTTTTTTTCTTTAATAACACAAATCTCTTTACCAACTGCTTGTTTTATCTGCACTTCCTGGTGTACAACTTTGCCCATTTACACATCCAAACCCCATATTTTTCTTATCTTTCTGCTGCACTTCATGCTTTGAAACCTCACTATAAACTCCAGTAAAAGCAGTGTTCATTAACAATGCCATAAACTTCACCAAATGACTTAGCCTTTTACTTGTGAATTGAGCCTCACTTAAGATTTTAGGACACAGGCAGAACACAACCTGATTCTCTGCCAGAATACAGCCCAACTCGCCTTTCAGTAGAGTTCTTATTCCCCTCTGAGACTTCATGAGCTTGCCTTTACTCTACATTTCTCTCACCACTCTAAACTTCACCCTAGAGTTTACAATAAGTGGTTCTTACAAAATTCTTGGGCTTTTTTAGCTCATAACCCCAGTCCCTTTTTTAATCCTCCTTAAACCTGTCCAAGAGGCCGCTAATCCTCTAGTACTAATTTTCTGCATTAATTAGTTTTCTCCTCAACTGTGTCAAAATACCTGGTAGAAAGAGGCAAGTTAAAGGAAGAGAGGATTATTTTGGCTCATTTTTAGAGGCTATTGTCCATTATAGTGGGGAGGCATTGCTGCATGGCAGAGAAAGCACAGGGCATCTGCTTGTACATGGCAACAACTAGGAAACAGAGAGAAACAGACCGAACCCATAATGCCTTATGTTTGCCAGCAAGGCCCCATGTCCAAGAAGTTCTACCACCTACCTGAACAGCAGCACTCCTACCAGCTAGGGCCAAATGTTCAAATACATCAGCCGATGGGACATTTACATTCAAAACACAACAGTAACATTGTTTGTGTTCAGTCTGTAACATCTGATTGGACCTTTCCAGATAAATTGGTCATTGCATTGCACTGGGAGCTTTTGACATATTTGATGAAGACTATCTGGGACAGGTGGTGCTGACAGTTAAGATCTTAAAGCAAACAGTCCGATGAGATGTGCCAGGAGAGGCCAGTCACCTTTTGACAAGAGTACAGCCTGAAATTGCAACAAGCACTTCAGCCACAAGGCTATAAAGCATGACAAAGGCTTAACCAAAGATAGGCCCTTAATACATATCTGCAAAGTAAACTTTAACTGCTGCTTTGTCTAGACGCCATCACAGTTCTGTAGGGATTTTTGAGCCCATCCAGAAAACAAAGAAACAACTATAATGAAAAAGTTGCAAACCTAGGAAATAACTTTGTCTTGCTGGATAAAGCAGTGTTATTTCCTTGTACTTTATCTTGGCATAGACCCATGTCTTTCACACAAGCAGCTACTGTTTACAACTTTATGATTTTTCTTCTTTATCTTCTTAAATAGTCTCTTCCTGTTATTAAATATTATCATTTATATTATCATTGGATTCAGCTTTATGAGATAATGCATTTTTTTCCTTGTTAAGTAATCAACATTAGTATACTCTGTATTGTCTGAGTGTTGTTCGCTGCTGTGTACCTGGGCATTGTTCAGAAGCAAGAGTGATGATAGATACAGACTGAAGACTGACCTAATGAGTTCACGTATTTGGCAATGACCCTAACTGAGATTTCAGTTTCAATCTGATGGATGAAATCTGTAACTTGTTGGAACTCAGCCTTTAATTAACACAGAGAGGGTATAAAAACAGTGAGCCAAAAAAAAAAAAAAAATATGCACTTCTCTCAACTGTAGCTGTTTATTTAGCTGGAGAAAATTTAGTGGGTGGTCCACCCTTCACAACCAGTGAAAACAGACTAGAGTTGTACTGCATTAGTGAAAGGAGGGCTGTAGCAGTGATGCTATTTCTTCAGTTTTATCATAGCTTATAAATTAATTCATTAGGTATGCTGGTTTTGTAGAAGCTCATATTCTAGTTTGTAATCCATCAAGAAACTTAGCTTAATTCCAAGACCTAAACCCACTGGAAGCTCTTCCTGAGCCCACCACCCACCCCCACACAAAAAACAAAGAATAATCACAAATGATGATGGAAACATATATTTCCATTGGCTTAATTTTGGAGGGAAAACAGAGGATAAATGTGACATACAGTAGATTAGTTTTTTGGTATTATTTACATTTTTATCATTCTTCAGGCTCTTTATAACCTCTCAGCACTTTGGGACTGTCTAAGGTCCCACAGAGAAGGGGCAAAAGTCCTGAGGCTGATGCCATCACACAGAAAACCTCAAGTGCCCCACCAGTTAGTCGCCTTGATAATCATTTTGGCATCAGTTTAATAAAGAAAGAGGTCCAGTTTTCTTAAGACTAGCAGACATTGAGATTAATTTAATAAGTATCACTGCTACTTTCCTACTTGAACCCTAAAAACAGTTCACCTTTGCCAAAAATACAACTCAAAGACCACAGAAGAAGTTGTATGGTGCAACTACTATGACTCTGGTTCAGATGTGCTAATTAGTTCCATCCACTCCAGCACTCCAAGTTCTCTGAGCTTTTTAATCTCTTGTTCAATATTAATCCAAGGTTTATCAGGAAGCTTAATCTCCATCTCATTCACGGTGGGTCATCTTTGGATCCATATTTCAGCCAACCAATCAAATAATCTCTGGCACCTCTTTTAACTGCACAAGCTGCAGTATTAAATCTACAATCTCCGTTCAATGGAGATTTACATAAATTCATTTACATAAATTCAACCTGATCTCATCTTATGTTCCTTCTTCCATCACCCCACACCCTTAAAATCCATTACCACACATATTTCCCATGATTCTGTTTGTGCAAGTTAGAAAACTCTTGAAGTGCTTTAGGGATGTATTTCATATCCTCAAGAATCATGCTTTCTCACCTTTAGGGTTTTGCCTAGTCTTACATCTGGTTATAGGTCTAGAGACAAAGGTACGTGGGCATTGAGGAGCATCAGCATAGTCTTGTTTGGCATCTCCTACAGGAAGGTCATTGCTGGTTTCTCAGACAAAGAAAGATTAATTCTCTCAGGCAAGGATGGAGAGGGCAATACTTCAGGCATGGTGTTGGGGATGCAACTTCTGCTAAGGGAGGGGAAGATAAATTCTTGTACAAAATAACATCTTCAGAATCTGAGAGTTCAATGTCCCAGATTCTTCAGTGTCTTTCCCTACAACCTCATTCCAAGTTACATTATCCCACTCTTTTCCAATCAGTGTACTCACTTTAACTTGTGATAACCTGAGGGGCTAAGACTTGAGCTTGTGTTGCAGGATAACCAATCATACAATGAGAACTTGAGTTTGGTTTTCTGCAATTTGAGCCCTGTTACAGCTAGAGATGAGACCGCCCTCTAGGGCACCCTTATAAACCTTCAGCTCATGTATATGTGTCTTGAGATGGGAATTTTCTTTTCTGAGCTTCTGCTTTTCCCTTAATGATTTATCCAGAGGTGCTAGAAGCAACCAACCAGTGGCCTCATTCATCTTGCTTTTCTACAAATATTCAAAAGTTGTAGGTTCAGAGTCACTAAATCCCTTGCTCTTCACAAGACATGACTCAGGATCACCAAATACATCTATCACACAGAGTTCTTTAAATATTTCACACCATGGATTATCAGCATGCTCCTTATTAGCAATAGAAGTGCTCTCCTTATTCCAGTAAAGCCCTTCCTGGCAGTGAATTTAGAGAGCCAATTCTACATAGCATGAAGCCTACTAAAGAAATCCATTCTTACAATTCTGTTTCACTAGACCGTACTCCTGGTACCACAATTTCTATTAGTCAGGGTTCTCTAGGGGTACATAATTGATATAATGCATTGCAGTAAAAGGGGAATTTATTGGGTAGCTTACAGCAGTCCAACAATAACAGTATGCAGGCTTGATTGTCAAGGAATCTGGTAGCTGCTTAGTCCATGTGTCTAGATGTCTCAGCAGTCCCAATCCAGCACTGAAGGCCTGAAAGCTTCCTGGAGAGCTGCTGGTCTTCTGTCCACACTGGTCTTCAGTTTAGGCTGGAATGCTGAGGACACTAGGTTCCAATGCTGAGGAAGAATAGCCAAGAAGGACACATGCACGTGCAAGTTAGCATCCAAGTGAGAAGCTGGGGCTCTTTTCTTCCAGAGCTTCCTTACATAAAGCCCCCTCTGGGAGGCCCGTCCACTCTGGGGGAAGGGCTCGCTTGGAGAAAGGACTTCTTCCTTCAGTCAATCCTTCCTGGTAGCAACCTCAGACATCCAACCAAGAAGAATGCTTGTGAATTTCTAATCAGATCAAGTTGGCAACAGAACTTAACACCTATTTTATTGGAAGTGTCATTTGATTTTTAGTAGAATTATTCATTCAGACCTAAAAGGAAGTTAATTTCTGTCATTCACAGCAGACATGTGTTTTCTATTATGAAAATGGTATATTTTCTGTGCATTGTTGTGAATTCTAAAAGTTTCTGTGTTTTCTCTTGAGACTGATGACAATGCAGGGTCTAAAGAGCCATTGAGAGCTTATTCCTTATCATTTTTCTTGGATATTTTAGAATATGCTATTTATGCAACTAACTGACTCATTTTTCTCAGGTTTCTTAACTCATTAAATTGTTACCTACCAACCTGAAGTTTATATATGAAGAATGATTAGCATCTTCTTTTGTCAACCTCTTATCTTGCCTTTCCTTAAAATTGGCAGATTGAATTCATGTTACTAATATTAACATTAACATAGTTGTATATTAGTAACATTTTTTTAATTTTAAGTTTTATTTATTTGCAAGGAGAGAGTGAGAAAGAGAGAGAGGGGGAGAGAATGGGCACACCAGGGCCTCTAGCCAGTGCAAATGAACTCCAGATGCATATGACAGTCTGCATCTGGCTGTACATGGGTATTGGGGCTTCTAATTCAGGTCCTTAGGCTTTGTAGGCAAGTGCCTTAATGGCTAATCCATCTTTCTATGCCCCTAGTAACAATTCTTAATGGTATTGATAGTTTTAGCTATATATGATATAGTTTACATGGATATACTCACATATACAGAGGTAGAGAGAACTTGGTTGATTATTTTATTAGTGCCAAAATTTCTTACTAAAAAAGGTTTTGTGTCCATTATTTGTTTCTTTCTTCCCTCTGAAATTTAAATGGCAGTTTTAGGATGGTTTTAATATATAGGGAACACATGCTTGGAAACAGAGTCTTCTTTCTCAATCGTTAGCATGGAAGACATATGCAGGGAAAATGGCAGAAATAATTTTATCTTTCCAGGACTCTGGTAAAACAAGAGTTGTAGAGAAAAAAAAATCTCTGACAAAAGTAAAAACTATGTTACTTTCTTCTGGCAGAGTTATTCTCATCATCATCTTTCCCTTGCCTCTGAGAGAGAATTTTGGATTGACAAGACCGTAGCACCTACTTTCTCTGTTCAGAATTAGCTAACCTTTGGTTGCCAACTCCCTCTGCCTCTCTCTGAGTAGGACACTGCATGACCACTTTTTATTCTTGCCACTAGCACACTCAACCTAGATGAATAAATCTAACAGCAGGCAGGGACTTTGGCAGGCACAGAGAAACAAGCTGATATCAATCCACCCATTGTAGAAATGTAGCAACGTGAGAAAGAATGACTTTTTGGGACTCTGAAAATATAAACACCAACATAAACTAAAGCTGAAGAAATCACTTGAAGTTAAAAAAGTAGTGTTAAACTCTTAGTCGGTCATGTGACTTATTCTTGGCACTCAAGGAGCCAGGAGGGTTTTATTGCCTGGTCTGGAAAGAGTCACTAACTCCCTGCCTCACCTTGGCAAATGAGTAGATTTCCCTGGGCTGCATGCTTCATCCAGTTGCTGGGCAGGGTGAAAGCAAGACCTCACTGAAACCAGATGCTGTCTCTCCAAAAGGCTTTCAGCAATAAATAATATCATATATACTTTGTTCCTGGCAGCAGAAACTGAACTGTTATAACCCCCTGTTTGCACTTGCTTCTAAATTTCTGGAAAATTTCTCCTCTGGGCTTGAGTTTTTCCATGCTTGTCTTCAGCCCAAATCTTTTAGGGAAGTTTGACCAAGATTTCACTCAGCTGCTTTTCCCAAGAGATGTGAATATAAGAGCAAGACATTGTTTTTAAACTCATAAAGTTAATTTAAATTCTTCCTCAAATACTTCAGAAAAATGGCTAAGTTGCTATATTAAACTATTTACAACTACTAAAAAATTGTTGTATGGTAAAGAATGTTGGTAGAATACAAATTAAGGTCTCTGAGTATAATCTTATATCTTTCAGCAAGATCGCACACAAACAGGACAACTAAAAAGCTCTACTTTTAAGGACTGTCAAAGAGGACAGTTCTCAACATTCTGTTTGTAACCCATCCCCAATTATCAGGAAGAAACTTCAGCTGCCGTTGTCTTTCATATTTCTTGACCTCTTGCTCAGTGTCTCTGTATACCTGATTTCAAAAGGAAGTCATGATTACATGCTGGAATCCATCCCTTGTCATTTTTAATAGAATTAATCATTTATTTTTGATGACCTTCAAAGAAGTCTTCTCTATTCTCACACTAGGTTATTTATCACTTCATGTTACATACATGTGTGATAAGTTCACTCACATCTACTGAAAAGCCCATTATGAGACACTCCATGTCTGTGCCATGCACCATTGTATTTATAGTGTTTAGCTCACGCAGTACTGAGCACATAGTAGGAACTTATTGTATGAATTAATTAGTCAACTGTCTGACACTACAATGAAATAACTTTCATGGGCTATTTCCAAAGTAAGGAAGTTTCTTTTGGCTCATGTTTCTGTAGGTTCAAGTTCAAGGCCAGGCAGCCATTTGTTTGGGACTCTACCAAAGGCAACACATCATGGTATGGGCCCATGTGAGCGAAAATGCTCACATCTCACACCAGGGAAAAAGGGGGAGAGGAAGACAACAAGGTCCCACAATTCCTTTCAAGGCCACTACGCTCTCAGTAGCCTTTAACTCCTGAAGGTCCATGGCACCTTCCAATATTATCCCCTTTGCATAGTACATCTAGACCTTTGAGGGATGCAGCGCACAGGCACGGATGTTCTCGTTAAACTTTGCTCATGGATTTGTCTACACAAACAAGGATGCCTCAGTGAACATCATGCCAAAGATTGGTAAGAATGCTGATAATGTTTCTGCTTTGGCAGATCACAGAAATTCCTGAGGTTTTTTTGCTCATACATGATAACAAAATAATTTTATTATGTTGGTATCATTATTATATCTGTAATTAGAATGTTAGGCAACATAATCAAAGCCAATTTCAGGAAATTTATCCTTGACTTAACATCTCTTAAGTGTCTAGTACTGCATTGAGTTATGAGAAGAGATCAATTAATAAGCTGACTTCTCCACCTGAATGTCTTATACCATGACAGTTGAAAGAAGACAAATATTTAAATATTTATTATATAATACACGATATAGATAATATATAGAATAAAGTGTGATGGGAGTGAAGAGCTGTATTACAAGATACTCTGCGGTGTTGTGCAAAGCTTCTGAAGGTTTTACATGTGATCTGGCATTGACGCCATGAGAGTAAATTATTCTTGTCAGTCCTTCCATCCTGCTTGCCATGTACTCTGTTTCTTTGACCTTGCGAAACTTGTCAGATCTCTTAGTACCAGACCTATTCTGAATGAAACTCAAAGTTTTAGCCTCAAAGGTCTTTGGGGTCTTTTTATGTACATTGGACCCCAAGACCTCTTGCTGCTTTTGTAAACATAGGTAGTTCTTTGGACCTAGATTTCCCTTTCTGCCTCCTGTTTCAAGACTATTTTACAATATTTCTATCTGTAAGCAAAGGTGGTTGAATCCAGAGGGATTGACATGCCAAGATCTAGGCACACAAAGTGCTCTCATTTGTATTGTTATGCCATTGGCCTAGTTGGCTACTTTTTGTCATTCAGATCATGGTTCAAAGGAAAAGACTTCTCTGATTTTCAATTACATACATCAACCCTACCTTTTCAACAGCACTGTATACCATATCATCCTCTGTGCTTGCTTTATAATATTTATCTCCATCTGCTAGCTACTTCTTATTTAAAAAATTATGTTGACTTTTCTTTCACTCTATATCAATTCCATGAAATAGCATAAAAGCTCAAAAATGCTTATACAATGATAGACTAATTGCATAACTGGCAGATGACAAGATAATGAGGGAATTGAACTGGTCAAGAAATCCTCTTGTAAAGAAAACCAGTAGAGCCGGGCATGGTGGCGCACGTCTTTCATCCCAGCACTGGGGAGGCAAAGGTAGGAGGATCACCATGAGTTCAAGGCCACCCTGAAACTACAGAGTGAGTTCCAGGTCAGCCTGGGCTAGAGTGAGACTCTACCTGGAAAAAACAAAAAATTAAAACAAAACAAAACAAAGAGCCGGGTGTGGTGGCGCACGCCTTTAATCCCAGCACTCAGGAGGCATAGGTAGGAAGATCGCCATGTGTTCAAGGCTACCCTGAGACTACATAGTGAATTCCAGGTCAGCCTGGGCCAGAGTGAGACCCTACCTCAAAAAAAAAAAAAAAAAAAAAAAAAAAAAAAAGAATATCAGTTGATCTTTGCCTTGCATCCAGACCAGTTATTCTTGTTTCCCCTTGCTTTGTGTGATGAATGCCCTCCCTCATGTAGCACTGAGCATTAAGAACATAAATACTGGGGCTGGAGAGATGGCTTAGCGGTTAAGCGTGTGCCTGTGAAGCTTAAGGACCCCAGTTTGAGGCTCAATTCCCCAGGACCCACGTAAGCCAGATGCACAAGGAGGTGCATGCATCTGGAGTTCGTTTGCAGTGGCTGGAGGCCCTGGCACACCCTCTCTCTCTCTCTCTCTCTCTCTCTCTCTCTCTCTCTCTCTCTCTCTTTCCCTGCCTGTTTCTGTATCTCTCTCTCTCTCTCAAATAAATACATAAAAATAAAATATATTAAAAAAATAAATACCTATACATTTCACATTAAAAGACAGAGTTTCAGTGACATACTCCCTTTGTTTGGTACCATGAAGTTAGAAATTCTTGCGCAAGGATTGAATTCATATGTCTTATCCTAAGAGCACTGTCTTTCAGGTGTAATTTAGAATTTTCCTCACATCTGTAAAGCTACTGTTGCTGCAGATTGTCTCTTGATGTTTGTAACATAATATTAAGTGGGTTATAATTTCTTTTGCGAATGATTTTCATCTGCTGAAGAGCTTATCCATTGAAAAACAGTTCACTGAAAACACTCCTGACATATTTTTCATATTACTTAGGCTGAGAGCAGTAGTTATATAAAATATATTTATTTAGTTTAGAGCTACATCAATATTGAAGAAAACAGCTAAAATTTAGATAGTTTAAGGTGAAAAGATTTCAGCATAGTCATAGGTTCTGTTAGCTAATTTAAAGTAATTTTTGAAAAGCTTATTGCATTCCCCAAATTAAAGATTTTGGATAAATAGAAAGTCGTGGTGTTTCTCAAATTGACTTTTTGGGTGTTATTAACTCTAAGCAGAATTTTATAATGGGGAACATGGACATGACCTTTGTCCAAAGCCCCTGGGCCAAAATAAACACTTCATTGTTCCGTGTTTTTTATTGCACATAGGAAAACATCATTGTCATTAGTTTCTCAAATGGATGCAGATTACTAGATTTATAAGAAAAAGCCAGTGGTTGATTGAACCACTTTCTGTGTAAGGGGTGGTGCATGTTGACTGCCAAATCTCTGTCAGCACATTTAAAAACATTCATATATCAAAATCTTTTTGTCATCTATTATGTAATAAATTTATGCATGTTAGTACATACCAGAATAAATGTCACAGACATTTTCCATTTTTAGCAGTCTGCTGAAGTACTATCTTTCTATTTGAAGGTTAAAGGAGACGTTATGAACACAGATGTAGTCACTTTTAATACATTGTTCTTTATCTCACTTTAAGTAATTTTTTTTCTCTTTGACAACCACATTTAAATCAAAATATATTTAGCATTACAGGTGGTATATTCTGTTTTTCTTCAAGTCATAAGTGTATTTGTTTAAGTATAGATAAATATAATACTTCCAGTTTTAGTATTATAGATCAAGAAGTGCCTACTAAAATTCCCATTTAATCCTCAAAATAAATCAGGGTCTCATTTTCACCGTTCTCTGTTGCCAGGAGTTAGTTGATGGTTGGTCATGAGTTTTCAACCTCCAAAAGTTAATTCTCTTGTTTTAAAAGAAGCTCACAAGTCTAGAAGCATTGCACTTGACAGTGAAGTACATGGCTATGCTTCTGTTCAACCAAGGCCTTAGTAACTGGAGGGGAAAACTCAACATTTTATTATAGCCTATAATTTCCCAGTCATTATGAAGGACACAGAGAAACAAAAATGAAGTACTGTTTCTGAAGTCTTAAATTTGTTTCCCTTTGGGAGCTGAGGAATGAGAAGTTACAGCTTTCAGATGGAAAGCAGGAAGAACATGGAGGAGTCTGGCAATAGTCACTAACATGGGCACAAAGACAATTCCACCCTTTAAAAAAATTATTTAATTAATTAATTAATTATTTATTATTTTTTAAATTTTTTTAATTTTTTTTTTTTTATTTTTGGAGAGAGACACAGAGAGAGACAGACAGACAGACAGAGAGGGAGAGGGAGACAGATAGAGAATGGGCATGCCAGCAGTCTCTCAGCTGCTGTGAATGAAATCCAGATGTGTGCGCCCCCTTGTGGGCAAGTGCGGCATTGCGCCCTTGCGTCACTTTGCATCTGGCTAAACGTGGGACCTGGAGATTGGAACCCGGTTCTTAACGCTTAGCAGGCAGGCGCCTTAACCGCTAACAGTTTAATTAAAAAGAAACTTAGGCAGAATAGAATCCTGACAGCTCTGCTATGAGATATCATGAGAAGTGTTCCCACAGTTAATTTGGTAATCTTAGAGATTAAAAGAGCTTCTGTTGTTATTGCCTGGAGGCAGGAGGGCCTCTAACTCTTCATCCTGTTGCCTCTACCTCTGAAGTGTCAGAATTTTGTGACTTCCAATAAACTCCTCTAAGTTGCTTGGGAGAATCTAAGGGAGTGGGTCTGAGAAAAAGAGTTGGACATGGGGAAACCTAGCCCATTTTTCTTAAAACAATTCTATCTGGAAGATGGTATTATGGTTGAGGGCTCCCCCTTCAGGATATTTTTCTCCATTTCTTACAGGACATTTGGGCCATGCTTCATTGCAATTAGAAAATTAGCCTTTTCTAGGTTGGAGAGATGGCTTAGCAGTTAAGATGCCTGCCCAAGGACCCAGGTTCGACCCCTCAGAACCCATGTAAACCAGATGCACACGGTGGCACATGCATCTGGAGTTCGTTTGGAAGTGGCTGGAGGCCCTGGCATGCCCATTCTCTCTCTCATAAATAAACAAATAAGTAATTAAAAAAGAAAATTAGGGGCTAGAGAGATGGCTTAGTGGTTAAGGCACTTGCCTGTGAAGACCAAGGACCCAGGTTTGAGTCCCCAGTACCCATATAAGCCAGATGCTCAAGGTGGCACATGTGTCTGGAGTTGGCATGGGCTAGAGGACCTGGTGCTTCCATTCTCTCTCTCTCTCTTTCATATATAAATAAGATATTTTAACAATATATAAATAAATAATAATAACAATAAAAGAGAAAATTAGCCTTTTTATCTTAAACTCTGGGGGTCCAGTTCTTCACAATGCTTTAGCAGACATGTGAGGGGCATTACTCATAGTGCCTTGGAAAAGGCTGCTCCCATCTACAGAGTAAGAAAGATATACAAGCCTAACTGCCCTATCCAGATATCTGTACCAGGGCTTTGGCTCTTGTACAAAAAGATGTCTTTCTTCATGCTCTCTACCCATTCCTGTGGCCAGGGAACAGGACACCAAAAGGCTTGCTGTGTTGGGGCCACCACACCAGTGTGGTCTTACAATGTTTTTCCCTGTTTTCCTTCTCTGTTTTCCTTCTCTTATATACCTGCTGTCTCTCATTTAGTTGCTTAAAGGCCTAAACCTAGTTGGACCCAGAGCTAGTAGGCTGTCCCTGGGGAGGGACTTTCTCTTCATGTATGTGAGAAAAATACTGTAGCCATATGTCGTAGTTCTATATGGTTAGCCCTGGGGAACTCAAGATCCTATCCCCAGCATGGCCCCATGGCATCCAAGAGTGCTGAGGTGGTATAGCATTTTAGAGCAAAGAGAACTTACACTAAGATACTTTTAAGATTATACTATGGGGCTAGAGAGATTGCTTAGTGGTTAAGGCACTTGCCTGCAAAGCTAAAGGACCCAGGTTCAATTCCCCAGGTTCCACATAAGACAGATGCACAGGTGGCATATGTGTCTGGAGTTTGTGTACAGCAGCTGAAGGCTCTAGCATGCCCATTCTCTCTCTCCCTGCCTCTTTATCTTTCTCAAATAAATAAAGAAGTAAATAATATTTTTTTTAAAAAGAAGTACAAAAGATTAGAAGCCTAGAGCCTACAGATTTAAATTCTGACTCTTGGGGCCTTAAATTGGGCCTATATATTTAAATTAATACCAATGGGGCCCAAAGAAACTATAGATTTAAATTCTTTTTTTTTCATTTTTTTATTTATATTATTCTGATGTTACATTCATAGTATTGGTTCCATTGTCCTCCTCCCTGTCCTGTTCAAAGGGACCCTCATCAATGGGGAATGTAGGTTGTGCATTGTGAGGTTAGTCCAGACTTCTGGGGGGTAGGCCCCAGTCTCTGTGCATAACGCCCCAACTTGTGACTCTAACAATCTTTCCGCCCCCTCTTCCGCGAGTTTCCCTGAGCCACTTTGGGGTCATTTTAGTTCTTTTTCAGTGATGAGGTTTTTGGGAGCCTCTGTGTCTCTGGATATCTGGCTTAGTTGGAGTTGGATGTTCTCTGTGTTTATCTCCTTCAGCCTTTTTCTGGTGTCGTGATCGCCATGAATGCTGTATTCTTGCTCTTCCCCTGCGTTGTTCTATGGTTTCAGCTGGGGCCCTGGTGAGGTGTGGTTAGCTGATCCTCCCTTCAGGTTCGTTGTCCACCTGAAAAAAGATAAGCAAATTCTCCAACGGAGAGAAAAGTTAGTACTAGGTAGAAGGGATGACCATCTATGTTTTGGAGGGAATTTTGTATTCATTGGCTCTCTTCTAGCCCACATTTGGTGGTATCTTGCTCTTGGAGACTGAGCTTATTTTTTGTACCTGGTTTTGACTTATTTCCCAGTTCCAGCAATGAGTTGCATTCCACTGAGTGGATCTGTTGGCCAAATCAAGAGCAGTTGGTTACCTACCATGGCTGTTTGCCACTACTGCACTTGTATGAGCATTACGTCAAGTTGTTTCCTGCTGGGTATCTTAGACTTCAAGTTGTTTGGACCAATGTCAGACATTTTCCCCCAGTTGCTCATGTAGCACCCTCTGGTACTAGACTAGCCAACTGTCTGGGGACTGACCTTCTTCCAGATTCTAGCCCGGTCTGTCTGTGTTTGGTCTCACACACCTATGCTATCTTCGACAGTAGGGTCTTACCATTAACCTTTGGTGGGTCACCAAGAACTCTGACAGAATTCTGTCTTTTTTTTTTTTGGGGTAACCTTGTAGGTGTCTCGGATCAAGAGCTCATTGTGGAGTTTAACCCCGTGCTGGCACTGGGAGTTTCAAGTCTGCACCTAGAAAGGTGAGGGAAGAAAAAGATAGATAATATTATAGAGGAAGTGAGTATAGAGAGGAGAGGTAGGAAGAGAGAGAGTGAGAGAGAGAGAGAGAGAGAGAAGCAGGACAAGATTAGGGTTAGCCTTCATGATGTTCTCTCCAGATTCCTGTGATTTAAATTCTTATTGATGGATTGGGCCTACAGATTTAAATTCTTGCCAGTGGGACTATATGCAATCTATAGATTTAGATTCTTACCAAGATAACTCTAAATTCGGTCAAGTTTGCATCCTTATCAGTATGATTCTAAATATTTGCCTCTTTGTGTAGAATCTATGACTGATCTTAGTCACACATTTAGCCTCTAAGCAACCCCTTTGCCAGAAGCAGTACTGACAGACAAAAGTGAACAAACAAACAAAAATCTTCTCTAGTGTAAATTGAATGCAAGCATTACCCATTGAAATCTGTTGGGCTGCTTCAATTAAGAAAACCATGCTGTAATTCACCAGAAACAAATCAGAATATATCAGACAGACACAATTGTTAGCAAGTGTCTCTGTACATTAAGCAGTTCATTCAGCAAATCATATGTAATGGCACATTTTAGATGGCTGGTATTTAGGACAAAGAGGATGAGCCTGTATCAGCATTCCACCTGTCAGTGGAGTCTGGCTGTGGTGTCTCTCTACAAGCACCTGATGCCATTTAACACATAATGTGGGTCACAGCCCTACAGGGTCTGGGTGCCATATGGCTTTCCCCCGAACTGTGTACAGGCTTTTGCCTCCACGAGTCCCAGTCTGCGCATGCTCACAAGTCCTAGAACGCTGGCTGAGTAATCAGTTATTCCAAGGTTTGGCACTCATGCTCAGGAAAGGAACCCTAACAAAAAAGGGCAAACGGAAAACACGCCTGGTAATTTGGCCATGCTAAGCATGGCTTGGGGATGGTCAGGAGAGCAAAGGAAATGCCAGAAGCAGCTATTCTCCTCACTCCCTTCTGAGTTTATCTTGGTTTGTACTGAACTTGAGGTGAATCTCAGTCAGTGCTTGCAAATCCAGGACAAGACCCCAAGGATGATAATATGCACAAACCCAGCACAGCAATCCCAGATGGAATCAGCATTTCCTGCAGACGAACATTGATTATTATCATTTAATACTCAAGTCACTGTTACACAGAGTAAACACAAAATATATCCTGATAAACTCAGTATTGTACACACAACATTGCATTATTGCTATTGGCTTTACCAGAAGGCAGAAAAAGAAAACAGAAAATTTTAATATGTCTCCCACAGAAATTTCCTGAATCTGCCATTTACTGAGTTTCAAATGTGCCCAGTTCCCAAGCCTAAAACAGTTTCATAGAAGACAGAGGATTTGGAGATAGAAGAATAATGCATCCTTCCTTCCATGAGGAAGACAGACATTCCCAGTGAATCCATCAATAAGAAATCAGAATGTTGGGGTTCATCACAATGTAGCAATTATGACAACACACTAATGTGAAACAGGAATTGGGATTCCTCTGCCAATGCACCAGTATATTCCAATACACCAATAATTTTGGGATGTCTCCAGATTCTTGCTTTAAGAATTCAGAGAAAATGTTTGTATGTGAGAGATAAGGGGATTCAAGAACAGAAACAGAGAAACCAATTAATGACCTATTATGAGAGTCCAGCTAAGAAATATGAAAATTGTATCTTGGATTGAATGGATTTAAGAAACTGGATAATGAATTGGAGACTTTAATATAGGATAATGGTTTCAAAAAGTTTTGACTTCAAGGGAAATGAGCCAATAACTTCAGAGCCAATAACTGAAATCAGAAGAGTGGTATTTTGTACTGTTTGTTTTAGGAGGGGAGAATTTTAGTAAGCATATAACTTTTGACTTATAAAAATAGCTCCTATTGTCATTAGTTAAATGGATATGTTTAGGTACCAAACTGTTTAGTCTTTAGTGATAGTTTAGGTTGGTATCAAACTCTGAATTGATGATTATTTCTCTAATACTTTAAGCATTTTTATTTATATTCTTGCATCTCTTGTTCCTGAAGAAACCTCTTCCACTAAGAGTATTTAAATTCCTTAATAGATTGTTTTACTCATATTTAAAGGTTTTTAAAAATGATTTTACGGGCTGGAGAGATGGCTTAGGGGTTAAGATGCCTGCCTCCTAAGCCTAAGAACACTGGTTCCAATCTCCAGCGGTTCCAATCTCCAGGTCCCACGTTTAGCCAGATGCAAAGTGACGCAAGGGTGCAATGCCACACTTGACCACAAGGGGCGCACACATCTGGATTTCGTTCGCAGCAGCTGAGACACTGCTGGCGCGCCCATCTCTGTCTTCCTCTCCCTCTCTCTCTCCCTCTCTCTCTGTCTCTCTCTCTCTGTCTCTCTCTCCAAAAAAAATAATAAAAAATAAAAAATAAAAAGTTTAAAAAAAGATTTTACTATATCCTAATGCCTTCTAGTAGCTCTACTTTTAAATTATACTCTTATATAAGTTAAAATGTATATAATTTTATATCACTTGTAGACTTTTACCCTGTAACACCAGTTTATTTAACCTTTTAAAATTCTTAGTTATAACCATTTTTGTTCTTTGTAGTTGAATTAAGTGGTCTCTTTCTGTAACTCTTACCAGATTTACATCAGAGCTTTTAATCTGCACTCTGTAACTTGAAACTGCTCATATAAATCCTTCACTGATAGTGTCTTAATTTTTAAAAGTAAAATAAACCCCTTGTTGCAGCATTTGGCACAAAGGAAAAGGTTCATATTTTAAGCTTTCAGTGCCATGTTGGCCAGCAATCCTGATATGGATTACACTTTAAAATAATTTTTAAGATTAATATGTCTCAAAAATCAAGCCAAAGATAAAAGCCTTAAATGTATGCTGGCATCTGCCTGAGAAAAAAATCAAGGTGATTAAAATTTTCTTTCTGGTCTTTCTTCATTTCCATGATTCATTCCTTTAAAAGATATGTACATTAAAAAAGATATTTATAAAAAATCAGAAAGAAAAATGATCAGATTTCCAATAAAGAAAAGAATCCAGCACAGGTGAGTTGGCTATTGCCTACAATCCCTGTACTCCAGAGGCCAAAATAGGAGGACCTCTGTGAGTTCTAGACCAGCTTGTGGGATACAGAGTGACTTCAAAGTCAGAAAGAAACAGTGGTCTGGGGAGATAGCTTAGAATTTAAAGGCCTTCTTGCAAACCTGTTTCTCCTCTTTCAGTCCTCAGCACCTATATGCAGTGGGGTACAAAGTGGTACACACATCTATAAACCCTATGCATGAATGTGCCCATACCCACATATCACACACATATATATGTATACTTATGCAAATAAATAATAAAAAATAAAAGCATAGACAAAACAAAAATATAAACAAGAAAGGCATCCAGCCAAAAGAAAGTGGCAGGCAATATTTAGATAGTTCACAATAACATTTCAAAGACTACTCAGGTTCATAATTCTTAAATAACTGTTAATTAAAACAATAACAGATAATTTTATCCACTAACCTGTCAAGAGTAAAAAGAAAAGAAAAACTTTATTAGTAACTTTAACTGAAATTTAAGTGCTCTGCTTGTCTGATCTGAGTCTAAATTATGACATTTGGGTGGTATCTATAAAAAGTCTCATAAAGTCTACCATTTGTGCAATATCATTGCTTCTGGGATTCTGGAAATCAATCATTAGACAATAAATGTAAATACAGCTAAATTTCTACCTGCCCCCAAGATGCTTGTTGTTATATTTTCTATAATATTATAAAACTAGAAGCAGTCTATATCAGGGACCTACAAACCTTTTTGACTGTCTGATCATAGAGGCCTCATAGATATGCATAGACATTGGTGGCTTCAGGTGAAGAAATGTATTACCCTTTTCCATTCATTTAAACACAGTAGCACAAAATTAGTTTGATCAACTAAACTGATTTCACAGAATAAGAACAAGTTGTGACTCGTAGTTGGAAAAGCTTTGGCCTAAATGGCCAGAAGTAGTAGTCATATCATAACATACTAAGTAATTCATCCATTAAGTTTTATATCCATCATGTTTTATCTTTTTTTGATATATTATACTCCATCTGCCAAGGAGGAGAATGCCTCCTGGTGACTGCATATAATGGAGATTTTCGGTGATACCATATCTCTACTGCTCTAACTATTTTACCCTTCCCTGTCCTTACCCTCCATCATGTTTGTATCCTTCGTGGATGTTTGTGTGATGTTCTCAAGCCCCCATCCCATCCCTTTCAACTGTTATAGACACATAGGGTCTACCTAAGTTACCAAACATCTGATTTTAAGCACTTCTAATTGATCAACCTTTGCTATTCAAATTAGTCTCAACTTGCTTAGATAATATCAGTGAAGCCAGATTGATTTCAATTTAAGGAAAAAAATTACCAAAAAACATTTTTGATGGAAAAAATTACAATGTATTCAGTAAGTCCTTAGAAAATTCTACTTAAAATGGAAGAAAATTCACAAACAGAAAAGAACTGATTTTTCATTTTCTTTACAAGTTTTATTGGAGAATATCCCTGTGTATTTCTCTCTCTCTCTTTCTCTCTCTCAATCTCTCTCTCTTTACACACACACACACACACACACACACGGAAGTACTTAGCAGATTTCCATATAAGCAAGTATTATGCATTTATAATCAGAAAAAAAAATGGTTCAGTGGAAATGATCATTTTTTTAAAATAAAAAGCCTCATATATGCCCATTTTTGATTGAGTGCCAAACTTCTTAAAATAAATATGAAGTGCCTGTGATTAAATTTCCCTTTGAAGCATACAATCTTATTTTGCACTTCTCAGAGTTCATTGATCAGTGTTCAAGTGGTTTGCAAGAAGTGTATACAAAATCTAGGAAGGATGTAGCCCAGACTCCTTCTGAAATTTTTCCCTTTCCTACTCTCTTGACTAATAATTATTTTATTTAATTTTTCCTTTTTTGAAAAAAAAATTTAGAGAGAGAGAATTGGTGTGCCAGGACCTCAGCCACTGAAATCGAACTGCAGGCTCTCGTGCCACCCAGTGGGCATGTGTGACCTTGCTCTTGCCTCACCTTTGTGCATCTGGCTTAGGTGGGATTTGGAGAGTCACACATGGGTCCTTAGGCTTCACAGGCAAGAACCTTAACTACTAAGCCATCTCTTCAGCCCCATTATTTTATTTAATAAAGCTACTAGTAGTTGAAGATTGAGAATTTGATTTGAGGTTAAGATAGGGCAGAATGCCATCTATGTTCTTTATTAGACCAAAATAATAATCCTGTCAGAAAGGGATATAACTTCTGTGGGGTTTAATAATTTCCCTAATAAAACTATTCACAAGTTCTAACAGTTCCAAAAATTTATGGTTTCAATACATTAATAAATGCATGACACTGTTAGATAGATGCTTTGTGCCAACTACAATAGCAACAGTAACTATGTTTCCTGTGTGTGTGCGCACGTGCACGTGCGTGTTAAAACTCTGGAGACAGGTGTTTATAGACCCCTGAGTTTTGTTTTGAAGATGTGTTTTAGAGACATTGATATCTATCAGGCAAGCAGATTCTACACACCCAAAATATAATTTTAAATCAGATTAACCACAATCCAAAATTGCGAAAGTTCTCACACTGAGTCATTGTTAACTAAACTATTCAAATGCTTGTTTCTTTTATTAAGGTGTCTTATCCTAAAATGATTTAAATGTATCACAGGTCACAGAGTGGGACATTTCATACACACTTGAGGAAGCTAGCCAGACAGAAGGAGCCCTGTACTCAGCACAAGGTCCTGATAAATTGTGGCAGCAGTCATTAATCTCCAAGGTCTTCTTATGGTGACGGTTTGTACAGAACTGGTGATCACACAAGAAGGATCAGTCTTGCAGTCTTGCAGTCTTGTATATACGGCTATTCTGTCCACAGTTGATGGGAATCATGATTGCTTAACCACTTGAGTGCTTCCAAGAACTATGCCAAAATTCAAGACCTAGGGATCAATCCATTGCCCATGTGTGTAATTCACTAAATATATAGTATTTTTCATGTTGTGTCGATTCACGATATTTTTATCTGATAATGTTCTATCATAAGATTAGAAAAAAACAAGCTGAACATGATGGTACACACCTGCAATCTCAGTGATCAACACTTAGGCTGAGACAGATAGAAAGTTCAATGTCAATCTGAGTTATATTGCAAGACCCTTTCTCCAAAAGTTGACCCCCCCTCCAAAAAACAAAAACAAACAAACAAAAAAACCCCTCCATTATGTTAGTATTCTATACTCCTGTTCAATTGATTGTTTAGGGCTTTGGTGGCCTGAGATGAGACAGGAAAATAATGCTTAGGAATTATGAAGAGTTTTCTAATCAACCACTGATACAACAGTGGTTAAATGTTTACATAAATTTAAGTCTCCGAGGAATAACAGTGTTTTAGAATTCATTCTTTCACTTATTCCTACATTTTAAAAATGTTCAATGTTCTACAGTCTGAGTTCTTGAGATACTTAGTAAATTACATGCAAGTGGACACACAGAAGTACTTCCATTTTTGTTTTTTCCCTCTCAGGAGGGTTATGGGGCCAGATTCAGATCACCCTATCATTTGTCATCAACCCATCTAGAATAAGGACACAATCTTTCTTGAGTTATTTATTTATTTATTTATTTATTTATTTATTTATTTATTTATTTATGGTAAGGCTTCACTTCAGCCCAGGTTGACCTGCAGTTCACTATGTAGTCTCAGGGTGGCCTCAAACTCACAGTGATTCTCCTCTCTCTGCCTCCTGAGAGCTGGGATTAAAGGTGTGTACCGCCATGCCTGGCCCTTGCTTGAATTTTAATGAATAGCTGTCTTCTCAGTTTGGGGCCCTCAGTTATAACAGGTCTTGTGATTCAGCAGCCCAGGTCTGACCTTCACTTGAGCTACAACCATCCAATGAAGGACTTGGCCAAAGCTCAGAGGCTTTGTTAAAAGGAGCAACAGTCTGGTGTAATTTAATCAGCTCTACTGGTACCAGGCATGTGCATGACAGATTGACAGCAAGGCAGAGAATTATATATCCAGGAGGATTTGCTAAGGTTTATATATCTAGGCAGGAACACCTAGAAATTACAACTCAAGACTACCAAGTAGTGACCAAGAAACTTCCATAGGATTCTGCCTTTAACCCTAATCTCTTTCCTGGATTTTAACCAAATTTGTACCTTGAGATCTTGCATATATGGCTGAATAGAGAAGGAAATTAGAGAGATTCTTGACATAAAGCCTGAAGGAAACCATAGAAAACTCCAGCTTCTATCTCAGGAATATCTACAGGACTAACCATAGGACTTCCCTAATTGCTAATTTTTATTACTAGGCTGATATTCAGATCTCTTCCTCCTCCTCTACTTGATTTTGAATTTTTACATGTAAATCTTTGATCAGGAACTTATTTTGTCTTCCCACCATGAAGATCCCTGTCTTGACTGAATTTCTTTTTATTTTTCTTTCCTTTGCTTCACTACTCTAAGCAAATCTCTTCCTAGTGCTGGAATATATCCAATGTTCTTATTAGGCAAAGCCTTTGATGGTTTGCCTCCTTTTCTGATCATCATTAAATATAATCGGTGTTTCTGAAGCCCACTCACTACATCTAAGTCTATGCCTGGGTTTCCTCTGTATGTGTGAACAAAATCATTCCATCTGTGCCTACTGTGGTGGAAAACACTGCTTTCTGTCCTCTGAGGCATGCTGACAAATTTCCAACCAAAGGTCATCTTCCCATAGATTCCTAACACCTGTTGGAATACTGTCCTGAAGTCTGTGGTCACTTTGTCAATAAGATGGACTGGTGCACCCATGACCACACAATGATTACAAATAACCACAATAAGAAGGTCCCTCAGTGAAATGTGGAGGGAAATAGAGGACAGAAGACTATAAAACTTGATGGGAATATGACAAAATTGCAATGTGTTCATGTATTAATTTTATCAGTATAAAATTGAAAAACAAAAACTTTAATTGCTAGACACTATTCTTGGTATATAGCCCATTGTATAGCATGTATACAGGATACTCCATTAGTCTCTCTTTTATCTTGATATCATCATCTTTTCCCCTATTATGAGAGTCTTGCAAAGGTAATGCTAGGCACGTGAGGTTATACCTATCAAAGCCAATTTCTGTCTGGATGAATGCATTGTAAGTAGCCCTACCCTTCTTCTGGCTCTTACATTCTTTCAGCCACTTCTGCAATGGACCCCGAGATTTGGAAGGAGTGATAGAGGTGTCTCAGTTCTGTACATTCCTCTGTCACTTCTTCTCAGCACTATGGTGCCTTTTGGGTCATCCCAGTGGTTACTGCCATCTGAAAAGAGAAGATTCTCTAACCAAACAAGAGAGCAGCATTAATATATGGGTACGAACCTTACAAAAAGTGGTTACAGGGTAGTTTGGTGAGAATAATATATGCATTTAGCCAGAAAGGAGAAGGTGTTACTCCAAAGACAAGAGGAAATCACTTATTCTTTACAGTGTTACAGTAGAGGCTTGTTAAAGCTATTATGGAAGAAGAAAAGGCACTTGGAGTTAGCTCATGGTGAGTAAACATTGGTGTTAAGATGCTTCTAAATTGAGGTGATTTTGAGCTGAGGTTTAGAGGAGAGAGTACTTAAATGAACACTATATTTTAGAGACAAGCTTGGGACAGAATCACCATTCTTGGTGTTAAATTAATTGTGAGAGGAGATAGAGGAATAGCACCATCAGAAATTTAGTAAAAAAGATGACTTCACTTGTTCATTAGGTAGGGATTGGAAGAAGGTAGGAAATGTCAACGCCAGTTTGGATACAACTGATTTTAAATGCCTAGAAGCATCCAGGTACACTGTTTCCCAGTATTTAAAGGACCTCTCTTTGGATCATTAGCATGAGATTGATCTTGGCATGTGTCAACTCTCCTTGTGAATTCCTTCTAGTATTCTTTCCTTTTCTGGAATTAAAAATTTCACTGGTTGCATGATCACAAGTGGTTGAAATGGGTCAAATTCCTTCAAATAAGTTTTCAATTTTATACCATTAATGTTTTATTTTTTGTTCTATAGATTGTGAAATAAACCGCACTTAGTGGTATTTCAACAACAACAACAACAACAAAAATGTTGTCAGTATCTGTTCCTTTGACTTTCTGGTAGGTGGAAAGACTGAATGAACAGTGGTATAGAGTTTGGCTCAGTTTGAGTCCAATCCTGATTTAGGTGAAACAGAGCCAGGTTATTTAATTGCAGTTTCCTGACTTGAGTTGTAGTAGTCCCCTAGAAAAGTAAACACAAGCCTCCAACTGAAAACAAGGTCTCCGGAGCCAAGATTAGCAAGGACATCCTACCAAGATAGACTGGCCATGAATACAGGTTCTAGGTCCTTATAATCCTCATACTCTAGTCTCAGGTTGGTTTTGACCTTGGTTTTGATTTATCTCCCATTGATACCTGCTGTTTTTTTAATTTTTTAATTTGCCTGGGGTTAAGATGATGAACAAGGCAAACAAACAAACAAATCTATGAAGACAACATCTTTTAAGCGTTCTCATTTTGCCCTGGATAATCTCGTGTAGATTTATATGTTCAAAAGATAAATGATATTTGCCAGCCCAGAGGTAATCAGGCCTGATTTACACTAGCCAAAGTCAAGAGATGAGGCCAACACATTTTTAATTATTTCCCATTATACTATCAAGCAATTATATTTTAGTTGGTTATTATTATATCAGGTTTTCAGAAAAAGAATGAATTCATAATATAAAGTAAGAAGCAGATGATGATTGGGTGATGCTGGAATTCTAATAGAGGATACTGAATGACCTCAAGGTAGAAAGAATATCATCAAGGTAATTGATATTTGCACCTATCTTTATAGTAGATTTGCAATGCCATAGTATCCTTATGCCAGGAAATTACATGAAACATAGCCATAAATTATTCATTTTCTCAGCATCCATTATCAATTATCAGTATTTGAGTATATTAAGTTATTGTTAAAATTCTTTCTGTATGTAAATTTCTGTTTAAAAGTCCCTCTTTGTATGAACATGTTTTAGTAAAGACTTGGTTATTATTTTTCTGATTTAGGAAGTCAGTCCCAGGCTTAATAATGTGTATTAGAGACTGTCTTAACTTTCAATTACTTTCATAGCAAATTACCATAAATTGAATGGCTTTAAACCACACCCACTTGTTATTTTATAGTTTTGTAGGTGAGAAGTCTGGGCACACTATGGCTCAATTGAGTTTTTGGCCTGGAGTTGAAATCATAGTATCCTAAGGGCTGAATTACCTTTTGGTAGCTTATACTGCCAAACTCATTCAAGTTGTTGGCTGACTTCACTTCCTTCTTGCTACCAGACCGTGGCCCCCATCTCCTTGCTGGTCGTTAGCCAGGAGCTAGCTTTTCCTCCTACAGGCTATTTGAATGGGCCTTGGGCTCTTTTCTACAGCAAGGGCAGATCAAGTCCCTCTCAGATCCCTAATCTCTCTGACTTCTCCTTTGTCCTCATCACATTTTATCTCCCTCTTCTGCATTTTTAGGCTCATGAAATTTTTTTGGTTCACCTGGATAATCCAGCATACTCTCCTTATTTTAAAATCAGTTGATGATTTAACGATACTTTGAAAGTCTCTTCACAGCAGTACATAATTAGCCAACATTTGATTGAATAATTAAATAATCTTGAAAGGATCTCCTTAGTATTTGGCTTAGTGCCACCAGCAACATTTTGAAATAATGTCATTGTTTGAGTGGTTTTCTATATGGCTAATTTCATGTGTACATGTGAATTTCTTTATTGTGTCATTTTGTGGGATAATACTTTTGGATCATAGTATCATGTTTACTACTGCAAGCTTTGAGCTAGATAGTTGTGGCAAAAAGTTCATTTGTAAACTGGGTGTAATGGTGTATGCCTGCATTCCTAGCAGTTGGGAGCGAGAGACAGGAGGATCATCAGTTCCAGGAAAGCCTCAGATACATAGGAAGTTTGCAAACAGCTCGGGCTACATAAGATCATGTCTCAAAAACAGAACAAACAAACAAGACAGGTATGCTGTTAAGCTGACATCTTAGTACTTCAGAGGCTGAGATAGGACGATTGCCACCTGAGATATACCTTGAGTTCCAGGCCAGCTTGGGCTATAGTAAGGCCCTGTCTCAAATGAACCAACCACTGAAAAACCTTTTAAAAACCTTTTATAAAAAAAGGAGGTCCATTTGTTTACTAGTTGGCTATGTGGGTGAACTTTATGTTTCTTTTTTTCCCTCACTGGAGGAAGATGACTTGTGGCTGACTGTCATAAACTTAAAAATCAGAGGACATTTGGTTTGCGTTGGGTATGTAATTCTTAATCCTGACTGTATCTTACAATCATATTGCTATAAAATAAATTGAAATATCAATATTCATGCTCTACTTCAGAGATTTAACTGTGGCAAAACAGGGCATTTTTTTTTTAACTTGCCCAGATGACTCTTACATGAAAGCAAGGCTGAAAATTATTGATATGTTTCAAGGATTCTATTTTGGAGAAGAGAGAGCTAAGACTGAGTATGAGAGATAAGTGCCAAAATTCAATATATAGATCTGGTACCTGACTTCTCAAGCAAAAGGTGCTCGATTTAATTGTGTATACATTTATGTGGTTAATTATGTGTAAAACGAAACAACTTGCTTTTTGCTTCAGTAACAAGAATATTTCTTAGACTTTAAGAAAATATTAGATATTGCTGATTAACTGTTCAAAGGTCTGTTCTCAAAAGCTTGGCCTACCTTGTGAGTAAACAGACACATTCTGCACTAATCAGCAAACTGCCCACATGGATTTCCAACATCTCTTAGTGGACCCCAAGAAGTCCAGTCCAGTACAACATGTGGCTATTGAGCACTTAAAATGGGTCTTGACCTGGGTAAAATATGCTCTGAGTAAAATTTGCACTAGATTAAAAGACACAGTATGAAAAAAATGAGTGTGCACTCTCTCTTTAAGACTTTTTAACATTAGCCAGGTGTGGTGGTGCATGCCTTTTATCCCAGCACTCCAGAGGCAGAGGTAGGAGGATTACCATGAGTTCAAGGCCACCCTGAGACTACAGAATGAATTCCAGGTCAGCCTGAGCTAGAGACCCTACCTTGAAAAACCAAAACATAAAAAAAAAAAAGACTTTTTATGTTGATTACTTGAAGAAATAGTAGGACATATTAAGTTAAATAGGATAAATTCTCAAAACAAGTTTTATCCATTTCTTTCCTTTTGAATATGACTACAAAACATTTAAAATTATACATGTGTCTTGAATTTGTTGCTTATATTTCAGCAAAACTGTTCTACAAAATATTTTTTAATTTAATGAATGGTCTGAGTTCAGGCTATTACACCTTCTGTGATCTTGAAGCATGAAGTAGAATATTGTAAACTTCCTGGAGCTGAGACATGACATTGATATGCCCTGGGTTTACCATTGCTCTAGCAGCCAGTCAGTATGGCCAAATAGACTTCCTTCTGTATTGAGTTATAGACTTAAAGGAGTCAGAGTGATGTCTTTGTGTCATGGAGAAAGCACAGTGCATAGCTCTTAATGGTTGTATCCGAAAGTAGCCCAGGTGCTTCTGGAGGCTCAGAATAAAGATGGCTTTTCTATCCGTCAAGCAGTACAACTCAAATAAACTGTCACATCAGCATTCATGGATTATCTGAGCATTAGTGTGTTAGCATTTATGAGGTATCTCCATCATTGATGGCTGAGAAATATTATTAGTCTGCTTCCCTATGTAAGTCATATCCTAATTTTAAGTTTGTTTTTCTTGCTGTGTCTGGTTTTATCCTGATTCACTGATACCAGGACCATGTGTCTATTATGCCTAGGTTACTGTTTAAGGAGAAGTAGGCAATGCAAAGGCAGGTGTTGGAGACATCAAGAGCAAACCTAAACCCTACCCAGAAAGATCCGATCTTGGTGAGCTACACTTAGTATCTCTATGTCCATTTTCTCATTGTAGTATGAGGCTGCCCTTGCAGTGTTCGTGAGAAGGCTAAAGGAAATAAGATGCTTGGCACACTGATTTGCTGGGTAGGTTCCTTGGAGGGTATCTCTTCTGTGGCAAGCCCGCGGATAGTTATTAATGATAAAGAGGGCGCAGCATATCTATTGCCCCTACTTTGCTCATAGCTTAAAGGATAGAAAGCCAAGTAGCCAGTAGTTTTGGAACATGGGTATTCCTTAATAAATGGCAGCTATTTCACTTGGATCATCACAAAATATTGGAATGATATTCAGGCAAGGCAACTGAGATTCATTGTGATTCAGTGACCACCCAAGTCACCACATTAGGCAATACTGGGCTGGCATCAGGGCATGACTTGCTGACTCCTCTAGTAATGCTTTTCCCAGGAGATTATATTGCCTAACTCTTGGTTTCTCAATTTGTTTACCTTAAAAGAACATCTTTACCACATGGGACTTGATGAAAATGAAGGAAGTGTTTCTCTCACTTTGTTGCTTTACGTGTTATCAGGATATGTGAGTTATTCTAGCTTTTAATTCTCTGCATTTCTGGTATTACTTTAAAGAAGACAGCAACATGTGCATTTATTTGAAGATATGAAAAGGATTTGGGACAGTATGTCTTGTTGCATTAATCACTGTCAGATTATCATCTTATTGAGATAGTGAGGGCTTTGGTTTGAGGACTTCATTTTATGAGAACGTGCCTCTCATAGCCTGTTAATCTCTTGCATTAGTTGAAACAAACATGTGTATGAAAAAATTCCAACATCTTCAAATTCATTTAAAGAATATTTTCCCATGATATATGTGGTCTATCACTAATAAAAAGGTTATAAGATGAGTCACTGTGCAAAGAGAAAGCAGAAAGTGACTGGAGAGATGGCGTAGTGGTTAAAGCACTTGCCTAAGAAAGCAGAAACCTAATTAGGATTCGTTTCTAATTTTGTTTTGGGAAAAAAGGTGATTTGGTCAAGGAAATGGCATAAAGTAAAATATAAGAATAAAGTATATACTATTCAAGTAAGCAACTATGGAATTGATTTTTGCCTTCTGTGTAAAAATCACACCTGTGTTATGAAGCCATGAATTTACTACGTGTGTAAGGTGAGCTAGGTCAGTTGATTAGCACCCAGTGGCATAATTGCTGTGGGCAGGTGTTGTATGATGATAATGCTGTATTTAAACAGAATATCTGCACCAAAAAACCATGCATACCATGACAGGAAAAATGTCAAAAATTTGGCTGATGAACCATCCATTCTTCTTTGAATCTGTAAAGTAAGAAAGTGTGTTTGCAGGTGGGTAGACGGATGATGAACCCAGATTTTTATAACCCAGCTAACTTCTCTGAGTTCTCCCAGGAATAACACTAACATCAAGTCAAACTTCTTATGGTTAGAATTTTTCTACTCAGGTTTTCAGTTTTAGAAATCTGTAGTCCATAATGAATATGAACTGATCTTAGTAATACCATCATAAAAACTTGCTTAGGCATTAAAGCAATGGTAAAGATATGAGGAATAATTAGCACCTAGAGTATTTCCCACCAAAATTGGGCTTTAATGTAAGAAGGTGTGTGGCTGCCTGTATACCTGAACAGAAATAGGCAGCATTCTTGCCTTGTCCCAGAAAGAATGCACACTACATTACTGGTGATCTTTTCCTTCTCTCCACTCTTATATGATACAAAATGTATGGGATGGAAGGAATGGATTTTTACGTAAATGTGCCTGGGGGCCCAGCACTGATTGCTTTACCATCTGCATAATCATGCATTTCATGAGATTTAGATGAAGCTCCCACTCTCAGTCTGCTTCATGGGGATATTACAAGTCTATTACTGAAGAATGCAGAAGCGCTTTGAATAAATCATTTCGTTTACTTTTGGGTTTTCTATGAAAATGGGAAAAAAGTATCAACTTCACATTAAAGATGAGTAAACAGGCTTGGTAAAGCCTTGATTTGAACCTAGCTTTCTGATTTCAGATTACATTCACTTAGTAGCTAAAACTCTTTGAAATTGAAGACTAAGGTTCATGTCTGGTAAATAGATGTACTGTCTGTACACCTGGGGAAGTATTTCTGAATGATTATTAACTAAGTGGCATCTGGCATCTGTTGACAGTAGACCAGATGTCATCAAATGGAATCAAATGCCCAGGGTTCATTCTGAAGCCTTCTTACATTTTGCATCAATGTCAGCAAATTGCTTAATCTTTGAACCTGATACCCAACATACAGGCAAGCTAGCAATATTCCCTTTTCCCAACAGTGATGGCCTGAACCTAGCTTATTTTGGCTTCATACTGACAGCATAAAATCAGCATTGTCAAAAGTATTTACAACACAGTTTGGTTAATGCAATAAATCATGTCCCCCCCCCCCTTTTTAATTTTAAAGAAGCAGATACTTAACCACTGTACCATTACTCATGACTTACAAGTAGACCTACTTTGAATAGTCACATTTCTGGAAGTAGAAAAGTACACACTGAGTATTCTCCCAGACAAAGCTGACTCAAATACACTCATGCCTGAGATATCAGATTCTTCAATGAATCTCTTGTCCTCATCATTCTGCATTTGGGAGGACTTCTTAAAACACACCAAAATCATTTTATGTGCTATTATAGGCCAATACAAAAATATATTTGCATCTTATTTTGTCATACAAACTAAGCTGTTAACATTTAAGTGTAACTAAGATTAATGTTTTTGAATGCAAGTACAAACATATAAACTACAAAATGTACAATCAATGCTATCAAAGATAAATTTAGTTTATATTACATGTGTTTTAAAATTTCAACTAATCACATTTAAAAGACAAGATCTAGAATGCCAATTTTAATAATATATTTATTTTATTTAACTTAAGTTTCTAAGATATTGTCAACATAAGCATTATTGAGACATTTTTGTACCAAGTATTCAAAATTTATATTTTGTACCAAATTGCACATGTCAATTTAACTGATAAATTTTTTATCAGAAATACTTGGTCTTTATTAAGCATGCATAGACTTTGCAGCCAGAAATGTATACTCCCATGCCAACCTCCAAACATACTTGAATGCTTAATTAATGCAGTTATAATTAAATAAAATTTAAGTTTTTTATTTCTCTGTCACATTAACTTCATTTCTGATATTCAACTGCCACTTGGGACTGGTGGTAACAGACTTAGGCAGCACAGGTTTGATGAAAGTAGAGACCTACTGTACACATGTCACTCCTAGAGTGCATTTTACCTAAACCTTACAGTAATCGCCTGATCCGTTACATATTCTCATTCTGTATTCTCTGCATTTAGAAAGAAGAGAAATATCAGGAAAACTACAGCCATGTGCCACATAACAATGCTTCAGTCAGTGTTGGCTCCATATATGACAGGAGTGCCGTAATATTATAATGGAGATGAGAAATTCCTTTGTAATAATACCATAGCAAACTGCATTACTCATGTTTGCGATGATGCTGATGTAAATAAACATGCTGCCTTGCCAGTTACATAAAAGTTCTGCATGTACAACTAGGAACAGTACATCATACTTGATGATAATGATAACTGATTGTCTTACTAATTAATGTATTTACTGTGCAATAATTTTTACCATCATTTTTAGAATATAGTTCTTCTATTTATGAAAAAGTAAAAATTACTATCGAACAGCATACTGTGTCATTCTAGCACAATCTCACACATCATGTGGTTACTGTAACCATTGAGTACATCATTTTTCTTGTACTTTAAATTAAACAATCTCCTGTTTTGTTCATCATGGCTTAGGCTATGTCATATATAAATATCTCTCACATTAATTTATATATATATATATATATATATATATATATATATATATGTCTCTATATATAGTTCTATATCTAGTTATCTATTAATCCATCATCTATAGATCATTTCTTCTTTCTCTCCACACACACACACACACACACACACACACACACACACATATATATATATATATATATATATATATATGATACTTTTCTGCCAAGTTGTCAATAAGCTATGAATATACACTATATAGCTGAGGTGTATAGTAGGCTATACACCTATGTTGGTGTCAGGATACTCCTCGATGTTCAAGTGATAGTTACCTAACAATGCATTTCTCAGAACATGTCCCCAGTGTTATGCATCACACAACTATTTTATATAAAAAACGTCTGTAAACTTTTCCTTCCTAACTAATGGGAGGGAAATAAATTGACCTAGCTCATTATGGAACTGACCAATTTTCAAATTATGACAACCATAAAAAGCCCTACCATGAACACCAAATGCAAACCCCTCAAATAAATTCCTGGTGCTAATTAGAAGGGGTAATTTTAGATACCATTTTGTGTTAGCCTCTTTATTTTTCAGTGCTGACTTCTTGGAAGAGCTTCACTAGGAAATAAATTAATTCAATTTTGTAATATTTCATTGCTAATCTATACCAACATCCGGAAGTTCACATTTATTAGGAAGTCTTGGTTGTTCAATCTAAGCCATTTCTATGGAATTTTTAAAGTTAGCTCCTTTTCAGTATCAGAAAAGCTAGATCAGCAAAGCAACAATTTGAGTGAACTATTTCTAATTAATTCAGTTGCCACTGTGATACTTGTTATGACTTACAGTATTAGGACTCAAGGCTCCAAATTCTCTTTAATTCCTTGCATATATGAATATGCAAACAAGACCCTTTCATGGATCCTGTCATCCACTTTCCTTTTAAATACTTGACATGAGTCAGAGAGTGTGAGTGTTTTTTGGATCATGTCTCTAGTGTCTCATTTTTTTTTCTGCCAGGTGGCCAATAAGCTATGAATGTACACATTGTTCCTACGTGGCTTACTACACTTATTATTAGTAGTATTATTGATAATGATGGTATTGGGTATTTTTCACAAAATAGTCTTCAAATTAAATTCACCCAATACTCATCTCTGTAAATCTCACCCTTTAAGTCTTTGTTCTTAAACCTTCAACTTTCCACTAGACATTTCGAACATTTCCAGAAGTCTTGTGATTACTGTATATACTCAGTATCCAGAACAATCACATAACCTTCATTTCCCCTTAAACAACTCAGATCTTAACATCCTGGTCACTACCTGTTAGGGTATTTTCCATCCATACATATACTCATTTATATATCACAGTTGTGAATTAATCTACATTGTGCCTCGTATAGTGCTAAAAGGCACTCATAGTTCAATACTCTCTAATTTTATTATTTATTTATTCATTTTTTTTGAGGTAGGGTTTCACTCTAGCCCAGGCTGATGTGGAATTTTCTATGTAGTCTCAGGGTGGCCTCAAACTCATGGCGATCCTCCTACCTCTGCCTTCCAAGTGCTGGGATTAAAGTCGTGTGCCACCATGCCCAGCTTCTAGTTTTAAAGTAATATAAAATTCTTTGCTTGGAGTTGGTTATAATATGTTGGAAAAATGTCATCTCTAACTTCTATCCCTCCTTATATGTTTATGGACTGTCATATAGCTACAGAATAGTCAGCATATCATTGAACTGATTATGTAGTCTTAAAGCATACTCTGTTAGGAGTTCTATGAAAGGCAAATTTTTGCTAGTTGGATTATACTGTTTATAAACTAGTTCTCCCTTCAGGAAGAAGGAAGCAGCCAAAATGCATCAAGCATTAAGAGTAGAAATGGTGTGACTTCCATTATGTGAGAAGAGAAGCCTATTTCTCCTCTTTTGCTGAAAATCATTCCAGGAAGTCTGTATCCAAATAATGAATGAATATCACAGGAAAGTTAAAAGATTTTTTTCCCTAGGAAAATATTGCAAAACTGAAAACCAAATTGCTAAAGTTCAGTTTGGTAGATTCCTTTGGACAGTGCCTAACTCCCTTACAAGGTACTTTGGATGGACTCTTCTTTATTTGAATAAATGAATCCATGTGATAATTTTGGATATCTGGTTAAAAAAAAAAAAAAAAGGCTTGAGGAAGGGAAGGGGTATGTCTTCCTGGCATCTGGCACTGTTGAAACATTATATTAGCATGGAAAACTGTAGATTGGTACACCTTCCATTCCTACGGATATTTGATCTCAGCGAGTTTCTAATAAAGAAACACATTGGAGCCAGAGCACGAAGCTCTTCAAAGCTGAAGGGGCAGCCTAGAATGAAACCCCACGAGTGCTAGTGAGTCAGTGGATCATGTGACAGCTCAAGAGAGTGTGTCAGCGACATACAAAGAGGTCTTGCAGTCATGTCCATTGAACCATCAGTGTACTGAAAGGAAAGATAAGATTCTAATGAAGCAATTTCTTCCTGCTAGATCTGATCACATATTTGGTTTGTCCTCTTCTTGGTAGCTGCACCTCTACAGTATGAGAATCCAGAACCTGTATGGTACTCAAGGTGGCAAGATTCTAGTCTCCAATTTGGGAAAAAAAAAATCATGATTTTAAATAGCTCTGTTTCTGTGATGGAAGTGTGCAGATTCCTGATTTTGTTTGGGAGGTTGGGGTCATTTTGTTTGTGATACAAAATATGTTTTATGGAGCTTTGATTGATATATAAAGATATGGTGATGATTTTAGTTCCTTATTTGGGAGAAGTATAGTTTTTTTTTTTTTTTTTTTTTACAGGCAGCATCTTTCAAAAGCTTGGGAATTGGGACAGGATGTACTTCTAGGTTTTTTTTTTCAAGGTAGGGTCTCGATCTAGTCCAGGCTGACCTGGAATTCACTATGTATTCTGAGGGTGGCCTTGAACTCATGGCGATCCCCCTACCTCTGTCTCCCAAGTGCTGGGATTAAAGGCGTGCGCCACCACGCCTGGCTGACAGGATGTAGTTCTGTAGTAGAACACTTACCTACTGTGTACAAAGCCTCTGGATTGCATCCCTGCTACTATGCCAGAAATAAATACAACAGTCAGGGGATTAGAAAATGTTCATCTGCTATTCCTCAAAAACAAAAGTTATTTGTTTCTGGCATCTACCAGGTCTCTTTCAGAGGTCTGAAAATCTGAGCCAGAGGCACAGTTCTGAGAAACACAAACATTTTCATAATTTTCAATTAGGGAGAAAAAAAAAGAAAGGCTGAGAATTCAGAATTCACTGCTACAGCCTCTTTCCAACATTGTGTGCTTTGGGATGCCTAGTAAAATTCACACTAGTAAACTCTACACAGCATGGCTACTCAGAACCTGCTCCATTTCAAAATGTGATCAGAATGAAAGGGAATCTCTGTTTATGGACAAGGCGGCATTTTTAGTCTATTGCATATTTGGTTTGGCCTTTCTATGCATTTCTGTTGGAGGCTTCCAAGTGTGATGACATAGCCTGTACCCTGAGAAGCAGAGGACACGAGGACAGAGTCTCTCTGTGATTCACATTTGCCAAGTAGATGAGGATGATGCAACGCTAGCAGTCTATCACCTTCCAAGTTAAGAATTAAAAACATGGATGTTGTAATCACTGCAACTCATATGTGTTTGAAACCTCCCAGTTAACAGAGCATGTCCATCTATATTTTCATGCTTGATCCCATGAAGGTCTCTCACAGGCAGCATCCAAGGAGACTCCTCCTGCATGAGTGTACAAAGGTATATTCAGACACAAGAAAACACTGAGCTTATGTAAGGATGCACTTTTTTAAGTAAGAATATTTTAACAATGTCAAATTATATGGGGTGAAAAAAAATATAGATTGTCTTGTCTAGAACATTAGGCATTTTATACTACTCAGAATTGCACAGCCATTACCTCAGGACCCCATCTGCAGACTTATGGGAACAAACATTTTTGCTCATTATTTCAGCATGGTTGGGGATAGCAAGAAGAATAATTTTACTATTGCCAAGTTTTCATAGTAATAAAAACAAGGCCAATTGAGGCCCTGGAAGAATGGGTGGTGTGATGATCAGATATGCTTGAGTGACTTGTAGATAGATCAGGGTTTTGTTTGTATGGTGGTTGTTTTGTTTTATGTATTTTTTATTATTTATTTATTTGTGTATCCATGCATGTTCACACACATATGCATGGTAGGGCCTCTTGTTGCTGCAAATGAATGCTAGGTGCTTGTGCCACTCTTTGCGTCTAGCTTTATGTGCTTCGCTTGGGAATTGAACCTGGGCCAGCAGGCTTTGCAAGTAAGTACCTTTAGCTGCTGAGCTTTCTTCCCATCCCTGATGGTATAGCTTTAGGCAAGTGCTAGAACAAATGTGTAAAGCAGTTAGCATTAGCTGCCAGGTATAGCAATGCTCTACGGAGGTTAGTATACTGGGTTCCTTTCCAACCAGCTCAGATTTGTATCTAGATAATCCTGGGTGCACGCACCATGACCAGTTTTTTGTTTATTTATTTTTTTTTCTTTTATAATATAGATTTTTATTTTTATTTATTTGACAGAGAGAAAGAGAGAGAGAGAGAGAGAGAATGGGCTTGCCAGGACCGCCAGCCACTGCAAATGAACTCCAGACGCATGTGTCTCCGTGTGCATCTGGCTTACATGGGTCCTGGGGAATCAAACCTGGGTCTTTTGGCTTTTCAGGCAAATGTGTTAATTGCTAAGTCATCCCTCCAGCCCTTTTTTTTTTTTCCCAGAGAAGTTTATATCCTCTAGATAGAGGTATGTGCTGACAGAGACATGTTGATTCACTCCCTTGTTCATTTGACTATAGTGTTCAAGGTGCAGGCGCACATGGGATTCTAAATGGCTAGCTAGGCCACCCTGTGATGTTGTAGTGCCTAAGCTCTGTGCATTCTTGGGTCTTTCAGAGCCCACATCTCTCCAAAGATCAAAATTTGCAAGGCCTCAGTGATATTCGTTTGTTTATCACCTGTCTGCTTGCCTTCTAGTTACACCTCCCTGGGCTAGCTCAGTAGCCCAGCATTTTGAGTGTTGAATAAGCTCATTTGTTTGGGTCCTATTACAGAAAATCAGGTTTTTTTTTTTCTTTTATGGCTTGTCCTGCTTGAAACCCCATGCTTGGTGATACTGCTGACCATTTTCTTTCTATTTCTGGATCAAATTAAAGTGAACCATGATGGCTCACTGGCCCTGTGACTGCAGCATGCATAGGGATCATTTGCTGTGAGATGATTCTTTGGCTGATGACCAGGACATGAAAATCCTAGCATCCATGCTATTTCCTGAAGTGACCATCCGTGAGAAGTAGAATTTAGTTCCTGCCATTTGTCTTCATGAAAAGTATGATGGTACCGATGTCCAGAGCAGTATAAAATTTATTAGGATTCCTTCTACAGCTACCATGTCAGTACATGCGTGTTTTACCCATCTTTAGATGGTATTTCATGATAACAGTCTGTTTTTCATTGTTTGACTTTATCTTATTCTTTCTGGTTGCAGGTCCTACAGGTATGGATCTCTGGCAGCTGCTGTTAACCTTGGCACTGGCAGGCTTGACTGATGCATTTTCTGGAAGTGAGGGTGAGTTCTGCTTTCTTATCTCCACCCCTAGCATGATGAAACAAAACATAATTTTGCTGAATTCAAATTGAATACTTAAGTTTTAGGGAGCATCAAATAGGACCATCTTAGCTTTGTTTACAAACCAGGAGGGCTTTTCTGGGGATATTTTATAAGGACATCAATAGTCAGTTTGGCATCTGGTGTTTTTGCACTGAAAATAAATGCTATGGAGAAAGTTGAGGGTATTATGTTGAAAGCAAGCCAGGTCTGTTATCAGGCTCTGAGGAAGATATTGAAATTACACTGAAGAGTTATTAACCTACTGAGCACACAACTCATCTGTGACTAAGGGTGTCTATCATAGTCTATTTCCTGAGTTCACAAAGCATGCCTCGGAATCATATCCTCTAAGAGAAGAAATTGCAGGTTTCAGATAAATTTCTCCTCTCACTCTGAGTGCTTTCCATTGAGTTTGAGGAAAAAGATACCTAAAGTAGTTGAATGATGTTTGCAGAAGGCATAACCTTCCTACTTGGCCACATGTATAATGTTTCCCCTTTTGATATACCCTCCTTCTGATAGAGAAGTCAAAATGTTTTAAAATTCATATTTCCTAGTCGAAGCCACAGAAACAAAGAAGAGTCATGAAAATAAAAAGAAATATTTTCTGTGTATTAAGAAATCTGAGCTTTGTTAAGGGTTGGGGAACTTTTAAAAGGTCCTACTTTGCCTGGACAGAAATAATACATTTCGCCCATGTGATGAGTCTGGACTCAGTTGTTGCTTTGAGAGGAGCTGACTTCCTTACTCAACACCCAGCTCATGTTGGAAAACACAGTTTAACAGCAGACTTAGCGCCTGAAGATGTCCTCCTGACCTTGTAGCCAAAAATAAACGCAGAGTGGTGAGCTGCTCAGGGTGACCAGACTCAGTCAGAAAAGGAACAGGATCAAACATGTTATTTTATTTCTTAAAGCAATTAAAAAATATTTATAGAAAAGAAGTCATAATTGTTTGAAATATTTTTGGGTCCCTCTGGTGTTATAATGTCAACATTTTGCAAGTCAGACGTGGAGAGAATCGCAGGCTCCGTTTCAGCAGCTTTTCCCATGGCTGGTTTTAAGACATTGGTTCTGAGCCAAAGAATTACAGCTCAGAGCCTCTGCTGTTCCAAAAGTCATGGTGGTTTAATCTCTCCTTTCTTCACTAAGGTGACTTTCACTGTAAAGGGCAAAGCTTGAGGAATTTTAAAAACCTGTGAAGTGAAAAGTATGGCATAAGAATCTTTAAAGAAATTTAAAAATGTAAATCTGGCTAAGAGATTAGAGCTCAAATTGTTTCAAACCTAGAGAATTACAGCGTCTATTTCAGCTGTTTTAACATTTTAACAACCTTTGAGAGTGAAGAAAGCACTATTAGCTGTTTACTTTAAATAAATTTAACTACGTATATTTATGGTATACCATAGAATGATATAAAACACATACATATGTATATAGTACAATGGTTATGACAGTTCTCCATATAGCAAGAGAAGCTATAATCTACTTGTTTAGCAGAAATACTGGCAATGTTATCCTTCTTGTGGCACGTGAATGTTGTATGTGGTGTGTTCTGTTGTGTATATGAAATATTCTCTCTGCATGCAGATGACCAGACGAGAATGCCAGGTGTCCTCCTCTATTGCTTTTCCTCGTTGTTTTCCTGAGACAGTCTTTGAAACCAGAGTTACTATTTTCAGGCACAGTGACTGACCAGAAATCCTCAGTGATTCTCCTATCTCCACTGGACTGGATTGGGGACTGGACTGGACTGGCCATACGTAGCTTTTTATCTGAATGCTGGGGATTGAACCTAGGCTATCTCCCCTGCCCTACAATAACCTATTTTATTTTAACTCTAGTCCTTGGTAAACATTGGAGCACTGGATTTATGAATGGTATTCATTTGCTACTTTGTGTCATGTGACCTATAATCTACCCATGTCTTCCCCCACTCCTGACCCTTACTCTAACCTTGGTTATTACCTTCCCTCTCTATCTTTATGTATTTGACCATTATTTTGTAAGAAGTATCCACATCAAAATGAAAACATGTTATAGTTTTTCTTCTATATCTGGCTTATTTCACTTAACCTAATATCTTCTAGGTCCTCCCATGTTGTGGCAAATGGCAATATCTCCTATCTTAAGGCTGAAGAGCATTGTACTGTACTGTGTGTGTGTGTGTGTGGTGTGTGTGTTTGTTTCTTTACTTACTCATCTATTGTTGGGCACCTGAGTTGTTCATATTTTGACTATTGTGAATACTGTTGCAACAATCATAGGAGTCTAGTTTGGTTTTCTGTACAACATGGTGATTTTATTACTTTGATTAGCTGGTTCTAATATTAGCTTTATTTTCCTTCTGTTTTGATTTTAATAATGTTGTTTGTTTTCGTCTATGGAAAGTAGAATAAGAATATAGCAGATTTTTTTCCTTTTTTATTTCTTGTTAACCTTACCAAAAATTCACTGGAATATGTAGTGTTCTGGCATACTTTCTTACTGTGATCCGGGAATCAAAGTCGGAGTCTGTCGTATGCATTAGAAGGTGTAAATGGGCATGTTCAAATATGTGCATATATGCTGGTGTGTGTGTGTGTGTGTGTGTGTGTGTGTGTGTATTTATTTGCCAGTCATGGACACTTACCTAATAACTTCAGTCAAAGTTAGCACATGACCTGACCTGACATGGTCATAATCTCAGATGACATTCATGGACCATGTGCTTCTTTTTCTGCCAGGTCTGGGTCAAATCATTTTATTTTTAATTTCTCCCCTATTGTATCAGGCAGGCAAAAAATACAGGTGGATAATGTTTTAAGAAATGATACTACTATCGTTTTATAATTCATCAATTTTATTCAGTTTAAGATGTTTCACTGTTGATTTTAAGTGATTATGGAAGAATTACCTGTGAAAAAGTTGCCCCAGGAGTTGGATTGAAGAAGACAGATCCAAATGCCTTGGGAATGTTGGCTTTTGAACCATTAAGCAGGATTTTACTTGCTTGGGCAGATGAGCAACTAGAAATGTACTGGGTTTGAGAGGATTTTTTTTTTTTTGCTAAGTCTAATTGCCCTGTGGGAAATTTAATGGGAACCAAACGTTAAACAATGCCACCATTGTCTTTGCTAAAATGTTGTAATAGATGTTTTCTCTGCCTCTCATCCTTAATTTGAGGCTGCATTTCTGCTCTTTAATATAAATCACATAGCTTCAAAAGGAATTTCTTGTTTGAGAATAAAGAGTGATCAACATTGTCTCACTTTCTGAGGGCTTTACCTGCTTGTCCTATCAACTGGCTACATTAAAATTGCTGCTCCTGGAGTAATGCTGATAAGAAATGTACAAAATGACCTGTTAGGTTATAAAGTAGATGAAAACCCTTTCCTGGATGAACCAGTCCACAGTTCAGCCTTCCCTCCACTTAAGGAAATGTAAGGAAAGTCTGCCATACCGAAGTTCAATCTGGCTGGGGCATGAGCAGCTTTTTTGGTGATATAGTTTTAAAATCTAGACTACATAAAGAAGACAAATCATTGAGGTGCTCTAAACAATCAAGAGTAAAATGGATTTGTTAATTTGACAAATTCAAGGCACAGGTATTTCTTAAGATCTGTCTGTTTCCAAAGCTTGAATTTAAGGCCATGAGGAATGCAATGAAATTCCTCAATGAATTTATCATGAAGTAAGAGATCAGAGAATTACAATATCAGACCCTGTAAATGAACTATTTAAAATGGAGCAGAGCATAACTATGCAGGAATGACAAGTAGCACTGAATATGGAGAATAGATTATTCAGTTACTAATATTATGTCCAGCACACTGTGCAAGGTCCAAAAGGGTTATTCTATTTCACAAATTTAAAATTCAACAAATATTTACTTTGTGGGAGCAGACTTGGTACATAGGTACCCTGTTTATAATTATTCATTTACGTAAACTGAGGTCAGTAGATTTGAGTTAAATTATAGCGGATTTACAGATGGCAGGAGATTCTTTGAAAAGAGACTTGTTCAGCTTTGAAGAATGGATAGTATTTTAGAAGAATGAAAGAGAAAGTATGTGCCATATTCAACAATTAAAGTCTTTTTCAAAGTTTTGGTAGGTCAATCAAAATAAAGTACTAGCCATGATGTCTGAAAATCATGTGATATATATATATATAATGTGTGTGTATGATTTATGTATAATACAACATGTGTAGATTTGTATGTGTATCTATGCACATGCATATCAATATATCATATATATTTTCTAATCATGACCTGTAAGTAAAGCTCATGATTGACATCTTACCATTCTCAAGGTTGATTCTGCAAAGTACCTTGCATTATTCTATAACAACAATGTAAGAAACTTTATTAGGAATGATGTGCCATGTTCTAACGGAACCAGCATCCCCCAAATAATGTTCTCTGAATATCTTCAAACACTCTTTGTAATCAAATTATCACAAGCAACCTGTTATAACATTTATTTTGAAGAAAAGACTCTGCTATTCTTACTGTTTAATAGGAAATAATTGCACCCAGGGGGCTTATTATTATGAGAGAGAAAGAGAGAGAGAGAGCATGCACAAAAGGAGAGATGGGGATAGAGAGAGAATTGGCATATCAGGACCTCTAGCCACTGAAATTGAACTCCAGATGTATGTGCCACCATAGGAGCATGTGTCACCTTGTGCATTTGGCTTATGTGGGTTCTGGGGAGTCAAACCTGGGTCCTTAGGCTTCACAGGCAAGCAGCTTAACCACTAAGCCATATCTCCAGCCCTTATTTTTTAAATACACCTTACTTCACAGCAGAAACAGCACATGGTTTTTAAAAGTAGCCAGTTGTAGTTGATAAGCAGTAAAGAGTATCCCACCAGACATGCTCAGTGAAGAATGACCTAGAACTTTGCCTTCTCACTGGAAGTGAGGGGAGAAATTCCAGAGCTTTTAATTGCTGCTGCCTTGACAGTCATTCAGGGAGAGAAGAATTTTGTGATCTGTTTTAGTGCCATGGCTCAAGTCCATGTACATCAACAATCCTCTGTCACCTTGACCTCCTCATATGATAAACTGTCTTGGCATTGGATTTCACCATGTCACAGCAAGCCAGGTGATTCTGAATGGTGCCAATGAGAGATGTGAGCATGGACGTTTCCAAATAATGACACAAAATAGTCTTTTGGCAGTTTTTTATCTTCTCTGAATTCAAAGAGGGAACTTTAATTTATGATCCTGACTTTAAGGAGCTGATGGTTTACAGAAGCAGAGGCATTGTAAACATAATTCAGTTGTGAGCCTCTTAGGTTATTATGGAATTTTAAACTAAGTAATAATATTGCTGTATTTTTACTTTGGAAATAATACTAGTATTGGAATAAAAGTCAATTTGAAAAGAATGAGTGGAGAGGAATGAGGTTAAAATAGAACAGAAGAGAGTTGATGTAAGTATGAGAAGGTGATAATAAAAATAATAGATGGAGGAGCTGGAGAAGATGGCATAGTGGTTAAGGCATTTGCCTGCAAAGCCAAAGGACCCCAGTTCGATTCCCAGGACCCACATAAGCCAGATATACAAGGAGGTGCATGCATCTGGAGTTCGTATGCAATGGCTAGAGGCCCTGGCACAACAATTCTCATTCTTTCTACCTTTCTCTTTCTCTCTACCTCTTAAGTAAATAAAAATATAAAAAAAAAAAACAGAATAGATGGATATAGATAAAGAAATGTGGAGGGGAATGAAACCTCCAGTGTTCATGTTTCAATTAACATGTAGATTTTTTTTTTTTTACATTGGAACTATCAGTGTGTTCTTACTACATGCATTGTTAAGTTTCCACACTTGTTGTTCAATGTTATCAATATTAGCAATGACTCACTTTAATATAGTGACATCCTAGAACACAGCTCAGCTTGTTGGCAGTGAAGTAATATGAATTTCAGGGTAGCACCCTTCTGTTGGGGAACATGCTATACCTGGGGTGACAGCAAAATATCTAAGCCATCTGTTTTTTGTGTCATTTCTTAGCACTCTTCCTGCTTAGCCCAAGTCCCATAGCCATACACTCACCTCTGTATGTGACTATGGCATGCTTAAGATTACCATAAAAAGCTGGGCATGGTGGTGCACGTGTTTAATCCCAGAGCTCAGGAGGCAGGGGTAGGAGGATTGCCATGAGTTTGAGGCCACCCTGAGACAACATAGTGAATTCCAGGTCAGCCTGAGCTAGAATGAGACCCTACCTTAACTAAAACAAACAAACAAAATTACCATACAGTGGAGGATTCATCATGGAGACAAATGCCTGAATTATCTCTCCATTGAAGTCTCTGGACATCCACAACTAGATTCCAATACCTTGACAAACCCCTAAATATTTTGTCATTGCTGGAGTAGCTCATAGGATGTATTGAGAGTCACAGAGGTTTGCGCTAGGTAGAAGCAGGGACGTTGGCTAGGTTTACACAGTAGCTGACTCAGCCCAGCCAAGGATCTGGCAGAGTGAGTGATTAAGTTTTCATGTCCATTAGTAAATAGGCCTGGGACTACCCATGAATAGTCCCAGTTGACACACACTGATGATAGATTATTGTTCCATCTGTCCACTTTAGATCCCAGCTTTTCTAGGTTGACAAAATGTCCCCCACACCACTTTGATATCATAGTCCAAACTGGAGCTTTTGATAGGTGGTAGACAGGTAAAAGGCAGATATAACTCAATTGGTGTGTGGTTCCTGCAAAGAGAAGCTCTTCGTGTGCGCACCTATTCATTTGCCTCTGGCTAGAGGCTCACCCAGGCTCAGCTGTGCAGAGGCCAACGCTAGCTTGAATGGGCACAGTCCGCCTCTGCCCCTTCCCGAGATCCTGCCCAACTAGGAGGAGCCCAGGGCCCCTCAATCAAGGAGCGCCTTTTCCTTGAGAAAAATCATCTTGGGGGTTTCTCTGCTGTGTTTGGAAATTTTTATTCACTGTACTTTGAAGTTAATTGGGTTATTTCCCCATGGTTGGTTCAGTTTAAACCTTAACCTTAAATTCTATATGATAAAGAGCTGTTGGCATTTCAGAATCAACAAAGGCACCCTTGCGGCTTGGCTTCTTGTCCTTGTAATTGCCTGTTTACCCACAGAACTCAGCCACAATCCTAAAAAGCCCCCTTGTCTTTCATGAGCAGGAGACCCTGCAGCTCCATATTAGCTTTTCTGGCAGCATTATCATGGGTGTTTTAATAATGATGTCAACATCATCTCCAAACCTAGAGTAAAGCTTCCACATCACCTGTAGTTAGCAGAAAGGCAGGATGACATAGCATGGGAATGCTCCTTCAAGTCTGACCACATAGTTGGTCATTCAAAGACAGAACTTTTTGGTACCTTGTCTGCAGACTACTAGACAGATCAGAAGTCCTCAACCTCAAAGTTTCTTCTGGTCTTGAGTACCCAAATTTGATCGAAATGAATCCACAACTTTACATCAGATAACCAGATAAAAATATCAGGAGTCTATGTTTCTGCTTAAGCCTGGTCCTAACCTTAGCAGGGCCTGCATTACATTCTCATGGCAGGATTGCACATATGAGAGCCTGCTGAATCATGTCTCAGTGATTAGGAAAGAGTTTCAGGATGTTTTTACAGAAGCCTTCACCAAAAGTCTTAATGGAGAGGTGTGCAAGGGCCTGGAATTTGTTGTGTGTCTCTTTTCTAAATGAAGTTATAATGACATCTGTGCTTCAAGTTGTATAACAAGTCAGAATTGAATTTGAAATGGATGCGATTTAATTGGTTTCTAATGGCATGATGAAATGATGTATTATGTATTATGGATATAAAATTTGCTAGACCTTCAAGTCTATGCTTTGCTCGTCCTTATATCCCCATTCTCTAGCATCTTTATTTGTTGAATTAATGAATGAATAAATGAATGAGCATCAAACTCCAGACATGGGATATCTCCAGTCCTATCCCACAATGGTTTCTGCTGCTCTGTATGTTCAATCTAAGCAGGAAGCATTGGGAAATAACTGTGCAGTGGTAGAAATTGGGATTTTGGAGTTTTCTCTGGGGAAGGAATGATTTCATTTTCTTGTTGTATGTACCAGACACTAACAGAACTGGAACTCTGAATACAGATGCCTGTGAGGGTAGTGCCCTTCCTACACCTTGCCAACTCTCTTGCAAGTCACTGACCTCTCTCTCTTGTGCAGCCATCACTGGCCAATATCCCACACTGAATGAACTCGTCAGTTAACACCATGCCCCTGACACCACCGTTATCTGTGCCCCACCTACCTGATAAATCTCTTCAAATATTGACAGACACAGAGAGATATAATAAGGCCTGTAGATCCTAAATCCAAATTTTCTCTGTCCCTTTGGACATTGAACTTCAGATTATGAAAGATCCTGATTAGGGAGCTTATAAATATCTGGATCAATGTTTTCAGCTCATTCCTTTAAATAACAGGTCTTCTCAATTTGCTAGTAAGAAACATGAAAATGATAAAGTTGAAAGTAAATGTTTTATTGATAAAATCATTAATTTCTTGATTTTTAAATATGAAAAAAAAGATACTTTGTGTATCCTCTAAGTTTTAGCAAAATGTTGCAAACTTATGGAAGGAAAAATAATGCTTGGATTGCTTGGCTTTTGGCTAGCCATGTGCTATATAAATATTATTAACATGATCACAGGCTGGAGAGTTGACTTAGTGGTTATGGTACTTGTCTGCAAAGCCAAAGGACGTAAGTTCGATTCTCCAGAACCCATGTAAGCCAGATGCACAAGGGGGCGCATGCATCTGGAGTTCATTTGCAGTGGCTGGAGGCCCTGGTGTGTCCATTCTCTCCCCCCTTCTCTCTCTCTCTCTTTCTCTCAAATAAATAAATAAAAGTAAAACTATAAAAAGTTTTAAAAAAACATAAACACTTTAGTAAGACAGAGCTGATGTTTCATCATAGCAGATTTTGAGGAGCCTTTTAGGAAAGAACCCATTTTGCAGCTGCCTAACATTTAACACTTAACCATCATTCCTTCTCTAACATTCTTTGACCCATTGCTTTCTTGGTTTGAGCAAGGGAGCCATGCTTTTCTTAGCCATAGTTAGTGGTGAAAGTGTGTTGTGAAAAGAGTGGGGGCCTAGGGAATCAAGAGAAAGACAATCATTGTAGGAGCCTTATTGTGTGTCAGACAGTTGGCCCAATCAGTTTGCTAGGGGTAAAGTGTAACAATGTGCCATGCTCAGTTGGCTCTGACTAGGTGGAAAAATTGGTATATCATGGGGTCTAACTTTTCTTTGTTAGCTAGACCAGCATTGTACTTTGGATGTTTGATCTGAACTTCGTAATGTGGTTGACTAGCTCTGCCCCACCATGTTGCTTTCACCAAGCCTGACTACCTTCCAGTAGTGATCTTACAAAGGAACAGAAAGAAGTAGATAACTCTTGTTCCTGACCTGGCCATATTTGCATGTCAAATTCAAATAGCCATTATGGGTGTGAAAGGCAAAGATATATAACTTGCTATCTTATCGGATGGTAGTGCTAGGTCAAATATATATTTTAAGATATATTTTAAGGAAAAAAGAAATAAGATTAGGGCTGAAGAGATGGCTTAGCAGTTAATTCACTTGCCTGTGAAGCCTAAGGACCTTGGAACCCACGTAAGCCAAATGCACAAGGTGGCACATGTGTCTGGAGGTCCTTTGCAGTTGCTGGAAGCCCTGGTGTGCTCATTTTCTCTCTCTCTCTCTCTCTCTCTCTCTCTCTCTCTGTGTGTGTGTGTGTCTGTCTATCTCGCTCTCTCTAATAAATATGTAAAATAATATTTTAAAAAGAAATAAGATTAGAGGGAAATAGAAGAAGGTTAAACAACTTCATTAATATGAAGTATACCTAGAATGAAATCATCTCATGTTGATTTTAATGGGCTGAGTTTTCCAAGATGTGATAGAAGATGACATGGTAATAAACCCCAAAAGGAGTGGGAAACATCAACAGGTGACTTAAAGCAGAAAGTAAAGGGGACAAAATGGAATTACAGGCTGACATGAAGTGATTTGGAACTGTCTCTGAGACGATAGTTGTTACTAGTGAATATTGTATACATTTCTAGATGAGTTTGGAAGTTGGTTCCCAGGAACTCAATTTTATTTGCCTCAAGTTATTTATCAAGCCCTCCCTGCTGTGATTCTGCCCAATCGTCACTTCGTTGGGGTAGCAGCAGTCAGTCAGAAGGTGACACTGTCAGGAGAGGCTACTCAGGTCCTCAGAGCACCTTTAGAGTTGCTTGAGGAATGGGATTAGGAAGAGGAAGTTTCCTTATCATTCACATCCAGTTTCCTTCTGAACTATAATCAGGAGAACAATTTAGATGAGGGATGTTGGTGCTATTATCTTTGACTTGGTCAGATTTGCATTTGAATGCCATTTATGAGCTGTGTGAAGTTTTAAGCTTGAGTTCTCCAAAAGTCTGACACTGAGACAATAATTTATATGAAAGTGGGTTATTAGAAAATGGCCCTGGGAGGAACTGATAGGAGAGTAGAGAAGAAAACAGACCAGGAAGGTCAAGAAACTATCCAAGGGCGCAATATCAAATATGATAGTTTTGTGGTCGTAGGGATCAGGGACAGAGGTGGGTGTCCTCTTAAGTCAACTCCAGAGTTGCCCAGATAATCTTTATCTGGTAGATAGAGAAGAATGCAAAGTCTCAGGCACTGTCAGCTCTCCAAGTGCAGGTAAAGCCAACTGTCCACAACTGGCAGAGATGGAAGTGCCAGAGTTGCAAGCACAAAGGAAGTCTATGGACACAAACCTGGAGGAGGATCTACATCAGCATAGCACTGACAGCCTCTTCTGTGAGGGCTTTGACGGCTTCTTACGTCCTCTCTTGGGTTTCTCATTGGATATACAGAAAAAAAGGTTCATTTAAGTCTTCAATGAGTAAAGCACCTACTGAGATTGCACAGGTAAAGCAATAAATACACAATTATGGGCAACTGGCATTGGCCTCAAGTTGAGGTCCTTACTGCCAGGGCCTCTTGAAATCCAACTCCAGATGCATGTGCCATGTGGCTGGAATTGAACTCAGGCCTGCAGGCTTTGTAAGCAAGTGCCTTTAACCACTAAGCCATGTCCCCATCCACCCCCACTTTAAGCTAATTTTTAAATACATTTTATTGATTTAAGCGAGAGAAAGAGAGAGAGAGAGAGAGAGAGAGAGAGAGAGAGAGAATGGGTGCCCCAGGGCCTGCAGCCACTGCAAACAAACTCCAGATGCATGTGCCCCCTTGTGCATCTGGCTTATGTGGGTCCTGGAGAATCAAACTGGGATCCTCTGGCTTTGCATGAAAACGTCTTTACCACTAAGCCATCTCTCAAGCCCTATAAGCTAATTTTAATAATGACTACAAAAACCACCTTGATGATGTTGTTATGTGTCAGATGTTGTCAACCATTGAGACATGATAACATAAACTTTTATAAAAAAGGTTCTGCTGTATAATTATGGTCTTGACAATGGATGCTCGAAAGTTGGAAATCTGATGAATTCTTACTACTCTTTTTTTTTTTTTTTTTTTTTTTTTTTGCTTTCCATAAAATTAAATTGGACTTGTACAGCTAGGGTAGGATCTCGTAAAATCAGTTCACCCCAAGCAGCAGTGATAGAACATCCGTGGCTGGTCAGAGGTGGTTGGGGCGTGGAGATATAACTAAAACCATTTCATTGTGATAACAGCAATATTTTATCTTTAATTCCATATTAGTGATATTCGGGTTCCAATTTGAAGTACTTTCTTTGAATTCCCTTAGTTCATCTATACAGCCACACTCAGAGGAGGATCCCACTATTACTCTGGTCAGATAAGGACCCAAACGGTTATTAAGTAATTGAATAGCTAAGTTTACACAGTCTGTGGAAATCCAGCCTAGGCAACCTGACACCAGGGTGCACACCACCTTCTCTTGCACAGTGGGAAGTGACAAGTACAGTGGAAGAAGGAAACTTGTATACCAGAGATAAAGTTTAATGGGCCAAGTAAGAGGCATAAGTAGAGTCAGGTTCTGGTGCACCCAATGCACTGTGCTAAGAACGGTCGTCGGGACTCTGGCCAGTCACGACTGTGACTCATTTTCAGAATAACATGTGAACATGGATATTTACTTCCCAAGAGACAATATCAAGGGAACTGAGATTTTTATATCTAAGCGCTTTTGCCTAGAAATAATTGTATTCTAACAGATACCAGTTAAATCTATTTGTTTAAAAACAGAAATTCTGTTGAAAGGGCACATCCTAGACATTTTACGATAGCTAACCAACTAGAGTATCCATGGCTATGGGATCTTAAGATGGTTGCTGGATGCATCATCATGCTTATCTCATCATCTTAGCTAAAGAATCATAGTAATTAGCTACAAGTGTAGTTCAGGCCTAGATTAAAATCCCAAAAAGAGAAAAAAAAATCATAATTATGTCATCATGACTAGTGAGCTGTAAATCCTCTAAGAATCTAAAATGCAGATTCATTAAGTTTAATAGGTTTCTAAAGATAGACCTCATTATTTTATATATAATTATATAAAATTACATTAATTATTAAAATTCTATTAGTTATTAATTTCCTACAAATTAATTATAACATGTACAGTACTTATATTCCATATGTACCTGTATATTTTAAAAGAAACTTTCGATGAAGTAGGAGTAATTCCCTCAAAGTGAATAGGTGTCTTCCCAAAGCTAAATGAATAATGAAAGTATGTAATGGACGAAACCAACTTTTCCACTATGAAAAGATTGGAAAATGTCTCATAGACCGTTGATATATACACTGTCACCTCTTTCCAACCCAAGGCTCTTTACCCAGAGCTTTCTTGATTCTCATAAGTTAGAGTTCTTTGTTTTCATATAGGATTTGGGTCAGGTATAATGATGATCTTGGAGTTTTCTTCAATAGCATTAATCCACACAGATCAGTCAAAATGAAACTAGGCTTATAAGAACCAGAGTCTTTGATTTGCTTGAATTTCTTCTTATAGTGATATTTTAAGAGAAAAAGACATGCTGTCTGGAGGAAAATATACATTTGAAAAACTGATTTTTTTTTTTTTTTTTTTTTTTCGAGGTGAGGTCTCACTCTAGCCCATTCTGACCTGGAATTCACTCTGTATAGTCTCAGGGTGGCCTTGAACTCATGGCAATCCTCCTACCTCTGCCTTCTGAGTGCTGGGATTAAAGGCATGCACCACCATGCCGGCTTGAAGAACTGATTTGAAAGCAAACTTGGGACATCTTTTTACATTTCATAATGAGATGGGACAAACATCATCCAGTTCTATCAGTAATCACTCTGAGGTGATGGACAAAAACTCTTAATTTCTTTATTTTATATATTTTATTAAAATGTTTACAGCAAAATGGACATGGTGGTGCTCACCTTTAATCCCAGCACTTGGAAGGCAGAGGTAGGAGGGTTGCTATGAGTTTGAGGCCAGCCTGGGAACTTCAGGTCAGCCTGGTCCACAGTGAGACCTTACCTAGAATATAACAATAACAACAAAAAAGTTTACAGATAAAAGTCAGTCCTTTTCAACTTTAAGATTAATTTTTTACAATCACTTCATAGATACAGATGTGACACTCAGAAAGGGAGTTCCCCATGCCATGTCTTGTCTGTAGGCCTTTGTGGTAGACCTTCTCCAGGGATTTCTTGTTTTTATTTTATTTTATTTTATTTTATTTTATTTTATTTTATTTTATTTTATTTTATTTTATTTTTTAAAGGACCCAGGCACAGTGGTGTATGCTTTTATTTTATTTTATTTTATTTTATTTATTTATTTGAGAGAGAGAGGGAGAGTGAGAGGAAGAGAGAGAGAGAGATAGAAGAGAGCATGGGCATGGCAGGGCCTTCAGCCACAGCAAACGAACTCCACATGCATGTACCACCTGTGCATCTGGCTTATGTGGGTCCTGGGGAATTGAACCTGGGTCCTTCGGTTCTGCAGGCAAACATCTTAACTGCTAAGCCATGTCTCCAGCCCCTTTGTTTTTATTTTGATCAGTAATTACCAGGATCGCAAGGAAGGCAGATGGCCAAATCTTCAGAGTATTCACAGCTGCTGTTGTCCAATGTAGTGAAAGGCTAACAAACACATATGATTCAGAATTCCTGACAGACTTCAGTAATGAGCAAAATTAACAATGTAAAATTTGGTAAAGAAAACTGTAATTAAGATTAAGAAAAATCATTTTCCCAAAGTAAATAAATAGGATCCCTGGCTTACATAAAGTACTTAAGCCATTACAAGCATTTAATCTGTTATGATGTCACTGCCAAATGAGCTAGCATAGCTGCACTGGCCATAGCTTATCTAGATAATCTAGTGAGTTCCAGACAGCATAATTTAAGAATGTTGACAAATGTGGACAAGACTGTTAATGATAAAGGCTCTTGAAATCATGTGGAAGGATAAGGGGACATTTAGTCTGATGGGCAGTGATGGATCACTAACACATTGGTTTTCACAATTTGTCACATTAAAGAGTGCTTTGACTGATTCTGTTTAGGTAGCTCTATCACTTACCTTCTAATTGCTGGGACAAGATACCTGATAGAAATCCATTTAACGGAGGAAGGATTTCTTTCAGTTTACCATTCCAGGTTATAGTTCATCGTGGCAGGGAAGACATGGAGGCAGGAACACCAGAAAGCGGCTCACATTCGGCACAGTGAGGAAGCAAAAGGTGATGAAGGCTGCTGCCAAGTTCCGTTTCTCCTTGGGGCTCAGTCTAGGATTCCCCAGCCCATGGAATGGTGCTACTCACTTTCAGAGCAGGTTTTCCCACCTCGTTTAATCTAACCTAGTAAACCTCTTCCAGATCTTCCAAAGATTTGTTTCCAACTAGAAACCAGAGATTAACCATCACAGGAACAGAATAAAATAGTATAATGAAATAAAAATATAGTCTTTGGAAATCAAATGTGTGTATGTCTTCATTTTAGTTCTATTGGTTTTAACTCTTTTATAATATTTTTATTATCTTTTATAAAATTTGGCAAATAACAGTTTTATACCATACATACATACATACATACATACATACATACATACATGTATTACAGCATGATATTTGGGAAATGTATACATTAAATCAAGCCAATAATTACATCCATCTTTTTGCAGTTACAATGTATAAAATTGACCCTTATTAATTTTTAAATACATAATTATTAACTATAGTCATATATATGGCTATATATTGAAAAGACTTCATGAAAGATGCCCCACAGACATCTTTATAGATGTCTACCTCTATAGTACATCTCCCAAATTTATTGTTCCTGTCGAAATGAACCTTTGCTCTTCTGATTATCACCTTTGCTATTTCCATACCCACCCCCATTCTCTAGAAGTCATTATTCTACTCTCTGCTTCTTGAGTTCAATTTCTTTCAGATTTCCCCATACAAGTGAAATTATGTGGTTCTCATGTCTCTCTATACCTGGCTTATTAGATTTAAGATTATGTCCTGAAAATTCATGTATGTTGTTACACTGATAACATTTCATCTTTTTAATGTTGAATAGTATTATCTTTATCTGTTTTTTCCTCTCAGAAAGCTCTGAGGTAGTGTGAAAAGTACTGAGATAGTTACTGGTAAGAGATTTTCAATGAGGATTAATTTCTGTTTATCTTCTCATCAAAAGAGGAAATGAAGGAATATAGATTGCTGTTTCAAAAAAATACTTTATACCACACTGCATGCAGCCATATGGGACAAAGAAGTCATCAGCAGTGAAAACAGTGAACACTGAATATTCAAGTTTGGCCATACAGTCCAAATGACTGAATGGGTGCAATAGTGGCATATCTGCTCTTGGGGTAACCAAGTGCTCCATAATTGGACTGAAGGCCCTCTCTATGGGAGGGAATACATACCTGGTACTGAAAAACCTAAGCAAAAGTCTATGGCAGGGGAGGTCATGAGCCTTAGGGGTATAAAGCCTGCTCTTGTCTGGCTAAATGTATATATTATTCCCACCAAGCTGCCCTGAAAGCACTACACTTAATGTTCATATTCACATATTAATGTTACTCTCACTTCTGGTTAGAGAAGCTTCTCTTTTCAGATGGCAATGACCACTGGGATGACCCAAAAGGCAACATAGTGCTGAGAAGGGATGGAGGAGTTCCCAGCACTGAAACATCTCTGTCACACCCTCCAAGGCTCAGGGCCCATTGTGGGGGGCAGATAGAATGGAAGAGCCAAAGGAAGGGTACAACTCCTTACAATGCAACTATCCAGGCAGAAATTGGCCTTGATATCCATGACCTTGCAGTGCCTAGTAATACCTTCGCAAGACCCTCATAATAGAAGAAAAAAATGTTGTCATCAAATTAAAAGAGAGATTAATGGAGAGAGGGAAGGGATATGATTGAGAGTGGAGTTCTAAAGGGGTATGGGGGCAGGGGAGGGAAATATCATGCATTTTTCATATGCAAGTATAGAAGTTGTCAATAAAAAAATACTTTATACCAATTACAGCCATCCCAAGAAAGAATGAGTTTCTGGGTTAGACAAATTTGGGACTAAGGGACAGTTGTGTAGAGCTGAGCTTCCAAGGCATTCTGAAGCCCCATCCTTGTCCAAACACAACTTCATTTTGTTTATTCACGGTGCATTTCCACATAAGATTTTCATTGATAATCACCAAATTTTTTAAAGTCTGAAAACCAGTGAACAAAGTCAATACCTGACTATCTTTTCTTGTCTTTACTCTGAGCAGTTCTGTGTTCCTGGAATTGTTTTTCCCAGGAACCATGAGTTACTGCTGGAATCTGAGCTGCAAAAGGATCCAAATGTGTTACTCTGCTATACCTACTTAGGCAATAATTTTTTTTTTTAAGTAAGAAGAAAATATTTAGTGATATACTGTGATATACTGAAGGGATTTCTGATGAATTATTTATATTTCTCTAGAGGACTACAATTCTGTCACCTTGCGCTACTGTCCCATGCTCATATATGGTTTGCTTAAGGCAAGCAATAGAACTGACTTGCACACTTTTTGACCCTGGGACTTCTTTTAAATGGTTAACATTTAAATTCATCTAGTCTTCTCTAGCTGTTCTTCTTAAAGTCTTAATCATAAGAAACAGATGAACTTGTGAATTTTCCAACAGTTTAAACAGTTCATTAATGAACTGCACTGAACTACTAGGTCCTAGCTACACATAAGTTCTTTTTTTTCCCCCTAAAGAAATAAGACTGTCAAACCATACATTTGTTCATGGTCAGTGACTAGGAATCAAACCAGGAAATTACTGTTCCCCTTCTGTTTGGTTACTTTGCATATGTTTAAGGATGGTAAGTCACCAGAGAACTATTTTTATATGGTACACTAAGTACTTTCTTATAAGAGACTTAATCGGGAAAATATTTTTGGCAGGGCCTCACAAAACATATGGTTACAATACATTCAGAGATCGAGGGTCTATATGAGCATTTCATATCTTGGTAAGCGCTGTTGAACTTTTAGGCCAGATAGATTTCCTGGGGTAATAGATGTTGTATGCATTATAGCACGTTAATGATATAGCTGGTTCATCTGCCAGCTTCTTTCTTGTCTCTGAACATAAAAGAATGAAGTAGACAGACATGAAGGCTGAGTGAAGCAAAGGCTTTATTCATGTGGGTATGACAGCATAAAGGTGGAGGTGACAGCTTTTAGCTCTCTTGGAGGCAGCAGGATGCCAACCAATGGTTTTCAAGCATTGCAGCACTTAGACTCTTGGCTGGCCACAAGATGCCAGACTAGAGGAGACCCTTCCAAGCAGGAGATGGGAGCTACAGGCCTCTCTCTGAGTCGGTAGAAGTCTCCCACTGGAGATAGGAGCCAGAGTAAGTCCAGGAGAAGGCCTGGTGCTAGGAGCAGGCCCAGGCACTGTGAGCAACTTGGGCGTTTTGCAGGAAGGAACAGGCCCAGTGACTGGAGCACAAGAGGGTTTCCCTCACTAGGAGTGGGAATGCATCCAGCCTGTGAAGCATGGAAGGTCTCCTGAAAAGGATATTAAAGATGGGAAGGGTGTGCACAGAGTTTATATAGACTTAGGTGGGCCCCCAGTGGTTATGCAAATTAGGTGACAAGGGGTGAGGTCCAACTGGGAGACAGCCTGTCAGCTGTGTCAGCCCAGGAATGGAAAGCTTTAGCCCACCAAAAAGTTACCTACCAGGTCTCTTTTTTTCTCTTGTTGTCATGGCAATCACAAGGAATCAGCACTTGTCCAAACAAAGCCAAGAGCCAAGTGTCCCCTGCCTGGGTTCAAAGAAGTTCCATTTGAGGGCTACTGGTCTAGATTCGGGGGCTACATGTTGAACTGATCATATCCTGTTGTGGCTATCAAATGACACAAAACATGTTTAGGTAATTTTAAAATTAAAACAAAGATTTATGCATTAGTTAAAGTACCTCCTTTATCTTTTCATTGGTTCATTTGTTTATTCATTATCTAAGATTTTTTGAGCCATTTGCTAGAACCCCAAGCTAACCTTAATAAGATAAGAAGTTTCCAGCTAAATGAAAAGGTTACAAGGAAAAAGGAGATCATGTAAGATATGTCATAATAAATGTATGCATATAATGTGCACAAAGGTTTGTGGAAGTCTTGAGAAAAGAAAAAAGCTGCTTCTACAGCACACAGTAGCAAACTAGTTGGACTATACATATAAGGCTCTACATAAGAATTAGCAGTTTCTTCATTGTGACCAACACACTTTCATGTAATGCCACATATCCATTCACTTTTGCCAGGAGTACTTAAGCTGCATGCTGACAGTATTACTTCCACACAGCTTAGAATATTATTACATTCTTTTCTCTTTAAAAATATTTTTTTGATTTATTTATTTGAGAGAGAGAGAGAGAGAGAGAGAGGTAGATAGAATCAGTATGGAAATGTCAGGGCCTCGTGCAACTGCAAACTCCAGATGCATGTGCCATTTTTGCATCTGGCTTTATGTGGGTACTGAGGGATCGAACCCAGGCCATTTAGGTCTTGTAGGTAAGCACCTTAACCACTGAGCAATCTCTCTATCTCAAAATATTATTATATTCTTAAAGGGCTAACTAATGCGAATGAACAACTTCAAACTTGAAGGGTTTTCCTTTTCAAATCTTCTCCAATGACACAAATAAGAACAAAAGTGAGAAGAAGATTCAATCCAGATTTCCTTAAGTATAAAAATAAATATCAAGCACAGTAGGGAGTAATAATAGTAGGTCAAAGAAGAAGCCCCGTTCTGAGAATATTCTTCAGATGGAAGAATCAGGTCTGTTTTAGTTTGTTGATCCAAAAAAAAAAAAAAAATCAAGAGCATTTTGAGCTATTTTAAACTCTAAATATGACATCGTACATATAACCAGGAAGAATTCTGCCTCTATTATTACCTGCTAATTTTAAGGAGATTGGGTTGACCGTCATTAAAAAGCCAGAATTTCTAAGTTTGTTCTACATTAAAAAGCCCCTAACCAGGAAATTCCACATAAAAACTGTTGTGCTGGATGGGGCCACATTTACACTAAAGGATACAGGACATCCCCCTAAACATGACCTTCAATTTGACCTATCCCATGCTTTCTCTGCACTGGAAGGCTGCACAGAACAAGCGTTATTAGCTTTAGGCTCTGCTGCTCTAATGGTTATGAGTCACATTTGTTTTAGAACCTCGCCTTTAAAGCCTATTGCTCATGCTGGTTAATGAGAAATGCCACAATTTAGGCATCAGTTAACAAATCTTCATGAATGTGCAGTCCCTTGACAGCCTCAAAAATTAAAGATTGGTGGAACAAACTGAGACATTCATAAGCATTTATTTAAAAAGCATGGGAGGGTATGAGAACTACAAGGCCAGCTATTACCAAAGCTGACAAAACTGGTGTGAGATCAGCCTTAATACCTACTTTTTGCCAGTTTTTCTTTAAGCTGGAACCTTTCACATATTGTTTCATCATATACCTTTAAAATTACCATGCTATAAGTGAAACAAACAGCTGACAGGTGGAGCTGTTGGCACAACCAGCTTCCTTGTGGGAGATTTCCCATTATTTTAAAATCTCAAATCCATATGTCCTGCATTCTTGGACTGAGCTACCTCCTCAGCACACCCTCCCCCACCAAAAGCATTCTTTAAAAAACTGCACCATAATAAACATGTAAATCTTTTTGTCTTATCCATTATTCTCTCTGTAATATAGTACAACTATTAATATAGAATTTACATTATATTAGGAATTTAAAGTAATATAGACATTATTTAAAGCATATGGTGTAAATAGGTAATATACAATGCATACCATTTTATATAAAGTAGTTGAGCCTCTCTACAGACTTTGGCAAGTGGGAAATTCGAGAGCCAATCCTCCATGGATACCAGGGCACAACTATATTTCTGAGAAAGAGTTATGCTATATATGGTCGTAAGTATGTGTCAGTCACCTTTGAGTGGCAGCTAAGTATGGAAACAAAATCTCTGTTGTCTAAATTGAGAACCCATTGGACATGACCGTGTATCCTTTCTGAGGGGGACTGATTCCCAGGAATTAATATGCTCAACAAATATTTTTGAGCCCCAAACTACTTACCAGGTAGGTACTATTCTACATGGTTATAATGCTCCAGTGAACAGAAGAGATAAGCACTCTGAGGTCAGAGAGCATTCCTTAGTAGAATGTGGAGAGATAGGAAGTGGAAAAGCCCTCCAAGTGGGGCAGACAGAAGGCTACATACTAATAACTGATCGAGTTACCTAGTATTCAAAAAGTGTAACAGGCTATGGAAAACTGCCCCATTACCCAAAAGGTATTCTTGAGCATTTCTTGTAAATCTCCTGGATGTTCAACTTTAGAATACAATTTAAAAGCATTTGGAAGTACTCTCAATGTCTTTGTGTTCCTATGGCTGGAAGCTTCAGGAGCAACCATCTCTATTGATGAGGAAGCCCAGGCTTAGAAGGTCCATGGAATGACTTGAAATTCAATACACGTATTGGCAGGGGTGACATAAAGACACAGTCTCTCCCTGTATGCTTGACTGAAAGCAACCTGTTCAATGGAATTCATTTGCCATTCTTGAAATTGCTGAATAAGAGTTGTCTGCTTCTCTTCTCACCTCAGGGTAGTCATCTGCACAGAGATTTGAGGTGTGTGCATTAGGTTGCAATCCTTAGGAAGTCACTTTGTCCTCCCTGGTGGCAGAAGTGTGACCCTGACATGAACCTTCACCAGCAGTCACAAATTACAACAATTTCATTTTCCTTCTACTTCCTGGAACAGTGGCAGATAAGTTTGGGATGGGTTTATTGACCATGCGAGTTTTTTCTTTCATATTCCTGTCTTTATTCCTACTCTGCATAGAACTTGGACTTTGACATCATTCTCAGAGTCCATTAAATTATATGGTAAAAGAATTGTTTCTTGATAAATATTGGAAAGGAAGAGCATTGAGACAGCACTGCACATTGAGACAGAACACAGTAAACAGAAGTCAAATGTCTCACTACTTGTCTCACCACTGTAATGAAGAATTGCTTGACCTGTTTCCCTAACTGTTAATGGAAAATATATCTCCAGATTTATAGTGTGAATTAAGAGCATAATACTTTGAAAAGTTTAGACTCTAATTACCTCTGCCATTTCTTTTTCTAAAGGCATGTTAGTAGATGAGACAAATTTACCGTTGTTTTGGAGGTTGTTTAAATATGTAGTGTTAGCAAAGTTAGTCTGCTGAAATGAAGGGACATCAGAGTTCCTCTAAGAGGTCCAGCTGAGATTGCTCTTAGAAATTTTTGCTATCACTAAATAGTATGAAAATTGTAGATTCATAATCCCCATATCTATCTACAGATAGAGAAGAAGTAGAGATGCTCTGGAATCGGCATGTGTGTATATGTGTGTGTGTGTGTGTGTGTGTGTGTGTGTGTGTGTATGTGTGTGTGTTTCAGAAAATAGCTATTTTGGGAAATTCTGTACCAGCTTCCTCCTACTGTAAAAGTCCCCTCCGTGAGCCCTAGCTTCACTGAGAAATGGAAACCCATTAGTTACCCAAATACTCTTCTTTCCTTTTGTGTTTCCCTTTGACAACTACTGTCATCAACCATCAGTGTTAATCCATTTTGACATCCTCTCCTTTCCACCTGCTGCCCTCTAGTGGACATGCTGACAAGTAGCATAATAGTGCCCAACCAAAGAGAACGCCTGCTTCACACAGGTCATTTCCCACTGGAGATCCCCACACCAACAGCTATGCCAGGAATCACTGGGGAAATGTCATGCTGTTTAGACACCCTTTGCACACAAGTCATTAGCATCTATTCATGAGCTTCTGTCCATGTTTCAGAAATCTACCTGGAGGACTACCTTTGATGTCTGTGTGTATCTCTCTCTCTTCTTCTACACCTACTTTGTATTTTATTCTACTTTGAGTGTGACATATAACTCAAATATCGCCTCTTGAAAAAGATAATAGCTCTTTCCTTACTTTCTCACCATCTGTGTTTTTCAACTCTTGCAAAAAAAAAAAAAAAAAACCCTTAAAGTTGTAGGTGTTTTCTTTACAGTAGCATAGAAACTTCCAACAAATGATCACGTGACACTGACTCACATGAACAGTGTGAAGGATTAATATTTGGCACAATATATCTGCATCCTTCCTAGTTCCTTTGAGGTCCTGGTGGTCCTTTTTTTTCCCCCTTATTAATCCAGGAGACCCTGAAATTAAATGACTGAAAAAGATTGTGGGAAATTACATAAGTGGAGAAGCTAGAGTTACTGTTCAGGTCTGGCTGATAGAAAGCTCTCTAATACTTTTTAATATGCTAATTCAGTGTTTAGTGACTGTTCACTTGTTCATTTGCTGATATAAAGAGAATAACTTCTGGGCCTAGAGTGATGGTAGTAGGCTCTGACATACCCATTCATTCTCTCTCTCTCTCTGTCTCTGTCTCTCCCTCTCCCTCTCTGTCACACATATACATGCATAATACACTCTGGCTCTCTCAAATAAGTAATAAAATATTTTTTTTATTCATTTATTTATTTTTTTTTTTTTTTTCTTTTTCAAGGTAGGTTCTCACTCTAGCCAAGGCTGATGTGGAATTCTCTATATAATCTCACAGTAGCCTCAAACTCACAGCGATCCTCCTACTTCTGCCTCCCGAGTTCTGGAATTAAAGGTGTGTACCACCACATCCAGCTAAAATATTTTGTAATGATAAGTGGTAAATGATATCATTCAGCTTTACTTATAATGAATATTTAAAAATTAGTATGACTCTTTACAATACCCAGTTACTAAATTTTAATATTTCTACATCTAGAATTGCTTAGTAAAGAGAATTTTTAGAGGTGTCACAGAGGGTAGAAAACAGCATCACAAGAGTGAGCAAATGAACACTGGCATGCTAGTGTTACATCTAATGCTACAGTTGCATTACATCTGTAACCAGTGATGAATGTCTGGGGTTCTAATTCCTCCCCTCCATCTGGGCTGCTTGCAGCATAGAGAACTATTTATTTCAAGCCAGTTGCGCTCTTTGGTGGCCTTCTCACAGTTCTGGAACCTGAATAAAATCCTAGGGTCTTCACATGGCTCCATCAGGCCTCCACACAGGGACTCCAACAACCTTGCCTTTTATTGCCCAGTGATCATTTCCAAAACCAAACTTCATTGCAAATCTAATAACTCTCAATTTTCTGCATTTGTTATGGTACTCATACTATCAGGTGGGCTACTAAGTGTGTTAATCCAGGAAGGAATAAAACCAGCTTTGAAGAGCAGAACACTTCAGCATTCTGGCCCCCTACTTTCAAAAGAGTTAGCGTTCTTCTTGTTGTCTCAATGCAGATTAGCTGAGATTAGCTGTCCCAATCTCAGTGGTTGTAATCTCTCAAACAATGGTAGTCGAACCAGGAGGAATTTCAGCCCAACCATTTCCTTTCTTTTTTATGCCATTTCCATCTTCTCACACCAGTACCTTTCTTCTAAACACAATCCTTCTCAAGTTGTCATGACACAGGTAGAAGTCAGCAAGTCTCTCAAACAAGCTGCTTCTGGCCCATCCAGGCAAAATTCTTTCTTCTCCTTATAAGCCCACCCTACACAGCCTATACTTCCTTCTGTGTATATGTCTTTCAACTCTGACCAGACTGTGTCCATCAAGCTCTGCTCAGAGCACTACAAGGCATTTCTTCCTGCCTATCAGTACCAAAAGGCCAAAGCTACACAGGTTTCTAGCAGCAATAGCTCCACTCCATGAGTACCAAATTTCTGTTGTAGTTACTGTTCCATGATCATACAAACACCTGACCAGAAGCAGCTTATAGCAGATAAGTATTTGGGATTATAGTCTCAAGGGGAGGCTTCATGGTAGAGGGGAGAAATATGACATGACCAGAGGCTGGACATCATCTCTGCCACAGCAGGTAGAAAACAGCAGCACAAGGGTGAGCCAAATTAATTCTGGCAAGTTATGGGTTAATAGACTTCAAAACCTACCTGCAGCAACACACCTTATCCATCAAGGCTCCATTTCCCAAATTGCCACCAGCTGGACCCAAGTATTTAAAACACATTGGTTTATGGGAGACACCTAATTCAAACCACCATAGGGGAAAAGGTTGGGCAGGAGGTATAGATAGGAAAAGTCACATGACTGATACAAAGTAGAAGCCTGTTTTTCCATGATGTATATATCCTGTACTTTTGTAGGCTTTGAGGAAATTATCTGTTTCAACAATCAAGGAAAATCTCATAGCTCAAGCCCTGATATAAACCATGTGGGTACATGCATACATGTGTATGTGTGCATGTGCACTCATCTTCCCTTACTGCATGACTGCCAACCAGCTTGAGTTTACCCTTTGTGTTGGAGCTTTTTCATCCTTTTCCTTTACTGTTGCTTTTTCATTAAAATCTTTCTTAAGAAACATGCCTAACAACCAAGTGATATTTCATATGATTGCTTTTTTTAACTACAAGTCTGTATCATTATTGCAATTAAAATTCATTTTTTAAATTTTTGTTTATTTTTATTTATTTATTAGCAACAGAGAGAGAGAGAGAGAGAGAGAGAAAATGGGTGCACCAGGGCCTATAGCCACTGCAAATGAACTTGAGATGGATGTGCCACCTTGTGCATCTGGATTATGTGGGTACTGGGGAATTAAGCCTCGAACTGGGGTCCTTCGGCTTCATAGGCAAGTGCTTAACTGTCAAGCCATCACTCCAGCCCCTTGAAAGTCTTTCATACAGTTTCTTCAAGTTCTTGAATTAGAATGTATCACATGCATATACATTACTGCCTTTTTTCCCTGTGGTGGTAGAAAATACAGCTTTATATAGATAAAAGAATTAGCTTTGGGACCTAGAACCACTCTTTGCTCTCTGTTTAAGTGCTATGGTAAGAGGAGGTTAATACTTAGGATCCATATTGTATTTCCCTATCTTCTTGCCATTTTTACTTTGTTAATTGCAGGGTGAATAATCTTCTGGAAGTTTCAATACAACTATAAATGCAGCATTTTTTTACATGTATGTCTTGGCTGAGCAGACTCATCCAAAGACCTCAAATGCCTTTCATAGTCTTCGAGCTTTAGCTTGATTTGGGTAATCATTGAGGCTACTAAAAAATCAAATGACAAATCATGGAAATTAAAATTAAATATCAATTAAATCTGTTTTCCTTGGTCTTGAGTGAATGATGCTTTGCTTTCCTTTCTCACAGTACTCAGCTCCAAGGATTCCATCAATCTAATTTTCTCTCATATGTTTTTTGTAATTCATAAATAACCTATAAATAAACACTAAAATATCATAGATATAGGGACTTTCACTTGAGCTTTTTATAAAACAAATAGGCTTAGGTAAATATTGACATTTCATTTTAGTTTTGTTCATCTCAACGTGAATTTTCTGGTGGCTGGTGGCTGAGTTCCAGGTATCCTGTGTTATTCAACCCTATGGCTGGAATGTTCCTACAATTTCACATGTTCTCTTTCTCCAGCCAATGCCCTGAGGAGCTTGTAGTGCATACAGAGGATAGCTACACACTTAATAAGTTTGAAGTTCCAGGATTCCAAAGAACAAATGTATCTATATTTTGTTTTTAAAATATTAAATACCTACACAAAGCTAATGCTTATAACAAACTCAGAGATAAAACAAAGTGGAATTAGAAAGATTGAGAGCAATATTGTTAAAATTTGGATGACAAAGCAGAGGTAAGCAAATAGTTCAGATTTGAATCCTGACTCTACAACTACTAGTCGTTACCTTAGGGAAGTTATTTCACCTCTCTGTGCCTCAGTTTCCTTATGTAAGAAATGGAATAGTTATAGTGCCTAACACACTAAATGGGAGTATTAAATCAGTTAATACATATAAAGAACTTTCACAAACGCTCCATAAATGTAAGGTTTATCATAAAGCTAAAGACAAAGCCCAAAAGAAACGTAGCTTAGAGGTATTCCAGATAATTTCCTTCCCTCTTCTTCCCTCACCTTCTCTGATTGCACTTTGTTTATCTCCCATTTACAGTTGCACCCCCACCCCATTTCTCTTTTCTCAACTTAAGAATAGTCCACAACCATGTTGAAAAGAAAAGAAGGGGTACATACTTTATAGGACCACTTTGTAATAGATAGTCAAGTACATTTTAAAATTGAAGTCACTATATCCATTAGTAATGGGCTTTATGGCAAGAGAAAGCTCAATATTTAGGAAATTGGTTTAAACTTATTTTTCTTTGAGAGAGACAGAGAAAGAGAGAGAGAGAGAATGGGTGACTAGCGGCCTCTCAGCTATTGTGAATGAACTCCAGATGCATGCGCCTCCTTGTGGCGAATGTGTGACATTGTGCCCTTGTCTCACCTTTTGGCATCTGGCTAAACATTGGACCTGAAGGTTTGAATGGCATTCTTAAGCTTTGCAGGCAAGCCCTTTAACCACTAAGCCATCTCTCCAGCCCAGTTTTAACATTTTTAAAAAGTATTTTTATTTATTTATTTTCAATGAGAGAGAGAGAGAGAGAGAGAGAATATCAGTGCTCCAGGGCTTCCAGCCACTGTAAATGAACTACAGATGCATGTGCCACCATGTGCATCTGACTTGCGTGGGTTCTGCAGAATCAAACCCGGGTCCTTAGGCTTGCAGGCAAGTGCTTTAATTGCTAAGCCACCTCCCAAGCCCCATGGTTTTAACATTTTGATGTACTCATCTCTGAATGGGTAATAATTTTTAAAGATGAGAATTAGCTCTATGGCAAAATAGGACAGTTGGGCTTAGATATAAAAGAGGAGCACTAAGGGGTTTCACATCTGCTCTTAGGAAGGAAGTTACCTCTGTAAAGCGCACATCACTGCTGGGAATAGAGCCTGAATCTGTACAGGTAACATCTATGAAATCATAATGAAAGGAAAGATACAGAAGTGGAGTTATCCTTCAGGGCTATGATACATTTAGGGTGTCTTTCCAGACTCTCTGCTTTCACACCTCCTCACCAGGGCCCACGGACCTCAAAGGTCCCCTCTTGCCAGGCCATGAAGAACATCTGAGACAGAGGGCTGGGACTATAGCCAAAGCTGATGAAGGTGCAGAATGTATGACTATAAAAAGCCTAAACATGTGGCACTGGGTATAGCAGATATGTGTGCTGCAGAAATGGTTTATAAATAACATGGAAAGGGTCAAGGGTCACAATATTGACTTGTCTGGTACATGAGTTCAGTTATTCCTGACCCTGACCCCAGAAGGCATACACACTAAAAATAATGCCTAAATAAAAATTAAAGACTAAAAAAGGAGTCCTAATAAAAGTGTCTGTACCTCAGTTTTTTTTTTTTTTTTTCTTTAAAGGATATTTGTTAGTCTGGCAATATTTTCCAAACAAGATCTCCTTGGTTTGGAATATAATAAACTAGAAAACATGCATCTACATTTCAGAGCAAACAAATTAAGAAAATAGTACAAAGCAAACCATTTGAAAGCTTTAAGCTTTTCTAAGGATGGTCTCAGGCAAGGATGTGGCAGAAGTGGGACTATTTAAGGATCTCATTGGAATGGTTTCTTTCTCTCAACCAACAACCCATCCACACTCACATCATCATATTTGTGGACACATGCCTGCCCATTACTGTCACATATCTTTCCAGGAAGGATAACCCACTGGCTAAGGTCAAGTTACTGGTAAGTGGATGAACGTGTTCTTCTTCTTTTTTTTTTTTTCCTTTGTGAATGACGTTTGTCTTTGCTAGAGAGGACTGAGTTAGGGAGACACAGATGATCAGTGTTGAAATGTGCATTGTTTAAAATTGTGGTAATTTGCTTTCTGCTCTGAATCTTACTTTCAAAATGAAATGTGTTCTTTAGGTCATAGCAGATTGACACAGTTTCCTCAGCTATAGGGAAACATCTATGACAGCATTCACTGCTGTAGACAAGGCCGAGGGAGACGCTAGGGAGGCATGCCTGTGTTTTTGCAGTAGAATTTTGAATTCAGACTTGGGAATTTACATTTTCTCCAAATCAAATTGTATTTTGTCCATTGGTAAAATCATACAAACTAGAAATTCTGCACTTTTATCCTCCATGAAGAATCAACACTTTTTTTTTTCATCCATGGATTGATAAATCCATTAAATCTTATAATGATGCCTTTATATCAGGACTGGTTCAGGACTTTTTTCAACCTACCTTTGATTGTCATGCCAAAAGTTCTTCAGCATTCTGTAATTAATTTCTTGGGTGACTTTTTTAAAACATCAGTGAATTCACTTAACTTCATGATTATACAGATCACAATAGTATATTTTCCTCAGAGTCAGTCTGTCCTAAGACATGCTTCCCCTTCTTCACAGAAATTCAGAAACATTATATAGTAGTGACACTATTCTGCACAGTCATCTAGTATTTCAACCATGAAAGGAAAGGAAGTCCATTTCCTATGAAGATCTGCTTTTTAAAATTTTTTAATTAGTTATATACTTTATATGGACATATCATATGTTGGTACCATCTTTTCCCTTCTCCTTGCCCCCATTCTGCTAAGGGCCCTCCTCAGTGGGGCTGCTGGTATTCCCCATGGGTTTGTGGTTTATGTGTTGTGAGCATGGCAGTAAGTCATTGTTGGTGGGGCAATGCCTCTGGATAAACCTTCCCAACCTGTGGCTCTTATAATCTTTCCAACTTCCACCACCCTCCATAAAATTCCCTGAGCCATGGTGGGTGTGTTTTAAGTCTATTTCAGTGTTGAGATCTCAGAGACTTCTGGAGTTCTGGTCTGGTAGATGTTCAGTATCCTCAGTGTCTGTCTCCTTCACCCTGGCACAGGTTGTCAGGTTTGCCACGAAAGCAGCATTCTTGCTCATTGCACCAATTCCTCTGTGGTTTCACCTGGGCCCTGGCTTTGGTCAGAGAGGTGGTTTATCTCCTTGGTTTTAGCTACCTTCTAAAAAAGAAAGACAGATAATGGAGAATGAGATCAGCATAGGTTAAATGGAATAAGCCTTGCTAATTGAGAAAGGTTTTGATGGATGTAGCCCCTCTTTTGGTCAAAAACCAGTGGAATCTTGTTGTTGGGAACCATCATCTTCGTTTCCACAGGATTCTAATTTGGTTCCAACTTCCAGCTATGGGTTCCTTTTGGTCTCTTAGCCGATCAGAAAGCCATTGGTTAACCACCAAGGCTGGGTTCCACCATTGCACAGGTGTGTACTCTTGTCAGGTTAGTTGCTTCTGAATAGCAGTGTCCCCTGCTTGCTCACAATATTGTTGGCCACTTTCCCCCAGTAGCTCATGTAGTACTTTGCAGCATTAAATGTGCTAACCCTCTGGGGAACTGGCTCCCTTCCAGATTCCAGCCCGATCTCTCTGGGTTCTGTGTAGATAGTATGTGGTGACTTCAGCAATAGGGTCTTACCTTTTACCTCAGCCAAGTAATCAAGTGACAGAAGCCCGTTTTGTTTTACAGACCTTGTAGTTCTCTCTGATCAACAGCACAGTGTGGGTAGCAACCAATTTCTAGTCCTGGCAGTTACAGGCCAGAGCCAAATGTTGAAGGTTAGGCTTCATCCCACCCTCTCCAGGACCCTTCTTATCAGGTGATAGTGAAGATATGTGGACTCCAAATTCCCTGCTGTTTCTATTCTAGGCACACAAAAACCATCTACCAATTCATTGCAGAGTGTTGCTCAGCATTAAGGTCAAAGGCATGGCTTTACGAAGTAACCTTTTAAACCAATTCAAACATTGACATGTCACTAATCATCTGTCCTCCAAATATCTTGAGGAATTATTAGTAGCTTACTGTGCTATTTATGTTTTCAGTATCTGGAATGAAACTCACCTGAACTTGTAATTGGCTTTGAAAATGTGCCCCATTGGTTTGTTGACTGTTAACTTCAGTTATCAGTTATTATATATTCTCCATACCTCATACTATTGTCTTGACTGAGAAAATAGTTCTATAAAAGTTTCTCAAGGATGGTGTGGCCACACATACCTCGATCCCCAGTGCTGAGGGGGTGGGAAACACAAAGAGTACTGTGATTAGTTGGGCAGTTAGCCTGAACAACAACAAAAGAAAAGGGAAAGAAAAAGAAAAGTGAGGTCTGGACTCAATGAGGAACTTCATCTCAAAGAAATAAGGTGAAAGAGCAACAAAGAAGGATACCCATCACCCTCCACATGTATACACATAGGGCACATGCATACACACACACACACACACACACACACACGCACTGAAAAAGAGTTTCTGTTTATTATCTCTTTCTTCTCTGAGTTGAATCATTTTTTGCTGTTTTCCTACAACTTCAGTTTTTGTGAGACGAGACAAATGTATCACAGCTTATAACCTGTCTTTTAAATGGAAATATTTCTGAACAATATAATATATTTTCTTTAAAATTTTTGTAAAGAATGTGTATGGTGTGCATGTATGCATTTTTTGTATACACTTGGCTTCAGTCTTTTCGTTCATCCTGCATAATTAAAAGATTGTTTGTGCCACATGTAAGGGAATGAAAAGCTGCCCACTCGTAAGAGCTAAGGTAGAGAAGATTCCTTTGAGTAATTAAAGGCTTCAAATAAGTAACAAGTCATCAAATTATAACCTAGATACAACAAATCATAAGAGTTGTTACTATGACTGGACAATATCCAGTGAACTAAATGTTCAAGTAGAGAAGTGTGATGTTGAGAAATCCAAAGCCAAAGTGTGCTGGAGGGAGGTGAAAGCCCTTGTGAGTGACTAGAATGCTACAGGCAGTAGGAGGCCATTGGGAAGTTGAGGAACAGAGAGGTAACACTAATGGTTTGATTCATTTGGGCATAAATATTACTTGAGAAATATGCTACATGTCTGGCATCACCTCAGCTTTGTGGTAAATGAGCAGAGAAATGCACAATGAAAGTATTAGAATAAAGGAAAAACGGTTCTCTCTCAATTTTAGTTGGGCCAGTCTATGTATGGGTATATTGTTCTGTTCTGAACACACACCAATCACTTAGAATAATAAGCTACAGATCAGATCTACTTAAAAATGTGTTTCAAAATTATAAAAAGAAATATTCAGAAACAGTCTATCTGTAACAATTTAAAAACTTAAAATGGTAACCAGAGAGCAAAGGCAGGTGTTTATGTGAGGAGTGTTTGTTGAAACTGGTGTTTTCCATCCACTTATGGAGATGGTTTTATTTTCTTCATTCCACTGCACTTGGCCTGTGGTATGGAGAGGATGGCTCTGTTAGAGCATGGCAGAGATACAAATCAAGAAACTGGAATGACCATTCGACATTCACAAGTTACTGTCCCTCTTTTATCTTATTTTATTTATTTATTTTTATTTTGGAGAGAGACACAGAGAGACACAGAGAGATAGGGAGAGGAAGACAGTAGAGATGGGCACACCAGCAGCCTCTCAGCCACTGTGAATGAAATCCAGATGTGTGCGCCCCCTTGTGAGCAAGTGAGGCATTGTGCCCTTGCATCACTTTGCATCTGGCTAAACGTGGGACCTGGAGATTGGAACTGATGTTCTTAGGCTTAGCGGGCAGGTGCCTTAACTGCTAAGCCATCTCTCCAGCCCTTACTGTCCCTCTTAAAAGTGACCACAGACCATACGGTCTTACCACATATTCAACTTGAAAACTTAAAAATAGAATTCTGTTACAACTAATTATCCAAGTAGTCTTTTAATGTTGATTAATTAATTAATTTGAGGGAGAGAGAGAGAAAGAGACACACACACAGAGAGAGAGAGAGAGAGAGAGAGAGAGAGAAAGAGAGAGAGAGAGAGAAAATGGGGATGCTAGAGCCTTCAGCCACTGCAAACAAATTCCAAATGCATGCATCACCTTGTGCATCTGACTTCTGTGGGTCCTGGGGAATTGAACCTAGGTCCTTTGGCTTTGCAGGCAAATGCCTTAACCACTAAGCTGTCCCTCCAGCCCTCTCCAAGCAGTTTTGATATGTTAACTCTGCTATGACAAATTTAATATTGTAATTAAATTGTATATCAAAATTTAATAACATAATTATCACAAAAGAGCTAATTATGATATTAAGCAGTATTATTCCTAGCAATATGATTATTGACATTCTCACAGATGACTTTTCTTCAGGCTTAGAAGCACAGTATGTGAGTCTAGAACTGACAAGGAGGCCCACAACTGAAATGACATGTCTCCTTGCCTTCCTTTCCTATTGTATTTCCTTACCCAGCTCCATGTGTTACAGGGACTAAGAGTGATTTTCCTTATGTAAGCCTAGCTACTTGGTTTTTGTTCTACACAGTAACATTCAAGCTGAAGAGAACTCCCTGTTGGCCACCCACCTCACAATCTCTAAAAGGTAACATTGTGAGAAAGCATTCCACAATAAACAAATGTATGTTTCCACAATCAAAATGAAAAACACTTGAGCTAAGTTGTCTGCCCCATCCCTAGCTAGTGGAAAAGAATGCAGAGAACTCTGATCATTTAATTAAGGCTTTGGCAGAGGTGGAAGCAGCTGTAGTGCTATGGAGAGTTATCTGTAGGAGCTATACTGGATGCTGACAGCACACAGAGAATGCCCAGAAATGGGGAAGACAAGTTTTCACCCTTGGTCAAAGCTATGGCAACAGCTGGGTTCAGTAATTGTACTTTGGACCCAACTTCAGGCATTCAGCTCTCTCGTGGACCTTGCTCTGTCATTTCTCAGACTGCCTTTCTCTTGCAGGACCGGGGGATGGGATGTTAAACTGTTCCACTTTTACTAAAGCATAAATGTTCTTCTTATAGCTGCCACTGGAAGACATGGAAAATTAGTATCTCCTGCTATCCTACAGGGTTGGGGAAATTTTTCAAGAACTTTTCCAATAAACCTTAAATGTAATGTCTAGTAGCAGTCATGCAGTTGGCAAGGCTGTTTTCAGCGGTTAAGGCGTTTGCCCGCAAGGCTAAATGACCCAGGTTCGATTCCCCATGACTCATGTTAGCCAGATACACAAGGGAGCACACATGTCTGGAGTTCGTTTGCAGTGCCTTGAGTCCCTGGTGTGCCCATTCTTTCTCTCTCTCTCCCTCTTTCTCTATCAGATAAATAAACAAAAATAAAATATTTTTTTAAAAGCCTTCAAAAGCTCTCTTCTCCCATTTTCATACCCTCTCCTGCCCATCCAATCCAGTCCTTCCCACTGTCCCTCTGTAGACACTTCGGTATAGCTCCTTCTCAGGCCTGCCCTTCCCAAAAGAGCTCTATGTCTTCCAAGACATACTGGAGTCTTAGGCTGTTGACTAGAAATAATCCGATATTCTGAGATAACACTGAGTGTTATGAATATAATAAATCTCTCAAGGCATGTAATTTTAATTCATCCAAATGAACACATTTCCAATGGTAACATTTCTTTTGTCCTGTATGAGTTTCTGAAGATAAAGTCCTCACAATCAGTCATTCTTTTGTTTCTTGTTCTGTTCTGTTTTGTTTGTTGTTGTGGTTTGTATGGATTTTGTTGTGTTGTTGTTTTTGACTTAGGGTCTCACTGTAGCCCAGGCTGATCTGGAACTCATTCTGCAGTACCAGGCTAGACTAAACTCACAGTGATCCTCCTATCTTAGCCTCATGAGTGCAAGATTTCAAGGCATGCACCACCATGCCTGGCTTTTGTTTGTTTTTGAAACAAAGTCTCATGAATCCTAGGCTGACATCAAACTCAGTATGTAGAACTTCTGATCTTCCTGCCTTCACCTTCCAATTGCAGGGATTACAGGCATGTGCTGCAACACCCAGGTTATGCAGTTTTGAGGATCAAATCCAGGGTTTTTTTGCATAGGTGAGTATTCTATCAACAGAGCCACTTCCCCACCCAGATCATTCACTTCTCTATGGGTGAATTCCTCCTCTGGCTTTCTAAAGCTGTAAAATTCAGCCATTTTGTCAAAGAAAATATTGATATTTATTGATAATTTTTATGTATATGTAATTATTTTTTCAACATTTAAAATTTTCTTTGAAATCAGTGAGAATTGAAAATGAGATTTTGCACTGGAGTAACATCTCAGCAGTTAAAGGTGCTTGTTTGCAAAGCTTGATGGCCCAGGTTCAATTCCCCAGTACCCACGTAAGGCCAGATATGCAAAGTGACGTGTGTATCTGGAGTTCACTTGCCATGGCAAGATGCCCTGGTGCACCCATTACCTCTCTCTCATTCTCATTCTCGTTCTCGTTCTCTCTCCACCCTTCTCTCTCTGCTTTGTGTATATATATATATATATATATATATATATATATATATACATAATAGATTTTATTGGCTATGATTTATGTTGTTAAACCAACTCATCAATTAAACTGAAGGTATCTATTGACATCTCTTGACTTTAGAGAACCTCTGTTGACCAAAAAATGTGAAATAACACCCACTAGGGCCCAGAAAGCATTAAAGAGAAAGCGTTTCAATTAAATATGAGTACCTATCACTGCTATCCAGGGAACCTTCTCCAGGGAGATCACTGTACACAGAAGAGGCTCAAAACTCATCAAAGCAGAAAGTCAGAAGCTTCCAAGAACTCAACACTAAAGACTTATCACATGCCCTCCACAACACAGAGAACATTGTGGAAGACGGGGTGAAAGCAATGTGAAGAGCCACAGGGTTGGAAGGTATATTCTCAGGCATTATTTTCTCAAAAGAACCAACTGATGTATTCATGACCCCACAGTGACTACCAGCACCCATTGAATTAGGATCCTCAGGGAAATGGAGCAGGTGGAGAAGGGACATAAGAGGATAACCCAAAGGGAATACAACCAATTTGCAATGTGTTCTTATATGAAAATTCCCAATATGTACATATTTTTAAATATGAAGTAAGTTTTGATGGGCAGGTGAAAAAGGAGAAACTTCTTTGTCCCCTAGGAGACACAAGGTAAGGGGAATGACTTCTAAGAGTCTCTATAAAGGCCAAGCATTGTCCAGGGGAAAGCTTGTCTCCACTCTCAACATTTTGCCATAAATATATAGTTTAAAAGCAATAAATGATGGGGACATCATTCTAATGAAAAAAGTTAGTTAATTATGCAGGTATTATTTGTTGTTACCAATTCATAAATGCTGTGGAAAGTACTTACACTGATCAATATCTGACTCTGGTTTTGACCTGTGCCATTCCACACTGTCATTTTCTTGGTGGTAAATGCCTGTGTCAAGAATCAGGTGTTTACATGACATTTAACAAACTGCTTCCTATGAAGCAGACAATCAATAAACACTTGTTCAATGGATAGACATAGCCTTAAAATTTATTTATTTATTTATTTATATATTTATTTATTTATGAGAGAAAGTGTGTGTGTGTGTGTGTGTGTGTGTGTGTGTGTGTATGTGTGAAAGGGGGGGGGATGAATATGGGTGCTCCAGGGCCTTCAGTCCCTGCAAACAAACTCCAGATGCATGTGCCACCTTGTTCATCTGGCTTTACATGGGTTCTGGGCAATAGAAGCTGGGTCCTTTGGCTTTTCAGGCAAGCATCTTAACCACTAAGCTATCTTTCTAGCCCAATAGTTTTGTTTTATTTTGCTTTCTATGTTTTTCTGAGGATGCAAAGTATTAAGACCAGGAAAGTTCTATTAGAAGCCCTTATGTATAAATGCTGATGTCAGGTTCTATTTTTGCATAAACAAATGTAGTCAACTGATTTTCTGTGCGTTTACATCACCGCACCCGTAGTGCGGTGTTGAGCATGGGACAGCTGAAAAACAATGCAGCATGGTCGCTGCTGTCTTCCTTCCCTCAGTGGATCTGAAAACGCAGAGGGAAAGAGCTACCCCTTGCAAAGACCAGACTGTGCTTAAAGTATCACAGAACAAGTGGCTCAGCCAAGGGTGCTTGTGAAGGCAGTGCCCCAAATTGCAAAGCCTGGACAGGAATGTGCAGTTAGGCTCGAGAAATATGCACGTTTCCCACTTGTGAGGGAATTCCCTGGGCTGGAAATAGATAGCGATTTCAGATCCAATCTCTGCTTCCTCTTTTGAAGTGAATAGGCCATTAATGACTCTTGAGGCCCTAAAATAGTGTGGGATCGCATTAATTGAGAACCATTTGAAGTTTAAAGATAAAAAGGGGACAGGATAATAAACACGTTTCAAATGAGAGCTCATATGTCCAGTCGATCCTCCCACTCAGGCTCCACCCAACATTGTGCCAGAACCATCTTCCGAATGTTAAAAGAAATCTCAGTGTTCTCCAATTACTTGCTTCTATTTGGAAACTCTTGTTATTGGAATTTTCCTACATAACTTACCTAAATAGCTCTTTTATTTTTATTTATTTATTTTTTTTAATTTGAGAGAGAGAGAGACAGAGACAGAGAGGAAGAGGCACAGAGAGAATGGCCATGCCAGGGCTTCTCAGCAGTTGTGAACAAACTCCAGACACGTGCCCCCCTTGTGCGCACATGTGACCTTGTGTGCTTGCTTCACTTTTGTGTCTGGCTAAATGTAGGACCTGGAGATTTGAATGGGCGTTCTTAGGCTTTGCAGGCAGGCACTTTAACCTCTAAGACATCTCTCCAGCCCTAAATAGCTCTTTATGAATTTTGTTAACACTTTTGTCGATATCATGCTCATAAAAAATCACATATCTAAGCCTGTTCTGTCACTTGAGCATTATTCATTTCTGGTCTGCAAGTTACCAAACCTTTCCCTGTAGTATCAGCTTCTGCAACCCTCTGACCTCCTTATGTTACCTTTATTTTCTGAGTAATTTGGTCATATTTGGAGGTAGAGTTGGCTCTTGAGTCCAAATCATTCCACTTGACATGGTATAAGTGCAGCTCCTTTACCAGTTAATGTAATCCTTGGTTTAGGAAAAAAATTTGGACTTAAATAATCCTCAATGTTCCCATGGCTTTTTGAGCCCTTTATGTGCTTTCCTTTCCTTTCCTCTTTCTTAAAATGCAGACTCCTTTGGAAATATTATTAATGTCTTTACCAGTATTATATTTAAGCCAACTTTCTTTTCTTAGCTAGTGAAATATCAGTGCCAACCATGGATTCTCTTTAGAATGATCACTTTGGTAAGAAGAAAGCCTCAGACAGAGTGCTGTAACTTTTAGAACCTGCTTCTATACTTATTCATCTATACACAAAGTGCTACCCAGATTGTTTTGTCTAAGAGCCTCTTTGTTTATCCTTTCAGAATTATTGACTATAACAAGAAGTTTTGGTGTTGGATTTAGTTATTGCTATTTACTATATTATGAATTAAGATAGGAAGTGTCCTCACAGTCATCACGTGTCATGTAGCATGTAGACAATTCCACAATATACTCAGGAAAGAAAACATTAATAGAAAAATGATGTTTTAAAATCACTGTGGTAATAGTTTGGCTTTTTGAACCAACCATAATAGAAAATATTCATAACACCTTAACGTCTAATCTTACATTCTAAGGCCCAAAGTAAATAGTAATTGGTGCAGCTAAATTTTGATGTAACTGCTTCTAGAATGGTTTAGATTTATCAATCAATAGAGACATGATAGAAAGAAAGTAGTAGGATAGGTCGACAAATAGATGGATGGTTCGACCACCAGGCTTTTCAAGCAAATACCTTTAAACCACTGGCTTCAACCCTTATCAGCCCTGCCAGGCGTGGTGCAAATACCTTTAAAACCAGGCTGTAGGAGGATCGCCATGAGTTCGAGGCCACCCTGAGACTACTAGTTAATTCCAGGTCAGCCTGGACCAGAGTGATATACCTTGAAAAACCAAAAAAAAAAAAAAAAAAAAGAAGCAGCCCTGTAGAATGTTTTACTATAGTCTCAGGAATGATGTAGATCTCCCTGTTCTTTTTTACAATGGTCCATGAGTGAAATGATATAATGATATGTGGTATAAATGCTTGGTATGGTAGTAAAAGCTCTTTCTCAGACTCCTGTCTGTTTTTATCTTATCCCCATTATAAATCCTGTAACTGTTTTCTGGTTTGTTTGGGCTACCAGAAAAAGAACTGAAATCCAGCTTATATTGATTTGTTATTTAGGGCCCATTTGCATCATTGTTACAATGCAATTTTCCTGAAGTTGATACTTCCTTTCTAGATGTTATTTTATCTTTGATTTATTTTTTATTATTCTTAATTATATGTCTCTTCAAATGTTTCTTGTGCATTTGATCTTCAATGGGAATGAATGAATAAGTAAGGAAGAAAGAGATGGGATCCAGTTGAGAAGGATTGCTGGAGAACCTGGCAGGATGCCAGCTGAGTGGAGTAGCTGTATAATATTTCATTAATGTACTTGATCTTAAGTGGACAGGAAGTGGGTTGATGGAGAAATGGGTGTTTCTTTCTAAGAGAGATTGGCTGTGACAAAGGTGCAGTTGTGGAGTGAGTGAGTGATGTGCTAAGCACAGTAAGGGGATCTGCCTGTGGCTCCAATGCTCATTGCCGTATTGTGTTTTCCTTTGATTGAAGAGGAAGCTGGGCACTCTAGAACAACAGAGTAATCGTTCTCTATTAAGGAAAGATTCTCACTTCAGTTTCTAAAATATATTAGAAGAGAGAAAATCTAAAGGCTGAGAGGTCTGTTAGAAGAACGTTCTAGTGGTTCATTTAGAAGTAGAGTAAAAGAAATTCAGGTGAGGGCAGGAAGATGCTTTCAGTGGGTAATTCTTAAACCTCAGATTTGAGCTTAACTGACAAGGTATCCTTTAAGTAGCACACACCACTCCACTATCAACCAATTCCAGTTCAGCCTGAGAGGCCCATGTGGAGCTAGGACATCACTTAGGAAGCAGTGGAGGACGGGTAGGAGTAGCTGAGGGATCCAGAGAGCAAGGGCACAGACTGCTCATCTAGACTGTGTGAGGAGAATTATTGCAATGATATGTCAGTTGATACTTAACAACTGTTCTTTGGAGAAAGAATGGAGGCACTGATTTGAAGCATTTGCTGATTTCCTTGGTATAATAGTTCCATCTGGCCAATTTTCAGTGTAACTGAAAGTGAAGTTGAGAAGTAGCCCCTCCCCCCCATTATATCATAGTATGTCCATCAAAAAACTATTGTAGGACTGGAGAGATGGCTTAGCGGTTAAGCACTTGCTTGTAAAGCCTAAGGACCCTGAATTGGATTGTTTTCTTTAATTTTCTTTAATCATCATCAGAGAAGATGTTGGGTTTTTTTTTTATTGTTTTGTTTTAAATGCAATACATTAGGTGTTCTCTCTCTCTCTGTCTGTCTCTCTCTCTCTCTCTGTGTCACATGAGTGGGGCATATGCATTGAGGATGATCTTTGGTGTCTTCCTTTATTACCGGCGACCTCATTTTATTTACTAAGACTTTCATTTGGCCTGGCTTTCATAAGGTCTCTTATTTGGACCGGCTTAGACCAGGGATCCCGTCTCCGATTCCTGAGCACTGGGGTTACAGAAAGGCTGCTTCCCCCTTCAGGGGCATTTATGTGGGGGCTGGGGATTTGAACATACTTGTGCAACAAGCACTTTATGGACTGAACCATGGCCCCAACCCAAGACTGAGTCTTTAATGTTCATCAGGCAGCTGTGAAGAGGGAGGGCAAAGATGAAAGGGAGGTATTCCTGGCAGAGGAAGCAGGAACGACAAAGTGTAGGGTATGGAAGGGCTTAAATGGGTAAGTGTTGTCCAGTGACTGGTAGCGGGGCAGAGAACAAAGAGAATTAAGCTTCTTTAGGTCATTGTCATGGCAAGGAATTTCTTATTGGCAATAGAAGGCACTTCAACTAAACAGAGGTTTTGGGTTTTGAATGAATTAGGAAAACACCCCTGAGCACTACTCCATTACCCACAGATTATGAATAAAGATTTCTATGTTAATGTATGAAAAGCTTTACTGCTTGAGGTTTTATGTTAACACCAACTCCTTTCAGGGCTTGCCTATAACCTGTTCTTAAAGGGAGTGTTCTTAAAGTCAATGAAGTAATTGTACAGCTTATAAATGTTTGAAAAAAAAAAGAAAGAAAGAAAGTATACTGGAATTGGATCTTCAGTGATGACCACTGCCCAGCAGTGGTCTCACATCAACAGTTATCCCACTTCTTTCCAAAAGGTTAATTAGAAAAGCTGTATACATGTAATCTAGACACTCTTTGAGCGTTTAAATTACGTGTCTCCATCCTCTTCAGTGTTAAAGATAATGTGGTGCACGTATATAACTGAGTCCCTGAAACTGTCTTTCAGTTTGCATACTGAATTTTACAAGATCCTCATTCTTCCTATAGTTCTAGATTTTTCCTTTTCTTGACTCTAAGAAATATTTCTATAAATTAATAATTTTGAAAAAAATAAACATATCGAATATCTCTTAAAGCAATTATTTCTCCTTTTTTGGAGTTTGTTTTTGTTTTTGTTTTGTCAAGGTAGGGTCTTGCTCTAGCCCAGGCTGACCTGGAATTCACTATGTCGTCTCAGGGTGGCCTTGAACTCATGGCGATCCTCCGACCTCTGCCTGCCGAGTGCTGGGATTAAAGGCGTGCGCCACCACGCCCAGCTTCAATTATTTCTTTTTAATAAGGTACAGCTACTTAATAACACCTTAACCAGAAAAAAAAGTTAAATGGATAAGTCAATGGGGTATGAAAAATATGAAACAGAAATATGAAAAACTTCTGTAGGCCAAAGGTTCTCAGAAGAGCTATGTTCCATTAACACACACACACACACAGACACAGACACACACACACACACACACACACACACACACACACAATACATTACTCAATGCTTTGGGTTACTCAGTTTTGCAAGGAGAAGAAAACAGGCGTAGTGTAAAGTTGAGCTCCTTGCTGTGATCACTGTGAGGGGCAGTGGACAAAGCTGTCCTGTCAGAGACTAACCACTTATTGCAGCTTTGGTCTGTGTGCCAGTCACTGGAGGAACTGACTGAAACAGGTTAAGTTAAACTCTTTGACCCTAGACTGGTGTCAGAGTTGGTAAAAAATATCAGATAAGAAAGAAAATTTGAAAAATCCTTCCAACATCCCATTGGAATTGGCCCACAGGGCCGTGTGAACCAGAGAGATCTTATCATCAAGGTCATAAACTGATGTTCTCTGAACAAACCCAGCTAAGAAGTGTGTTTTGTTTGGCTCATGAAAAATGTGTTATGAAGCTGAGGTAGTTATCATTTAAAATTTAAGACTTAGCAACAAAACAACACTCCTTTCTGCCATTTCTTTGATGACTTAGACTAGCCTGGGCCTGTTGTTCTTAAATAGTTACTGGAAGTTAGTGGCCAACTGTCACTTGAATGGAGAGGATATATATATATATATATATATATATATATATATATATATATATATATATATATATATATTACTTTCTCACAATTCTCTTCCAATCTACTTAGAGCATTTTTGTTTTGTACTTGGTTTCAATGGGTTGGAATCATATTTAAAAATTAACAGCTGGCTTAGCAGTTAAGGCACATGCCTGCAAAGCCAATGGACCTAGATATGATTCTCCTGGACCCAAATAATCCAGATGCACAAGGTGGTGCATGCATCTGGAGTTCATTTGCGGTGGCTGACGGCCCTGGTGGAGTACATTTAAGGTGCTACTATACATGTAACACACAAACATACTTGTATGAAAATTTCCTCATGTAACACCACAATACCATGTACAATGAATATATACAATGAAAAATTCCTCCCACCCCCTTAGTTTCTACTCCACCCCACACACTGTGACCCCTGCCCCACCCATACACTCAGATCCTGCTCGCCTCCTCCCAAAATTCAACAGGTCCAGCATGAGCACTTCCCAGAACACCATAACAGTCCTAGAACTTGACAGTGTTAGGCTAGCCACTTAGTTACAAGATGGTGAAAAGATTCATAAAGTTCTAGAAAGGTCTATGGAGGAGGTTTGCAGGTTGGGATACTATAAGGACATTGGGCTGGTAGCTTCCTACCAACTAACATGGAAGTATATAAAAGACCTATGTCTCGGATGGGGTTTCCAGACAAGCAAACAGGGAAGAGAGGTTAGCATGAGGAGTGTTTATTAGGGAGCCCACAGGGAAGAAAAGAAGCTGCACAGCAGGCCCAATGCCAGTTTCAGCTAACTCCATGAAGTGCCCCACAGCTAGAATGACCCTTCGTGTTCTCCCAGATCCAGGATGGCCAGGACATTCTGCCTGATCACTGCATGCATTGAATGGAGGAAGGGTCTTGCCCATTAGGAAGGTATACCTTCGCCACTGAGATAGTCCCCCAGAGGAACGAGAAATTGAAAGCTGTTGGCCTGGGGCACCCCCACAACAATAAGCCTTCTTGAACAGGATCTGGACAGCATGTTCCAGCATGGCCATCAGTTGTACTAGAGTTGACAGGTCAAAATCAACTCGGCCTGCAGCACTGGGGATGGACCTAATTCTTTAGGGTACCCAAGCTGTGCCTTAAGTTTGAACTATTTCAGAATCAAGTGAGCACTCTTCCTGAATAGGGCAGATGGTAAGTGTTATTCTCCCCCAGATATTCAATGACTGTCATTCAGTCTCAGAAGAAATTGTTTCCGTTCTCCATAGCTTGTCAGCTGTTACCATTCTGTGTCCAGAAATTGTAATCTTCCTGTTACGTCTCACTGTAACCCAGGAAGGAGTAGATTTTGAGAATGCCCAGAATCTTCCTCTTTTTGAAACCATAGCTGCACTGTGTTTACTTAACAATGAGTAACCCCGTGTCTTAAACTATGGCAAGTATAACTGCTATTATAACTTACTACTTTTCTGTATTTGTTTCATTGTAATCTACTCACAGGGACGTGGCCGCTTTAAAAAAATCTCACTCCATTATCATAGAAGTAATGATCGTAAGGGATTTTAAGAACCTTGACTAAATAATAGATAAACTTTTTCTAAGTGGCTCTGAAGTACTTCTCCTGAATAAGAAAGTAAACTCAAAACACATCAGCTTGTTATTTTCCAAGGTCTTATTAAAGCATTAATACAAATGGAATTTTCCTACTGCTCACTGGCTTTCTCTCATCCCTGACAGGATTAGCATCATTAATCGCTAAAGCAGTATGTAATTTATTAAAAGGATGTGTAATGTAATTATCCTTAGATGTCAAACACTAAAGAAACTGCTACTATTTTAGTTGTTCAGGTTCTTATCTTCCATGCCTCTCATTCGGTTTTTCATTTATATCCTTATATAAGTTTCACATTTAGTGAAACTTATTAGGTATCAAGCCTTCTTCTTAAAGATGTTTGTAGCTCAAAAATTTTCTTTTCTCTAGTCTGAGAATTTTAAATATATAAAAATAAAGAGGGAATGAGACCAACTGAGAATATAAAAAATAAATTTGACATTAATACTAGTCAGTTTCATATAAAGAATTTTATTGACCTGTGTTCTTAACTATTCTTTATTATGAATATTTAAGGTTTATAACATGATGTTTTATAGTTTCTAGAATCAAGCAAATCACTATCTCCTTAAATAACTATGTTTTTTGGAGAATATTTGCTCTCAGCAAATTTCAACTATAAAGTACCGTATTGTAATGCTGCTTTTTCTGCTCTATATCAGGTCTGTGGACTTATTTACTCTACATAACTAGAGCATGGTGATATTTGAACTACATCTCCCCATTTCGCCCATAGACTCTGTGTTTAAAAAAATGTATTTATTTACAAGCAGAGATAAAGAGAGAGAGAGAGAGGGTTAGAGAGAGAGAGAGGGTTAGAGAGAGAGGAGGTTAGAGAGAGACAGGGTTAGAGAGAGAGAGTCAGAGAGAGAGAGAGAAAATAGGCATGCCAGGCCCTCTAGTCATTGCAAACAAACTCCAGATGTATGTGCCGCTTTGTGCATGTGGTTTTACTTGTACTGGGGAATCAAACCTCGGTCCTTAGGCTTTGCACTTTTTCACTGTTGAGCTCTCTCTCCAGCCCGATCTTTTTTTTTTTTTTTTTTTTTTCAGTGTCTAGACATAAGCGAGGCAATTATTTTTCTTCCTCTGTCCTCCAAGTTTACTTGTGCTTCCCTGAATGGAGATTTCCTTTGTTTCTGATGTATATTCCATGTTTTGTTTGTCACCGTATTTATGGGTATATTCTTCAGTTGTTTCTATATCTCAGCTATTGTGAATTTTGCTGGATTGGATATGGAATGCAGAAATCTTTATGAGTTGTGATTGCATTTCCTTTGGCTGTGCCAGTTTGTGCATGATAGTTCTCTTTTGTCACACCCTCAGCAGCAGTTAACTCTTGCCTGTTTGATAATAGCCATGGAGACCTTGTGAGATGCTACTTCATTGTTTCTTTCCTTTATATTTCCCTTATGATTAATACAATAGAGTAGCTTTTCACATATCTCTTGGACATTTTTTGAAAAAAGTTTCTTTTGTCTTTTTTCCATTTTAAAATCAGGTTACCTATTATTATTAGCTATGTCATTGTATGAGTTTCTTATTTATTTCAAATATTAACATGTTATCTGATACATACTTTGCAATTATTTCCCCTTACTCTATAAGCATTCTTCTTTTGCTGGTTCTTTTCCTTTGCTTTATAGAAGCTTTTAGTTTGTTGTATTTCCATTTGTTTAGGTCTGCTTTTCTCAGTTGAGCTTTTTCTGTGATATGTCAAAAAACTTGTTAAGCTAATTTCAAGATTTATGTGTGTTTACATTTAAGAGTTTTATGGTTTCAGATCTGTTTTTCTATTAGATGTAAGGTAGGGTGCAATTTTATCCCTTTGCATATGGACATCCATTTTTTCCCCAGCACCACTTGATGAAGAAGCTTTGTTTCCCCTTATGTATTCAGCATCCTTATTGTTCAAAATTACTCATCTGTTTATGCTTGGATATATGTTGAGTTTTCTATTCTGTCCCATTTTATGTGTATCTGTTTTCATATACTACTATTATACACTGGTTTCTGTTGCACTGCTGTGCTGCAGTTACCATCTTGTTGCATCCCAGTTATTTACATGGAACCTGGGGAGATGAGTTCAAGCAATCTCATACTCTCTCAGGGCTTTATAGCCACTGAGGCCTCTCTTCAGCAATTATGACTTCCTTGACCACCATTTTATATGACCTTTTATAACCAAGCCACAGTCATTTTAACCTTTCTTCTCTGTTCTTTGCTTCTAGTTCTTGTTACAAATGAGCCAAAACATGAACAAAAGAGAGAGGATCTTTGCTTTTCCTAAATGGGTCTTTGTTACCCATTCATATTTTTACTACTACTCTTTTTTGTCTTTTTAGATAGAGAGAAAGAGAGAGATCTCACCCCAGGACCTCTTGCAAACAAACTCCAAGTGCATGTGTCATTTTGTGCATCTAGCGTTATATGGTTAATGGGGAATCAACCTGGACTCTCAGGCTTTGGAAGCAAGTACCTTTAACCACTGAGCCATCTTTCCAGCCCTCTACTACAATTCTGATCTTCTCTGTTCCTACTAGAATCTCTGATACCGAGCTTAGAGAGTCCCCGGGCTTCTCCAGGTCATAACTCCAAACTTTTCCAAATTCCTCTCAAAAGCACTTCCAGTGGTTTAAGAACCACTTGGTCTACCATTTCCCTGATTTTGATTTTCTGTGTTGGATTTGTTCATCACCTTACCTTATGCTGTTTTGTTTGGAACATGTTTCCTTGTTTATTCATTTTCTTTGACTACTATCTGGGCTGTTTCTGCATATTAGATAAGCATTCATCTCTCACCCAGTTGTCAGACTGGCTGGCTATTCAGTAACTGAACCTCTTCAATCAGTCTGACTGTAGATTCTGGACACCTTACAAACTTTTTGTTTATTCAAACCACCATCTTGGTGAATAGTGACCTTCAAGATATAGTGTGTCAAATCATCAGTGCCCCAAGGAAGGGAAGGTTAAAGTCTGGCCCTTGAAGAACAGCTAAAAACGTTAAGCAAATGGATGGTCCATTTCATTCTTGCATCAGAAATAAACTGGCAGCTGGAGTTTATGTCCCCTTTACCTTCACTGAGCCAGGGAGAGGCTCTGTGGAGGATGCTTGAACTTCCTTTCATACCAGACACCCTGTAAGCCCGTTGCTTTGCTCTGCATCACCCTGCATGGCTATTAAATGGTGGGAACCATCAGCTACTAGAAACAAGTGGTTTCCTTGGATGTTTAGTTTTCTCTGCAAAGCCATGAAGAAGGAAGCATTGTGGGACAAGGCCACATGCCTATTTTAGCCTCCTGGAGGACTGGATTAGTTTTCTCTGCCAGCTCCCAAATGTGGGCTTATTAAAAACTTGATCCATGGGCAAAAGTGGGGCAGTTAGGATATTAAGTATATACGGTCAACCTTTTTCCATGGGGAAAAGCAAGGGGTGCCTACTTGTTCTGTGCTGAGCTAGGGAAAATAGATTCTTAGACCTGCAAAAGACCACCTGCTTGTTTTCTGTGGTCAGGGGAATCGTGAACACCAAGCTCCAACATATTCCAGAACTAGGTGACTCAGAAACCGGTCCTTCGAATGGGAGCTAGAAACATTGCGTATTTAACAGGTGGACGAATTCTATCATAAGAGAAGATAAAAACATGGTTTATTGCTGGAGTGAGCAAGGGGAGATATTTATTTATTTATTTATTTATTTATTTATTTATTTATTTATTTATTTATCAGAAAGAGAGAAACAGAATATGGGCATACCAGAGGCTCTAGCCACTGCAGACTAACTCCAGATGCATGTACCACCATGTGCATCTGGCTCATGTGGGTATTGGGGAATCAAACCTGGGTCCTTAGTCTTCATAGGCAAGCGCCTAAACCACTAAGACATATCTCAAGCCCTCAGCCACTAATTATATGGTAATGTGTACATGATGGTGCAATTTAGTCAGGAAGAATGCATGTAAAAGAAAGCATTTAATTTGGATCTGGAGAAGGCAGTGGAATTTCAAAAGACAAAAAGAAGAGAGTTCTTCTACTATGGCAAGAATAAACATTGTATGTTAATAAATGTGAGACTAATAGAAGTTTGAAGTTGGTAAAACTTACTAATAATTTTTCTCCTAAAAATTCTGAATGCTGAAAGCATGCAACATTTCTTCCTACTTCCAAGATTCCCTGGCAAAGTGACAGCGGCAAATATTTTTATTGCTTTAAAATTGAGGTGATTAAATTTCTCAATTATAATTTGGAATTACTGTAATTACCTACTGGCAATCTAGAAGTGTCAAAAGAGTTATGAGTTCAATCTAAAGATGGAAATATTTGCATTGTCTGGCAGTGGGGCATGAACAAACCATTTAATCCACAGTTTCTCATTGATCTGGCTAGCTTATTACCACCATCCTATCATACCAGTTGATGTGAAAGTTCTTTTTAAAATATTTTTTAAATTTTATTTATTTGCAAGCACAGAGAAATAGAGAGAAGAGAGACAGATAGAGAGAGAATGGGCAAACCAGGCCTGTAGCCACGACAAACAAACTCCAGACACATGGGCCCCTTGTGCATCTGGCTTACATGGGTCCTGGGGAATCAAACCTGGGTCTTTTGCCTTTCAGGCAAACACCTTATCCACTAAGCCATCTCTCCAGCCTGTATTTTTTTTTTCATTTATTTGCAAGTATAATGAAGAGAGAGAGAGAGAGTATATCAGGGCCTCCAGCCACTGCAAATGAACTCCAGAAGTATTCACCACTTTGTGCATCTGACTTTACATGGATACTGACAAAATGAACTCTGGTCCTTAGGCTTTGCAGGGAAGTTCCTTAACTGCTGAGTCATCTCTCCAGCTCCCAAAGTCTTTTTACAAGTTGTAAGACAACATAAGTTCTAGTTGGTATTGTTATCCTCTCCACGACTTCATCTTAAAATATAAGTACTCTTATGAAATAAAATTGGGGAAGGATAGATGGCTTAGCCAGTAAATTGCTTGCTTTGAAAGTATGAGAACTTGCATTTAACCTCAAGAAACTACATTTAAAAAGCCAAGCATGGTGGTGCATACTTGTATTCCCAACATTGGGTGGCAGAGACAGGTGGATCCCTGAGGCTCACTGGCCAACCAGTCAAACCTGCTTGGTGAGTTCCAGGCCAATGAGCTACATTGCCTTATAAAAAGTGGATTGTGCTAGAGAGGAGCAACACCCAAGGTTGTCTTCTGGCCTCCACACACATACATACCCATAAATACACACACACATACACACATACACACATACCTATACATACACATTTAAAAAAGGAGAATGAGGAACTCTTCTTTATATTGTGGGTTCAGATTCTTTACTAATCAAAAGGTAATTGTTGAACAATATGTTTTACATTGTAAACAAAAACCATCATATTTCTATGAAATTTATTTAGAAAAGTCTAACTGATCTAGCTTAAATTAAATTTTATGTAGCAGATGTGTAAGCTATACTTTGACTATAGAAGATTATATTATTTATAAGAAAGGTAAAAGTTTACTGACAAAGACATAATAATGTACTTATTGATCAAAATGTAAAATATACTTTTTGTGGCCTGGTGGCCAAGAATGTTGAAAGCTACTGGTTTATAGTATAGTATTAAAATACGAAACATTCACTTCACATTTTCTGAACCCTCAAGTTTAACCAAAAATAATACATGAAATTAGGCATGGTATGCTACATTTTTCTCCTCAAGTCTGTGGCTAAAATTCCATTTCCACTTCTATTTCCAAGTATGGGGGAGATCAGGCATGTTCAGTGTGGTAAGGCCATGAAGCGCCCAACTATAGAATACAAAAGGATGGTTTGTGTCCATCAGAATCTACATACGTCTCGGAGTCTGTCTGTTGAGGCATCCAAACAACAGGAGATTTTCATTCTTACTCTTGCTAAAAACTTACTAGATTACTTCATGAATAGCTGCATTTAAGACAACTTCCACGATTTATGCTTAGGCATTCTTTTAAAAAATATTATATACATCCACACACACACACACACACACACACACACACACACACACACACATATTTGCAAGCAGAAAGAGAGAGAGAGAGAGAGAGAGAGAGAGATAATGGGCTAACCAGGGCCTTTGCTACTGCAAAAGGACTCCAGACCCATGCACCACTTTGTGCATCTGGCTTTATGTGGGTACTTGGTAATTTAACACAGGCCATGGCACGTTGCACGCAAGCATCTTTAACCACTGACCCATCTCTCCATCCCATATTTAGGCATTCTTAGAGGTATGAAGGTATCAATACATGACATTGGCATTATAAAATAAACACTGCATTTGAATCAAATTATAGACTCAAATCATGAAAGTTATCTTAAATGCAGCTTGCTGGAAGTGTTTTAGTAAGTGTCTTAGAGAAAGAACAGCAGACAAAAGCCTCTCATTATTTTCCATGCATCATGCAAGAAGATTCTGAGACAAGATACTAAAAAAATATTATTGTCAAAGTATAATACCTCAATAAGGTATTATTCCTTCATTCTACTCTACCTTGCCTCTTAGCTTTTACTAAAACTCCATTCCATTTCATCATTCTGGGTCTAGGAAATACAGGGAAAATGCAAAAGGTTTAACTGAGATGATCAAATTAGTATATCAATTTTAAAAAGAAAAATCGATGGAATTATGAAAATCAGCCAGGGCTGGTGTAGAACTCAGGGCTAGCAATAGCTGAGAGCTCTTTGCCTGCCCCCAGACCAGAAAGAGCACAGCCCTGATGAGACTGTGAATGTCACAAGCAACCCATGTGAGCACCCATGTAGGGAAGTAGGGAGAATTATGGGTGGAGGACATGTGCCAGTGTTTTCCAGGGGCTAAGCTCAACTGAAGGCAGAGGGCCTTGAAATCAGGTGATGCTGTGTATAGAGGTCAGTCTCCTGAGGCACAGAGCTGGGGAGATGAAGATGGAGAAGGGGTCTGGTATAGCAAACAGGGAGAATCAGCAACCCATTTTATGAATTCTTATTTTTTAAATAACAGACAAGTCAGGCATAGCGGTGCATGCCTTTACTCCCAGAATTTAAGAAGCAGAGGTAGGAGGATCACCATAAGTTCCAGGCCAGCTTGACACTACATAGTGAATTCCACATCAGCATGGGCTAGAATGGGACTCTATCTCAAAACAGTACAACTAAAATTAAAAATAAAAATAAATGACAGACATGCAGCTCTTTGGTGGAAAACAGGTTTTCTTCCTTTGTTTCCTAACTGCTGAAGCACTCTCTCTTACTTGATCAGCTTATTAGCATGTGCTCAAAAGAGAAAAGGGGGAGGGATAGCATTAGTGAATTAGAGGCATAACTTCTCTAATGAACCAAATGCTTACTTGAAGAAATAGCTAAACCTACATGTTAAATTAATTTTTGAATCTACATCTAAATGATATACCTGGTTTTGCAGCTTAAATTTTTTGAATGATTTTATTTGCCTATTTATATGTGTGTGTGTATGCATGTGGAAGTCAAAGGACAAATTAGAAGTGTTTGTGCACCACATTCTTTGACACAGTCTCTTCTCGGGCAGTAACAAACATACTAGCTGGCTCCAAGTCCTGTTGTTGTAGGCACTTTGGGATCACAGTTGTGCCTACCAGTTTGCATCCAGCTCTACAGGAATCATGGGAAATTGAAACCAGGCTGGCAGACTTTGCCAGATAGCACCTTTAACCACTAAGTTACCTCCACACCCTGCAGTTAAACTTTGACAGGAAGATGACTCTGAGGTGGAGTTCCGTGGACAGAATATTTAAGGATCAACACTTGTGGGAAGAGTTCTCACCTGCCCCTGACCAGAAGCTCTAGAGCTGGAATGTTCCTTCAAAACCTGCTTTCACCTTGACTGATGACAGCCAGACTGTTTTTTTTTTCTTTTGAGAGAGAGAGACAGAGACAGAGAGGAAGACAGACAGAGATGGGTGCGCCAGCAGCCTCTCAGCTGCTGCGAACGAAATCCAGATGCGTGTGCCCCCTTGTGGTCAAGTGTGGCATTGCGCCCTTGGGTCACTTTGCATCTGGCTAAACGTGGGACCTGGAGATTGGAACCAGCGTTCTTAGGCTTAGGAGGCAGGTGCCTTAACTGCTAAGCCATCTTTCCAGCCCCAGACTTTTTTTTTAATTGACAACTTCAATACTTACAGACAATAAGCCATGATATTTACCTCCGCTCCTCCCCCATTCCCCTTCAGGACTCCACTCTCCATCATATCCCCTCCCTCTCTCCATTAGTCTCTCTTTTAATTTGAGGTCATCATCTTTTTCTCCTATTAAGAGGGTCTTGTGAAACATCTCTATCACACCTTCCAAGGCTCAGGGTCCATTGTGGAAGAGGTGGTAGAATGAATTTAAGAGCCAAAGGAAGGGTACGAATCCTTACAATGCAACTGTCCAGACAGAAATTGTCCTTGATATGTATGAGCTCGCAGCCCGACTTTTGTACTCACCATCAATACTCCATTGGGAACTGAATGGAAGCTGTGCCAAGAAAAAGCACACGCTGGACAAGTGTGTTTCTGGGCCGAGGCAATCCTCGAGGGGCTAAGATTTTTACTTCCTTCCATGAAGGGAGATCTGGGCACATGTTATGAAATCCGTCAGACCTTCTTCTGTACAATATATTTTTCTCTTAAATATTTGAAGTAAAAATTTCTCCAGGTTTTGAAAAGCCTATCTCCTTTAAGAAAGGAAAGGATGTTAATAGTTGTTAAGAATTTAAGATGGCTTTAAAACTGTAACCCTCTCTCAGAATAAAAAGTTGCATTTTTTCACCATTTGCTAAGCTTTACTTAGTTTAAGGCTGTGCGTTTCAAACAAATAAATAATTTACCAATTAAATAAGCATAATCTTCTTCATATTAACTGCTTTGTCACCACGTTTTTTTTTTTCTTTCTGAAAAGTGGACTATGAGAAAAAAGGTGCATTTTATCAAAACCCATTATGATCCTTGTGGGTGAGGCTTGAGGTTTTTTGCTTCATTGATTGATAGCTTTTGTTGCAAGTATTGATCTCTTTAGGCTCCCAGAATGCCCAGAACTCAAATGATGGGAAATACATTTAAATGCAACTATTCATAAAGTCTTTTAGTAATTATCTTTGAGCAAGAACAACCAAATAATAGTCTCCTGTTGTCTTTTGGTGCTTTCAGTATACAGGTTCTGAGATGGGGACTAAAAACCTATAAAAAATTCAAGTTGGGCTTGAGAGATGGCTTAGCAGTTTAGGGGCTTGCCTATGAAGCCTAAGGATCCAGGTTTGATTCCTCAGAACCTGCTTAAGCCAGATGCACATGATGGCACACGAGTCTGGAATTTGTTTGCAGTGGCTATTCTCCCTCCCCATCTCTCGCATAAAAAAATAAATATTTTTAAAAGATATTCATGTGGTTAAGAATTCAATTACAATTTTGTCTCAGTCTATTTTATGTTAAAAGGATATCCCATAGTGGGATATTTATAAAGAAATGTAGTTTATCCAATTCTCAGTTCTGGAGGCAGAGAAATTCAGGATTGCGTATCTATATCTGTGAGGATCTTAATCTGCATCATAGCATGAAAATGACCCGACAGTGGATGAGCTGCTATAAGAGTGGTAAATGGGTGCACATGAAAGAGAAAAAACATAAAAATAATAATATAAGAGAAAGGAAATGTCTATAGGGAGACCAACCCAAAAGCACAGGAGTATAAGGAAAGTATGATGAAGGGAAAAAATAAAGAAAATTAAGAGAAAAGGCTCTGGGTGCTGAGGCCTGCCACAGATCCTTCCCTGGCAAGCAAACCATTAGCATGAAGTTAACCTGAATGTGAACCTCTCTAATTCCACTAGACATTCTTCTTGTTGCACAGTTTGCCAGCCTTTTTAGCCAGTGCATGCACTTCATTCTTAGAAGAAAAACAAAGCTAAGGGTCTCTTAAGGTCTAATGTTTTCTGGCCTCTTCTGCTAGTGAATGAATAATAGAAGTCATTTATTTTTCTCAAGATGTTGGGATTCTTGGATTGCTCAGTTTGATTACTATGTTCACTTGGATTTTTCTAAGATGCAGATCTGCAAAATATTTACAGGGGGTGGTTATATATGTAAGAAATTTGTTAGGGAAACACCTGTGATGGAAAAGGCCCAGGGAGCTGAAGGAAGTTGGAATGCATGTCCAGCCCTATGAAGAAGTAAAGAAAAGAAGGAATCAGTGAAAACAGGAAAGAAAGAGGAAGGCACGAATAAAGGAAATGGGAGGGGAGAGAGAAAGAGCCTTAGCAGAGGGCTGCTGAGAATATTTCTGCAAAGATAACAGAAGCCACTTGACAGAAGTATCCCCACTCTCCCAAGAATGGGCTGTCTGGGTGTCTATGCAATGCTAAGTCACTGGCTGCATGGGTTTCAGAGCACAGAGGCTCAGAGTATAGGCCCTATCTCTCTACCACAGGAGATCCGAGAGACACATTTTCTTGGTCACTAAAATAGTCACTAAAGCTTTTTGGGGGTGATAGATTTACCAACATAATCTAAGGTGTATTTTTTTTTTAACAGATGAAGAAATGCATTGATGAAGATACATTATGAACAATTAGATTCATCTTTCTAAAACCCAAATAGTATACAATTTCTGTTCTTGGAAAAAGTTCAGTGTTTTCTCCTTGCCTTTAAATATGTTAAACCTTTAGTTTGTTTAGGCATTCCCACTGGCCCATGGTTATACAGAATATGACTAAATTTATAGTTCTAAAATACAGCTGTTGCCTCTAAAATTCCCTAGCCTAATTGAGTCTCCCACAATCTAGCAGTTACTCATCTTTGCAACATTAATTACAACTTTACCCTGTACCTCAGTTCATTTGTTATTTCCCAGATGACTCATGCTTATCTACCACTGTATTTTGCTTATTCTGCTCTCTTTCCCTAAATTCATTAATCATGTTCTTCCCATGAGACAAGCCCTGCACATGGAACTGACTATATCTTAGGGTACAGAACAAAATGTCAGCCTTTTGTGAGGTCTGACTCTAGCAAAAGAACAGTAGAATGATGGGCAGGTGAGGAGGCAAGTGCAAGATGACAAATGACATAAAAAATGGGAGACAAGAGAATTAAAGAAGGATTCTATTTTAGTATTCTGGAAGGAAATGGAATTTCAGGAGAATGTGGATGAAGAGGGAACAGTCGCATAAAGAGCTTAAAGCCAGCAGATGCTGGTGCTGATGCTGTCTTCAAAGTCTTTCCTGACTCGCTTCTTAGACTCATGTACAGTATGATATCATAGGAAGTGTCACACAGATCACACTGTTGTTTAACATTTTGGAAGGTTACTCAGGAGTCCGATTCATCTCTGTATCTTGGAATGTTCCTCATCCTGAATTCAACATCATTATATTGATTTTACTACTCCAGAAATGTTTTAACAGTAGAAAACTTAAAAAAAAAATAACAAGCATGCCAGCTTTAACTAATAGCTAGTGAAAATACATAGATTTATTTTCAGACAAAATGAATATTACTTACATAATAATTTCTCAATTTATTTTTTTAAAATTTAGATAGTTCTCAAAAGCAAGTATTTGGAATATAATAGCTTTGGGGTCAGAAGTGACCCAATATCCACTTAACGTTTTTATTTTTAACCTGTAAATATAGAATGTCTTTAACATATGCTGAAATTTGTAAATGTTTCATAATTTGACCTAATAATTACAAGTCTCTATCCTATAGTAAATACTCAAATTCTACACAATTTGCCTCTACATTCTTTCCTTGGCAAGAGATATTTGTTGCCATTTTTAAGAACTTTAAAATTCAGTTTTTAAATTTTTTTTGGAGAGAGACACAGAGGGAGAGAAAGAGAGAAAGAGGAAGATAGATAGAGATGGGCGCACCAGCAGCCTCTCAGCTGCTGCGAACGAAATCCAGATGCATGCGCCCCCTTGTGGTCAAGTGTGGCATTGCACCCTTGCATCACTTTGCATCTGGCTAAACGTGGGACCTGGAGATTGGAGCCGCTGGAGATTGGAACCAACATTCTTAGACTTAGTAGGCAGGTGCCTTAACCGCTAAGCCATCTCTCCAGCCCGGTTTTTAAAAATTTTATTGATAATTATCGTACATGTACATAATGTGTTTTGAGCATAATATCCTACTACTACCTTAGGTTGTTCTCCCTCTCTTTCCCTTCCACTGAACCTCTTCTTTCCATCAAGTCCCTGTTCTATTTTGTTGTGGTTCTTTTGTGTTTGTCCATCATATATGATTGAATATTAGTGGGTCCAATATATTGTACAGGTCTTATGAAGGTAACAACCACCACAATAAATGCAACAGCCACTTCATGTCTGAAAGACAGTGTTCCAAAGCACTCCTACCCATACTATGGCTTAATATTCTTTTCCTCCTCTCCTTCTACAATGTTCCCTGAGCTCTAGAGGATGTGTTATACATGTCTCATTTAGTGCTAAGTAGTAAGTGACTTATTCTCAGCACTTTGACAAGTTTTGAGTATTCCCAGTGGTTGATGCCATCTGCAAAATGAAGCTTTTCTGACAAAAAGATAAAACAGCACTAATCTATGAGCATAAACATAAATATTTAGAAAGCAATTTTATTGGCACAACATATTGCACCAAACAGCAATATCTTCCACCTTAGAGCCTATGATCTTTCTAGCATAGACTTTTTTTATATGGCCACATCATGTGTTGGTACCAATATTGTATTTATTTATTTTGAGAGAGAGAGAAGTGAGAGAGAAGGGGAGAGAGAGAGAGAGAGAGTGGGCATGTCAGGGCCTCTAGCCATTGCAAATGAACTCCAGATGCATGTGCCACCTTGTGCAGCTGGCCTTACATGGGTACTGGAGAATCAATCCTGGATCATTTGGTTTTGCAGGCCAGCTCCTTAACCACTAAGCCATCTCTCTAGCCCCATCATACACTTTTGACTAGGTTTTTAATATTCAGCATGAATTCCCTCTTGTGAAGCAGTCATCAAATCTATCAGAGAACAGTTGGCTGCTCTCATAACTGTGATGCCACTATTGCATCCGTGGGCATACCTTCCTTGGCTGGCAGTTGTATAGGTTTCATGTTCCACTGCTGGTTAACATTGTTGCTGACTCTCTTCCCTATCAGCCTGAATATCACTTTTCAGCACTAAGATAGCTTGCCAGCAGGAAGAGCATTCCAGCTCCCCTCCAGCTTGATTTCTCTAGTGCCCTACAACCAAAACATATGATGTCTTCAACAATAGGATCTTATTATCTAAGAACTTAAAAATTCTTCCCTGGCCTTTCTCTCTTGCCATCTTCCATTCTCCCAGATTACCCTTCGCCTACTTCCTCATACACTCAGTTCCATATTGCCTAGATGAGGGCTTTATTTTGCAGAACAACAAAACATCATTTTACATTATCAATTATTCCCGTAAAAGTAAAAATGTATATATATGTCTGTTTCTAAGTTTTTACTTCTCACTTCAGTGGTTTCATTTATCATAAACAGTGCCTGTATTTGATAACTTATAAGTAAAAAGAAAGCTGCCAAATATATACAGTGTATGCTATTTTTACTCTGGACTTTATTTATAGCTCATACCTCTGTCTTCATGATATCAAACTTCTTCCCACCCCAAGCCTCAGTTTATAATAGAAAAGTAACATGGTAGATGAATGATAGGTGAATAATAGTTCAGGAGTCTATGAGGAAATGAAGATAGAACTCTAAAGAGGCCTCACAGACAAGGCAGAAATCTAGGTTATATTTTCAATAAAGGTGCTAACTATTTCTGGGGCTTTGATCAGTTCATTCATTAACACTTTGGACTTGGTCATTTTATCTATAAAATTATGCCTCATTAAGCAATGTGGTCCCCTAACTCTACTCCTCAGTAATTGTTAGTTTATTTCATTCTGTTTATTGACTTCATTTACTGCTATCAGATTCTAGTGATGATCCAGCCAAAGATATCTAAAAACAGAAACATCCAAATACTTTCTCCATTGCAAGGCTTATGAGTGTGAGCTTTAGCTCCTTGGTCTGGCTTCAAATTCTAGTTACTAACCACATGTGGGACATAGGGTGAATTACTCAGTATGTCAAATGTTACTTGTGTGTAGAAAGAGAATGTTTGTTATATATCTTGTATATATCTAATCCAAAACATGAGATCATTTTTGTAAAGTACTGAAAGTGTTGTGACTGGTCTATTTAAAGTCTTATCAGTATTTTACACATTAAGTATATTTGAGCTCACACAAGCATCCAGAATAAAGCTGAAAATTGTTCTCATTTGTGAGTAAAAATTTTCCAAAATGGCAAAATTCTACAATAGGGAAATGCTCCATGGAAAAGTAGCAAGGAAGCAATTTATCAGTTAATTACTTAGTTGGAGAAGGAAATGTACTTAGCTGTTATGATAAATTATTATCCTGAATGAAGGATAAAGGACAAAAGAACTGGAGGTAAGGAAGAGGTAAGGATAAGAAAGAAACAAATGCCAGGTGTGGTGGCGCACGCCTTTAATCCCAGCACTCGGGAGGCAGAGGTAGAAGGATCCCCGTGAGTTAGAGGTCACCCTGAGACTACATAGTGAATTCCAGGTCAGCCTGAACTAGAGTGAGACCCTACCTCGAAAAACCAAAAACCAAAAAAAAAAAAAAAAAGAAAGAAAGAAAGAAAAAAACAACAGGCGTGTTAAAACATGAATGACTCTGCAATGGACCACAGTCGTGGCAACAGTTCACAATCATCAGAAGTAGATACGTTTAATTTCCTGAGTGGAAGCCCAGAACACATACACAGAGACCTAAGTCCTATTTCAAAAGCAGTTGGAGGACAAAGAGATTGGCATGGCTGGTGTGCAAACTGTAGTAACAGGATTTATAGAAACTCCAGAAAAGAAGCTTTCTGGGAAGATGAGATATGACATTAAGTGGACCTAGAGTTGCAAACCTTGTATTGCATAAATGTTCAGTTTAAGAAGCATGTTGAAAAATTCAGTTAGCTTTTTCATAGTATATTTTTAAATATTTTAAATATTTTATTTTATTTATTTTTTATTTGAGAGAGAGAGAAAGAGAGAGCGAGGGTGAGAGAGAGAATATGGACACACCAGGGCCTCCAGCCACTGCAAATGAACTCCAGATGATGGGAATTGAACCAAGGTCCTTGGCTTTGCAGGCAAGCACCTTAACTACTAAGTCATCTCTCCAGCCCATAGTATTAATAATTTTCATAATGGCTGGGGCGATTGCTCAGTGGTTAAAGGCACTTTCTTCTGGCCTGGGTTTGATTGCCCAGTACCCATGTAAACCAGATGCACGAATGGGCACATGCACATGGAGTTCATCTGCACTGGCAAGTGCCCTGGCATACCCCCTCTCATTATTTCTTTTAAGTAAATAAATAAATATATAATAATTTTAATAAATATAAGTGATTTACCAAACATGGAGGATGAATATTGGACACTCTTTACAACAGTTCTTTGGTTGCTGCATAAAATGTGGTCCCATATGTATAGATAAAACTCATTTCTGGGGCTGGAGAGATGGCTTAGCAGTTAAGGCACTTGCCAACAAAGCCAAAGGACCCAGGTTCGATTCCTCAGAACCCTCATAAGCCAGATGCACAAGGGGGTGCACACATCTAAAGTTGTTTGCAGTGGCTGGAGGCCCTGGCATACCCATTCTCTCCCTCTTTCTCTCTTTCTCTGTCTCTCTCTCTCTACCTGCCTTTTTCTTTCTCTCCCTCTCTCTCATATAAATAAATAAAATAAAATTTAAAAAAAAATTCAAGAAGCTGGATGCTGAAAGAACAAGTAATTCAACCAACAAATGGACAAATGAACTGTACCAACATAAAAAAAAAAAAAAAAAAAACCTCTTCTGGCATTTGGATATATAAGGAATGCACAATGCAGAATTAATAGTGCAGCATCAGATAGCAATTCTGTTAGTCAGTATTAGTTGATATTGAGAAATAGTGGAAAGAATAGGAAAATTTCCTGGAGACAGTACTTGCTATGCTCTGGGCTCTGATTTCTGGACCAGGACATCTTTGTGGTTGTGTGATTTTGATCTCTACTCTTCTTACATTTTTTTAAAGATTTTTATTTATTTATTTATTTGAGAAGGGTGGGGAGAGAGTGAGAATGGGCATGCCAGGGCCTCTAGCCCCTGCAAATGAAATCCAGATGCATGTGCCACCTTGTGCATCTGGCTTATGTGGGACGTGGAGAATAGAACCTTGGTCCTTAGGCTTTGTAGGCATGTGTGTTAACTGCTAAGCCATCTTTCCAACCCCATTTGTTGTTGTTTTCATTTAGTTAATTAGTTAGTTTAGATTTTCAATAATATATAACTCTTGGCTGTTACAATTAATGGCAGTTCAAGACATCAGGCTGAATGAGGATTTAGGAAGTTATCTTTCCTAAGTTAAATTGGAATTACACTTGCTCTCAGAGTGATCTGACTCTAGGGTCTGGCCCACACAGAGTTTCTGATCAGCATCTCTCAGCCCATTCAGCATGCAATGTATCCCTACAGTCCTCCCCACTGTCTACAGAAGCTTGCTATGTAGACCTGTAAATGAAGCCTCATTTACTCACAAAATGAAGCAAATCATTCTCAACTTGCTCTTCCAGATAGAGCTATTTTGAAGTCAAAATAAAAGTGTGATATCATCTATGACTATGCCCATTTGGCATTTCTCCTCTTTCACACCTTCCCCATGCACTTTCCAGGGGCCTCTTCAAGGTCTACTTTATCAATGTAGGCTTCCTAAATTCTACCACCTTTTACACATCCCAGCCAAATCCTTGGCCTAGTTAGCAATCATTGGGCAATGTTTCAGGAAGGTGTTGATATAATACTTTGTCAATTCTGACTTATCCTATGTTACAATGTGTGTGTTTTTACCTGCCTGTCCCTCGCCAATTAAACTCTAATCCATGTGAATATGAAGACTTGTTTTATAGTTATCATTCTCGTAGCCCTGGCATCTTTTATTACTTAATCTATTTGATGATTGACTGGACACATAAGAATCATCTGATAAATGTCTTTTTAAAAATGGGCAAGTAATTTCCTTAGTAATGCCCACTTGCCAGGTACCGTTATGGAAGCCTATATAATTTGGAGGGCATTATTTAAAAAGGCAACAGGAAAAAAGTTGCAAATTATTTTAGAAATTTAATTTTGACGTTATCTTGAAGAAACAAATGAGCCTTTAAAATTGCTTCTTGAAAGAAGACAAAAGAGGGAATAAATGAATACATAAATAAATGGCATGCCTAAACACCATCAAATATGGAAATGATGCAAAAGGTTAGCACAATCTGTTTTTCTAAAGTGAGGGACACTACAAGAAAAGGACATCTGGCTGGAAAATAAATTGGCATTTCAAAGTGTAAATGATTGAGCCAAGTGAAAATTTTATAGGCCAAATTGAATTTTCATATGTCCAATGACTTTTGAAAACTACTTGTAACCTGGCTTGAAAGATGTTCTTTTGCTCTGTGGAATAAGCAATTTGTAAGCTGCATTTGGGATCCAGACCAAATGTTGGCCTCTCATTTCTCAAATGACAGTTTAGTGATCCCAGCTCAGAAGTTCCTCCAAACACTATAAAATTAGCAGCATAAATTTAGAACCAGAGTGTAACTATGCTTTATTCTCTCCAGAAGTAACATGTGAACTTTCTTCCTATGGAATTCTGTTCAATGCTTCATTCCATATGTTATGGTAGAATTTTCATGAAACCGAACAGGCAAAAAAAAAAAAAAAAAAGCCCCTTTCATTGCTCATGTGGAAGAAGTATTTTCAGAGTTTATAAGAAATGTAAGGATGTGGCTTATGATTAAGAAATAGGAAAGAAAACAGGCAAGTAAAACCTTCAAGAAAAGTCCTAAGACTGCATGGTACATATGCATAATATGAGGAAATTGGTAAAATGCAGATCCTGATTTGGAAGTTCTAGTTTGGTGCCTGAGATTCCTAACATAATCTGGGTGGTAGTGGTACTAAGGTGGCTGGCCGAAACTACATTTTGAGTAGCAAGCTCACAAGAAATAAAGATTTTGAGCCGGGCGTGGTGGCGCACGCCTTTAATCCCAGCACTCGGGAGGTAGAGGTAGGAGGATCACCGAGAGTTCGAGGCCACCCTGAGACTACATAGTGAATTCCAGGTCAGTCTGGACCAGAGTGAGACCCTACCTTGCAAAACCAAAAAAAAAAAAAAAAAGAAATAAAGATTTTATTTTTTTGCATGGGGATACATTACTGCTGTACTCTAGATTACAATTTCAAGGAAACAATTACGTTTTCAAGGAAACTAAGAACAACTGATTTTTTTGAGATGGTCAAAGAGAGAGAGAGAGACATAGAGAATGGGCACACCAGCAGCCTCTCAGCCACTGTGAAGGAACTCCAGATGCATCTGCCCCCTTGTGGGCAAGTGCAGCATTGCGCCCTTGCGTCACTTTGCATCTGTCTAAACAGAGACCTGGAGAATCAAATAGGATTCTTAGGCTTAGCAGGCAGGCACCTTAACCACTAAGCTATCTCTCCAGCCCCACTTCAACACTATAGTAACACAATAGTAAGAATGTGTTAGTAGCCATTTAAGATTTCAAATGTGGCAAGAGTTTTTATAGATACACTAATTTATGCGTTCTTCCTGCTAAGCCTTTTTATTTTCTTGGCTTCAGGGGTTTTGCATTTCTAGAAGAGGATTTTTGGATCCCACCCCATCACAGGATTGTGTATAGATAATGGATGAGAGTCAACATTTTTGGACTTAAGGAGAATTGGCACTCAAGGAGATAAAGGAGAAAATCATTGAAGACTGTATCATCCTGACACAAGAGTAGGAAAGAAGTTATAGTGTACCAGTTACTATCCCATTGCTGAAAATAAATACCTTAACAGAAGTAGAATAAGTAAAGAAGAGTATTTCTACACAAAGCAGAAATAGCAGAAGGTTTGGAAATAAGGAATGGATGAGGAAATGAGGCCCAAATTAGGGAAGTCATGTTAAGAGGGAAAGAGAAAAAGGGATGAGTTTATAAAAAATACTTAAAAGAAGGAAAGAGCCTAATGTATATTCTGGCAGTTAGAATGATGGATAAGTTCTGTGGTCAACTTGATCATATTAGGAATCCACAGACTTTTCTCTTGCATGGGTCTCTGAGGTTGCTTCCAGGAAGGACTGAATGGAGGAGGAAGTCCTTCCTCCAGAGTGGGTGTCCCTTCTGGTGGTGGGCTTTAGGTGAGGAAGCTCTGGGAGGAAGTCCATTCCTTTCTCCTCGCTTCGCTGCCGGTGCTGCGTGCTGATGAGTGCCCTCACTTGCATGTGCATCTATGCTGTTCAGCTCTCCTTCTTCAACATTGAAACCAAGCTTCCTCAGCCTTCCAACGAGGACTGAAGACCAGTAGCTCTCCAGGAAGCCTTCAGGCCTCCAGTGCCGGCTTGGAACTGCTGAGGCATTCAGCCACATAGACTGAGCAGCTTTCTGAGTTCCTTGACTCTCATATCGGAAAACAGCCATTGTTGGATTGCTTTAAGCTAAGCTAATTAATTCCATTTTAATACCAATCCATTCTATTGGTTCTGTTCCTCTAGGGAACCCTAACTAATAGAGCTGGGAAAAGGGAAACCATAAGCAAGTCCAAAAATTTAAGTGTAAGGTTCCAAACTAGTGATGATGTGTTACTTCTAGGGAAATGAAAAAAAAAAAAAAAAAAAAACTTACTTCCTAAGATGGGCAGAATGACCATCTCCTTGTTTCTTCTTTGTGCTTCTGTCCCTAACTATGCATGAAAGAAGATAGCTTTCTCTTGTCTCTTTCATTTCCTATCATATCTTTTCCAGAAAATCATTTACTGTTGTATTTTTGGAACAAGTAGCCTACAACTCTTTAAATGTGTTGCAAATAAGGTAACATACAGAAATGACATAAGGACCTCCATTACTACAGGTCTCAGGGCTTCATTCATGCATTTACCCATTCAGCAAATATTTATGAATGTCTACCATATATCAAGAAAGTAGATGGGCTGGAGAGATGGCTTAGTAGTTAAGGGATTTGCCTGAGAAGCCTAAGGACTCCTGTTTGAATCCTCCAAATCCATGTAGCCAGAGTCAAGTGACGCAAGCATGCAATTTCATGCATGCCCACAAGGGGGAGCATGCATCTGGAGTTCGTTCACACTTGCTGAAAGGCCCTGGCACACACATTCTCTCTCAAAAAAAATTAAATAAATAAAAATAAAGTAAATTATAAAATAGGAACATAGACATAAGTAATAATAAATGATTAAATATTTCAACACAGGGGTAAACTTAAACCACGAAGAAAATAAAACATAATATCCTAGAAGTGGCTAAGGTCAGTTTTAGATTGTTTGTTGAGATAAAATATTCCTGGGTTGATATTTGAGTGAAATTTAATTAAGCCAGTTACACAAAGAACATTCAGGTGGTAGGGGCAGAAAGGACTCAGGCTGATTAAGCTTGGCACATTTAAGCACTAGGGCATAGCAGTAGAAGATATTGGCACAAGAAATTGGCTAGGGCCCCTTTTGGAACATATCAGTCAAGAACAAGGGCAACTAACAGCCTAATTCAATCTGATTTAAGTAAAAAGTCAACCAACTCATTCATGTAGTCAGCGAAGCAAAGAGGGACATTTTTTTCAGATTGACTTAATCTAGGAACTCCAAATTCATTTTTCGAAAGTTTTATTTTTCTTTGCCCTGTAAAGTGCATGTGCTTCATCTTGAAAGTTGGGATAAAAGAGATGAAAAAAAAAAAAAAAAAAAAAAAAAAAAGTCTATACTATCCTCCACATATGTTTTCTTTAAAATTTTTAAAACAAGATTCCCCTTTGACATCCTCTTTCTTGAGCCAATCATTTCAAAGGAGTGGAGAACGAGCATAAGTTTAGTCCAGGTGTACCTATTCTTGGAGCTAAAGGTTGGATCAGCTTTCTTTGAGGTGTGTGAGCTGCTTAGGAGAATAGCTATCTGAGCAAAACCAAGATTCTGTGGGGAAGAAGAGAGAGGAAAGGTAATCTGGATAGGCCGCCAGCTATGTGGCCATGATAAAAACTTTGAACTTTACTGATTGCGTGTTGTGGAAGTGACTTTACTCATTGCTGTGTCCAAATACCTGCCAAGAAGCAGCTTAAGGAAGGAAGGTTTTGTTTTGTTTTGTTTTGTTTTGTTTTTTCTGGCTTAGGGCTTTGGTGTTTTACATTCCATTGTGGCAGGGTAGGCATGGCAGCAAGAGCATAAAGCAGAGCTGGTCACATGCAGTCAGAGAGAAACATGAAGAGGAATTGGGCCAGGATATAAAACCTCAAGTCCCACCCATCAGTAACTCCACTTCCTCCAAAAAGGTCTCATCTCTCACAGGTTTCACGACTTTTGCAAACAGTGCTACCAGCATATGGGGAACATTTCACATCTAAACCACAAAATGGGAAGCCAACAGTGAAATAGCATAATCTTGATGATGCTTTAACGTGGTACATGTGTGAAAACAAAATCAGACGCTACCTGATAGTGCAAGCAAAGGGAGCTAATAATTTTGGTTATTATAATAATAGCACATGATGTGAAAAGAAGTGGATGTGCTCAGATGGAATCTATATAACTTGTTGTAAATGGGAGAAAAAGATGACACTAGTTTTGTTCTATGTATCTTCTTCAATGATGAGACAATTTACAGAGGCAGTAAAGGAGTGGGAATGAACCAGGATTCCTCAAGAGTTCTGTCTGTGTAGGGATATCACTCAGATATCAAGAGAAGAAACTGAGGAGACTAAGTAAAAATTCAGTGGAGAGACTCAGATTGAAGATAGAAATTCAGCACAGCCAGTATATACATATTTAAAGCCATTAGACTTGACAAGATTCCTTTCCTTATTAAAAATAAAAACAGCTAAGATAGCAGAGAGGAGAGTTCTGTGAGCAATCATCAGGGGACAGGTAGAAAAAGAGAAGCCAGTAAAGGAGACCCAAAAAGAGCTTGGGCATCATAAGAGCTAAACAAAGAAGTTATTTTTAAAAGGTCTTCTCCTGGGTCAAACGCTCCTGAAAATTTGAGTAACATAGGAAATGAATACACATCACTGGATTTGATAAGACCTGGTTTTCTGGAAGGAAAAAGTCAGAAACCACAAAGTGGATCCATAAGAGAAGGGAAAGTCAGAGGTAGAGACAGCCGTTCCGAGAGAGACTTAAAAACCCATGGATATGATAGAAGTTTCTGGGAGCACAACTTCTAGAAAGGGAAAATTAATGTGCACTTTCTAGGTGAGATTGGTATTCTTTTTGATGTTCTCTAGAAAAAAAAAGGTTCTGTTTTCATTTGAAATAATCATGGCTCAATTCTCTCTGGCTTCTTCCTACATATTATTTTTCTTAAAGTGACATTAGACAATTCAGATTTCCCTTTTAGGCCTAGAGGCTAGTAGAAGACAAGAGCACTACTGAACAGTCCAGACAAGATAGGCTGGGAGTGGGGCTGTAATAATAGCCTGGGCCATGGAGAAAGGAAACGTGTTAATATGTAATTGATGGAATTTGCTGCTGGAGTAAATGAGAGGTTGGGACCCAGGGAAGTTACAGAGCAAAAGAGGATGTGGCTGGGATCTGAATGTTCATACATGTGATTTTAGTTGCTCTTACACTATCCTAACTGCATAGGGAATTTATAAAAATATTTGCTACAGATCTTAAATTTAAATTTTATTTGGCCCTAAGTCATTCTTTATCACATCCAACCAAAGGTGTCTTTTGTATGCTGTTTAATCTTCCATCCTTCATAAAGTAGATCAGGTCACAAGTTGTTGGGGAGTCCTGTTCCTCCACATTCCCCTTCACCTCCTGGCCTTAGCACAATGAAAACTCTGTTCAGAATTTGGCTAACTGTTCCTTTTCCTACATTGGATCAGGAAGCACTTAAAGCTATATATATACATGGCATATTCCTGCCAAAATGCCTTATGGGCAGGATGCCCCTTCAGGCTAATACAAAGACACACTGTGTAAGGCATTGATGGCCAGAGTAACAGCCACATATGGATTGTCAATGAGGCTTTTGACTTTGTTCATCATTATATTAAATGTAACTGAAGCATGGAAAACTGTACTCATGTTCATTAGACTTGACAAGATTACTCTGCGTGCCCTATAGCTATGAAGAAACATAACAATTTTTCCAATTAAGAATATTCCTCCTGGGGCTGGAGAGATGGCTTAGCAGTTAAGCACTTGCCTTTGAAGCCTAAGGATCCCAGTTCGAGGCTTGATTACCCAGGACCCACATAAGCCAGATGAACAAGGTGGCACATGCATTTGGAGTTCCTTGGTAGTGGCTGGAGGCCCTGGTGTGCCCGTTCATGCACACACTCTCTCTCTCTGCCTATTTTTCTCACTGTCTCTTAAATAAGTAAATTTAAAAAATATATTCCTCCACAAGAAAAAGATGTAAAAATTTTATGCCTGGTATAATTTTGCATTTTAAATAGTATTTTGTGATTTGATTGGCTATTTTGATGTTTATTTTAACTGTGCATTTGGAAACTCTAAATAAAGCTTTATTTAAACGTAAGGCTCACCATAAAGAATGCCAGAAGGCACAATGAGAAAGGAAATGTTCAAGAAAACAGTGACAACACAAGGCACTGCTTCTCAGGTACACACCTCTGGTGCACTGTCACGTCGCTGTGTCTAGCACTTGTTTTTGGTAGTGCTTTCATTTATTTTTAAACTTCTTTTATATTTTGTTTATTAATTATGTATATAATATATATACAGTCATGATGGTACCATCGTTAGCCTTCTCCCTGTCCTCCCCCAATTGGCAATGTGGGTCTTGCCTTATGGGGGTAGCCGTCAGTTATGTGGGAGAGGCAATGACTCTGTGTATAATGACCCAACTCATGGCTCTAACAATCTTTCCGCCCCATCTTCCACGAATTTCCCTGAGCCATGTTGGGTTCATTTTAGGTTTATTTCAGTGACGAGGTTTTGTGAGTCTCTGTGTCTCTGGATATCTGATTTGGTAGGGGTTGAGTGTTCTTTGTGTCTATCTCTTTCGCCCTTGTGCTGGTACCAGGTTCACCGATAAAGCAGCACTCTTGCTCATTTCCTCTACGGTTTCAGCTGGTGCCCTGTTGAGGTGTGATGGGCTGATTCTCTCCTCAGGTTCTGTGTCCATCTGAAAGAGAGAAGCAGATTCTCCAATCGAGAGTGAGGTCAGTGCAAGATACATGGATAACCATTATTATTTTAGAGAGAATTTAATAGGTGTAGGCCTTCTTTTATCTCCCATGTTGGTGGGAGTTTGATATTGGAGAGTGGGCTCATTTTTGGATATGGCTCTGACTTGTTTCCAATTTCCACGTATGGGTTCCATTCCACTGAGTGGGTATGTTAGCCAAATCTAGAGCAGCTGGTAACCCACCATGGCTGTGTGCCACAACTGCACTTATGTGAGCATCACGTCAGGTTGTTTGCTGCTGAGTAGTTTAGACCACGAGTTGCTTAGACAGATGTTGGTTGTTTTCCCCAGTCACGTATGTAGTGCCTTCTGGCACTAGACAAGCTGATTGTTTGGGAACTGACTCTCTTCCAGATTCAGCCAGGTCTCTCCATGTTCTGTCTGAACAGTAGTGTCTTCAGCAGTAGGGTCTTACAAATAACCTTTGGTGGGTCAAACTTTTTTTAATATTTTATTTTATTTATTTGAGAGAGAACAAGACAGAAGGAGAATGAGAGAGAAAGAATGGGTGCACCAGGGTCTCCAGCCACTGCAAATGAACTCCAGATGCTTGCTCCTCCTTGTGCTTCTGGCTTACGTGTGTCCTAGGCAATCAAAATGAGGTCCTTTGGCTTTGCAGGCAAGAACTTTAACCACTAAGCCATCTCTCCAGCCCCTTTCATTTTTTACTATACAATCATTTTGTGGACCATTTTTATGATGGCTGCATGGAAGACTTTCAACAATTCCTTACAATCTTGGCATTCTGAAAATGAATGTAAAATATTTCAATATGTGAATGAAGTTTTGGCAAAGCTTTCTGCTTCCTTTTACTATATAAGAATGTGAAACACATACCAATAAAATATGTATGCCTTTCCACTAAGACACTTTGTTCACAGTAATAGTGAATAGATAATATCAGATATCTACAAACAAAACAGAGATGTTGGAACCAAAAGCCAGGTTGTCATCATATCACAGATATTGACTGAGAGACTAATGTGTGATTGGTTAGAAAGCATAAAATACAGTAATATGATCTAAAAACAGACTGTAATATGATTGACAAAAAATATAAGCACACACACAAAGTAAATAATGCAGGGTACAGCACAAGACATGCTATTATCAGATAAATGGCACAGATAATTAATCACATTGACGCAAAATACTCAGAATCACCACTGACCTTGACTTTTCCTAAGCCATTTATAGATATTACTTTATTTTGTGAATTATTTACCCTACACCATAGATGAGAATTATACTGGGCCTTCCCATTCTAGAGAAAATGAAGAAAACAGTAAAAGGTGGGCAAAGACCTAAAATCAGAAATGTGCCATATGTCAACCCAATCCATTGGTCTGAGTCCAAAGATACTTTTAGAAGAATGGAGAGAAATAAACCTTGGGACCATATTCCTAAGCCCATGATGGTTTAATAGGTATTGCCCAATATATGTTGGACAAACAAATGACAATATTCCAGACCAAGTGCTACATCTTAAAGGTACTTAATTAAAATCATATACATATAGCCTCAGGATGCATCCCACAGCTCCCAATTTACTACTCCTGTAATAAAGGACTGAAGTGGGAAGGTCATGTTACAATGGGCCTGCCTAACCATAGTAGTAGCTCTGCTCTGTTAGAATTCATTGTGTGGCATCTGATGTGATGGGTTGTCCACAAGTCCCTATAATAGCCTTAGGCACCTCTGTAACCTTAAGTCCTGTTGTACTCTCACTTCCTCTGGGCATGCCACAAATGCTACTCCTCAAATCTATGTATTCATTGTGTCTGGAATTTTCTTTGTTCTTATACAAATTATCTATATGGCTTATTATCACACCATGGTTTATGGTCACCTCTCTGTGTGTTACTGCTCTGACCTGCTACCTAGAATAATATTTCATGTCTATTTGCTTGTCTACTTAGAGCTTACCACCTTCCCCCCAAACACACTTATACCAAAGCATGGATCCAAGAAAGCTGAACTCTACCTCCTCTCTTCCACGGTGTCCCCAATACTGGGGACAGTGGCTGGCCATAGTCAGTAATCCCACATAGCAATTCTAACTCAAAAGCTGCGAGTTCAAAATTAATTACTTCTCAAGAGCATAGGAATTTGTGCAAGAAATGCTGGGGAGAAATTGACAAGCAGAGCCTGGAAACAAAAGGCAGAGTGGTAGGAGCCCAGACCAACCTGTTTTATGAAAGATGTCTGTGCCCAGAGGGGAAAGAACACACCTTAAAATATCTGCCAAAGCATATGGTTTCTTAGGACACACTTGACCTTCTGTGCTTCTGAATGCCACCAGGGCTGAACAAGGAGATTCATTAGTTTGCCAGTCAATTCCCAGGAACCCAGAATTTCTGCTACCAGCAAGAAAAACAAACAAGTAACAGGAACTGCATATCTCAGTATTAAAAATGGCAGGTTGCTACTCTATACAAAATCAGACAGGTACATCCATTCAAGTAAAAAAAGAGAATAAAGTTATGCAATCTATTTCACTGTTTCTTTCCCTCACCTTGGAAGCCTGGGATATCAACAAGGTACTAAATATCCTGAAAGCAAATTGATTTATGCTGACTTTGCCTCATTTTTGACTATTCATATTCTCAGCTTGTTAAAAGATCTGATGACAAACTTTATATACCTTTGTATAAATTGAGACTTAAGAGACTGCAAAGTTTAGATAAATTCCAAATATATGACTGTCTTATTGGATCACACGTTTTCTTCTTAAAACTAAGATATTCAACAATTTCTCAAATATGGACTAAGCACTTGTTATACTTAAGAAACTACACAGATGCTGTGGTGGACCAAAAGGGAGGTGAAGATGAGACACGGTACTCACCTTCGGCTTCAGAGTTTGTTGGTTATTGCCCAAGGCAGATGACTAAGTTATAAGAAGTAATACATGCCATGATCCAGTCGTATTGTTATTGATTGTGGAAACACAAAGTATCAAGAGGTTATATTTCAAATGGGACAAATAAAAAATGCTTCATATAAGACCTCAAATTATCTTGAAAGATGGGTGGAATTTCTACAGAATTAAGTAGGAGATGGCCCTAATATCCAGCATTTTCTAATATTTGTTACAAAAAATATTCCCACCCTGGATGACTTCAAGTTAAAGGTGTGATGTCACTAAATTCAGAGGCTGCCAGTTCCAGCATACCATCCGTGAGTCACCACTTGAGACCCTGACTTAATTAAATTAGCTTGCCTCAGCTGTTTTCAATGAGTGTTTTAATAGGTTTTAAAAACATCTCTTAACAATGCTATAAGAGAAGCGATACTTCTGTCCTCCACACACCTCAGTCTGACCTTGTAATATTCTCTTTCTTTGTCTTTCTGCTCTCACACTGCCCTGACTGGCCTTCCCCACAGTGACCTAGCCCAGAGCTATCTCTGATTGTTCTTTTTAGCATTGCTGTGAGTAATCTGGGCTCCTGAAAACACTGCGGCATAGGTGATTAGCTTTGCTGCTTCTGGCTCATGGTTGATACCCCTGCTGTTCTCCAAAATGAAAAACAGCTTTTGATGTGGGGCCACTGGGCTGATGTTTCACTCCTCTTGTTAACCACTGGAAGGGAAATGCCAGAGGCACTGCTAGGAAGATTTGCAGAAGGGAGCTGCAGGCCAACTAAGACCCAGTTTATAAGAAATGTTTCTCATCATATTCCTCATAAACAGCACCACCACCGATATGCTTTTCAACACTCACTGTACCTTTACTTGGCCTAATGAGGCAGCACGCTGCAGTGGAAGAGCCAGCCTCTAGTATCGGCCTTTAACTGTAAGCATGTGTTCTCATTCACGTGTAACCTGTGTGAGGAGAATGTTTGTGAAAAACAACCACAACCCAAACCTCCCCAAGCAGAGCACTGCACACAGGAAAGGGATTCAAAGCTTGAAGTTAATTAGGAAACTTCTACGTTAATCCCTGTAAGTCGGAGTGAAAACCTGACAGAGTAAAATCATTTTAGTTTCCTCAGGCCCAGCTGCTCTCAGAAGGCATGTGCTGCAAACGGCTGCTACAGGTTTGCATGTGCCTGTGCTTCTGTTCTCAGCTCTGGTTTATTTTCCAAACTCCTTTTAAACTATATTTATTTATTTATTTATTTATTTATTTATTTATTTATTTATTTATTTTAGAGATGGAGAGACAGAAAGAGAATGAGGAAGAGGCAGCGAGAGAATGGGCACACTAGGGCCTCCAACCATTCCCAAATGAACTCCAGGTGCATGCACTACCTTGTGCATTTAGCTTATGTGGGTCCTGGTACAGTTTGATTATACTATAAATGAAGTATTTAAATAATACATGCTCTTTTATTTAACTATTCCAATCACACCATCTCCTTCAGAGATAGCAAAATGATCTGAGGCATGATATCCATGTGGCAAATAATAAGCTTGATATTGAGCCTTTATAAGGTCATCTTTCACAGAGATAAAGCCTTCAAATGAAATAGTCATTAGTGATGAAGACTGTAATGTGTCAGAGAAAAATAGAAAAGCATATGTGGGTCTCAAAAGAGTTTTAGAGGTTGAGATCTGAACAGGGAAAATATATAGGTCTGATTTCCAAAAAACAGGAAAAGTCCTCAACATACTTTAAAATTTCCAAAGAGAAAATCCATTTTATAAGAACAAATTATGTTTGATTCTTCTTGAAGCCCACAATCCAAAATTTAAAGCATCTATAATTATTCTCCATCTGCCTCCTTTATTTAGTAAATTTTACTATTCTACTAGGCACCATACCCTGTGCTCATAGCAGCTTATAAAGATGAAAGCAATGATACCCTCCCCAAGGAACTCATCATGATGGTAGCAAGGCATGGTTGAGCAGCTGGCTGAGAGGTAATTAAGCTGCCTTTGGGAGAAAGTAAACCCTCTGAGAAGTTTTAAGATAAGCATTCCATAATGGTTACAGCACCATAGTTGCCACTGTTGTAAACATAAGCTAATGATGATGCAATAGTTACCACCCAATGCTTATTTTATATCATGTGACATGCTGGACCTGCATTATCTCCTATTGTATAGAACAATTGTCACTTGCAGTACAGAGTTTTACTGACCTGTGATTGTACTATTTGGGGGTGGTTATAAATGTCATTCTTGCACAAGTGGTGAGTTCTGATACTTTCCAGAACACAAATTCTTCTACTCTTTCTCTCTTAAATCATAATGGAATGGGAGAACTGGACATGATTGCAGTTATTCTCAGACTGAATTGTTTACATAGATGGATTTTTCATACTCTTACTGATCCTACTTCCCCAGAGTCCTCTACAGAAATAGGACAAATATATATATAAAACCTCAAGGAAGGGTAGTTAAGTGGTTGAAAGTCTTGTCAGCATCCTGTACTCATAAATGTAAAACTCTAAGCTCAGAAAGTCCAATGTAAACAAATGTCAACTTTTCCATGGGAACGAGCATACCAGCTCTCAAGGTAGTGGCTGTTTAACAACTGTAATAGAAAGAGAAGAAATACCAAGCATTTACTAATCACTTCCATTTGAGAAAATGATTTCTACATAGAACTGATTTACCCTTTAGCTATAGGCAGCTAAATATATAGCTATGTACAGCTACCCAGTTTACAGGCAAACTGAAGTCCAGGTACATGTCCCAGTTGCAGCATTGAGTACAAGGTGGTGCATAAGTAGGCAAGGTTACATTGTGGTTAGTTCCACAGGATCCTAGTCTCGAATAAGTCCAGCAGGAGACGCTATCTCTTAAAGCACAGCAAATTCACATTCCCCAGTGTTTGCAGAATCAGCAATAGTTTGGCAATGTGATGTAATTTCATTGCCACCTCAACACACCCTGGTTCATATACTCAGTCAACTGCCAGTGGCTCACACCAACTTAGGCACAGGCTGTGTCTTACTATAGTGCCTTTGTGTGGTGATTTTCTTGTCTGCATAGCTTCTCAGATACTTAAGCATTTATAGACTTTTGCGTTCAAGGCTACAGGATCCTTGAGGCCAGGATGAACAATGATTTCATTTTATAACCCCAGTATTTAAATATCCATATAAAAGTATTTATTGATCTGTTGAAATTAGTTAAGAAGTAGGATCCCTGCAGATCATAACTGAGCCTGCCGTTGGTAATGGTTTCAATAATTTTAATTACTGTGGAGTTGTAGTTCTGTTAAAGGTCTTCCTCTGTTTGCTTTTCCATTGCTGGTCAAAAATTAATAGGCGTTGGATACATGGGCTTTGAAACTAAATGAAATTGATGGCCGAGCGTGACACCTCCATTTGCTAAGATAGCACATGGTGCCTTATTTTGGTAACCAGCATCCATTTGGAACTGGCATAAATTTGTGGTCTTCCACGAGAAATTTATTTGTTCTTTTATGTCTTGATTCATCACATATTGCAGAGAGTGTTAGCTGAGTAAGGGTTTTGCTTCAAGAAAAAGTCCCTAAATGTGCCGTAAAGGGGAAAGCAGTAGATGTCTCTGCAAGAAATGCAGACTCCTCATTTATGAAGTCAGGGAGTGCAGGGTTCTAGAGTGAATATCAACTCCCCAAACTGATAGCCATACAATTTAAAATGGTACAATGTCTGTTTAAAACATAACTAACCTCACAATGCATGACCCACATTCCCCATTGACGAGGGTCCCTTTGAAAGAGGGAGGACAGGGAGGAGGACAATGGAACCTTTACTATGAATGTAAAATCAGGATAATATAAATAAAAATATATATTTAAATAAAAAAAACAAAAAACATTGATTTAGTAAGAACTCAAAGCATTACGATAGTAAATATTTTCCATGGTGATGCCCACAAATATTAGAATACTGTGTAAATTAGGACCATAACATTGTCTATTGCGTTTTACATTATGGACAACAGACTCAATGGCTGCTTCTTACCAGTTTACTAACTGGAGGAGCTCATGAAAACGTGCATTGATACATTGAAAAGTGGCTGAGGGCAGGTGGATTGACTTACCAGCTCTGAAATTCAGAGAGATGAGTGTGTTTCATCTCACTGCCACTTCCATCTTTATTTTCTTCCTCTTTTTATTTTGTATAAGAGCCAGGTTTCTTGGCATGTATACTTCTATTTATGACTAAAAAATTTTTTTTCAAGATTCTGAGAGGATATAGAAAATGTGATTTATCTACATTCACAACACAGAATACTACTGTGTCCTTTGGCCTCCAAAATGTATGTGGAGATACATTTGGCTGGTTCCAGCTGGGGTTTCTGTAATACAATACAATCCTCATGCTGCCTGTCTGTAGATACTGTCACATTCCACAGGTTGATGGCTCAGCCCCACAAAATGTCCCCCACTTCAAACAACTATCTCAAGTAATGGGCTGTCACCTATCACCTATGTTAGAAGATATCTAACAAATTGCTCAGATAAAAATTGCTATTTCTTTGATCCCCTTGTTAAATATGATCAATTTGTTTCACTATATCACTATTTCAGGGAAGTATTAATAAATATTTGGGTTCATTATCAAGGATATTTCCATGTACATAAATGAAGAAATGTCTACGAGTAAGTTTTCTGGTATTGCAAGAAATTCCTGGTATAATGTGCACAGAGAAAAGGTTGATTTTTGACTCATAGATTTGGAGGTTACTGTCCTCACTGATTTTGAGTCTGTGACAAGGCAGCACATCCTAACAGCATTATGTAAGAAAACCACGGGTATCTCCTGGCTGGGTCAGAAAAAGAAGGAGCTGAGGTTCCACTTATCGTCTCCAAGAGAAAACCCCCAATGACAGGAAGATCTTGAAGACCTCTCAGCTCGCCCTCATCTTTGTTCTTTCTACTCTCTCCAAGTGCCATGTCAAGGACCAAAGCTTTTATACCTGGGCCTTTGGTAAACTACACAGAGAACACGAGGAAGGGCTGTGGAAGCCTCCCAGTGTTCTAAGTATTTTCAGTTAATTCAGGTAACTACATGTTCCTTGAACTCAGTCCTTTGGGTGTTTATGAATGTTGCACTACATAGGCAAGAATGATGAAATCACTAGCCATTGGTGATCAAGTTAATTAGCCCTCTCTTCCTCCCAGAGGTTGAAGGTGAGGCGGAAAGGCTCCAATCAATCCTCTAATCACATTTCAGATTTTCCTCTGCCAGCTCCATTCTAAAGGAGGAAACCCCAGCCACAAATTAACTCACTAGCCTACAAAGATTCATTACTTTGGCGATTCCAACTATTTTAGAAGCTTGTCTATAAAGAAACAGTAGGAGGACAAATATGTATATTTCACAAATATCTGTTCTCTGACATTGAGGTAAAGCTTAGGAGTCAGTGTGGGCTCTGGTTGAGAGGTCACATGAAATGATCCAGTAAATTCTGGAGAAACACCAGACTCCACCAAGACCAGAACGCAGTTTCACATGTTTATATATAAAGTGTTTGCAGAGGCCAGGAGTGGTGGCGCACACCTTTAATCCCAGCACTCGGGAGGCAGAAGTAGGAGGATCACCATGAGTTTGAGGCCACCCTGAAACTACAGAGTGAATTCCAGGTCAGCCTGAGCTAGAGTGAGACCCTACCTTGAAAAACCAAAAAAAAAAAAGAAAGGAAAAAAAGAAAAAAGTGTTTGCAGAGTAACCCAGATAGAATAACAACTGTGTAACCATTTCTTCAAGTTTGCATTTTGCTTTCTTGGAATGCAACCTGCTACTAGTGTTAATAACTGCTTTTATAGTAGATGATTTGTTCATAACTTTTCCATTAAAAATTTCCATGTCTTTCTTGTTCAGCTTTTTACTTCCCCTCACTCTTCCCTAGGATCATTCATATTTATTTCTATTATTTCTAGAAATAAACTTTTCTTTTTTGGTGTATGTGTGATGTATATGGATGTGAATGTCTTACCCGAAAGTGCACCCTGTTATCTGAGCTATCTCACTAGTTCCAAAACAAAGTTTTTTAAATTGATATAGATTTATTATATTTGGAAAGTACAAATATTGTCTGCTTGCCAGTATTGGCCTATTCTTCAAATAAGTTATACATTGAAGAAATAGTGGATTTCCAATGACAAAATAAAACAATGTATTGTAATACAAATTTTCTCATGTTATAAATTAGGCAAAAAAGTATTATTTTCACATTTAAGCAAACAAGATACATGGTGAAAACAATTTCTGTCCACACAAAACAACTTTATCAGAGTAGAGAACTCAAATGCAAACAAACATTTATTTTAAGTAAATTCCTAAAACAAAGAAATACCTTTTCTCATTTCATTGAAAAACACTAAATAAAGGAAAATGTGATATAATAGCAGTATCCAAATGTTAACATTTCTTTTTTATTAGTTATGGACATACTCAGTATGTAACAGCACATGTTGGTGCCATCCTTCCTCTCCTCCTTGCCCCCCCCAAGGGGTCCCACTCATTGGGATGCAAGTCATCCCCATGGGATTGTGGGTCGTGCATTGTGACGGCAGCCATCAGTTATAGGAAGATGCAGTGTCTCTGTGCATAATGTCCCAAGTTGTGCCTCTAACAGTCTTTCTGCCTCCTCTTCCATGAAATTCCCTGAGCCATGTTGGGTGTGTTTTAAATCTACTTCAGTGAAGGGCTCTTAAGAACCTCTGGATCTCTGGTTTTGTAGGTGTTGAGTGTCCTCAGTGTCTATCTCCTTCACCTTTGTGCTGATATCAGGTTCACCAAAAAAGCAGCACTCTTGCTCATTTCCCCAATTCCTCTGTGGTTTCAGCTGGGGCCATGGTGAAGTGTGATGGGTAATTTTTCTCCTCAGGTCCTGCTTCCATCTAAAAAAGAGAAGCAGATTTTCCAAAGAAGAGTAAAGTCAGCACAGGTTAAAAAGGATAGCCCTAATTAGGTTAGAGAGAATTTAATGGGTGTAGATCCTCTTGTAGCACAAGATTAATGGGAGCTTGATATTGGAAAGCAAACTCATTATCTGGTATAATTTTGAATTGTTTCCCAGTTCTAGATGTGGGTTCCTTTCCATTGAGCAGATCTGTTAGCCAATCCAAGAGCAGTTGGTTACTCACCATAGATGTGTCACTATTGCACTTGTGTGAGCATCATATCAGATTGTTTGCTTCTGAGTAGATTAGACTTTGAGTAGCTTGGACAGATGTTGGCCACTTTCCCCTAGTAGTTCATGTAGCAACTTCTAGCACTAAATGGGCTAACTGTCTGGGGACTAGCTCTCTTCCTGATTCCAGCCAGTTCTCTCAGTGTTCCATAATGACAGCATATAGTGTCTTCAGCAGTAGGGTCTTACCATTAACCTCTGGTGGATAATAAGGTGCTCTAACAGAAGTCTGTCTTCTTTTGGGAAACCTTGTAGGTCTCTCTGAGCAACAGCTCATTGTGGGTGTTAACCACATCCTGGTACTGGGAGTTACAGGTGTGCCAAGGTAAAAAGAAGAAAATAGAAAAAAAAAAAAAAGAAATTAAAACAAAACAAAAAAAAAGAAACAGGAGAAATTTAAGGTTAGGCTTCATCTCACCCTCTCCAGGGCCCTTTAATTCAGGTGCTTCCCTTAAGGTCTTATTGAGGATTCAGACTTTTAGTATGTCTTCCAGGATATAAGACTGTATGGTACCAGTTTTATTTGGGTTCAGTTTTGTGTTCCCCTCCTACCTTTACCCTCCCCTAAAGCCTTATCCTCCCTATTGTCCAGGCCTGGAGATGCCTATTAGGTATGTCAGCAACTAGGGCTGATCCAGGTTAGGAACCACAGATGACTGAGACTTTGTGATGATTGTCTTTCCATGATTGGGTGAGTTCACTGAGTATGATCTGTTCCAAGTTTGACCATTTTTCTACAAATTTCATTGTGTCATTTTTTTTTTCTTACTGATGAGTAGAATTCCATCATGTAGATATACCACATCTTGGTTATCCATTTGTCCAATGATGGGCACCTAGATTGATTCCAGTTCTTAGCTATTATGAATTGAGCAGCTATAAACATGGTTGAGCAAATATCTGAACTGAGCTTTTAGGGTAAATACCCAGTAAGGGAATAACTGGGTCTGTTGGAAACTCTACAGTCAGCCATTTTAGGAGTCTCCATATTGTATTCCATAGTGGTTGTACCAGCTTACATTCCCACCAACAGTGAATAAGGGTTCCTATTTCTCCACATCCTCACCAACATTTGTTTTAGTAATGTTTTCTATCCTTACTGAGATAAGGTGGAATCTCATAGTTATTTTAATTTGCATTTCCCTGATGATTAGGAATGTTGAACATTTTCCTAAGTATATATTTTCCATTTGTGTATCTTCATCTGAGAACTCCTTATTCAGTTCTCTTCCCCAGTTTGTGAGTGGGTTGTTTGATTTTTTTTATTGTTTACGTTTTTGATTTCTTCATAGACTCTAGAAATTAGACCTCTGTCCATTGTATAGCAGGCAAAAATTTTCTCCCATTCAGTGAGTAATCTATTGGCTCTGCTTGTGCTTCATGAGCTCCCAATGGTTGAATGACTGTTTAAGTTCCTGAGCTACTGGAGTTTTGTTGAGGAAGACTTTCCCCACTCCTATATTGTGGAGAGTTCCTCCTATTTTTTTCTTCCAGTAGTGGCAAAGTTTCCAGTCTTATATTGAGGTCTTTGATCAATTTGGGCTTGACTTTTGTGCGTGGTGAGATGTGTGGGTCTGGTTTCATTTTTCTGCATATGGTTATTCAGTTTGTCCTGTTAAAGATCAAGTAGCTGTAGTTACTTGACCAAAAGTCTGGATCCTCAATTCTGCTCCTTTTGTCTACATTCCTGTTTTTATGCCAATACCACACTGTTTTTGTTACTATGGCTTTGTAACATAGCTTTAGAATGGGTATGGTTGTGCCTCCAGAGATGTTTCTTTTGCTGAGGATATGCTTAGATATCCAAGGCTTGCTGCCATTCCATATGAATTTTGAGACCATTTTTTCTATGCCTGTGAAGAATGATCCTGGAATTTTTATTGGCATTACATTAAATCTGTGTTGCTTTTTGCAGGATTGCCATTTTCATAATGTTAATTCTGCATATCCAGGAGCTTAGGAAGTCTTTCCATCTTCTCAAGTCCTCAGTTTCTTTCTTGAGTGTTTTTATGTTTTCAGTATAGAGGTCTTTCACATCCTTGGTTAGTGTTATTCCAAGGTATTTTTTTTGTTGTTGCTATTGAAAATGGGACAGTGTTGCTAATTTCTTTGTCTTTATTTTTGTCTTTTGTATATAGAAAGGCTACTGATTCATTTATTTATTTTTATTTATTAGAGAGAGAGATGCAGATAGAGAGAAAGAGAGAATGGGCATGCCAGGGCTTCTAGCCACTGCAAATAAACTCCAGATGCATGTTCCCCCATGTGCATCTGTCTTACATGGGTCCTAGGGAATCAAACTGTGGTCCTGAAGCTTCACAGGCAAATGTCTTAACCGCTAAGCCATTTTCCCAGCCCCTGAATAATGCTTTTGATGTGTTGCTGAACTCGGTTTTAATACTCCTTTTTTCCCCCACAAAGGACTCCTGTTCTTCCTCATATACACAAGTGAGACTTGAGTTCGGACTCAAATGATAGAGGATGGCATATTTTTCATTATGCCTGCCTAGGCATCAGACCAGAATAATAAAAATCAGGTTTCTATTTGCTATGATTTTATAAGCTATGTTTAGTGGGTATGTGCAAATTTCATCTTGGAAAATAGGTTTTGTTTTTTTTTTTCTTTTCTTTTCTTTTCTTTCTTTCTTTTTTTCTTTCTTTCTTTTTTTTTTTTTTTTTTTTTTTTGCAATGGAGCAGGTCATCTGAATGTGATACTATAATAGGGTCATTTTTTTTTTCACAGAGATGACTGATGATTTTCTTCTCTCTCTGTTCCAGTTATACCAGTTATCCTTGGCAAATCATCCCAGAGTATGCAAGGAATTAATCCAAGCCTGGAGACAAGTAAGAATTTCTGATCTTTTACTAACTCTAGTGATGCTTTCCATGTGTTAGTGTAATTCAAGCTTTATCCTTTCTCTGTTTTATTTGACATATTGGTAACAGGAAAAGTGACAATTAAAATTTTATAGACAAACAATATTTTTGCAGGATTTGCCTTTTATTTTCTCTACAGGACTGTTTCTTTATCTATTTTATGCTTAAATATTAATTTGTACCAAATTAAGTGAGGGGAAAAAAGAAATAATTTATTGGGACCAACAACTCAGCATTAATTTTATGATAATGCATCTTTTAAAAATCCATTTTTTAAAATTATAATTTCATTTTAATTACTTAATCTACCTTATACTCCAAAAATACTGTGTCCAAATAAGCTATAACTTATCTTTACAATATCATCACACCTCTCCATCTTGTCATTTGAAAATCTCATCTGCATGACTTCACTTAAGCATCAGCTGATGGGGAAGCTTCTACAAATCCTATAGGTAAAGTTTTGATGTCTTCTATGCTGCCATGGAATTTTCACCATTGTCCCATGATAGTATTCATTTTCTTATGTTGTAGTGTGTACAGAACTTCCTAGATTTCATGGGCTTCATTGAACTTGAAGTCAAAGATCATGTTTCATGCTATGTCTAAAATCTTATTTCACTTTAAATGTTCTGATCTCATAGAAGGTGATTCTTTAATTAAATTCTAGGGAAAGGTATTTTTCACCAGGTGAAATATATGCTAGATTCCATTTCATGCAATAAAGAAAAAGGGAAAGAGATGTAATTGAGTTTAAGCTATTGCTCTTACTGTTGGTAATTCCAGTGTAATAAAACCATAATTTTAATTTTATAACTAAATTGCAAAGTAAATTTGTAATGTGGAATTTAAACAACCTTTCCTTGTAGATAACCTAAAATGTGGACTGACATAATTTTTAGCAAGTGTCATAGATTTGTCATTTGTGACAACACTCCTGCTTAGAAGGATCAAGCAAGTTTCTATGCTCCCTAAGTAACATGCGATGACGTTCTATTTTAAGAGATGAAGGAGTGACTGTCTAGTTGTTTGGATTATCCAGCAAGTCTTTCAATGTGTGATATTTGTTGCTTTCTATAAGAAAATAAAGGCAAGCTGGGTTTGGTGGTACACACCTGTAATCCCAGTATTTAGGAGGCAGAGGTAGGAGGATCGTTGTGAGTTTGAGGCCAGGCTGAGACTAACTATATAACGACTTCCAGGTCAGTCTAGGCTAGAGAAATACCCTACCTTGAAAAACCAAAAAATGAAAGAAAAAAAAAAGAAGAAAAGAAGGCAGATAAGAATGTTTTGCTGATGGGACATGCATCACATTGGAACTGTCCTCCACATATATACATAATATGCATAATACATCACCCTCACTTTTGCCTTCATCAGGTCATATGTTCTCTCCAAACCATCTCCTATGTCAGGTCACAAGGTCTGAGGAACTTAACCACTGTGCCTTATTGAAATATAATTTCTAGTTAAGACAGGTGAACTAAATAGCTACCTATCTTCCATTTTTCCCTGTGATGATTTCCTGTCTATAGTAAATAAGGTTAGCCAATTGTTACTTAGATCTTGCAAATCATATATTCTGACTCTCTCATAAAAGGAAAAATACACTCCCTTCTCACTACCCCTTATCCAGCATTATCTTCCGTCTGTCCTAGGAATGATTGGATAAAGCAAACCTTGTACTAGGCTGTGTCAGTATCAGTAGGCACTTGCCATAGAGCTCATGCTTGAACATGTATACACCTTTAACATCAAGAGCATCTCAGCCAGATGTGACAGACCCAAGTGCTCCCATCACTTCACTGTGTACATTATAACTATATCACAGAACTAAACTCTGTGCTGTATACATAGCATCTGTGTCTGCACCATGAGAAGATATTCACCTGATATTAGGAATTCATATTCTCCTAGGGAGAAAATTCAACCTTAAATGTGCTTATAATGCACAATTATAATTACATGTTTCCTATGTGCCCTTTATCTAAATTTTCAGATTCTAAACAAAACCTCATGAAAAAAAAAAAAAAACCCATAAAACCCTTTCAGGTATTTGATGAAGATTTAAGCCAAATATGTAAGATTTTATTAAATACACAGAGAGAAATTTTTATATTATTACTGTGGAAAATTTTCCCATCATTTTTAAAAGCCACCCAGTCATTTTCCAGATATACTTAATTTTCCAGCTATAGTTATAAAAGTGTGAATTTTGTGATCTGGTATTTCACCCTCAGAATAAAATGTATACCCAAATGGAACAAAATTTGAAATTTTACTGACTACTCTTTAAAGCTTTAACAGTTCTAAACTTTCTGAAAATAGACATTCCAAATGTAAACATTAAATGGCTGAAGTCAGAGTAAAGTTTTGATAGAATTCCAAAAGATTAACATATCGGATTAGCAAGGAAATAAATTCCTTGTATTTTTTTTTTTTTTTAGAATTTCCTTTCACAGGGCTGGAGAGATGGTTTAGTGGTTAAGGTGCTTGTCTGCAAAGCCTAAGAACTCATGTTCAAATCTCCAGGTCCGAAGCTAGGTGTGGTGGTGCACACCTTTAATCCCAGCACTTGGGAGGCAGAGGTAGGAAGATCGCCATGAGTTCAAGGCCACCCTGAGACTACAGAGTGAATTCCAGGTCAGTCTGAGCTAGAGTGAAACCTTACTTTGAAAAACATAAACAACAACAACAATCTCCAGGACCCATGTAGCCAGATGCACAGTGACACAAGTGCACAATGTTGCACATGTTCACAATGGGGTACACACATCTGGAGTTCATTTGCAGCAGCTGAAAAGCCCTTGTGTGCCCCCCCCTCTCAAAATAAATAATAAAAGAGAATTTCCTTTCACAACTGAATTGCTTTCACTTTTCAATAAAAATATATTTCTGACACAAAACAATATAATAGATATCATCTTACTTGTTCATGTCCTTGTGCATTCTTAAATGCATTCTTTCCTATCTTTCTAGTTTCCATCTTTGGGACTCACTCTCCATTGTTTCCTGAATTACAAATATCTCATAGGCATTCAAGAAATTTAACAACATGAAATTTAGGTACTTTTTGAACTTATCTTCCATTCGGTACAGTGCCTAGTAGGGTTCTCTAGAGGAACAAAAGCAATAGATTACAAAAGAGAATTCTTATGTTGGCACAGATGGAAACTGGATAGTCCTAAAACATATGTCCTAGTAACTCTTCAGTTCAAGATTCTTGGAGGCCTCAAAGCCAGGAAAACCTGTAATTCTTTCCCAGCCAAATGAAGGCCTGGAGGCTCCCTGGAGATCCAGTCACTGAAGTGAGTCACATCAAAAGCTGCAGAAGCTGATGATTGATGTCCATGGGCGGTGGTAGTAGCAGTAATAGATGCTTCCACTCTGCAAGGGTGGAGCTTACATACACTGGATGGCTTCCTTCTTCTTCCAATTTTGTTGCATTGGGGCCCCCAGCCTGTTGGATGGTGTTACCCACTTTAAGGGCAGTTTTTTTTTTTCCTCCTTAGTTGCTGTCCCACATGTGAATCATCTGTGGAAATGCACTCATAAACACATCCAGAAATGTGCTTTACTAATCTCTTAGGTACCTCTTGATCCAATCGAGTTGACACTAAAAGAAGCCACCATAACCCCCATGTGTTTACTTCTGCATTCCTGCATCATTATGGACCCTTTACCTGAAATTGCCTCCTTTTCCCTCCCAGTCTGAAACAGTTCTTCATGGATTTTGTCCTTTAGCATATATTTTAATTATCACTATTCAGAAACCTTGTCCTAGTTTTCCCAAGAGGATACATGCTCCTGCCTTGGACTCTCTGATTTTCTTTCTCTCTTTTTCTCACAGAGAAGTAATGTAGCATGGTGGTTTAAGAATTCAGCCTCAGAAGTACACACCACAACTTTAAGTCCTATGATCTTGCTTAATTTTTTTACTCTTTTATTATTGTTATTATTATTATTATCAACATATTTTGTATGAATCATCATGTGTTGGCAATCACTTTTCCCTTACCCCTGCCCCCATTCCGTTGGGGACCCTCCTCAGTGGGGTTGTAGGTCTGTGCCTTATGTTTAAAAAAATCTCTAAAATAGGGTTAGTGAGATGCCTTAGTGGATAAAGCACTTGCTTGCAAAGCCAAAGGACCCAGGTTCAATTCCCCAGTACCCACTTAAAGTCAGATGCATAAGGTGCCATATGCATCTGGAGTTAATTTGCAGTGGCTAAAGGCCCTGGCAAGGCTATTCTGTCTTTCTCTCCCTTTTTCTCTCTGTAGCTCAAGTAAATGAGTGAAAATAAAATATAAAATCATTAAAAAATCTCTAAAAGAGGTAAGGGTAATAATGCTTATCTCATACGGTCCTTATAAAGATTATATTTACCAAAGTTATACGTCTCTTTTGTAAGCTACCATCGTATTTCTTGTATTTTCTCATGGCACTTATTTTATTCAACTCTATATTAGATTGAATCTTCTAAAATTGCCCATACTCAACTTTAGAATGAAACAAAATCAGAACATCTTTCTGACCAGCCTAATTTATACTTTTGTGTGGTTCCTATCCCTTCTAAATAGCCTCTGCCATCCATGAGTTTTCAGACTGCATCTTATAAGTCTTAGTATCCTGTCATAGCTGATGAGAACTTGTGACAGGTTAAGTGCGTAATGAATAGTTGTTCAGTTTTCCACATGCACACACACACACACACACACACACACACACACACACACACACACACAAATGCAAAGCCCTGGGAGCTAGGCTCTCTCCAACACTCAGTACTCTATTGTGGTTTGCTCCATTCCCTTTAGCAAAAAGAGGTAAAAGCATGCACAGAGGTAAATAGTACCCTTGTTCATTCCCTAGTAGCTTTGTAATTTTCCCCAAAACCTCCCATTAGTCATGGAACTAATCTTATAGTGTGATATTGGTGTACGTTGCAGTACATCTCTATAATGTCATTGCAATATCCTGTCAACACTTCAGCTGCCAAGGGAATAGCAAGATGTCCAACTCCTCACTGCTACCCATCACTGTCCCCACAAAGGCAGAACCATCCTCTGACTCTTTAGCACTCATTTACATCAGATGTTTTTAACATGAAGGGCTTGTTGGTTGACAACACAGCTAAAGGAGGCACAACATAAGGGAACTATGTCACCGCCATGTTGGGGGTGACTTAAAGGGAACATGCAACAGCATTCCTTTGTTTCAAAGGACTTGAACCTTGGGCATGCAGTAGAAAGCTGCACTGACATTGGGTTCTGACACTGAAGCTGACTTTGAATTCTTGACAGTCTACTTGTTTATAAAGGATTCAGTCAATGATTCAGTAAGTAAACACAGATTCTCATGATCCTTTTTAAGGAAACAGTGTTTATGTTGGCTCCTTCTTACAAACAAATGAGTGGTAAACTCTTCCTGCTTCACATGCAGCAATAATCTCCAGCTGATGCCAAACATCCTAGTGATGTTGTCCATCCCACTTACATGCTGCTCAGAAACAGGAGGCTGACAGGTAGAATTATGTGCTTTATCAAGGAGAGGACAGAATACGCATCTGTTAACAGACCAATCAGAGCATAAAGATGCTATGAGTGTGACACTCTCTATCTGTCTGTAGATGAACCAAATGAAGAGAGCAGAGCAGGTCATAGTGAGGTATGCCTATAATAACTGCAGTTGGTACGTGGGAGCAGAAAGATCAGGAGTCCAAAGCCAGCCTCAGCTACATAGCAAGTTCAAAGCCAGCTTGGGCTATGTGGGATCCTGTCTCAACAAATAGAGAGAGGGAGAGGGACATGGCAAAAGGAAGAGAGAGAAAAAAAACAGGGAGATTCAAATTGCCCTGTTCACTTATCTCAAATACAGACATTGCAGCAACTCTTTTCCAGCACTGCAGTGAAAGGCTTTTATAAGCATGGCATATGTTAATGTTTTAATATTGCATAGGATGGTTGGAAGATAAGAATTCTTTATAAATATTGTCTTAATAGTTTCATGTCCTTTCAACTCCCAGAAGTCTGCTGAGCCACAATTACTGGTAAATAGATACTTACCATTTACTTATAAGAAACCTACTCCTCTGTTTGGGCCACTTGGTGAAGCCTCTGAAATGGTGAACAAATAGCACCATCTTTTCTATTTCTTTGCTAAAAGAATAGGAAAACAGTCAGAAACTTGTTTATGAGGCCAGGCTTCTAAAAGCTCTGGTCTTCAAAGTGCTTTTATTCTTCAAACATATAGAAAGTATGATTAAGCATGTCCCTAAAATTCCAAGGTGCCCGAATTTTTGCTAAGTACTGATTCCTATCATATGTACACAGTGTGCCTATGTATAACACTATATACTGGATCCTTGCATGGTTTGTTGTCAAAGTGTAACCATATGTTTCAAGGATAAAGTCCAATTCCTTCACCTTGGATGATGCCAATACGTGTACACTCTGAGTAACTCTAGACAGCTAAGCATCCTACAGATGGTTGTGATCTGTGTGTTCCTGCAGCTTGCTCATTTGTTGCTTAGTCTCACCACTTCCAAACTAGCTTTTGCATCATCAATCTCTAGAAAGTCCTAGCTTCTTCATAGACCAGCCTCTTACAGAGGTAGGGCATGTCATGCCAGAAAGGCCCTTGGTCCACTCAACTCCTACTTGGGATAAACAGTTTTTTCCCCCCAGATGGGGCTGGAAATAGCATACCCATGACCCTCCCCCGGGGACATTCTTCCTCCAGCTAGGATCCAACTCTACTGCCTTCCCAAACAGTGCCACCAACTGCGTATTAAGTACAAACACATGAACCATTTTACATTCAAATCACCACTGCATATAACTTCTTTTCTAAGAGACAAGGTCTCTCTCTCTCTCTCTCTCACTCTGTGTGTGTGTGTGTTTATCTACATATGTGAGTGTGTGTGAAGAACAGAGGGTGATCTCAGGGTGTCAGTCCTCAAGAATGCAGTACACCCTTTGGAGATGGCATCTCCCACTAGTCTGAAGCTGCCAAGTAGGTCTAACTACCTGGCTGGAAAGCCTCAGGGATCCGTTTGTCTCCACTTCTAGTACTAGGATTACAAACATGTGCCAGCACACCTGGAATTTTTTCTTTTTTTCTCTTTCTTTTTTCTTTCTTTCTTTTTTTTTTTTTCTCACATGGGTTCTGGGGATTGAATTCAGATCCTCCTGCTTGCATGGTAAGTGCTTCGTTGACTGAGACATCTCCTCAGCCCCCTCTGGGTGTTCTTGCTATGTGTACCTCTTTCCTAATGATGTGAAAATATGACACAGGCTTCCAGCTTAAGTCTTTCATGGCTCTCCCAACCTTAATGGACACTTCCCTTAAAATTATAAGGTAAAAATAAACCCTTTCTTCCTTAAGCCATTTTATAAGGCTATTGAAATATGACTGTTGGATGTATACTTACATAATTTGCAAAATATGATATATATTGGCTCATATAAGATGATAAATATTTATGTTAGTGATTCTTTTTGTTTCATTTTTTGGGGATGTTTTTGTTTTGTTTTGTTTTTGTTTTTTCTTTGTTTTTGAGGTAGGGTTTCACTCTACCTCAGGCTGGCCTGGAATTCACTAAGTAGCCTCAGAGTGACCTCGAACTCATGGCAGTCCTCCTACCTCTGCCTCCCAAGTGCTGGGACTAAAGGCGTGCACCACCACACCAGGCTGTGTTAGTGATTCTTAAGAAAGCTTTATAGTTTGATTTGGTTTTTCAAGGTAGGGTCTCATTCTAGCCCAAGCTGACCTGGAACTCACTCTGTAGTCCCCGGCTGGCCTTGAACTCACAGTTATCCTCCTACCTCTGTGTTATAGTCATCTCCACACTGCTGGGATGAACCTTCAAACCAGACACAGTTTATAGGAGGGTTTATTGAAAGCTTACAGATCCAGGGAATGTTCTACAATGGTGGCGGAAGCTGGCTGGCCCCCTTTACCTAATCCATGCAAAAAGGAAAACCACAAGGAGCACCATCAAAAGCAAGCACACTCTCAGAAACCCAAACAGAACTCAAGCACTCTGCATATCTTAGGCTGGAAACAGAAACACCTTAGGGCTGGAGCCCAGGATCCAACCATAGTGACATCTCTTCCAGCCAGGCAGCTAGAAATCCAAGTTGTATCTTTAATAAATCATTTGAGTCTACTGGGGACATAAATTCAAACTACAACACTCTGCCTCCCCAGTGCTGGGATTAAAGTTGTGCACTACCACACCTAGCCTGTGTAACATATTTTGAGGGAGTTTGTTTGTTTGGATTTTGAAGTAGGGTCTCACTTTAGCTCAGGCTGTCCTGAAGTTCACTATGTAGTCTTAGGGTAGACTTGAAACCTCAGAGATCCTCCTACCTTTGCCTCCCAAGTGCTGGAATTAAAGGTGTGTGCCTGGCTCTTGAGGGAGTTTTGTATGTGTGGCTTGAGCTAGAGTCTATTCTCACTTTACTGGTATATATTTGATTTATCCAGAATCCTTTGTTAATGTGACTTTTCCTTTTCCATTCAAAATGATTAGAATTATAATAAAAATTAGTTTTCCATAAAATATATTATTTAATTTATTCAAATATACCATATATATATATATATATATATATATATATATATATATATACATATATATACATATATGTGTATGTGCACACATACACAGACACATATATGGTAAAAGCAATAGACAGACTTCAGTATGAAACTATTCCAATCCCTCAAAACAACATCAGAACATAATTGATACATAGTTAATCATGGTATTTTCTTTTAAAAAGTGGTCACTTTTTGCAGGTGACTGAGGCATCTACACATTATTCTAAACATTGCTGAACTAAGAGAAATGATCAAACAATGGTCTTGAGTTTTCACATGAATTCCATTTCAGGGCAACTGAATAGTTGGTGAAACAAAGTTGTCACTGTTAATAAGTGATAATAAATTTAGAAGACTTGGTAGAACTAGAAAAAATCACCACATTATTATCCCTAGTAGCATAATGTATTCAGGAAAAATGATCAGTGAATGCTAAAATAATTCACAGTGTTCTTGTATGAATTAAGCTGACAACAATGTGAACTCAAACCCATCTTATCTCCTACTATTCATTATGTAGCCCCATCTCTAGCATTCACAACACTAGTCCTCATTGTGATGCCCAAAAAAATGAATAGAACGAAATTAGGCAACTAGATTGCATTGTCTCTTTATAGGAAATAACAGGAATAGGAATAGAGGAACATTTTAAACTACTCTGTAAGAATGCAATAAGCTAAAGAAAATTATCTGATTTATTCAAACCAGCAACAAAAAGGTGATGTTTTAAAAGTAAAAAGAGAGGACATTGTGAATTTAAGATGTGGAGACATTATGTTAATCTGTTTTGTATCCTGATTCAAGAAATTGAATTAATAAACTGTTCTTTTGAAAATTTAAGCTTTAACTGAATACAGTTGATGCTAAGGAATCAGTATGAATATATTAACTGTAAAGATAGCATGCTTTTAAAAATATCATTAGCTCTTAGTTGTGAGTAAAAGCATATCATGTTTTTAAAAGATAAGAGAAACATGCAAATTCAATATGTATAGTACTTATAATTGAAGATGGATGATATACCTATAGGAATTCACTAAACCATATTTTCTTTTTTGTGTTTACTTATAAATGCTATACAAAAGAAGAATAATTGGGTTGGAGAGATGGCTCAGAGGCTAAAGATACTTGCTTGCAAAGCCTGATGGCCTGGGTTTGGATAGCCTTGATCCTCATTTTTAGGTAAATAAAACTCACATTTATTGTGGTACCCATAAAATTAGCCTTAGTAATGACCAAAGTTACCTTACAGAAAGTGACAAAGACTTTTGTATGAAGACAGTTTAGGTAATTACTGTCAGAAACCAGAGTATGTGTGAGTTCTAGCTAAGTAGATGCTGCGTGGCTTGAGCTCAAGTGTGTGGTCGCTCAAGTGTGTGGTCACGAAGGGTTGATGTGGAAGATTTATATGATTTTAAGTAGCAAGGAAGAATAAATGACTCTGATAGAATTTTCATTGATGGCTCTAAGTCACACCAGCACTTACCTTGGGCAGAATGTTTCATTGCTTAAACCAAGCTATGGAGGTGTGAGCAATTTCTGAGACCTAAAGTCATATTATAGGAAACACTACTAGAACTTCCTAGAAACTCCTACTCTCTGTGGCCATGAAGCCTTTACATTCTGTCCCATTGGATAAACTTTTCATAAATCCAGAAATAAACAATGAAAGAAAGATAACCAATGGGTTTAAAATCTCTTCCCCACCTCTCGTGATACACATAAACACATGCATTCACACACAGAAATTTAAATCTAGATTCCACATGAGAGAAAACATGCTATTTGTCTGTGTTTGGCTTATTTCACTTAAAATAATGATTTCTAGTTCCATCTGTTTTCCCACAAATGTCATGACACCATTTGTCTTTATGGCTACATTAAATTCCATTTTGTCTATGTACCACATTTTGTTTATCCATTCATCCATTAATAAATATATATAAATATAATGGATAGGAAGGAATCTCTGGAGTATGTTGACTTAAGAGTCCTTTGGATATGAATCCAAGAATAGTACAACTAGATAATATGGAAGTTCTAATTTTCATTTTTTGAGGAAAATTTATATTTACTTCTATAGAGATTTCACCAGTTTTCATCCCCACCACAGAGGATAAAAATTCCTCTTTCCCATATTCTTGCTGCAACATGTTTGAATAATTTGTAGGAGTGTTTGTTCACATACATTTTGGAGGAGAAAGAGAAAATGAGGTATTTTCTTGGCTTTATCTCTGTCCCTAGCTTTTCTTTCTTTTTTTTTTTTTTTTTTTTTTTTTAGATATATTTGGTAAAGTTTTTAATATAGTAAGCATTTTAGCAGTAGGTATATGCATTTTTTCTTCCTTGTTTTTTTTATTGACAACATCTATACTTACATACAAAAAATGCATATTTCCCTCCCCTCCCCCCATTCAATTTTAGAACTCCAATCTCCATCATATCCCCTCCCTTTCTCCATTAGTCTCTCTTTTAATTTGATGTCATTATCTTTTTCTTCTATTATGAGGGTCTTGCGAAGGTATTGCTAGGTACTGCAAGGTCATGGATATCAAGGCCAATTTCTGTTTGGACAGTTGCATTGTAAGGAGTTGTACCCTTCCTTTGGCTCTTCCATTCTATCCGCCCCCTCTTCCGCAATGGTCCCTGAGCCTTGGAGGGTGTGACAGAGGTGTTTCAGTGCTGGGCACTCCTCCATCCCTTCTTCTCAGCACTGTGTTGCCTTTTGGGTCATCCCAGTGGTCATCGCCATCTAAAAAGAGAAGTTTCTCTAACCAGAAGTGGGAGTAGCATTAATATGTGAATATGAACATTAAGTGTAGTGCTTTCAGGGCAGCTTGGTGGGACTAAAATATACATTTAGTCAAACAAGAGCAGGCTTTATACCCGTAAGGCTCATGACCTCCCCTGCCTATAGACTTTTGCTTAGGTTTTTCAGTACCAGGTATGTATTCCCTCCCATAGAGAGGGCCTTCAGGCCAATTATGTAGCAGTTGGTTACCCCATGAGTAGACATGCCACTCTTGTACCCGTTCAGTCTTTGGGCCTGTATGGCCAAACTTGAATATTCCGTGTCCACTGTTTTCACTACTGATGACCTCTGTCTCCCATAGGGCTTCATGCAGTGCAGCTTTTTCCAGCTTTCAGTTGGCTGGTCTACAGGGAGAAGGTTTTCTGCTCAGCACCAGCTTGATTTCTCAGTGACCTTGCCACTCAGGCAAGAGATGTCTTCAGCAATAGGGTCTTATTATCTGTTTCTCATGGGAAACCAAGGGCTTTGGCAAAAGCCTTCAATGTTTTGGAGGCTACCGGGACCTCCTTGGCCAACAACTCACTGGAAGGTATCCCATCCCAGGCACTGAAAATTTTCTAGTAACAGTCTACAGCTCCTAGATGTATCATTATTCAAAAAAGTAGGTTTACATAAGTCTTATTCACACTATCTTGAATTTTGATTGACCCTCCCCCTGCCCTTCTTTTATGCATTCTCTATTAATCTCCTTGCCCTACTAAGCCACAAACAGGTTCCTTCCCTTCCCTTATTATTATGGGAAAGCTGGGATTACATTTATTTATCCTTTTTTTTTTTTTTTTTTATGGTAGGCTCTTGCTCTACCCCTGGCTGATCTGGAATTCACTGTGTAGTCTCAGGCTGGCCTCAAACTCACAACAATACTCTTACCTCAGCCTTCCAAGTGCTGGGATTAAAAGTGTGCACCATCACACCTGGACATTTATCCTTACCTTATTCTACTACCTTGAACCTTTATAAATATATTTTTTAAAGGGGAAGAAAAGGATCAGAAAAAGAAATAATAATAAGGGTACTGGGGCTGTAGTTTAAGTGGGTGAGAGTGTTTGCCTAGCATGCATAAGGCCCCAAGTTCAATTCCCAGCACCACATAAACTGTGCATGGTGACACACGTATGTAATCTCAACACTGGGGATGGCAGGAGGACTAGAGATTCAAGGCCATCCTTATCTAAACATAGTGAGCTTGAGGTCAGCCTGGGTTATATGAGACTCATTCTCAAAAAAAAAAATGCTTTATTGGGGTAGATGCCTCAGAAGTTAAAGGTCCTTGCTTGCAAAGCCTGGCAGCCAGGGGCCTGGGTTCAATTCCCCAGTCACCCAGGTGAAACTGGACCCAAAAGTTGGCACCAGAGTGTCGCATTCTGCTTGCAGTGGCAAGAGGCTCTGGTATATCTAGATACACACACACACACACACACACACACACACACACACACACACAGTTTTAAAAGAAATACTAGGCATAAAGAAACAGTAATACGTTTTGTACTTGACTTATGGGTTAAATGCCAGCTACCTACAGTTGAGTTGTTGCTGACTTTTGTAACATCCTCAGTAAACTGGGACAATATGCAATACCTTTACTTCTGAGTCTCCTGTCTCTTTAATTCATGTATATAGCCAAATAGTTTATATTCAATCAAGGTAAGAAAAATTGTGGTGATAAGGATTGGGACAATTTATGAGAAAATATTAGTTAAATACATATATGTTAAAAAGAAAAATCGAACCTTGGATAGTAACATCGTTCTTGAACAGTAATGACAGTCCTTTTCTGTCTGAGAGGTTCCTAGAGCACAACGGACTTCCCTAACTTTTCCCTTCTGTGAAAGAAGTATCCTAAACTCGAAGCTCAATGGAGAATCTGTCTCAGCAGCCTAGTTGGAGTGTCCAGACTGCATCTGAGAGATCTGGCTTTGGCTCTCAATTGCTACTAACTGCCTGAGGGATTTTGGACAAGTCACTTACCCTCTGAGGCTTCAACTCCTCATTGGTAAATAAGGATAAATGCTACCTACTTTGTCAGCTGGCATGAAAATTTCCTTCAAGAGACATTATTTCCCTTTTCTTCAGTTTCCAGCTCTGAAAATACATGATGTAGTAATTTATTAACATCTCATTAACATAGAGAAAAATGCATACATATATCAAATCCAAGATCCTTCAAAAAGTTTTATAAATGAAGTTAATTTTACATGTAAGTTTGGGAACCAACTTAGTTGTCCAACAACAGAGGAATAGATTTTTAAATACATTTGCAATAGGATGTATACACAATGGAATTTTATTAAGCTATAAAGAAAAATAAAATTGTGCTTTTTGTAGGAAAATAGAAGCAACTAGAGGTTATTATGTTAAGTAAAATAAGGCAGTCTCAGAAAGACAAATAATGCATACTTTCTCTCATGTATGAATCCTAGATTTTATATAAATACATAAAAATCATAGATATGTGTTTATAATCTATGTATATATGTATATATAAAATATATATATGACCATATATATGTATATAACTGATGTTAAGATACAAACAAACTGTGTAGGGGAATAAAAGTGACTATCAGAAAGTAGAGGGAGGAGGATCAGGAATATGAAAGAATATGCTCAAAGTACATTATGTACTTGTTTAAATATGTTCTTATTAAACTCAGGACTATATACAATGAATATACACCAACTAAAGTTCAAAATAAAATAAAAGGTATTAATTTTAAGTGTTATAAATTGAATACAGAATATTTGTGAAATTGTAAAATAACACCAATGACTAATTTAAAATAGGCCAATAAAATACCTTTATGAGAAAAGTGCATCCTTTGGCACTGTGGTCATTGTGAGAACACCATAAAATGCATGAACACAGATGTATAGGCACCACTATCAGGCAGTTCATAGTTCACTGAAATGTCATTGGGCTGAGCTTGACTAGCCTTGATATTTGCAATACAGAAACCAAAAAATCCCCACTTACAAAGAAGCAAAGCTTTGCAGGCTTGCTTGAGAAGGACTCAGCAACACACATCTAGAAAACTGACATTTTTTGCCTGAGCTTTATTTCCTACACTAGATAAATTACAACCTTATACACAAAATAGCCAGAGTAACTAAGAGATAAAAATATTTATTGGAACTGGTTAAAGTAATTAAATATGAAAAGCATGCCCCTGGGCATGTTGAAAACAAAGTAGCCAATTTAAGGATTCAGTTTAACTGCTACAAAGGAATGTGGAAAGGTTGAGAAAGTTGAAAAAATTCTGCAAATCCCACTTAGGTAGATAACCATCCAAGAGAGAACCAACGTTACTTCTTTAAGAAATACTGCCAAGCATGGTGGTGCACGCCTTTAATCCCAGCACTCGGGTGATAGAGGTAGGAGGATTGCCATGAGTTCAAGGCCACCCTGAGACTACAGAGTGAATTCCAGGTCAGCCTGAGCTAGAGCGAAACCCTACCTGGAAAAACCAAAAAAAAATTAGTAATAATAAATATTGATTTCAGGGCTGGAGAGATGGCTTAGCAATTAAGGCCATTGCCTGTGAAGCCTAAGGACCCAGGTTCTATTCCCCCAGTACCCATGTAAACCAGATGCACAAGGTGGCACATGTGTCTAGAGTTCATTGCAATGGCTATAGGCCAGGATTTGCCCATCTCTCTCTCTCTCTCTCTCTCTCTCTCTCTCTCTCTTTCTCTCTCTGTCTATCAAATAACAATATATATTTTTTTAAAATATACTGATTTCAGTTGGAAAAATTAGAAGATATTTTAAATTCTAAAATGTTATATATCTGTATGAGGATAAAGTGAATTGAATCATCTAAATGTGCTTCACTGGGACTTTGTTGGAAAAAGAAAAAAAAAAAAAAAAAAAGGCCACTGTGTAGGGAAAAGTAAGGGTAACAGGATTGCCCATGTCTCTATTTTAGTAAACTTCTGCCCAAATTTCAACCAACTCATGAGCTGGAAGTATTTGCTCAGCCCCCAATCTAAGCAGAATATTACCCTAAGAGGCCCATAAAATGGACAGGTAAGGAAATGACTGGTTTGGAACAGTGAAGCATTGAATGCTCCTGGAAGCCTTATTCAAACAGCTTTAGGCCCAATCTGTATATTGCTTCATTCACCCAGTTTCTTAATTTAACTGACTATATGAAGGTACTTTTTGCTACCACCTAGTGTAATGAAATATGTTATTTTCCATTGCATTTTGAATCTATTGCCTGGTGGAATATTGGTGCTCAGTATCTTATCTTATCTTTTGTTTTGTTTTTTGAGGTACAGTCTCACTCTAGCTCAGGCTGACCTGGAATTCATTATGTCATCTCAAAGTAGCCTCAAACTCACAGGGATCCTCCTACCTCTGCGTCTCGAGTGCTGGGATTAAAAGCATGAACCACCATGCCTGGCTTCAGTATCTTCTTTTTAGTTTCTTATAAGTTTTCATGATGCCTTGTCAAGGACCTGTCTTTCTTATCACTGTGACACTGAACATGGTCTTAATAGTCTATCATACAATCTAGAGCTCAGGATCAAGCTTAGCTTGCTTCTTTTAATTTGGACACTTAACATGAGGATTTGCAATTGATGAAGATGTAGTAAATATATAATAGCAATATTCAAAAGGTCATCTCAATTTAGCACCCATGACTGTCACTCGATGATAGCAGTGGGACATACAACCTGGGACTCTACCAGCCATATGACCACAGGAGCTTGCTTCTCTTTGGGGCCACCATTTTCTTCATGTGTAAGATGAAATGGTGAGTCTAGCTGAATTCAAATCTGTACCCCTAGATAAGCCCTTTTCCCTGTGAAAATCATGTTTCCATAATAATCTATTGATGGCAATACATTTCACTTCTCTAGCTATTTTATGTGGCTATATCAGTCCGTAGCTATAGTTAGAAGTGAACTGAAATACTGATCTAGAAGATGGAGTTAAATATGGGCCATGGTTTTATTCCATTTATTTTTGAATTGTCCAATAGCTTGTCATCTGCCAGTTTACTTGAAGATACTCATAAATGTGCATCTGTTTTCACTTAACAATGGGAATTTAGACCTATAATGTTGCAAATAACCAATTTCCTGTATCTTTCATTTTCCTCTCCCCCTTTCTTAGTATAACTTCTCTAGGAGTAGTCTATGTCTGTTATATTGATCTTTACCTTTGTTTGAACAAGTCTATGTAGTTATTCCAATATATACTGAAATGTTTTATTTTCAGATTACTTTATGTGAAGATTACTCGAGGCTAGAAACGTCTTCAGTTTCTCATTTCTCTGAGGGAAACTGGCACAACCTTGAGAGAGTGCATATGTTTCTGATAATGATGATTGTTTCTCCCGTTTGCTTCACATAAATGAGAGTAAATGATGAAACACAGAATCTTCTCACATCAAGTACAGGACACTTACTCTCTAGGCTCTGGTCTCCACAGCCATCTAACAGTTCATAGTTGCCAATAAGGCTTTGAATCCACTGCCAAAAAAGCAACCTTATCATAAAGAGAAAACCCAAATAAACTGAGAAAGTGAACCATATGAGGATCAAAGCTTTGAAGTGAGACAGGTCTGGATTCACATCCCAACTTTGCTACTTACTGGCCTTGTGTTTTGCCTAAAAAGAATCTAATCTTTCTGAAGGTCAGTTTTCTTTTCTATAAAATGAGGATTATAAAACTATCATACAATATCCCCTACACAAGACTCATGCAGATGAAATGTCAAAGTGCATACCAAGGGTGTAATACATGCAGGAGCGTAACCACTAGTAGTTAAGAAGGAGTTGTATGCATTACCTAAGTAAATGTTTTTTTTTTTCTTATGTACAATAAAAACTATTAAGTTAAATATAATCATGGCAAGTGTAACTACACTATTATAATTATTTGATGGATTTCCGTTCAGCTAGCATTCTCACCAAGTAACTTTGTCGCCCAGGGAATATCTAGCAATGACAAGAGACAATTTGATTGTCTTGGTGGGAAAAAGGGGAATGCTACTGACATCTAGCAAGTAAAGCCCAGGAATGATGACAAACTTCTATAATGCACAAAATGGCACCTCGAGCCAAGACTGTCATGTGTAAAATATTAATAGTGCATAGGGAAAACTCTCCCATAAACACTAGGGAATCCACCACTTCAGAACTAAATTTGTTTTACATCTGGCCTGGATGCATGGATAGAAAATAAGCTTTTTTTATTAGTGAGCTACAGAGAGAGTTACCTGGACCAGGGATCAAATTCCTATTGTGAGACGTTCTTTTAGGTTAAGGTATGGGAATATATAAAGCCTTGTGGTTTCAGGTTTTCCTCACAGGTCAACTGAAAAAAGCACCAGGATCTACCAAAGCACTAGAAATGGAGTTTGTTCTCCCCACGTAATGACAGGGGTTGTTGGAGATGAACGATATCCAGTACTCAGTACAAACCAACAGACTCAAGATTAACACTCTGTCCTCATTTTGCACATGAGAAAATGAAGCTTAGAGACTTTACACAATACTGCTTATAGGTTACACAGCTGTATTTTCAAACTCAAATCCAGCTTCCAAGCCTGTAGTCTTTTCATCCCCATAATACCCATAGGCCATAAGACTGGAAAGGGGCATACTGCAGGGGAAATAAGTCTGAAACATTTTAGAATATTAAGGACTCTGTTCAGGAATGTGAGTCTGGATTTTTTGTCAAGGGGCCACTGAACGTCTGTGAACCAGTGACAACGCTCGGGAGAGGGATAAAGTCATCAGAACTGTGTACAAGCATTACACTGTGGTGTAGTTTGCCAGCTTGGTAACTTTTCTAGGTCTAAGGTTTTTAAGTGTGAGGCAATATGTCTTATTTATTTCCCCTTTGTAAAACAAAATTAAAAAGCAACACAATTCATTTCAAATAATTTCTGTCTTTTGAATCATCACTGGTCAGATACCAACATAATATGTTTTATATGACATTTTAGTTTGTTTTGCAGCTACATTAGGAAGTCTGACAGCAGGCAGGCTAGTTTTAATATCATACCTGATTTAAACCAAAATTTTCAGCACCTAATGAAGCTAAACAATATTAATATTAATGAAATGTTGTACACCATTTTTCACATTAACTCTACAAGCTCTGGTGCATTTACTTCACAGCACACATCACCACCAGGATGCTAAATTTTCAGTTGTTAAAAGTGAAATATGGGGGCTGGAAAGATGGCTCACTGCCTAGGTTCAAATCCCCAGTACCCACTTAAAGTGAGATGGACAAAGTGGCACATAAATCTGGAGTTTAGCTGGATGTGGTAGCCCACACCTTTAATCCCAGCACTCAGGAGGCAGATGTAGGAGGATCACTGTGAGTTCCAGACAACCCTCACTTCATAATGAATTTCAGGTCAGCCTGAGCTAGAGTGAGACCCTACCTCGAAAAACAATAAATAAATAAATAAATAAAACTGGAGTTTGTTTGCAGTGGCAAGAGGCCCTGACGTGCCCACACTTTCTCACCTTTTCTCTCTCTCTCTTTCTCTCTCCCTTTGCAAATAAATAATAATTAAAATATTTATTAAAAACTTAAATGTATTCCTACTAAAAAAGTTTTATTTAAGAAAAATATTCTGCACTTCTTTAATTTTTAAATTCGTGCTTTAAAACAGCATAAAATTAAAAACTCACTTTCATAGTCACACCAGGCACATTTTGAGCACTTCGCAGTCACATAGGGATTGTGGGTCTCTAATTATATATATATATATATATGGAACGGGCTGGAGAGATGACTTAGTGGTGAAGGCGCCTGCCTGCAAAGCCTAAGAACATGCGTTCAAATCTTCAGGTCCCACATACAGCCAGACACAAAAGTGACACAAGCGCACAATGTTGCACATGCACACAAGGAGGGGCACACATGTCTGGAGTTCGTTCACAGTGGCTGAAAGGCCCTAGCATGCCCATTCTGTCTCTGTCTCTGCCTCTTCTCTCTCTTCTCTCTCTCAAATAAAAATAAAAAAATGTAAGGATCGTGTGTCCCTTGGTAGATTGCACAAATCTACAAAATTATCCATTATGTTAATAACAGCATGTAGGAACTTGTCAAAAGGCAAAATTTCAGGCTCTGCCTATAAAATCTGCATCTTGACAAGATTCTCAGATGATGCCTGTACCCATAAAAGTTTGTGAAGCACCTCTCTCTGTCTTCCTCTCTCTTTCTTTATCATATGCGCATGTGCGTGCACACACACACACACACACACACACACACACACACACACACACACACAGTGAGGAAGAAAGAGAGAGAACATGTGGATGAGTAACTGGGAAACTGCCAAATTATGCCAGAGTTGGTATGAATGATATGCTCTATTGAAGCGTTGTAACTTCCCCACAAAGGCAACCATGGCTCTTCTGTTTGGACTGACACAGAGCCTCCTGGAGCCTTGTGTTGGCTGTGCTCCCAGTGTCCGCATCCAAGAATGCAACACTCACACCACATATAATCAAACCTGCCATTTCAAAATCCTTGAACACAATTGCAAGCTTATATTTCTGCTCCACACACATAAAATATAAGACTTGACCTTACTGAGAGACCAAAACAACCACAGACATTGGGAGCATGTGCTGTCTGCTACACTGACATCCCCTGAGAGCTAGCACTGTCAACCCACCATCCTCATTGTATAGGTTGTCTTATGTGGTCCTCCACCCCGAGGGTCAGGACATGCTGTGGCCCCTTGTTAGCTCCTATTCAGCTTCTTTTTCCGAAGGACTCAGCCTTGAGGGCCCTTTCAATATAACCACTTCAGGAATTCATTGTAATAATCTAACACAGAAGCTCATTGTCCTAATTCAGTGGTCCTCAACTCTGGCTAAACATTGGAATCACCTGGGGCAATTTGAAAAATACTATCTTTCGGGTATCACCCCAATCTAATTAAATTTGAACTTTTGTAAGTATTGTTTTGAATGATTCCAAGTGATGATAATGAGATGCCAGCGTAAAGAACTACCAGCCCAGCTGGGAAGAGTCACTAGCTGGCAGGTAGAGGTGCAGTCTATGCTTGTTGGCCTGTAGATAGATGATCCAGGGTCTTGTTGGAATGAAGATTCTGATCTGGTACATAGAGGAGTAAACAAAGATAATTTTGTGACTACCTTTTGGGAATATGTTTAGTTCATTGTCACCATCAGTCAGGATTCTCTAGAAGAATAGAAATGATCGAATGAATGTGGTTTTTTTTTTTTTTTTTTTTTTTTTTTGGTTTTTCGAGGTAGGGTTTCACTCTGGTCCAGGCTGACCTGGAATTAACTATGTAGTCTCAGGGTGGCCTCTAACTCACGGTAATCCTCCTACCTCTGCTTCCCGAGTGCTGGGATTAAAGGTGTGCGCCACCACACCCGGCATGAATGTGTTTTATAAGGGGGATTTATTGGATTTGCTTATAAGATATGGGCTGGGTAGTGTAACAGTAGGTGTCTACATGCTGGAAGGTCAGATAACCTGGTATCTGCTTAGTCCACTAGGCTAAACGCAGGCTACATTCCAATGTCTTCAGAAGACATTGGTACACACACACACACACACACACACACACACACACACACACACTGGCGAGTAGAAAAAGGAGCCAGGTCAAAAGCATGCAACAGGCATCCAGACAAAAGAAAAAGCTCCTATGCTCCTTGAGCTTCCTAACGTTTTTTTTTTTTTGTTGTTGTTGTTGTTGTTGTTGTTGTTTGTTTGGTTGGTTGGTTTTTGTTTTTCAAGGTAAGGTCTCACTGTAGCCCAGGCTGACTTGGAATTCACTTTGTAGTCTCAGGCTGGCCTTGAACTCACCAGGATCTTCCTACCTCAGCCAACCAAGTGGTAGTATCAAAGATACGTGCCACCACGTGAGTCAGGAGCGTTCTTATATACGGTTCCCCCACAGAAGGACCATCCACGATGGAGGAAGTACTTTCTCAGTCAGTTAATAGTTCCTGGAATTACCCTCACAGACCTGCCCAAGCAAGTCTTTCACTCCATTCCTTATTTGATCAAGTTGACAGCAGAACTTAACCTTGACACCATCTCATACAAATTGGAATGTTTTTCATCCTTATTCCTCATTGAGAACGTGCTGTATCCCTCTGACCCACTGACCCTCAGTTCCTGATAGTTAAATAACTGCTTTCTCTGATTTCCTAAAGCAGGTATGATTTTTAGCTGCCCTTGTTAACTACTTCTGAATATGCAAATGCTTTATTTCTTACTGTTTGGGGATTTTTTGTTTGTTTGTTTGTTTTGTTTTGAGATAGGGTCTTGCTCTAGCCCAGACTGACCTGGAATTTTTCTGAAGCTGTACTTGAACTCACAGTGATCCTCCTACTTCAGCCTCCCGAGTACTGGGATTAAAGGTGTGTGCCACCAATCCTAGCAGAGAGAGAGAGAGGGGAGAGGAGAGAAGAGAAGAGAATGGGTGAACCAGGGCATCCAGCCACTGCAAATGAATTCCAGACATATATTTCTTACTTTTAATACAGGATCTCACTATGTAGCCAAAGCTGGCCTTGAACTTAAAATCATCCTGCTTCAGCCTCCCGAGTGCTAGAATTACAGCATTATACACACACTTTAAATTGGTTTTTCACAGTAGCTACACTATTTTACATCCCCATCAAAGTATGTAAGGGCTTTCTCTATTGTTCCACATCCTCTTGCTTTCCATTAGTTATATAAATTACATTAGCTATAATGATCCTTATACTAATCAACCAGGAAAGAAATCTAGCTGAAGTTAATGCTAGCTATTTTATAATTGTCTTGGAGGAAAAAACATATTATAGAGAATACATGTTTTTTAAAAATACTGAAATTATAGTATTTTTATATCCCAAGTCAGTTCTGCAGGACAGTCAGTCTGTATCTTTCAGGGCATCCTTTTCCATCTTCCCAAAATCTGTATGACTGGAGCTTTCAGTTATTGCAGTCACCTTGACAGATTCTCCTCCCAAGCCAGGAAAAACAAACACCAAGGAACTAGTGCCCCACCTTCCCAACCAACAGGCCTAAGCGCTGACCACTACTTGACATCTTGAATGTCATTCAAAGTCCCATGTGTTAGAGGCTTGGTGTTCAAAGTTGTATTATTTGGAAGTGGTGGGACCTTTAAGAAGTGGGACTGAGTGGGACATCTTTAGGTCACTGGGGACATATCATTAAGAGAAATAGGGACACCAGTCCTTTCTTATTCTCTTTGCTTCTTGGCCACAAGCAAAGTGTTGTCTTCCCTACCACATCCCATCCATGGATATGCTGCCTCTCCATAGGTGCAAGAGAATGGGCAAAATACATCATATATTTGTGAACCAAAATTGTTATACATTGCTCTTTAAAAATTGTTGAATAGTCAAGTGTGGTGGCACGTGCCTTTAATCCCAGCATTTGGGAGGCAGAAGTATGAAGATTGCTGAGAGTTCGAGGCCACCCTGAGACTACATAGTGAATTCCAGGTCAGCCTGGGCTAGAGTGGGACCCTACCTCCTACTTAAAAAAAAAATGGTTGAGTAAAACACTGGAAATCAGAAAGAAGATGGTCAACTTAAAACCAGACAGAGAAGTGTATGACCACCCTATACAAGATGATTAAATTAAATAATGTGAAAGCCTTAAGTAAACCAAAGGCTCCAGACAAACATCATGGAGACAGGAAAGAAGAGAAGGAAGACAAAATAATTAATGCCCCTTCATGTAGAAACCAGGACAAGTTATGTTCAACCACAATTACTGAAGGAAGTAAATGCAGCACATTTTACAAGGAAAGCATTTTGTGTAAACCAAGACAGAAATCAACTTGACTCCCAAGGACCCATGTAAGCCAGATGTGCAAGGTGATACATGCATCTGGAGTTCATTTGCAGTGGCTGGAGGCCCTGGTGTGACCATTCTCTCTCTCTCTGTCTCTCTCTGTGTCTCTCTCTGTGTGTCTCTGTCTCTCTCTCCCTCTCCCTCTCAATACATAAATAAGTTTAAAATGAATAACTAAATATTTTAAAAATTTGTATGGTTCATGAATACAGCATAATTCTCTCACTCCTGACACCACTATGCAAATACCTATCTAGGCAGGCTGAATACAATCAACTTCACCTGCTAGTTCACTTATGCTATATTTTTCTAAGACTCCACCAAGTTTAGGTGACATTCATTTTAAAGTAACAAAACACAGACTAAACTTTAAATTTAGGTCAAATCTACAATTTTTAATGCCCCAGGAATTCACTTTTCAGAGCCTACTAAAATTTAATTTAAAGTAATAAAAAGGAAGAATGAATAGATCATTAGAGGTTTTGTGAACTCCAGTTCTCAAATCTATGCCAAAAAGTACCTGAGATGTTTTCTTACTGTGTCTTCTCAGTTCCAGAGAGGGACATGAAGAAAATGAAACATGAAAGTGAATTACATGCATTCAGGTTTTTCTAATATAAGAAATACCTTATTAATTTTTTACCAACACCATTACTAGTTTAAAACATTTTTTATATTTTATTTATTTATTTGAAAGAGAGGAAAAAAAGCAGAAAGAGAGAATGGACATGCCAGGGCCTCCAGCTACTGCAAATGAACTTCAGATGCATGCACCCCCTTGTGCAACTGGCTTACGTGGGTCTTGGAGAGTTGAACCAGAATCTTTTGGCTTTGCAGAAAAACACTTTAACCACTAAGCCATCTCTTCAGCCCCACCCCCTTTTTTGAGGTAGGGTGTCATTCTAGCCTAGGCTGACCTGGAGTAGTCCCAGGCTGTTTAGAACTCACAGAGATCTTCCTACCTCTGTCTCCAGAGTGCTGAGATTGAAAGTGCACCATCATACCTTCCTGTAAAGCATTTGTGTTAATGGCCTATATGATTTTTACATCATTATTTGTAATTTCATTACCACTTGGCAATTCCATAGGTTAAAAAATGACTAATACTCTTTTTCAAATGCATTTGTTAACACTGCATATCATAAGCAGTTTTAGCTACCTTATCAATAGTAGAAAACTAAGTAATTTATAGATTTTCTTTACCACATTTTAAGAGATTGATACCGATAAAGGATTTAATCTTTACTGAAGGTTAGCTCAGGGTGCTCTGCAAGTGGAGAAATTAGCAAATTGCCGAGCTCTTCAAACAAGAAGGGCTCTGTGGAAATTACAAGCACTTTGGAGAAGGGTCCTTGGCAGCAAAGCAGAGTTTCAAGTAGGAAAACTCTAACAAGATGGTGCAGGGCACATTATTCAGTACCTAAAAGCACAATGTAGGCCTTCTAGGGATCGGATACTGGAAATATTTTGCAAACTCTGCATCCCTCACTATAGAAAGTAGACCCAGGAAGCCACACGAGTGTGTGTGTGTGTGTGTGTGTGTGTGTGTGTGTGTGTGTGTGTGTGTGTGTGAATACGAACATTTTCGTTCAAAAAGGAAAAGGTAACTACCAAAAGAATTCGACCATCCAACCCATTCTGTCTCGGGTGCTTTGACTCAGGTGGAATATTTGATTGGGTTATCGGTAAGAGAATTTGAATCACCAAAGTCTGGTTCTGCACACTTCCTGTATCAGATGCCTTTTCTGCAGAGTGTTGCCTCTAACTGATGAAGCTGCTGCTATGACTATGCAATGCCCAGTCACTGGGGAGCCTCAAGGAGCACTCTAAGTGTCCACAGAGCTTTGAGGGCCAGCCCACAGTGTCTGCTGAATTCTCCTTCAATGATTTCTCCCGAAAACAGAGGGAAAGCCTTGCTTGTAAATTTTTATTTTAATGTAAAATATAGTAACACAGCAAAATCTCCAAGTTTTCTAGAGCTCAGGCTTCAAAAGCTATAATTGTTGAGGACAAAATCCCTTCAAACAAGGCAGAAAGAGTTGATGAAGTATCACTACATACACTTCAAATATTTCACCTAGTAGCAGTAGACCTATAATTACATGTTTTAAATAGAACAAATAGACATAATAATAGATTAATTTCAGGTTTAATGATGGTCATAATTTGCTCTTCCTGGGTAACAACAGTTAAATATTACAACAGTCATATCTGATGAGCACAATTAACTTTGAAGGTAGAAATAATAACAGTGAATATTTATGCAATGCTCACACTATATCAAGTAAAAATCTACGAGTTTTACATATATTAGCTCATTTAGTCTTTGCAATGATCCAATGATATGCTATTATTATCCCCTTTAGATAAAGAGGAAGAGGCTAAGTAATTAGCCCAAGAATAAGACTGTAAATGATTGTGACTGGGTTGGAACCCAGGCATCTGGAACCAAACTTGATGTTGTCAACCTCTACCAAGAATTATCAAAAGTTATTATTTTTCTGATAGTATTTCATTGTCAAGGTTGTAGGCTAGATAAATAATTCTTAATTTTTTAAGTAAATAATGCCATTCTAGGGAAAAAATTATGTAGGAAGTATACAAAGCACCCATGAAAACTTGACTGTCACCAGCAAAGCTGAGGCTACTGAGTATAGGTTCAGAGTCCACCGTGATTAACTGTGATACCTCTGATCCTCATGCTGTTATTAAAACCTCAAATAACACATATTTTTGTAAAGATTATAAATATTATATATACATATATATGAATAATTTCAAGAGTAAGTTTCCTTTGTGTGGGAAAGTTTGTTGGATATCTCACAGTCTGTGAATATTCATTTTCAACTTTCATAGAGGAAAGATTGGCTTCATCTGCAGTGTTTCTTAAACTGAAAGTGGTAAGCTATTAGGAAATCAATTTTCAGTGTTGTAAGAAACATCATTTGGGTTACAGAGATGATTCAGCAGTTAAAGGTGCTTTCTTGGAAAGCCTAATTGCCTGGGTTCAACTCCCCAGTACCCACATAAAGTCAGATGCACAAACTGGCACATGTGTCTAGAATTCATTTGCAGAGGTGAGGCAAGCACAAGTTTGTACGTGCCCACAAGGTGGTGCAAGAATCTGGAATTCGATTGCTATGGCTGAGGTCCTGGCACGTCAATTCTCATTCTCTCTCTCTCTCTCTCTCTCTCTCTCTGTCTATCTTTTTCTCTGTGTGTGTGTGTCTCTCTCTCTAAAATAAAAAAAATAACAAAACATATAAACAACTTTTAAAAAGCATAATTTCATGTTAATGAATCAGAATCCATTAAAATAGTAAAAATCATCACTCAGAGACATTTATTTTATATATAAATAAATATATAAAAATTATATATATATATATATATATATATATGATCACAAAAGTAAATATGTACACCTGGAGACATGATATTTAAAAACATCTTCTCCCTAGCAGTTACTTTTTTTTTTGAGAGACAGACACAGAGAGAGAGGGAGAGGAAGACAGATAGAGAATGGGCGCGCCAGCAGCCTCTCAGCTGCTGTGAACGAAATCCAGATTCGTGTGCCCTCTTGTGGTCAAGTGCAGCATTGCACCCCTGCGTCACTGCGTCTGGCTAAACGTGGGACCTGGAGATTGAAACTGGCATTCTTAGGCTTATGAGGTAGGTGCCTTAACTGCTAAGCCATCTCTCCACCCCCCCTAGCAGTTACTTTTAACAACTCTGAAAACCACAAATGCAATGGGTAATAATACTGCCTTTAAAAAAATGAAAGAATAATGACTTGAAATACCAGTGCCTACTTGGCATTAGAGTGTCACTTACTAAAACAAGTGACTTTGGCTTGTTTATTTTTCTTCTCTGTGCCTCAGTTTCCTTATCTACAAACCCATAATAATAATAATAATACCTACCTACTTCTGTAGTAGTAAAATTAAAAATATCTTTTCTTTAGTCAGTATAATGTATAAGCCTGGCAAATAACCTCTAAAAAGTCTTTAGCTATCACACCCCTTCAATGCTGCTACTGCCTTAGAAGAGAACTTACAACAAGTAATGATAATGAAAGCAGTAACTCCTTTCTGTCAACATAAAATTAGACTTTTGCATATTCAATTATCAACTATTTAAGGATGATGTTCTATTATGTTATATTCTGTGATATCATTTTACCAAAATATAAAGACTAAATACAAAGATATTCTTACAGAATTAATAAATATATGCTAATTGATCACTCATACCCTATGGAACATAGGAAAGGAAGTGGAATGGTTATCTGATAAAATGACCATATTTTATTTATTACTTGGGGATGGAACATTAGAATTTCACCATACTTGGCATGAACCAGTGTGCTTATGCAATTCTCACAGCATATGAAAGCTATTTTAGTTGAAAGTAAGTATCCTCTCACTTTGGCTTATGTTCAGCAGTCTCCATTTTTCTACAGAGCAGGGAACTGAACATGTAGTCACTGCTGTCTTTGAAAACTGACCCTTGACTGTGCATGTACAGATGTCTTAACAGAGTCCAAATGTATAATAATGAACCAAAAGCCATTTGGTCCAATGCAGCTCTTTATTCATTAAAATATTTCTCTTCTCAGAGACTAGTTGGAAAGAAAAAGGGATTCAGTTAACAGGAAGTCAGGAGGAGGGGACAGGAGGTGGTGGGAGGAAATTATGATCATGGAATAATGTCTATGTGTGCAGAAGTTGTCAAGAAAAAAGCTCTAACTCTGTTTGCTTTAATATGTCTCAGTACAAGTTTAATTTTGTTGATTTTCTTAGTCATGTGAAGGACTATTATTTTGTTTCATTTGTTGTCTTATTTTCCTTATTGTTTACTACTACCCAAAATCAAAAAGAAATTGTCAACTGTTTATAATTAGTGACACTTTGGTAAGGGGAAAAATTTTGCCCTTTAAGTTTCTATCCCATGCAAAATAGTCAATTCCTCAATCCTATGTTCAGGGCTAAGAAGTGTTTGGGACCGTTGGTGGAAGATGGTCTTCAGAACATGTTTAGTGGAGATTCTATATTTAAGGACAGATGGCTGCTGAATGCCTTCCACTCCACAACCTGGAGCTCTCGGAAGAAGACTATCCTTCCTCTTCAAAGATGTCTTGCCCTCATCCCTTCCACTCCCACAGGAATTACCTCTCTTTTTCCATCTTTCCAACCCCCAAAACTCAAGTAGACTTTTGAGAACATACGTTCTATTTTATTTTATTTCTGTTATGTTATGAGTTGAATATAAAAGAGCAGAGTACAACACTCAAATTAATACATCAACATAGCCAGCAGTTTGATGTGTTGTTTCTTGGGACCATCCTGACCATCTTCCTGCAAGGGGAGTACCACCAGGAATCAGAGAAGACAGCTGACTTCAGACTGTGCAGCCAGTCTGGCCCATAAATCAATCATGGTCATGTGAAACTGATATGTTGAAACCAGCAAAGCCCCCATGGACCTCTGACACTGTCTTTCCTTCATTTTATGTTTGAACACAATATCAAATTCATCAACTCTTTGAAACATTAATAAACTTTTAAAATAAATTCAATAGAAAAAACAATTCATTTTCTTAATTTTGTTGCTAGTGTGTGTTCTATAAAACACAATTTTGCACATTTATTTAAAGCATCTGTAGTGGTTTCAGTACTCATGAAGCACTATCATAAAGAAGCATCTCCTAAGACATGAATGTCATCCTGAATGCGGCTCCCAAGCATACACACCGAGTGTTGGCACAAAGTTCTGCTAGAATTAATGAGTGAATATAATAGTGAAAACCACAGTTTAGTGTGACATATAAGTTCAGCTATTCACAGATGTGGTTCTCCATCTGGGGTACATGCAAATATCTGGGAAGTTTGTTTTTTTTTTTTTTTTTTTTTTGACAGTGTATCCTATTCTGTATGTCAAACTGATTCAAATGTCTGCAAGAACGCCCATACCTTTTCAAAATGCCTCACAGATTCCAGTTTATTGTCACAGTTAGGAATCACTGCTCTGAGTGATTGCCAAGTTACTGATTTTTGAATGTTGAATTAGAGTGTCTGAACTTGTCATTTTCCCTTCTGGAAAATTTTTGAGAAGCAAAAAGATTAATCTAAACTCAGTACTAAATGAGATTATACATTAAATGTTCAATATAATGTAATAAATAATGTGCTGTAATTATAAATAATAGCTAAAATTTAAAAATCAGAATCCTCATTTGTAAAATGAAGGTTCCAAAAAAGAAATGAAAATAGACATCAACTCTATGCCAAGATATCTGAGTACTGAACATAACATTTCTTCAGAATGTGGGGCCTTTTCAGTTGGCACATGCCTTTTTCCAAGTAAGAATTAATTTAGAGATACAGGGGAACTCTCTCATCAACTGCAGCATTCTTTTCAGAGATGCTGTAAGTTAAAATATACTATCTATGTTAGGTTCAATCTGTTTATCAATGGTTGTACAAGAACATGAACTGTTGCTAGTGCCATGTGTTCATGGGTCTTCAAAGACAACCTAAGTGTCTGGTGGCCATGTGTTGTCTTCACAGTGAAGTCAAAAGACTCTAATGGAATTTTCAGATACAGTTATAAAGGTGCTCATTTTGAAACTAATCCAGTGTCTCTCAAACCTGGAAAAGTTCAGGATCACACCAAGGGAATGGACTGTTGAAAAATTCGGTCATGGTGGTACTAGTTGATTACTGATGAGGAGCTGCTCAGCCAGCCATACTACCATTCTCTGAAAGAGAAGATTCTTCCCCATGTGCACTGTGGTGCTTACCATATGCTTAAAAATGGCTTTTGTCATTCTTGAAACCTGCCTTCAAGGTCTGATATATTATATTATTTATTCTGTATCAATAGCAGTGAAATGCATATCACAGTTCATATCCCCTGCTTGTCTTCCAAACTGGCCTGCCAGTGGGTCTTTTGCAGCAGGCTGTCTTGTGGGCTACAATCAAAGTCAGCCAGAATCGTGATCCCATCCACAAGCTGAACTGGGAAAGTACTGCCTTCTGTGCTCATTAACATGATTATTTAAAGGACACAGTCCCTCCAGGGTTGTCAGGCTGTGGGCCTCAGCTTCTAGCTGGCTGTTGGCTAGAAGCCGCATTCTGTTCCTGGCATGTATTTCTGACCCACACAGCAGCTGGTTTCATAAAAATCAGTAGAAGGTAAATCTGATGACAAGACAGATGTCTCAATCTTTTGTAGCCTAATCATGGGATGACAGCCCCTTAGTGTCGTCCTAGTCTGTTGATGAGAAGCAAGTTACTCGAGTGAAAGAAATACAAAGGGCTGTGAATAATACAAGCTGGGAATCATGGGAGGCCAGTTTATAAGCTGTCAGCCAGAGCATTTGACATATTTGGCCATAAAAGAAGGAAATTGAGAAGGATGATGCAAGAAGAGAAAGGAAGAAAGATAGAAGGAATCTATATGAAAAAGACAAATACCAGGTCTGGGGAGATCGCTTAGTAGGCAAAATGCTTTCCGTGTAAGCATGAGGACCTGACTTCAGATGCCCAGTACTTACACGAAATGCCAGGTATGGTAGTACATGGCTATAAGCCTGTGCTGGAGAGGAAGAGAGATGGGGAACTCCTGGGGCTCACTGGCTATCTAGTCTAGTCTAATTGGCTAAGCAAGAGACCCTGTCCAAAAGAGTAATGTGGAGAGCAGCTGAAGATCCTCAACATTTATCTCTGGCTTTCCCACAAATGTGCACACACCATACACACACAAGCCAAAAAGAAAACTGGAAAAAATTGAGAATGAAATAGATTTATCTGTCTTGGGTTCCATGTGTTCCATCTTCATCACATTAGCACCACCATCATAAAATTATTATTTCTTATGTAGAATGAGATGGTGTGGGTTTTCTATGTCTAAAGTTAAAGGGGACTGAATAAATGGTAAAAGGAAACAGAACACTAAGTTTTAAGTCTCTTAAGTGTGATTCAAATTAGTACTTTTTATTTTTAAGGGTCTTTTTTCCATCTAGCAAAGTTTTTCTTCTCTCTCTCCCTTTTTTATTTTTTCTGTTTCAAGTTTTGTGTTGGTTTGTCATTCTTCCCATTGTATGACAGGCACATTACATAAAGAACATAGGGAAGTAGATAATGTTTACATTATATGTTCTCTGCTTATTTAATTCAAATGTTGGAATTCAAATGTTTAGACTCTAGAATTATTGTTAAAACTATATATGCCACTTAATTGTTAAAGTAAACTTGAATAGCATTTCGTTCTGGACTCGCCATTGAGAAAACTGAAGCTCAGTTGACTTGAAAATGTCAACATTAAAAAGAGTCAAGATTAAAACAAAAATCTCTGAAATTCTAACAACTGAATTTCTTAGCTTCTATGAAAATTAACAATTAGAATATGAAATAGTGTCCTCAAATTTAAAGATATTATATATGTGATAGGAACCATCAATTTTCTAAAAAGACCTAAAACAGAGTTTTCCATTTAGGCTAATAAGAAAAAAGAAGCTTTTCCAGGTATCTTCCAGGGTAATATGTCCATCTTTCATAAAACATTCACCGTTTTCACTGTATTTATTTGTAACAGATCATGCAGGCGCTTGTACTTCTTTGATCTGAGAGGTGTCAGTGAACACTGACCACACAGGAAGGGATGACCACCTGTCCTTGGCACCAGGGATGATCCTGTTCATGTAACTCTTGTAAATTTCTCAGCTTATACAGGAAAAGAAGTATTTCTCACACTATGACCATGAAATTTTATAAAGAAAATATTCCTGCTGTCCCCAGCTGTGGTCAGGTTCGCATTGCTGCAGAAATCACCCGACTAAAAGCAGCTTGTGGGAAAAAGAGGTTTATTTTGGCTTACAGGCTCGAGGGGGAAGCTCCATGATGGCAGGAAAAACGATGGCATTAGCAGAGGGTGGACATCACCCTCTGGTCAACATAAGGTGGACAACAGCAACCGGAGAGTGTGTCAAACACTGGCAAGGGGAAGCTGGCTATAATGCCCATAAGCCCGCCCCCAACAATACACCACCTCCAGGAGGCTTTAATTTCCAATTTCCATCAGCTGGGGAGACTAACATTCAGAACACTTAAGTTTATGGGGGACACCTGAATCAAACCACCACACCAGCCATTCCAAAGACTGCAAATGTGTGTGTGCAGTTCAGCAAGATTCTTACTTATGGTAAGATTATTTAGGACATTAGGTGTTCTTGAACAAAGGACACATTTCCCAAGTTTGAACTTCTTTTTTTATTTAAAAAAATATGGAATGCTTCACGAATTTGCGTGTCATCCTTGCGCAGGGGCCATGCTAATCTTCTCTGTATCGTTCCAATTTTAGTATATGTGCTGCCGAAGCGAGCACCCAAGTTTGAACTTCTTAATTGCATTGATATGGATATTCATGGAAGAGGAATTAGCTCTCCATTTCCCAGCCCTGTCATGCCTTCTTATTCCATTTATGCTTCCACAAGGACCTCTCAGCCCCACTCAATGGAAATTCTACCAGGACCAGCGCTTTATTCATCTTGTTCACTGCTCTGTCCCTAGAGCAAAGCGTGTCATAAAGTCATTTACAAGTGTCTGGTTGATGAATGGCTACACAATGGATTTGTTGTTTATAACATTCCAGCCTTTGTGAGCTGTTTTGCGAAAGAAAAAAGAGGGGTGTATTGGTTCAAAAAAAAAAAACACCATTTAGATCAGAAAATCAAGTATGTACCTGTAATTTGCAATCACTAATTTAACGTGTCTGTTTGCATATCACTTATTCGTAAAGTATCTTTGAAATTATTCACAAAAAACTTTAAGCTTGAGAGCCTCTCTAATACCCAAGAATGAAAATTTGGGGTCAGTGTCCATGTATGTTAAGTTGCAATTAGAGAAAAGAACATGCCCATCCCCAAATGGACACAGATAACAGACTATTGAAAATGAGTACACAAAATCAGATGGTTGTGCTGCAGATGCCATTCACCAAAAGCTGCAGTTTTCGTGACTAGAGATTTGGGCTAATATTCTCCTCTTCAGTTAGAATTGACACACATGTAAGCATATATTGTTTAGCACTGCATCTAATTAATGGAGTTACTGAATGAATCATCTCAAAGAATGCAAACATAGTGACTTCTTAATTTAAAAAATCTATAAAAATAAAAAATCTGGATCCACTTAATGTCAGCTCAGCCCCATGTGTGGTAAATAGTGGTCATTGTGCACACAACTGGGCACATGCAAGGAAGGCCCTGTTTAGGCAAATACCACAGCTCATAAGTAAGTGCAGCCTAGAATTATATGGCAGGTGACAGCTCCAGGAAACCCTCAAGCAATGAGTGCTACAGTTTGATAGATGAATGTTCCAGCCTACCATTGTTCTGTAGAACAATAGGGACACGCTCTCTCCATAGCTTCTCTTGGAGAATCAATGAGGTGGAAACCCAACTGGCCACTTGAGTAACCTACACAAGAGCATACACACCATGAGTTCTTCTCCCTTCTCTTCCCTCTCTGCACTTTCTCACACTTCTAGTTCCTGAGGGTACTTTTCAAATAAACTACCTGCATGCACATTTAAAAAAAATTTTCTCTGGTTTTTGAAAAGGTCCTCAGGTATATGCTTAAAAATAAAAGGTGTGTGGTAGTTTGAATTCTTCTGGGAATACCATAGCCTCACGTGTTTTGAATACTTGGTTCCAAGCTGGTGACAGTTTTGGAAAGTTGTTAGGCATTTGGGAGATGTAACTTTGCTGGTAGTTTTGGAAAGTTATTGGACAGTTGTCAAATGGATACTTGCTGCAGTTGGTGCCTCACTGGGGGCTGGCTTTGGGGTCATAAATATAGCCCAGCTCCAAGTCTGATACTCAGACTACTTCCTTCCTGCTGCTATGGAGATGTGGTGCCTGCTTGGCTATTTGCTCTTGTCATATTTACGCATCATGACAAAATGTCCCCTCAAAAGTGTAAACTGAAATCAACCCTTTCATTCTATAATCTTCTGGTTGGGTATTTTGTCTTAGCAACAAGAATAAGGCAGAGTGAAAGGCAATAAGGCAAAACAGTGTGCAGCTAGACTCAGTGGCTGACAGTAGCAAGAATATGATGTTGAGACACTGACCCAGGAAAACAGCTTTTCTGGAAGATGTTGCCATCACCTCCTAGATGTGGAATGATCTTGTTTGATCTCAGGGGCTAATTTTTGCACTCTTTAATAAGTGTTTCATGGAGACTACACATGGCGCTCCTGATTTCACCCCTGCCTTCTGTTTTCATTCTGCAGATTCTTCTGAGACTCCTAAATTCACCAAGTGCCGTTCACCTGAACTAGAGACGTTTTCATGCTACTGGACAGAAGGAGGTCATGATGGTTTAAGGAACCCAGGGTCCATACAGCTCTTCTATGCCAGAAGGTACAACCTTCATGCTTTCCTGACTTTGTTTCTGTTGATTTGCCAACGAAATTAAACTGAGTCAAATATGGAACCGAATAGGGAACAGATAGAAGTAAGAACGAAACGTCCTCATTCATTCATTTAAGAACATAAAAGAATAACTATACACCGGGTACCACTTTAGGTGCTGGAGATTAAATGGTAGTTACAAAAAGATAAAATTTTTGGTTTTATGAAGATGCCTTCCCTATGTGGAGAAACAAACAATTAACAAGTAAATATCAGGTCATAGCATAGGTTATTAAGAAAAGTAAGGCCTGAAAGAGGAAAAAGGTTAGTACTGTGTGTGCTTTTGTATGAATATGTGAGTGAGATATGAAAGTAGGAATGAGACGGGTTGGGAAGATGGCTTAATTGATAGAGTACTTAACATGCAAGCACTAGAGCCCAAGCTTGATCCCCACAGCACTTGTATTCCCAGCTCTGGGGAAGTGAAGATGGATGGATTATGGGGCTAGTCTTCTTTGATGAGCCCCAGGCCAATGAAAGACCCTCTCAAAAAAGAAAGAAAGAAAAAAAAGAGAGAGAAGAAAGAGAGAAAGAAAGAAAGAAAAAAAAAGGAAGGAAGGGAGGGAGGGAGGGAGGGAGGAAGGAAGGAAGGAAGGAAGGAAGGAAGGAAGGAAGGAAGGAAGGAAGGAAGGAAGGAAGGAAGGAAGGGGAAATGGACTGCCCTAGAGGAACAACTGAGGTTGTCCTCTGGCATCCTTACACACACACACACACACACACACACACACACAGGCAGATTGAGAATATATGGATATGTGTGAGTGTGTGCATGTATGATTGTATATTGGGGGCTTGAGTGATATTTGAATGTTTTAATGTCATAGGTTGCCTCTCTAATGTGGTATGGTAGAGATAGAAATGAAGTGACACCCTGTGAGTATCACCCTCGCTGTGTAGGTAGAAGAAACTGTGAGCGCAAAGGCCCAGAGGCCCACATTTGAAGAAATCAAAAGGCTAGCACAGATGGTGCATGACTGAAATTGAGGTAGTGAGATGGAAGTGGGTCAGAGAGTGACTTAGGCATACACTGTGCCAGGGCTTGTCAACGAAAAGGGCCTTGGACCTTACTTTATTTGTGTTTTGAAAAAAATGTATGTTTGAAAGACTCCACTTGATGGCAATACAAAGGATGCACTATGCTGATGTTAACTTAGTTATTTTAAGTGAAGGACTACACTATTCTTCTCTTCCATTTCTACCAGTGGCCCTCTAGAAGGGAAAAGGGAAATAAACATCTAGAAAGACGCTCACCAACCAAGTAATTTTTCAAATCCTCACCTGACATAACTTCTGTTTCTCTTTACTTATATCCCAGTTTAAAATACGTAAGTACATATTTATGATATATACTGTGATGTTTCAACATATGTATATGATATGTAATTATCAAATCAGGATAAGTTGTGTATACAGCATGCCAGATATTTATCATTTCTTTTTATCGGGAACATTAAAAATCCTCTCTTCTAGATATTTTGAAATAGTTGTCAATCAGTTACCTTGTTGTACTATAGAATAGACTTCTTAAAACTATTCGTTTTAGCCTTATATGCTTCCTTCTCTTTTCTTTTCCCTGCTAGCCCTAGGGGAAGGCCTAAGTTAAATTTCAAGTTTAGTGGGGATCCTTTATCTAAAGTTCTTTTGCACTAACCTGAGAATGATACTTTCTACCCACAGAGGAGGAAGAAAGGGAAACAAGATATTATTCATGCAGGCACTGTTAACCAAGCTGACCCAATATATAGGACAATAGCCTCTTGACCTAGATCTACTTCATGAAACTAGACTTTTGCCACCATAACATTCATACAACTTGAATGTGAGCCAAATGATAAACCCAGGCATATGAAGTCTTCACAAATGCACATTTTCCCTTGCTTTCATCCATCAGGGCCTCATAACTCTGTCTGCAGGCCTCCTACACATCCTAAAATCATCTGAGCATCCACAGTCCACTCCCAGTCTCTGCACTAACAAGAATTCTACTGAAAGAATGACCAGGCGGTGTGAAAATCACAGACATATTTAGAAGGATGTCTTGATGTTTGCCTTAGTAGAGTTTGCTATCCATGAGGAAAATATTCTCATATCCCTAAATACCATGAATGAAAACTCATGATTAAGTGCCAACTCAAGCTTGCAAAATCAAGATTTTGTGTTTTCACTATAAAAAATATAAATATTGTGACTATCTTAGCCAAACCAGCATGAGCCCACATCCCTGTTTATCTGAGAGGCTGTAATCAAGGGGGTTAGACATTTCAGTATACAAATGTATTAGACTCTTGGCACCCATTTATACAAAGGCAGAAACACAAAGTGGATTTCTGAATCTTGTTATTGTTTCTATGAGTTCAGTTCCTAGGCAACTACTGAAACTACAAAGCCATTCATCTCCGGCCTGACACACAAACGTGCAACATGATTTTATTCAACACTGGAGTCCCTGAAGGCAGAAAGAGGCAGGAAAGGGGGTAGTGTGGTTGAAGTTCACTAGCCTGGCCTTAGTATCCAACACATACAGGAATTTAAGCACATGGAGTATCATGCACTGTCAACAGGACAGAGTGGATGCAGGCCCACAGATACTCAATGTTTTGCTGGGCCCTGATTCTTTCCAGGTGAATTGGGATAGGTGACAACCTCTGCTTGTTAGGGCAGCTGATTGAGAGTCTTCTCTGCCACTTTGGGATGAAGATGCTTTAAATTCAGGCTCTGTGGTTGAAGTGGACTCCACATGAATACAATACACAGGCATGGCAGAAAGAGGCTGTGGGAAAGGAGTCATGGCAAGAGTGACTATGTGCTCAGCTCCGCACTTGAAAATGCTACTTTGACTGACGACGTGGGTGTGTGACACATGGTCGGTCCATAGGGTGCATCCTCCTGTTCTTTGCTATCATCTGCAATGGTCTCCCACAAAAATTATCCTGCCTTTTTAAAAGTAGAATGGGGGTGGGGAGGAGGGGAATGGGACCAACACATGATTATCCATACAACAAAGTTTCTAATTAATAAATGAATCAATAAGTGAAAATTAAGAAAAACAAATTTCAGGGCTGGACAATGCCTCAGAAGTTATAGGCACTTTCTTGCAAAACCTGGCAACTCAGATCCATGTAAAGACAGATGCACAAAGTGGCACATGGGTCTGGAGTTTGTTTGCAGTGGAATGAGGCCCTGGCATGCCCATTCTCTCAAGACAATCAACCAATAAATATTTTAAAAAAATAAACCACTAAAAGAAATGTCATTTCCTGTACAAAATTGCAAAGGAATTTAGAGGGGAGAAAGAGAAACATTACTTTTTTCTAGTGATTAAATGTTAATAAAAAATATATGAGTATATGTAATGAAAGCAGGCTGCTAAAATGATTTTACGTTTATGACTTGTCCAATAGGTTTCTGTTAAATGGAAATCATTTCTTTCAGACATTATTCTGATTTTAAATTGTTTTTCTACTTTTGATTATTTATTTGTGCGTGTGTGTGTGCATGCATGTGCGACTGCATGCGTGCGTGCATGTGTGTGTTTGTGTATGTTGTGTGTTGTGGGCATGTGATTACCATGGCATGCATGTAGAGGTCAGAGAACAACCTTGGACAGATCTTCCTTTGCACTTTGGGACTAAGAAAAGGACACAGTAGTTTCCTTAGTCTGTCACTGGTGATCTGTAGAAATTTCACTCAGTGAAGGCAGGTGATGAGTATCTGTTTTAGATTTTATAGATCAAAAGATATTTTAAATATTTATTCAACTTGGTTGTGAAGCAAAAAATTGGGAGTGCTGTCACTGCAGTGTCTTGTGCAGCTGATGGATTTGGGTTCATCTAAACAGGGCTTTTTACACAGTCCTCCTGGGAACCTGGATATTGAGAAACTGAAGCATGGCAGAGCTGGCTAGCTCCCTGTTACAAATCTTGACCTTTTGAACACCATGCTGCCTCTTGGAAACATCTTAATACTTTAAGTTTCTAACTTTTACACCTTTAGGTAAAATACATTTTATATCTCTTCCACTAATGTATGAAAGCCTAATTCCCTGGGTAAACTTGTTGTCACTTTAATTCACTCCAGTTTACCTACCTCCTCAATCTTTTTTACCATTACTCTGAGTAAAAATATACACACATGAACACATTATCATTTCTTTGGTCTTTAACCACTTACTTTTCCTGTAAGGGATGGATCTCCATCTCACATGAAACTTAAGATCAGAATTTAAGCAGCAATTCACTGTGTCAGATCCTGGAGTCTGGTTTGTTTTAATTCTACGTGCCTTCAAACAGCTGGTAAGCAGCTAGCTACCTTAAGAGGCCCCTGTACTATTTAAGACTTCTAGTTTCAGAGAACTAGCCTGAGAAGCAGCTGTAAAGAAGGAAACAGAAATGTTTCTTCCCAGCTACTCATCCCTTCCTTGCAGACCCTGTTTCCCCACAGCTTATTGTACTCTCATCGGCCACAACTGCCAGCACCACCTCACGATGGGAAGGCCCCAAACCTCCAGTCAAGCTATCCAGCTGTAGAGTCTTTGCCTGCCCAGATTATGCCTGTGTTCTTTTTTTTTTATATTTTTATTTTTATTTATTTATTTGAGAGAGAGAGAGATACAGAAATAGGCAGAGAGAATGGGTGCACCAGGGCCTCCAGCCAACCAAAAATGTACATCTCTTATGTGGATCCTGGAGAATCTCAAACCAGGATAGGCTTCGCTAACCACTTGCCATCTTCTCCAGCCCGAATGCCTGTGTTCTTACTCAACCAAAAAATGCATCATATCATCTTATGTCCCTTTGACTTATAAACTCTCTTCTGATACAAGCTAGAGTATCAAATAAATAATGATAAATAAATAATGATAATGAGGCCCAGTGTGGTGGCACATGCCTTTAATCCCAGCACATAGGAGGCAGAGGTAGGATGATTACAGTGAGTTTCCAGGCCAGCCTGGGACTACAGAGTGAATGAATGCCAGTTCAGTCTGGACTAGAGGAGACCTTACTTTGAAAAAATATAGATAATTAATTATCTCACCTATGTTATTCAGACATTTTATTACTGTGACAAATACCAGGTAGAGAAAATTTAAAGCAATAAAGATTTATTTCGATTGCAGCAGGCTTCTGCCCATGATCCATTGCTATCGACTGATGGAGAAAGCAGAAAATCATTGGGGGCAGGAACATGTGACAAAATAAATTTCTTACCTTATGGTGACCAGGAACTGGATAGATAGGAAGGAAAGAGGAATGAGATGTACCCTTCAAAATTACACCCCTCAGTGACCTACTTCCCCCAAGCAGTCCCCATAACCTAGTTTCTACCATTTCCCAATAATGCCATCAAATTGTGAATCCAATCAGATTAGTCCATTGGTTAAATCAGAGTCCTTATGATCTAGTCACTTCTCAGTGATCACCTACCAGCTGGGGACCAAGTCCCCAACACTTGAGTCTTTCTGGAGGCAACTTTATATCCAGACCTAACATTGCCAAAATAGCAATTCTGATTTAAGAAGTCATTATATTCACTCTTGCCACCCTTCCCTCACTCACACCCTCACTTAATTACTTCAGTGCCTTTGACCACTCTGTTCCCTCCTTCTTTACCTCATTGCTAGTTATTAAATTTTTGTCCATGTTTTATCCATATTGTCAACATGGCTAAAAACACCATCTTCCAGGAACAATCAGAGTGAATACGTTTTTCTTTTTCTGAAATCTTAAGTAGCCCTCATGAACATTATCTGTGAGCCTTTACCCACACTTATTGCTGTGGAAGTGGTGGTGGGTAGAAGTAATTCTTTATGCATTTATTAGTCTCCTGGAGTGTTCATCAAAGTCTTCTACTTATTCAACTTCCATTGGCTATCAATCAAATGAACACAAGAGTCATGAGGGGTAATTTCTGAGTCTTCTTCTGGCCTGAAATGAGGAAGAATCTTTATTATTATAGCCATGCAGTGGTAGTGCTAGATATTATATGTCACTAGCATGGAAGACACCATCGGCATGTGTTCTCAGTTTCTTCTGCCATGAGTTAGAAGAAAAAAATTCCCAGGTCCAAAGATTCACAGTTCTCAGCATCTTGTGTAATTTGAGGACTTGTCTCTATAGTGGTTAATAAAGAAACATTTTGATGTCATCCTGGTCCCCAGAACCTTCACCCATGGGACAGGATAATAAAGTATTTATCATACAATTGCTTAACTTTGCAGCTGGCAGAGCATAGACAGTGAATAAGCCAATGCTTTTATCATGGGAAAAAATACCAGATAGATTTCTGAAAGTGTTCAAATAATAATGATACTTTCTACAAATGTTATACTTCCTGGAAATGGTGTTGCTAACATACAAAAGTTGTATGTCATAAAATATCTGTGTACTGGTGTACATATTGTAGCTCACATAGAACAAAGCTATGCAATGGATTGAGAAATAATATATTCTTTTTTTTACCCTCCATTTCAGGATTGCTCATGAATGGACCCAAGAATGGAAAGAGTGCCCTGATTATGTCTCTGCTGGGGAAAACAGCTGTTACTTTAACTCATCATATACCTCTATTTGGATACCCTACTGTATCAAGCTAACTAGCAATGGTGATGCAGTGGATCAAAAGTGTTTCACCGTTGATGAAATTGGTAACTCACAGGTTCATTTTTCAATTTACATTCCTTTAGACTAAATAGTGAGGGAGTCCACAATGCCCAAGTATAATCAAGTAGAAAGCTTTATAATGGTGTTTTTAGGTGCATGAAGTCTGTCTAACAGGAATTAGAATCAGTTGGTAAGCAAGAGAAAAGGACAGATGGCAGTTATGCTGATTCTAATGTAAAGAAGTTTGATGGTAAATGCTGTGAAGAAAAGAACAGTTGTTTCCTTTAGGGAGTCTCCAAATCTGGATGAGATTCCTGTGCACAAATAGAGGGGCAAAGTCAGTTTACTCACACTATTGCATCTTCCCTTAATATTTGATATGATTATTATACTCAGCTCTTCTTTCAAATGTTGAGCTTTGACCTTCATCATTGCTATAACCAAAGCTTAGATTTTCTTTAGCAGAACTATAATAACCATAGATATTTAGAAAACAGCCACAGTCAGTTTAAAATCACATTTATAAGATCTCAGAACAAAGTTTGGAGAGAATCAGCTCAATAAATGAAGTCAAAGGCCCCATGATGATTGCTTGCCTGTCCTGTGTTTATGAGGGGAACAAAACAAAACAAACAACTATAATTTGAATATGCATGTTTATACTGTAGCAGTATAAACAGTGACATGGAAAGAATCAAAGAAGGATTTTGAGTAACTGAGCTTAGTGCCTCAGAATCTACCCACGAGAGCTCATTTGTTTCTTATAAGAATTCCTTGGGGCTGGGGAGATTGCTCAGTGGTTAAAGGTGCTTGCTTTCAAAGCCTGCTGGACCCAGTTCAATTCCCTAGCCACCACTTAAGGCTCAACAGACACACACACACACACACACACACACACACACACACACACACAAGAAAAAATTTAAAAACATTATTCTTGACCCTTCTAGACATATTAATCTTATGTGGGGTTTCATAGGTATCAGCAGACTAGAAGACACCAAGAAAATATAGGTGGATGATGTAGACAGAAATAAACACTATCTGAGAGTCTACCTTTAAGGGAGAAAACTGTAGTAAATATAACATATTACCTAATTGTTTGTACAACCTACTTAGTACATACATGTCTGACCATCAGAAGTGTAGTTGTTGAGCCAAAGCTAAGAGAATGTATTCTAACAGTACTGGTTTAAGACCCACATACTAGTCATATCTCTGCTGATAGCTAGCCCTACTCATTTATCTAGCTGACTTTTATGAAGCTCCTGCTGATATGATTACTGTAGCATGAGCAAAAATAGTCAGGTAGTGGATTCAGGTAATTCAAAAATAATTGCAGTGCAGTGTGCCACCAAAAAAAAAAAAAAATAGTGTGAAACATATGGGCCTGGTAGTGTGGGGAATGCATAGTGATTAAGATGTTAGTCAAAGGTGTGAAAGACAGATTCTGACTGAGGGGTGGCGGGGACTGTCACAGAGATTATGATAGTTCAGTTGTCTCACAGTGCATGAGTTAGCAGATGTCACAGCTCCTGGACCATCCAGTCACTACTTAGATCTAAAGGTGGCCAAGATTACAAAATGGTCAAGGATTCAAGAACAGTTGCACAGGGCTAGTGGACAGATGGGAAAATCATCAGTGTTTCTTCTGTGCCTGCCAAGGGAAACAGGACTTGGTCTTACTACTGAAAGCTTCATTCTGAGGGGAATGACCGAAGACGATGATAACTGACACAAACACTTACCATGTGTCTTTATCATCGTGTGAGCCAGACAATACTATAATCCCCATTTTTATAGACGATGAAATTGAGACTCAGAATTGTTACATGACTCGCTCAAAGACAAAGACCTAGTCAGTTGATCTTGGATTTCTAACATATGGAGTATAGCTCCAAAACCCATGCTCTTAATCTTAAGGCTGTTGAATACTATTTACCATGCAACTACCATCTCAAATAAATTTACCTTGCCAAGTATTGTTGGTATTTTAGATTAGGACAGATTAAAGGTAGAGAGCTTATCCACAATAAACAATAATGACAGAAAGATTTAAAACTATACCACAGAAGTGGAGAAAGGAACTAAAAGTGAGAGAACAAACATTACAGTAATGCTCATGTGTCTTGAGAAAGATGCCAATGACCTGAAATCAGCATTGACTTGTTATTACCCATATATTCTCCTACCTCATGAGCTGACCTCTGGAATATTAGAAATTTGGTGTTCATTCACCTCATTCATCAGACTCTTATTGTGTCTTTCCCTTGTGTGGAAAAGAAACTGTCTACCTGACAGGATTTGATTCAAGTGAGGGTGGAAGGAAACAATGCAACAAAGAAATAGGAGGAGAACTGGAGTGTTGAAGAGGCTGCAATTTTAAGTAAGGTCATTGGGTTTGGCTTCACTCAGAGAGTGGAAATTGAGGAAGAATGAGATAAACTGCCTGGGTATTTCTGAGAGAAAGGCATTGCAGCAGGAGGGCATAGCAAGAGTAATTATTCTGAGGAGCATATTCCTTTCCCCACCCAGGAAACATCCAACAGCAGTGGAACCAGCACAGGTTGAGGGAGGCAAGTGCGAAGAGAGCAAATTTTAGATATTTGTAGCTTGTTTAAAGAATTTTTTATTTTATTTATTTATGTATTAGAAGACACACACAGAGAGAGAGAATGAGTGAGAATGGGCAAATGAGGACCTCTAGCCACTGCAAACAAACTCTAGATGCAGGTGCCACCATGGGCATTTGGCTGATGTGGAACCTGGAGAATTGAACCAACGTCCTGAGGTGTCACAGTCATTGCCTTAACCACTAAACCATCTCTCCAGCCCGAGATATTTGTAGATTTTAAGCTATTATAATGACTTTGGCTTCTACTTGGATCAAGATTTTTAAGTGAAAATTGTTATGCTCTAACATAAGAAATAAGATAATGTTGAATCTAAGTGTTGTAAAACAGAAAAGGGGAAAAGACCTCAAGAGAAGAACAGTGGTGAGGCTAATGCATGGGGGAAATGATCCTGGCTGGGACCAATTTATAGAGGTGCAGGCAGAGAGAAGCAGTTGGGATCTATATGTATCTTAAAAGTGCAACTGAGAATGTGTGATACTGAGAAAAGGATGACTCAGGAAGAGTTCACTATTTTCATTGTGATCAACTGGAAGGATAGAGTCAACATTGACAGATATGGGAAAATGAAATAGAAACACCTAGCTGTGGAAGCAGAAGAGCAGCAACTTGTTTTACATATATGCTCTCAAATAGTTTTAAATATCCCAGAGAAGTTGTCAGCTATACTATGTTGGTGTGTGCAGAAGTAAAGAAGATGTGCTTTCATGCTTCTCACAGTTTGCTGTAAGCCTTCTCTTAATGGGCTCTATAATATATCCTTTATTTAAAGTGGAAGAGGAGAAACTTTGAGAAATAGTGTAAGAGATAAATTTTAGGAAATTTTCCATCAAAAATATTTTAATAAGATCCAGGCATTATGGCATCCTCCTTTAAAACTAACACTCAGGAGCCTGAGGCAGGAAGATCACAAGTTTGATGACAGCCTAGGCTACAGAGTGAGTGTGCGTTTGTGTTAAAATTATAAAGGGGACCGTAAGAAAGAAGGAAGGGATCTAAGAGAAGTAGGAAGGTGGGAAAGAGAGGGTAAAAGAATACATGTGACAAGAAAACAGGAGGAACTATTTGTAGCAAGAAGGGAGATCAGCAACATGGAGTCAGTGAAGGATGGGGAGGCAGTGGGGAACGGGGGCGGATAAGAGCAAAGTATATTGACATGTATGTATGAAAATATGTATGAAAATATAATTTTGTATGCTAATTTAAATTTAATTTTAAAATTATAAAAAATAGATTATTACTTAAAGGGTTAATCTTTGATTATCAGGAGTCTTCAATCCTCAACAAATCTAGAAGCAAGGTACTACCAGTATTATGTCAGCATATGTAGTTTAAGTACCTTTATATTAAATTTTGAAAATGTAGTCATGTATAGAACTGACTAGTATTTAAAAACAAGGAAAGACTTTCCCTATTTAAAAAACATAGTGTCTTTCCTACAGTAGCCACAGAACCCTCTACCACCATAATGTCTGTTTCCACTCTGAAACAATACAAGATCTTTCCTCTTTGACTCTTGGAACTCCCTGTAGCAGCATCTGTAGGCTTGTCCCTAATTAACTCTAGGGATCCAGATTTTACAGCATTCAGATAGCCATGCATACATGGTAGGAAATACAGTAAAATTTACTCTGTATCTACAAGTGACTTCAAAAGACTTGGTAGTGAGAACTAACGAGCAATACTTTTCTTGGGACTATTTAGAATACAAATTTAGATGGAAATCCTAGCTAAGGAATCCATACTTATCTTCATTACCCTTTAGGAAACTCTGGTCTTTACAGCCCTAATAGTGAGAATTCATGGATTTATTTAAGAATACAGAGTATAGCAGTAGAAACTGAACAAACTACTTTTTCAAATTGTTCACATGACAGTTAAGCAAAAAAATGGGAAACACTGACCATCACCAATTCAAGATGTAGTATAATGTGTTCTTTTATGATCAAAGAAATGAAGGAAGATGGCTGGGAGGACAGCAAAGTACATCCACACAGGAATCAGAAGTTTGTAGCAGTATCAGCACAAGTTAAACAAGGTCTTTCAAAAATGTCATTCACAGCTTACATAGAGAAAAAGAGAATTTATCTACCTCCAATGCCAAAAAAACCCTGCCTTTTAATCTTTCTAGTCAGGCATGGTGGAGTGCCCCTTTAAATCCCAGCACTCTGGATTCTGAGGTAGGATGATGGAAGTGAGTTCAAGGCCAGCCTGTGAGCTAGAGTGAGACCCTGCCTCAAAAAAAAAAAAAAAAAAAAAAAAAAAAAAAAAAAAAAAGATGGATTCTGACTCTGCTTGAATTTGGAGTTAAGTTTTTTTTTTTTTTTTTTTTTTTTTTTTCCAAAATCTCAAAATACAACTTCTGTTAGAGCTAAAGGCAACATAATAAATTTTCCAGTGAAAGTTATAGATAAGCTTTAAGATTTAACAAATGTTTGGTGGGAGTTAAAGGTTTTTAAAATGAAAAATAATAATCTTGAAGTAAGAAATGCTATTCTTAGGCAAGAATTTTCATAATAATCAAGATGTACAAAGTAAAATGTCTCTAGAGGAAAGCAGGCATTAACTCTCTGTTGAATTGCACAGTACAACCTGATCCACCCATTGGCCTGAATTGGACTTTATTGAACATCAGTTTGACTGGGATTCGTGGTGATATCCAAGTGAGATGGGAACCACCACCCAGTGCAGATGTTCAGAAGGGCTGGATAATTCTGGAGTATGAACTTCAATACAAAGAAGTCAATGAAACTCAGTGGAAAATGGTAAGATGTCACTCCTACATTGACTAAACTTTGACTTTTCTTCTTCCTAGTTTAACAATCACTCTTCCATTTTATAGTTAGACTGGTTTTTTTAACATAATACCAATGTCTATGACATACAACTTATTATTAGAGGAAAACTGATCTAATCAGTAAATAACATCTTAAAATTCTCTAACATACAGATGCTTATATGGAAGCCTAAGGGAGAAAAGAAAGCTATTTCCTTCTTCATCCTTGGTGTCCTACTTAAATGTAGAGCAAGATTGTGGACTACCACTTAGGTGTCTTTGGAGATGTAGCTAAACAAAAGAAGGAATCATAATCAGGTCACCCGTAGATTGTAGCCAAATGCCCTCGTTAAAATCAGTTCTTAAGTGTCCCAGGAAGAGGTAAAGGAAGGGACTTTGTCCTGTAGAGATTTCAGAAACAAGTTTTGCTACATACCTGAATCATGCATGGGTGAGCAGAGAGCAAGTTGGCCTCTGAACCTATTACAACCTTGCCACGTGCCTAAGAACTCAGCACTTAGGTAAATTCTACATGGCACACAATAAGAAGGAAAACAGGATTATCATGCCACTCCAATTACTACTAATTCTAAATCAGTCTAACTGCAACCACAGCCCTGGACAAAATAGTCAGTTTCTGGCCAGGTATTGAGATTGTGCTGGCAGCCTGGCAGGGCTCACTCCCCAAATTTTGAGACACAAGCCCCTATCCATTTAGTGAACCACTGAAAAAGAAGCCCATTTTATCATTAGCAAAAAGTTAAATCTGAGCCACTTTGAACACTGACAAAGCTGGGCTTTAAGTTTCTGTTTGCTCAATCATTTCAGTTTAGATATCTGTCTATAACTTGGTACAAAAAATGCTGGCCAGATGCTGAATCAAACAAGACTTTCAGAATCAAAGTTATAATCATACTTATTCAACAAACAGATACAATAATAACCATTTTGAACCAAGGTACTGTGTTGTGTGTGCATCTGAGGTGGAAATTTTCAAAATATAAACCATGGGCCTGTATGGGTTCCTGAGAGTCTTTCAAAGGAGCTTATAAGGTCAATGCTAATTTCATAGTACACCAAATTTTTCTATCATTTTTTCACTGTTTCTATTTACACTGACTGTACAAAATAATGAAAAAAAAAATCCCTGGCAGCTTAGCATGAATGAAGGTGGTAGTACCAAAGTGTCTATGTCATTATTTTCTTCAGCATGAAGCAATGCACAGTAGAGGGAGGAGAATTGTTTCACATAAGAGTGTGCTTAATAAAACACAAAAAAATGTTCTTTCTTAATATCAACCTTGAGGTCCACAGCATTCTAATGTTCTGCATGAAAAATGCAGTTCTGCATTTCTACTGCACCCCAAGGTAATGAAGGGAAAAGGCACTGAAATGACTGATGTACCAACAGAATTAGCTGCTCTTCTTTCCTTGATAAACTGTTATGTGGTTATTCATATTTGACTTGTCAAACATTCCTCAAGAAGAAAACAAGTTTTTGCTTCAAATAAAATGACTGACAGTACTGTATTTGTACCAATGATAAAAATTTTAGTCTTCCAGGAAAATGTAGAATTTTAGAAAACCTGTATCTACAACCATGAACTTGACAGTTTTCCAACATATAAAGACTTCCTAATAAGATCCATGATATTATTGAAAGTGGTGTCTTTACATTATGTAATTAAATCTAAAAATTTCAAGAGCCTATGTAACTCAGTGAACTAACACTCTCTAAATGACTAATACTAGATGGAAGAGTGAATTTTTAAAAATATAGGAATAATTGTATTTATTATCATATATGTGATGTTTGAAATATTTAAATGTGGTATGATGACTTAATTGAGATAATATATATGTATATAAATACATATATAACCTCATGTTTTAGCTGAGAATACTTAAAATATTTCTTATATTTTAAAATGTATTATATAACTATTAACTATAATAATTTATATAGATTATAGTACAATAAGTTCTAATTTATTCAACAGATCTCTTAAACATATTCTTTTAAAAATTATTTTATTTTATTTATTTATTAGAAACAGAGAGAGTGAGAGAGCGAGAGAGAGTAAGTGAGAATGGATGCACCAGGGACACTAGCCACTGCAAATGAACTTCAGATGCATGCACCACTATGTGCATCTGGCTTATGTGGGACCTGGAGAATTGAACCAGGGTTCTTAGGCTTCACAGGCCTGCGCCTTAACTGCTAAGCCATCTCTCCTGCCCTCTTAAGCATATTCTTCCTATCAAGCTGAAAATTTTCTGTCCTTTAATATCTTCCAAAACCTCAATCCTCCAACCCTCTAACCAGTAATCACCATTCTACTCTACTTCTAAGCTCTACTTTCCTGATTCCACATACAATTGAGCTTGTGTGACATTTTGTTCTGTGCTTGGCGTATTGTACTTTATGCATTCCAGATTCATCAATGTTGTCACAAATTATTGGATTTCTTGTTTTTAAGGATCATAGTATTTCATTCTGTATATATCGCATTTTTTTCACTCATTCATCCATTGATAACCTTAGGTTGACCCATGGCTATTGTGAATAATGCTACAATTAGCATGAGCATGTAAATGCCTCTTCAACATACTGATTTCACTTTCTTTAACAAAAAGCCCATTAGTAGGATAGTTAGATTTTATGTGGTAGCTTTATTTCTAATTCTTTGAATAAACTCTATACTACTTTACATGACTGTAATAATTTTGTTTCTTCAAACAATAGAAAAGAATTGCCTTTTCTCTATATATTCACTAACACTTATCTGATAATATTCTTAGTGAAGTGAGGTACTATTTCATTGTTGCTTTGACTTGCTTATTTTCCTGATAATTTATGATTTTGAGCATATTTACAGATACCTTCTGGCTACTTGAATATCTTCTGTTAAATGTCTACTCAAGCCCTTTCACATTAAAATAACACTGTTTTGAGTTATTATATATTCAGAATATAAACTCTTTAATATAAGTATCTTTTACTTATAGCTATTAAAAATGAAATTGTTTTCTTGATTTTCCTTGTGGTTGTTTATTATTAGCATAGAGAAATGCCATCAATTTCCCCCTGATTCATAGATTGTTTTTCACTTGGTTGTTTCCTTTGCTGTATAGAATCTTGTTCATTTGATATATCCTGTATGTCTATGTTCATTCCAGTTTCCTATTGTTTTGGAGTCATAGCAAGAAAACTATTGCCAAAATCAATATCAGTAAGCTTTTCTCCTATAATTTCTACTAATAGTTTTACAACTCTAGATCTTGTGTATAAATCTTTAACAAAGTGGGAATTGATTTTTGTATTCAGTCTGACATAAGTTCCAATTTCATTCTGTATGTTGATACACAGATTTAGCACCACCACCTGTTGAAAAGACTTACTTTTTTCCATCATATGTTCACAGCCCTTTTTCCAGAACTCTATTGAACCATATGTGCCTGGATTTATTTTTGGGCTATCTATTCTATCTGATCATATCACAAGAGATGCAGAAAATGAATTTGATGAAATTCAACATCCCTTCATTCTTACAACTCTGAACAAACTAGATAAAGAAGTAACCTTACTGAACATAATAAAGGTCATGTATAAGCCTACAAGTAACATAATTTGTGAATAGAAAAAGCTGTAAGCTTCTCTGAGATTTGCAACAAGACAGGATGCCCATTTTCAGCACTTTAAGACTATAAGTCTTTAAACATCCCCTCCAAGGCTCAGGGAACATTGTGGAAGATGGATGGGGGAAGACTAGCAGAGCCAAAAGATGGAGAGAAGTGCTTTCTTTGTAATATATTTTCCCAGACATCAAGTGGCTATTGCAGTCATGGTCTGACAGCTACTGTCATTACCTGCAGAAGACCTGTACAATATTGGGACCATCAACATCCTATCATAAATAGTGGATGTGTTGGTTTAATAAAGTTGTCCCCCATAAACTTCTGTGTTCTGAATGCTAGTTCCCCAGCAACTTGGGAAGTGGAGGCTCCTAGAAGCAATTTATTACTGGGGAGAGACTTATGAGTCTAATTGTCAGCTTCCCCTTGCCTGTGTTTGGCATACTATCCTACAGCTATTGTCCACCTGATGTTGCCCAGGAGGTGATGTCCACTCTCTGCTCATGCCACATTTCCCCCTGCCATCATGGAGCTTCCCCTTGAGTCTGTAAGCCAAAATAAACCATTTCTTCCCACAAGCTGCTCTTGGTTGGGTGTTTTCTGCCATCAATAGGAAACTGACTGCAACAGTGGAAGAGAACACCAACAGCAACCAAAAATTCAGACATCAAAGTAGAAGAGGGACTGGATGGAAAGAAAGGGTTTAGTGAAAGGGAGATGGGGAAGGTTAGATGAGCAAAGGTAACAAGTGGGAATTATGATCTAAACCCATTTCTATACATGTTCAAAAATTATTAACAATAAAATATGTTTTAAAAAGGATTTTAAATCTCAAAGCAATTAGGCAAGTGGAAATAAAGGATCTAAAATGGAAAGAAGTAACTGCCACTGTTGCAAATCTGAAACACAATGAGATACCACCACACTTCAGGAAGGATGACTATCATCCAAAAAGATAAAACATAACAAGTACTGGTGAGGATGTGTAGCAAAATAAACCATTACCACCTGCTATTGGGACTGACAATCAGCACAGTTATTATGGAAACCCACATGGATGGTTGAGTTAACATCAGTGGCATTGTGTTATTTCTCATCTTGGGGGATTTTGAAAGATTTCACTGCTGAGTGATGTAAACTGTGGTTCTGTCACATTTGGCCTTTTTTTTTTTTTTTTTTTTTATTGAGGTACATTCCCTCTAAACTTTTTTTTTTTTTTTGTTTTGTTTTTGGCTTTTTGAGATAGGGTCTCTGACCTAGAATTCACTATGCAGTCTCAGGGTGGCCTCGAACTCTCAGGAATTCTCCTAGTTCTGCCTCCTAAGTGCTGGGATGAAAGGAGTGTGCCACCACTCCTGGCCCTCTAAACAAAAATTTTAAGAGCTAAGGGTTTTATCATGAAATTGCATTGAGTTTCACCAAGCACCTTTCCTACTTTTTCTGAGATAACCATGTTACTTTGTGCTTTATTCTATTGACTCGGTGAATTGCATGTGTAATTTTTATTTGTTGAACTAATTTTTCATGCCTGGGACAAATCCCTTGATTGTGTTGGATGGTGTCTTTAATGTGTTGTTGAGGACTTTTTACATCTTTGTCCTTCAGTGTTGTTGGCCTGTAATTTTCTTTTCTTGCAATAACCTTGTCTAGTTTGGAAGCAGAGTTGCTACTGGCCTCATAAGATGAGTTTGAAATACACATTATATATAGCTAAGTATATATATATATATATATATATATATATATATATATATATATATATAATCATTCCTCTTTAATTTCTTGCAAGTGTTTGTCAATTGACAATAATATCAATTACACATGAAGCTTTAAGGTCCTGGACTTTTCTTTGATGGAAAACATTAGGTTACTGATTTAATCTCCTTACTTATTATTGTTCTGTTCATACTCCCTGTTTCCTCCTAATTTAGTCTTAATAAGTTATATGTATTTAGGAATTTATCCTTCTGTGTTATCCAGTTTGTAGCATATGGTTGGTTGTAGCAGTCTCTTAAGATTGTTGCATTTCTGTGTTATCACTCATAATATCTCTGCTTTGACTTCTGATTTTATTTAAATTTAGCCAATCATTTGTAGGTTTTATCTTTTCTAGAAAATAACTCTTTCTTATTGATCCTTTTTATTGCTTTTCTGGTCCCGTTTTTTTTTTTTTTTTTTTTTTTGCTCTTAGCTTTAACATTCCCTTCTTTCCATGAAATTTTCATTAGTTTGTTCTTTCTCTATTTCCTAGAGGTATAACATTAGATGTTTCTTTGAGATATTTTAAAATAATAAGTTCTTTCAAGGAACTGAACTCAAAATATCTCATATAGAAAGATATGGATCATTAAATTTGAGTCATAAAATATAAGTGATACCATAAGTGGAGTATTGGACAAGGAAAGACTGGAAGACTTGCAATATTACCGTTGAACAAACTCTCACTGGGATTGTATTAGGGATAGGTGCCTCTTCAAGGCCAGTGTCAGGGTTAGGTAGGTTAGTGTTGTAGGCATGAAGTGCTGAAGAAATATGGTGGTGGAGGAGGTGGGTCAATCTTGGTAAGGTGCCCTTTTGGTTCTATTTTTAATGAAATGTATTAATAGTACTAGTGATAAAAGCAGAGAAATTTGGACTTGTTCTAAGAATGAAATACAGGCTTTTAAAAATACTTTAAGAGGGATGGATTGATGGATTAGTGGTTAAAGCACTTTCCTGAAAAGTCTAAGGACCCACATTTGACTCTACAGATCCCATGTAAGCCAGAGGCGCAAAGGTGAAGCAAGCACACAGTTGCACATGCCCACTAGGTGGCACACTCATCTCTGGTTAGATTGCCATTGCTGAGGCCCTGGCATGCCAATTCTCTCTCTTTCTCTCTCTCACACTCTCTAAAAAAATAAAATAAATAAAAAATACTTTTAAAAAGGTAATAGAGTAAGTTTACTATTTATAATCCTGCTTTCAAGAAAGTATTTAAGCATGCAAATATTACCTAAAGTCAGCGACTAAAATAATAGATAAAAGTCCATGTCATTTACACACAGGGAAAAGCAGTACTTTGTGAGCAGAAGCCAATGGAACTGAAATTTTGTTTCAGGGATTTTATTTATTATGAAAATTCATGCTGCTGAAGAAGCGAACATTTTGTTTTCTATAACCAGGGACAGGTGTTCTACTGAAAAATACATGAAAATCATACTGAGAACCAACTGCTTTGCTTATTTGGCTTAGAAGAAAATATCCTACAGAGTTGAATCTGACTCTGATAGTACATGTCATATAAAGTGATACTCTCACTACCTTCTCTGAGGAGGAAAAGAAATATCCTCTCCTTAAGGACTGTGAAACTCCAGTCCTCAGAACCAGTGGTCTCCAGTGCCTTTCCTCAGCAGATTTGTGACTAGCAGACTACTTTGAGGTGATTTTAAGGATTCTGGAACAAAGTAGATCAAGTACATAGTTGTTTCCAATACAATTATTTGACATCTCAGTAAGAGTAACTATAGTATTTCTAGGACCCTATTCAATTCTTTGATTATGAAGGAGTCACTACACAGAATTTTTAAGGAATTCAGATATGTACTCTGCTTATGATTATATTTTAATTTGATGTGGAAATAAGTTTGTTTTTTATTTGTTCTAATACTTTTCTCTATACAAAATTGTCATGTTCCAAATGAATAGGTAACATATTTGTCATCTTTTTTATAGTTCTTCTATGCTTCATAATAATTCTATTGTGATTTAATCTTAGTGGAGTATCTAATGGCCTAATGCAAAGATATGGCTGTATTTCTTTAATCAGATTCATCATATATTTAAGTTTATGTCAAAATACATTTGAGGAACATTTTTCTTATAACAAAATGATACCTTATATAATTTGTCCCAGTCTCTTTTTTATTTATATTATTCTAATTTTACATTCATAATGGTGACTCCATTATCCTCCTCCCTGTCCTCCCTCTTCCAAAGGGACCCAACTCTTGACTACTCCAGTCTCTTTTTTTAATAGCAAATTCCCTCTTGGCATTTTAAAGTATTACTTTCTAGAAATTCATTTTGATTGTAAATGAGAAAACCCATAAAGGATTGGATATTGAATTTCAGATGCTGAGGGCAGTAAAATTTCATGTTTTTTCTTGAAAGATGGACCCTGTCCTGTCAACCTCAGTTCCACTGTACTCACTGAAACTGGATAAGGAATATGAAGTGCGTGTGAGATCCAGACAAAGAAGCTCTGAAAAATATGGGGAATTCAGTGAGGTGCTCTATGTAGCTCTTCCTCAAGTGGGCGCACTCGCCTGTGAAGAAGGTAAAGATAAACTAATGGTGACTAGCATGGCTTTTGGCAACGTGACAGCTGGTGCATGTCTATACTGTTAGTCTACTGTCCAGGTCAAAATATATGCATTAGGCATCAGGGAGAGACACCCCCCAGTCACAATCTGTAGCAGGAGTTATGCATGCAAAAAGCAGCATGATTTAATATCCAAGGTACTTAATTTTGGAATGGTTCTGGGGAAGGTAAAAATCAGATAAAGGAATACAGTAGTTATCTTTGAAACACAGACTCTCAGGAAAGAATTTCTTGTGTTGTGTCTTTCTTCATATCTAAAACTTTCTACATTGCAGTTTTTAAAAATATATGCCCAGGAAAGAATAGAAGAATTTTTTTTGTGTGTGTGTGTTTTATTTTTCCCTAGAGGAAGGAGAAATCTGGTTGTTCATTGGTTTTAAAGAGTACACGTGTGGTGCTTACCTAGGGGAAGACCCCTCCCCCCCCCATACAAGATGTCAGTTGCACTCAGAGAGACATGGAACATTTGACGATTGTGTATAGAGAACCACAAAGATGACTGAAGTTTTTTTAATGATAAGAATTCATAATAAAATGATTAAAACTTTTAGATACAAAAATAAAGAAGGATGGTTAATATGTGTAGTAAGTGTGCAGTGTTACCAATCCTAAATGGGAAAGGCTATTGCCTTTCTCTGTTGAAGACAGGCTTATGTAGCCTATGAGAATGAGGTTTTTTAATTAAAAAAATCATGATCCAGACAAGATAAATTTGGATTTCTGCATGTATTATTCAGGTTGAATATCACTAAATAGCACTAAGAAGAAAACTCTGATAGGGCCACTTTTTCTGAACACTAACTGGCTTCTTGTTTTTAAACAGAATGTCACAGAATGCAGTTATTCTTTACAATCTACAATTTCTGGGGATGGAAATATGGCTCAGCAGTTAAAAGTGCTTATTTGCAAAGTTTATCAGTTCTGGTTCAACTCCCAGGCCATCCACATAAGCCAGACACAAAAAGTGGTGTAGGCAGCTAGTTTTCCTACATAATAGCAAGAAGCTTTGGTGCACGCATGCTCACGCACACAAACGCACACACAAATAAGTAGACAAATAGAGATTTTTTAGTCTGTGTGTGTGTGTGTGTGTGTGTGTGTGTGTGTGTGTGTGTGTGTGTGTGTCTGTACTTGGGACTAGGAAGGTTCCTCAGTGGTTAAAGGCACTTGCTTACAAAATCGCTGTCCCAGATTCAATCCTCCAGTACCCGAGTAAAGCAACATGTGCAAAGTGGCACCTGTATCTGGAGTTTGATTGAAGCAACAAGAGGTTCTGGTGTGTATATTCTCACTCATTCTCTCTTACAAATAAATAAAACTATTTTTTTAAACTACATTTACCACACACCCTTTAAGTTTGATATGAGAGCATTCAATTCTTTGAGTAGTTTTTTTTTAAACTGAATTTTTCCTATTAAGAAAATGTGAAGCACTAGCTTCTTATCTTTCTAAATAGATCACTGATAATAAAATTACAGTTGCCACAAAGTCCAAAATAGTATTATCTTTCTTACTCTTTATAAAAAATAGCAATATCTTTCTGAAGGGTTTTATAACCTGTTAAATCAGAAATATACATAACAGTATAAAAAAGCAACATTAAAGTAAATTCTACTTGTCTTTCTTATTTAAAAAGTGTTTAGCAGGCTGGAGAGATGGCTCAGCATTTAAGGCAATTGCCTGCAAGGACCAACAACCATAGTTTGATTCTCCAGTACCCACATAAAGCCAGATTCACAAAGCGGCACATGCATCTGGAGTTTGCCGTAGCCCATTCTCTCTGACTCTCTTCTCTTTTATCTCTCTCTCTCTCTCTCTCTCTCTCTCTCTCCTTGCAAATAAATTTAAAGAAAACTATTTTTTAAAGTGTTTAGCTTCTGCCTTCCTGTTAAGAGTACCAAGAACCAACTGCAAGATCACTGGAGACACTTAAGGGAAAGACTGAAAGTTTCACAAATGAATTATCTGAAGGCTTATAAAAAGTTATTAAAATCTGAAGCAAATATAATACGTAGTATATATACACATGCACACACCTTTTAAAGCTATAAAAATGTGTGTTCTACATGTATATGTCCATATTTCCTAAGTAAAAACTTTAACCCATATTTTTGGTAACACCTCAATTTAGAAGCTAAAAGTTATCAATACATCTTAAAAACATCAAATTAGCATTGTTTACTTAGGTTTAATAAACAACAAGCTTTTTTCTAGAGTTGAATCCCTTAATGAGACATATAAGTTGCTTCAATCCATTTATTTGTTTGCACTGTATTTGATCTATATTTGTTGTTTAAGGGATTTTTTTTTAATGTGAAAAGGTTTAAACAGTGGGAAGAGGTGTTGTGGTCTTTGAAAAGAAAACATTCTAAGTCATTCTATTCTGTTTCCATGGTTTTCAAGCAAGATCACTGACTTTACCAGAGTAATTCAAATTATCAAATATTTTTACATGGAAAAGAAGAGTGAAATGCAAAACTTTAATTCAATTATTTATAGTTATGTTAGTGAAATATTCTTTCATCTTTCAGATATCCAGTTTCCATGGTTCTTAATTATCATCTTTGGAATATTTGGACTAACAGTGATACTATTTGTAGTCATACTTTCTAAACAGCAAAGGTAGGTGTGAAATAGTCTCCTTAATATGTTCTTGCAAGTTGTTTAGATTCCATGTGTTTCCATGGGATTTTTTTTTTCTTGGTATTTTCTCTTGCACATTAAGGATGGGAATTTTAATTAGCCAAAACATCCCTGAATTTCCTGTTATATATTTCCCACCTCTATGAAAAGCAGCTTGTATTTATCTTAGAAAACTTACAGTTTGAATCAAGCAGATGTAAAAAGATACTAAGAAACAGCCTAATGACTGCACACATATTATGATAAGGTATCTCCTTATCTACTGAGCTGCCTTTAAGTTCTCAATAAGTTCATCCATTCACTCCAAGGCATCACTGAACCTTTGGCTACATCTTAGGGCACATTGAAATCATCCAGACACTTCTTTCTAAATAAACCTTTTTGAAGCTTCATATGATGATGATTTTAAACAAATTTGGGTTTCAGTTCAATTATTCAGATATTTATGATTTGTATTTCATCTGCTTTTATAAACAGAGCTGAAACTTTTTCTGACTTTTAAGAAATTCCATTTTCATCATCTCAGAGTCTAGAGAGATAGGTACAGACTTCAACACTCTGGTATTTAATCTTGTTTGTATCTCCTCTGAGCTTGTAACTTCTCTAGTTTTCCACATTTTTATTTTTATTTTATTTTATTTTATTTGCATGAGAGGGAGAGAGAGAGAGAGAGAATGTGTGTATGGGTGTGCCAGGGCCTTTTGTTACTGTGCCACTTTGTACATCTGGCTTTGTATGGGTATGGGGGAATCAAACCCAGGCCATCAGGCTTTACAAGCAAGTGTCTTTAACCATTAACCACTAAGCCATATCCCCAATCTGTTTCCACATTTTTATGAATAATGTGATCTTGAAAATCAGCTTGATTTTTCCTATTGAAAGAAATTCAGCCCACACTACTAGAAATTTGTGATAGAAAATGGATAAGAATTGTTATACATTGCCCATTATTTACATTTAAGGTATTTTAAAAGTCTCATGAGATAATGATAAATCTCTTTCTAGAACTAGGATGATTTCCAATCCTAACTTGCCTGAGACTCACTTGGTTTTTGCATAAGTCTTGTTTCTTGGGAAATACCCTATTTGAGGCAGCCCTGACAGTTGGTCACCCTGAGTAGAACTGTGAGCATGTTCTTCTGCTGAAGCCAAAAGGCATCTATAAATCAAAATGGTATCTGTGTACCTATATGGTACATATGGGAACCTCAAAAGAGAATTTTATTAAAATAAATTTATGTAATGGAAGTCAGGTGTGATGGCACATGCTTTTCCCTGCACTTGGGAGTCTGAGGTAGAAGGATTTCTGTGAGTTCAAAGCCATCCAGGTGCTATAGATAGAGTTCCAGGTAAGCCTGAGCCAAAGGGAGACCCTGCCTTGAAAAGAACAACAAGAGGAATTCATGTAATATTTGCATTTCAAAATGCCAAGCATGTTGAAAGTCTCCAGCTGAATGTAGTATTGGTTATTTTCAACCGGGCTTTATTTTTAATTGTCTCATGTAATCCAGGGAGTGGGGAGAAAACCTCATTGTACAACATCATTTTGCACTTAGCTTTCCAGCAACAGTTCTGTTTTGCAACAACAACTTCTGTAATTGGGACAACACAATTTCCAATCGTTTGAGGAAAAATTACTGCATTTGGGGGATTTTAAGCAATATTCATTCAAGAACCAAGTTATTCTGTTCTTTGATTTGAGCTCATTGACTTGCACAGCTCTCCCATTTGGGAAGGACATACATGCTCCTGTTTTCCACGCTCCAATTTACCACCATCATGATTCCTGGTTTTGTGTCATCATCATTTACCACCATTGTCAACAGCATTCTAACCCTGCTGCTTCTTTGACTTGCAAAACCAGCTTGGGCCTTTGGAGTTTTAGGTCCTGCCACTGTGGCATCAGGTCACCACTAACACATGCCAAAATAGATTGTATTCTTCAAAAGGGAGAGATACACATAGCAAAATCTAACATTAGACATTTAAGATTCTTTGCTTAATATGTTAGAGTTATTTTGCAATGTTTCTATATTTGAAAAGTTGAAATATACATTTAGAGATGAAGAACTCAATAAAATCAGCATGACAGAGGGCAAAGAGCCTGGCTTTGAAGTCAGGTACTTGTATTAAGCAGCAGCTATGCCAAGTATTAATGCATGATCTGAGCCTGTGCCTTAATATTTTAAATCTCTCACAGATGATATGATCATCTGCCTACTTACTGCTTGTAAGGGTAAGATAAAATGTTGAATGTATTGGCTCAATTGTCAGCTTTATTTATAGTCATATGGTAAGATTTTAGGTTTTAGGGGTAATATGTTGCTATCAAAACTACTCAGCTCACTAATATGGGATGGAAGTAGCATAAGCCAATATGTAAATGAATGGACATGGTTGTGTTCCAGTAAAAGTTTATTTACAAATGCATATTCCAGGCTGTAATCTAGTACAAAGTATATTTCACATGCCTGGCTCCTCAGAGGTATTCAAAATAACAGGAAATACTACAAATATATATATATATATATATATATATATATATATATATATATATATATATATATTCAACAGTAAGTTTACGTTAACACTTGCTCCATGGAGTAATCCATGGTAGAGGTTTCTCAAAGCAACTTCTGATAAAATTCCAGTTAGAAATACTGAGAGAAAGTATTCTTACCTGAATAAACCATACATTTACACGGCGTGGAACAGCAGCTAAGATCTACAAGTCAGGTCACTCTGTCTGAACAACACTGGGATTTCTGAATACTGAGGAGGTTTCTTAACCATAAAATGAATTGGTTAAGATAGGTAGTCTTATATTTTTATTCTAATGTTTTTGTATTTGCTTTTGTCTTGTTTTCTTTTTGGTCTATTAGTGTTTGTTTGTAGTGCTGGGATCAAGTCCAGGGCTTGCTTTACCACTAAGCAACGTCACAAGCTCCACAGTACTGGTTTTAAGACATGAACTTCAGTTACACTATTAACAAAATAGATGATTTATTCAAGAAATGTTTATTGAGTGCTTTACATGTGCCAGGAATTGTGTTAAGTCCTACAGATTCAACAAGGCATAAACTAGGCAGAATCCGCATTGAAATAAATTATAATCAAAAAAATAATTTCAATATTTGGAAGAGAAAAGGCATGTACATCATAGAATTTTGTGTATATTAGTCCATCCTGATTAGTGAGAGATATTTCAAATTAGTCGTTCCTATCTGAAATAGCTCCTGAAGTAATTTTCATCTTACCTAACTTGTCTCAGCCCACTCTTTTTCAAGGACACAAATAACTTTGGTTCCATCCGGAATAGATTCTTTTTCTTTTATTTTCTCTGCCATTTATTGATGTAATGTAAATTTAAATTGCCTTCTTTATAAATGACATGGAAATTGGCTTTACAGAGAATGAAATTTCTCACTGCCAAATACTAAAATTAGCAATAAATAAAGAGCATTAAGCAAAAAAAAAGATTATAGGAAAGTCACATTTTATCTAAATGAAAGATTTTGTTGATGTAATGTTTTTCTTCTACAGTTTTTTTTCTCTTTGGTCATCTATTGTTTAATATTTTACCTCCCTTTCTCATATTCCACTTGCATAAAACATAAGAATATTTGCAGTAAGTAGTAGTAATGCCTTTATTTCATTTCTCTGTTAAAATAAGAGAATATGTAACTTTTAAGATATGAAAAACCAAAATTTCTTTTGTTTTTAAGGATTAAGATGCTTATTTTACCACCAGTCCCAGTTCCAAAGATTAAAGGAATTGATCCAGATCTTCTCAAGGTAATTAATAAATCTATGCTAAGATAGGTCTCATTAAGTGATAGCTAAAGAATATTGTTGAGATACTTTTAACAAGTTCAATTCAAAAGATTTAAACTTATTTAATCATTATGAGTTTCTTTTCATAGAGCTTTGTATTTTTATTTTCCTGTTTCCTAGGAAGGAAAATTGGAAGAAGTGAACACAATCTTAGCCATTCATGATAACTACAAATCTGAGTTCTACAATGATGACTCTTGGGTTGAGTTTATTGAACTAGACATTGATGACCCTGATGAAAAGACTGAAGGATCAGACACGGACAGACTTCTAAACAATGACCATCAGAGATCGCTTAACATCCTTGGGGCCAAGGATGATGATTCTGGGCGTACCAGCTGTTATGACCCTGACATTCTGGAAACTGATTTCCCATCCAGTGACATGTGTGATGGTGCCTCAGGGTTCGCTCAGCCACAGAGGTTAAAAGGGGAAGCTGATCTCTTGTGCCTTGATCAGAAAAATCAAAATAACCTACCTTATGATGCTTCTCCTGCCACTCAGCAGCCCAGCATTACCCTAACAGAGGAAGACAAACCACGGCCACTTCTTACTAGTGAAACAGAGCCAACCCACCAACTTGCTTCCATGCAAATCAGCAATCCTAGTTCCCTGGCCAACATTGACTTTTATGCCCAAGTAAGTGACATTACACCAGCAGGGAGTGTAGTCCTTTCTCCAGGCCAAAAGAATAAGGCAGGGATACCCCCATGCGACATCATGCATCCAGAAGTGATCTCAGTCTGCCAAGACAATTACAACATGGACAATGCCTACTTCTGTGAGGCAGATGCCAAAAAGTGCATTGCTGTGGCCCCTCACATGGAAGTCAAATCACATGTAGAACCCAGCTTTAACCAGGAGGACATTTACATCACCACAGAAAGCCTTACCACTACTGCAGGGAGGTCTGCCACAGCAGAGCTTGCTCTCAGTGCTGAGATGCCTGTCCCAGACTACACTTCCATTCACATCGTGCAGTCTCCACAGGGCCTCATACTCAATGCAACTCCCCTGCCCTTGCCTGACAAAGAGTTCCTCTCATCTTGTGGCTATGTGAGCACAGACCAACTGAACAAAATCATGCAGTAGTCTTTCTTCAATATCCCAAGAGCAACATGTAATGCTTAAACCAAAACCATGTTTTAAACCTTTGTTGGGAGAGTATGAGGGTGGGTGTGGATTCTCAATGCCTTTGCCTGAAAAGTTGACACATTATATTAAAGTGAAAGAATTAATAAGAATGTGTAATCAAATAGCTCCTCCCCTTGTGAACTGTAAATATTTTAAAGGACTGTCTCAAACCTATTTCGTGACAGTGATTGTCTCATTGTGGGGTGTTAATTTTGTGATAATAGGTATTAAATGGTTATGGTTTTTAATGTATTGTAAATCATGCTTTTCTAAAAAGCCAAGCAATCAAGTGGCTTTTGCAGTCGGGAAACTGAATGCAAATTATAGCACAAGCTATTTTTTTTTCTTTTTTAAATAATAGGAAACTAAAACTCCTAAGTGAAAAGACAAAACTAGTTTGGATATGGAAAACATTTATTTTGACATAAAATTGATAAAGATATTTTTAATAATTTACACTTCAAGCACGGCTGTTTTGTAACACAATACACACTGTGCTGTGGTTCACAATGATGCACCTAAGGAATGCAGCGACAACTGTGCAAAGTTGGTTTAATGCTCTGATCAGTGCATCTAAAGGAAAGCAAACAAGTTAGTTTTTTACAAGACCCTTTTTATATCTACCAAAACGTCTTAAATAAGTCTAAAATATCTAATAACCTGCATTATTGGAACATATTCATTTTAAATTTTTAAACAAATATTTTTAATTTAAGACTCTAACATTTTACACAGGTCAACATGCCACATACCAAAAAGTAACAAATAAAGAACTTTCTTCACCACATTTCAGTTCACGTCAGAGAGCTACATGCTAAGACAAGTAGAAGCTATACCTGGTGGTGATTAGCCAGGATGCTATAGCAGCACACAGAGGAGGGCTTAGAGCACGTGCATCATGGCAAAGGAGGTTCTGTCACCTCTGCAGCTGTGCCTCTGCAAACACAGCTTGGTTTCATTTCATACTTACCTAAGAAGGAATAGGTACAAGGAGCATTTTGTAAGTTGAAGCAGATCGAATGGAGTTAAGCAGATAATGGAACAGGAAGTCCAAGACATGGGTCTTTGTTTCACAGCCTATGGCCAGGCACATACTCATATTAGTAGTAACAAGGAACAGAAGAAATGAAGTTTTTCATTGCAAAATATAACTTAAAATTAATTAAACCAGGAGCAGAAACTTCTTCATCAAACTTTTTATAGGATTTGTTTTAAGTAAAAGTAGTTTGATTTTTTAATTTATTTCTCTTCTGAGAAGATTGACCTCAAAGTAGGGTGTCAAAAGAATACCAAGGCATCCATGTATTGTATACATTACTTTTGGATTATTTAATAACTTAATCAAAATTCTTTGGGATAGATCTTGTAAAGATTTATGAAAGACAGCACTTCCACCCACCAAAGAACACTTTTCATTTAAATATTAAAACAGCAACTCAAAACTCCCTAAAGTTACCTTTCACTCTAACAGTATTTGACATTTTACTCAGAAGTAAATTTAGTCATTTTAAATCCCTTTTCTTGCAAGAAAGATAGTGAAAAATCTGGATTTGGGTTTTTAAAGTTCAAATTACTTTGTAATGGATTTTCTGCTACCTTGCTGCTATGGTTTCAAGAGCTACATTTTTAGCTTCATGTAAAATATTGTCAGTTTAGAGCCTATTTCAACTTAAATATGTGTGTTTGGAAGAACTATCTTACCATTTCACAATGGGCTGACCACGTTCCTATAGCCAAAAATAGCTAAATACCTCAATCAGTCTCAGAATGTCATTTTGGTACTTTGCTGGCCACACAAGCCATTATTCACTAGTATGACTAGTTGTGTCCTGCATCTATATTTAACTTTCTTTATGTCTGTGGATTTTTCCCTTCAAAGTTTAATAAATTTATTTTCTTGGATTCCTGATTATGTGTTTCTATTTCCAACCCCATTCTAACTCAGACTCTGTACTGAATGCTGCATATTATAAGGCACTTACTAATTAGTTTAAACACATCAGCAGTGGTGTGAAGGTTGTAATTACTCTGTGGACTATAAAGAAGTAGAGGAAAGGGCTCATTGCCTCTATTTTTATTTTTTATTTTTTGAGAGAGAGACAGAAAGAGAGAGACAGATAGAGAATGGGTACGCCAGGGGCCTCTCAGCCACTGTGAATGAATTCCAGATGTGTGTGCCACTTGTGAGCAAGTGTGGCATTGCACCCTTGAGACACTTTGCGTCTGGCTAAACGTGGGACCTGGAGAATCGAATGGGTGTTCTTGGGCTTGGCAGGCAGGTTCCTGAACCACTAAGCCATCTCTCCAGCCCGCCCCCTCTATTTTTTTAAAGATTTTTATTTTTATTTATTAGAGACAGAGGGAAAGAGAAAGAGGGAGAGTAAGAATGGGTGTGCCAGGGCCTCTAGCCACTGTAAATGAACTCCAGATGCGTGTGCCTCTTTGTGCATCTGGCTTACATAGGACCTGGAGAATCGAACCGGGATTGTTAGGCTTTGCAGGCAAACACCTTAACTGCTAAGCCATCTCTCCAGCCCTCCTCCTCTATTTTTAAGGAGCCAGGAGGACAGTTCAAAAATATCTGAGCTGTCTAGGCTATGGCTCCTCCTCAGGCTGTGACATCACTTGGACAGAGACTCATAGAATCATGCCTTGTCATGGAAGTTAGATGGTACATGCAAATTGATGTGTGATTTGTGGGACATGAAGAAGGATGCTTTCGCATTGTCTTGAAGCTGCATTGCTAGCTTGAGCATGAGACCTGGAAAGACCTGAGAAGCACCTCTCTCCTCCACCATCCACAAATTATTTGACATAAGTAAATGTGCAAGATTAACTCCTTTTTATCATTAGGAACCTATAATGTGTTTCTGTATTAGTTGCTTTTATCCTTGCCTGACAGAAGCAACATAATGGATCCAGATTTATTTGGCTTATATTTTAAAAGGTACCATTAATCCAGGATGGGGAAGCCATGGTGACTAGGTGGCTTGGTCTGTGGCAGTGAGAGCTTTCAGCATGGATCATCACAGCTTGTAGATAAGGAAGCAGAAAGCTCTAGCTAGAATCAGAAGCAAATATAATCTTCAAGATCCACTGCTAGCCACCCACATCTACACATAGGCTGTGTGACACAAAGACTCCACAGTCTCCCAAAACAGTGCCATCAGTTCAGGACCAAGTTTCAGACATATGAACCTATGGGTGACATTTCATATTCAAACCATTACCTTTGCTTCCTTCTGGGAGGCTGGTTAGGTAGGTTGTGGAGGTTGAGGTTGAGGTTGAAAAGCATAGATTCCTGGCTCAGGGGCTTCAGGTGGAATAACTACTGAATCACAGGCCCTCCTACAGGCATTAAGTCCTAGAAGATGGGAGGCTAATGATGGTATTGATAAACTATCCAGTGGTTATTTACACTTTATCAATTTAAATGCAAACTGTTACAACTGTTCATAGTACTTGAGGGTTGCAAAAAAAAAAAAAAAGTATTTCCACTTTTTCTGCCCTTTGAGATGCCAGTACCTGAAAGAACTATGGATGAAACTTCTAAGATGTTTTATTTGAAAATATGGTCCAGAAAATTGTGTTCATTTCCACAAGATATTAGATATTAGAACATATGTTACCTTAGCATTTAAACAAAAGAAACAAATACAAGTTCACTACTGGTAAGCAGCAGCTATTTATTACTTAAATATGCTATATAATATTTATACTTCATGAGTTGAAAGACCACAGTCTTTTATAGTTCAGAAGATTACTGGCATTCTAGAGATGGCTACATATATTAACATATTTAAACTTCTACAGAGTTCCAAAATATACACCAATAGCAAAAGTACTCACATATTTTACCTCAAAACATGTTTCATCATGTACTTTTTTCAAGTAAGAATTCATGACCAGAAAAATTTGACATTTTTTTGAAAATCCAAACTCTTTAGTTTAGAATCCTATATAATGTTCCCAATCTCCTTTTCCAATTTAATATTTATGAACCGGACACAGTTTCTGAACAGGAATTTGAGCTTTGGTTAATATTCAAGCTCAAATTCCTTGGAAAACTCAGAAGCATAAATATCAACTATGTCATATAGGTAGTATTTCTCATGGCTAAAATGGTATCTGACTAGTAAGTCATATCTGCATGGGACAAAACTGTAAATATCTAAAGGTAAACTATACTTTGGAAGCTCTGCCTATTGAACTGTAGAATGAACTCTTGGTCCCACCAATGCATAACACTTCTAAGTCTGGAGACTCCTTTCCCTGTTCAAGATGAGTCTCCTTCTCTTGCAACTGAGTTGTCACTTGGGGAAAGGAGAGAAAGAAAATAGCCATTAGAAGCTAAATAAATAGCTATATAGACTGCTACATGGACTATTGCTACCACTATGACTCTAAAAAAGAAAGTCTGTTGCTACCTGCTTTACATCCTTCTAAGTATACTGGGGCTGGAGAGCAAGGGTGATCTATGGTGATCTGGGTGGAAAATTGGTGTGTGGCGGGGGCTATTACAAGAAGTCACGAGGTATTCATTACATAGATCACATAGGCGAAACAGAGGCAAGAAACATCCTATGCTATGTAATCACAAAGATATTTAGACACAAAAAGATACAGGAAGGTCTTGGAACATTTGCATAGAGGGGTCTTCCGCAGGTGACAGTAAACACCTGCATTTTGCAATAAGGCCTATGTTATGATTCCTGGAGCTTCTCCTTTATCTGTCAGGAAGATCAACTTGGGTGGTGGCCTCCATTATGGGTGCCTAAAGGCAAGGGCCCCAAAGGAGGAGGCTTGACCAGCTCCATTGCGTCCTTTCACGTTCCATTTTCCATTTCCCCCTCTGATAGGACACTAAGGCAAATCCTTGACTTCTGAAGAACAGTGTCTAGGGTATTTCCATCTAAAGGGGTGTATTGTCTGCAATACCATGAGTATAACAGAATTTATCTTATTCTTTATGTATCTACTTAGAGTATTAATAATGCAGGGTCCCATGTAAGGCCTAAGAGTAGTAGTATCACGGGGCCAGCACTAGACGAGAGAAGGGACGTTAGCCATGGAGACCAACTAAGCATAGACTTACTACTAGTGGTTTGTCCCTGAAGTTCTCTTTCTTTGAGATTTTCTCTAACTAAAGCCAGTGTATTTTGGATTATTTCTGACTGGCATAAAAGCAACAAGTTTTACCTAAAGCCATACATAGGTGCCCTTGTTTCATAAAAAGTAAGTCTAATCCTCTTCTATTTTGTTCCCTCCACTTACACGGCTGTTGGAGTGGTTAGGGTGACCTGGTGGGGGCCCTTTCAATGTCCCAATATGGTGTATACTCATCTGAACTCTGTCACCAGGCTGAAAGGGATGGGGACAAACTGGTGTCTGCAAAGCAGCCTTGCCTGCCAGAACAATGGACTCCTGGACTCTTTGTAAGTCTTGGATAGAAAGAAGCCTTTCTATTAGTAAAGTCAGTTATCTGTTTAAGATCCATCCGGGGCAGAATGGAGGGTACATTTACATACATTTACATAAGGGGTATACCTGACCCTTAACAGGGCAAAGGGAAGAAGTCCCATCCATCCTTCACTGGTCTCTAGGATTAATTTAGTTAAAGTCTCTTTCAAGGTCTGATTCATCTTTTCTACCTGTCCTGAACTTTGGGGATGATAGGCGCAATGTAATTTCCAATTAATCCCCAGTGTCTTGGTCAATTCCCTAGTGCTTTTTGACATAAAAACAGGCCCATTATCTGATCCTATCTTGAGTGGTAACCCATAGTGGGGAATTACCTATAACAATTCCTTAACTTCTACATGGGCTATCTCAGACTTAGTAGGGAAAATTGATTCATCTAACAATCCTCAAGGATTCGATTACTCACAAGAATTTTTAGGAATACCTGATCCTTAAAGTGTTCTTAAATATATGACTCTGGTGGAGGGTCACTCCTTGATGATGATAGCTGCCTGTTGGGCAGAGTGGTGCTTATAGCAGGTTAGGGTGGCTGTATAAAGTTCTGAAAATAATAAAACAATGACAGTTGCTATATTTTTTGACTCTTCCTTTTGAAAAGCATTGCTCTATAGGAAGGGATGCCCTTTGATAGCATGGAACCCACAAAACCTTCTTCAAAAGCAGATTCATTCTTGTAAGCCCTGGCTCCACTTTGTCGTAAATTGATGTTCTATGCCGAACGTTTTATTGTCACTTCCACCATGTTTCCAGCACCTTCACTGGGAAGGATGCCATATCAAGAAAACACTTCTGTTGCTTACCCATATGCTACTCATCATCCATTAAAGTGTATCACGAGGTTAAAATAAACACATATCTTCAAGTTCTCCTTCTAAATTCTGGATCTCTTGCTATATTTACTTTTTCACTGAAGTCTTGAACCATTCGAAGTTATATATGAGGATTGGAACCAACTTCTTCCAGATTCCTTTGAGTATTGATATCTTGACCCCTTTTTCCCATTAATAATAAATGTTAATGTCATCCAGAAGAGTGCATTTTTTACAGAAGGTTATCAATTTAATTTGCTCAAAACTTCCAGAGAAATCATTATTTATGCTACTAGTTCTGCCCTTTTGAAATGTTATTTCTTTTTTTAACATTTTTAAATATTTTATTTATTTATTTGAGAGAAAAAGACAGAGAGAGAGAGAGAGAGAGAGAGAGAGAAGAGAGAGGGAGAATGGGCACACCAGGGCCCCTAGCCACTGCAAACAAATTCCAGATGCATGAGCCCCCTTGTGGATCTGGCTTACGTGTGTCCTGGAGAGTCAAACTGGGATCCTTTGGCTTTGCAGGCAAATGCCTTAACTGCAAAGCTGTGTCTCAGTCCCACTAAAACGTTATTTCTTAAACAAGACTTGTAATTGATAGTTACAGCTGTATCCATGATATGAGTGCAATGTTAGCAGGTATGAAGACAATGTTTATCTCATCATACATGTGCATGGAGGGCTTTTGGATAACCAGGTACATTGTCAGGAAGTAGTAGTATTTTGAAAGGAATTTTTTTTTTCTGAGAAGTAATTCTCAACAGTGGGTTTAAAATACTTAGTAAACTGTGTTGTACACAGAAGTTTTGTCATCTAGGCTTTGTTGCTCCATTTACAAAGCAAAAGGAGAGTAAATTTAAGATGACTTTAAAAGACCCTAGGAACTTCATAATAGTTGATTTAAATCACCATCTACATTAGCCCCTATCAAGACAGTCATCCTGTCCTTTGAAGCTGTACACTGATTTCTTCTCAGTAGCTACAAGAGCCTTAGGTGACATCTTCAAAAATAAAGCTGTTTTTCAAAGCCTGACATACCAGGTTCAATTCCCCAGTACCCTTGTAAAGCCAGATACACAAAGTGGCACATGCATCTGGAGTTCATTTGTAGCAGCAAGAAGTTCTGGAGCACTCTTACTCATTCTCTGTCTCTCTCAAATAAATAAAACAAAGCTGCTTGTGTGCAATGAAAATCTGTCATGCAATGTACTATCTCCATCAGTTATCTGAGTTGAATCTGCTGAATAACCCACTTCAGGCTCTGCATCTGCACCTACTGCTTCTCTTGCACTTTCATGTGAGGGCAATGCTTCCTTTTCCTGTGAGCCTCAGGAGCTGTTCCTACTAGGCTCTGTGCTTTTTCTCTGTAGCTTCCTCACATCTCTCCACAGAATCAAAGACAGTCAGGACTTTGGTCTGGAGTAGGTTTTGACTCAAGAAATGATTTTAGCTGGTTTGATCTCCTATACACATGACTCATTTTTTTTCTGTAACAACAGTAAGGCTATTTTGTGCTCTGGTTATTGATGTAGTACTTTTGTAAGGTTATGGCTCTTCACTACTGAAACTTCAATACCTTCTACTACACACTGCACCCCGTCCCACCAGCCCTCAAGGGGTAACTGCTGTCTAGCTATTCCAAAGCTATCCCATAGACAGGCTGAGTTCCTCAAGTCTGCTATCCATGAAATAACATTTCAAATTTTCTTCAAGAACATCCCCTTTGCAACACAACTTTGAAGTTTGGGACAAAGCACCTAGATTTTGGCATATCTTGTCTTTTAACATTACCCACTCAGTAAGCTAAATCACTTTTAGGTTCTTTTAAATATCTACTTTATTTTATTTATTTTCAAGTAGAGAGAGACAGAGAGGAGACAAACACATAGAAAGAGTTGGTGCACCAGGGCCTCTAGCCATGGCAAATGAACTCTAGATGCATGTGCCACTCTGTGCTTCTGGCTTTATGTGGGTACTGGGGAATAGAACCCAGGTCATTAGGTTACTCAGGCAAGTACCTTAGGCAATGAGCCATCACTCCAGCCTCACTTTTGTTTTTTTAAAAAGGTAAGCAACCATTTCTTTCACCTGGACCCTTAGAAGCTATTGAATAATAATTCAATGGCCTAACTTTCTTGCTCCTCAGTCTTTTGGCTAAGTCAAGTGTAGTTAATTGGTCTAATATCCTCTGCAATCAAAAGTCCCCATATATTTTTAACAACCCAACACTTTTTAAATGTTGAAAGTCTCATCTGAACCAGGCTCTTCACTGTGAGCTGAGCCTTTGAAATCAAAACATAAATCGAATACTTCCCCACTGAAAAAAAAAAAAAGGCATAACAAGGAAAGCTAAGACCAATGCAAGATTAAAAACAAGCAGGGCAAACAATCAAATCCTGTAGCTCCATGTCCAGCATCAGTAACCTTCAATGAAATTTCTGAAGTCCCAACTTCTGAAAACTTTTTCATCTGTGTGCTTACAGCCCAGGGAAAATTCCAGCCCAAGCCAGAAGTTGTCCTTGGCAGCTGTCCTATAGAACTTGCATCTCTAAAATCCTTGTGTCTTGTGCTAGTTTGATTCAGGCGTTCCCAATCTCTTATGGGTTCTGAATGCTAGGTCCACATATGATGGCAATTTGTCAATTGGAGCCTCCTAGAGGTATTGTATTGGGAGAGGGCACAGAGAAAGGTCCTAAAGCTGTCTTCAATGTACCTTCTCAGTCTTTTCCCTGCCCATAACAGCATTCCTCTGCTGAACAATACATATGAACATGTTTACATATGCCCTGAATTATCATCCTGCCACAGGCCACATCAGTATTAGAGCCTGACAAATGATTTCTCTTTTTATCTCACAAAACAGAAAATGTCTCTCCCTGATTCTTGACCCTTTGGCTAAGATCAAATATAGAAAACGTCTCATATCTACTAACATTTCTACCTTCTTTCTGATTCTCCCACTTTGAGGATTGTCTGACAATTGTGTTGCATTGTGGGTAGGGGGAGTGCTTATCATGTTTGAAACTCCCTTAGATAACTAAATCTCAGTTTCCTAATTAAAAAAAGAAACAAGCATAGTAAATAATCCCTAGCTTTTTAAGATGGCTTATAAGTGTTAATTGAGACCATGTTTAAGACATGTAATACTTTTGATCAAGTGTGTGGTGCTATGGTGATGAACTCTTACTTCTGCGAATGAGGCCAACATCCATAGGTCTACCAGAGAGATTCCAGTATGCATTTATGATCATTTTGAATAGAACTATATCAACATATTCCAAGAAATGGAAAAGAAGCGAATCATTTTTTTTTTTCTGTCCTACTGGTGAGATAGAAGAATAGGGAAAAGGTTGGAGGGAAAATTCCAGAGAAATCAAGATTAACATATGCAAGAAGGCATTTGCCAAAAAAAATCCTTTCTTAGGCTAAATGTAACAATTAAGCATGTAAGAAAAATCCTGTGATGTGCTAATGAGGAAGAAGGTAGATACTAACCAAATGATGTACAAAGGATCAAGATTATCTTGGCTCAGCCAGGTGTGGTGGAGCACGCCTTTAATCCCAGCACTTGGAAGGCAGAGGTAGGAGGGCTGCCATGAGTTTGAGGCCACCCTGAGAGGACATGGTGAATTCCAGGTCAGCCTGCTTGCTATCCCACTTCCATTCTCAAGAGAGTCTATTATAACCACTTGTCCCTGGTCGATTACATTGTTCCATAACACAAGAACTTAGAGATCTTATCAAGTGAGTGAGCCCCTTCTCAGATCTACACCTAGAAAAGTAACAGAATATTATAAACTTGGAAAGATTATACTGCTTCCACAAACTTAAGATGTCCTTGCATTTCGCCATTGGATGTCAGACCTTAAATGACAAAATCCAAGGTTGAAAGCACTTAATAAAATATGAATCCCCTTCTTTAATGATATTGTAGACTCTCTCAACAAAGAATGGAAAACACAGCTCCCTAAACTTTTATTTAATGGAATGGTGAAGGCTCTTGTTTTGTAGCAGATTCCTCTGAATTAAGAGAGAAAGGAGGCTATGATTCAGGAAGTCAAGTCTAGGAGACATAAAATTTAAAGGTCTCTCAACCACCCCCAAGATTATGTTAATTATAAACTGAACCGGTTCTTGGGATGGGGTCAGGAAGGAAGTTCCAGAGACTCAGGAAGTCAGCAAGTCTGGGAAAGGGTTGCAGGACCCTGCCCTAAGGCTATATTAAGGGGAAACAACTGCTTGGACTGGAGACACTCTGAGCTGCCTGCATGTTATGTAGCATGCTCTAAAGTTGCAGCTACTAAGAGTCAACACCTATGCTGGGGTGGGCTTTCTGGTGATGCCACTTCCTTTGAGTGGAAGCAGCTATTGGAAAATATTAATCCAGACTGGGATGGAACTTCTCATGCAGAAGCTGCATTTGAGTTATCTCTTGCTCCTGTAAGCAACCCCTCAGCCTGCTCTGTAAATAACTGTTGCAATCAGCTTTAATTTGCTGGCGGAGGACACCTGACCAAGAGCTGCTTGTAGGAGGAAAGGGTTTATTTTAGTTTACTGAGTAAAGGGCGGTGGGGGGAAGCTCCATGATAGCAGGGGAAAGTGATGGCATAAGCAGATATATATCCTATCTCCTGGCCAAAATCAGGTGGACAGCAGCAGCAGAAGAGCGTGCCAAATACTGGAAAGGAGAAGCTGGCTATACTACCCACAAGTCTGTCCCCAACAATACATCAGCTCCAGAAGACTTCAATTCCCAAATTACCACCAGCTGGGGACCTAGCATTCAGAACAGTTAAGTTTACAGGGGACACATGAATCAAATCACCAAAGTAAAAGAACTCAGTGGTTCACCAAAACTGGTTTTGGTGTAATTGTCTTTTGATCTTTCATATGTGCCTTATCTGCGGAGAAGATTTTTCTCCCTAGGGAAAAGGTTCTCTCCCACAGCAGCTCTCCTGCAAAGAGACATTGCCATGCAAAGATACTTTAAAATCCCTGTTATTCCAAGTGACTGACACAAAAGCATAACCATTTAAGAAAGAGTGAATTTACAAGGAAAATAACAGATTGCTTCTGATGAAGTATTTTGGGGTTCAGGAGGGGTCCCCCAGAATTTATGAGCCCCAAACTTTGGGTTATGTCCTACCTTTAATGAAGAATTAATGGCAGACTCAAGAAGGATAAATTATAAATTATTAAGTTTATTAAGGGGAAAAATCGCAAATTGTGGGGTTTATTTAAAGGAGAAATCACAAATTGCAGGGTTCAGTTAACACGCTCTCAGGGAAACACTGTTTAGTTTATAAGGTTAATTTAAGAGAAACTGAGGGTTTTTGGGGAAAAAAATGGAGTAGAGCTGCAGGCATGAAGACTTGAAAGAAGTTGAGGCTTTTAAGGAGAAATTGGAAAGCTATAAGCACATGAAAAGCAAAATTTAGGTGCTTGTGGAGGCAGACTTAGGAGGAACCCACATGACATCTGCCATGTGTTTTTAGGGGAGTTAAGAGGACAATTAACAAGGCTCAATGGAAAAAATGGGAGGGCAGACATCAAAGAAGAGATTAAGGGATTCAGATGAGAAATGAGTGATGAGGAGCGCCACACTCATGGCTACTCTGAGTTTAGAGGAAGTACGCAGGTAGCAAGGACAGAGTTGGTGAGAGCCCACATGATAGGTTTAGAGATCAGAGAAAGATCATACATGTAATTAAAGTGAGAAGTTACCCCAAAGTATAAAGCAGAGGAAACTGGAAAAGTTTAGATAAAGAAACCATGCAATGCTCCCCCGCCCCCACCCAGCTCTACAAGCCACATTCATGTGTTCAGGCCTCACAGAGTAAGAGCTGGAGAGAGACCCACATGCACACATTGAAGGTCACGTCCTAAGAGAGGGAGGGGCTGGAAGGCCGCAGCCTTTATAGCATCAGATTTAGGTATGTAAGGGGAAGACCTGACTGGCTGGTAAAAATAAAATGTATAAAAGTAATTTAATATGTCCCTCGATACAATTTCCATTGTTTTCTTAAAATCAACACAGGCATTCAATATGCCAGCTAGACCTACTTCTGTTGAGCCTTAAATTCCAAAACTAGAGCAATTGATAACATTTAGGAGTGTAAATATTCTCTCATGCAGCTGTAAACCTTTAAGATTTGTTTTTTTAAAGAATTATTCATTTATTTATTTGAGAGAAAGAGAGACAGAAGGAAAGAGAGAGAGAAAGAAGATGAGTGTGCCAGGACCTCCCACGACTGTAAACAGACTCCATATGCAAGTGACATTTGGTACATCTTAAAGGGAACTGAACTAGGCCTTCAGGCTTTGCAAGCAAGCATCTTTAACCACCAAGTCATTTCTCCAGCCCCTTTAAGCATTATTTAAAGAAATGGGGGCTGGACCTAAGCAAGTGCTACAGTAATGAGTTCTACACCAAGACTATTCTGGCATAAATAGAGATACTTTTAGTAAAATGCCTTACCATGCTTATTTTTAACTTTAATATTGAGGAAATTACCTATTAAGTAACTAGTACTCTTCTATTAATGTAACAAATTAAGAAGCTCAAGTCATGAAACTCTGTGTTCTTTTGAGAAAACTTGTATATTTTCCCTTTTTACAATGAAAACTAAAAAAATTGGGCTTATCCATGTTCTTTATTTTGACCATCAGGAATTCACAGCCAAATGTATAGCAGAAATTCAAAACTTTTATAGACTTCAGGCCAGTGTTTTTGTTTTATAATCTCTCCTAGTCTTGCATTTCTCTTAGTTAATCTGACACAGATTTCCCCCTACTTATAACATCTTATATATAAATATTCATGAAAGTTTCAGTAGTTTGAGAATTTGAAGAGACAGACAAAAATAGTCCTAAACATAAAGAGGTGATATTAAGAGAACTGAGTTTGATAATATGAGTAGAACACAAAACTCAACACATCAATTAAGCCACTTTCAAAACATTCTTGACATAAAAGTAACACTGCTAGAACACATTGGCAGCTAAAGTAATGAGGTGAGATTCTATGCAAAGTAATACTGCCAATCATATATACTGGACTCTAGTTCTGGCTACTATCTCTTACAAGACTTTAAACTTAAACCTTGAGGAGCTGTTACCTTGAATGTATTTAAACATTTTAGAATTGATGAATAAGTGGCTTGTAACCTTCAAAGTCAATTAATCACTCATATTAAGATTAGATATGCATAAATTTATATTTTCTCCTATTTTTCAGTTGCCTAGATGTGTATGTTGTTTTTCTAACATAGAGGGTTATAATGGATTCCAGTTTTACTTTCTTTATCAGTATGATATAATAAGTAATTCATTTCACCCTTATAGTCTTCCTGGCTATTTTGGAACAAGTATTTAATGAATTCTTAATCACAAAATGAATATTTTCTGAGCAAATATTTAATAATTTTTGTTTCTCATTTGGATAGTATTCAGAAATAAACCTGTGAATACAAATATGAAAGGAATTCCCTTTTAAAGATGAAAGCACAGGAAGCTCATGTAGTTTCTTATTCACAGATATATTTTGAACCCACTAAGATTCTTTGAAAGCAAAAAACAATGTTAACATCTGGAAACTGAAAGAGAAACATGTGATTCATTGATTCATTTCAAACTAGAAAATGCAACCTAAATTTTGCTGTTTTGTTTCTGTTACAATGGTTCAGGCCTTTTTTTGTGTATATTATGCACCATGAAGAAATGTGTGTATATTTGTGTATATGAGCAATATCTAGGACTAGAGTGCAGTATATGCCTTTGGCAGTATTACATTGGCATCAGAATTTCACTTCATTAGTTACCATTGCTCATATGTTATAACAGCAAAATATGGCAGTGTTTTGTTCATGTCAAGCAACTTTTGGAAATGGCTTAATTAATCTGTTTTGCATATATATATGGAGAAATATATACATAATTTTATATATGCACCTCATTTATATTAATATATGTAAATAGTAAATATATATTCAATAAACAGTCCTGTCAATGTCACAAGGACCTGCATGTTCCATAGAGTAAAGAAGGTAGGTCATTAACAACTGATAGGATCAGCAAATGATTTGTGGAGGAGGGAACATTTTAGGAAAATCCAAAATTGAACTCGTTTCACAAACTATTATGAAGTTCATCATATAAAACATTTTATATATGGTAATTTGACATTAGCAATTTAGGTAACCATTTATTTTTAATATCCTAAAGTCCTGTTGTTAATGTTGAGAAAATTTTTCTTTAACAGCACAGAGAAGTCCCTGTGCTCGCATTTTCCACTTGGATCCAGTTCTCACACTATGCCATACCACCTTTCAAATAATGAAATATGGAAGATCCTATTACAATTTATATTTTTCTGCTTGCCAGATTTTGAATTTTATAGAAAACTCAAATTAATGACAATACATATTGCATCTCTAAAAAATAACTTGGAAGTAGGTACAGTTTCAAGTACTATTGAACAATATTTAAAATTACAATATTTTAAAACATTTTAACAAGGAACTCAAGTTCCTTGTAAACGAATCAATTAATTTAATTGGCACAATAGCCATATGAGGTAACCATTATTACTAATATTATTACATAGGTTAAAGAAGCAGAGGCATGAAAAATTAAGAACTTTCCCAAGACCACCCACTGGTAAATAGAAGAGTTGGGTCTTGTATCCACACAAGAGTCAATGCCCTTAATCAGTATGCCTGGAAAATAAGAGTGGGGAAACTTATTTATTAAAGGGACTTTAAGAGTCCTACTTTATGTCATAAGATAGACCAAACAAAACAGTATGGTTTAGTCACCAGTCAACAAACCAGTATTGAATCAGTCAACATCTGAGGGAACTAGAGCCAAGTTAGTAGACGGCTGGTTGGGGCGGGTGTGGGGGCGCCAGCAGAAGGGCGGCCCATTGCTGGGGGAACCTGTTTCCAGGGCCGAGGGAGGGCAGCAGTCGGGGACGGACCAGACCTGGACCCGGACCAGACCAGGCAGGGCACCAGCAAGGCGGACAGCTGGACAGCTAACCCCACCTGCAGGTACGCTCGGAGCTGTCCAAGGACCCCTCGAATTCGCAGATTTCCGTGGAGATTCGGGTTCACACCTCCTCCCAGTGACCCCAGTTTGGTCCCGCGGGTCCTGGGTGTCCTTCCCCGCGCCTCGCGTCGGCCCTCAGACGACGAGGACGCGGAACCTGCTTCCCTTGCCCGAGGGGCCGGTGGAAGCCCAGCCTTGACAGTCATAGCCACTCTCGGCCGCTCACAGCAGTTCAATAAGCGTTGAACCCTTGGCTTGTCGCCTGGTTTCACTGGGCAAGACCGTATCCTCATTTGAAAGACTCTGGGGACCTAGAACAGTGGAAAGTGGATGGGTGGGGTCAGGGGTATTCCAACTCACCTAGAAATGAACTGGCTGATTTAGCCAATGCGATAAAGAGCATGCAAACTAATACGTGGACTGTTCATGATAGGCTTTTGTTTCTACCGTGCTGGAGAATCAAACCCACGGCCTGTACTTTGCTCATCAAGTCCTTCATTTCCAGCCTTTGGCTATGGTTTTATATTTTAAAAAAAGTTCTATTAAAGAAAAAGGAATTAGGAGAAACATCAGGTTCAAAGTAAAATGCATTTAATTCAGTGACCTGGTTCCGAAACAAAACTTTGGTTTTAAAAAAATCCTGCCGGGCGTGGTGGCGCACGCCTTTAATCCCAGCACTCGGGAGGCAGAGGTAGGACGATCGCTGAGAGTTCGAGGCCACCCTGAGACCTCATAGTGGATTCCAGGTCAGCCTGAGCCAGAGTGAGACCCTACCTCGGAAAACCAAAAAAAAAAAAAAAAAAAAAAAAAAAAAAAAAAAAAAAAAAAAAAAAATTTTTTTTTTTTTTTTTAAATTTAAAACGCTAGGTACTAAAAAAAAAAAAAAAAAACTTTGAAGGTGAAGAGATTTTACATTAACTACTTCAGATTACTTTATATTTTCATCAATTTTATCATGGGAAATCTCCAAAATACATTTTTGTCTGCCATAAGGATCAACTTTTAGCTATTTAAAGAATTTTAAGGGCTGCTGAGATGGCTCAGCAGTTGAAGCATTTGCTTGCAACACCTAGCAACCTGAGTTCGATTCCGCAGTACTCACGTAAAAGTACTCACAAAAGGGGTGCGTGCATCTGGAGTTCCTTGGCAGCAGCTAGTAGCTTTGACATGTCCACTCTCTCTGTCTCTCTCTGCTTGCAAATAAATTAAATAAATAAATAAACAAACAAATAAATAAGTAAATAAGTAATATTTTAGAACAAGGAAGCCAGGCATGGTGGCACATGCCTTTAATCCCAGCATTCAGAGGCAGAGGTAGGAGGATCACCATGAATTCAAAGCCAGTCTAAGACAATGTAGTGAATTCCAGCTTAGCCTGGGCTAGAGTAAGACCTGGAGAGATTGCTCAGTGGTTAAGGTACTTGCCTGAAAAACCTAAGGACCTGAGTTGGATTTCCCAGTACTCACATAAAGCAAGATACACAAAGTGGCACATGCATCTGGTTTGAGGTGGCTAGAGGCTCTGGTGAACCCATTCACTCACTGTCTCTCTCTGTGTCTCTATCTGCTTGCAAATAAATAAATTAAATTAAAAATTAAATATATTCTTGAATATGTGATATAGAGTTGATAATATTGCAATAAAATACATAACTAAAATTCAGATTTAAAAAAATCAAGGGCTGCTAATATCAGGTGATCTAACAAGGGAATTGGATTTCTTGATGGAGTAGCATATTTTCAAACAAGTTTGTTTTGGTGAATTTGTTTTTAATTAACTCTATGTACCCCTCAAAATTATTTTGAATAATTGCTTCAGGAATTTTATTTGCCTTTTTTTTTTAAACTAGTACACAAACCTAAAACAGGTTGTGGTTATTTATCAAGTCTAGAATACCTGAATTTCAAATTTTTACTTACCATCGATTTTGTTGGAGAAGAAACTAATATGTCATACTTCCATGCTGTATTAATCCTTCAACACACCTTCTCATTCCCATAGTAACCATACTAGCTACTATGCCAGAAACAGCTTCTTCATCCTGAGTGGATAAGTTCACCTGTGGGATTCTTCAAAACACATCATGCCCACCATGAGACATGCCACCTCTTCCACAACTGCCACGGCCCAGGAAATATTGAAGAGGAAGTGGTGACATGAATGCTGCTCTTACTGCTAGCTTGACAAAAATTTCCAGGGTGCTTGTTACAGATACAGTGATCAGTCAAGGCCTATCAAAGCAGAAATCCAGAGGCTGCAGAGAACTCAGCACTAAATCAAACTGTCAACAGGCCTGCCATGGCTCAGAGAACATTGAGGAAGAGAGGGCAGAGAGATTGTAAGAGCCACAGAGTAGGTAGGAATGCTCTGAGGTACAGTCCCCGACTACCTCATAGGGACTGACTGAGGCCTTCATGCCCCACAGTGAATCCCATTACCCCACTGAGGAGGGGCCCCAGTGTAACGGACGCTTGGATGAGGGTATAAAAGAATATAACTTGTTATAATTTATATAAACCAAACTAAATTAAATTTAAAAATTATGATTGCTTTCACAGGATTAAAATTACCTTTCACTTCAGCAAACTTAAAGGTCATTATTACATTAGAAGAGACTAAAAATGCAGAGGTATCATTGCTATCACATAAATTCCTGTTTTACTTTACCAAACAAAATATGAAGCATACACAGAAAATGGAAAATACTTGCAGCACAACACTTCAATAAACGTTTAGCATCTTGAATTGATAGTTCTGACACTTGGAAGTCATGCTTCAGATTTAATAATGCATCTAATTTTATGTCCAGCTGGGCATGGTGGCACATTCCTTTAATCCCAGCACTCGGGAGGCAGAGGTAAGAGTATCACCATGAGTTCGAGGCCTCCCTGAGACTACATAGTGAATTCCAGGTCAGCCTGGACTAGAGTGAGAACCTACCTCGAAAAACCATAACAAAAAATATGTCCAGGCAAACTCATGGCAAAGCAATGAGTGCTAGACAGTGGCATTGTTAGGCTTTATTAAGTAATAGGGAAAATAGGTATAAGTAATAAATGTATATGCAAATATAGTCATGTGACTTGTGGGTGTGTTTAAATAAAATGTGGCTTGGGTGGGGCTGGTAAAGAGTGAAGAAAGCAGTGTGTTTGACTGCTGCTAACACTGATTGTTATGAAATTTCTCCAAATAAAATGAAGATCAAATCAGTGCTCTATGAGTACAGTACAGATAGGTTAGTGTTTGAGTTACTTCCCCAAAAGTGAATGCTTCTTGTTTACTATCTACTCCATTTTATTTCAGGCATGGATCAAAGCAATGAAGGTATATAAAAAAGATTAGCAGTGTGAATCTTGACAAACTTATAAATGACTTCTCACAGATAGAAAAGGTATGTAAACATACATCAGATAGCAAATGGCTGTGATATATAAGGAAAATTGAAAAGGTTTTACCAATGGGAAAAGTTGGGAAGAAAAATGCAATAAAAATACATCTAGGTACAAATAATGATGCTAAGCTCTTTTTTTAATTTGATTTCAGTTGTATTAATATACCAGACAGTTTCTAAGAAGGGGGAACAAATAATTGATGTGCTTTTGCTAAAGTTAAAGGATGCCCATTCCATAATCTCAGAAATAGTTTAATGAGGAGGATATTCACCTTTCAGCATCTTGCCATGTTAACTAAATCTAATGTGTGTGTGTGTGTGTGTGTGTGTGTTTTTCCCATATCTTATCTGTTTTCTTTTACTTCTCATTTGCACAAGACTAAGCATTATTTAAGAATGGTATTCAAGTATTTGGAGTCTTATCTCTTAGAGATCATACATGGTAATACAGCTGAAACCTGTTTGAAGTCCCTCTCCCCCTACTCCTGCTCCTCTATCATAGAAAGGGATAGGAATTCTTTTGAAATAATGCATGTGAATAAATTAAAAATTTGAGGAGTGAGTTTGTGAATCAAGACTGGGAAGAAGACCTCTATTTTGTATCCTTATCATTCTTTTTCATTACTTTTCATCTGCATAAGCATATGTGAGTTCACACATGCACACATTGCCACAATGAAAGTGTTTTCATGATGATGGATTTTGGAGAAGAGTATGAGGTTTTTCTTTTTAACAATGAACTTGAGTTTTCTTAGCCAAGTGATTAATATAGTAAGAAAGAAAAGAAACAAGCATCACTGTTTCCAGAGAGGAATTAGTGTAATTCTACTGGAAAATTTTTATTGTATTTGTAAGTATTTGAACTAGAAAATAATTGCCCATTCTTATTTGGTAATGGTATTCTTATATTTAGAGTTTTGTGTCTTATGATCCATAAATAGTAATACATATGAAGCAATATGTCAATTTCTTTGAGAGAAACTAAAGGTGGTTAAATTAGGGGAGTGAGTAGTGGTATAGAAAATACAAGAAAGGTCATGAATTGACAGATTTTGAAGCTATTTGAAGAGTAGCTAGAAGCTTATTGCACTATTGACAAAGATATTAGAGGCATATTTTAAAATGTTTATTTATTTTATGTAATTGAAAAAAGTAGAGACAACAGAAGTCTCTTTAATAGAAAACTAGTAAAGTAATTTATAGCATACTCAAAAATGAAACTGTAAGTAGTTTTGTGATATTGTCTCCTAGATGATAGTGTTCAGTGCAGGACAAACTAAGTCATGTAGTCATAAAATAGTTTGGAAACATATTTAAGGCATTATTTATTTATTGTGTTGGCTTGGATTTTGAGTTTGGGTGTCTCACTACTGTGCCCAGGCTAGACTTGATCTTTTGAGAACATTCTTCATCAGCCACCTGAGTGTCTGGCACTATAGGCCTCTACCACTTTGCCTGGTGGATTCCAAAATTAACTATGGGACTAAAGGTTGAGTAATTAAAAGAAATTGGCTTAAGTTAGGTTAAATTTTACTCCTTATTTTTAATTGTTAGCCTTTAATATTTTACCTTGTGTGTGTGTGTACTTGCACATTGCCTCATGAATGTGAGGCAAACACTTTACTACTGAGCTGCAGTCCTAATCCTACTATGTTATTGTAAAATGGAAAATAACTTAGGAAATTGGTTTGTTTAAAATTATATTCTAGGTCTTATTATTAGGCTTTCAAATATTAAGTGGTTTATAGTTTCATTAGCTTTATATCTTTAGCAATAGAAACAAAATAGCAGTATTGATTTGGTAAATAATACACATTCTATTTCTTCCACAGAAAATGATAGAAACTAGTGGAAAAAACAATCTACTGGATATTCAACTGGAAAAAGCTAATGGTTTATTAAAAGTAATGCAAACAAAAGAGGCTTCAATTAAAGAAGGTTAGTCTTATGCTGCCTGGAGGAATACTAATTCTTATGAAAGTACTTTTAATACAACAGTGATATTACTCTCTACATTTGTAGAGTATTTGAAATTCATTGAAATTCATGGAGAACATTTCAAACTGTCATCTAATTTTATTCTTAGTATAGCTCTATAATATCTATAGGACTAGTATTATTACCTCTATTATTTTCTTAGTGTATATATTGAGAGGGTCTAGCAGCATTGAGCTAGTGGCCAGATCTTAGCTTCTAATGCCCTTCTCTAATAAAAAGAACTGGAAAGAAATGGTTGGTTCTAGGATTGAGGCAGGAAATAAATAATTTATGCCTGAAGCATCTTGTAGTACTAAAACTACAATAATATTGAAAAATATAATAATATCTAAGTATGGTATCACATGCTCATAATCCCAGCACTCAGGAGGCTGAAGCAGGGGGCTCATTAGTTCAAGTCCAACCAGGGCTATTTTGACATTGTCTCATCTCAAAATGTCAAAAAGAGGGCTGGGAGATTGCTTAGCAGTTAAGGAGCTTGCCTGCAAAGCCTAAAGACCCAGGTTCAATTTCCCATGACCAATGTAAGCCAGATGCACAAGGTGGCACATGCATCTGGAGTTCATTTGCAGTGGCTGAAAGCCCTGGCATGCCCAATCTCTCTCTCTTTTCTCTCAAGTAAATAAATAAATAAATTTTAAAAAAAAAAATTTAAAAGTAAAAAAGAAAAATAGAAAGACACGAGGGAGGAAGAGAATACAGGAGAGAGTGAAAGAGAGACAAGGATGTAAGAGTAAAAGAAAGAAAGAAAGAAAGAAAGAAAAAAGAAAGAGAAAGAGAGGGAGGGAGGGAGGAAGAAAAAGGGAGGAAGGGAAGAAGGAAGGAAGGAAGGAAGGAAGAAAGGAAGGAAGGAAGGAAGGAAGGAAGGGGATGGAAAGGAAAGGAAAGGAAGAAAGAAAGGGAGAAAGAAAGCCTATTCTGATGGAGTATTCAAAAGTGACAAAGAAGCCAACTGAAAGAGATCTCAAGAGAACTGGGATAATTTGAGCAACAAAAAAGCAGTGTTGAATTATACAACAAAATATAAAATAAATAATCTATAAATCTATTTTCTAAGTAAATGAATTAAATGAATAATAGGGTAAGAAGAGACAGGTATGTGTGACAAAATTCCCAATAGGATATATAGGTCATTTATTTTCAAATAGTTAAAGTGATTTCCTTTACTACAGGCAAGCGTATAGCATGTGGTATTTAACTATGTAGTGGTAGAACCTGACAAAGTCCAATATCTCTATTATCAGCATCTTGAATTTCTATGATATATTTGTTATAACTACTTGGCAATATTAATTAAAATCCAAAATTTACTTAGTGTTCACTGTTTGCATTGAAAATTCCACAGGATTTGCTAAACACCTAATGACATGTATCTACTCTTACAGTATCATACCAGATGGTAGTTTGCCTGCCCCCCAAAATTTCCAGTGCTCTACTTATTTGTCCTTCCTTCCCTTCATCTTCCTGAATCCCTGACAATTACTGGTCTTTTTACTGCTTATGGTTTTGCCCTTTCAGAATGCCACATGACAGTAATTACATATATGCAGCCTCTCTAGGTTGATTTCTTTGATTTTCCCATTTAAGGTTCTTTCATATTTTTGTGAATTCATAACAAAATTATTTTATTGTATTTTGTGGAAGTACTACAATTCATTTATCCATTTGCCAACTAAAAGACACAATTGGTTTCATCTACACTTCAGCTATTATAACTATAGCTGATTTATTTATTTATTTATTTTTGGTTTTTTGGAGGTAGCCCAGACTCACCTGGAACTCACTGTATAGTCTCTGGCTGGTCTCAAACTCACAGCAATCCTCCTGCCTCTGCCTCCTTAGTGCTGGGATTAAAAGCATATGCCACCATGCCTGCTTCAGCTGCTTTAAATGCCCATGTATGGGTCATTGTGGACATAAGCTCAACTCAATTGGGTAAAAAAAAGTACAATTGTTGGATCACATAGTAAAAGTAATCAAGATATTATATAATAATAGAAGTGAGGACCAAGTACTGACAAAATCCTTTCTATGCTTGTGTTAACTATCTCTCCATTACTGTAACAAATACCTAAGGTAAATTCACCTAAAAAGAAGAAAAGCTCATTTGGGTCTACAGCTTTGGAACACTCAGCCCATGATCAATGGGCCCAATTGTTTTAGACTTGTACCGCATGTGCTATCACAAAGCATGGCAGGCCCAGTGCTTGCATATAAAACAGAAGAAGAGCTCAAGGTCCCATTATACTCTCTAATGGTATGCTCCCAGTGAACTCACTTCTTTCTGCTAGACCTCACCTCTTAAAACAGTCTACTACCTCCCAGTAGCTCCATTGGCTAAGGACATTTATTATATGAGTCTTTGAGAGGCATTTTAGATATAAGCCATAGTAATGGGTTAGTTGCATTTAATATTTCAAACCACTCTATAGAACATTTATTAAGACCCAAAGGGCTAGATAATATTGGAGCCTAAATTTGAGTTCAAAATCATTTTAAAAAGCTTCATATTCAGAAAAAGTTTAATAGGACAGTATTATTCCAATTGTATATTAAAGTCTAGGAAAAAGCTATTTGAGTTAATGATTGAAAAGAGAATGAAAAATTTTATTCAACTATTATTCTAAATTGCTGATTGACACTCTATCTCATAAAGAATTCCTTACTAAACTGGTTTCTTTTGTAGAAAATGTGGTGAAACTGCCACCTTGTGTTCAAATTGAAAATACTTTTTTGAAATTATTTATAGGGTGAATTTTCAGTGTGCTGATAACTGAAATAACTTCAACTACCATATTTCACTAATTACTAATTCGTTAAAAGAAAAAAAAAAAGTAATGACAAAGTACATACCTCTTTTTGCACATAAATAAAATAAAATATTTTATAAAGCACATCCTCAATTTATGAAAATATAGCAGCTAGCACAGTAACATATATAAGGAAGGATATGTCCTAAAGACCACGAGACAATTTTACTTTTGTCATCATTATATTTCTTGGAAAAAGCTCGGAAGAAAAGAGAGCATAGTGAGAGCTTTGTGTGGAGGGGACAGAAGAGAAGGGCAGGAAAAACGAAAGACCACAAAAGTAGAATGTGTTATCTTCATAATGGCTTTTCACTTTTGTAAAATGTTTTGATTACATCAGCACAATTGAAGAAAGAGCATAGAAGCTGGAATATAGACCCTCTAATCAAAAAGTGAAAAGTTTTGTACTCTCCCTTCACAGTATTGATTCTTCCATTCAGCCAATAAAATATGTATTATTTTCAGGCTAGAGCTTCTTTACTTATCCAGATCTTGTTCCAGCTTACTGGAATCGTGTCTGTTTAGCCATAAACTACCCAGAAAGTATTACTGTATTGTCCTATTCCAGGCCCAAATTATTCTAACTACTAGGAAATGGTAAAGAAAGCAAAACAAAACAAAAGCAAAAACAAAAACCTCCCTGCTGTGATGTGTAGTGCTAAAGTTATAGAAATGTCCACTAATTTTTTTCTGATAACAAATCATAATTTATAGCATGTTTTATTTTTTTTCCTTTTTATTGATAGCTTCCATACTTACAAATAATAAACCATGATAATTTCCTCCCCTTACCCACTTTCCCTTTCACATATCCACCCTCCATCATATCCCCTCCCTGTCTCCATTTTCTCTCTCTCTCTCTCTCTGTCTCTTTTACGAGGGAGGGTCTGACTCTAGCTCAGGCTGACCTGGAATTCACTATGTCCTTTCAGGGTGGCCTTGAACTCACAGCGATCCTCCTATCTCAGACACACCAGTGCTGGGATTAGAGGTGTGTGCCACCACGCCCAGCTCCTTAGTGTCTTTTATTTTGATGTCATCACATTTTCCTCTTATGAGGGTCTTGTGACGATAGTACTAGGCACTGTGACATCAAGGATATCAAGGCCTATTTCTGTCAGGTCAATTGCATGGTAAGCAGTCCTACCCTTCCTTTGGCTTTTTCTTTCTGCCCCCAGTTCTGCTATGGACCCTGAGCCTTGGAAGGTGTGGTAGAGCTATATCAGTGCTGAGCACTCCTCTGTCACGTCTTCTCAGTACTATGGTGCCTTTTGGGTCATCACAGTGGTGACTGCCATCTGAAAAGAGAAGTTTCTCCAACCAAAATTAGAGTAGTATCAATATATAAATATGAACATTAAGTGTAGCACTTACTGGGCAGTTTGGTGAGCACAATATATACATTTAGCCACACAAGAGCAGGCATTACATTCCTAATGCTCAAGACCTCCCTCACCATTGGCTAGGTTTTCAGTACCAGGGATGTATTCCCTCCCATAAAGCAGGTCTCCAGTCCAAGTAGAGTAGTTGTTTTTCCAAATAACAGACATGCCACTATTGCATCCATTGGCTCATTTGGACTGGCTGGCCAAACTTGAGGCTTGTAGTGTCCACTGTTTTCACCACTGATGGTTCTATCTCCCATAAGACTGCATGCAGTGCAGATTTTTCCAGCTTTCTGTCAGTTAGTCTACCAGGAGAAGGTTTTCAGCTCATCCCCAGTTTGATTTCTCTGTGAACTGGCAGCCCGGGCATGGGGGTTCTTCAGCAGTAGGGTCCTATCATCTATTCCTGGTGGGAGACCAAAAGCCTTGGCAATAGTCTGTAATGATTGGGGGGCATCAGGGATCTCCCTGGACAACAACTCACTGGAAGGTATCCCATTCCTGGTACTGAAATGTTTCTTGTAACAGTCTATGGCTTCTAGGTGTGCCATTATCCAAAAAGTAGGTTATCATGTGGCTTATTCACAATAACCTGGATTTTGATTACTACTTTCCCCCACACTCTTTTTACTCAATCTCTTCCCTGACCTTGCTTAGGCCATTCCATCTGCAGTAATTTGTCCATCTACATGTTTATATATAGTTCCATCCCCTTAAGTACACCCCTCTCCTCCCTCCCTCCCTTGAAGCCCTTTTCTAGCTTAATGGCCTCTGCTACAGACTTTTACTCCAGCTCACACATGTCTGAACATTTGTAGCTGGGATCCACATATGAGAGGAAATGTGACATTTGGCTTTCTGGGCTTGGGTTACCTCACTTAGTATAACCATGTCCAGATGCATCTATTTCCCTGCAAATTTCATTTTGCTTTACTGCTGAACAGAATTCCATTTTATAAATGTACCACACCTTCAATATCCAATCAACAGTTGAGGGACATCTAGGCTGGTTCCATTTCCTAGCTACTGTGAATAGAACTGCAAAAACCATGATTGTGCAAGATTCTCTAAGGTAGTGAGAAGGGTTCATGGGATATATGCCTAGAAGTGCTATAGCTGGGTCATATGGTAAATCTAATTTTAGCTGTCTCAGGAACCTCCAAACTGATTTCCACAATGGTTGGACCAGATTACATTCCCACCAGCAGTGTAAAAGAGTTCCTCTTTTTCTGCATCCTCACCAACATTTATTGCCATTTGTTTTCTTGATGATAGCCAATCTGACAGGAGTGAGATGGAATCTCAAATGAGTTTTAATTTGCATTTCCCTTATGGCCAAGGATGTAGAACATTTTTTTAGATGTTTATATGCCATCTGTATTTCTTCTTTTGAGAACTCACTATTTAGTTCCTTAGCCCATTTTAAAAATATTTTTATATTTTTTTTTTTATTTATTTATTTATTTGGCAGACAAAAGAGGGAGAGATAAAGAAAATGGGCATGCCAGGGCCTTTAGCCACTGCAAATGAATACCAAATACATGCACCCCTTTGTGCATTTGGCTAACATGGGTCCAAGGGAATCAAACCTGGGTCCTTTGGCTTTGCAAGCAAACACCTTAACTGATAAGCCATCCCTCCAGCACCCTTAGCCCTTGTTAATTGAGTTATTTGATTTCTTATGATTTAGTTTTCTGAGTTCTTTGTATATCCTAGATATTAAGCCTCTGTCAGATGTATAGCTGCCAAAGATTTTCCTTCATTTGTAGGTTGCCTCTTTGCTCTATTCACAGTGTCCTTTGCTATACAAAAACTTAGCAATTTCATGAGGTACCATTGGTTGATTAGTGGTTTTATGTCCTGAGCAACCAGGGCTATATTCAAAAAGTCATTGCCTATGCCAATATGTTGAAGGGTTTCCCCTACTTTTTCTTCTAGCAGTTTCAGAGTTTCAGGCCTGATATCAAGGACTTTGATCCATCTGGACTTGATTCTTGTGCATGGAGTGAGACAGGGATCTATTTTCATCATTCTACATATAAGATATCCTGTTTTCCCAGCACCACTTGTTGAAGAGGCTGTTTTTTCTCCAATGCATTTTTTTGGCATTTTTGTCAAAAATCAAATGGCTGTAGCAGCCTGGATTTACATCTTGGTCCTCTATTCTGTTCCATTGATCTATGTGTCTGTCTTTGCACAAGTATCATGCTGTTTTTGTTACTATGGCTTTGTAATATGGCTTAAAATTGGGTATTATGATACCACCAATCTTATTTTTGTTGCTCAAAATTGTTTTGGCTATTTGAAGTTTTTTGTGCTTCCAAATGAATCTCATTACAGTTTTTCTAATTCCATGAACAATGCCATTGTAACTTTAATGGGGATCACATTAAGTGTGTAGATTGCTTTTGGTAAGATTGACATTTTCACAATATTGGTTCTTCCAATCAAAGAACATGGGATGTCTTTCCATTTCCTAATGTCTTCTGCAATATCTCTCTTGAGTGTTTTAAAATTTTACTTGTAGAGATCCTTTCACTTCCTTGGTTAGATTTATTCCAATGTACTTTATTTTTTGTGAAGTAATTGTGAATGAGAGTGATTCTTGGATTTTATCCTCCCCATGTTTGTTGTTAGTATATAGAGAAGCTAGTGATTTCTATGTATTTATTTTGTGTCTTGCTCCATTGCAAAGATTGTTTATCAGCTCTAACAGTTTGCTGTCAGTCAGAGTCTCTGGGTCCTTTATGTACAGAATCATATCATTTGCAAATAATGATAATTTGATCTCTTCTTTTCCAATTTGTATCCCTTTTATGAGTGTCTCTTGTCTTTTTGCTATAACTAAGACTTCCAATATATTAATTAAGAGTGGGGACAGTGAACACCCTTGACTTGTTTCCTGATTTTAGTAGAAAAGCTTCAAGATTTTCCCCATTTAGTATTATGTTGGCTGTAGGTTTGTCATAAATAGCCTTTATTAAGTTTCTATATGTTCCTTCTATTCCCAGTTTCTGTAGGACTTTTACCATGAAGGGATGTTGAATTTTGTCAAATGCCTTTTCTCCATCTATTGAGATGATCATGTGATTTTTGTCCTTCAGCCTGTTTATGTACTGTATTATATTTATTGATTTTCATATGTTGAACCATCCATGTATCTCTGAGATGAAGCCTACTTGGTGGGGTCAATGATATTTTTATATATTCTTGTATTCTGTTTGCCAATATTTTATTGAGAATTTTTGCATCTATGTTCATGAGGGAAATTGGTCTATAATTTTCTGTTTTTTGTTCTTTGTCTGATTTTGGTATCAGAGTGGTGCTGGCTTGGTGGAAGGAGTTAGGTAGAACTCCTTCCTTTTTTAAATATTTATTTTATTTTATTTTTGCTTTTTTGGAGAGAGACAGACAGAGAGAGGAAGACAGAGATGGGCTCGCCAGCAGTGTCTCAGCTGCTGAGAACGAAATCCAGATGAGTATGCCCCCTTGTGGTCAACTGTGGCATTGTGCCCTTGTGTCACTTTGCATCTGGTAAACGTGGGACCTGGAGATTGGAACCGCTAGAGATTGGAACCAGTGTTCTTAGGCTTAGCAGGAAGGCACCTTAACTGCTAAGCCATCTCTCCAGCCCAAACTCCTTCCTTTTATATTTTATTGAAAAGCTTGAGAAGCAGTGATGTTAGTTATTCTATGAAGGTTTGGTAAAATTCACCAGTGATTCCATCTGGGCCTGGCTTTTTTAGTGGGGAGACTTTTTATAGCTGCTTGGATCTCCATACTTATTGTAGTTCTATTTAAATGGTTTATCTAATCTTGATTTAATTGTGTTGGTCATATAAATCAAGGAAATCATTTATTTCTTTGAGATTTTCAAACTTAGAGGTATCTATATTCTTAAAGTATATCCTTATGATTTTCTGAATTTCTTCAGTATCTGTTGTAATGGTACCTTTTTCATCTCTAATTTTATTAATTTTTGTCTTTTCTCTCTTCTGGTCAGATTTGCTAAGGGTTTATCAACCTTTTTGATATTTTCTTCTTTTTTTAAAAAATATTTTATTATTTATTTATTTGAGAGAGAGAGATACAGAGATAGGCAGATAGAGAGAGAGAATGGGTATAAGGGCCTAGGCCTTCAGCCACTGTGGAAACGAACTCCAGATGCATGCACCCCCTTGTGCATCTGGCTTTGGGTCCTGGAGAATCAAAAAGAGCCTCGAACCAGGGTCCTTAGGCTCCATAGGCAAGCGTTTAACCACTAAGCCATCTCTCCAGCCCCTTTTTTATATTTTCAAAGAACCAAGTCTTTGTTTCAGTGATTCTTTGGATTTTTTTTGTTGTTTCTATTTCATTAATTCTGTCCTAATCTTTATTATTTCTCCCCATCTGCTGATTTTTGGTTTGCCTTGTTCTTCTTTTTCCAAGGCCTTAAGGTGAAGCATTAAATTGTTTCCTGTGAACTCTCTAATTTCTTAATATAGGCACTTAGAGGTATAAATTTCCTTTCTAGGACTACTTTCATTGTGACTCCAAGGTTTTGGTACAGTGTCCCGAATATCTTGAAATTCCCATTCATGCTTTCGTATTAGCTTGTCTTTCTCTTTGTTGGATGGTATTAGATCTGCCACCTGGTCTTCTAGTTTAGATATTCTGTTCTCTCCTTCATTAATTCAACTGGTGAGACTTTCCACAGAGTTTTTTATTTGATGTACTGTGTTTTTCTGTGCCAGTATTACTGCCTGGTTTTTCTTCAGTATTTCTATTTCCTTACTCATGTCTTATAATACCTCCTTATTTCATTAAGCTGATTCCTTGTGTTCTCTTTCAGGAGTTTGTTTTCTCCTTTAATTCCTTTGTTTTCTTCTTTGATTCCTTTTATTTATTCTTTGGTTTCTTTGAGTATAAATAAAAACATTTTTCTGAAATATTTCAGCATTTCATCTAAAGCATTCTCATTGGGGGTCATTTCTGCTGGATTTATAATTTTTGGTGGGATTGTATTGTCTTGAATCTTTATGTTTCTTATACTATAATGTAGCGATTTTTCGCTGAGTTGAATTGATGCTTGGGTTTTATACTTATCTGCAGTGTTCTTAGACCTGGAAATCCAACTTTATATAACTTCAGGATAGGTGTTTAAGGTGCTCCAATCCAACAGCAGAAGTAATCTTGGGTGTTCAGTTTGCAGTGGGCTGGGTGGAACTATTTACTTGCAGATTCTAAAATTCAACTGAACAATATACACATTCAATAAAAACCAGCACAGATTATGAAAGTGTGGGGATTAAAACAAACAGATAACTTTATAAAGCCAAAATCCCTAAGTTTGTGTGTTGCTGTATACCCTTAATCCTGTCAGATGGAAGGTTGAGATTTCTGTTCTGAAATGGTTTCCAGGGGATCAGACCCTGCCCCTGATAATGAAAGAAGAAAAAAAAGCCCTATAAATTTAAAAGCATCAAAGACAAGACAACAATAGTTTACCCCCAAATAAACCTTAACTGAGAATGGTAAAACCAACCAAGAATATGTAACTCATAACCTTCTCTGACATGGAAATAGAGATTAGTATTTCTAATGCAGGCCTGTATACCTGCTTTTTTGTCAGTCGGTCTTAAAACCTTTTGGGGTGGCTTCCAATCTCACCATTTCTGAGTGTCCACCTCGATCCCTCTTTGTCATGCTGTGGATATGGTGTTCTGATCAGCTCTGCTGGCTGCCCTGCCACCAGAGGCAGAATGAGTTCTCTTGAGGTTTGCGGTTCTGATGGTTGGGCGATGGGAGATTGCAGGAAGCCTGTAGTTGTCCTGGAACTGCTCAGCTGGTCCTGCTTGTCTCCCCTTCAGCAGCTTCTCAGCTGGTCTCTTCTGTCTTCCCTTCAGGTTTCGAAACTTGGTGAGGATGGTGCGATTGGAAAATCCCTTTGTTTGGTCTCTGCTCCTGCAGCTTGGCTCTGTCACTAGTCTGGGTGGGTGTGACGATCTGGGCCTCAAGTGCCTTGGTGGGATTCTGGCAGATTTCTTCCTTTCTGGTAGATTTTGATCTCTCCCGCTTCTCCACTGTGGCTGATAATAAACTATACACCCTCACTTTTCAGAAGAAGAGTTTATTTTGCTGTGGTTTTCCTTAATTCCCTCCCTAGGTTGTTTTGGTGTGACTCCTATGTTGCCATCTTACCCAGAAGTCTCTGCCCACCACTTTTGATTCATATCACAAGTGACTACTGTTAGTGGTAACCATGAGTATGACCAAGCTTGAGTGCACACATAAAGGTCTTCCTTTTGCAATGAATGCTAGTTAATTATGTCTGAAGCTATTGGCGCTAGAATTGGAATTTTAAATTTTATTTATCTTGAGAGAGAGAGAGAGAGAGAAAGGCAGAGAGAGAAAGAGAATGTGCATACCAGGGCCTTCAGCCTCTGCAAACAAACTCCAGACATGTGTGCCCCCTTGGATCTGGCTTATGTGGGAAATGGAGATTCAAACAACAGTTCTTAGGCTTCACTAGCAAGTGCCTTAACAGCTAAGCCATCTCTTTAGCCCTATAAGTGGAATTTTAATCCTTTTGTATAGCCATCCTCTTCCTAAAGTATGAATCATGAGGTAACATGTCTGAGAACAGTGAGGAGGATCTTATACATTCACACCAGGGAGGTCCCTCTACATTTAGAAAAAACTTAACATGATTTGACTCTCCTTAGAATGTGCTTTCAGGGTAGATTTGTATGGAAATGTGCTTCATAGTTTGCTGACTTCACTTTCAGGATAGACATTGCTAAAGGCACATGGAAAATCCTTAGACAACCTAAAACAAAATGTTAGCATTCACTTCACATTAAGGATAATCTTAAGAATTTATTATAGAATTACCTTTAACATGTGCAGTTGCTTTATAAAGATCTTATAATTGCAAATTAAAAATAATTTTATTCAAATATTTTGATTGAGGGAATTCCAAAATGAGAGAAAATGATTTTCAAATAAATTTATCTTTTGCTTTAGAATGCACTGCTCTTCGTAACATGATTAAAGGGCTACAACAGACCATTGAATATCAGCACAATTTGAAAGGTAAGTTAGAAGAAATATCTTAAAAATCATGGCTTAAGAATACAAAGTTCTTCATAATTTTGATGAGATGCTACTATTAATTTGATTTTGTTTGATTCATCAGCTAAGGGACTTCCACTATCCACATTTCTCTCAAAATTCTTATCCTTCAAGCTTCTACCAGAAAGGCCTAAATAGCTTTGCTTACAGTCTTCCAGGACTTTTTAGCTGACAGTTCCAAACTCTTTCACAGCCTTCCCTTTTCATCATTTACTTTTATTCCAGTTGCCTGTGTGCTTGTGCTGTCATATGTAACAGTATAATTGCACAAGAAGCTTTTATGTCTTACTCTAACAATTATATTATTTCGGTCTTGCATGTAATCCATTTTAAGTTGATAATTGCATATGGTTTGAGATCCGTATTCAGTTGTATTCTTCTGAACATACCCAGTTTTTCTAGCACTACTTATTGAAGAGAAACTGTTTTTTTTTTCTTTTTTAATATTTATTTATTTTATTGACAACTTCTTTAATTGTAGACAATATCCCATAGTACTCCCTCCCCCATTTTCCCCTTTGAAACTTTACTCTCCATCATATCCCCTCACCCTCTCAATCAAGTCTCTGAAGAGAAACTAGTTTTTCTACATTATGTGTTACTTACATTATTTTCTTATTGTTGTGACTAAATATCCATTAAGAAGCAACTTAAGGATAAAAGGGTTTTTTTTTATCTCCTCTTACAGTTCCAGGTTACAGTCCATCATGGTCAGGAAAGGCTGGTGGCAGGAGCTTGGGACAGTTGGTCATATTCAGTCCACAGTGAGCAAGCAGACAGTGACAAGATGTTCAGCTGGCTTTTTTATTGTTTTAAATTTATTTATGAGACAGAGAGAAAGCATGTGTATATATATATATATATATATATATATATATATATATAGAGAGAGAGAGAGAGAGAGAGAGAGAGAGAGAGAGAGAGAGGAGATTGAGTGCACCAGGGCCTCCAGCCACTGCAAACAAACTCCAGATGCATGTGCCACTTTGTGCATCTGGCTTATGTGGGTCCTGGAGAATCAGACATGGGTCCATAGGCTTTGCAGGCAAGTGCCATCTCTCTAGCCGTGGCTTTCCCATTTTCATGCAGTCTAGAACCAGACCAACTTTCTGTTTAATTACTTTGCTCATTGCTTTCACAGATATCTGACCAAGCAATTTAAGAAAGGAATGGTTTGTTTGGGCTTACAGTTCAAAGTTCTAGGGCATCATGATAGGGAAGGCATGGTGGCAGGAGCATGGCACAGTCAGGAAACAGAGAATGATGAATGCTGCTGCTCACTCACTTTCTTCTGTTTATGTAGTCCAGGACCCCAGCCTGGTGCCAAGTACAGTTAAAGTGTAACCTCTAGCTTTAATTAATATAATATAGAAAATAGCTCACAGATATGTTCAGAAGTTTGTTTCCATGGTGATGCTAAATCTTGTCAAGATGACAACCGAGACAACACTACCATTGTAGAACAACTGTCATATTATAACTACTTACAAATCTGTCTCACCATTAGACTGTAAGTTTTGTGAAGAAAAGTACTGTTTTGTGTTTCTGTATTCATTGTCTCTGTGCTGAATACGTTACCACACACATACATGAATAAATGCTTACATATTACACATAGTCTCAAGTAATTTAAAAATACCATATGCATTAGTATTAGTAACTTTATTTTTATACAGATGAAAATGAAGAGCTGAAAAGAAATGCTGATCTTTTTAAAGAGAAGTTAAAGTCTCATGAGCAGGTGAGTTTATGTGCTGTTATATTCAGTCAAACCCTTGTAGAAAATCTTTATTCTAATTAAATCCAAATAGGTTATTTTTATTAATAAACACCACCAACATGTATGTGTATATCAATAAAATGCATATATAGAATGCAAAAATGTTAATAAATAGGCATTTATTTTGGCATAATTATGTTACAAAACAATGTACTACTATATCGCTTGCATTTCTGTTTCTTTCTACCAAGAAGAGATGTAATTTTGTTACATATTTTTCATTTGTGCTAATACAGGCTTCACTTTAGAACATGTTGTCTTGGTTAGCACTTTTGGATTTTTTATTATAAAGTAAATGAGTCTATACTCTTTGTTATTTGAATAATCATTGCACCATTCAATGAAGTGGGCATTTTATGTTGATCACAAAGTTAACTCTTTCCCAAGGGCCGTCATACTGTCCAATACACGTTTTTTCTCCTTTAATATTGGTATAGTTATAGTAGTTGCAGAACATAAAACACACTGCCTTAAAAATATAAAAGAGAAGCCGAGCGTGGTGGGGCACACCTTTAATCCTAGCACTTGGGAAGCAGAGGTAAGAGGGTCACCATGAGTTCAAGGCCACCCTGAGACTTCATAGTGAATTCCAGGTCAGCCTGGACTAGAGTGAAACCATTACCTTGAAAAACTGTATATATATATATATCAATGACCACTCACTACCCTCTAAGGGGTTTATTGTGTAAATATTTTCCATCTCCAACAGCCAACATGTCAAATTCTGCCACACCTAAGATCTCCAAAACTTAAGGTGAATCTGCAACATATAGTCTCTAAAGTGACTGGATCCTTATGTGACTAGCTCTTGAAGAAACAGCTAGTTGTAGAATTCTTATTAGGGCTTCTAAATAATCCCCTTTTATAAAAAGCATTCTTCCTGGCATACTGGGAAAGTGTAGCTTTTCATTTAAGTCCCTCTGGGATATATAGCACCCTTTTGTCTCTGTTTCTTTCCATATTCTTTCCTGCTTATTTCCATATCTTGACACTCAAGCTCAACAATAGATGGTAAAGTCGGTTTATAATCCAGAGAGGAGAGAGAGGTAATTTTGGGTCCTTTCCCATCTAAAGCTTCAATATTTATAGTACTGATCTGTCTAGAATATTGCCAAAATTTTCCATGGGGTGGAAAGTAGAAAATACCACAGTCCAACATTCTTAATTTCCTAATTAACTTTTTTGTCCAAGGCTAACTTTAAAAAATGACCTCAATCCAGTGAGGAATCAGTACTACAGAGCTTCCAGGTACCTACAAAATTCATGAAGAGCCACTTCCTGGGAACAAATTAAGAAGATGTTTAATGGAAATATTTGCATGATTGATAGGATTTTGTACATTATATACTAAAAATCATTAAGTTTCTAAGCCAATAATACAGCTAGAAGCTATCCTTTGGAATGTAAAGGTCTCCTAAACTAAGTGAGAAGAAGGCAACCAATTTTCAATTACTGGGTCTTGTCTAGGAAAACAGAAAAAACTAAATTCCTTAAGACTGACACAAGCTAAAATGAGGGAGAATGGCCCACTGAGATATAGCCCAGCTCAGCCCACATATCAGGATAGCCTTTATGCACAGAGGCTGGAGTGAAAAGTTGAGTCTTACCAAATTAATGGATGTGTTCCATGTTAGTGGTAGCATCTTCAAGGTGACAAGGTCAGAATGAAATGATACACAGAATTTTCTCTTGGCTTTCTCAGAATATCAGTGAATTACTGCACCTAATAAAGTAATTATAAAAGCTACTCTATTGGGATCTTCTAGTTTCTCATCAAGAAACCTAGATACACACAATGGGGAAATGGCAGTTTTGAGGTCCATGCCTATGCCTGCTCAGCTTTAGTTATGTTTACAATTTGCTAGGCAGAAAAAGTAACACAAATTGCAATCTAGAGTTATCCCAGGGCTGGGGAAATGGCTTAGTGGTTAAGGCATTTGCCTGCAAAGCCTGAGGATCCTGGTTGGATTCCCCAGGACCCATGTAAGCCAGTACACAAGGCAACACATGCATCTGGAGTTCATTTGCAATAGCTAGAGGTTCTGACGTACCCATTCTTTCTATCTGACTCTTTGTCTGTCTCCCTCTCTCCCAAATATATATTTTAATTAATTAATGAGTTAAGTATTAAAAAATAGACTATACCTTGTTAACTAGAGTAATATGTAATAATGTATGTCCAGATTTAGTTACATCTTGACTAGTCAGTTCATCTTGGCTCTTTTTGTTTTATTTGTTTTGTTTTATTTCCTCAATGCCATTGAATATGTATTAATAGGTATAAACTTTCTGAGAGAAAAAGAACATTGCAAGGCACATACAAATACATCCAAAGTTTGCATAAAATTTCAAGTACCTGGCATTTCACATTATATTACAGAGCCATACCATAGTAAAAAAAATAACAACAGCATGGCATTGGCACAAAAAATAGACACACAGATTAATGGACTAGAATAGAGGACCCATATATAAACCCACACAGCTGCTTTTTGACAATCTGATTTTTGACAAAGTTGCCAAAATTATACAGTGGAGGAAAGAAAAAAACTCTTCAACAAATGGTTAGCCACATGCAGAAGAATGTAACTAGATCCCTATCTTTTACTCTGCACAAAAATCAACTTCAAATGGATCAAAGACCTAATATAAAACTTGAAACTTTTAAACTATTAAAAGAAAAAAAGTTGACAAACACTTTAAGATATATGTCCATATACATACTTACATACATATATACATACACATACTCATATATATATATATACAGGGACTTGCTAAGTAGAGCTCTAGTCAGAAAAGAATGCCAATAATCTCATTAAATTAAAAAGTTGTGATGCAAAAGAAACAGTTAATTTAATGAAAAGATAGCCTATGGAATGGGAGAAGATCTGTGATAGCTTTACATCTGACTAAGGACCAATACCTCAACATACAAAGAACTCCAAAGCCTAAACAAAAAGAAATCAAACAAAAAACTCAATAGTTAAATAGGCTAATGAAATGAACACATAATTCTCAAAAGATGAAATACAAATGGCAAAAATATACAAAATGTTCAACTTTAGAACGGGCATGGTGGCACACACCTTTAATCCCAGCACTTGGGAAGCAGAGGTAGGAGGATCACTGTGAGTTTGAGGCCAGCCTAAGACTACATAGTGAATTCCAGGTCAGCCTAAGCTAAAACAGGACCCTACCTCAAAAAAAGGGGGGAGGGGCTGGAGAGATGGCTTAATGTGTATTCCTGCGAAGCCTAAGGACCCAAGTTTGATTCTCCAGGTCCCACGTAAGTAAGATGCACATGGTGGCACATAAATCTGGAGTTCTTTTGCAGTGGCTAGAGGCCCTGGCATGCCTATTCTCTCTCACTTTCTTTTTCACTCTCTCTCTGTCTCTAATAAATAAATAAATTAATTAATATAAATTTTAAGAAAAGTTCAACTTCAGAAGCAACCAGAGAAATGCAAATTAAAACTACATTGAGATTTCATCTCACACCAGTCAGAATGCCAGTAATTAAGAAAACAAATAACAAATGCTGACAAGGATGCAGACAAAAGGGAACCCTAATACACTGCTGACAGCTACTACTCCAGCTACTACTATGTAGGTTCTCCAAGACACGGAAGAAAAAAAAAAAAAAACAGATCAACCATAACATCCAGATATAGTCCTTCTGGATTTTTACACTAAGGACTCCAAGTCAGCACATTATAGAGACAATTGGGACAATGTTTGTTGCACTGCTATTCACAATAGCTAAGTTATGGGGCCAACCTGGTGTCAGACAACAAAGACCAAGATAAAGAAAATCTAAGATTTTATATATATATATAATTTTTTCAGCCATAAAGACCAAAGTTATATCATTTGTAAGAAATTGAAGATAGTCATTTTGAGTCTCAGAAAGACAGATACTGTATGTTTTCTTTCATTTGGGGTCGCTAGATTTTATAGAGGTACATAAAATTACATACAAATATTTAACATGAAAGTTGAAGTAAAACCATCTGGAGAAAATATTAAGAGGAAAAGGAGAAAGAAGTATGTAGGTGGTGTGGAGATATAAAATGTCCTTATGATATACCATAACAAGTACAGTGAATATATACAATTAATTTGTTCTTTTTTTTCCAAAAAGAAAGTAGCTGCTGTCTATAGCTGGTGTACATTTAAATGCCCATTTACTGAATCTAGGCTAAGAGCTCTGACATAAGTCTTTTTTTTTATTTTATTATTTAGTATGAACACATCATATGTTAGTACCATCATTTCCCTTCTCCCTGCCCCTACTCTATTGAAGACCCTCCTTACTGGGATAGCTGGTATTTACCATGGAGTTGTGGGTTATAAATTGTGAACAGCAACCACTCATTGTGTAGGGGGCAATGTCTCTGGATATTCCTCCCATCCTTTGGCTCTTACATTCTTTCTGCCCCCTCTTTCACAAAATGCCCTGAGCTTTGGGGGGTGTGTTTTAGTGTTGAGCTTTTAGCAGCTTAGGGATTTCTGCTTTGGTGCGTTTTGAGTATCTTCAGTGTCTGCCTCCATCATCCCAGCACAGGTTGACATGCTCACCACGGAAGCAAAACACTTGGTCAACTCTCCAATTTCTCTGTGGTTTCACCTGGGCCCTAGCTGCTGTGTGTGTGTGGTTTATCTCCTACCAGGGAGTTAGCTATCTATTCTTATTGCTAGATTTTGGTTGCCCTCCATTCTTGCTGCTTTCAGAAAAAGAAAAACAGCTTCTCCAACTAGCTGTTGGAGTCACCTTCTCATTGCATCCAACCAAAACCAACTGATGGGAGGAAAGGGTTTATTTTGGATAAGAGACTCTAGTGGAAGCTCCATGATGGCAGTGGAAACTGGCATGAGCAGAGGCTGGACATCACCTCTTGGCCAACATCAGATGGACTATAGCAGCAAAAGACTGTCCCAAATGGGCTGTGGAGAGATGGCTTAGCAGTTAAGGTGCATGACTGCGAAGCCTCAGGACACCAGTTTGATTCTCCAGGTCCCATGAAAGCCGGATGTGCACGTGTCTGGAGCTCGTTTGGAGTGGCTAGAGGCTCTGGTGTGCCCATTCTCACTCTCACTCTCTCTCTGTCTCTAATAAATAATTAAAAATAAAATCTTAAAAAAAAACAACTGTGCCAAACATTGGCAAAGGAAAGCTGGCTATAACACCCATAATTTTGCCTCCAACATCAACAAGAGGCTTTAATTCCCAAATTGCCACTATTTTGTGTTAATATTGTGTAAAAAATTTAAATAAAAGGCTTTAGATATAATTACAATTCAAAAATTAATATATACAAAGAATTTCATGTCCCTAACCAAATTATATTTACATTAAATGAATATATTTTAATATCTAGGAATATAAGAATAATATTGCCAAGCTTGTGAGTGAAGTGAAAATCAAAGAGGAGGCACATAAGATTGAAATAAGTAAACTTTATCAAGATATGCAGAAAAAAGGTAAGATTTTTTATTTTTATATTTTGCTTTTACTCTTTTTTATTAAGTAGAATCTTTTATGTACATATAGTGTGTTGGTGCTATCATTTCCCTCTTCCCTGCCACCACTCCACTGAAGGTCCTCCTCAGTGAGATTGCTGGTATGCACCATGGGGTTGCTGGTTATGAGTTGTGAGAACAGCAGTCAGTAATTGCAGTGGGCATGCCCCTGGATATTCCCTACCACCCTAAGGCTCTTGCAGTCTTTTTGTCCTCTCTCCCACAAAATCTCCCGAGTAGTGTGTATTTTAAGTGGGTGTATTTTAAGTCTGTGTTAGTGTTGCGCTTTCAGCAGCTTCTAGATTCCTGCTTTGGTATATTTTGAATATTCTCAATGTCCGTCTCCATCACCCTGGCACAGGTTGTCAGGTTCACCTTGGAAGCAGTATTCTTGCATATCTCACAAATTCCTCTGTGGCTTCACCTGAGCCCTAGCTGCTGTGCAAGGAGTGATTCATCTTCTGCCAGAGAGTCAGCTATGTTTTCTTGTTGTGTTGATAGATTTTGTTTGTCATCATGTGTCACTGCTTTCTGAAAAAGAAAACCTGATTCTCTAACACAGAGTGAGATCAGCATAAATTAAAGAGGATAAACACTGTTAATTTAGAGAGATTTTGATGGTTGTAGCCTATCTTTTGGCCAAGAAGTAGTGGGAGCTTCCTGTTGAGTCAGTCAATACTGGTCTCCATGGGATTCTCATATGGTTCCCAGTTTCAGCTATGCCTTCCTTTCCACTGAGTGGATCTCTTAGCCAATCAGAGAGCCATTGTTACTTACCTATACTGGATGCCACCATTACATAGGTGTGTATGTCTTATCAGACTATTTGGTTTTGTATAGCAGTGTCACCTGTTTGCTCACAATGTTATTGGTCATTTTTCTCAGCCCCTCATTAAGCACTTTCTAGTACTATACTGGCTAACCATCTGGGAACTGGCTTTCTTCCAGATCCAGCTGGATCTCTCTTTTCTGTGTCAGCAGATGTGTTGTCTTCAGCAATAGGGTCTTTTACCTCAGGTGGGTAATCAAGTGCTTTGACAGAGTCTGTCTTGTTTTAGGAACCTCATGGGTCTCCAGTCAACAGCTCAATGTGGGTTGTAACTGATTGCTGGTACTGAGAGTTACAAGCCAGACCCAAATGTTTTAGGATTAGGCTTCATCCCACCCTTTCCAGAGCCCTTCTTCCCAGATGATCTCCCCATACTCATTTTCAGGGTTGTATCTTTTAGTCGACTATTCATGAGAAAGGTTTCTGTGGATTTTATTTCCTAGATTCAGATTTAGTTTTGTGTGTATTTTCCCCCACTTCCTAATTCCCCTCCCCCAAGCCCTTCCATCCCTGTTATCTGTCCCTTGAGTTGCCTGTCAGATATGCAGGTTAGAAACCACAGATGAGGGAGAACATGTGGCATTTGTCTTTCCGTGCTTGTGTGAGTTTGCTTAGTATTATGTGTTCCAAGTCTGTACACTTTTCTACAAATTTCATTATATATACCATATTTCCTTACTGCTAAGTAGAATTCCATTGTGTATAAATGTACCACATCTTCATTATCCAATCATCAAATAATGAGCATCTGGGTTAATTACATTTCTTACCCATTGTGAACTCAGCAGTTATAAACATAGTTGAGCAAATATCTCTGCAGTGAACAGTGGTGCCTTTAGGATAGATGCCCAATAGAGGAAGAGCTGGATCAGTTGTGAGCTCCATTTTCATCTTTTTTTTTTTCAACAGTCTCCATATTGATTTCCATAGTAGTTGTACAAGTTTTCATTCCCACTAGCAGTGAATTAGGATTACTCTTTCTTCACATCCTTGCCAACATTTATTAGCATTTGATTTAAAAATTATTAATTTTTGAGAGAGAGAGAGAAAGAGAATGGGCACATCAGGGCCTTCAGTCCCTGTGAATGAACTCCAGATGTGTGTACCCCCTTGTGCACATGTGCGACATTGTGGGCTTTGCATCACTGTGTGTCTGGCTATGTGGGACCTGGAGATTCAAACATGAGTTCTTAAGCTTATCAGGAAAACACCTTAACTGCTAAGCCATCTCTCCAACATTTGATATTTTAATGTTTGCCATCCATACTTGAATAAGGTGGAATCTCAAAGTTGTTTTCATTTGCATTTACCTAATGGTTAAGGATGTTGAAAAGCTGCTTAAGTGAGTACTAGCCATTTGTATTTCTTACTTTGATAATTTTGTGAGTGGATGTTTGAATTTTTATTACTTAGTTTTTTGAGTTCTTTGTAGAGTCTAGATATTAAGCCTCTGTCAGTTATGTATCTGGAAAAGATTTTCTCCCATTCTCTGGGTAGTTGTTGGCTCTCTTTATGGTATGTTTACACAAAAGCTTTTTAGCTTCATGAGATCCCACTGATTCAGTGATTGTTTAATTTCCTGGGCTATTGGGTTATTGTCCAGGAAGTCTTTCCTTACTCCTATATTGTGGAAAGTGCCTCCTACTTTTAGTTCCAGTCTTTTAAGAGTTTCAAGCCTTATATTGGGGTTTTTAATCCATTTGGAGTTTATTTTTATGCATGGTGAAAGGAGTGTGTCAGTTTCATTTTTATACATCCAATTTGTCCAACACTATTTGTTTTAAAGATGCTGTATTTTTCTCTAGTGGAGAAGGTTCTGTGGGTTACTGAAAAGAATGTGTATTCTGTAGAATTGGGGTGGAAAGTTCTGTAGATATCTGTTATGTCTAGTTGATTTATGGTATTGTTAAGCTCTATTATTTTCCTGTTCATTTTCTGCTTGCATGATCTATCTATGGATGATAGTGGGGTATTGAAGTCTCCTACTATGATGGTGTTGGGATTTACTTCTGGTTTGTTGTCAAGTAGGTTTTGTTTTATAAACTGTGGTGTACCAGTGTTTGGTTTGTATAAATTTATGATTGTGATGTTTTCTTTTTGGATTGTTCCCTTGATGAGTAAAAACTGTCCTTTTTCCTTTTTGATTACTTTTGTTTTGGGTCTATTTTATTATATTACTATAGCAAACCCCAGTAGTTCTTATTTCTATTTGCTTGGAAAATCATTTTCCATCCTTTCATCCTGAGTTGTCCTTACTGGTGAGGTGGGTTTCTTGAAACCAGCAGATAAAAGGGTTAATTTTTATGGTACACCCTGTTAATATGTGTCTTTTGATGAGTGACTTAAGACTATTAATATTTAGCTTAAACTCTTTAATTCTTACCATGTTGGAGGCTTGATGAGGTTTGATGCTTTCTTGGGCTTTTCATGTTTTCATGGCTGCTCTAGTTTAGGTTATTGTGTTCTTCCTCTTGTAGGCTCTTGAGGTTGGTTAGTAAACTCTTCTGTTTGGAGTATTCCCTGAATTATTCTCTGTAGGTTTGACTTTGTGTTCATATAATCATAGAGCTGGCTTTTATCATGGAAGCTTTTCCTTCCTTCATCTATTATGAGGGATACTTTCACTGGGTACAGTAGTTTGGGTTGGAAGCCACAGCTTTTTAGATTTTGAAATGATCCATTCAGACCCTTCTGGCTTTCAGGGATTCCATTGAGAAATCTGAGGTAATTCTAATAAGATTTCCTTTGTATGTTATAAGTTGTTTCTCTTTTGCTACTTTTACCATTCTCCCTTTGTTTTCATTGTTTAGAGTTTTCAGTATAATATGTCTTGGATAGTTTCTTATTTGGTCCAGTCTGTTTAGTGTTCTGTAAGCTTCTTGTACCTGAATGGGTCTCTCTTTTGACAGAGTGGGAAAGTTTTCTTCAATAATTTTGTTGACTATATTCTCCATGAATTAGGCCTGAAATTCTTCCCCTTCTGGTGTACCCATGATCTGGATGTTTGGTTGTTTTAGGGTATCCCACAGTTTCCTCATATTCTGCTTTGATGAGTTTTGAACTTTGAAAGTTTTTGGACTCCTGAACCTTTTCTTTTATCTTGTCTTTCAGAGCTGATGTCCTCCTCATGATTAACTCCTACTAGTGGGGGTTTCTAGGAAGGCTTTTTCAAGCTCTGTTTGATATTATTTTCTGTTGCATTTTTTCTGTATTGTATCCATCCCTTTGTCAAGTTCCAATTTCTGGTCATGGTTTGGCTTTCTTGATGCTTCTTGGAATTCATTCTTCCATTTAATCACATCTTCATTAAGCTTAATTAGCTGGTTATTGAGATCCTCTATTTGTTGACACACCTTAAATACATTTATCTCTCTCTTAAGGTTTCTCTGTTTTTCCTTAATTAAGTTAAGCCTAATGATGAAAGCTATGTGCTCTAAGAGACAATTCCATTGAATTTCATTTATGTGATTGTTGATTTTTATGATGATTTTCTTCCAGTTAAGTGATTCACTTGTTCAGGGTCTCATCCATTCTTATTGTGCTTTTATTTTATCATTCTATTTCTCTTGTGTCCTCTGTTTTTATTGGAGACTTCCATTGTGGTACTAGGCAATGTTTGTGGAGATCTCTTTGTTTTCTTTAGGGTTTTTTTTGTTTGTTTTTGAATTATAGTGTACACATCTTGGGGTAAAAGTCTTACTTTATTAATGGGGAAGCAAGTATCTGCCCTTGTAGGCTCTTCAATGTTCTCTTTTGGGTTTGAACCAAGTCGGTGGGTAATGGTGTTGAATCCATGGATGCACAGGTTGTGGAGTTTGCAACTATGCCAGAAGCTCTGGGCTGTGGCTGATTAAAACAACAACAACAACAACAAAAAAAAAAAAAAAAAAAAAACACCTGTGGTTGGGGACCCAGAATCTCTTTGGCCCCAGATCATAGCTGTGCCTTTCCTATGGGGCTCAGGAACAGTAGTGCTTGCCCCTGATCCCATTCTGTACCCAACTGAGCAGGTTATGGAGGACTCACTGGTTTGCCCTGGCCAGTGGTTGCCAAATATTCCTGTTTTCCCCATCTGGGACAGAAGAAATGCCCCCAAGTAATTGCTGGAGGGGTAGAGGCAGGGGCATGGGGTTTGTCAGACTCCATGGATCAGGCCACACCAGGTCCATGTAATTGGCCTGTGTGGGGGCATTATTGTAAGGAGGCAGCTAAGAGATCAGAATGATCTGTAGAGATTCCTAACATAGGTTGCAAGGGGTGCACAGGATGTAGGGGACCCACAGGGGAGTGTGTGGGTGGCAAGAGGGGGGTGGGACTTTGTGGGACACACTTGGGGATGGTGCAGGGTGAAAGAGGCATGAGTGCAGGGTAAGCAGGGAACCCACTGGGGTGCTGAGGGGTGTGGCAGAAGTTTGGGCCCTGGGTCCTGCATTCTGTGTACCTGCTGAGTGGGTTGGTCCCCTGAGTGCAGTTGTGGGGAAAGTTTTTGGAACCTCCCTGTTATGGGGTACTATTAGGGTCCCTCCTAGAGCCAGCCCAGGAGGGATGGCAGTATTTCTGCTGAGTAGGGAATAAGAGGTGCAGAGTCATGACACAGACTCAGGGAATTGGGTGGAAGCAAGCAGAGGGCGAGCTGCTGCAAACTCGTTTATTCAAGGAAGTGTAGGGGGATTAAAGTGTTTGGCTGGCCAATCATTGTATGGGGGTGGTCCCCTTCTTGTGACCAATGATAGCTGGTCTCTGGGCAGATCATCTCACAGCAGGTTTCTCACAAGCATGGGACTGTAGCTCTTGTCACACCAGGCCTGTGCAGTATTCCACATTCACAGAAACTACTTCCTGGTTTCTTTTAGCATGCAGTCTGCCTAGGGCCTGACCTTCATTGTGCCATACAGGGTACCAAACATGCCTGTAATCAGCACTTTCTCCCTCACCCCTGACAAGGCCCCAAATTCTCTGCCATTCCTCCCCAATCTGAGGTCACAGGCGCCAAACATGCTGGCATATCACTTGTCTGGAGCACACAGGCACCAAGCAAGCTAGTCTGATCCCACAGGTGTCAAACACACCTGCACCTCACCCATCCTGAGCACACAGGCCCCAAACATGCCAGCCCCTCGCCCAGTCTGAGCACACAGGCCCCAAACAGGACTGTACCTCACCCAGCCAGAGCACACAGGCCCTCAACACACCTGCATCTCAGCTGCCTCAAGCACAAAGGCCCAAAGCAAGCCAGTCTGAGTGCATTTCTTTATTTTAATTTACTGAATACTAAGACATCAATAAATTCTTAGGTTGATATATTATTTTTAGTTATAGTATTCTTGAATGAACACTATTGGCATATTTTAATTTAAGATTTGTATATTTCTATAGATTTATGTGACATAAATATAATTCTGAATGTTATTCATTTTTGTACTTAATTTTTTTTAATGCAAAACAATGTCCTTGTATAATTAATATAAAATGTATAATTGGTAACTTTGTATCTACATTTTCAGTATATTAAATATAATTTCACTAATTTGCTTCAGTAAAACAGGTTCTTTTTTATTTTTATTTTTTATTTGTTTGCTTATTAGAGAAAGGGAGAGAGAGGGAGGGCGAGAGAGTGGGAGAGAATGGTCACGCCAGGGCCTCTAGCCACTGCAAACAAACTACAGACACATGCTCCACCATGTGAATTCTGGCTTACATGGGACCTGGAGAATCAAACCTGGGTTCTTAGGCTTTGCAGACATGTGCCTTACCTGCTGAGCCATCTTTCCAGCCCTAAAACAGGTTCTTTAAATCTTCCTTAATAAGTATCTTTATGTACATAATATCCAAGAACTAATGTGAAGCCAGGCTTATATACCCTATCATACCAGCACTTCAGAGGTGAAGACAGGAGGAGTATCATTTCAGGCTTGGTCTGGGCTGTCTAATGAACGTTCAATAAATGGGTGAAATATGTTAGCTAATACTACCCCAAAGATATGCTGGTGGAAAATAAGCAAATGAGTTTTTTTTAATTATATATACAATTATATTTATAATTGGTAGATGAATGAAAATTAAAACCACAATGAGACATGGCTTTGTGTCTTTTATTTATTTTATTTTTGGTTTTTTCATTTTTTTGTTTTTCAAGGTAGGGTCTCACTCTAGCCCAGGCTGACCTGGAATTCACTATGTAATCTCAGGGTGGCCTCGAACTCACAGCGATCCTCCTACCTTTGCCTCCCTAATGCTGGGATTAAAAGTGTGTGCTACCACGCCCGGCCTCTTTGTATCTTTTAAAACAGCTAAATATTTTTAAACTTTCAATGCTATCTTTTAAAACAGCTAAATATTTGAAACAGTACAGCCACTTTAAAAAAGTTTGTCAACGTCTTTTAAAATAAAATGCACTGGGTTGGAGAGATGGGAAGCTATGAATGGGGACTCGGTTCGAGGCTTGATTCTCCAGGATTGCCAGTGGGGGCATGTATCTGGAGTTTATTTGCAGTGGCTGGTACAGCCACTTTCTCTGCCTGCCTATTTATTTCTGTTTCTCAAATAAATAAATAAATTAAAATATAAAAAAATAAAATAAAAAAATAAATAAAATGCACTGAGTTAATTTGGGTCCTTGAGGAACAGATGCCAAAACAGAATTAGATATTAAATAAATTTGCTGGAGTAAACATTAATGAGAACACATGGGGAGGCAACTAGTAGAGTTTTAGTGAGGCAGTATGTGATACAGATTTAACATTTATGAAGAAAAGAATGCATTTCTAAGGAAGTGTCAGTGAAATTGTGCTAAATTAGCCCATTAAATAAGTTCTGCAATTCTCTGGAATGAGCTTACCTTATTATATATACAAAGTTACTCATTAACAGATCTTGGGGGCTGGACTTCATCATAAGGCTGATCTAGAAAACAGTGAGCCAAATGTGCCTTCTGAAGCTGTAGATATAAAAGGTGCATTTTTATGGCCACAACAGTCCACAGCTTCACTACACAGATTTACTTCTTCACCCAGATCCAGTTATCAACTCTTCCATGGTTCCTGTGCGTCTCTTTTCCTGAAGGTGCACTTAGAAGCAGAGTTGTATAAATGTCCCTCTCGGGGAGTTGGCCATATCTTTAGCTAGTAGATTATACATCTTTTAGGACCAAACATTGGTTTAAGGTCTGGGAACTCAGCAAAGTGTGATGATTTCATAATTGGGATACAAGTGTGGTTTGAATATAGTTGGGATGAGATTTAAAATTCCATTTGAGTAAAGATTTTAACCTCAAGGTGGCACTGTTGGAAGGTCTTGGAAACCTTGAGAGGAAAGGCCTAGTGAGAGGTCCTTTGACCATTAAGGATGTAAGGTAGTTTGGGTGTAACTTTTTCGAAATTCTAAGCAACCCCATCAGTTTTCTATCAAAATAGGATGGTTACAAAAGAAGAAATATCCCCTGTTCTCCATCCTTTTGTCCCCTTATTTGAGGTGATCATTTGCTCTCACCACATGCCACTAATCTGCTGCCCTCACCAGAGGCCAAACCAGTGTGGCACTTGACCTTGGAATTTGAAGCTCCTGAGCTGTAAGCTAAATAATCTTTTTCTCTTTATAAGTTATCTGCCTTAAGTATTTCATTGTATTAACACAAGCTGATGAAAAAGGCACATGACCCTAACTAAGCCCAAGTTTCCCCAATCTTTTTTAAGAGAATTTTAAAAAATTATTGTATTTGTTTATTTGGAAACAGAAAGAGATGGGGAGGAAGGGAGATAATGGGCACACCATGGCTTCTAACCACTGCAAACAAACTTCAAATGCATGTGATACTTTGTGCATCTGGCTTTATGTGGGTACTGAGAAATTGAACCTGGGTCCCTAGGCTTTGTAGGGAAGTTCCTTAACCACTAAGCCATCAATCCACCCTTAAAGTGATCTTTTTTGAATATTTTATTTATTTATTTGAAAGCAGAGGGAATGGTGGGGGAAATGGACATACAAGAATCTCTTGCTACTTCAAATAAACTTCGGATGCATGTGCCACTTTGTGCATCTGGCTTACATAGGTACTGGGGAATTGAAACTGGTCCAAAAGGTTTTGCAAGCAAGTGCCTTTAACAGCTGAGCCATCTCTCCAGCCCATTCCTCCAGTCTTGATGTCTTTGTAATAGATGTTTAGCAGAATTTGCAGATATCCACAAATTATCTATGCAACTCTTCACTGATAAAGTTCCTTTAGCTGTTTTCTGACCTTTCTGGTCACTGTGATAATTGTGCCCTCTTGGCTTTTGGGGGGTAAGACCATAAATTGGGCTTCTATTACTTTGGGTTAGAAGAGGGCACCATCCCCATGGATACTAATGAGCATAACTCTATGACTGAGTCTTTTACTTTCAACCATAGTTAACAGAGGAAAATGGACATTTTTGGTGACACTGGTTTGCCTCATAGCAGCTCATTTATGGCGCCCTTGATTAATAGTTATCATCCTTGAGAGATGGTTCAGAGGTTCTAGCAGGGGAGTGAAGCTACTGTTATACCATTGACCATAGATCGGTCCTCCTCTACTTGGGAAAGGTCATCCTCTTTTTTTTTTTTTTTCATTTTTATTGACAGCTTCCCTACTTACAGAAAATAAACCATTATCCAAAAAGTAGGTTATCATGTGGCTTATTTGCAATAACCTGAATTTTGACTAACACTTCCCCCATTCCCTTTTTAATCATCTCTTCCCCTGACCTGCAGTAATCTGTCCATCTACTTACATATATATAGTTCCATCCCCTTAAATCCACCCCTCTCCTTCCTACCTTATATCCCTTTTCTAGCTTACTGGCCTCTGCTACAGATTTTTACTCCCACTCACACACAAGTCTGAACATTTGTAGCTAGGATCCACATATGAGAGAAAACATGTGGCATTCTGGGCCTGGGTTACCTCCCTTAGTATAAACATGTACAGATGCATCCATTTCCCTGAAAATTTCATAATTTCTTTTCTTTACCACTGAATAGAACTCCATTGTGTAAATGTACCACATCATTATTATCATTTAATCTTTTGAGAGACATCTAGGCTGGTTCCATTTCCTAGCTATTGTGAAGACAGCAGCAATAAACATTGTTTTGCAAGTATCCCTCAGATAGTGAGAAGAGTCCTTAGGATATATGCCTAGGAGTGCTATAGCTGGCTCATATGGTAAATCCATTTTTAGCTATCTCAGGAACCTCCACACTGATTTCCACAATGTTTGTACCATGTTACATTCCCACCAGCAGTGTAGAAGGGTTTCCCTGTTTCTGCATCCTGGTCAACATTTATTGTCACTTGTTTTCTTGATGATAGCCATTCTGGTAGGAGTGAGATGGAATCTCAAAGCAGTTTTAATTTGCATTCCCTAATGGCTAAGGATGTAGAACACTTTTTGAGATGTTTATATGCCATCCATATTTCTGCTTTTAAGAATTCTCTATTTAGTTCCTTAGCCCACTTATTAATTGGGTTGTTTGATTTCTTATTGTTTGAGTATTTGAGTACTTTTTATATTCTTGATATTAATCCTCTGTCAGGTGTATAGCTGGAAAAGATTGCTTCCCATTCTGTAGGTTGCCTCTTTGCTCTATTCAAGTGTCCTTTGCTGTATAAAAGTTCTGTAATTTCATGAGATGTCAGTGGTTGATTAATGTTTTTCTTTCCTGAGCAATTGAGGTTATATTGAGAAAGTCATTGCCTATGCCAATATGTTGAAGGAAGTCACCTATTTTTTTCTTCTAGCAGTTTCAGAGTTTCAAGTCTGATATGAAGGTCCCTGATCCATTTGGACTTGAGTTTTGTGCATGGAGAGAGACAAAGATCTATTTTCATCCTTCTACATATAGATATCCAGTTTTCCCAGCACCACATGTTGAAGAGGCTATCTTTTCTCCAATGAATATTTTTGGCATTTTTGTCAAAAACCAGATGGCTGTAGCTGCCTAGATTAACATCTGGGTCCTCTGTTCTGTTCCACTGATCTGTGTGTTTGTCTTTCTGCCAGTACCATGCTGTTTTTGCTACTATGGCTTGGTAATATTTTGTTCTGTCTATGTCTGGTTTTGGTATCAGGGTGATGTTGCCTTGTAGAAGGAGTTTGGTAGAATTCCCTCCTTTTCTATTTTATGGAAAAGTTTGAGAAACAGTGTTGTTACTTCTTCCATGAAGGTCTGGTAAAATTCACCAGTGAATCCATCTGGGCTTGGACATTTTTTAGTTGGGAGACTTTATAACTTGCTTGGATTTCTGTACCTGTTGTATTTAAATGGTGTATCACAACTTGATTTAATTTTGTTACGTGATATGAATCAAGAAAATCATCCATTTCTATCAGATTTTCAAACTTAGAGGTGTATATATTTTTAAAGTATGTTCTTATGATTTTTTGAATTTCTTTGGTATCTGTTGTAATGGTGCCTTTTTGGTCTCTAATTTTATTAATTTTTGTCTCTTCTCTCTTCTGGTCAGATTTGCTAAGGGATTATCAATCTTGTTTACTCTTTCAAAGAACCAACTCCTTTTTTTTGTTTCCATTTCATTAATTTCTGTTCTATTCTTTATTATTTCTTCCCACCTACTGATTTTTGGTTTACCTTGTTCTTCTTTTTCAAAGGACCTTAAGGTAAAGCATTAAATTGTTTACTTATAAATTCTTAAATTTCTTTTTATGGAATTTTTTTATTATTTAAAGTTTTTATTGACACCTTCTATATTTACAGACAATAAACCATGATAATTCCTTCCCCTCCCCCACTTTCCCCTTCAGAACTCCACTCTCTATCATACATCCTCCCTCTCTCCATTAGTCTCTCTTTTATTGTGATATCAATGTCTTTTTCTCCTATTATGAGGGTCTTGTCAAAGTATTGCTAGGCACTGCAAACTCATGGATATCAAGGGCCAATTTCTATCTGAAAAGTTACATTGTATGGAGTGTTATCCTTAATTTGGTTTTTATATTCTTTCCTGCACCGGCTCCACAAAGGACCCTGAGTCTTGGAAGGTATGACAGAGATGCTTCAGTGCTGAGAACTCCTCTGTCATTTCTTTTCAGCACATGTTGCCTTTTGGGTCATCCCAGTGGTCATTGCCATCTGAAAAGAGAAGCTTCTCTAACTGAAAGTGAGAGTAGTATTAATACATGAATATGAACATAAAGTGTAATGCTTTCAAGGCAGTTTGGTGAGAATAATGTATGCATTTAAGAAGACTGGAGCAGACTTTATACCCTTAATGCTCATTGCCTCCTCTGCCATAATCTTTTGTTTAGGTTTTCAGTACCAGGGATGTATTCCTTCCCATAGAGTAGGACTCCAGTCCAATTAGAGAGCAGTTGGTTTCCCCAGAGCAGGCATAACACTATTGCACTGATCGCTCATTGGGCCTGTCTGGTCATATTTGAGGCTTGTAGTGTCCACTATTTTCATCACTGATAACTTCTGCCTGCATAGGACTGCATGTTGTGCAGCTTTTTCCAGCTTTCAGTTGCTTGGTCTACAGGAAGAAGGTTTTCAGCTCAACACCAGCTTGATTTCTCAGTGACCTTGCTGTTCAGGCAAGTGAGGTATTCAGTAATAGGGTCTTACCAGCTGTTTCTCAAGGGAAACCAAGAGCTTTGGCAATAGCCTGTAATGTTTTGGAGGCAACAGGGACCTCCCTGGCCAACAACTCACTGGAAGGTATCCCAACACTGGCACTGAAAATTTTCTAGTAGCAATCCATGGATTCTGGATATGTCATTATCCAAAGAAGAAGGCATTAATATGTCTTATTCAGAATATCTTGAATTTTGATTGTCCCTCCCCTGACCCTTGTCTTACATAATCTCTTCCCCTGTCCTCATTAGGCCATTACACTCCCTTTAATCTGTTCTTCTACTTACATATATACAATACCATCCCCTAAAGTCCTTCCCTGTCCTCCATCCCTTATAGCCTTTTTCTAGCTTACTGGCCTCTACTACCTATAGTTCCACAACCATGTTCATTGCTGCTCTATTCACAGTAGCTAGGAAATTGAACCATCCTAGATGTCCCTCAGTAGATGAATAGGTAATAAAAACATGGTACATTTACACAACGGAGTTCTATTCAGGGTTAAATAAAAATGAAATTATGAATTTTTCAGGGAAAAGGATGAATCTAGAAAGGATTATACTAAGTGAGGTAACCCAGGCCCAGAAAGCCAAATGCCACAAGTTCTCTCTCATATGTGGATCCTACCTACAAATGTTTAGACTTGTGTTTTAGCTAGAACCAAAAATTTTCTGTGGCAGATAATAACCTATTCACCTTCACTTTTGTAAATAGGAGTATATTTTTCTGTGGTTTTGCTTAAATCCCTTCCTAGGCTGGTTTGGCATCAATCTTGTGCCGCCATCTTACCTGGAAGTTCCAGATCATCCTCTTTAACTAAGCACACAGCTTTGGGAGACAGATGGAGTGGTGAGAGAGGATGGGGACCCCAGCCTAGCCAGCCAGATCAGCTGAATCAATCCATAAAATTAATGTGGTAACAGATGCCTCAGCCAAATCTCCCTCATATCCTAACAGTTATCTTCCTGACTATACTGACAAATGTGATGGGTAAATGATTTTAAAATACAGGTCTGAGACAGATGATAAATTAGATTCCCTGATCTAAAAGTCTTACTTTCACGCTCATCACATAACACATGCTGTATAATCTATAAACCCAATTATGGGTATTTACCCATGTGAATTGAAAGCACATATTCACACAAAGATCTGACTGAATATTTGTAGCCATTTTTTTCATAATAGCCCCAAACTGGAATCAGGCAAATTATATTAACTAGTTCCAAATTTTTAAACTCATGGAAGATGCATGCAATGGGTCTTATTCAACAATATAAAGACCACACTACTTATATATTCAATATTATGATCACTTCAAAAACATGATTATAAGAATGGACAGATGGCTCAGTGGATAAAGTGCTACCCATTCAAGGATAAGAACCAGAGTTTAGTTCATCAATATCTGGGTTGGGTAGGCATGGTAGTCTGCTTGTAATCCTAGCACTCAAGAGACAGAGACAGTATCCCTGAGCAAGCTGTCCATCATGTTAGCTGAATTAGTAAGATCTTGGTTCAAGTTAGAGAACTTATCTCAACAAATACTGTGAAGGGTGTTTGAGGAAGACATCCAGTGTCAATTTCTGGGCATCACATGCACATATATACATGTGTACTTACACATGTGTACACACATGCATGCACGCCATACATACATACAAATACCAATAACAAATCATTATGATAAAGAAACCAGGTTTGGCTCATGTGTCTATAGTTTGTTGACAGTGGCTAGAGGCCCTGGCATGCCCATTCTCTCTCTCTCTCTCTCTTTCTGCTTCTCTTTCTCTCTCTCAAATAAATAAAAGAAGACTGACAAATCATTTGTGCTATAAAACAAGTTATCTTTAAGACAGAAAAAATATTCTCAGAAGACTGTATAAAATATACAATTATTATATTGGTATCCACAGATGATAATGAAATTTCAGAATGTACAAAAAGTATAGAGATCCATAGTTTGTATCACCAAATACTTTTCTGGGCTGTTTCAGCTGTTCATTCATAATAACTAAATCTTTAGCACTAACCAATTCCCAAGGGCCAAATACCCTGACAAAAACAACTTAAGGAAGGAAGGGATCATTTCAGTTTACAGGTTGAGGTTACAGTCCATCATGGCAAGGAAGGCATGGTACCATAAGGCAGGGCTAGTCACAAAGTTCTGCTATCAGAAAGCAGATAGAGATGTATGTTAATTAATGTCCAACTATCTTTCTTCTTTTTATCCAGTCCAGAACTCCCAGACCATGGGAAGGTGCTGTCCACATTTAAGAGGGGTCTTCCCATCACAATTAACATTATCTAGTTAATCCCTCACAGACATTCCTAGAGATTTGTTTCCATGGTGCTTCTAAATCCTGTCAAGTTGACAACTAAGATTCACCAACTAAGATCACCATCATCAACTTGACTTTCAAAGGGGAGGGGAGTATAAGGAGAATGAGAGCATAGGAAGTAATGATAAAACAAAGCAAAATGAAAACCCAGTAAGGCAAACACCAAATCTTAGTGCTCCACGATCAGTACCTGGAACTTGTGATGGAATTAGATGGGCTCCAAAGGGTCTGGGTAGCTCTATCCCTCCAGCTATGCTGCATGTAACATTATAGCCATTCTCTTCGGACAGGTCCACTCTGAACTTTCATTGGCAGATAAACTATGATTCTTGCCTACCCAACATTCTGGGGTCTTTGTTGCAATTTATGGTTCACATTCATAGTTTCCTACAGTGGTATCCTTGCACAGACTGCAACCTTTCCATGTTTGCCTCACCTCAGAAGCTTTCTACAGCCATTAGAACAATATTCCACAAGACTATTGCCTCTCTAATCTTGCATATTTCATGTCTCCAAAGCTAGTACCACATAGACAACACTGCCAAGTTCTGCTGTCAGCTCAAGATGCAGCCTGCCCAGCTTCTACCACAGTTATGATTTCTTCCATCTGTCTAGACAGTTGGAGCAGGGAATCCCCTCAGGCTCTCTCCCTAACTCTCACAAGTTAGGACCTTCATTATGCAGGACCTTGCCCTCACTGCACCTTTTCTGTTGCCCCAGTGCATCAAAGAAGGCTGCTTTTCAATGGTCCTGATTACATTAAGCAATTACAGTTGCTTGCTCATCAGCAGCCTAAATGCTACCATGTCTTGAGATTTCCTCTACTAAAAAAAAATAGGGCCATTTTTTTTTTAATTCACCCTCATTTGAGTTCTAAGAACATGGCCAGAGTGCAGCCACTTTCTTTGACAGCATGTAACATGAACTCACTCTCGCCCCCAGTTCCTGGAAATAGTCCTTGTTCCCCTGTGAAACTTCAGGAGCTGGGCCTCCACTGTCTGCATTTAGCTCACCATTCTTATCTTTTGGTCTCTCACAAGAGTGACTCATTAAGCTCTACTTACAGTGTTCAAGAAGTTTTCTAGTCCATAGTTCTAAACTCTTCCACATTCCTCCATAGGACTAGGATCAACATGGCCAGCTTGATCACTACAGCAGCTCCACTTCTTGGCACCCATTTTCTTTATTAGTTACTTTTCACACTGCTGTGACCACATACCCGGACAAAAACAACTTCAGGAAGAAAGGATTATTTCAGCTTATAGTAGAAGGTTAAAGTCCATCATGGCTGAGACAGAATGGTGTTATGAGCATGAGAAAGTGCTGGTTGCATTGTGTCTGCTGTCCTGAGTCAGAGAATTATGAATGCTGATACTCAGCTACCATTCTCTTTTTTATATGATTTAGAATCCACAACCCATGGAGTTATACTTCTCACATTTAAAATATGACTTATCACCTCAATGTACCTAATCTACAAAATGCTGCACATACATGTACAGAAACTTATTTCCGTTGTGTCTCCAAATCTTACCAACTTGGAAACCAAGATATTATAAATGAAAAAAAAACATTAAAAAGAGAATAAACTGTATATTGAAATGTGTAAGCTAATCCCCTTTTGCCAATAAATTTGAAAATTTTGAAGTAAGTATCTCTGGAGGAAAAAGCATACTGAGACCCAAGATCAAATTGAAATGTGAAAATTGACCTATGCCTATTAAATTAAACTTAAAATTTTAAAATTACTCACAAAGAAAAATTGTAGCCACAGGTGGATTTCCTTGTGAAGTTCTATCAGATATTTCAACAAAAAGTCAATGTTATGTAAAAACTTGCAAAGAACTAATAGAAGAAAGGGAACAATTTTCAGTTTATTCTTAAAGACAGCATAATCTTGGTACAAAGACTTGGTGTTTTACACCTTATATCCCAACGCTGAAGAAGCTGAAGTAGGATCACCATGAGTTTGAGCCAGCCTGGATTACAGAGTCTAAATCAATCTGAGCTCTCAAAGGAATTATAAGCAAAATCATATACTCACCCTCTCTTAAAGTATCTAAATATGCATCCATTTCAGTCAGTTAGTTCTCATTTTAGTCATTTCTCATATCTATATTTATCATATTTATGTTGTATATATAATATAGATAGATAGATATAGATATAGATATAACATATATCAATATATAATATATAGATTATGTTCTATCTATATTTATGTTCTAGGATCATAATGAGTACAAAGTGGGCCAGGTAGGAAATTTCTCTAGGACTTTGTGTAGTTAAATATAGCCTGGGCTTTCTTTCATCTCAGGCAAAGATAAGGCCTTTATAAAAGAGCACTGATGTCAGATATTGTTACACTCCTTTAATCCCAGCACTTGGGAGGCCATGATAGGAGGATCACTGTGAGTTTGAGGCCACACTACCTGAGATTAAAGAGTGAATTCCAGGTCAGCCTGGGCTTGAGTGAGACTCAACCTTGAAAACAAAACAAAACAAAACAAAACAAAACAAAACAAAACAAAAGAACACTGATGCTAAACCCTGAGTGTGGGTAAAACAGACTAGTGAAGATGGGAGGAATGTTCTCAAGGCAGAGAGAAAGTAAACACCATGACATTTACCAAGGACAGCATGGAACATGGTAGGCATCAGCAGTCCATTTACTACCTTTTTATTGCATTACAGTAAATGGTTCAGCAAGAGGTTTATTCTTTGACCCCTTTGTCAGGCTATGAAAATGGGAAGTAACTGATGGTTTCTGAGAAGATGATAGCCATACTTAAGGGTATGTTTTAGGATTACTGACCTGGCAAGAATGGATGGTAGTGAGTTGGGTTTGAGGGAGTAGTGTGATACTACAGAGACTACATGTGGTTCAAGTGAGGAAACATAAGGCCTGAAGCTAACTAATGATTCAATGAGGGTAGAAGTCCTTTACTTGTGGGGATTGTAACCTAATTGGATATTTTTTTAATAAAAGATTTTCTTGGAGCTTCCATCATAGATGGGAATAACAAGAATAAAAAAATTGACAGAAGAACAAATTTGATGAAGCCCAGAGACATGATTGGATCATAAAAGAGGTCTCATGATTTGATATAACAAGGACTTAGAGCTCTCGAGTCATCAAATTGTTTGGGCTCTCTTAATGTAGCAGTCCAAGTTTTGTGTCCCTCATCAATCATCCAATCAGTGGATCTATTATTTATTTTCTAAGTTCTTTATGCTTAAAATAAAAATTATTTATTAAAAAACATTTGGCAACTTATCTCTTGTATTTCACATTATGTAGTACCTTATCAAAAACAAGTTAAAACTACACATAAAATTTTAAAATATGATTTATTATTAAAGTTTACTTTTCTATAGATTGTTTAAACAACTTGAGAAATATAAGCATGTAATTCTTCCAAAATGTTAGCTGAATGAATTTGTATTTGTTTTGCTTTATTCAGTTGAATTAAATGAAGAAAAATACAAACAACTAATGGCAAAAAGATATGGAAATTTCAGAGTTAAATGCAAAGTTAAAAACTCAAGAAAAGGAAAACCAAAATGAAATAATCAAACTTCAACTAGAGGTAGGTGTTTACAAGTCTGCTAATCCATGAATACACATTCCTTGGTCTAAACTGTGCTTTGATCATTTTAAATCACAGTGAGATACATTTCAGCACTAGAAACAATCCTGTGCAAGTTCCCATGTTCTCATTCTTCAGCAAAGAAAATAGTCACCAGACAGCTGTCACTACTTGGCCTGAAGGTGGGACTCTAGAAAGTCCTAAATTCCAGGGAAGTTTCCTCTCAGAATGAGGAAACTCAGGAGTTAACTATACTTTACTGTCTGTTGTGTGCAGGCATCAGGAGTCTTTCCCATTGACATAATTACTCTCCCCAGCAGAAATTTTGGAACCTAGAAAAATAGTTAGAAATTCCTCATTTTGTTTGGGATAAAAAGAGACAAATTCTTCCATAACAAATAAATTTCTATGAAGATATATATTATCAGAACAAAGAAAATCATTGAAAAAATTTAAAGGGATTTCAAGTAAGGCTATCTCATAAGCAAAGGCTCTAGCTCTTTGTTTATAACTACAAGTCAGAATTTCTAAGATACTGATGAATTTGGGTTTTTTGTTTGTTTGTTTTTGTAGTATAGAAGATTAAACCCTGGGCCTTGTGCTTGGTAGGCAAGTGCTCTAATAGTGAACTATATCCGCATCCTCAGTAGCACCAATATTTTAAGAAAATATTTATTCTTTAAATTTTTTCCAATATTCTTCCATGACTTCCTTCTATCTCCACTCTTACATTACATTTTGTTGTGAAAATTCACAGGTCTTAATTAAAATAATTTACTATGTGTTTCTCAGAAACTCTGGTATTCTTAGAGTACTAGGTATGAGTTACTAACAGCTGAGCAGAAAGGGGGTTTGTGTTGAATTTAGATACTCAGTGCTGCTGCTGCTGCTGCTGCTACCAGCTGCTGCCTGTCTTCTGGTGCTGAGCTCACAAACCACAGAGAGGGCTGGATATCCAAATGAAGCACAATAGACCACTTTTCAGTGTGTACCACCAACTTCCAATCTACCGGTTGGGAATATGCATTTTGTTTGCTATCTGTGCCTTCTCACTTGTCTCTCCCAATTATGCTATTTGACCAGTGCCCAGGTCTCTTGTCTCTACATTATAGCTATCCATTTCTCTCCTCAAACCAGAACATAATCTTGTGGAAAGTTTTTTCTTAGTCTTGAGAATCAACACTAAACTAAATCTGAAAGGAAGAATTATGTAGAATGTACAAAACAAAATTGGCCTGTGAAAATGGGCTATGGTAATCTTTTAACTTGACAAAATTTAATTAACACTAATAAAAAAGTCAAACTACATTGACACAGCCAAATTCTATTATTTAGCATCAACGTTTCTACTGAACCTTTCTCCTATGACTGCTATCACACTAGTTTCTTTTTATGTGTGTGTGCATACATATATGCATGTTCATATATATTGGCACATTCAAGGGCACTGTGCATTGGTGTGTGTCTGAGTGTAGAGGTCAGAGTTTAACATTAAATGCCTTCTTCATCTTTTTTTTTTTTTTTTTTTTTTTTTTTTTGGAACCAAGGATTCTCAATGAACCAAGAGCTCATTGATTCTGCTAGACTGACTGGCCAGAAAATTCCGAAGATCCTTTCTATCTTCACTTTCCCAGTCCTTGGGACTTCAGGACAATGCTACCATGTCTGGATTTTTTTTTTAAATATTTATTTATTTGAGAGAGAGAATAGGGAAAAAGGCAGATCGAGAAGGGGAATGCCAGGGCCTCTAGCCACTCTAGACTCATGAGCTACCTGTGCATCTGGCTTCCATAAATACTGGGGAATCAAACCTGCGTGCTTCACCTTTGCAAGCAAGTGACTTAACTGCTAGGCTATCTCTCTCCAGCCCTGTTTTTTTTTTTTTATTTTTTAATATATAACATAGGTGCTCAGAATCCCAACTCAGGCCCTCCTGCTTGTGCGACAAGCCTTTTACCCACTGAGCCACTTCTCCAGCCCCCACACTGCATATTCTTGACAAAAGTGGAACCATAGTAATTTTAAGTTAAACTACATTATCAACACTGACTGTATAACAGACTGGCCTAATATTGGCTTGGGTATTTAGTTTAGTGGTCAAGAGCTTACCTACATTAGAAACACAAACCTAGTACCAGCACAAGGGCAAAGGAGATAGACACAAAGAACTCTCAGCCCCTACTAAATCAGATATCCAGACACACAGTGACTCACAAAACTTCTTCAGTGAAATAGACCTAAAAATGAACCCAACATGGCTTAGGGAAATTCACGGAAGAGGGGGCAGAAAGACTGTTAGAGCCATGAGTTATGTCATTATGCACAGAGACATTGCCTCTCCCGCATAACTGATGGCTGCCCACATAAGGCAAGACCCACATTACCCATGGGGGGAGGACAGGGAGAAGGTTAATGATGGTACCATCATGGCTGTATATACACTATATACATAACTAATAAAAATATATATTAAAAAATAAGAAATTAAGAAAAAAAAAGATAATGCTACCTATATCCTAGAATAGTAATGGTAGTACCAGGCATTTGGTACTTTTTAAAATCTTCCCAAGTAATTATAACACACAATTTAGTTTATACTTATTCTTTGTTCTAAGATAGCTTCTTAAAGATTTTTTATCATCAGTTATACAATGAATATAGTTCATTTGCCAAGTATATATCAAATGATATCATGATTTATACTTCTATCTATAGAAACAGTTGTTTCTAACTATTGAACTACAACATTCTTAATAACTTTATTTTTAAAATTTGGTTCAGTTTGATGCCAAGCTAGCAAGATTGCAAACCAAAGCAAAATCATATCCGGATGCTACTGCTTTGCCACAAAGTATCTACAGACGGGTATGCAAAATTTCTCCCATGATTATAACTTAAGAAAATAAATGACTTGCATATGTCTCTATAAAAGTTATCTAATATTTAATTAAGCTATATTTAATGATTTTTTATCTTCATACCAGTTTTTTTAATCCCACAGAAAGGATGTTATGGGCCAAGTAAAGTATCTTTTAAAATACAAGTTCAAACCAGAAGTGTATATTTTTTATTTGAGTATGTGTATGTGCATATCCATGGGTGTGTATGGGTATGTGCATGTTAGGACAGCACACATGGAGGTCAGAGGACAGCTTCAGGGTGTTGGTACTCTCCTTCCACCTTGTTTTTGAGACAGGATCTTTCTTACTGTTTTTGTCTTGCTGCTGGAAAGACCAGTCTAGCTGGCATGCATTCTCCTGCCTCTGCCCCCTATTGCCATAGATGTGCTGTGATTACAAACACATGCAATAATTTGTGCCTGACTTTATATGGCTGCTGGGGATCAAACTCTGATTAGCAGGCTTAAGGAGCAAGCACCCTTCAGCTCTGAGCCATCTCCTCTGCCCAGAAACATATTTTTATTGTTGTTTTGTTATTTCTTATACTTAATCTTTCTTCTAAATTCCAGTAACAAATGTTTTTCCTACTCCATTTAGAAGCTTCAACATCTTCAAGAAGAAAAAAGTAAGGAGATTGCAAGTCTTCACAATACCATTCGCACCTTAGAGCAACGCCTTGCTGCTATCAAAGACTCTCACCTTAAACTTAGACGATATTGAGCAGAGCAGTAAATTATTAGTTGCAATTTATCTAAAGCAACCAAAAATACTTCTACTTTAAATATAAGCATACTGCCTAAATAATAAAAAGGCATAGCTTTAAGCTTTTCAAAAATGAGTTTATTTAAGCAAATCCATGCCATAGTCAGTTGTTCATTACATTCCTGCTTAATGGTTTTATCCATAGAAGAGTTCAAGTTTACAGGATTTAGTTTCCCTATTAAACAATCATAAGCTATGGAAATGCTCTCTTAGGCAGCCCTCAGATTGACAACATACTTTTCCCTCCTTTACATCTTTCAAGATAGCCACTCACAAGTAAGAGTGATACAAGGCTAGATAAAGAAAGTAAAACATAAAGGCTTTATATATGATAGTGAAAGTCAAGAGGTGAGTTTCAGATATAAAAAGATAAGTGGATATGTGAAAGTATATAGGTAATGTGTACTTTTCATAAAATATTTAAGTATTTCTGAATCTTGAAAAACAATTTCTTTAAAGGTTTAGCGATACAAATCTAAGATTCAAAAGATAAAGATTATATAGTTTTGAGAGATAAGTAAAAAAAGAAAAAAACTGGAAAACATGTCTTTGTTGTTCTTTCTCCATTCTAAATTACTAGGTATCCGACAGAAACCCCTAGGTCATAGTTTATGTTTCTGCCCTCATCAATGCAAATAGAATACTGGAAGAAGAAAAAGAAAGACATATTAACCACACGCCACAATCACTGTTCAGTTGTCCCTTTGAATATGTATGATTTGGGTCAAAATTTCTGTGTTAGGGAATTTGAAACTTAGAAACCAATTTAGGAGATTTCTCCAAGTTTGCACACATCCAATCCATCCTATTTTTTTTTCTTCAGTAATTAACTAGGTGGGTTGTAAAAATACAGGAAATGAAATTGTGTCTAATGTGTCTAATTTGGGGACTTGGCATCTTATTTTAGATATTTAATTTGAATGTCATTCTCATCTTTTTCCCTTATTTCATTTTCAACTGGGGCTGAGTTCTGTGGGCTCCAGCTGCTGACTTTGTCAGGCAGCTGGAGGCATTCGTCACTGACAAGATTCAATGACTTTCTCTGCCACAAAAAGCCCCTGTCAGCTACATAAAGATGGAAGGTTTTCGGCACACTGTCAGGTGATTGCAGACCCTGCTTTTTCAAATATGAGATGTCGACAATGGCAGCAACAGCTACTTGTAGTTGACTCCGAATCTTTGGACAACGTACACAGCAATTGGTTTATACACCTCTTTCGACAGAGCTTCCTTTGTGCGAGTGAAAGTTGTAAACCTTCACTTTCTGCCATGTCTCAGCTCTCAGAGTGACCCTGCCTATGTTTGCTTTTGTGTTTATGTGGGTGATGGAGGTCTACAGGAGGGAGATGTGTAGGAGTATCTGGTGCTGGTTGTTGCTGATGCTTTGAAAGCTCAGTGCTCCCAAGATGTTGATGCCCATGATTGTGATGGGGATGCGGCTTCACAGCCTTGGGTATTTTATCCGCAGTAGCTGAAGATACGTTTTTACAGAAGTCTTCCACTTGAGGAGTCTGGAACAAATTTATAAATAATTTACTAAATAAGCTTATAGGTTTACTAGTAATACATAAAAATTATCTGTGGAGCCAACATATATGGAAATGCAAGTACTTAATTAGGAAAGAAATGGTTCTGTCTTCTAGCATATTAATGAAAAAAAAATCTGATTTTAGTCTCAACACCTATATTTTTATTAGGTTTATAGAAACTATTAGATTAAAAGAGAAGGAAAAAGTATAAAGAGCTCCTGTCCATGAGAAAGCAAGAAAGGTTAAAGCCCCATCTATATATTTTATTAAATGCTTAAAGAAACCAAGCTGCTATATTTATATCTTCAGAAGCAACACTCATTAAACTGGAGGAAAGAATTTAGATTGGCTGAGTGTGGTGGTGCATGCCTTTACCCAGCACTCAAGAGACAGAGGAAGGAAGGAAGGAAGAAAGAAAGAAAGAGGAAATTATTTAGATTGAAGTGAACTCAGCCAAATCTCAAATCTTAAAATCAGTTGTCCTACATGTAACTTTTTACACATGTGTCAGCATGAATATCTAATCTACTACTGTTTTCTGGATCTAAATAGTTTCTCTCAGGTAATCCAAAAATCCCAGTAAACTCTGTTCAAATTTGGTAGCTTTGCATAATTCTACCCATGCTAGGAAATGTTTTGAACTTCACCAAAGCCTTGGTAATAATATGTCTCTACAGATTTGGGGGGTCTTTAGAGTTGGGGAAATCTGAAAATAGAGCTCTTAAGTCAAATATAGATGTTTTTTCTAAACTCTCTGAGTTAAAATTTTACCAATTTTCTGTTAAGTAAACATGCAGAATTATTTTCTCCTGAATATAGTCAATTGAAAGTATATCAATTTTTATGAAAAATATTTAAATATAATGTTTTCATAATAAGAAATAAATATTTTCATGATTATTAGGTGATATCATTAATGATTAGGAAACATTCATTTTTCAATAAAATTAAATAAATTGCAGAATGAAAGGTAAAATAAAGTCTTCCCCAAAAAGCCGGTTGTTCTGAATCTTTGATAGATTAGGTGGTCATCTAATTTCACATCCTAACAGCTAACACCATGGGTAAGCTTTGCTATCATTATCCTATTGTGTGCACATGCTCAGATTACTGCAATAATATTGCTTTATGTGTTGACTGAATTCTTTGAACATTTAAAGTCATGCAATAATGTTTGTGGGTAATGAAAATATGTAGTCTCCATTGATTTTTATTTTCTAAAGCCCTCTATAAAGCAGCAATATAGATCATGAAAATATTTCAAAATATTCATTACTTAACAGAAAATGTTCATAACAAAACATCTAATTGATAGTGAAGCACTTAATGTAGATGGCTCTGAATATTTCCTCTTTTCTCCCAGTAAAAACAATTGAGAAAATACCATGAAAGAGCAGTTGCCACATTTCTCTTCACAGTAGACAATCTTAATGGCTTCTTCTACATATGGGAAAGTTAGGAAAGAATAAGGCAAACCAAGATGATATACAAGACGGCCACATCTGCAAAAGAGGACAAATACAATGTCATGATAATATTTTCTGTATTATGATCCTGTGCAGAGAACCCTGATTGGCATATGTGGTGTAGGTTGGAAGATATTAGAAACTTAAGACCTTTCCATGCCTCTGGTAAATTTGCTAAGATGGGGGTTACAGTTAAGCTCACAGGCACTAAGTCTAATCTTAGCTTTTTGAAGTATTATAGGTATGTCAGTACAATTTTGCAATTGACATACATTCTACCAGAGCCAAAATCACATAACTGCTAAGATAGCCAAATTATACAGGATAAGACATTACAGCATAGTAAAAGATATCCAGGACCTACCCAGTGGCTTGCTTGCTTATTTATTTATTTATTTATTTATTTATTTATTTATTTATTTATTTATTTATTCTCATATACCTAGAAATCAAATCCAGGGTATTACACATGCTAACCATGTGGTCTACAAACTGAACTATATCCTAGCCCTAAATTTTTTGAGACAGGGTCTCACAATGTAAGGTGGGCTGACCTGGCACTCACTATGTAGTCCAAGGTAGCCTCAAACTACTGACCTTAATGTCACATATCCTGCTTTTTTTGTTTGTTTGTTTGTTTTTTTGTTGTTGTTGTTGTTGCTGGTTTTCTAAGGTAGGGTCGCACTTCAGCTCAGACTGACCTGGAATTCCTTATGTAGTCTCAGGGTGGCCTTGAATTCTTGGTGATCCTCCTACCTCTGCCTCCCGAGTACTGGGATTAAAGGTGTGCACCACCATGCCCAGCTACATATCCTATCTTAATGTCACCATATCCTGCCTTAATGGTATGACTGGCATGCGCCATGGCTCAGTAGCTCACAAATTTAAAGACACATTTAATGCAACAAAAATAGCACAGTGAAAGAACTAGAACTAACTTGTCATTCTCAAAAATGGTAAAATTGAAATGTCCTTGCCCACATTTTATCCAGAATATAATTTTATGTGAATGTGAAAGTGTTGTAACTTTATAACTGACTAAATTAGAAGTTTAGATGCCTTAGAAAAATAAAATGTAATGTTTAAAAGATATTTCATGTAAAAGCAAGTAGGGATTTAGCCCAGGCAGTCTCAGACTCTAAAGGAACAAAAGAAAACATATTATCAACTAAGTATGTCTGTGTAGCAGATAATGTGTACAATGGGATTCTCTAAAACTCTTGATGTGTCATTTGTTCATGGAGTCAAAAGCAAATTCATGCAGACAATGATTAAATGATTACCATACTTAAGAGTTTAGTAATGCAAGTATGTATCCATAAATGATAAATTAATGATAAGAAAGTGGTTTGCATAGTGTCATTATTCATCTGCATAGTACTTAGGATATATATGATATGTAAGTATAATTCTGTTTATTTGTCCAGAATACTAACTGGGTAACATTTGTCAATTTTCTTTATTTACCTATTGAAATGGTGGTCTCTTACATATTTAACTCAAGAAAACCATTTTAAACATAGAAATCAGACTCTTCAATGTACTTATTTTGAAACTGTTTGAAAATAAAGCAAAAACAAATGTCTTCTTTAAATCCTTTACCACTAAATGCAAACTAGGAAGGAAATAAGTGAGAAAGTTGTTGCAAAAATCTACCAGAACAAATAATGGGAAATGAATCTGAGATATTGATTATGGAGACAACATAGATATACACAAGATTTAGATCTCAGTGAATCCAGAAATGGACAATGTGATAGAACACATGCCATCACCATTTCCTGAGGGTAGATGGCAGCAAGGCTAGCATACATGGTGGTGTTTTCAATGTTCTGTAACACAGTGTAGATGATGAATGGGGGGGGGGCATACCTGTCATATATGAGGAAATCATCTTTATTTCCATTTAGGACAGTCCAAACATCTGCTTCGTGGAGTTCTTGTTGGTAAACAGGAATGTGATTTGAGACTTTATTTTTAAGTTGTATGTATTTTAGTTGAGAAGAGATTCCTTGATGATTAACAACAATGTAAGAAATATTAGAATATCCTTCATTCTGTAATTTAACTCGCAGGTCTTCCAATCTGAGGAGGAAAACATATAAAATGAGCAATCTCATTTTTGATTAGTCATTTGTTCTTTCCCCACTACATTTTTTTCTGTGAAGTTTTCTTTAAGACTGACTGATCTAAAAGATCTAATGAGCCATCTTCACATTGCTACACTGCTGTCACTGCTAGTTCCTTTTCCTCAGATATGTTCTGTGTTGGCTTATTAGATTTCCATGTTTGTTTTTTGTGTTGTTTGTAAGACTCTGACATATCCATTTGTTTAATTATTTAAATTTGTACTCAGTTGAATGTTAAGTGCTTGCACAATCATAAACTATTTTAGTCCTAAAAATAAATTAATATGCATTTTAAATTTCATCAAATAGATACAGAGAACTGTATGTGATGGATATTTTTGTGAATGATCCAACAAATAGTTTTGATTTATCGTTGATAAATGACCTGAGATCTTTGGTACAAGTCCTTCTATTCTAGCAGCCTTCCTTTGCTTCTTACGTTGAATTACATGCTCCATTTGCAAGAATGAATATCAGAACATTTTGTTTACATAGGTAATCAGTATTAAAAAGAAACTTGTAAAATATAGATACACAAAAAGAGGAAAACAAGTTCAAAAGCCCAGCAAAGTCAATGTAATATTTTAATGTATATCCTTCTGGTCATCTTGTCAAATTTGTTCTATGAAAATACACAGTTTTTTTTTTTCCAGAAGTGTGAGTAAACTATTATAACCTTTTGCCTTTAATAAATATATTTTTCATGTATGCATGTCTCTCTCTCTCTCTCTCTCTCTCTGTGTGTGTGTGTGTGTGTGTGTGTGTGTGTGTGTTTATTGTCATTTTCCTGAACACATCCTGAACCACAAAGGTAGCTTACCTGGATGCCTGCAGAATGCACAAGTATCAGCTAGCTTGAAGAAGAGCAACCACGGTCACAGAACCCTGGGAATTCAGCATTGGATTTGTATGGTTTATGCTCCATAGTGGAGGTTGCTTACAGACAGAGCTTTGCTCTTGACTCTCTGTTCCTCCATAGGGGAGGAGACAGAGAGCCAGAGCAAGCCCCAGGCTCTTCCACATTGTTATGGTTGTCCTGTAAAAGAGAAAGTATGTTGTCTTCTTCATAGATAATTTAGAAAGGGCATCCCTATATAGGAAAACCAACATAGGCAACTAGGGCTGATTTTGATGTAATAGGCCAGAAGAAGCCAGGCACTGTGGCTCATTCCTACAATCTCAGCACATGGGAGGCTGAGGCAGGGAGATTGATATGACTTACAGGGCAGCCTGGGCTACCTTGTGTCAAGAAACAAAAACAACAACTAAAAAGAAGATCAAGACACATTTCTAGGAAGTCAGTACATTTTAGCCATTGCTCTGAACTTAAAAGAAGCACAGACTGTCTCTTTTTGTTTTGGGGGATTTTTTTCTTTTCCTTTTTCCTTATTATTATTTTTTTGATAGGTGGAATAAGGAAAACTAACAATAAGCTACTTAGAGTGCACCAGAATTAAAAGGTGAAGAGAAATCAAAAATCCAGTTGATGTAGCCACTAATACTTTGGTAGATATCAAACAATTTTGAGTAACTTTCATATGATTTAGTGCTTCCAAATTTACCTAGGCATGGTGGTACATATCTGTAATCCCAGTATTTGGGAGCCTGAGGCAGAAAGATCTGAAGTTTGAGCTCGGTTTCAGATACATGGTGAGCCTGCTCCCTCAACCCAAGGAAAAAAGTTTAGATTAGAGCCTAACTAAAAAAAAGAGAGAGAGATGAGATAAAATATAAATGGCTATTAAATCCATCTCAACTATTGATTCTTTTTTAAAAATTCTAATGTTCATTTTTTAAATATTTTTTTTTTTGTAAGCAGAGAGAGCATGAGGACACCAGGGCTATTGCCACTGCAAATGAACTAGATCCGTACACTACTTTGTGCATCTGGTTTTACATGGGTACTGGAAAATCAAACCCAGGCCATAAAGTTTTGCAAGCAAGCACTTTTAACCACTGAGCAATCTTTCCAGCTCTAACTAAAATGTTTAAAACATGTTTGGACTGAATCTTGGAAATTTCTTTAGTATGATACAATAATAGTAAAGTTATCTTTATAATTGTCTGTTACTGAGCATTGCTGCAACTACAAACAAAAGCACTAAGCACATTTATGTATTGGTTGAGGAAACTATGGCTTAGGGAGAGTTTAGGAGTGGATTCAAACCAGTTCTGCCAAATCCAAAATATGATTACTCAGGTACTAGATGAAGTACATTGATCATTTTTAAAAAGATCACCTTATAATAACTAGTAGCCAGTTTTATTTATGATCTGGTCTGAAATGGTGAAAAGGACACCAAAAGAAGCTTTTTGATTTCTTAATAAAATAGCTAGGTTATTCCTATTTTCTAAACTAAGTTAATGTGAGGTCCTAGATATGATTCTATGGCACACACACATGCCCCCCAAAAGTAAAATAAATGCAGTTATTATACAATCTTCAGCATAAAGAAAGCGCTTGACTTCCTGCCATAAGCACCTGCTTTCAGATGGCTAAATAATGAATCTGAATGAGAACACTTGGTTCCTTCATCTAGATTTCTATAGGCCATTGGTAGGGGTCGTGGATTAGAGGAGTTAGACTTTTAAATTGTCTCGTTATAATATTCAATAGGCTGTTCGACTTTGTTTCCTTAAAGTTATTTTTTATGGAGTGAATCCAATCAATCTGATTTTCAGCTAAATTAGCCACATACAAGTCTGCATTTGTTTAATTAAGAGGAAGGTTGTGCAGATACTTTTCTCCATCCTCTTCCACTGAACATGAGACCAGCACCTCAAACCCCTCCCGCACCCCAGGGCTCCCATTCTCCACTTAAACTGAAGATCTGCCCACAGGCCACCTGTGACATGGCTCTAATTGCTTTAAGGGTAAGCCCAGTGTGGATGGAGTCTGCCCACCTTGACCCTGGACATTTCCACAGCAAGGTTGGGTTAGCATGTTTCAGACTATGCGCTTCAAATCCATACGCTGATTTCTTTTGTTTATTCGCATTCTACATTTCAGTGAGAAATACTGAAATTTGATCAAACATATTTCCCATATATCCTCACAATCTCCCACAGAGTGAAACAACTAGATTTCCTTAGTTTCTCCTTAGCTCAGCTGTCCAGAGCAAAAATCAACAGAAATGCCAGGAACTTCACCTAGCATGCCAAAATTCTTTTGTTCTTTTCTTTAAATTATTATTTTACCTACTCTTTTACTAAGCCTATTGTAAGGGGGGGGGGACAAGATATTTTATTGGTCTCAAAAATATTTCCCAAATACTACAAGAATCAAGTATTGGAAAACAGCAAATCCTACTTACGCAATTCCTTCAGATCATCCTGCTTCCTCTCTGCCTTGCCCGGCAGCTCCACACAGTCTGGGGAGAACTTTTATAGTCCTGTTGTTTACCTCAACTTCCAGCTGCAGTCCAAAGTTCACTGGTGTCTCTCCCAGTGACCCTGCCAGCAAAACAAGCCCCTAAACTAATTATGATCATTAGGACTTAAAAAGTAAATATCAAGTGCTGCAATGCACAAAGGGAAGAGATTTTGACAGTTACTAATTTAATCTGTTTTCAGTCACCCCATTGTCCAGGATTCAATGGTACAGTCTAGGGCGGAGGAAGGGCTAAGGGTTGAGAGGGCCTCCAAGTCTTGTTCCTTTCCAAACTGTATCAGAAGAAAAACATTTGTTAAGGGAGCAAGTTATGCAGCTGCTTTAAAAAAAAAAAAAAAAAAATTTCCCTTCCTGCTGAGAAAGTTGCCAGTCAAAACACACAAGGTAAACCTTGCTAGAAAAGTCACCTGGTTTGCTGTGTTCAAAATTGGATTGATATGCAATCTCGGGGGAGCTCGGCTTTTTTTTTTTTTTCTTTTAGGACAAAGGAATAAGACAATGAACTATCTGAAGGAAGCCAGTTCTCATCTTTATTTTCACAGAAGTCATACTCCCTGGACAGCCTATATATCCCATGGAACTTTTTAAGAATCCAGTGTGATTACTCGCCTCCATATAAAACTGGTCATGCCTGAGGAAAGATACACAAATTTCAAAATATACAAGTAAGAAAGGAAACCCCTACTATTTCAGAAAGAGAATTCATTGCAGTAACTTTTGCAATTTGGCACACTCAAGTGAGGAACAGAGTAAAAAAAACCCAGCAAAGCAGAAGCATTTCCCATCTCTTGCTGTGTCCTGACTGCAAACAGAATGATCTGACCCATCTGTAACCACAGCCAGCTACAGGGGCTTCTCTGCAGGCCTGAGTCCAAACCCGGAACATAAATGTTCCCAGGCCCAAATAAAGGTACTTAGGTTACTGCACAAAGACCTGAAAGAAACCGGATCCCAGCCCTCCATCACAATTCTTTAAACCCTCAAAGGAACCCCATATTACACCTAGTAACAAACACATCCCTTTTCTCTGTGTGGCTGTGCCACATCACTGGTGAATATACTTTGGGTTTATCACTGTGGTACTTCTAGAGTTTCTTAAGGTCCTAGGATTCTCCTGCCACTGCACTCAGGATGACTTCAGCTGTGGGATCGTAGGACAAAACACAGTCATAGATATTGTCCTCACTGGGTAGTACTGGTTTTCAAGTAAGCCTTGCTTCTACGGCCCATTCATTTTGTACAAGCAAACACCTGTTGATTGTCATATACTAAATACTGTTGTAAAAAGTACAAGAAACACAAAGGAGCTTAGATGTGATCCATCCCATGAAGAAACACCCTATCAAATTAGCACGTGAAGTCGGGCGTGGTGGTGCACGCCTTTCATCCCAGCACTCGGGAGGCAGAGATAGGAGGATCGCTGTGAGTTCGAGGCCACCCTGAGACTATATAGTGAATTCCAGGTCAGCCTGAGCTAGAGTGAGACCCTACCTCGAAAAAAAAAAAAAAAAAATCAAATTAGCACGTGAAAGCCCAATACCATTTACTTTCACCAAGCTTCTAGCCTTTTGAGTCTCAGATCTAGTTGAGAATCCAAGCAAAATATTTAATTTCTCCCCAGAACAATAATGAGCATATGCATACTCACTTTTTAATCTTTTTTTTTTTTTTCGGTTGGTTTTTCGATGTAGGGTCTCACTCTAGCTCAGGCTGACCTGGAATTTACTATATAGTCTCAGGGTGGCCTCACGGCGATCCTCCTACCTCTGCCTCCCAGGTGCTGGGATTAAAGGCATGAGCCACCACTCCCGGCATTTTAATCTTTTTTTTTTTTTAAATCTTGTACAAAGCTGATAATGTCTCCTGTCATTTATTTCCTCTACTGTTTTAAATAGCCATTATCCGAAGCAGTCAGTACAGCAAAAATTTCACTGTGTCCTCCTTCCTTCATGTGTGGGTTACCAGGGGCCTCCATCCAAAAAGGATCCCTGCCATGTGGGCAGCTAGCTATTAAGACAAGAACCCCACAATGTGTGTATCTAAGCAGGTACACCATGAAAACACCCAAAATCAAAAGGAGAAGATGGGGGCCTGTGATGTTTGAGGGGAGTTCTTTTATAACCTGTTTTGTGCTAGCCCGCCTGGGACCACTGAGAATGTTCAAGGAAGCTGAATTTTTTGAGCAACATTGATTGTTACATCAAATTACATTAAATCAAATAAATGAACATATAAGATACAATGCTAATTTTGGAAACTATGAAGATTAAAAAAAATTGAAAACAATTCCTTTTTCTCAAAGGTCCCAAAATGGAGTAAGCTATTTTTAAGTAAACAAAAAAAAAAAAAAAAAAACTTACTAAAGGGTAATCTAGGGTAGCTATGAGGACAAGGTTCTGTTGGAACCTTGGAAATGAAAGGAGTTCTGGACCCAGCTGGAGATAAGGTAGGTGCAATAAGGTCAGAGTGTATTCAAGCAAATTCAGCAGACACTTTATCTTCGTTTTTACCTTCCACCTCCAGAGCCTCCAACAATCCTGATCCTTGCACTGTCTAGCCTGTTTTTGATTGCTTTGAATGATTAGAATCTCCTGACAGGTTGCTCCAGCTCACCAGCACATAGTTAAACATTAGCTTTACTGAGAGTGACTCCCATCCAGTTTAACTTTATCCTCATGATCTCATGTCTTACATTTTCCACTCTGGAGTCAGAACTTGCAGCCTTCACAGTATATCCCTCTCTACAATTTGTCCCCAGAATGTTTGTCTATAATCCATGTTTTTAATAAGAATTCTTGGCTTTTACAAGTATCTTGGAGATTTGAACTCAGGTCCTCATGATTGTGTTATAAGCACTTTATCCACTTAGCCATTTCCCCAGCCTCATCTCATTTATTTACAAAATATCCAATTGGGTTGGAGAGATGGCTTAGCAGTTAAGGTGCTTGCCTGCTAAGCCTCAGGACCCAAGTTCAATTCCCCAGTACCCACGTAAGGCAGATACACAAAGTGGTACATGTGGATGGAGTTCATTTGCAGTGGCTAGAAGCCCTGGCATGCCCCTTCTCTCTCTCTCACCCTCTCCCTCTTTTTCTCTGTCTCTGTTTCTCTCTCTCTTTCTGTCTCTAATATATTAATGAAATTATGTTTTCTCAGTATGTCTTTCCTGTTCTTTGATAGACTGATTTACAAAACTGCACCTTTTAAATTTTGATTCAGTAGCAATATAAATTTAAATGCAGAAAGAATTTTACTTGTTATACCCTTAAAATGCCAGATATAAATATGACATCACCAGTTTGTCATAATTTTAGTCTAACTTTTGCTGCAATTTATTTTTAATATTTTTAAATTTATTTTTATTTATTTATTAGAGACAGAGAGAGAGAGAGAGAATTGGTGCGCCAGGGCCTCTTGCCACTGCAATCGAACTCCAGATACATGAGCCACCATGTGCATCTGGCTTATGTGGGACCTGGCGAATCAAATCTAGGTCCATAGGCTTCACAGGCAAGCACCTAACTGCTAAGCCATCTCTCCAGCCCCTGCAATTTGTTTTTAATGCAATGCTTGTAGCTTGGAAACATCCTGCTCTAAAATCTGGGAGTGCAGCTCAATGGTAAAGCTAGCATGCATGAGGCCCTGGGTTTAATCACTAGCACTGAAAGAAAATAAAAAGATAGCAGTAAAGTCAACATCCAAATTTAAGTTTAGGTTGGTTGTAGAAATTCTCTGGAAAGATCACTCCATGGCCAGAATGAGTGAAAGTAGAGGAGTTTATTACCTGGGGGCCAAAAAGCTTCAGGTAGCCCTTCAAAGAATCTTTGGCCCCTAGCTGAGATTTCATTTCCATTTTACAGTTTTCATAGCCAAAGGGAGGGATAAGTGAACAAACAAGATGTGGCAATTTGCATAGCAATCATTTCTGTTGTCAGGCCACCCTAACAATGAATTCCATTTTACTTTGTTTTAGCCTAAACTGTCTTTCCTTCTTATCCTCCCTTTGGGCCCTTTCTGGACAATTCCTTCTTTGGGATTTTTCCATCTGCTGACAAAGATAAGTTTTAGCTCCTTAGCAATTAACTCTTACAGTAACTTAGTGAATCAGTTTACTTTTAGCTTCTATTCTATTACTGGTTCTCCTCTTTTATTTAGTCCTCTCCCAAATAATCAACAAGGTTTAGTTTGAGGATCACAAAATAATAATAATAATAATAATAATAATAATAACAATAATTTCCTATGTATGACATATCCCTCTCAATTTTTCTCTTTTGTTCAAAGAGCCCTGGAATAAAGAAAATAATTATCTGAGAAGAGGTGCCATCAGTATCATAGGGAATGTCTCCTTACACAAACCTGACATCTCATGGAGCAAACTATACTCAGGAGTGACATAAACAGATTGATAATCTAAAATGGATAGGGTTACCCACTTTATTAATTCTACCTGTTTTATTGATAGTTTCACTTCTGTTACCCCTGAGAAATAACAAAAGTAAAGCTCATATTTAAAAGTAATAGGTAAGCTGGGCATGGTGGCGCACACCTTTAATCCTAGCACTTGGGAGGTAGAGGTAGGAGGATTGCCATGAGTTAGAGGCCACTCTGAGACTACATAGTGAATTACAGGTCGGCCCAGGCTAGTGTGAGACTGTACCTCACAAAACCAAAATATATGTGCCTCTGCATTCCTATTAATTTTTTTTATTTACTTGCAAGCAGAAAGAGATAGGAAAGACAGAGGGAATGGCACACTAGGGCCTCCAGCCACTACAAAAGAACTTCAGATGCATGTGATACTGTGCATCTGGATTCACGTGGGTACTGGGGAACTGAACCTGGGTCATTAAGCTTTGCTGTAAGCACCTTGACCACTGAGTTATCTCCTCCAACTCCCTTTTTAACTTTTTTAAAAATATATTTTATTTTTATTTTTTTATTTGATAGAGAGGGAGAGAGAATGGGAGTATCAGGGCCTCTAGCTACTGCAAATGAACTCCAGATGTGTGAGCCTCCTTGTGCATCTGGCTAACGTGGGTCCTGGGGAATCGAACCTGGGTCCTTTGGCTTTGTAGGCAAATGCCTTAACTGCTAAGCCATCCCTCCAGACCCCCTTTTAACTTTATATTGTCAACCTCCACTCATATACATAATACAACCTAATCATAATCCCCTTGCACCAGTACTGTATTTTGCATAGTTTCTGACAGTCCAGGGTCGTCATATGCTCTTAATGTGCCATTAATATTCCAAGGGTTCTGGAAGGTACAGATACTGCCATAAAATGAATGTTATGCATGGTGGTGCCCTTGGGGGTGGAGGGATGCAAGAAGTCAGTGAGTCAAGACCAGCCTGGTCCCAAGAAAACAAGGGCTGCGGATATACTTCAGTGGTAGAGTACTCGTATAGTATACAAGGCCCTGTGTTTGATCCCTACCACCAATAAAGAAGAGGAGGAAGCTGGGCGTGGTGGTGCACACCTTAATCCCAGCACTTGACAGATAGAGGCAGAGGAGTTTGAGACCACCCTGAGACTAAATAATAAATTCCAGGTCAGCCTGGGCTAGAGTGAAATGCTACCTTGAAAAAACAAAGCAAAAAACAAACAAACAAGCAAACAAATAAACAAGAAGTAGAAGAAGTGAAGAAGGGGGAGAACGAGGAGACAAAGAAAAAGAAGCCTTATTAAGTATGTAACATTCCAGTTTTTCAGTTGTCTGACTTCATCAGTCCCTGTCCTCTCTCTTCTCTGTACTTCAAGGCCAGTGGACCCATCTGACCCTCAGAACATCTTGTGCTTTGTCTTGGCTGTTGATTCTGAGGATTTTCCAGCTTTAACTTTTGGTTTTCCAGACACTAGGTTCTGACTGTGCTCTTCTTTGGCGTTTCTTCTTGTACTCGCCCTGGTGAATGGCTTATTTTGGACTTTGCCTCCTGGGTAAGATTACACTTCTTGCCAATACTTCTTGTCTATTTATGTCATTATCTTTTCAATCTCTGGATGGATAAGGCTTATGATCGGAAAGGTCCCAACAGATAAATCTTGCAGATAGCATGAATCTAAACCACCTTTCCCATCCTACCTCCTGCTGCTTCTCACAGCTCAATGAAGCTCTCTGATTTTAGCACCAGGGCCTCCCTTTCACATAGCCGTTCATGCCACCTTTGTGAATACAACCGTTTCAGTGTGTCTTTCCATCTGCTGTCCGTTCAAATCCCAGCATACAGATGTTTAGGCTGGAAATTATATTGCTTATTTTTGTATCCAGCTTATTGTTAACCATATGAACTCAAACAAGTTACTTAAACCTCAATGCCTAGTTTTTCCTCACACATAAAAATGAGAATCCAATGTGACTGGTACCTTTATGAGAAGTAACTAAACACAGATACACATGGAGGGGGACCTTGTGAAAACACAAAACGAGAGAGGTTCTAGAAGAAAGCAACTTTTTACCTTCATATTAGATTATTTATTATGTTTATTTACTTAAGAGATACTCACAACTGGTTCTCTGGCTTTTTGTCAATTAAGAATAATAATAAAGTACTATCTATAAGGAAAGCACTTAATGAAGTGCCTGGCTATCACAAACAATGAACATGTACATTTGTACATCCTGAGTTTTACCACAATCTGGTCAGAAGCTTTTATATATACACATTATTTTTGTAAGCATGTTTGGCACAATTTTATTGTTAGTTATCTAGTTATCAGTTTCTAGGAATAATAGTAACCTGCACATAAGAATATTTTCTGATCCTGTGGTGTTGCATTTGAACAGTCTGTTTTCAAGCTTCTTTGTACAGGCCTTATGCAATGTTAAGGCTTTTGTTCTTTCAAAGGCCTTTTTCTGTTTGGGACAACTTTGCAAAGCATAGTCAAGTCTGAGAACTCATTCATATTGAAGATGTTGCCAGGCAGTACTGAGAAAACAGAGCTGTTACTGCTGACTCTGCACCACAGCTGCCAGATGCACTGGATGGAAAAAACAACATGAAGTTGCGAAAGGAAATGCTTTTGGCAACCACAGAATAGTGGTGTTGGAATTGAGGCTTTTGCCTCTGGTGTTTTAAGTTATATGCCCAAGGATCACCTAAAGCCCAGGCCCACATATCTGAGCCAAATGCCACCAGTGATATAAATTAACAGAAGGTTATAGTCAGACAAAGATCAGTGGAACAGAATAGAGGACCCAGATGTTAATCCAGGCAGCTACAGCTGATTTTTGACAAAAATCTTAAAAACATTCATTGGAGAAAAGATAGCCACTTCAACAAGTGATGGTGGGAAAACTGGACATCTATATGTAGAAAGATGAAAATAGATCCTTATCTCTCTCCATGTACAAGAATCAAGTCCAAGTGGATCAGGTACCTTAATATCAGACCTGAAACTCTGAAACTGCTAGGGGAAAAGGGGGGGAAACCCTTCAACATATTGGCATAGGCAAGGACTTTCTGAATATAATCCCAGTTGCTCAGGAAATAAAACCACAGATCAACCACTGGGATCTCATGAAATTACAAAGTTTTTGTACAGCAAAGGACACTGAAAAGAGAAAAAACACAATGTATAGAATGAGAGCTATACATCTGACAGAGGATTAATATTCAAAATATACAAAGAACTCAAAAAACAAAACAATAAGAAATCAAACAACCTAAATAAAAAAACAAGCTATGGGGCTGGAGAGATGGCTTAGCAGTTAAGGCGCCTGCCTGCTAAGCCTAAGAATGCCCATTCGAGTGTCCAGGTCCCACGTTTAGGCAGATGCAAAATAGAGTTCTATTCAGCCGAAAAGAAAAATGAAATTATGACATTTGCAAGGAAATGGATGGATCTGGAAAGGATTATACTAAGTGAGGTAACCCAGGCCCAGAAAGCCACACATCCCATGTTCTCTCTCATATGTGGATCCTAACTACAAATGTATAGACTTATGTGTTAGCTGGTACCAAAAATGTTAGCAAATGCCAATAACCTAGAAAAGGGGTATATGGGAGGAAGGAGAGGGAAGGACTTTAGGGGATGTTATTGTATATATGTAAGTAGAAGAACAGATTACAGGGAGCAGAATGGCCTAAATGAGGCCAGGGGAAGAGATTAAGTAAGAAAAGGGTGGAGGGGAGGGCCAATCAAAATTCAAGATATTCTGAATAATACATGAAAATCTACTTTTTTGGATAATGACACATCCAGAAGCCATAGATTGCTACTAGAAAATTTTCAGTGCCAGGGATTAGATAGCATCCAGTGAGTTGTTGGCCAGGGAGGTCCCTGTTACCTCCGAAACATTACAGGCTATTGCTAAGGCTCTTGGTTTCCCAGGAGAAACAGATGGTAAGACCCTATTGCTGAAGACTTCACATGCATGGTTGGCAAGGTCACTGTGAAATCAAGCTGGTGTTCAGTTGAAAACGTTCTCCCTATAGACAAGCCAACTGAAAGCTGGAAAAAGCTGCACTCCATGCAGCCCTATGGGAGACAGAAGTCATCAGTAGTGAAAACAGTGGGCACTACAAGCCTCAACTTTGGCCAGACAGGAAAAATGACCAAAAGGGTGCAACAGTGGCATGTCTACTCTGGGGTAAACAACTGGTCTCTAATTACTGGAGGCCAGCTCTATGGGAGAGAATACATCCTGGTACTGAAACCCTCATCAAAAACCTATGGCAAGGGAGGTCATGAGCCTTAGGAGTATAAAGCCTGCTCTTCTCTGGCTAAATGCATATATTATTCTCACCAAATTGCCCCGGAAGCACTACACTTAATGTTCATATGTTAATGCTACTCTCACTTCTGGTTAGAGAAGCTTCTCTTTTCAGATGGTGGTGACCAATGGGATGACCCAAGAGGCAACATAGTGCTGAAAAGAAGTGATGGAGTAGTGTCCAGCACTGAAATATCTCTATCACACCCTCCAAGGCTCAGGGTCCATTGTGGAAGAGGGGCCAGAAAGAATGTAAGAGCCACAGGAAGGGTACAACTCCTTACAATGCTACTGTCCAGACAGAAATTGGCTTCAATATCCATGACCTCATAGTGCCTAGCAACACCTTCACAAGAACCTCATAATAGGAGAAAAAGACTATGACATCAAAATTAAAGAGAGACTAATGGAGAGAGGGAGGGGATAAGATGGACAGTGGAATTGTGAAGTGGAAGTGGGGAAGGGGAGGGTAATATGGTTTATTGTCTGAAGTATAGAAATTGTCCATAAAAATTTTTAAATAAAAGATTCTAGTCAGGTACCCAGTGGACCAGGGAGTCACCCTCACAAAGCTCCCTCACCAATAGCACCCACAAAAAGCAGCTCCAGGGCTGGAAACATTGTTTAATGATTAAGGCACTTGCCTGCAAAGTCCAAAGGGGGAGGGTGTGCTTACAAATACCTAAATCTAACAGGAGGAAAATCTTCATCCTAACCTGTGAGACAGGTGCAGCACAGGGCTTCCATGCGGAAGCAACTGCTTTTATCCACTGACACTTGATGGGGGCAGCTTGGGCTTTCCAGAAAGTCACATGCTCGGTGAGGGGGTGAAGTGGATGACCTCTGTCAACAGCAGCTCTTTCCTCAGATAATGCTGCTGTCCTGCCAGGTCAACCAGCCACCTCCGATGAACAGGGCATTGCATAAGATAGATCTGCCCAGTGAGACTCCTGCGGAGAGCTGGGTATTCTTGGATTGAGAGGATGCCAGTGGCAGGGAGACTTAGGGAGGAACACCCCTCCCAGCACAACCCTGCCAATAGCAAAGAGTTCTTTGCTATGAAAGTGGGGAGGGGAAAAAACATATGGTGCCAAAGCTGGCCTGTAGAACTTTTTCCCTCCCTTGTATAATGACAGGGTCTTTCCTTGGGGTAAGCAATTTAACCCTGATCTCTGGATAACCCTGAGAAACAGGTTGACTTTTATTTCATAAGGGATCGTTTGTGGAACAATATGTCCAATACGAAAAGTCAATGACAAAACATTGCTGCAATGCAATAGCACATTTTCGTGTTATTTTATGGTTGATTTTTTTTTTTTTTTTTTTTTTTTTGGTTTTCTGAGGTAGGGTCTCACTCTAGCTCAGGCTGACCTGGAATTCAATATGTAGTCTCAGGGTGGCCTCGAACTCTCAGCGATCCTCCTACCTCTGCCTCCTGAGTGCTGGGATTAAAGGTGTGCGCCACCACGCCCAGCCTTGGTGGATGTTTTTATCAGAACACAATTCTAGAAGCAGAGAATGGTGTCAGCATAGCTTGCATGATATGAAGATCATCCCAGTAAGGAACCCTAAAATGACCCAGTTCCCAGAACATTGCTTAAAAGTGCTATTTATTTCAGCGAGAAATTCATTTCTACATTTGCAAACTATGGATTGTACTGTCTGGATGCCTACAAAGCCTGCAGTCTCCTTCTAAAAGAAACTGCCAGCTAGAACCCTTTGGAAGGAAATCACATTAGAATCACTGCAAAACTTTAAAACACCCCACTCTTTAGGCCCTACCCCCATATATTCTAATTCCAACAGTTTAATTAATCTTGGGTGGGGTCCAATTCTTAAAGGTATCACAAGACCATCCAGTTTGGCAGCCAAAGTTGCATACTGTTCAAGACCATCACATAACCCAGAAGGGCCATATAAATTATGACTCTCCCTTGGTTCCTCATAAACAATTAAATGGTTTAATTAATTTCAGTGATCACTGTCAGGATCCACAAGACAATCCTCAAATTCTACAAGGATTGTCATGACCCAGAACACAGTTGGACTCATGGCCAAGTTCTTTTATAATGATGTCATTACAAGGATACACAGATTATAATGGAAAAGAGAGGCAGAATATACAGAAACCCATGCAGAGGCTTTTGTTTCTCCTTTTTCAAGGAGGTACTTTTGGGTGTGCTATGTTCTCCAACAATGAAAAACACAGTAACTTGTGTCATGTCTCCCAACAGAGGTATGGTATTCAGCCTGTTTATCTGGGGGCCAATCACATCTACTGTCTACCTAGCATATTCTAAACTTCCAGGTTACCAAAAGGAAAGCATGTTTCCCACATAAATCATATTATTTGCATAAATAGTCTAGGCACAAGGAAACAGTCTTCTCAGTTCTTAGAATAGTGAGAACACCAAGACCCTAGCCAAGAGCCAGCCTTGCAATCAGGTTCTTCCACAAATAGCACCACCGAGGCTCATAGCCCAAAATATAGATGATGATCCCCAGCTAGACCAATGAGTTCTCTTTCAGCAATATGACTTGGGAAAATGAGAGACATGACCAGCCACAGAGTGTAGCAACCATAAGAGTCTGGCTGAATCATATCAACAGCATTCTCTCATGAAGAGAACATACTCCAGTGGTGAGAATTCAGTTGATTAACTGAGCTTGGACAGCTTCATGTCTTCTGCTTTCCAAATAATGTTCCACTTCTTCCCATGAAACCAATCTGCATAGTTATTCCTGGTTTTCCCTGAATTTCCCCTATAGGCCACTTTCATTTTGTCTGTGTATCTTAGTTATGATAGGGGCTCAGTTCAGTGGCAGAGTACTTGTTCAACATGCACAAATCATCAGGTTTAATCCCCACCATGGGTAAGTGTGGTGGGAGGGGAAGCACACATGGAAAAATCACCAGCCAGTGCTGAAAGAACCCACATGTCATATAATACCAATCCAGGAAGAAATAACAACCTTCAACCTCAAAAAAGGGTGAAAAAGGTTATGTAAGCTAGTCATGTGGATAATTCCTCATGAAGCCACAACCTTTACTCTTAAAACACACTGCCTTCCATACCCATAGGATATTTAGCTAAATTGAATATCTTTGTGGAAATTATTGAAAATTGGATCACCCAACCACTTTGTTCCCATGAGTGAAATTCTTTCATGGATCTGTAGTTGGAGAATTTGTCACTGCCCTGTGGTTCAAATTCTCAGAGAAAGAAAGAAAGGTTTTGAAAGCATGGGTACTATCTATCAACCAGCTGTTGGCTATTTGACAATTATGATTGCTTTTTTCTGCTTATCCTTTGCTCCCTGCTTTACAGTATGTAGCTCAGCTTAGTTCTATCATTCAATTCAGTTTATGAGCTACACACATAAGATTCAGTCTTTTTTCTTCATTTCCACCTTACGCTCCGGTTAACCATAATGATCCTAGCTTCTACTTCATCTCACCTCTTGGTGTGCATGCTGAGAACATTGAGTATCATTGAAACAAAAGTAAGGCAAAGACCATGAAAAGAGCATAGTGTGACATGTTGGACCCATGTGTGGTATAATTGGCTTGAACATAATGTTTTCAATTTTGTTTTACCACGAATATCAGATTGATTTCCTTATAGTGTATACGATATTATGATTTGGGGATTTAATATGCCTTATCGGAAATACAAGGAGACTAATTCTTCTATCATATATATCTAAGAGGTCTGGAGATATAGCCCCGTGGTTAAGGTGCTTGCCTGAAATGCCTAATGACCTGGGTTCCATTCCCCAGTACTCATGTAAAGTTAGATGCACAGAATGGTGCATACATCTGGTGTTGGTTTGCAGTGGCTAGAGGTCCTGGCACAGCCATTGTCTGTCTGTCTGCCTGCCTGTCTCTCTCTCTTCTTGCAAATAAATAAATAAATAAATAAATAAATAAATAAATAAATAAATAAATCTAAAAGACAAATTGTTCAATTGATTTGAATTTTTTAATTTATTTTTTTATTTGAGAGAGAGAGAGGAAGAGGCAGTAGAGAGAAAGAGCGAATGGGCACAACAGGGCCTCTAGCTGCTGCAAACCAACTCCAGATGCATGTGCTCCTTTGCATATCTGGCTTATTTGGGTCCTGGAGAATCGAACCGGGGTCTTTAGGCTTCACAGTCAAATGCCTTAAGTACTAAGCCATTTCCCCAGCTCCTGATTTGAAGTTTTTATCATGAAGCTTATGGAGAGCAAGGAGATTCTGGTCTCATGTTCACAAAATTCAAAGCTAAGAGTTGAGAATTGTGCATGAACACCTAGTTCTATGGACTTACTTATGTCTTGGTCTTATATAATGTTTATATGGGCATATCTCTGAACTTCAAAATCTCATGAAATATTTCACATAATGTTGAGCTAAGATGCTTTAAAATGCAGGATTTTAGGTTAAAGGATTGATTTATTTCTTTATTATGAAATCACTACTTTATTCTTTTCCACTCTACCATCCATTTATCAAGTTCTAACATTTTCCAACACCATTCCATATTCTTTCTATCACTGTCGTTTATTTAAATAAACAATGGACTCTTAAAATGGGAAGAGAAATAGAAAGTCAAGCCTCTAACTTTGAACATGAAGAACTGGAGAGCCAGTAAGAGGTAAGACTTATCCACACAAGTTTCCAGCTAATAGAATCAGCACCAGATCCACAGCTCAGGGACTCCCAGGCTAATTAATTACCAGCTTAGACTCTTCATCTTGGCCTTTGTTAGGGGCAGTAGACATCAGGCTCCAGCACTGTGGATGACTGTTGATCTTTATAGCTTTTATCTCCTCCAAAGTTTGTTATTCCCAGAAAATACTCACCAGGCTGTGGATTTGCAATTGCACAATAAATCAATAACAGAGCATCCTCTGATCTGTTCATGTTTACAGACTAAGATCACATGTTTCTAAAGAACAGGAAACTATTCTCAAAATCTGCACTTCTCAGTCTCTAGGACAAGTCAGCAAAATGTGCTGTTAGTTACTGTAGTTATTTAAAAGATAATCGTCAATTACTCATTTTAAAATTATGTATCATGATGATATTCAATTTAGAAATGTAAATATTATCTGTGTGATATTTTCATGCAAACGTTAGGCATCAGTAATCAATGGAAGAAAACTTGGTTAGCTACTATTAGAGACAAAACACAGCTCCAACACTGGGTGCGAGGGATTAAGGCAAAGCAGTTCAAACCAGAAGATTTAATATAAAGAAAATAAACTTCAGAAATATATTACTACTGTGTAAGAAAATAATTTTTAAACCTAGCATTATATTTTGCAATAAATTTTGCCATGCTATGAGAACTCATTGATCACAGATTAATATAGATGAAGGTATCCAAGTAATTTTTACTGATGAGGTATTGATGTTTGGAAGTAGTCAGAAAACTGTTTTTAAATGTTATTTATTATTTATTTACTTCTTTGAGAGAGAGACAAAGAGAGGGTGAGTATGGGCATGTCAGGGTCCTTGCCACTGCAAATGAACTCCAGATGTATATGCTACTTTGTGCATCTGGCTTTATGTGGGTACTCAGAAATTGAATCCAGGCTATCAGGCATTATAATCAAACACATTTAATCCTGAGCCATCTGTCCAGGCCCAGAAAAACTATTTTTTACACCAAGGATTATTTAGAAAAGCAAACCAGGAACCATGTAAACAGCTGTGTGTGGCCTTGCACTTCTGGAATCTCAGTCTTGTGAGGAGCAAGACAAAAGAATCTCTGAGACTTGTGAAAACACACAGCTCTGGTTTCTGATGGCGACTCCATCGCAAGGAAAGACACAAGTGAGCAAGAGTGGAAGGACCCTTGATGTTCTCTTCTGGCCACCACAATCATGCACAGGTACATGCCTCTGACATACAAGTGCATGCACCACACACAAGCACATCACACATGCTATGTACAAGTAAAACGTAAAATCAATGAAATTAATAAGAAATAAAAGAGTTGGTATTTAACTCTATCTTATCACCAGTGAGCTTGACATCAGAAATGAGCCAGCTGGGCTTTTCAGAGCCTCAGCCAAAATGGGTCATATTCATCATCTCACAATATTCCGCCAAGTATCTGTGTCAGAATTTGGGTAAAGAGCCCTATTCTATTAAACACAGTGTGACATACTACAAAATAAAAAAAGATCTATAAAATGGTGTGTAATTTCTCCCAAATTTTTCAAATGCTCTTTTCACTTTTGTTTACCCTAATCATAATAAAAAACAAATTGGGTATAGTTGCTGGTATTACATAATTAATACTCAAAAGTCTTGAAAGGAAGCTTGGATGGTGGCACATTTCTGAAATCCTAGTACAAGGGAGGCAAAGGCTGGAGGATAACAAGCTCAAAGCTAGTCTTGACTATATTTCAGATATAGATCAAGGGCTAAAGAGATGGCTTAGCAGTTAAGGTGCTTGTCTGCAAAGCAAAGGACCTTGGTTTGATTTCCTAGGACCTATATAAGCCAGATGCACAAGATCGCGCATGCGTCTGGAGTTTGTTTGCAGTGGCTGGATACCCTGGCATGCTCATTCTCTCTCTCCCTCTCTCTCATTCTCTTTCTCCCCTTTCTCTCTCATGCTCTCAAATAAACATTAAAAAATGGAAAAGAAAAGACATATAGATCAAGAGGGGGGATATACAGAATATGCACACATTTGATTCCAATGATATACAAATGATAATAATACATATATACATTATAGGGTTTTATACTTTACATTGTATCATTATATATTTACCTAACTTGATTCTGATATGTATCTACAGTTTGCATGTTACAAGTAATTAGGAGCCATATAGTGAAATAGTTAAATATATTGGGAATAGAACTTTTGGTTATCTTTTCAGTCTGATCTGCTGACCGTGTGACTATCTGATCTGCTGACCGTGTGACTATGATGCTACTATGGGAACAGTTTGGTCTCTGTTGTAGAAGAACTCGAAACTAGCTCGGATTTGTGAATAGGTCTCACTGTTCAGCTAGTGTGTTCTTCAACACAGTCACATGGCCAGTCAGAACAAGTTGAAAAGGCAGCCAAAAGGTCTGTGCCCAATTTATTTAACTATTTCACTGCAGCTGCAAATCTTATTTTCCCTATGTTTTTAGGAGCTTGACCTCCATCCCAGTATTCCTTTGCAGATACTCAAGGCCAGGGTGGTCTATATGATCTCCTGCTATTACTGTGAATAAAAAACATGATGACAAATGCAAAAGAAAAGATAGCCAACTGCCCACCACAAGATGTCCCACATCTAACACCTTACTCAGGGAGACCCTGCAGAGGAAGCAGAAAGAGAATACTGCTTTCACTGCTGGCTTCACAACCAGCACCAGGACAATGGCAGTAGACAATATGGCCAATCAAAACCCATCAAAGCAGAAATCCGTTGGCCACAACAACCTCAACACTAAATCAGATTGCTAACAGGCCCATGATGGTTCAAAGAACATTGCAGAAGAGGGGGCCAGAATGATTCTAAGAGTCCCTGAGTGGGTAGGAATATCCTGAGGCATGGTACCCCATATAGAATGAGGTCTTCATAATCCCATAGTGAATACCAACAACCTCAGGAAAAGGGGAACAGGGGAGTGGGGAGTGGAGGTAAGGGTATCTAGAGTTTAACTTTTTAGAAAATTAAAATTAACAAAAACATAGTGACATCTTTTGGTTTTACTCAATTGCTCTAATCATTCAGGCTTTTTGTCCACAGTCTCCCCTCAAGCTTGAGCTCCTCCCTCTCCCTTGAGACATGCCCGTCACTATCCAGGAACAAGGTAGCTTGTAAGAATCAAGTGATAAAAGGCAGCAAGAAAATTAGAAGTTTTCATCAATCCACTTAGTACCACTGCAACCTTTGGCCCTGCTCCACCCAATGATGCTTCTCCACCAAATCTGGGATATAGCCCCAAAGTTTCAGCACTTCCATTTCACATGCACAGCTTCTGTTGCAGCACCATTTATCCTCCTACAAAGGTTTGAAACTACTACACGCTGTCATCTGGAGTGGTTCCAGCCTTGAACACACACCAACCTAAAACTGTTGCTTACCCTTCATCTGCTTAGAATCCCCTGCCCTCTTGGTAAGGTCTCTTTTTAGGTCCATACTATCCTTTCCTGTCCACAGACCACTTTGGCATCAGTTTTCTCAGGGAACAGATATAGGGTAATCCCCTTCCTTTCTCGTTAAGTAGGTCCTTCTTTCCTTAGAAAATTAGCCTGCTCTTTTCCAGAACTCTGCATACCAAGGAGGAGGTGCTCTTCAATAATGTCAGAGTTCTGCTACTCTTATCCTGGGCCATACAGGATGATTTTTGCCAGATGTGACAGTGCATGCCTGTAATCACAGCACTTGGGAAGCTGGGGTGGAATGACTGGGTGTCAAGGCCAGCCAAGGCTCCCTATGACAGACCCTACGTAAAACAAAATCAAACAATCGTAATGAAGGAGGATAGGATAGGAAACCTAGCTTTTAAAGGCAGTTTTAGTTAAAGATTGAAGCCCAAAGAGAGAACCAGTGATACCACCCCACATGCCATCTTGCCCTGACACAAGAATGGAACTCTTGGCAGAAATTGCACTTATGTGTGATCAGGACTGATCTATAGCACCCCCTTTTGCCCACAGTCTAGAATGCTACCTAGACGGATGGTCCAGATGGGCTGCCTCTGGGATCTGCCCTCCAAAGCTATCAACCAAACCGTCTTCCCCTTGCATATAAAGGCTCCTGTTGCTAACTCCAACCCACTCTGCCCAGCTCCATTCAACTTTGCTTTGTTTCTCTGGCTCAGGTGCTTGGCTTTGCCTCTCTTCTCTGGGCCACAGGGACACATGTGTGTCTGGCTTCCTCCTCACCCAGCCTGGCTGGGGGGGGGCACACATATAACTGGTTCTTGGTCTGGGGAAAACTTTCTGCTTTATAGTTTGGGTAGAGAGGAGGCTACCGGAGGCACCAACATGAATGTAAAATTAAAATAAATTTTAAAAATTTAAATTAAAAAAAGAAAATGTAAAATAATAATAATAATAATAATATTCCAAAAAAAATTGGTCTGAGATGCAATAGCAGGATTTCAAGATTGGTAATGTTTGCTCTCTGATACTGTAGTTAGAGCATTAACACCAGTCATATAAAAAAAAAAGAAAGCCCTAGCCAGGTGTAGTGGTGCACGCCTTTAATCCCAGCACTTGGAAGGCAGAGTTAGGAGGATCACCGTGAGTTCAATGCCACCCTAAGACTACATAGTGAATTCCAGGTCAGCCTAGGCTAGATTGAGACCCTACCTCGAAAAACCAAAACCAAAACCAAACAAAAAAAATCCTTAAAATATCAGTAGCTTCATGGACCTGTCATGTTTCTCATCCACAGCAGGCTCTGACGCTGGCTGGGCAGCTCTCCCAGGCTGGTTTCTTCCTCCATCTGCAATTCTGCTTCCTGGAAGGAGGAGACTAGATTTGGGAAGCTTTAGTAGCTGTCACATCTACTAAGGTTCTTCATTCTTTTGTTTTTTTCTTTTTTTGCACACATGTGTATGCAAGCACACATGTGAATATGTGTGTGCAATGCTGTGAAGGCCAGAAGTCTGGTATCTTACTCGATTTCTCTCTTCCCTATTCTTTGAGACAGTGTCTCTCGATAGTGCTGCTCAGGGATTTTCCTGACTCAGCTCCCCAGCCCTGGAATGACAAGCTTGCACCCGCACACCCGGCATGTTTCTGTGGGTACTAGGGATCCAAACTCAGGGGCTCATGCTTGGGTGGCACTTTACCCACTGAGCCTTCTCCTCAGACCTCCACTAATATTCTGTTGGCTAAAATTAGTTACATGATCCAATGCAAGAGCACGGGAAGATGTGTTTTCTTAGGTACTCATGAGTTGAAGTTCCACTCTGTGATAAAAACATTGCTGAATCTTTTCCACAGCACATAAAGGGGAATTGAATGTTAGGAAACCAAGTCATTAACATCTTTATCCATTTTCTCCTATACATTTATTCTTGATGTATATTCATCTGTGCATATCCTATTTAATCACAGTCATGTAGAATATCTGAAAACTACAGTATATACACTATATAAACAGTTTTTTAACAACTAAATTGCCATGGTTTAGTTTAAGGATCTTAATTGGTTCCATTCTGCAATGTTAAAATAAAGTAACATTACACTTTATAAAACAATTCTTGAAGGCTGAGCAAAAAAAAAAGATTAGGTTTTAGGGAGAGAAATGCTGGAGTGGGTGGGGTGGAGGTAATCAAAATGAATGGGTGATTCTGAAGTTACTTTCCCTATAAGGCAAGAACAGGGACGCAGAACAACAGAAGAGTAACTGATTGGTCAGTGTCAGATTACTTCAGGTTATTTTCTGTACTGTTCCAAGGACTAAAGCTGGGAGAAATTCATTACCATACCTAATAAAACTGTTTAGAAAGCTTGACTGTAATCTCTCTTTTAGCTTTTGGGAAGATCAGATAACACCTTAGTTTCAGTTTGTTAATATGTGAAACTCCATCTTGATTTTTAATCTGGTGTGTGGAGATTAGCACAGGAGCCTAGTACCAAACAAGATTTGTTTTAATTTTCAGCAGATTATTCCATGTAAGTGCTATTTCTTTTTAAATTTCGAGAGTGTCCAGATAAAAACTGGCTTGAGTTTTAGCAAATATTTGCTTTTGAATGTGAAAACAGCGACACTCCTCAACATGATCTCTGGCCTTAACTCTTTCCCTCTGGGTAATCTCCCTAATAAATCCCACTGCTTTGCCTGCTTCCCTGCATTCAAGTTCCCAGGACTACTGAGAGAAGGAAAGTTATTCCTTCTGCTTCTCTGGGAACCATATGAACTTTCTCTACCCCTGAATAATTTCTTTCTTCTCTGTCCCCTAAAAGCAGTTAGGGTGACTTCTGAGAGGGGGAATTGAAACACTGTAGGAGACACCTCTCTGGGTTAGGTAGATCAAGAAAAGAGCCCTTGGTAATATTGTATATTTGTCTGTGAAAAAAACTGTTCAGCTTCATGAGATCCCAATGGTTAAGTGATTGTTTAATTTCCTGAGCTCCTGGGTTTTGTTCAGGAAGTCTTTTCCCACTCCTATATCATGGAAGGTTCCTCCTATATTTTCTTCCAGTAGTAGCAGAGTTTCCGGTTTTATATTGAGGTCTTTGATCCATTTGGACTTGATTTGTGTGCATGGTGAGATGTGTCGATGGAGTTTCATTTTCCTACATATGGTTGTCCAGTTTGTCTAGCACCATTTGTTGAAGATGCTGTCTTTTGTTCCAGTCTACATTTGTAGGGGCTTATCAAGTAGCTGTAGTTACTTGACCCAAAGTCCAGGTTTTCTATTCTGTTCCATTGGTCTATAGTCCTGTTTTTATGCCAGTTCCATTTAAAAAAAAATTTTATTTATTTATTATTATTTTAGGGAGATTGAGACAGAGAGAGATGGAGAGAGGGAGAGAGAATCCAGACCCTTGCGCCACCTAGTGGGCATGCGTGATCTTACACTTGCCTCACCTTTGTGTGTCTGGCTTATGTGGGTTCTGGAGAGTCGAACATGGGTCTTTAGGCTTCACAGGCAAGTGCCTTAACCACTAAGCCATCTCAACAGCCCCCATGTTGTTTTTATTACTATGGCTTTATAGTATAGTTTTAGATCAGGTATGGTGATGCCTTCAGAAGAGTTTCTTTTGCTGAGGATATGCTTGGATATTCGAGGCCTTCTGCCTTTCCATATTAATTTTGAGATCATTTTTACTATCTCTGTGAAGAAAAAAATTGGGATTTTTATTGGTATTGGGTTAAATCTCTATGATGCTTTTGGTAAGATTGCCATTTTCACAATGTTAATTCTGCCTATCCACAGGTAGGGGAGGTCCATTTTTGCAGGTCCTCCTCAATTTCTTTCTTCACTGTTTTTATGTTTTCATTGTATAGGTCTTTCACTTCCTTGGTTAATGTTATTCCAAGGTATTTTATTTTCTTTGTTGCTATTGAAAATGGGACAATGATGCTCATTTCTTTTTCTGTATCTTTGTCTTTTGCATACAGAAAGGCTACTGATTTCTGTGCATTGATCTTATATCCTGCTACTTTGTTGAGGGAGTTAATTACCTTTAAGAGTTTTGAGATGGAGGTTCTCGGGTCACTTATGTATAGAATCATGTCATCTGCAGATAGGGCAAACTTAACTTCTTCCTTTCCAATTTATCCCTTTTATGTCTTTCTTCTGTCTTATTGCTTGAGCTAGTACTTCTAGTTCTATGTTGAAGAGCAGAGGAGAGAGTGGACACCCCTGCCTTGTTCCTGATCTCGATGGGAATTCCTTCAGTCTCTCCCCATTAAGTATTATTTGGGCTTTAGGAGCTTCATATATAGCCTTTATTATGTTGAGATATAGATCGTCCATGCCTTTTCTTGCCAATGTTTTGATCATGAAGTGATGTTGTATTTTGTCAAAGGCCTTTTCTGCATCTATCGAAATGATCATGTGGTTTTTGTGTTTAAGCTTGTTTATGTGGTGCATTACATTGACAGATTTTCATATGTTGAACCATCCCTGTGTTCCAGGGATGAAGCCTACTTGATCAAGGTAGATAATGCTTTTGATGTACTGTTGAATTTGGTTTGCAAGGATTTTGTTCAGGATATTTGCGCCTATGTTCATCAGGGAAATAGGCCTATAATTTTCTTTCCTTGTGGCATCTCTGCCTGGTTTTGGAATTAGGGTGATACTAGCTTCATAGAAGGAGTTGGGGATCTCTCCCTGTTCTCTGATTGTGTGGCACAGTTTGAGAAAAATTGGTTTCAGTTGTTCCATGAAAGTTTGATAGAATTCAGCTGAGAAGCCATCTGGTCCTGGACTCCTCTTTTTGGGGAGGTGTTTGATTACCTCTTCAATCTTGAAGGGTTTGTTCAGGAGATTAATCTGCTCTGGGTTTAGCTTTGGTATTCCCTCTGTATTCTCCTATTTTCTGAAGTAGAGGTTTTTGAAATAAGCCCTGATGATTCTCCCAATTTCACTTATGTCTGTTGTGATCTCTCCTTTTTCATTTCTAATTTTGTTAATTTGAAGCATCTCTTTTTTTCACTTGATCAGATTGGCCAGTGGTTTATCAATCTTGTTAATTTTTTTCAAGAACCAGCTCTTTGTTTCATCAATTTTCTTAATTGTCTTCTTAGTTTCCAATTCATTAATTTCTGCTCTGATCTTAATTGTTTCTTTCCATGTGGAGCTTTTTGGGCTGGCTTCTTCTTGTTTTTCCAATGCTTTTAGGTGGATGGTTAGGTTATTGATTTGGGATCTCTCTGTTTTTGTTATGAAGGCATTTAGTGCTATGATTTTCCACCGAAGGACTGCCTTCCTTGTGTCCCATAAGTTTTGGTATGATGTGTTCTCATTGTTGCTCAATTCTAGAAATTTTGCAATTTCATTTTTTATTTCATCCATTTATTTCATCCATTTATTGTTTAAGTGTGTTGTTCAGTTTCTAGGAATTGGAGGTGTCGGGAGCCATGAGACAAACCTCGCCTATTCCTAGGCTTCTATTTTCCCAAGGTTGCCTCAATTACCAGAGAACTGGTCCCCCAGTTTGCGGTTAGACCATTGAGGCCTGCTGAGATAAAACACCTGGCAGCATATCTTCCTGGGCAGAGCATTCTGAGAATCTCCCACCCATGACCCCTGGCAGAAAAAATTTGCTTACACAGAACATTCTTGTAAACATTCTTGTGGCCCATTACTCAAGAGACCCCTGCCCCCAAACCTTATCAATCAGAACATCTTGTGGCCCTGGGTCAGTTTCTAGTTTACCTTTCTCCTGCCCTCCCCTATATAACCCTCTGTGTGAAAAATAAAATTTGAGACCTTGACCATGCATTCAGCTTGGTCTCCTTCTTTGTGTCTGTTTGTCTCTCATCCAGGTTAACCTCCCCTTGGGCCCTTGTTGAACCCCCGCTGGTCGGGGCATGGAGGGATTCCTGGCATACTTTTTTTGTTTATTTCTAGCATTACAGCATTGTGGTCTGATATCATGCAGGAAATTATATCAATATTCCTGAAAATATGGAGGCAGGCTTTGTGGCCCTATATATGATCTATTTTAGAGAAGGTTCTATGGTCCGCTGAGAAGAATGTGTAATCTGTAGAATTTGGGTAGAATGTTCTGTATATGTCTGTTAGGTGTAGTTGATCTATGGTGATGTTGAGCTCTCTTACTTCCCTATTAATTTTCTGTTTGGATGATCTATCTATTGATGACAGTGGAATATTGAAGTTCCCGACTATGATGGGACCTAGTGGGCAGGGATACCTGCTGGTGTGGAGGGCAGGGGAGAGGGGCAGCACCGGGACCTGGTGGGTGGGGCCACCCACTGGCCCGGAGGGCAGGGGGTGGGGAGGGTGGGGGACATGTGGGCGGGGCTACCTGCCTGTGAGGATGGTGGGGAGCAGTGCAGTGCAAGGACAGGGTGGGGCTGCTACCCTATTTATGGAGAATGGGGGAGCTGGTGGTTCCCCGAGAATGTGGGAATCAGAAGATTCCCTGCTTTGGTACTTAGTGCCCTCCCCGACCCTAATGTGCCTTAAAGAACCCTAAAGGGCTTGCCTTTCCTTCTGGGCCGGGTTAGCCATGTTTAAATGGGCACCATCTTGACCAGAAATCCCTTGGTAATATATATATATATATAAAGGCAAAAAGAAATGGTAGCTTCTTCTGGGCCTGCACAAATTTTCCCACTGCACTTCCTGAGACCTACACAGTTCTGGATGCACAGTAAACCAACCAGCCTGTCACCTTCACTCAAGCTGACCAATCACATACTCAGGAATAGAAACGGAGTTTTCCCAGCTCTGGACATCCCTTCCTCTATAAGGAACTTGCTTTCTTTCTCCTTCTTTCCTTCTTACTCTAAAATAAACTTTATTCTTTTATTGTTTTCCTAACTCTTAGTTCCTTAATTGGCAGAGAACATGAACTTCAACACTCCTAGACAGTATCACTGTCAGTCAATCCAAACATGGAAACAGTACACAGAAAAGGACTTCATGGGGCTGGAGAAATCCTCAGTGGTTAAAGGTCCTGTTTGCAAAGCTGGATGGCATGGGTTCAATGCTCTAGTACCTACGTAACGTCAGATGCACCAAGTGGTGCAAACGTCTAGAGTTTGTTTACAGTGGCAGGAGGCCCTCCACACTCATACCCATTCTCATTCATATTCTCTTTCTCTGTCTCTCCCTTCCTTTCTGTTTCTCTCTGTGTGTCCTAAATAAATAAATAAAAGTGCTTTTTTAAAAAAGGACTTTATGTGAGGTCTTAAGGATAATTGTGCTGCAGGAGGCAGGAAAAATAAGAGCTTATGTGGGCCACTGAGTGCTGATAGGAACCCATGGAAAGAATGTGTAAACAGAATAGAAATGTCCTTAAAGCAAGGGTCTGATAACCTCTCTATATTGCCTCAAGCCTTTGAGCTCAGTGTAATAGTCTAGTTATTCTTGTTCCAGATGCCTTTGGTCAAGGGGTCAAGGTCACAAAAATTCACATTTCTAGCCAGAAGCTAAAACTATGCACAAGTCCTGCCCCTTAAAAGGTCTCCTTGCTCATTTGAAAAGCTCTTTCCATGTTGCTCTCACTGGAATTTTCCTTTTTATTTTCACACAGCCCACAGATATGCAGTTCTAAGTGCCACCTCTGCATGACATAATGAGACCCTTACACTGAAACAGGCATTCCTTAGTATGTGATTCATAACCCTTACAGACGAGTGTCAAGAATGACCTCACCAATCTCCAGGAATTTCTAGAAGGATGAGGATTCTATTAATGTATTTCTTGACTCTAGTTAGCTGCTGATACCTAAGGCTTCCCTCACTCACAAGTCAGTGATTAAATGGCCTTAGGGAAGTTTCAAGCGTTTCCTCAGCAGAAGCAGCAGTGACAGTGACATCGGGCCGAGCTGCCTGAAGACTGGCTGTTTTCTAGAGCAGCCCTGCTTTGAACGGGGTACCTCAAGGTATCCTCAAAATGCCCAATGACTATTATTATTTTATTTTTACATAAAAGAAAATCTCCTTCAGGGGAATTAGGAAAATATGCTCTCCCTTAATAGGCCACGTGGGTAAACTGATGGTGGTGAGCTGAAGTAGAAGTATCCACGAGAAAAACTCTTGACCCTCCAGATGTTTACCGTGGAGGCAGCAGATTCCTTTTTACTCTTATTTTATGCTTTTTCTCTTCAAAGGTAGCAGAGTCTTAATCACAAGAGACAGCTCTCATCTATTATTAGCTCAGACAAGGAGACAGAAGAATCTACACTGAAGGCCTTGGTAGCCTTGCCCTAGACCCTGTATGTGTTTATCTTCCTACAACTTGAGCTACCCGGGAGGCTGACAGTCTTTCCTTTGTCTTGTCAGTTTTTCTGCAAGATCTTTTGTTTCTGTCAAGTAGTTGTAGGAGTTCAACCATCCCTCTGAATTACTCATCACCAAGTGCTCCTATGTGTGTAATAGTTCACACGTTAGTAAGTTCCTGCTGCTTTTTCTCTTGTCTGTTTGCAGCGAGTCTCATTTACAAGGCCCAAGTCAAGAAACTTAACACTGCTAAAAGAAACACTGAAGATCACTTGTTAGTGGAGCAAGAAATGAAGCCCACCACTGAATAGTGGTTTGTGTGCTAACTACAGAGAAGAGGAAAATGGAACCTATCAGCCGTGTTTGGCATTTAGTCCAATTACTTTCTTTCATCCATTCTTGTTTTGTTGTTGTTTAATAAAACATCCAATTACTTTCTTTCATCCATTCTTGTTTTGTTGTTGTTTAATAAAACATATACTTTAAACCTTCAATTATTAAAAAAAAAAAAAGAAAGAAAAAGTACCATTTATACAATGTGGGGTAGAAGTTCAGCAAGCCTAAGGTGTGGGGATTTGCTGGCTCTGACTGTTTGCTGAGAGGACGAAGAAGAGAAACTGCACGTGGGGTTTTGAAATTTGTCCGCTGGTACACAGAGTGGCTTCTAGTCACGTTCCTGGTTACCGTGAGGGAATGTGTCCCATCCCAGTCTCCACACACAGCTGCTGGAAGTGAAAACCAGGAAGTGCACTGACTGCCCATGACCTCTGCATAGTCGCCATTATCTCTTGTGTCCTCAGAGACCAGATAGGCCTTTTTGTTTGTTTAACATGAATATCAATTTATTGTTTGCACAGACCTTTTCCCCTATCTCAGCCTGAGCACTTCTTTACAGCACACAGTTAAAAACAACCAGCTTCTTACAGAAGAGGCAGTTTCTGAAAACAAAGTCAAACTGGAACAGTCTGTTCAGAAGAGAAAAAAAAAGAAGAAAAAGGATAAACACAGCAGCTTTCTTTTTCACTTCCCCACCACACACCATACACAAATACAAGCCTTTCTGCCCCATCCTCCTGCTCAGGGTGTGTACCACCAAGCCCTGCTGATAATTTATCTTGCTTGCTTTTTTAAAAGGAACTTTTAAACCCCATTTCTGTAGGTTCCCAAAGAGGGATGTTACCAAAATACAAGTGTTTTCTTTCATCATGATAAGAGAAAGTATGGCAGGAGCAGAGAGCCACACATCACTTCACAAAATCAGCATGGAGGAAATGGAAAGAGTGAGCTCAGGGTGGAAACTGGGGCTGGGCTATAGCACCCCCAGGCCCACAACCCAGTGACACACCTCTTCTAGCAAGGCTCCACCTCCCACAGGCTCTAAAACCTGAATATTAAGTATGAGGCTTAACCACAAACACATGAGGCTATGGGGGACATTTTACATTCAAATCATTACATTCTTCTAGCCCCCATAGACTTATGACCACCTCATAATGCAAAATGCATTCAGTCAAATTTTAAAGTGCCCAGAGTACTTACCATTCACAAAAGTGTTCAAAAGTACAAAGTCTCATCTGAGACTTAAGACAGTCTCTTACCTATGAGCCATATGAAATTAAACCTCAACTTACATAGTTCCAAGCTCCATATTCCCTGCATTTTCATGGCTCACATGGCACTATCCAGCACTGTGAGGGCTAGCCAGCAAGAAACTGGCTTCTTTATCAGTTCTAGCTTGCTCTCTTGATGTCCTGCAACCACAGCCTGTAGTGTGTTCAGCAACAGGGTCATACCATTTACATCTGGGCACCACTATATTGTTGGTTGCAATATGAAACATCTATTGCAGACCAAAAAAAATTGCAACTGGTTAAAGTCTTAATTAAAATCATTTTTTTTTTAAGTAGAGGGCTGGGGAGCTGGCTCAGTTGATAAAGTGCTTGCTATATAAGCATGAAGACCTGAATTCAGATCCCCATACCCATGCCCATGTAACAGCTGAGTGTGGTGGTTTGTGCCCATAATCCCAGCACTGGGGAATCAGAGACAGGAGGATCTCCAGGGCTTGATAGCTAGGTATTGTAGTCAAATGGTGAACTCAAGGTTCACTGGAAGATCTTGTTTTAAAAAATAAAGTGGAGTTCAATTGAAGAAGCCATATAATGTTGACCTCTGGCCTCCACATACATGTTCACACATCTGCACATGCATACCCACCCCACATACAGAACACATGAAAACAAAACATTACTTTTAACTATTTTGCTTATTTTTTATTTGAGAGAGAAAGACATAAAGACAGAGAATGGGCACACCATGGCCTCCAGCCACTGCAAATGAACTCCAGCAGCATGTACCACCTTGTGTATCTGGCTTACATGGGTCCTGGGGAAATGAACCTAGGTCCTTATGCTTTGGAGGCAAGTACCTTAACTGCTAAGCCATCTCGCCATTCCCAAAACATGTTTTCTTAAATAAATGATTTATGAAAGGTAAAATGATTTCAGTTTACATATTTTTGCATTGGGCCAAAGGAACTAAAACATGACTGTAGGCCTACGTTTTCAAGCATTCAAGTGGATTTAAAAAAAAAAAAAAAAAACAGAAATAGTAAAGTTTTCTGATACTTTGGTACTGATTCATTGCTCATCCTCATAATCCTAGTCTGGGTCTTGATGAATGCAATGACTATGTTCCTACACATCCAGAAGAGGCCAGTTTAGGAAGCCTGGCATTACCACTCACTGAGCTACTTGAACTTCAGTGAAAAGTGTAAAAGCATAGTCAGGAGGCCCAAAGGCACTTATTCTGTTTCTGATCCTGTTTCTACTGGCCATAAAAATAAGATTCTAATTTGCCTCATATTTTATAGTTCATAGAAGTATAACACACAGCAGATAAGCTTGGTGCTGAGATTAAAAAACAATGAATGTGAAGAATGTAGCATTTCATTTGCACTGTTCTTTCAGGTTTTCATCAGCTTTGTGTTTCACTAATTTGTTCCATTTATGAATTATACAGAACAAATGATGACAGAAGTGTCAACATCAAGAAGAATAATCTGAGGTGGGGATTCCTGTGTCAAGGGTGTATTCATAGGAAACCCTGCATAGGGCAAAAGTCAGCCAGCTGTGAGGGGCTAAAGTCCAGCCGCAGGCTGATCTCAAGGAGAGCTCTGCGTTACCCAACCCATAGTGTCTTTATAGAAACATTTCCAACAGACTGGGAAAAAGCTCTTGGTGAGGGGGAAGCTGTGGGCTAGTTCCCAGCACTCACTATGGCTATTAGGTGAGTGTTCTAGACAATGAAGGGAACATGTGCAGCACTGCCTGCAGCTTGTACACAGAGAATTTGAACAGGTTCTTAATTTATATTCCTTGAATGTATAAAGATTTTTCTTTACACAATTTTAAGCATGTCTTCCAAGGTCCGTTTGAAAGCTTGGTTAGGAAAATCAAGCAGAACTTTAGCCCCTGTTTTCATTTTCTTTATGTTTAGTTCACAAATTGGATTTCTACATTATAACTAAGCAAACTGGTATACTGTGATGTAAGCACCTTAATGGTAGGGTCCTTATCTTTATTCACTGAAAAACCCAAAACTCTGCAGTTCAGGGAGCATAGAACAGATCATTGATATATAACTACTGAGAAAATGAATGAAAATATTTTAATCTCACAATATACCTTGTAACAAAGACAAAACAGGTATTTCCTCTATTCTTTCATAGGAATTACATAAGAATAAATTATGTAATTATGTAACTTCAGAGACTTGGCCAAGTTCACATAGGTCACCTGTCCTGTCTGAGTTAGGTGGTAGTGGTGTCCTGAGGCTAAATATTCCTTGGCCAGAGTTGTGATGTGTTTATACCATTTATTTCTGCCCATGGAAAAAGGTGACCATATACATCTGAATAACAGGAATGACTTAGAAAAGTATAGTTCATGAATTAGACAACAAATCTAAAGTTAGTGACTTGGTGAAAAATTAAAATAAAGTCTTCTCATCAGACTTGAGGTAGTATCCTCATAATCCATTTTCTTGGACTGAAGGCACCTCCACACCTCACCCTTTACACACATACTTGGTCTGGAACACAGACTCTCCAACCATGACCTCAATTCTATGGCTTTTGTCAGATCTTCTTTTCTTTCATGTTTTCCTCTGTTCCAAGTTCACCAAATGTTAAATCCAAAATCTGGGTCTGGGGAGATGACTAATTACTTAGAGGTACTTGTTTAAAGAGTCTGTGGGCCTGGGGTCAATTTTCCAGTACTCACGGAAAGCCAGAGGCACAAAGTGATACATATGTCTGAAGTTCATTTGCTGTGGCAAGAGGCCCTGGAGTACCTATTCATTCTCATTCTCTCTCCCTCTCTCTTTTCCCCTGCCATAAAAAATAAGTAGAATAGGGCTAAAGAGATAATTTAGTAGATAAGGTAGATAAGGTGTTTGCCTGCCAAGCCAAAGGACCCAGGTTCGATTCCTCAGGACCCCATAAGGGGGTGCACACATCTGGAGTTTGTTTGCAGTGGATGGAGGCCCTAGCACACCCATTCTCTCTCTCTCTCAAATAAATAAATAAAATAAATAAATTAAATTTTTAAAAATGCTGGGTGTGGTGGCTCACACCTTTAATCCCAGCACCTGGGAGGCAGAGGTAGGAGGATTGCTGTGAGTTAGAGGCCACTCTGAGAATACAGAGTGAATTCCAGGTCAGCCTGGGCTAGAGTGAGACCCTACCTCAAAACAAGAACAACAAAAACGTAGAATATTTTTTAAAGATCCAGAATCTTGGTTTCAGTGTCTCTTTCCCTTTCCCAGTGAGAGGAGAAGAGTCAGACCCTTTAAGCTCTGGAGCTTGGCATAGTTTCTGTTTTCTAGGGCGTCACTGTTCTTCTTCCTCTGAGGAGGAAGCTGAACCCTAGGACCACAGTCCAATTCTGAGATGAAAACAGGAAATTGATAAGCTTACCTCTCAAGCTTAGAAACCAGAAGTCAGACCAGGAGAAAAACCTAGACCAACAGAACAGCAACTAACTTAACTAGTAACTAATCTACTAAAGGCTCTAAGAAGACAGTATTTCAGAACTCCTGAGGAGACCTGAACTGCCATCCTTATGTATAATCGCGATGGTAACTGATGTAGGGAGAAGACCTGGTATATGATTTCAAAGGAATGAGAAAATTCCAACCCTGAAGCCTCACCAATTAATTCTTGCTCTGTTACCATTACCTCTTTTAAAAAAATTAAAAACTGTTATTAAAGGAGGGTAAAAATCAACAGGTTATCACATGGTGCTATATTAGAAGAATGCAGATAAAAGTAGCTTTTGAACCTCTGGGGTGATAGCTTACTCAAGAAGATAAAAAAGAGCAAGAATCTTAGCAGCTTCAAGTTTGAAGCAAGAGGATTGCACCAACAAGGGCTACAATAACAGGGAAGGTGGGACAGAAAGAGGGAGGGAGAGAGGAAGGGAGAGGAGTGTGTCAAATAAGCAATCTAATAGACTTAATGTCCATGCAAACAGTAGAGGGAAACTTCTCAAAGTCCTCCAGAGTTTGAGGCCTCTCGTTAATCATACCACAGAGGAAAACAAAACACAACTCTGAATTGTGGAGAAGAAAGGAAGAGTGATCGGTGTGTTTGAGCTCATCACGTTGGTCTCTCTCAATAGTTAAGACCTATCAAGCTGGGGCATATGTGAATTTAAGAAAGGGCCCACTCTGAAGTAAGAGCTTATAAAATGTCATCCATTTCATTCATAGTGATGGTGTTTATGAATATTCTATCAGTAGTCCCCATATGTGCAATGAATCTGCTCTTCTAGTCAGGCTCTAATTCTTAGCTGATACAGCAAGGTCATGATGAACAGCTTTGGAACGGCAGCCAGGGTAACATAGTAAATATTGTCTGTCTTTTATTGAGTGGATAACTCTGGGCAGTTCACCTGAACTATCTGAGCAATAATTTTCTCAGAAGCAAATGGATTATAAACAGCTGACTAAGAGGGTACTAAAAAGTAAGTTAGACAACTGTCACGTGATACCTTTGTGTCTTCTCCCCAGATAGGGCATAGATGATAGACCAAAGGATGATTCCATCAAAACCAGTTCTGGTGAAGCATGGGTCTATTGTGGTTGCTTACAGGGAACATCAGATGAGACTCAAATGCAGCCACACCATGTGAAGTCTCATCCCAGCTGGATGACCATCTCCCCGTAGTTGCTTCTATCGTTTCCTCTCAAAGACAGCTGCATGACTAGAAAGCCTACCTCAGCGCAGGTGACGATTCATGGAAGCTGTGCCTCCGGAGCACATTGCAGGAAGCTCAGCTGGTTAGAGTCTCAGAACACAGGGCACCGCTCACAAGCAGCTCCGTTGGAGACTCATCCACAAGACGTTGTTTCCCCTTTAATATAAAGCCTCAGGGTAGGGTCTTGCAACCCTTTCCCAGACATCCTGAGTTTCTGCAGCTTTCTTCCTGACCCTCTTCCCTGAGGAAGGAATGTTTCAGTTTCTAGCTAATACAACATTGGGGAGTGGTTGTGTGACCTTTAAGATTCAGGTCTCCCAGATTTGACATCCTGGATCCCCAGAGTCTTTCTCCCTTCAATTTGAGGGACTCTGTTACACAACAACAGATTGTTATTAAAGGCCTGAAACATCTGCTGCTATTTGGGCCCTTACAGACCAGTGCATAAGCACAGGATGCTGGCTCTAGGTCAGTGTTGTACTGTGCCAGGTTCAAAGAGTCCTTACACACTGGCTCCAAACTTAAAAAGCACACACAGAAAGTAAAGCAAGAAAGCAAGATAAACCTAAAAATTATTTTATAGTAAATTCAGTATCTGACTCTTTGTCCACAGCCACAGAGTTAATAAAACAAAATAAAAGCTTCTGGTCTCCGCTCCATTGAGATGCTTTTTCTGGAACTCCAGCTTACAGTTTTCTTACCAGGATACACATTCCTGAGTTTTGGATGATCATAATCCTAAAGTTAGCTACTGAAAATAGAAAAAAAAAATCATTTGGGTGTTTCATGAATGACTGGAAGGGAAGAAAGTTGTAATTTTAAAAATAAATAAATAAATATAATAGAAAAATATATTTAAAAAACAAAAAATATATATATAAAAAAACAAACAAAAAAGAAGAAAGAAAACTGAGCATTAGTTTCATCTCTCTCTGCTCCTGGACTTCAGATACAACAGTGACCAGCTTCCTCAAGCTCCTGCCAACATGCCCTCCACTCCATGACAGATCATGTGATTATGTCCTCAAACTGTGAGCATAAACCCTTCTTTAAGTTGCTTTGGTTGGGTATTTTGTCCAAGCAACAAGAACAGAAATTAATTCGGGCATTATAAGTAATATAGTGCTATAGTTGGCTTTGAGTTTGTCTCCCAAGTTCGATCCTTAATGTGCTAACATTAAGAGGCAGAGTCTACTGGGATGGCCTCCAGTCATTAGGAGTGTGCTCCTGGGAGATATTATTGCATGTGGGACTCTGAACTCTCATTCAAATGAGTTGTTGTAAAAGTGAGCCCAACCATTCACCCTTTCTCTTTGGCTTCCTATTTTATCATATGATCTGTCCTCACATATGATCGGACCTCAAAGTGATATAACCACAAGGGCCTTCTTGAGAGCCAGTGATACCCTATTTGGACTTTCAACATTAAACTGTGGGCGAAATAAGCCCTTTTTCACTTATAAGTACTTAGTACTACAGGAGGAAAGAAGTGGACTAATGTGAAAGAAAACAGGAAGATATATGTAGGTTATATTCACTCTGTAAGGAACTTGAGCATTTGTGGATTTTGTTACCTATGTGCATCCAGGAATCAATCCCTCTGATTCTAAGAAATGACTATATATTCCAGTACCATTCGTCCAAGGGTGTGTTAAAGGGCTTTCACTTCTGAGTTACACTGTCACGGTATTAGCAATTCATAAAGACAAAAAGCAGGAACAACTTGAATCAGACCTGTCCATTATAATTGTGGCTGAAATCAGAGGTGAGCCAAAAGGATATGATGAGGGCTCCAGACACAAGGCCACAGAGTAAACCGCTAACACATTTTAATGTAAAAAATGTTTTCTTGGTACACAAAGATTCTCACTGTAGGATGATTTTAACTTCTGATCCTCCTGCTTCCACCACCGTCCAAGTGCTGAGACTTCAGGCATGTAGCACATACCACACCTTGTTTTATATGGTGCTGGAGATCAAACCCAGAGCTTCATGCATGTTAGTCAATCACTCTACCAACTAAGCTATGTCTCCTGCTCTGATCTTAGTTCTTTAAAATATATTTTCTTAGTTTTAAGTATAATCTTTGTTTATTGCAAGAAAATTTGAACATACTACAAAATATAAAGGCTTTACTAAGTATATATTCTCTGCTGATTAAATTATAGATAAAAATGATATACCCAAAGCCACTGTTTCACTTCCAATATTAGATTATGAATACACTACAGCTCTCTTTACCTCTCTTTCTCTCTCCTTTTCCCTCCCCCTCTCCCTCCCTCCCTCCCCCTCTCCCTCCCTCCCTCCTCTCATGGAAGACTGACTCTGGGAGGCCATGTCATCAGCAGGTAGATAGATAGGCAGGCTCACATGATAGGGAATGAAGCCTACTTCCAATCATCGCATGAATGAGCATGGGACCAGATGCTCCAGGACCAGTTAAACCTTTTTATGTTTTTAAACCATTTTATTGAAATGATTGGTATTAAAAAATCCCACAATATATTAATGTATACATCTTAATGAATTTGGTGGTAAATATATATCCATGATACCATCACTGCAATCAATACTATTAACAAATGTTTCATCTCCAAAAATTTCCTATCTTCTTCATATTTCTTTCTTCCTTCCTTCTTTCCTCCCTCCCTCCCTCCTTCCCTCTTTCTTTCTTTCTTTCTTTCTTTCTTTCTTTCTTTCTTTCTTTCTTTCTTTCTTTCTTTCTTCTTTCCTTCCATTTCTAAGAATTAAATCCAGAGCATATGCATGCTTTGCAAATGCTCTATCATTGAACTATACCTACAACTCTTTGTTTCAGGGGTTTTTGTTTGTTTGTTTGTTTGTTTGTTTTTGTTTTTCAAGGAAGGGTCTCGCTCTAGCCCAGACTGACATGGAATTCACTAATTCACTATGTAGTTTCAGGTTGGCCTTGAACTCTCAGCAATCCACCAATCTCAACCTACCAAGTGCTAGGATTAAAGCTGTCCATCTCCACACACAGCTATTTCATTTTAGGGAAAAAAAAATTATCTACTGTAATTAAAAACTTAAATAAGGGGCTGAAGAGATAGCACAGTGGTTAAGGCACTTAATGCAAAGCCTGCAGACCCAGATTTGATACCTCAGTACCCACATAAAACTAGATACACAAAGTGATGCATGATTCGGGAGTTTGTTTGCATAGGCAGGAAGCCCTGGCATGTTCAATCTCTTTCTCTCTCCTCTATCTGTCCATCAAATACATGAATAAAATACAACAAAACCTTAAGTGCTCAACATCATATATTTTACTTTAGGTACTGTTCTGTAGGACTTATTCATCGTGCATAAATGAACTTTTATACCCTTTCATCGATCTCTCCAGCTGAAAGTTTGAATGCAATATTATGAGAAACTCTGGACCAGAACTACCCAGCCAAGCCATGGGAGGTTCTTCATACAATCTTTCATGATAATTTGTATGTCACAATAGATAACCAGTAGCGTGTCCATATGATATAAAATGTTATCTGGTAATTTAATACCAGAATTTCAAGCTATGCATTGATGGGGTATGTCTCTAATACCTGCACTCAAGAAGCTAAGGCTGGGGGAGCAGGGTTTGAAGCCAGCCTGGGCTACAGAGTTCTAATGAGACACATTCTAAGAGAAGGAGGAGGAGAAGTATTATTTCAGAAAAAAAAAAAAGAATTTCAAAAATGATGAGTATGCCATATTAAGTGCAACACCGAAAAGCAGATGTAAACAGTGCATTTTGCAAGTTTGCTATTTTCCTCTGATCAGCACATGTGCTTCCTTCCCCTCTCTCTCCTGCTAGTGGAACTTCCTCTTTGGGGAGGGAGATTATGATGGTTACTCTCATTGCAAACGTGACTGGATTTAGAATGCCTAGGAGAGATACCTCTAGGTTTGTCTATAAGTGCATTTCCAGGAAGGTTTAACTGGATGTAGGTAGCATCCCATGGGTAAATAAAAAGTAAATAAAAAGGAGAAAGTGAGTTTAGCAACACATTCTTTTTTCTCTTTCTGCTTTCTGGCTCTAGATGCAATTTGACCAAGCAACTCGTGCTCCTGCTGCCATGCCCTGGACAGTCATCTGTATCCCCTGAGTGTATCGCCTCAAACTGTGTGAGCCAAAACAAACCCTTCTTCCTTAAGTTGTGTTTGTTGGGTATTTTGTCACAGCAAGATAAAACAAAACTAATATAGAAAACTCCCATGTTGTTCAAGTGGTGCTGATCTCAACATACAAATCAATCAAAGGGGTGAAAGAGATCAAATTTAGGTTCTCTGGGAATATCTTGAAAAATAGACTATTGAGAACAATTCCTAGACCTTTTCTTCCTAGTGTTGACAATAGAGGGAAAAGCTTCAATTTCCAAATAAAGGGTGGTGAAAGAAGATGCCTGGATTGAGTATTTATTAGAGTCAAAGCAAGCCAGAGAATTCTATTTTGAGTAAAAATACTCTCGATTTAAGCCAATCAGGTAGGGTTGGTTCCCATCAGTCACAACACATAATATACTATGCAATATGCATTAGTATTCCAAATTTGCATGAAATTAAATAAACAAAATTATCCACAAAGAAAACGGTAGAATCTACGAAATGTTGACAGAGTCTACCTAGACTAGTCATTTCAAATTAGTAAATTTGCTGCATCAAAAACTTTAAAGTACAAACTCACAGCCCTCAGGATTAAAAAGATTAACTAGATATTTTATTGAATACCTGCAACACTAAAAAATACATTCAAATTATTTCTTATAATTTTTAATCACCATATATACAAAAACATCTAGAATTCCTAGTGTGAATGATTACATTAGAACTAATAGTCTTTTCTTGTAACCTTCTCTCCTACTTCTTAAAATTTTGTCAAAAAACCCTTCATTTTTAACACTGTCAGGTTTATTGTTCAAATTTTGATCTTAGATTTCTATTGTGAGGAATTGCATGCTCTGTTGATTAGAAGATTGGCAGAAATAAAAGACTTAGACCTATTCATGGCTGTGGAAAGCACGTCATCATCTCTGGTAAAGAATACATCCCAGCTATTATGACTAATATACAGCAAAAGAGAGAGAGTGCAGCTCCTGATTCTTCAAAGTGAGAATTATTGAACTCAGGAGGAGCCCTTACTACTCTCAGACCAAGGCTCCTATTACCTGTTAAACTTGGAAGCCCATCATAAAAATCTCTTAAAAATATTTTATTATTTATTTGAGAGAGAGAGAGCAAGAGAAAGGGAGAGAGAGAGAAAGAAAGAGAGAAAATGGGTGTGCCAGGGCCTTCAGCTGCTGCACACAAACTTGTGCATACTGGGGAATCAAACTGGGCCTTTAGGCTTTACAAGCAAGAGCCTTAACCTCTAAGCCATCTCTCCAGTCCATCATTAATATTTTAACTCCATGGTCATTCTTTCTTGGCCATCACATAGACTTATACCCATTTTAATCAAATCTTTGTCTGGATTCTAGAGGTAACACTGTCCCATGTTTCAAAGACAGTTTTCCTGCTACCCAAGACATTTCTTGTCTAAGGATTGTTCCTGGCCATAGGTCTGGCCAAAGGCAAGCCCTATCATAATTAAATCTTCTATTTTGTCTCCATATTGACTGTATTGTTTGTTTATTTGAGGCAGAATCTCACTCTAATCCAGGCTGATCTGGCACTCTGTGTGGCCCAGGCTTTCCTCAAACTCAATCCTCCTACCTTAGCCTCTCTGAGTGCTAGGATGAAAGGTGTGAGCCACAATACCTGCTATTCGTGATTATTTTTAAAAGGAAGTCAATAAAGAACATTTATTATTATTATGGTTTGTAGATGTTGATCAATAATGGACTGAGCAATGTCCTAGGATTATATCCTCTCTCACACTCAAATGGTCCTAAAGTCTAGATATAATGGATGTTTTCTTCTTACAGTGTATCTGTTTCCCCAATTCAAAAGCTTTGGTTTTATTTTATTTTGTTTTGTTTTGTTTTTTGTTTGATTGCTTACTCCATCTTTTGGACCTTAGCTTCAGGATATAGATGCTATTTTTAAATGGAATTTCTTTTTTATTGCTAAAATATTTTCTTTCTTTCAGAAAGAAATAGGCAGAGAGAATGGGCACTGTAGGGCCTCTAGCCATTGCAAACAAACTCCACATGCATTCACCACCTAAAGAATCTGGCTTTACATGGGGACTGGGGGATTGAACCTGGGTCCTTTGGCTTTGCAGGCAAGTTCCTTGACCAATAAGCCATCTCTCCAGCCTTTTATGCAATTTCCAAATACTTCTTTGTGATTTTCATCATATCATGTCTTCAAACTTTTTACACATGATGTTTATAATATCTATTCTAGTCTTCTTGGAACTTCCTGATCTAAGGGAACTGTGTTTTGTAAGCCTGTGCATGTAGTCATCTTGTTCTTTTTCCTGAATAGATAAGATGCATGTGAGTCATGCCTTGGAAATGAGATGCCTCACTTCTGAAGGTAATGGGAGGGGATTATGACACATTGTGTACAGAGATTATAATAGTCAATAAAAGGGTTTCTTTTTAATGCACTGGTTCCAATAGTCTGCAAAGCTCAAAAATCACCCTCTCAAAATTCCATAGGTATGTGAATCACCTGAAACCTTGTCAAAATGCAAATTCTAATACATAGCTTTTAGTCAGGCCTTCTCAGCTTGGCTGAACAGTGGAATCAACTGACTGGCCTCATGAATAGTGGATATGATAACTGGGATCTGGATTTCAGATTGTATAAGGTTTTCTTGGATGATTTTAATGTAGGTTGAGAACCCAGCTCTATTTACATCACAACTCTATTTATACATCATATTAGAGCTATGAATTGATAAACAAAAGAGACTTTAGATATTGTTCTGTCCTCCTCCAATCTTACTTTGTATGTGTAATGGCTAATCTTGCTTTCCAAAAGAAGTGCCTAGGAGGTGATTAAAGCATATTTCTGGGTGTTTCAGTGAGGGTGTTTCCATAGAGGATTAACTAGGGAAAAATCTTTCCAGAATCGGGATGGCCCTTTCCTTATGCTTTCTGTACATTTCTCCCTTTTTCTCATTCCTGCCACCCTCAGGAAGTCAAGGAATAAGCTTCTATTTTCTGTTAGGCCTTCTCTGCCATGATGGACTGAAACCATGAGCTAAAATAGATCTTCCTCCTTTAAGTTGAATCTCAGGCATTTTATCAGAGCAATGAGGATGTGAACATAGTAGATAAATTTAGGGCAAGAAATAACACATTAAATCAAGTTTATATAGACTTTAGTTCAGAGATGTTTTCTGCTATGACATAAGATAACTAGGCTATTAGAGTCTCATCTTTATGTATTAATAATAACACCTAATCTGGATTTCCTTGTACCTGGTACCACTTTTCAAGTGCAGGTGGTTCACACTAAAATATTTTCTTATAGGATGGGGATGAAGAGGTCATGCTTGAACAGTCCTCAAAAGTGAGAGAAAGAAAATAAAATATTAAGAAAAAATTACCAGTATGTTCTCCCTTGCCCACATTTATGAGAAAAGAGCTTATGGATTTGTCTTTGACCTTATACTCTGACCCAGACCACAGGATAAATGGCCTTTATAGGTCCTCTCGCCTCAGACTACATCTCACCTGCTAGACTTAATATCACCAATGACTAGAGAAATGGCATGGGGTTTCTGGAATCTGAATGATTGTCACCCACTTAGAAGTCCACTATGAAACTAGAGAGAACTGAACTCAGACCCTCCCTTTCCTACTGGGCTTCATCCTTTCTCAGGCCAGGGTCCTTCTGAATGATCTAATAGAAGGAAGGAAACATAGAAATGTGGATATTAGACTGGAAGACATAACCCTCAAAAGGAATATGAGGGGATTGTCCAGTAAGAAGGGCTCTGGAGAGGGTGGGATGAAGCCTAACCTTAAAACATGTGTCTCTGGCCTGTTAGGCCCAGTAGCAGAAGTCAGTTGCTGCCCACATTGAGCTGTTGTTTAGAGAGAACTACAAGGTCCCAAAACAAGACAGGCATCTGTCAAAGCACTAGATTGCCCACCTGAGGTAAAAGGTAAGACCCTATGCTGAAGACACCACATGCTGCCAACACGGAACTCAGAGAGAGAGAGAGAAAAGAGAGAGAGAGTGGGGGGTGAGATCTGGCTGGAATTCAAAAGGGAGTCAGTCCCTGATGGTTAGCTCATATAGTGCTGGAAAGCTACTGGGGTAAAGTGGTCAACAACTTTGTGAGCAAGCAGGGGATACTGCTATTCAAAAGCAACCAGCCTGACAAGACATAGACACAAATGCAATGGTGGCACCCAGTCTAGGTGGAAAGCCAATGGTTTTCTGATTGGCTAAGAGACCCACTCAGTGGAAAGGAACCCATATCTGGAACTGGGAACCAGTTCAGAATCCTATGGAAACCAAGATTATGGTCTCTATCGATAAGCAAACCACTAATTTTTGGCCAAAACAGAGGGTTACATCCATCAAAATCTCACTAAATTAGCAATGCTTGTACCATTCAACCTATGCTGAACTCATCCTTCATCAAAGAATCTGTTTCTTCTTTTTCAGATTGTAGCATAAACTGAGGCGATAAGCCACTCCTTGGACATCAACCAGGGCCCAGGTGAAACCCCAGAGGAATTGGGAAGATGACAAGAATGTGCTTCCATGGTGAGCCTGACTATCAGCGCCAGGGTGAAGGAGACAGATGCCAAGAACACTCAACACACACCAAAGCAGAGATCCAGAGGCTCCTAAGACCTCACCACTGAAACAGAATTAAAACTCACCCACCATGGCTCATGGAATTTTGCAGAAGAGGGGGCAGAAATATCGTAAGAGCCACAAGTTGGTACTGCATAACCAGAGATATTGCCCTCCACACCCCCCAAATGACTGATGCTCTCACAATTTATAACCCATAACCCCATGGGAAATACCAGCAACCCCACTGAGGAGGGCCTCAGTGGAACAGGGGCAGGTAGGAGGAAAAGGATGGTACCAACACATGATGTGTCCATAAAGAAGTATATACTTAATAAAAAATAATAAAATAAATAAAGAAGGAAGCAAGGAGTTATACTCCCTCTAAGCCTTGTATTTTTGTTTTTAATACTCTGAAAATGAGCCTGGTATTGTGGTGCACAACCATAATTCCAGTGCTCACAACTGAGGCAAAGGGATCACAAATTGAAGGTCATTCTGAGATACAAACTTGGGAAAAGAGAATGAAGTAATATCTCTTATTAAAAAGAAGCAACAATTTTTCCTTAGACACCCTGCACTTACTATCTCCAATCTCCACTCCTTACCTCTGTGTTTTCAACTCACACACTGATTGTGTTCACCCCTGTACTGCTCTGAACTTGACCCCATCAACATTGTGACTTTTGTGACTTCCTCATTTCCCTGCACCACCCTCCACCTCCACAAAAGGTAAAACCATCTTTTCTCTAATTTTTGAATATATTTCTTTTGTAAACCAATGAACACCTTTTGGCCTATGTCATAGTCAGATTTACATCACTGGGGTGAATCTCCATACCAGACAGTTTATAGGAAGAATAGAATTTATTGAAATTTACAGATCCAGGGAAAGTTCCATAATGTTGGAAGAAGCTGGTTCCTTTTCACAGGTCAATTCAGAGAGAAAAACCATCACTAGCAACACAAGCAAGTACACATCAGGAACCCATCTAGAACTCAGACTACTCTCTGCATACCTTTAGGCTGAAGTTTAAGATACGTCTCCAGTCATACCTTAGGGCTGGACCCTAGGATGTGACACCTCCTGTAGCCAGGGCATGGAAATCTAAAGAAGCTTTATCCTTCCAACATATAAAAGTACCGAGTAAACATTTCCAAGTGCTATAAGGAGAGACTGGAACAATGCAAACTTAATAGCTATCAAACATCTGCAGTGCAAGTCTGATATAACCAGTATCTGCCAGTCTCCAGGTTTTACAATTCTGCCCATCTAGGTTGGATGAATAGCCAGGAAAACTTCTATCCCAAGCCAATAGCTCTCTATGGCAGTCTTTGCATAGTTCTGGTATATTTAAACACCCTTGAGTCTCTACTGCAAACCATGTTTCAGCTTCCAGTGGTTTCACTGGCCTATCAGGGTCATCATCTGGTGGAACTATGTGCATCTCATGATGCACTCTACGAGTTTTTCATGCTTCTGACACCAATACCAGGTGTGCAGGACATAGCCATATTCTTAATTCAGGGATGAAATAAATTATTGCCTTGAAGAGCAAGTCCTTCCTTTACTACATTATTACCATTCAGTCTTTCCTCAGGTATCTTTGCAATTGTTTCAATGTAAAGTAGCTGGGCCATCTTCCTTCCAAATGCTAAAGTAGTTGACAACAGCAGCTTCAGTTACCTAAAACCATTCTCTGTTCCTGAATATTTTGAACTTGTTTGAATTTCTCCAATATTAAATGTTATATCTCCTAGTTCCATAACTTTAGCCAAGCATATAAGTCCACTACAAATTTCATTTTATCAAACTCTCTGGGCATGGTCAGCAGAATGCAGCCAGCCCTTATGTTAGTAGCCCAGTTCCAACAAAGTTCTTTGCCACTTTCTTTCCCCTTAGTAAGTTCGTAAGTACAGCCTCCAAATACACTTCTTTCTGCATTTAGCATTTTAAAATTGTTACCACAATAGTCCGTAAAACTTGGCTTACCACTCTGGAAGACATGTTCAGTTGCAAGCACCAGGGCCATGCCAATTCTTCCAAAACAAAAGTCCCAAAAGACCAAAATCCACATGGTAAGATTCATTGTATAGCAATAACCACTCTCTGGTACCAATTCTGTTATAGTCAGCTTTACATCAGCTTTACAACAGTTTATAGGAGAAACAGAATTTATTGAAGTCCACAAATACAGGGAACTTTCCATAATGGCAGAAGAAACTGCCCCCCTTTCACAGTGGGGACTTCTCTCTGAAGTATACGTTGCCTGTCTATGGTATTCTGACTTGGTTTCCACTACCAGGTATGACTTCTCTCCCACTGAGTGGGCCTCATGTCCAATCAGAGAACAGGTCACCCACAAAGGCTGTTTGCCACTATTGCACAAGTTTGTACTTCTTGTCTGTCCCCTGCTTATTCATGCTGTTTGTGACCATTTTCCTCCAGCAGCTCCCACAGTGTTTTCCAGCACTATGGGGGTTAGTCAGGAGGGAGCCATTTAGTTCTAGAGTGGTCATTTGATGTTCTGTGACTGTGGCCTGTGCTTTCTTCAGCAATAGGATCTTACCTTTCAGCTCTGGGAGGTAATCAAGTGTTTTGGCAATGGCCTACATTGCTTTGGGGAACTCATGCATCTCCCTGGCCAATAGCTCACTGTGGGGACACCCCAACTCTGGTCCTTGGAATTACCGACCACAGTCTGTAGCTTTAAGAAGATTAAGCTTTTTCTACCTTCTGTCCAGACCGCCCCCTCCCCTTTTATTGATGGTTATATCTTCTAGAATGCTAATCAGAATTAGGATTTCTATAGGACTGATTCATGTTATCTTAACTTGTGTGTTCCCTTCCCTCCCTCCCTACATCCTATCCCTCCAAGACCCACCCCCCTTGTCAGGTAACTCCTCTTCTTCTCTCTCCCTAGTTCTTCTCTTTACTGGTCAAATTCTAGTGTTTATACATATTTCTGTTGTTGATTATTGTTTTCACTCATCTCTAATTGATTCTAGTTAGGAAGCACAGATGGAGAAAACAAATGCAGCATTTCTCCCTCTGTGCCTGCGTGACCTCACTTAGAATGATTTCTTTCCAACTCCATCCATTGACCTGTAAATTGTACTGTTTCATTTTTTCATTGTGGCTGAGTAGAATTGCATTTTATGTATGTTACACACCTTAATTATCCATCCATCAGTTGATGGACATCTATGCTGATTCCAGTTGCTAGCTATTGTGAATGGAGCAGCCACAAAAAATGGCTAAGCAGTGTCTCTGTAGTAAAGAGCAGGCTTCCCTCAGAAAATATGGAATCTCACTTGGTCCAATGGCTCCATCAGGTGGTGATATCAAGGAATTTTTCTGAGCTGCCTTGAGGCCAGCTGTGGTTTCTGGAATGACTAGTGTTTGTTCCATGCCTTGATTGACAGAAGATCATGATTAGCAATCTTGAGTAGTATGAGCATCTCTTAGACAAAGTGTGTAGGAATTTGTGTTCCTGAGCTCAAAACAGAGAAGCCCCATGTGTGACTCCAGTCTGATATGTTAGAACTGCACTCAGAAGAAACACACCCTAACTCCCTTAACGTTCTTTATTGTCCCTCCTGGATTAATGGCATTTTCATCATGATGAAACATTTTCACACCAAGTGTGATACACAATTTCCTCAGTGGTCTGGAAAACTGAATGAATAGCCCATATATTGAGAAGTTAGATCTTAAAAGGGTAAAATTAGAGCAGTGGAAATAAGTCATAACGAAGTGAAACAGGTTATTCACTCTATCTTTATTTCAGAAGATCGTCCAAGGTGTGGTTTCTCTTTAACATAATGCTGAAGAAGCACCATGCCAAGAAATCACCCTACTCTCTTATGGCTTGAGAAGCCAGAGGACACAAAACAACACTCCCCTGTCACCTTGTTCCTTTTCCAATCACTGGCCTGAGTGTGCTAAGCCCATTGAGCTGCTAGCATCTTAATACTTACTTCCTGGAAGTCCTGCTTAAAACAGCCTATCTTTAATCTCTTTGAAAAAAAATCCCATAATTTTCTCCCCCTACTTTTCCCTTACCATTTATTTACATGTTAAGGAAATGCTGTCACAACTGTTATAATTATCTTGTGTTTTTGATTTGATTATATTCCAAGGTTATAATTTTCCAGGTAGTTATATTTGAATCTCAATCAAATGAAGATGTGTTTTGGCAAGAAGATGTCTTAGATGGGGCTGCAGAGTGCTACTGTGTCATTTTGAAAGACACCTGTCTCCAATGAAGAAGTTCAGAATTGTTTAGTAGCTTCAGATATTATCAATCCAATCCATTTATTGCAAAATTCCCTTTAGACTTTAACCCAGTGGTGTAAGAAGCCATTGATAGGTATTCCTTAAATCAGTTACTTCATTAAGCATTAAAAGTGATGATACCACAATTCTCTCATTTCTCCTTTATTGGTATTCATAACTATTTGCTTATCTTGGGCTACAAGTTGTGCAAAAAAGACTAAATATTCAAATATCTTCTTTTACTTCCTGATCTCCTTATGACTGTTGGTATGATAAAAACTCCTGACTGTGTGCAATGTATTGTTTTTAGAGTAACATCATTAATTTTCCAAATAGTTGATTTTTCTTCCGTTGCCAGGTAGAAAGAGGAAACAGCAGAGCCTTAATGAAAGAAAAAACCAGCATATTGCATCCATTAATGTGTAGTCATGATGATGAGGAAGGCGAGGAAGAAGGAGGAGGAGGAGAAGAAGAAGGCATCAAGATAGAAAGTTGGGAAAGAACAAGGGGTTATGTGGAAGGGATGTGGGGTGGGGAGAGAAAATAATGGGAGGAGATTTTGATCAAAGTATATACGAAAGCTGTCAACATATAAATTTTAAAATTTTTATTTATTTGAGAAAGAGAGAGAGAGAAAGAGAGAGAAGAGAGAGAGAGAGAGAGAGAGAGAGAGAGAGAGAATGGGTGCACCAGGGCCTTCAGACACTATAAATGAACTCCAGATAAATGTGCTACCTTTTGCATCTGGGTTACATGGGTCTTGGGGAATTAAACCTGGGACCTTTGGCTTCACAGGCAAATGTGTTAACTGGTAAGCCATCTCCCCAGCCCTGTCAACATATATATTTTAAAGCTACCAGAAAGGTGAGAGAAGGGCTGGAGAGATAGCTCAGTGGTTAAGGGCTTGCCTATAAAGCCTAATGACCTGGGTTCGAGTCCCCAGTGCCCCCCTAAAGTGGAGCATGCATCTGGAGTTATTTTGCAATGGCTAGAGGCCCTGGTGTGCCCATTCTATCTCTGTGAGTTTGAGGCTAGCCTGAGACTACATAGTAACTTCCAGGTCAGCCTGTGCTAGAGTGAGACACCACCTCAAAAACACGAAACAAGCAACAAAGGTAAGACAAAAGTGATATGCATATTTTCATGTAAGTAAAAGTATTTCAAGGAAGAAAAGTCACCAGGTCGGTGGAATGCTGCTGAGTGAGCAAGTAAGATAACATGAGGACTTGCAGTTGGTGACCATGGCTTTGAAGTGAGGATGGTGAACATGGTGGGATGTTTTAAAAGGCATATTCAGGGCTGGAGAGATGGCTTAGCAGTTAAGGCGCCTGCCTCCTAAGCCTAAGAACCCGGTTCCAATCTCCAGGTCCCACATTTAGCCAGATGCAAAGTGAAGCAAGGGCACAATGCTGCACTTGCCCACAAGGGGGCGCACGCATCTGGATTTTGTTCACAGCAGCTGAGAGACTGCTAGCAAGCCCATCTCTATCTGTCTCCCTCTCCCTCTCTCTGTCTGTCTCTCTTTAAAAATAAAAAATACAAAAGGCATATTCAGCTGTGCAAGTGCAAGCAGAAAGACTTCATCACCAAGCATTTTTTCTTCCATTTGTATTGAGCTACATGTATTGTGTGTGTGTATGACATAGGCATATTGGAGTGTGCTGCAAATAAAAATAGAAGACAATGCTTTGTCTTAGTTTTAAGAAATTAAAGCAAACAATTTTTTCTTGTGTTGAAAATAAACCGTGGTTGCATATTTTACATCCCTAGAAGTAGGTTAATTTTAGTTTTAAACCGTTATGATTTCACACTTTTTATTGAGAGAAAATATACATTTATCATTTTAGCCATTGTAGAGTATATAAAGTTCAGTGCCATTTCTTTCCTTTCTTTTTTTCCTTCCTTCCTTCTTTTCTTTCTTTCCTTTTATTGGCATTCACTTACTTATCATTCATGCTGGCATATCCAAATACAATTTGTTTTGTTGATTCCCAACCCCCCTTACTTCTCAAGCCCCGACTCCCTCCAGAAATGACACCCCCTCCCAGTACTTTCCACCCTTCTGTTCTTTATGTGTACTTTTGGCTACAGTTCTACCTTTATAGGTTTTTTTTCCCACATTTGTGTGTATAGATTGGTAGATGATAGATAGATGATAGATATTGATATTACAAGCCAGGGTACACATATCACAGATAGCATGCAGTTTGGTCTTTCCAAGTTTGAGTCACTTCACTTAATATGATTCCTTCTAGATCCATCCAATTTCCTACAAATTTCATAACTTCATTTTTATACATTGCTGAATAGAATTCCCATATGATGGCACAATCTTTTTGAAATTTGCTCTATAAAATTTGTTTTGCCTAAGTATCAAAGCCATGGCAATTTGTTCTTAGATTTCACTGTAGTTCCAATTTTCATGTAAGATTTCCACAAAAACTCAAAAATGTATGCAAAGCAAAAATAAAAATAAAAATAAAAAATAAAAAAGCAAAGCACTCTCCCCCATTGTGGCCTCCGCATACTTTTTGTCTGTACGTCCATTCCAATGATAGGCATAGACTATAAGGAAGCTTTCTGTGTCTTTTCTTTGGTGATAAGCTTAAAGCTCAGGCTCCTGAGTTATTTTTTGCAAGTGAAATGGGTGATAATCTGATAGCTAGATGATACCAGTGTCTCCTTAGATCATTTTCTCTGCTGTCAAGGCTTTAACATGAGATCATAGTTACATGACCAACACGATCTATCTTAATTTGTGTGTGAAACATCATGGACATGATATTCAATAATAATTTCCAATGATAAAAATATAACCGCCTTCATGCCCAACTGCAAATAAAGAAGAGTCCCAAGGAGGAACTTACCAGTCAGCTGGAACACCCCTGCGGTCTCTGGGAAGCCCAGCTCTTAATCTGCACACACATTGTGGACATTGGAACAGTGTTGAGATTGATATTTTTTAAAAAGCTATGGGAACTAGCCGGGCGTGGTGGCGCACGCCTTTAATCCCAGCACTCGGGAGGTAGAGGTAGGAGGATCGCTGAGAGTTCGAGGCCACCCTGAGACTATGTAGTTAATTCCAGGTCAGCCTGGACCAGAGTGAGACCCTACCTTGCAAAACAAACAAACAAACAAACAAAAAAAAAAAAAAAAAAAAAAAAAGCTATGGGAACTTTAAAAGTTGCACTGAATGCATTTTACATCTTGACGTAGTCCTGCGTCTTCTAGGGGAAGAATGTGCTGGTTTGAATCAGATGTCTCCCATAGACTCATTTGCTTTGGATACTTGGGCTTAGTTGATGTGAGCCTTGCTGAAGGAGGTGTGTTGCTGGGGGCAGACTTAGAGGTGTTATAGCTAGCTCTCCTTTGCCAGAGCTCAGCATCCTTTTGCTGCTATTTTCTACCTGTTGTGGTAAGATGTGGTGACCAACCTCTGTTTTATCATCCTGCCATGATAAAACATCCCCTCAAAACTGTAATAAACTCTTTCCTTCCATCAGATGATTTGATCTGATGCTTTGTGTGAGCAATAAGAAGGTAACTACAGCTTACAAGAAAGAAAGTAGAACAGATCATAGAAAAAGTTTAATAGGTAAAACTTCAATGCTATACAGGTGCTTATGTCATATGGTTTAAGATTTTTTGCATCATTTATACAGTATGGGCTTCCTCACATATACTTTATTATTTACATTTAGTTCTACATCCAATTTCACCCATCAAATATCATATTAGCATATTAAACCTCCACCCAGTGCTATGCATTTTAGTATTATGATTATAGTGATTCAGGATTCACTGCTTCTGGTCGGGTGTTTTTTCTTAGAAGCCCCAGACACAACATGGTAACCTTCTCTAAGCCCACAGCCAAAGCTACTAATGACCAAATGTTTCTGTAAGGTGCTCCCCGTCCACATAGCTCACAGCCCAAGCCACTAGTTAAGTGAGTGTTTCTGTGCTCAGGGACTGAGGAGAGGCAATCCAGCCAGAAACTAACTTCCATGCTTGTGGTCAGAAGCAGGGTGCCACATCCACTATTAACTGAGAGTACATGCGCAGGTGAGACCCTATAGAGATAAAGACTGGGGAAGTGGTTCCGAGATATAAACCAGAAAGAGATCAGTGACCATCCACTCAGGGGCCTCTCCCTATCCCATAGGGAGCTTTTGTTTACTTTCACTTTTACTCTAACTGCTTCACTCTGATTCTTTATTGTGTGTAGAGAAAGAAAAGGATCTGTGAATTCCTGACCCAAGGTGCCACCTCCACGTGCAACAAGATATGACAAAATGGGATGCTCAGCCTCTACTCTGCTGGCATGATGAAGTTTCCCCTTGAAATTGGAAGCCAAATAAACCCTTTATTTCCATAGCTGCTTTTAATCAGGTGTTTTGTTCCAGTATCCAGAAGGAAACTGCTACCTTGAAGTAGTTATCAGTGAAGTGATTACACACTAGATCAGAGTCTTCATGATCTAATTGTCTGTGGAAATGTCATGACTTGACTGACCCTTCTAGAGTTGTGCTTCATTAACCCCTTAAGTATTTCTTAATTCATTCAAGTTAACAATTGAAATCATGGACTTTCATTTAAGATGGCTGATTAGGAGGCACAACCTCACCCCAGCAAAAAAAAAAAAAAAAAAAAAAAAAAAAAAAAAAAAAAAAGGATAAAAGATACAAGACAACACATTAAGGGGAAGTATATAAGAAATTATTTGCCTTGGTGATTCCCTATCACAGAAGCTGGAGGGAGCAAAGAACACCCATCAATGACACAAACAGAGATGTTCCAAAGGTCTACAACCAGGAAACCACCGTATATGGGAATCCCCAACAGCTGGGAGCTGCAGTCTGGAATCCCAAGGCCCTGCATGGGAAGGCTTTCCATCAGCCTGGCCAGGCCTTGCCTCAAGCAGCATCAGCAGATCTACTGGGGAATCCCTGATGCCAAAAAGCAAAGAAGACAATCCAGAAGGGTACATGTGGAGAGCAACTGAGAACCAATGCTAGCTTCCAGAACAGTCCCCTGATCAGGTGTCACCCCAAAGTTCAAACTCTGCCACAGCCCACAAAAGAGATCCGAGCAGGTTCCCACCTCTGACACCGGGTAGTAAATGGAGTCCACCTTCCCCAGGGATGGAGTCTGTTCCCAAGGGAAGAGAATTTCCCTTCATAGGTGGAAGGAGACTGTTCCCAAGGAAGGAGAGTCCACTGTTAGCATGGATGGAGGCTGGGCATGGGTAGAGACTGGCTCCAAAGGAGGAAAGTCCAACTTCAGCCTGATGGAGCCTATTCCTACGGAAGAGAGTGCACTTTCCGCCTGGATGGAAATTGCTTCCAGGTGAGAGTCCACGTTCATCGCGGATGGTGACTTTTCCAAAGGGAAGAGAGTCCCCCCGCCATAGCTCCCTACGGAGCATAGTCCACCTTCAATATGGATGGAGATTGTTCCCAAGGGAGGAGAGTCTGTCTTTTGCATGGGTGGAGGCTGCTTCCCAAGGAGACTGTTCTGAAGGGAGGAGAGTCCACCCCTGTGTGGATGGAGACTGTTACAAAGAGAGGAGAGTCCACCTTCAACAAGAATACAGACTGTTCCCAGAGGAGGCGAGTCCACCTCCGTCACCATGGATACTGTTCCCATGGGAGGAGCATCCATCTTCAGCAGCAATGGAGACTGTTCCAATGGGAAGTGATACCACATTCAGCTTGGATGGAGGCTGTGCCCAAGTGAGGAGCCTCACCTCTCAGTATGGGTGTGGGATGTTCCCAAGGGAAGGGAGTCCTCATGCAGCATGGATGGAGGCTGTTCCCAGGGAGGAGAGCCCACGTTCAGCATAGATTGAGTCTGGTCCCAAGGGAAGAGTCTACCCCTCCATGGATTGACAATGTCCTCTGGGAAGGAGAGTTCATCTTTACCACGGAAGAAGACTTTCCCCAGGGAAGGAGACTCCACTCTCAGCATGGATGGAGAATAATCACAAGGGGGTAGAGTCCACCATCAGCAAGGATGCAGGCTGGTCTTCAGGACTAAGCATGGATAGAGTCTGTTCCCAAGGGACAAAAGTCCACCTTCAGCATAGATGGAGTCTGTTCCCATGGAGATAGTCCACCTTCTGCATGGATGGTGGCTGCTCCCAGGGAAGGAGAGTCCATTCTGAGCATGGATGGAGACTGTTACCAAGTCACTTTGCAGGGTGCTTGCTGGCAAAGAACGATGGCCAGGGGTTCAGTTTCCCTGTTCCTGCATAAAGCCAGATGAACAAATTGGCGGAGGTGTCTGGAGTTTGTTTGCAGTGGCAGGAGGCCTGGTGTGTGCCCATTCTCTGTCAGTCTATCTCTCTCCAATGAATAAATAAGTAAATTTTAAAAAAATGTTTATTGAGAGTTTAGTAAATGACAGTTTTTAATTTTTTTTGTATGCTTTTTCATTTGAGATGAGATTTCTTTCTGTTGTTCAGGCTGTTCTTTTTTTTTTTTTTTTTTTTTTTTTTTTAGTTTTTCGGTTTTTCGAGGTAGGGTCTCACTCTGGTCCAGGCTGACCTGGAATTAGCTATGTAGTCTCAGGATGGCCTTGAACTCACAGCTATCCTCCTACCTCTGCCTCCCGAGTGCTGGGATTAAAGGAGTGCGCCACCATACCGGCTTCGTTGAGGCTGTTCTTGAATGCCTATGTTTAAGCCATTATTCTGTCTAAGCTTCTTGAGTAAGTTGGATTTCAGGTGCATCACACTGTGCTTGGCTGGATTTATGTTGTTTTATTTTTTAAAAAAAAACTATATTTTTTTTTTTTGTTTTTTTTTGTTTTGTTTTTCAAGGTAGAGTCTCACTCTAGTTCAGGCTGACCTGGAATTTACTATGTAATCTCAGGGTGGCCTTGAACTCACGGATTCTCCTACCTCTGCCTCCCAAGTGCTGGGATTAAAGGTGTGCGCCACCATGCCCAGCAAAATACTATATTCTTTTATCCTCTCTCCCCCACCCCCATTCTACTGAAGACCCTCCTCAGTGGTGTTATTGGTTTTCCCTACAGGGTCCTGAGGGCCTCAGTCTCTGTAGCGGAGAAATGTGCCTTGGAATATTCCTACCCATTCTGTGGGTCTTACACTTTTTCCATCCTCTGCAATGTTCTCTGAGCCTTGGCAGGAGTGCTAGCTGTCTGATTTAGTGTTGAGTTCTCTGCTGACTCTGAATTTCAGCTTTTATGAGTTTTGAGTGACCACAGTGTCTGTCACCATCTCTCTGGAACTGGTTGTCAGGTTAGCGGTGGGAGCAGTACTTTTGTCACCGCTTCCTCAGCAATGTCTTCTGGATCATGGCAGATGTGCTAGAGATGACTCGTTTCATGGTAGGTAGCCAGCTCTCTTTTCTTGTTGTATTGGTGGGTCTTGGATCTCTGTAGTATTCTTTGTCATTTGTAAAACAAAACAGGTTGTTTAACCTCGAGAGAGCAACTTTGATTAAAGGGGATAGCCATAGTTATTTAAGAGACTTTTGGTGTGTGTGTGTGTGTGTGTGTGTGTGTGTGCCCACTTCATCTTAGACAAAGAGCGATTGAGGCTTCTCTGGAGTCTGAGTTTCCTATCTATGGGATTCTGACTTGGTTCCCAGTAACAGGTATGAGTTCTCTCTCACTGAGGAGGCTTCATGTTCAATCCAAGAACATTTGGTTATTTGCGTAGGCTGTGTGCCAGTATTGTACAAGTGTATACTTCTTGTCTGGCTGGTTGATTTGTATGTGGCAGGATCTCCTATTTATTCTCTCTGTTGTCTACCATTATTCCCCAGCAGCCCCCATAGCACTTTCTAAGCAACAGTGTGTCCCGTATTTTATAGATGATAAGGTGAAAACTTGGAGATGATAAATGATGGTAAACAAAAAATCTAGGAATTAAGGTTATCTGCCTGCTTTCAATGTCTTTCCTCCCTCCCTCTCTCTCTCTCTCTCTCTCTTTATTTCTATTTTGTTTTTATTTTCTGAGATAGGGTCTTACTCTAGGCCAGGCTAACCTGGAATTCACTATGTAGTCTCAGGGCATTCTCAAACTCACAACAGTACTCCTACCTCTGCCTCCTGTTATGCTGGTATTAAAGGCATGTGCCACCATGGGAGACAGAGAGAGAGAGACGAAGAGGAAGAGGAAGAGCAAGAGAATAAGCATGCTAGGTCCTCTATCTGTTCCAAATGAATTCCACGGGCATGTGCCACTTTGTGTATCTGTCTTTACATGGGTACTGAGGAATGGAACAAGGGTCCTTAGGCTTGCAGAAAAGCACCTTAACCATTGGGCAATCTCTCCAGCCCCAATATTTTTGCTCTTACTGGATTGTAACCAAGTCCTATAAACAGATGAATTTGAATAAAAGAGAAAACAAATAAAGAGTATAGGATTTAATAGTGTAATCTTGATTTTTAGTCCAGTACATTATACCAATTTATACAAAATCATATCCCTAATTTTAGGGTAGACTAAAGTTTCTTTATTTCATAAATACTATACCTGCTTATTTTTATGATGAATGAAAGGTAAGTATTTGGAAGAAAAATTAGGTCATTAATCATCAGATCTTAAATTTCAGATTTTTGGCTATTTTCCTTTGTGTTTGTATAATCCTAATCCTTTCAAAATTTCATTTGCTTTAGAGAGTATTGGTATTTAAAGGAGTTTAAAATAATCTTGTTTAAAAACTTTAGACTTTATGGGCTAGGGAGATGGCTTAGTGGTTAAGGCCCTTGCCTACAAAGCCAAAGGACCTAGGTTTGATTCCACACATAAGCCAGATGCATAAGGTGGCACATGCATCTGGAGTTTGTTTGCTGTGGCTGGAGGCCCTGACATGCCCTTGTCTCTCTCTTTCTCTCCTCACTCTCTCAAATAAATTAATAAAATAATTAAAAAAAAAAACCTTTAGACCTTACAACAGATATTTTGAGTATTTGCACTTTTTTTTTTCTTTTGAGGTAAGGTTTTGCTCTAGCCCAGGCTGACCTGGAATTCACTACTTAATTTCAGGGTGCCTTGAACTCATGGTGATCCTCCTACCTCTGCCTCCAGAGTACTGGGATTAAAGGTGTGTACCACCACTTTCTGGTGGAAACTTTGTTGTATTTTTCTAATAGATTATAACTTTGCATTTTAGAGTTTAGTTTAAGATTGGAAGTACTTGTAATATACTGTTCTTTGGAACCTCATGATAATAAAGGGGAAATCATAAGATAGAAGATAATATTTACATGTGAAACAGGACTCTATCTAGTGAAAGTCAAGGTTAAAAGAAATACAATAAAACCTTTCAGTAGTTTGAGAAGTTGTATTAATCTAAGTGCTTGGATTGTGAATTCTTAAGTTTATATAGGGTCAGAGAGAACTATAGGTAGAAATTTTAAACAGCTAGTTTTTGTGTGCTGAATCTGGCCTATAGATATATTTTGTTTGGCCTATGTGTGTGTTTTTGAAAAGTGTGAATTAATGGCAAGTATTTAACAGTGGATATTTTTTAAACAGTAGAATTCAGATTTCCACTTCTGGAAAACTGGAATATGTGACTATAGTGAACGTGCTTTCCTATAAGAAGCTGAGCTGAGCAGTTCTATATTTGGACCATGATTCCATTTGCCATTGCTCCAGCCATGGCTTAGTGGGCACTGAAGTTGTCTATGCCATTTACCATTTCACATCATGCAGTATCTTTTTAATTTCATCGGTAGTAATGACTTTGTATTCCTACCATAGTAGGAACATTCTTCCTGGATTTTCCCCATGGCCCTCCCTCCAGCTAGTATTTGGATATCTTTCTAGTGTTATAAAGGTCTCTAGTCCATAGCTCCCTGTAAAATGTACTATCTTTAATGGCAAGTGTTCAATTGACAACTTTCCTTGACAGACACAAATATTTTAAGGTAAGGGGCTTGCATTATGTTGTGTCTTCAAGAAATTCAATAGTGTCTGAGCTTTAAAAGTGCAAGCCTGCTGGCAACACTTGTGAAGCAGAGGAAAGAGCCGTAAGAAGTTGAAGCCAGACTAGGCTCCTCAGTGCGCACCACTCTCCCCACATAATGCTGAATGAGATCGGTGAGGTGAGCTATAAATGTTTACTTCAAAGTCTACTTTCTAGGGCTGGAGAGATGGCTTAGTGGTTAAGGCGCCTGCCTGCTAAGCCTAAGAATGCCCATTCTATTCTCCAGGTCCCACTTTTGGCCAGATGCGAAGTGAGGCGAGGGCACAATGCTGCACTTGCCCACCAGGGGGTGCGAGTAGTTTCTTCGTGCCTTCTTTGCTTGAAGTTTATTAAAGTACTTGGGTCTATGAGTTTATAGTTTTCAAATTTATAAATATTTCAGTCTTTCTTTTTGTCTTTTTTTTTTTTTTTTTTTGAAGTTAGGTCTCACTCTAACCTAAATAGACCTGGAACTCACTCTGTAGTCTCAGGCTGACCTTGAACCCACAGTGATCCTCCTACCTCAGCCTCCCAAGTGCTGTAATCAAAGCTGTGTGCCACCATGCCTGGTTAGGCTTCATTTCTTCAGATATTTTTCCATATTCCCTTCTTCTTTAAGAACTTTAGCTATATGTGTGCAAGTCAACTTAAGTTGCTCCACAAATCACTTATACTTGATTCTTTTTTCTTTCAAGGCAGAGTCTCACTCTAGCCCAGGCTGACCTGGAATTCACTCCTACCTCTGCCTACTGAGTGCTGGAATTAAAAGCATGTACCACCATGCCCAGCTTGATTTGTTTTTTAAATATTTATTTATTGATATTTTAGAATGACAGTGAGAGACAGACAGAGGGAGAGAGAATTGGTTAGCCAGGGCCTCAGCTACTGCAATCAACTGCCAGATGCTTTCACCACCTGGTGGTCATGTGCAACCTTGCACTTGCCTCACCTTTGTGCATCTGGTTTACGTGGGATCTAGAGAGAGATTGAACCTGAGTCCTTAGGCTTCACAGGCAAGTGCCTCAACCACTAAGCCATCTCTCCATCCCTGATTTATTTTTTAGTCTTTTTCCCCTTTACATTTTATTTTAATAGTTTCAGTCAGTCTTTAGGATTACTTATCATTTTGTGGTACTATCTAATCTGATATTAATGCTTTCCAAAATATTTCTCATTTTAGATATTTGTAATTTTTACTTCTGAAATTTGATTTCAATATTTTATATGTCTTCTTCAACCATTCACAATATCTTCAATTTTTCCTGTATATGGACAATAATAAATATCTATATTTTTGGTGTTTATAGGTTGGCTTTTATGACTAACTTTTCTTCTCTTTATCTGCTTTATGTGTCTGACAATTTTTGATTAGATAATATATACAGTTATTTTAATTTGTTATGTGCAGATATTTTTCTAAATTTCTACAAATATTCTTGAGCTTTGTTCTGGGACTCAGTCCCATGTTACATATGTATAGCTTAATCTTTTCTAGGTGGTGTGGGCACTTAAGTTATAGAAAGAAAGGAAACATCAGGTGTAGAGAGCTGCGAGGTGCCGCGCCTTAAAGATGGCGCTGGCTTCCGCCTTCCGCCTTCCCGATGGCGAGTGCTCTCCTGGATAATTAAGTCCTTATTTGGCTTGGGCCGTGATCTAGGCTTGCTTCTGCATATGTGGACCTATCTGCATTCACCACGTGGCTTACCAGGGTTGGCTGTTCAAAGGCTTCTTAAGCTTTGGGCGGGCTTGTCCCGGGGGGAGTGAGTCAGTCAGTCAGTCAGAAGATTGTTCAAGGTTCCTGAATACACTGCTTCAAGAAGAGTTCCTGTGAGCGTTGCGTCTTCCTTGCTGGTCGAGGCGGACGCGACAAATGGTGGCCCGTACGGGGAACTCAGAACTTGCAGGGCAGCTAGCTGGTAAGTTCCAGATAAGTGGACAAAAAGGGTAAAGGCAAGTTCTCCGGTAGAGAGACGATAAGGTCCCATAGCAAAATGGGCAATACATCTTCCAGTATTAGGGTTAAAAGGCGCCACAATAAGGTTTCCTTAGAGGAAACACAGTGAGAAGATTTCTTAAGAATGATAGCCGGCCAATTAATGTATATTTGTTCGTGTGTCTTATTAGTGTATAAAAGTTGGTTAACCTCATGTGGTGTATTTGTGTTGTAGTGTGTCTAGTCATATTACATAGGGCAAACGAGAATGATTCAAAAGCAGTTAAAAAAAAAAATTTAGAGGAGGTGAGAGAAGAGCGCTCGAGTAAAACATCTAAAAGAAAAGGTAAGGTTCCTGAATAAACTGTTGAAAGAAGAGTCCGAAGAGGGACTCAGAACTTTCTGCAGTCAGGGCAGTGCACTGGTAAGTTCCCAGGTAAGGTGGGAATCCGCGACAAAAGCGGGGATTTTGCTCCTCTCGGTAGAAAAAGAGGGAGCAGGAAAAGAATCTTTTGCAAGTGTAGCCATGGGCGCTTCTCACTCGCACCCAATTTTTTTGGCTCTGAATGAGCTGCTTCGTTCAAAAAACTTAAAGATAAAGGGGAGTACCCTGGAGAGGTTCCTGGAGGAATGTGATGCCATAGCCCCTTGGTTTGCGTGCTCTGGAAGTCTTACAATCCCTTCATGGGAAAAATTGGGCGAAGATCTTGATTTTGCAGCAGACCAAGGCACGCTTAAGGGCGGGGTAAGATCGATCTGGAGGTTAGTGAGGAACTGCCTCGAGGAAGAAAGGTCGGAACAGGCAAACAGTGAAAAAGAGGCAAAAACAAAGAACAACTTATATCCAACACTTGAGCTAGAAGATTCAGAGTCTACGGATTCTAAAGAAGGGCTGCAGGCTCTCATAAAACAAATGAAAAGATTAAAAAAAAAAGAGAGAGAGAGAGGGGGAATCCCGGGAAAAAAGCCAGGTGTGGTGGCTCAGGCCATCCCAGCACATGGGAGGCAGAGCAGGACTGCCACAAGTTCAAAGCCAGCCTGGTCTACATAGTGAGTTCCAGGGCAGCCAGGAAAAGCAGAGGCACTGAGACTGGTTTTAGGTTACTGGAGCTGCTACTGTCAACGCATTAGCAATCTTAAGGAAGGTGGAAGGAAGGTGTCCTGACTTGATTTACATTAAAACAATGGAGAGGATGCCTGAGGAAAGACTGTAAAAAATGCAAATTCTTGGAAAGAGCTGACTGGAGAAGGAACCTGCTTTTCAAGGCTATATTGAACTTGAACTGCAGAAGTTTGACATTTTACATCATATACGGTTATCAGTTTACGGGGCTAGGGACAGAATGTGGTGGTTTGATTCAGGTGTCCCCCATAAACTTCAAGTGTTCTGAATGCTAGGTTCCCAGCTGATGGCAATTTGGGAATTAACACCTCCTGGAGGCAGAGTATGGCAATTTGGGAATTAATACCTCCTGGAGGCAGAGTATTGTTGGGGGCGGGCTTATGGGTATAATAACCAGTTTCCCCTTGCCAGTGTTTTGACCAATGCTAGCCTCGCAGCCGCCGTGGCTCAGTTAACTCAAAATATATAAATTATACTAGGGCTGCAAATTTATCCAGATCTTTGTCTAGTTTTCTATTACAGAATTGGTCGCTTGAATTTGAAGATACCTTAAAAGAATTGAGGCTGGCTGTAGTTAATGTGAATTCTACCTGCATGGACCTCTCCTTTGCCTCTGGATTGTCATCTTGGCTGATCTCCGCTATGAATCATCTGAAGGAATGGGCGGGTTTGGGTGCTCTTTAGCAGGCCTTCTGTTACCGGTCTCTTTGGTTTGCTTGTGGTGTCTGTGTAAAATCAGGGTCACGCAATGACGGGATGCAGCTATGATCATTCAAGCCTTTACTGCCATAGAGGCTGCACAGTCCCCCTAAGTCTGGCTGGCTACAATTAAAAGTTAATCTTCTTCCTGCTCAGGTTGCAAGGCTAAGCACTGCACTCTGGGTTAGCCCTAGAAATCCAGAGAAGAGCATGTTTGATTGCATGCGGGTTGATGCCCCAGATCCCGCCTCTGAGAAAAAGGCATCAGGGTTGCAAAAATACGCATCATCAGAGATCAGACCTCTACTCTTACCTGTGGCTTGTTTTAAACAAAAAAGGGGGAACTGTAGAGAGCTGCGAGGTGCCGCGCCTTAAAGATGGCGCTGGCTTCCGCCTTCCACCTTCCCGATGGTGAGTGCTCTCCTGGATAAACAAGTCCTTATTTGGCTTGGGCCGTGATCTAGGCTTGCTTCCGCATATGTGGACCTATCTGCATTCACCACGTGGCTTACCAGGGTTGGCTGTTCAAAGGCTTCTTAAGCTTTGGGCGGGCTTGTCCCGGGGGGAGTGAGTCAGTCAGTGAGTGAGCAGTGAGTCTGTGGGTCAGTGAGTGGCAGGCAGTGAGTGAGGCAGTCAGTGGGGCAGTGAGTGAGTGAGTGAGTGAGTGAGTGAGTGAGGGAGTCAGTGAGTGAGTGAGTGAGTGAGTGAGTGAGTGAGTGAGTCAGTGAGTGAGTCAGTCAGTCAGTCAGAAGATTGTTCAAGGTTCCTGAATAAACTGCTTCAAGAAGAGTTCCTGTGAGCGTTGCGTCTTCCTTGCTGGTCGAGGCAGTCGCGACAATCAGGAAATAAAGCTGCTGAAGGAAACCAAGAGAAGAGCATTAAGAAATCAAGAAAGGGCTGGAGAGATGGCTTAGCGGTTAAGGCACCTGCCTGCTAAGTCCAAATGCTGTGAGGATTGTGTGGTCTCTAGTCCACGTGCAGTGAAGATGGTGGTCTCTAGTCCACGTGCTGTGAGGATGGTGGTCTCTAGTCCACGTGCAGTGAGGATGGTGGTCTCTAGTCCACGTGCTGTGAGGATGGTGGTCTCTAGTCCACATGCAGTGAGGATGGTGGTCTCTAGTCCACGTGCTGTGAGGATGGTGGTCTGTAGTCCACGTGCAGTGAGGATGGTGGTCTGTAGTCCACGTGCAGTGAGGTTGGTGGTCTCTAGTCCACGTGCTGTGAGGTTGGTGGTCTGTAGTCCACAAGCAGTGAGGATGGTGGTCTGTAGTCCACATGCTGTGAGGATGGTGGTCTGTAGTCCACGTGCAGTGAGGATGGTGGTCTCTAGTCCACATGCTGTGAGGATGGTGGTCTCTAGTCCACATGCTGTGAGGATGGTGGTCTGTAGTCCACGTGCAGTGAGGATGGTGGTCTGTAGTCCACGTGCAGTGAGGTTGGTGGTCTCTAGTCCACGTGCTGTGAGGTTGGTGGTCTCTAATCCACGTGCTGTGAGGTTGGTGGTCTGTAGTCCACATGCAGTGAGGATGGTGGTCTCTAGTCCACATGCTGTGAGGATGGTGGTCTGTAGTCCACGTGCAGTGAGGATGGTGGTCTCTAGTCCACATGCTGTGAGGATGGTGGTCTCTAGTCCACGTGCAGTGAGGATGGTGGTCTCTAGTCCACGTGCTGTGAGGTTGGTGGCCTCTATTCAACAAGCTGTGAGGATGGTGGTCTGTAGTCCACATGCTGTGAGGTTGGTGGCCTCTGTTCCACAAGCTGTGAGGATGGTGGTCTGTAGTCCACATGCTGTGGAAAGGCAGTAAAGGCATATCAAGGGAGAAGAAATATCAGTTGTCTGCTATGTTTCCCAGGTGCACCCTGTGGATGAAGATGAAGGTGAAAATAAGTGGCTGTACAATTAGAGTGTGTGGTAGTTTGAATAGATGCCCCCAATATATTCAGTGTTTTATTAGTTTGTAGTTTGCTTCTGCAGCCATCTGGCTGGGTGGATCTTAAGGTGTGGTGGTGGGTTTGAGATTCCATTGTAAAGATATGCAAAGTGTGCCTAGCTGGAGATCCTGAAGTGTGCTGTGCTGTGTGGCTGGTGGCTTTTCTCTCTCTTGCCTGGTCCTGTAAGAGCAGGCCAGTTTCTCCTGCCATTATCAAACTTCCCCTGGATCTGTAAGCTTCAATAAATAAATCGCTTCCTCCATAACTGTGCCTGGTCTGGAAGTTCATCTCAGCGAATCTGAAGCTGACTGCTACAGAGTGCTTTCCTAATAAGTGCTTTGTTGTTCTTGGTAATGGTTCCCTTTTATAAGATAATATTCATGTTACGTTAGTGTTCTACTTTCTGACATGTGCTGTTTACAATCAACTCATTCATAGTACATTACAAAGGTTAAATGACAAATATGTGTTCTACTAAAAATATAAATGATAAATCCATCATACGAAATTGCAAACTGAATGTTGGAGAACTGTAGGATTACAGATTTTTGAGAATATATCTGGCCTAGAGAAGCAAACTAGAACAGCTGTCATAGACTAGCTCTGTGTATGCTCACTTATAGAAAACAGAAAGGTGAATATTGTTATGAATGATAATAATGTTTTACTTTATATTAAGAATTTTCTGGGGAAATTTCCATATTGACAAAGAAACAAAAACCAGTTATTTGGCAATACAATGTGACTTTTATTTGTTATATTGTGATAAGGACAAAAGTGAGAAGAATTTTTTTTTAATAAGCCCATCATAGTGACTTGAAAATCAGAAATAGTTTTCTAAATTAATTGAGAAAGAGCCATGTGTTAATATTTGTGTGTTGATACATGTGATTTATGAAACTTTGCTCTTATGGCCAGAAGCTTAGAGCCTTGAAATTAAAAAATGACATTAGTAATCCAAACAAATGAACACAAAATTTCCATTTTTCTTAACAGTTCTATCCAACTTGCAGTTTTGGGAAAAAATAACTTTAGTCAGTTTTGGCAAGTCCTGATTAAATATTTGAATCTGCTTTTTGTGCACATGGAACACATTTTTTTCATTGTATTAACCACATAATAAATAAATGAATACCCCAGTTACTTAATTTTCTTAGTGTAACTAAAAAGCTATTAACTGTGTGAAAGTATGTAGAAATGCAGAAGTAATGGGGAATTTTGCTGAAGTACTGTGCCACAAAAATTCAAAATTCCTGTATCATATCAATAGATTTTTTTCTACTGAATTTAACTGAATAATTCTAACAGTATTTCCTATCTGGGCACATAAAATGTTTGGTATACAAATAAATTTTGGATTCTTTTAGTTCCTTGAACTGTTTGTTCATATATTTCTTTAGTTCTTGGTCTAATACTTTTGTTTAATTGTCTTTTTTGATATGAGCAGTTTTAAATAATATTGAGAGAATCAATCTTTGTCAGTTCTTTTTCATTCATTACCATATATATATAGAGATAGATGTAGGGCTTCGCTTTAACTCAGGCTGACCTGGAATTTACTATGTAGTCTCCGGGCAGCCTCATACTCACAGCAGTCCTCCTACCTCTACCTCCCAAGTGCTGGTTTTAAAGGTGTGAGCCACCACTCCTGGATTTCCTTTATATTTTATATTCACTTCAGAGATTTTCATTTATATTTTATTTTAAAAGGGATTGTAAACTTTATGTTAAGTAGATTAGTTTCAATTTAAATAATTATGCAAAATAATGTGTTATTGTCTGAGTTTTAGTGCAATGTCACATCTCAGTTATTTTTCTTTTCTTTTTAATGTATTTTATAGGGGCTTTTTGGTAGGCACATATCTAAAGAAATGAAAAATATGTCTTTGATAGCTATCTGAGGATAAACAGAGTCTAAAAGTCTGCAATTACCATTGTAAAGTGGGAGCTTTAGGTAATATTTTCAACAGTAATGGCATTCAAATTTTCTGCCTTCTATACACATATAATTTTGTATAAGATTAAAAATGTGATGGATGGTTATTTGGAAGATTGCTATTCATTTTTGTGATATAACAAACAAAATAAGGGATACAAAAATTAAATCATGTAAGCACAGGTAATATAAGTTCTAAAATTACACTGATAATGACAACATCCTCAAGAGCTTTAAACAAATTTGCATGTAACACTAAGCAGGAACCTCCAATAATGATTTTTCCTATATGCTCTCTATGAAACTCAGAGAACTATTAGGGCCTCAGTGATTGGAGAAATAATTAAAATTAGATATTTTAATTTCATTGGTAACTAGTAGTGGAAGGTCACCTATGTTTTATATATGCCTTTTCTGAAGTAAGTAAAGAAATGTACTTCCTATTTCAGGATAAGAATTGGAAAATTTAATCTAATATTAGGTATATGACCAAATAGATGATTAAAGTTTTCCATGGAATAGAAATGAAAATAATTTAGTATGGCAATTCTAATCTTGGCACAAGCTTTTGAAGTATGAAGAAATTTGCTTGAATCAGAAGAGTGGGGAGTATCCCAATTAAAAATCAAAATCATATTAAGAAGCTCAAAGAAGTTTATATTATATATTTCAGGAAACCTTTCATTTTGTGTCTATATATTCTACAAATTTATTCTGCATTGGACCAAAGCAGAGATATATTTCCTATGAAAAGAAGGAAGTTGATGCTTTAAAGTTGTTCAGACTTAAACAAGGAAGTTTAAATTTGCTTGAAAATAAAAACCATATCAGCTTTCTTTTCATTACAGAAAATAATATTTAAAATAGTTTATGCTTACAGAAGTGGTCAAAATTATGCAGTGAAAAATATGGTAAATGCATTACGTTGATTATCAGAATCAAAAAAATGTCTGTTTTGATGTTTTTGATGTTTGTGGTCTTTCCAGTTTTTGTTTTGTAATTTTTTATGAGAGAGAGACTAAGAAAGAGAGAGAGAGAGAGAGTGTGTGTGTGTGTGTGTGTGAGAGAGAGAGAGAGAGAGAATTAACATGCCATGGCCTCCAGCCACTGCAACAGAACTCCAGACACTTTCGCCACCTTGTGCAAATGTGTGACCCTGTGCTTGAGTCTACCTTGTACATTATAAATGGAGAGTCAAACTTGGGCCTTTAGGCTTCACAGGCAAGCGCCTTAACCACTAAGCCAACTGTTCAGCCCATTTCCAGTTTTTTTAATCTATAATTTGTTATTCCTTATTCTAAACCAATGAGCAATTGTGCAAAAGATGTACTTGTTACTTTCGTTTTCTTAATAAGAACCCATCTTCATATTCGAACACTTTTAAGCCTTCCAGGACCCTCTGCCAAAAGAAGTCTCTGCTGTTAGTTGATAGATTTGACAATTAAATAATTCCCAAAGTCAAATTCTTTCCTGTCTTTACCCCTTCCTATTACACTGGAAAAAGTGTCCTTTTTGCTGCCAGGGAAAATACCACATGTGCACTAGATGCAGTAAAATATCTTACTTTGCATGGATTTCACAACTTTGGTAATGCCTTCTCCATCCAGGTATTTATTTATGTGAATGTTGGTGTGGTTTGGAGCATGTACATGTGTGTGTGCCTGCTTGTGGAGGCCAGAGGTAGAACCTGAAGCAGGCCTATTCAGCTAGTCTAGCTAGCCAGCTTGCCCCAGGGATCCCCTGTTTCTGTATCATGAGTGGTGGGATTGCAGTGAGGCCACCATGTCCACCCAACATTTCCATGTGTTCTAGGGATCTTGTCCTCACACTTGTGGCAAACACTTTATCCATTAAGCTACCTCTCTGGCTTTTAATTTTTTTTTCAGTAGTTGAATTATAAGGGGTTTATTTTTATAATATAGTCCATGATGAGTTGTTTTATAATAGTCTCTTTTATTTATGATATCACCATGAAACATAGACCACTTTTTAAGAAAAAACCCATTTTTACATTGCAGCTTAAGTTAATTTTTTTGCACATGCAAATAGTATGTGTGGTGTGATGAATGTGGTGTATACGTGAGTATATACTGATGTGGCTCCTTGTGTGCTTGCCTGCAGTGGCTGGAGGAGAATGTCAGATGTTCCCTCTGCATCACACCTCTGCCTATTTTCCCTTGAGATGGAATCTCTTACTGATTCTGGAGCTTATATTAGGAAGCCCCAGTGATTCTCTGGTCTCTGCTTCCCACAGGACTGAAGTTAGAAGCATGTGTGGCCACATCCAACTGTTTATATGAGTTCTGGAGGTTCAAGCGCAGGTGGTCTCAGGCTCCTTCAGGCTCTCATGCTTGTTCAGGAAGCACTCTTGACTACTGAGCCATCTCTCCAGCCCTGCAGTTTCAGTTTTATGTACTCTTTCTCCTAGTAGATATGTTTGTTTGTTTTCAGAGATGAGATTTTTTTTCTCCTAAGGTTCTTTACCTTTTCATGATCTTAATTTTACTTTTCAATTGTTTATATTTTAAGGACATTTTCAAGAATGAAAACACAAAATTTAGAGAAACTAGATTTTTTCAAAAAAAAAAAAAAAAAAAGACTTTGAGTAAGGGGTAGCTCAGCAATCTAAGCACATTCTTAACAAGAGTGAGGTCCTGGGTTCAATCACACCACTAAAAAACAAGCAGCAAACAAAAAACATGGAGCTCTTCATGAAGTTTTAAGTATAGGGATAATTTCTCTATTTTGAAACTTGTGTTAAGAATATTTGTTGAGGGGCTGAGGAGATTGCTCAGTGGCTAAAGACACATGCTTGCAAAGGCTGCCACCCTGGTTCCATTCCTCATCACCATGTAAAACAGGGTACAAAATAGTGCATGCATATGAAAATACAACATTCCTATGGGATATCATGGGAGATAGAACCTGGAAAACGTAAACCTCACAGCCACCATTCGGGAGTTTCTTTGATATTTGGCACTTTGCAGCAGCAAGAGACCCTGCCTTAAAGAAGATTCAGCACTGGTACCCCAAAGTTATCTTCTGACCACATGTGTGTGGACGCACGGGCGCACGCACCTACACACAGCAATTAAAAATTTAAAAAGAATGTTCATTGATAATACTTGATCTTTAAATATTCTTGTTTTTTTTCTAAATTAATTAATTAATTTATTATCTGTAAATCTATGTGGTAGTTTGGCTTTATGTCCCCCATAGACTCAGGGGTTTTATTAAAGCTTGTGACTTAGATCTCTAGCCACCTAGCTGGAGCAGGTGTCACAGGAGGCAGGTGGATCCTGGGGTACAGACCTAAGGTGTGTGGAGGGCAGATCTGATTCTAGCCCAAAGGCATGCAGAAGAGTCAGCTCTGCCTGGGTGCCTGCTGGTTGTTGCTGGTTTTGTGTTTGCTGCTTTGGGTTTTGCTGGTTGTTCGGTTATTTCTCTCTTCTTGGATGTATGGAAGCAGCTTCTTCTGCCACTGATGGAATGCCTCCCCCACCCCGGATCTCTTACCTTGAACTAAATCCCTTTCTCCCCTAAATTGTACCTGGTTTGGATGTTCATCCTAGCAAAACGGAAACATACTGCAACAAAATTTGGTACCAGAGAAATGGATAATGTTGCTGCAAGATGAATCTGACCATGTGGACTTTGGTCTCGTGTAACTTTTGTGCTGGAGGAATGGGACAGAACTTGATACTTGCAAATGAAGACACCTTTCAAGTTTTATGGGCTATTTTGGTGTGAGTTTAAAAATTGTAAATGAAGAGAGAAAGATATTTGGAGGCTTTGGCAATGAACTTTCAAAGGGGATATTGTTGGGATTGGGCTATTGGCATAAAGGATGGCTGCATCTTCTGCCCATGCCCATAGAGTTTAAGCAAGGTTGGGTTTGAAAGTAATGGACTTATGTGTCTGTGGGAAGATATAGAACTAAAAGATATAAGACTTAAAGCTGGAAATATTCAAACACATTTAAAATTACAGACACAGATTTTAGGTTACTGAAGCTTCTGAAGGTCAACTACTTACTTTGAATCAGTGGAAGGAGGCCTGAGGCAATACCACCCAGAAAAAAAATGGTAGCAATGAAAGGAGATGACTTGAAAGGAAGGAACCTGCTCTTCAAGATCACCATTTATTTCCCCTCTGGTTTAACATGGTTTTATCCCTACACCCTTGGTGTTGTTTTGGGAAGCATGAAACATAAATGGAAGGGCAGGGAGATAACTTAGGAGTTAAGGCCCTTGCCTTAGCCTCCTGTGGGCTGAGTCTCCAGATGTGTGCCACCATACCTGGCTCAAATGTTTCTTTTCTTTTACTATTAGTCAGAGAGTTTGTAAGAATATTATCTTACCTGTATCTCTCTTAATATGAGTAAAATATTTATTTTTATTCAAAATAAAACTAATTTGGTGGCATTTAATTCTTATAATAACATGCTAGGATGATAAATATCTATAGTATTCTTAAGGTTCTAGGTACACATTTCCTTGCTAGACTTTTTGGATGCATTTCAACATACTCATTAATAGCTGTAGTCTGGAAGAGACTGCCTGAGTTTGAATCTCTGCCATCCCACTCATTAATTATTGAATTTAGGTATATCACTTAACCTGCCTGTACTTCTCTTCCTCATCTATAAAATGTCAGTAATAATCATATTCTTGGGCTTGGTTAATATGCAAATAGGTGATTCTTCTAGTGTGTAGCATGACTTTGCCCATTTTTTTTTCCCTTTGCTTTTCTTTTGTGGTGTAGATCAAACCCAGGGTTTCAAGGATGTTAGACAAGGGCTTTACAGCAGAGCTGTAACCTAAGCTTCTTAGTCTATTTTGTGCTGTTTTAACAGACTACCAAAGGCTGAATAATTTATAAAGATCATTAATTTATGTTCTAGAGGCTGTGACATCCCTGGTCAAGGGACTCACATCTGGTAATGGCCTTCTTGTTGCATCATCCAGAACAGAAAGTTGAAGGACAAAAGAACATAAGAGAGGTTTAAGAAAGAGAGCATCAGAAGAGAGAGAAAGAGAATAAAGAAGGAGGAGGAGGAGAGGAGATTACGAGGGGAGAGTTTACTTTATAATAAACCTACTGTAAAGATAATTGACCAGCTACCTCATTAACTGTGGGTCTTTACCGTTACCATAACCATTGCTATTCCCAGGCTTGTTGGCCACCGACAACCCGGGCGAGGAAGGGAGGAGTTGGGAGGGAAGCAGCAGGGTCCTTCCTGGAGTGGCAGGTGAGTGAGACAACGAACATGATGGGTGATGAACACCCGGAAGACAGTCTGATGGACAGCACACATTTATTCAAAAAGGGAGTGGGTTTATAAACACTTGGGGAAGGTTGAGATGGCACATACAGACTATATGGCAAATGGATGCATAGTTTATGGGCTATTATCTAGGTAGAGGAAGAACTAGTAACTTCAAAGCGATGGGGGAAGGATAAGGGAATGGGAAGGGTGGAAGAGGAGATTAACAGAAGGCTGTGACTTCAAAACTGTGGGTTAGGGGTGAGAAGACTACATGACTTCAGCCACATAAGGGTCTCTTGGGCAGCTAGCCACAAGGTCAGGAACTGTGGGGGGCAAAGTCTGACTTATGGAATGGTCAGAGCCTTTTGGGGCCCGGGGGGAGGGCCTTGCCATTTCTGCCTACTCTGGGCGATGATAACACACTACAACATACAACATAGGAAAGGCCAGTCACCGTGGCCAGGGACTCCCTGATGATAGGGCCAGCTGCAACCCCACAACCCAGGGTCCCTGGCCATGTCCAACAGTTCAGGCCAGTCTCCTCACAGTTCCAGCCTGTTTCTAGCAAGGCCCAACAATTAACATCATTAATCCATGCATGATTACATTTTATATTAAGGGTCACCTATCTACATTGTTGCATTTGGGAATTATGTTTCAATTTAACTATTATGGAGCATACAGCCAAACTATAACTAGTACATAGTAAATATGCAGTATGTTACTATGATGGTGATACAAGAAAAATAACTTGGGAACATTTGCTTCTCAGTGGGGGATAGTAATTAGTTTCTGACTTTGTCTATTAAGGGTGCTATAATTAAATACTTTAGATTTGACTATTAATTTATTTTGCACTGGGGACAGGATGTTGTATATTCCAGGCACATGCTCCACCAATGGAACTGTATCCTCAGCTTATAGAATGAGTCATTTATGAAAAGATTTTTATTGTATATGGTTCTTGAGGTGGCATAGTGCAAGGTTAATGTGTTCTGGTCATTGGTAAGGGCTCACTGCCATCTTCATTGATGGTAGCTTTTCATTGTCTTCTTACATAGTAGGAGGGGCAAATCAAAACTTCCAGTTTCTCTTAAAAAAGCAGTAATGCCATTACATATACAACTCTCAACAGCCTTTATATCTCATTTCTTTTAATACCAGTGCATTAAAGATTGTTTCAGCATCTGGTTTATGGAGATCATAAACCTTCAGATTTAGTAGCTTTATTTCCTTCTGGGAAGCTTTGAATGTTTTTGGAACTTTTATATCTGTTACATATTATTTTGTTGGTCATACAGCCAGATGCAACATAGCCCATCAAGAATATGATTATGTAAAAAAATTATTGAAGACAGTGAGCATAAAAATATGTCTTTCAGGCTCATTTTATAGAAAATTATGTATAATGTTTAGATTTAAAGATGGATTGTGACATATCCACTTTGAAATATTTTTTAACAAATATATTTTTAAATATTTTATTTTTATTTATTTATTTAGATAGAGAGGTGGGTGAGAGAGAAGGGGAGAGAATGGGTGTGCCAGGGTCTCCCTTGAGGGTTCTCACTGTAGCTCAAGCTGACATGGATTCACTATGTAGTCTCAGGCTGGCCTCAAACTCATGGAGATCCTCTTACCTCTGCTTCCTGAATGGTGATATTAAAGGTGTGTGCCACCATACCCAGTCCTTTTAACTTTTTTTATTTTTATTTTTGGAGAGAGACACAGACAGAGACAGACAGAGAGGGAGAGGAAGACAAAGAGAGATGGGTGCGCCAACGTCCTATATATGGTGCTGTTTCTCCTCTAGCCCGGATTCACAGGTCCAGAAATCAAGGGGTGGAAATTGAAATGGGACCACTTACCATCACCCCAAGTGACCCATTAGCCAAATTTTTGCTCCCTTTTCCAGAAACCTTATACTCTGCTGGCCTAGAAGTCTTGGTTCCAGAGGGGAGAGTGCTTTCACCAGGTGGCACAAAGAACATTACATTGAACTGGAAGCTGAGATTTCCCCCTGGCCACTTTGGGATCCTGATGCCCTTGAGTGCACAGGCTGAGAAAGGAGTTACAATGTTAGCAGGGGTGATTGGTCCAGACTACCAGGGGGAAATTGGACTCCTCCTCCACAATGGAGGTAAGGAAGAGCATGTCTGGAGTGCTGGAGATTCTCTAGGGCATCTCTTGGTGTTACCATGCCCTGTTATCAAAGTCAATGGACAACTACAACAACCCAATCAAGACTGTGATAAGTGGCCCAGATCCTTCAGGAATGAAGGTATGGGTCACCCCTCCAGGTAAAGAACCAAGACCTGCTGAGGTGCTTGCTGAAGGTGGAGGAAATACTGAATGGGTAGTAGAAGAAGGCAGTAACAAATACCAGCTAAGGCCACGGGACCAGTTACAAAAATGTGGACTGTAATTGCTATGAGTGTTCCTGTCTTACCTTGTTAAGAGTGTTTGTACATATGTACACCAATATTAAGAAGTTTTGTTCTTCCTCTATTTCTCTATTAGGTAACTAATCCTGATTAAGATCATATTGCTAGTTAACCACTGTTGAATTTATATTTGACTTCTTATATTAGAGAGTAAGCATTCCTCAAGGAACCTTGCTTTGTGTTGGGGTGGGGGAAGATTGTGAGTTTCCGGTTGTACGAGGGATAGTTATATCATGTTAGGCGGAATTATGACCTTGTTACTGTCTTCATTTGGAAATTAGGTATGATGTAAGGAGATATGGTTTTGTGTCAAGTTGACAAGGGGTGGACTTGTGATAGTTAAGTTTGTGTCAACTTGATCTGTTTATGAATCCACAGACATTCCTCATAAGTGTGTCTTTGAGGTTGCTTATAGGAAGGATTAACTAAAGGAGGAATCCTTCCCCCTATTGAGCCCTTCCTCCAGAGTGGGCAGCCCCTCTTGGAGGTGCGGGGGGGGGGGGCTTTACCTAAAGAAGCTCTGGGAAGGAAAGTATCCCCTCCCCCACCTGGCTGCTGCTGTTGCTTGCTGTTCGCTGCTTGCTGCTTTCCAGTGTGGACTGAAGACCAGCATGGCCTGAAAAGCAGTCTCTCCAGTATGCCTCCAGGCCTTCAGTGCTGGATTGGGACTGCTGAGGCATCCAGCCTCATAGACTGAGCAGCTATCGGGTTCCTTGACTCTCTGGCCTGCAACCTGCTATTGCTGGACTGTCATAAGCTAATCCAATAAATTCCCTTTTAATACAATTAATTCTGTCAGTTCTGTTCCTCTAGAGAACCCTAACTTAATGCGCCCCCTCATTGAAATTAGGCCATTGTGAGACAATGAGTTCCTTACTGCAAGTGGCTGCTGCAGAAAGTGCTTACTCCACTAGAGGGCAGGGCTCACCTTTGCATTTCCATCCATGTGGGAACCCCAGGCTCCTCATTGTTGCTTTCTCTCATAGAACTCTATTAGGCGATTAATTTCACAAGAGACTCTTTTAATTAAAAATAGTCAAGATTACTATAACTCCCATAAGCTAATATTTAATTTGGATATTTAGGGAAGAGTTCTTTGACTTTCCTTCTGTATTTTCCAAGAAAGCCTAGAGCTTGAGTGGTACTCCAAATTCAGCTATAACTCAGTTCTACTTTCTGAAAAATATTTTTTTCTTTTCCCTTAAAAATCTATTTGACTTAAGATTTCCAAGTCACTAGACATGCTATGAAACAAAATAAAATATACTCTAAAAGTCTACCCAAATCCACGACAAGCCATCTGTCTTCTTTAGCTTCACTTTTCTATTTTCCATACAATCTTAAGTTTCAGATTATTCCACTTGTGCCACTGTAGTTATCTTCTCTTTCTCTTCTTCTCTCTTTTTTTTAAAAATTTTACAAAACAGCCTTGATAAGAGAAATATAGTATTTTCCCTCCCCTCAAGCCTTAAAAACAAATTGAAAATATGCTACGGTGACAGGCAGAATTCTATCAGTCCTGAAGATTGCTGTCTCTTGGAGTCTGTCAAACACTAACTAGTTATTGCTGTGAAGGGATTTTACAGATGGATTAAGATTTTAAAATAGTTAATATTTTAAAAATAGTTTAATTTATTTATTTATGAGCAGAGACAGAGAATGGGTGTGCCAGTGCTTCTAGCCATTGCAAACAAACCCCGGACACATGAATCACCATGTCCATCTGGCTTACGTGAGTACTGGGGAATCAATCCTGGGTCCTTAAGCTTCTCAGGCAAGTGCTCTAATGGCTAAGCCATCTTTCCAGCCCCGAAATAGATAATCTTAAAATAGGTGAGATGTGGATATGACAAGAACCATTTAAATGTGTATCTATAAATCAGTGACAGAAGCTTGACACAGGAAATGTTAGAGGGATTAGAAAGGACCTTCCCTGATGGTTGTGAGATGTGACAATGACCTGAGAGTGGGCTCTAGGACCTGAAAATGGTCCCTTGTTGACAGCCATTAAGAAAATCAGCACCTCAGTCCTACAACCACAAAACTGTAAATTCTTCCCACTCCAGTTAAGCTTGGAAATGGACCTAAGCACCAGGTGAGAAGAGGCCCAGGATGCCTTTTTCTAGTTTTCAGGTGCCCTAAACAGAGAAAGGATTTAAGGTACCTCTGCATTTTTGACTTATATAACCATAAGATAATAATTAGGTGCTATTTTAAGGCTCTACATTTGTTGTAATACAGGAATAGAAAATCAGCATAAGGTAATATTATGTATAAAGAGTTGTTTGGCAAAGCAGAATATGTTAGATGAAGAGATATGAAACACTCATATTCAACACTTGGGAATGAGCAGTGCTCTGCAGTGGTTTGCCAGTCACCATATTCCCTTTGCCTGATCACATTTGTTATTGCTGGTCTTCATGCCCAGCTCCACAGTTAGCTCAAGATATGTAAAGTATACGATTCTAGTAAGATAGGGCGTGAGACCACAGGTCATCCAGTCAGAATCCCTCAGGGGCATTTTGGTGAGAATGCTAGGGTATGTACCCCCTCTTCTGAGCTTGGTGATGTGAATGCTGAGATGTATATGTATTGAAGATTCATGGAGAGCCTGGAATTTCTCAGAGGCTGCTCAGTTATACTAGAGGGAGTGATGGTAGGAAATGGATCCTAGTTTCCTTTCAGTCCTGGATTAAGCTCTGTGTGAATATCAGTGTACTCCCTGACCATTTATTTGAGCCAATACATCTTCCTTTTTAAAAAAAAACATTTGATTAAACCTCTCTACATTGAATTTCCTGTTTCTTACAAGTAAAATAAAACATCAAACTGATAGAAAGTCTCTGACTCTCATGATGGCTTCAACTTTCAACAATAGAAAAGATCCAGGATAGTAAACTTAGACCATCGGAATTTATTTTCTTTAATTTGTGCTTAGGGTTTTGACTCAAGAGATAGCAATTGGGGAAATAATTATGATACATTTTGTAATATTTGTTTTTTGGTGTGTGTGGAATGTGTGATATGCATGTATGATGGATGCATGTTTTTGTGCATATGTGTGTGCTCTGTGTGCACAAATTAGAAGCCAGAGGGCAAGTATCTTCTCCAATTACCCATCTGTTTTACTTCATTGGCATGAGTCTTTCACTAAGCTTAGAATTGCCTTTTTTTTTTTTTTTGATTGGATGACAAGTGATTCTCCTGTCTCTACCCCCTTAGCACTGGGGTTACAAGCATGCATCACCACTCCCTGCCTTTTATGTGTGTGCTGGGATTTGAACTCAGGACCTCATGCTTGAGTAGCAAGTGTCCTTACCCACTGAGGTATCTCCCCAGCCCTCATAAATGTTATGAAAACTATTGCTCTTACATTTCAATCTGAGTGAACAATTCAGAAAAATCTGTATTATTGTTTTTCTATTATTCTTATCATGACATATATTTGAAGAATATTATTTACTATTGTTTTATCTAAAATTTTCCTCTTCAAAATTATTTTTTAAAGTTATGTACAAAGCAATTGGCTTCATTATATTCATATATTTATATATAAGTATATAATGGGCATGTGTATATGTCAATAAAATTTGTTTTCACTTGGCCCCCTATCTTACTTCTTTTCCTTTCCCCTCTGCCTCTCTTTTGCTGACTCTTCCACATCTTCCAAGTAGTATCCCTTTCAGCTGAAATATGGTTTAAATATTTTTTCAGAAAAAATTTGTCATTAGAGTGCAATCTATTTTTGTTTAAAGCTAGTAAAAAAATCATGCAATTCTCATCAATTGACATTATAATTAATGTTGACAGAGACATGGTGGAGTTAGTTGTGCATGAAAAATAACAACTAATATTTGTCCTGTACAAAGATGAAAACCACCTGTAGTTTTTGTTAAAATTAGTATTCAGTGTTTGTTGTTTAGGATAATGTTACTAGCAGAGGTGAATAGACTGATTGAAAGCCTTTTATAACACTAAAAGCATTGAAATGCATTTGAAGCGTATTTGTGTATGTTTCCATGGAAAACTTTGTGTTTTTGTTTATTTACTTTACCTTTGTAGGCTTCTTTTATCTATACACATTAGTTTTTCTACAATGTCATGATGATAAAAGGCTTTATTGGTTTTCAGTGTGCCCTACCTGAGATAATCCTTTTCTGAATTAAATATTAATATCTTAGCAGGTTAGAGTTGACTTTAAATTAGTGCACAGCAAGTGCTTCAGTTTCTGTAAATATTTAAAGTAATTTAGAGGTGAAAAAGCTGAGTGATTAAAGATTTTGGGGGATTTGTTTTATTAGTATATATTACTTTTGCAAGATAATGGGTTTAGGACTGGAGGGATTGCTCATTGGTTAAAGGCACTTTCTTGCAAAGCTTGAGGGCCCAGGTTCAATTCCTTACTAGTCATGTTTGCAGTGGCAAGAGGTTCTGGAGTGCTAATTTTCTCTCTCTGTTTGCAAATAAATTAATTAAATCATTAAAAATAATGGTTTCAGTATGACATTTTCTGTTATGTGTGTCTAAGTATATATATATATATATATATATATATATATATATATATATATATATGATGTATATATTTGTATATGATGCATTCATGTGCTACAGTGTGCACATAGAAATCAGAGGACAACTTCAAGATATCGTTCCTCTCTGTTCATTTTGCTTGAAATAGGGTCTTTCTTGTTGTTTTGTTGCTGAGAAGAAGGCCAGGCTAGTTAGTTCATGAGCTTCAGGATTCTCCTGATTCCATCTTCCATTGTTGTAGGCATGAACCACTTCATGCATGACTTCATGTGGACATGAGGTATCTGAACTCTGGTCAACTGGCTTGTGGAATAAATGTTTTTAGCTACTGATCCATATTTACAGCACCCATTATGACATCATGATGCAAGTTGACCTTAAAAAAACTTTTCAGCATAAGAGAAATAGTGTTTCAATATATGTCTTTCAAAATGTAATTTGGCTATTCCAGAAGAGGAATTACAATAAAAGTTTGATGAGGAGGATTGATTTTTAATGTAGAAAACAAAAAATATTTTTTATTTGAAAGGACAGATTTATGAAGAACATTCTAATCCAAAGATGGAATCTAGTGATTTGGAGTTCTGTGACTGAAGGAGAACATGCACACACACACACACACACACACACACACACACACACACACACACAGGCTGGAGTGATGGCTTAATCTTTAAAGCATTTGTCTCCAAAGCCAAAGGACCCAGGTTCAACTCCCTAGGACACACATAAGCCAGATGCACAAGAGGGCGAATGCATCTGAAGTTTGTTTACAGTAGCTGGTGGCCCTGAGTGCCCGTTCTCTATCTGCCTCTTTCTCTCTCCTTCTCTCTCTCAAATACATAAATAAAAATATTTTTTAAAAATCCATAAGATAATGAATGTGACCAAAGATATGGAAAGGACAGGAAAGGGATCAGAAGTAATGATACCTAATTTGTGTCTTTTTGGACAGGAAAATTTCATAAGAGGTTTAAAATTCTGTTGTGGTTTGAATGGGAAATGTGTCCTATAGATGCATGTGTTTGAACACTTGGCTCTAGCTGCTTTGGAAGGTTGGGAAACCTTTAGCAGATGTATTCTTACTGGAGGAAGTGGGTCACTAGGGGTGGGCCATGAAGCTTTATAGAGCAACTCCAATTACTGTAGACTCTGCTTCCTAATTGTGGACCCAATGTGATCAGAGACCTCATATTCCTTTCACCATATTCCCCACTGTGATGGACTTAAACTTTAAGATATTCCCTTAAACTTAAGAGATGTCAAACTTTTCATCCCTTAAGTTGCTTTTTGTCAGACATTTGGTCATTGCAACAAGAAAGGTCACTAATCAGCAAATAGGTACCAAGAGTGGGGTTGTTGATATGCTAAACCTGGCCATGTTTGAAGAAGAATTTGGAAGCTGTGAGCTTGAGAAGCCTTATAATGCTTTGAAGTTTTTCACCTGTGTTTCTTTGCTGTCTTCCTGTCCCTCATTTTTGGAATCAGAATTTTAAAACATTATATATTGAACATATTCAACAGTTTTTTAAATTTTATTTTACAGAAACTCACAAGAGATTCCCTTAATCTTAGAGAGAACTGTACTGTGGACATTTGAAAGATATTGGGGCTGTTAATGATTATAGGTATTGTCAGATGTGGTGGGGCACACCTTTAATCTCAGCACTCGGGAGGCTGAGGCAGGAGGATCGCTGTGAGTTTGAGGCCAACCTGGGACTACAGAGTAACTTCAAGGTAAACTTGGGCTAAAATGAGACTCTGCCTTGGAAAAAAAATTCTTAGTTTAACCAGGCATGATGGTACTCCTTCAATCCCAGCACTTGGGAAGCAGAGGTAAGAGGATCACTGTGAGTTCAAGGCCAGACTAAGAGTACAGAGTGACTGCCATGTCAGTCAGGGCTAGAGTGAGACTTATCTTGAAAACAAACAAACAAAGACTATAGGGATTTTTGAAGTTGGAGAGAATGTAGTATGTATTATGAGATGATTATAGTCTGTGGATGCAAGGAGTAGAATGCTATGATTTGAACATGAACTTTCCTCCATATATTTGCTTATATATTTTTACACCCAGTCCCCAGAGAATGGCATTATTTTGGAAGATTGTGAAACATTTAAGACATTGAGCCTTGCTGGAGAAAGTGTGTCACTGGGGTTTCATAGCTTGGTCTCAGCTTCTGTTCACTCTCTTCTTCCTGAATGTGGATGCAGTGTGACCAGCTGCCTCTAATTCCTGCTGCCATACCCTCTTACCATGATATTCCTTCAAGATATAGAGCAGAAAGAATATTCCTTCTTTAAATTGTTTCATATCAGGCATTCACATCAGACAAGTAGCTAAAATAACCACAAAACTAACAACAACAACAACAAAAGAAGAGAAGATATTTACTGTGGCCAGAGGACAAGTACATTAGTTACCTTACTTGTTGTGGTGATCAAATGCTTTAACAGGAATCAGCTTAAGGAAGGAAAGGGTTTATTCTAGTATGAATTTCTGAGGGGTACATTCTATCATGGTGGGGAAGGCACAGCAGCAGGAGCATGCTAGCTGGTCAATTGTGGCTGCAATCAGGAAACAGTTTGAACAGAGAAATGGGGTCAGGTTATAGAAACTCAAGGCCCGCCCCCAGTGGTAAAGCTTGATTTTCTAATGGGTCCACAACTTTCCCAAATAAAGCCATCAGCTGGGGATCAAGTGTTCAAATATGAACCCATGGAGGGCATTTTTCATTCAACCACCACAAGGGAACTTTGGCTCAGTTAATGAATCAAGTAATGATATGGATGTACCAATTTGCTAATGCTATTATACCAGCGATAGAATGTATAAGATTCATTAGTATTTTCAAATACAATATATATGTCAGTTAATTTATAAATAACCTGGAAAATAGCTTTTTGAAGTCACAGGTATGAAAACCAAATGATTAATTTAATTAATAATTAATTTAAAGATTACTTTTTTCAAATTCAATTACATTTAATAAAATGTCAGAGCTGATTTCTTTTCTTACTCTAGAATTTGTGCAGCTAAAAGTAAAAACAAAAACAAAACAAGGCCAGGAAATTTATGCATGCAAATAACTTTTGGGGAGAACAAGTAACATTTTACATTAGAAGTAAAAGGTTAGGTTCTCAGTCACTTAGTTTTGGGACTCTTTGTCCAGAAGTTCTCCTAGAGAAGTCTAGCCACAGGATGTTTGTGCTAGCTAAATGAACTTTTAGACTTTAAAGAGAAATTTATTCCTGATCTTGAGTAACATTCCCAGATGTTGTCTTATCACAAAAGTTGGTATCTAAGAAAAAAAATTCAGAAAATATCTCCTCCACAAAACTTTGTATTTTTGTTATTAAAACAGCTCAACCAAATAATGTACCCTATCACATAGTTTATCTTAATTCAGGGACAAAACAGGAATGCTGCTCTGGAGGATGCTAGCATCCACCCAGTAGTTTTTCATTCTTTGCCAAGTGTACAGTTCATTGTTCGGTCACCTGTGTCTGTCAGTTTGCACATGTGAGGCAGTTCTCAGCAAGTTCATTCTCCTCTCACCCTTCTATGAAGGCTTTAAACATTGTCTGGCTCATTATTTCCCAAGGAAGGTTAAGTCCTTAACTGTCAGACAGGACCCCTTCGCTAATTAGGGACTTTGCTTTGTCACTGGAAGTGTCATGTCTGTGAGCCTTCCTGCTGGGATCAGAGGCATGCTGCTCTCTTGCTTAAGTGTCCAGGAACCACATATGGGGGTGGAGAGATTGTCTATTATTTTCCGTGTGACAAACTTTTAGCTTGCTATAACACCAAAACCCCTTTAACAGGATCTCAAGAGTACAGAATCTGATAAAGTCACCATTCTAAGATTGTGCTTTGTACCAGCCTCTTTATTTTGTTCACATTTGGTAAAATTGACTCTATGTTAGTATAATGAAATTACTACTTAAAACTATGTTTTAAAAGTGTATTTATTTATTTTCAAGCAGAGAGAGACAGAGAGAGTGATGCGATAGAAATGTCTCATTTAGTGCTGAATACACCACTGCCATTTCTTTGCAGTTTTGAGTCTCTTTAAGGGTCAATGCCATCTGAAAAGAGATGTGAAGCTGGATCCCACTTTGGTGGCAAACTTCCTTCTGAAAAGAAAAAAATGCCAGTAAGCAATAGGAAGTAACTTATAGAAAAATGTTTTTATTTGTTTATTAATTAATTACTATTTATTTTGGGAAAGGAAAACATACACAAAGAGACAGAGAGAAAGCAAGAGAGAGAATGGGTGCTCCAAGGCCTCCAGTCATTGTGAACGAACTCCAGATACATGTGCCCTACTCCACACATGTTTGACATTTCACACTTGCATCACTGTGCATTGGGCTATATGGGAGCTGGAGATTCGAACATGAGTTCTTAGGCTTAGCGGGCAAGGGCCTTAACTGCTAAGCCATCTATCCAGCCTGTGTTTTTAGTTTTTATAAATTTGTGTGTACATATGTGTGTACATAAGCCATGGTGCATGTGTTGGGGTCCAAGGAGTAATTTAAGGTGCTCTGCTCCACCTTTCTAGAGACAAGGTCTCTTACCATTGCAAATAAACTGTCAAACTTCGCTAGTCTAAGAGCTTTAAATTATCCTGGCTCCACCTCCTACCACTGTAGGTGCCATTGGGATCACAGATGCATGCACCGCTTTGCATCTGGCTTTCCAACTTTATGTAGATGCTGGGGAATTGGAGGAATTGAATCTGGGCTGGCAAACTTTGTAAGCAAGCATGTTTAACTACTGAGCCATAGCCCTAGCTCCCATCAAAAAAATTTTTTTAAAGTAAAACTTATTTCAGCATATCCATTGATTAATTAAAGAACTGCTATATTAAAATTTTATCTAACCAAATTTTTACCCATTTACTCTTTTGGATTTATCTCAGAAATCAGTAACTCAATCTAAGTATAATGCACAAAGTTTAGAAACTTACATACACATATATACATATGTACACAAGTACACACACAAAAAAATTTGATTTCTGGCATTTTTGAACCAGGGTCTCACTCTAGTCCAGGCTAACCTGGAACTCATTCTTTGGCTCAGACTGAGCTTAAACTCACAATGATTCTCCAACTTCAGCCTCCTGAGTGCTAAGAACAAAGGTGTGTACCACCATGGGGAGCTCCATAAATAATACTTTGGAGATTAGACTTAACTAGAACGTTAAGAGAAAAGATTACATAAACAAAATATCTACTTAATTTAAAATCATAGAGACTATGTGACTTACATGGCTTAGGACAGTCAGATGAAAAATACAACTAATACTGATCTATTAAATATATATAGCATCATATAATGTTTTATCTTATTAATATGGAATAAGCCAGTCATTTATTATTTTATATTTATTTATTTTTTATTTTTTTACCTTTTTCATTAATTAAAAACTTGGTGTGGACACATTATGTGTTAGTACCATCATTTATCTCCTCTCTGCCCCATTCCACAGAGGACCCTCCTCAGTGGGTTTGCTGGTATTCACCCTGGGGTTGTGGGTTATGATATGTGAGAGCATCAGTCAGTCATTGTAAGGGTGAGTGCCTCAATGCCTCTGGACGCTCCCTTCCACTCTGGCTCTTACATTCTATCCACCCCTTCTTCCATAAAATTCCCTGATCTGTGGGGGGTGTTGAGCTCTAAGAAGCTTCTGGATTTCTGCTTTGGTATGTATGTGTTGAGTCTCCTCAGTTGCTGTCATCATCACCCTGGCTCTGGTTGTCAGGCTTGCCACTGAAGAAACACTCTTGCTCATCTACCCAATTCCTCTGTGTTTTCACCTGGGCTGATGTGGGAGGGGTGGTTTATCTTCTCCTTGGTTCTTGCTGACAGCCTGAAAAGATGTACACACCTGTGCAATAGTGGCATCCAGCCTAGGTGGGTAGGCAATGGCTCTCTGATTGGCTTAGAGATGCACTTAGTGGAAAGGAACCCATAGCTGTAACTGGGAACCAACTCAGAAACTTATGGAGAGCTACATCATGGTCTCCAAGAAGAATCTCCCACTTGTGTTTGGCCAAAATAGAGGCCACAGCCATCAAAATCTTCCTTAACAATGTTTATCCCATTTAACCTATGCTGACCTCATTCTCCATTGGAGAATATGATTTTCTTTAACCAACTTTAAAAAAAAAAGCATAAAATCAGTGATAGACTACCAGGTCACTAGAAGTATTTCCTTAATAGGGTCTGAGGTTTTGTATGCTTTGCTTGTTTGTTTTTGAGACAGGGTTTTGCTATGTAAGACAGGCTGCTCTTAACTTGTGATTTTCTTATCTCAGCCTCTCAACTGTTAGGATTATAGGCAGGCACTATCACACTTGGAGGAGTTTTTAATGCTTCTTTTTATTTTACCAACATGTATATTTGACAGGGAGGGAATTCTTTCGGAGAACCGCCACCCCCCCAGGTCAGATCTCATTGTTTTTAAAGTCTATTTATGCGATATAAACACCTAAAAGTTTCACTTGCATGGTTAATCTACACATCTTTTAATATTGTCCACTGAATGCATAGTATCAAAACCCATTCTGTAATTTATATCAACTGCAATATTTATTTTCTTTTTTAAAGAAAAAATTATTAAAGAAACGGGAGAAGAGGGGAGATGGGCTTGCCAGGGCCTCTTGCCACTACAAACAAATTTCAGAGGTATGCACCACTTTGTGCATATGGCTTTATGAGTATTGGGGAACTGAACCCTGGCCATCAGGCTTTACAAGCAAGATCCTTTCACTGCTAAGCCATTTCTCCAGCTTCAACTACAGTCTTTCTTTGGACTGTTAGTAACTAGTTTTAAAAAAATATATTACATATATATATATATATATATATATATATATATTAATTTGTTTAATTTATTTATTTGAAAGCAGAAAGAGATAGTCAGAAAGAGAATAGGAATGCCAGGGCCTTTAGCTACTGCAAATGAGCTCCAGATGCATGTGCCACTTTGTGCATATGGCTTTACATGGGTACTGGAGAATCAAACTAGGGTCCTTAAGGTTTTTCAGGCAAGCACTTTAACCACTAAGCAATCCCTCCAGCCCAGTAACTAGTTATTGTTTTTAATTTATTTTTTGAGGTAGGGTCTCATGCTAGCCCAGGCTGACCTGGAATTCAATATGTAGTCTCAGGGTGGCTTTGAACTTACAGCAATCCTCCTACCTCTGCCTCCCAAGTGCTGGAATTAAAGGTGTGTACCACCACACTCAGCCCAGTAACTAATTTTTAATTTTTTTTTCATTTTTGAAATTTTCTTTTAATTTAGTTTAAGTCCACAAGTAATATATTCATGCAGTCTTGAAAAAGATTCAGAGTACATTGTGTATTCTTTTATTTCCAGTTACCGTATTGGATTTCTTTATGGTCATCAGTTTTACATGTTTTCTTTGATTCACTAGTGTATTAACCTGTTGAGTGTGACTTCAGTGCTCTGAACAAAGGGACAAAATATAGGACATTTGGACCAGCAAGAGATTCCTGTTCTAAAGGGACTGTGACAATTCTTCAAGGACTGAAGCCTCATTTTCTAAGTATAGGTTCCACTATGTAACAGAGCTCTAGGGAGGAGCAGGAGAGGGAAGGTGATTGTACCAGTTAGACTCTTCTTCACTTGACAAAATACTTGACAGAACAACTTAAAAGGAAGAAAGATTTTTTTGTTGTTGTTCAAAATTTTAAACGTTTCATTCCATCATGGTGGGGCAGGTTTAGTGGAACATGCCAGCTCACATAGTGGCCAGCCAGGATGGAGAGAGAAAGAGGGAAGAGGGAGAAAGAGAGCATGCACAAAGGAGGACGGAGGGTGAGACAGGGAGATATAGAGGAGAATATGAGAATGAATATTTTTTTTGTTTTTTTTTTTTTTTTGGTTTTTCAAGGTAGGGTCTTGGTCTAGCTCAGGCTGACCTGGAATTCACTATGTAGTCTCAGGGTGGCCTTGAACTCATGGCGATGCTCCCACCTCTGCCTCCCAATTGCTGGGATTAAAGGTGTATACCACCACACTCAGCCCAGTAACTAATTTTTAATTTTTTTCATTTATTTTGAAATTTTCTTTTAATTTAGTTTAAGCCACCACACCCTGGCTGAATATTGGTTTTTAAATTAATTGCTTGTAGAGAATTACTGTAAAAGCTGGTTGGAATCTGTTTATGTAACTGAATGCCCATCTTCCCCATGTCTAATTGAGCACAACCAAAGAGAGAGAATTCAAAGAGACAGTAGATGGCAGGGTTCAGCTTATGCGGTTTGGTGGGCACAGATGTGTGAGTTCTTGTGGTCAGTGGAAACCATGACAGTTGAGGCTGGGTGAGCATGAGCTGAGTTCTGTAGTTGGAGGCAAATTGGGGACCCTCAGGATAGACGCACCCTGTGCTTCAGGTCAGGTGTGGCTGGTAGAGTGGGAGCTGGAATAAGATAGAGACCCCTTCAAAATCTCTTAAGGGGAGGTTCTGTCACTTTTATTGAATTACTCTTTTTCTACTGATTAAACAACAGAGACTTGCTAACTTCTGTGTCTTCCTTTCTTTCTTTCCCACAAATCTTCTTATCAAATGTAATTAAAAGGCAAATAAGATAAGGTTCCTGCCTTTCAAAGGTTTGCATTCTGGAAGCAGAAACAAGCATGTAGAAACATCATTGTAGTAAGGCAGCACAGCTCTGCAGGAACTATGCTGGCACATTGGAGCTGCAGCCACCCTGCCAACATTTACTAGAGGCCTTTGGGAAGTGATGAGAATCTCTGGGTAGGAAGGAGGAGGACCTACCTGGGAGAAAAAGAGGCCCGGGTTCATTGACATGTACATCAGATCATATTGAAATTTAAGTATCATATTAAAAGTTTTAGAATTGCTAGGACAATGTTTAGTTTATCTAAGAAGCCTTTGTTAGTGAGAAGATCTCATTATGCAGGTGGCCTTTCTTTACCTTTCCAAAAAGCAAAGAAATTGATCTATGAATGAGTTCATATTGCTTTGAGGGCCTGAAAAACACCTGGCTATGAACTACAACAACCACATAAATATTTAAATAAGGCCCCAAATAGTTTATAATGGGGATAACTAATTTGGACCACAAATAAGCAGGACAAATCTGTGAATATAAAGGAAAGAAAAGTTATATTTTCTGAATATGAGATATTTCACAACCTCTTTTTAATTTAAATATACAACAAGAGGGGATGGAGAGATGGCTCAGCAGTTAAGATGCTTGCCTGGTTTGATTCCTCAGATCCCATGTAAAGCCAGATACATGAAGTGGTGCATGCATCTGAAGTTTGTTGGCAATAGCTAGAGGCCCTGGCATACCTATTCTCTCCCTCCCTCCTTCTGTCTCTCTACTTGCAAATAAATAAAAAGAATTTAAAAACTTTTAAAAAATACAAGAATATTATTCAAGAAAATTATCTTAGCTGTGGTAACCTGAAGATTGCCTCCTAACAGGCTGAAAGGCAGGAAGACATCATTCGATCAGAGTTGTAACGGGGGTCTTGGTTCCTTGCCAATACATCAATATATCCCAACGCATCAATAAATTTGTGGTATCCTTGGATCCTTATCTTATAAATTTAAAGAATTAGAATCCATAAACCAGAGGATAAGACTTAGAAAAACAATTATTAGGTCAAGAGAAAGAAAGAGAAAAAAAGTGCAAAGACCTCCTGCCATATGGAAGACAGCAGGGGGCATAGAGCCCATCATCCCAGCCCAGCTGTGCTGAGAGGAGGGTTGCTTCCTGAGCAGGCAGGTACCTAGAGGTTCAGGCCTCAGGAGAGATGACCAGCCAATAAGAGGCCATGCCCACCTGAAAAGGATCTATTTATAAACTTATTGTGGTGGGCTTTACCCTCAGGCTCAGGTTAGTCCTAGAGAGAAAGACCTGATTGGTCTGGGTTCAGGGGGCTGACTCAGGAAGAGGTCAGTACACCTGAGTAGGGGGCTAGAGAAAGAGAGAGCTGATTGAATAGACTGGATCAGATTCTGAACTGTTCTATTGAAACAGGCAGGTAGTGTGACATCTCTTTTGGTTTTCTCTTTGGGTCCTCTCCTTTCTGACTTCCTAATAATAAAACCACCTGATTAATTCTCCTTCATTATCATGTGTGGGTATATGAACTGTCTGTTTAAAGGGAGGCTTAAAAATGGGATACTAGGCTTTCAAAGCCTGACACAGCCTGGGTTTGATTCCCCAGTACTTATGTGGAGTCTGATGCCCAGGGTGTTACATGAGTCTGGAATTCATTTGCAGAGGCAGGACATCCTGGTGTGCCTAGTCTCTCTCTCTTTCAAATCAATATTTTGAAAAAAATGGGACTTCTTGAGGATTAATTTGGATGAATATTTACCTCTTTAACATGTTTTTTCTTCCGTATATGAGTTTCAGTGTGTATATCTGCACTGAAAGAAAATTTATGCATAAAATAATTTATTGCAACCAAATTAAATGAATTATGGACTATTGCTTTGGACTGAAAAACTATAAATATTTCTGAGAATGATTTTTTCAAGGCTGAGCAGAGTTGGTTTATAGAGTGAACCACGTGTCTTTATTTATGGAATCCATGGGAAAGGAAGGCAATTGGAGGGTGAAACAGATGACATAGGTGGTCTCAATGTGTCAGAAAGGCTGAGGCATTGGCTTTAGGTAAAGTTAGTGATTTATGCCCAGTTCTGGCATTCATGAAACACTCCTTCCTCATGCATATGACCTGAATATTTTTCTCATAACATCTTATGTTTCCAGATTGACTAGACTGGATGAATTATGGCTATGATCAATGTCTTAAAAAATCTCCAAATAACTTTGTTTTTTAAGAAACTATACCTAATGCTTCTAGTTGTTTGAAAGGAATAATTTTGGAATTATGATAATTTTATTGATTGAAAGTGTGTAACATGAATACATTTAAAAAAACAAAGTTCATTAGTACTAAAGATATATAGGAGTTGAGATAATTTTTCTCATATCTAACGTAATACCAATTACATAGTGAGAAGTAACTGTCTTGGTTCTTAATAGACTTGCCTGAGAAAATGATGCTTAAATTACATAATGTTATCTTTTAGCTGTTCCCATAAATAATGGCAGCACTTTTCTTTGTAGGCTAAGATTACTTCTGCAACATAAGACAGGGAATTAGGGTAACAGTTGATTATGAGAATCATGATTCCATTAAATGAACAATTTCAATATTTTCATTGAAATTATCTAATCACTACATCAGCATCATGGCCAGAATACTTTTGTAAAAGTAATTTGCAATTATAATAAAATGGAATTCATGCCTGCTATTTCTTTTTCTACAATTTTCTCTTTACAAGTACAGTTGCTTGTCTAGTCATCAAAAAATCTTTTGTTTAGGTAATTTTCTTTTAAGTTATTCCAGGTAACATTGCATCATTTGAGTTAAGTTTCAGTGGCTGCATTTATTGTGTTTCTATTAAAATATTTTAGCAAGTGAAAATGCTAGTAAGTGTTAACACTAAGTGAAAGTAAGCATGCTGTTAAGTAAAGTAAAATCTATGCAGATTTAATCTGATTACTTATAGCAGATTGCTAACTTTTACACTCAGGACCTCTAAGAAAGCATACATTAAGACACAAATGTATTCTTGGGTTGCAAAATGCCTGTCCAAGTAGTATATTGCCCATAAACCAGAGGATAATGGTAGATTAATTCAGCATCTTCTATAAGCTTCCCAGTATATACACATTTAAGGATTTGTTTCAATTTACATGGTTAAAAAAGTGTCTTTTCTTTGAGATCTCTACAGAGAACTAAACATGTGTACATACAAAAGAATTTTTTTGTAACAAGCAACTTTATATTTTTCAGAAGAATTAAATGCATGAAACAATGTGATGAATACACAGATGAATATTCATCATTAGCTTTAAATAAACATTTTTGGGTAAGATAATGAATTTTAATGGAAAATATATTGATTGCTGTGATAACATTTAACATTTATTTTGAGGTTTTTTTCAGTGTATCATCAGCCTTTCACTCTTTCAATTAGGAAAGTTGTGGCAGGGGGTGGGGTTAGAAATGAAACAAGAGTCTCAATGCACAAAGTAGCATAGCTGCTCTAGTTGGAGTTTGTAAAAGAGAATAGGTTGAATTTAGGTAATCCTGACCCATGAGAATAAAAAGGCATCCACGGCAGGCTTTTATTCAGCCAGCTTCTTTGAGACCCTTCATGGGCTTTGAGGTCTACAAAGTACACACTAAAATACCCATACTTCAAAATGCACGAAGGAAATGTGTCATTATTCCAAAGTTCCAATGGTAGCATAGGCAGACATAGGATAACTTAGTTACAAAGTGTGGTACTGTTTCTGTTACATACCCATTATTAACTGTTTATGCCCTACAAAATTATATATTCATCAGGGTTTCAGTTGAACACAAAACCAGGGTGGGTGGACAGTCAGCTACCACCCCTCTACACAGTGAGAGTCATCTCCTGATAAGATGCAGATGAACGCAGAGGAGAGGGGCAGTGCCATCTTTAGATGTGAGGTCTCTAGGGAAGAGAGTGCCCGGTGCTCCCTTAGACACTGCCCTATAATAGCTTTCCCATGCAAGGGCCTGGCTGTGAGAGCTGGGCACAAGAATTCCTGCAAATGTATCTTATGATGAGGAGGAGGATGAAGCTGCTTGGTCAAGGGATAAAGTATAGAATCAGCAACACCATCACGGGGTCTTAGTTCTTGGGAAGCCTTTTTTTTTTTTTTTTTTTAACTTGAAGATTTCCTTTTGATATTCATTTTTGTTTTAAATGGATCCACACTGTTAACTGAAACTCCACTGTGATTCACTCGTTTTCTTAATCAAAAACTTTTCAGGGAGGTCTATAAAATTCATTGTTATATGTGATGAAAAAGTGCTGTTGGTTGATCTAAGGAGGGACCAGAAATTTCTACTATTCCAATACTGAAGGAAAAAAATTATTTATAAGAATGAAGTATTGATAAAGTCCCCCATGTAGGACATTTATCTCTAAGAATTAAATATATTCTTAAATTATTATAGGGGAAATACAAAAGTCTGATAAATACCAAAAATATTCAAAAGCAGATTAATTTATAATGCACAAAGGGATTGTGGCATAAAATGCCTCAATCTCAAAATTGTTTTACAGTTGTTGAGCTAAAGAATGTGATTCTTGAGTTTACAGATTTCAAAACTGTCACTGGAGGATAAAGTATCTATAGCTACTGTTCTTATGAAATCAACTTTCTGCCTGAGAATCCCTGGTACTGAAATGGTAATAAGTAAAGAGGTCAGTTTGAAATCATGGTGAGTCACGAGAACAACAAAGGGTCAGTTTGTAGAAAATCATCAGAAATAAAGGTTACTGGAATAATTACCACTCAACAACACATTTGTTCTCATATGGGTTGATTGTTTAAGATCAGGTTATAATGATACTTGTCTTTGGTTAACATTTTGTCACTTAGAATGCTTTGTTTGAGCCAGCTTTTTAACATCCACGGCCTTGTCTTTACACAGACATGAGGATCGGTCACCAAATACATGGTTCACTAAAATGTACCATTCTTGTAGTGATTGCAAAATACAGTCATATATATATATATATATATATATATATATATATATATATATATATATAAAATCATGTATAGTTAAAAATTTTAGTTCAGAAAATGGGAGGTTATAATTACAGCATCATTTAAGTTTGAGTCTGTATTGAACAAACAAGCACTGTGCTTTTAACATGATTTGAAAGTCATGTTCATTTGCCTCTGTTGATGGCAGTTTGATTTTTTTATAGTAAAATCATTAAACTTGTGCAATGGTAGCATGGAAGTGCTGTGAGGTGTCTTATATGATTGTGCATTAGTCATGGCCAACAAAGCTGAAATTATAAAAATTAAAGTGCAAATCAATTCATGCTGCGGGCTCCTATGATTTTTCATCCTTCATAGGTACATAGCATGATGCCACTGACTCACAGGGTCTTAAAGTGATTACAGCACCAGAGTTCTTAGTGTCCACCTTCATCCAACATTCTTATTCTCTAATGTTCTTGGTTATATTGAAATATATTCATCTATGAAAATACTGCAGTATTTTTACCAAGAGAAAACATTGCCATGTGTCTGTCACCGTGATCAGTGTAGTATCATTTTTTTAAAAAAATAAACTATCATGCCATTTAAGTAGAAAAAAGTAAAGTTTATTTTGTATTTATATACATAAGCTGGACCTACAGGGTTTGGGGTGTTTCTGCTTGTAGTTATAGGCTTTATAGATTTCCCAGGTCAAAAGAAAGCTGTTTATGATTATATTTCTTTGTCTAGATGACTTGCTCTCTTTGGTGTGGAGGATTAACTTGAAGCCTGATTCATGTGCTTTACCACTCAGCTACATGCTCAGACCCTCTAATATTTTGGAATAAGGAAGTCCAGATGGTAATTTTTTGTATGAAAAATATTAGTAGTTCATTCCTATGCCCGTTCTCAAAACTACCATATATTTTTTTGGTTGTTGTTCTTAAAGAAAATAACAATAGGGGATTGTTATGAGCAAGGGACTATTGTGGGTCTAATTCAGATGGAATTTCTGGAAGATGAGCAATTGTTCCTTTTTATAGACATATGTGTGGATTTTAAAGATGATTTTAAAAATAACCAGGCCTCATAATTCCAGCTACTCTGAGGCTGGAGGATCATGTGTTCAAGACCAGTCTAGGCTACAGAATGAGTTTTAAAGTAATCTCATAAGGGTTAATTTTTTTTTATTTTTAATATCTTTAATATGGTGTTAAAGAACATGAGCTTTTTATGTATATTATTTATTTATTTATTGTGAACATACTTAGTTGGATACAACATGTGTTATTACCATCCGTTCCCTTGTCCCTGCTCCCATTCTGCTGAGGGCCCTGTTCAGTGAGGTTGCTGGTATTCCCCATGGGGTTGGGGATTAGGTGTTGTGGAAGCCGCAGTGAGATATTGGGTAGGGGTAATGCCTCTGGGAATGACATCCCAACATGTGACTCTGAAAATCTTTCCACCCCTCTTCCTCACAATTCCCTGATCCATGGTGAGTGTTTTAAGTCTCCTTCAGTGATGAGCTCATAGGAACATCTGGATCTCTGCTTTGGTATGTGTTGAGTGTCTTCAGCATCTGTCTCCTTTACCCTGGTTCAGATTGTCAGGCTCACCGTGGAAGCAGCTCTCTTGCTCATCTCCCCAGTTCTTCTGTGGTTTCATCTGGGCCTTGGCTGAAGTGCTTCGGGTAGTTTATCTCCTGAGGTCTTGCTACCTTCTGGAAAATAAAAACAAGATTCTCTAATAGAGAGTGAAATCAGCATAGGTTAAATGGGATAAGCATTATTAAGTTAGGGAGATTTTGATGGATGTAGCCCTTTTTAGCTAAAGACTAGTGGAAGCTTGTCATTGGAGAACATAATGTTTGTTTCCATAGGATCCTGAGCTGGTCCCAAGTTCCAGATATGGGTTTCTTTCCACTGAGTGGATCTCTTAGTCAGTCAGAAAGCTATTGGTTACCCGTACCACCATTGCACTTGTGTGTACATCTTGTCAGGCTGGTTGCTTCTGAGTAGCTTAGATACCTGGTTGCTCAGACCATTGTAGGTCACTTTCCCCCAATAGCTCATGTAGTGTTTCCTAGCACTAGACTGGACACTGGCTCTCTTCTGGATTCCAGCTGGGGCTATATTCTGTGTCAGCAGCATATGGTGTCTTCAGCAATAGGGTCTTATATGGGTTGAATTTTTAATATCAGGTTAAACTGATACTGATCTTTGGTCAAAACTTTGTTCCTTACAATACTTTGAGCCATACTTAACACCCATGGCCTTGTCTTTACACAGACATGTGGATCTTTCACCAAATACATGGTTCTCATCCTTGCTAATGCCTTTGGTTCTATCTCTAGCCACTCCCCATACAAAGTAATGACAGTGTTTTAGAATTTCACTTCTCTTTCCTGAAATAGTTTTCCCTATAATATAATTTGTAGTACTTGGAGTTATTCTGAGGTACTAATTTTGCATCATGCTATTTTAGCTTCTGAACTTTTTGTTTGAGTTGGCAGGTAGTGATGACTTTAGGTGACTCAGATTTCTATTAACTGTGATGATTTCATGCCAGATGTTGGTTTCCCTAATTCTCATTTTCTGACTTAATTGTGTCTCTGACAGTTGAACATTCTCAGTGTACCCTAACTTTCCTGGCTATGACTGTTCTGCAGGAGGGGCTCTTTCCTCCCTGCTGGTATCTAGAAGCAAGCTAATTTAATTTGACTGAAAAACAGTCCTCCAATTGCCCACATACATTTTTTAAATGTTGGCTTTTGCCCTTTTACAATGATACTTCTTAGAGATGCTGACTGATTTCTGGGGAATTTCATATATAATGGGTGCATGTTTTCCAAATTTTATTTTGAGGAAGCTTTAGGGAAGAATTCTTCTGGGTCTTAAATGTATAAAAAAGATGCATAGCCAATTACTCCTAGAGGGAAGAGTGAAGAGACATGGTAGAATGCTTGGTGCATCGCTATTTTGAGAGACCACACTTTGAGTCTAGTATAATTGACAAGAGTCAAGCCATGTTTCTGTGTCCTAGGAACTTTGAGGCTTGAACTCACTCTGTTTCCCAGGCTAACCTTGAACTGATTCAGCTTACAGAGAGTATCTAGGATTAAAAGACCAATGCCACACATATATATGGACAAGCAATAATCTTTCAATTTTGTAATCTTGTTCTCTAGTGTAGATTTGAAATTTCTGCAATGATCATGTTCCTAGATTGTGGCCCACTGACTTCAGATTCTTGGTGTGTTCCTCTTCCACTACCTACTTCCGAAGACAACTGAATAAGGGAAGGAGGAGTTCACTGAGTGAATTGTAAAGGGCTGTACTAAGGATGATCAATGCCATACTCTTTTCATTTTGGTGTGTTGTCCTTGTGTTATTTCTCCAATCAAAAACTGAGAAAGCTCCAATGATCAGGGTCAGTGGCAGATGGAAGAGGCAATAGGGTCCAAATATTTAATCTGAGTATTAATTTGCTGAGTCAGCTTTGTGCTTTGTGAGTAGTGACTCTAGATATGGCCACACATAGACACTACTGAGACATAGGAAGTTATGGCAAGGGCTGGCAACAACACTTTCAAAGGCCGAATGACACTTTCATTTAGTAAGTACTTTGTATATATACATGATATATATAAAAATAAATTAATGTTTATATAAAATAAATACATGTTTATATAAACATTTAGATATAAATACATAAAATATAAATATGTAAATATATATATATGTTTTTATATAAATAAATAAATACATGGAAAAATGTCTTCACTACATTTATTCTCTCATTGTACTTTCATTTTCCATCTGTTTCTTAGAGGATTAAACTTCATGCAGATCATTTGTATAACCCAAAATTTTCTTAGTAAATATGGATTTCTGGGCTCACTTTAAAAAAGTAATTTCAATGATCCCACAATGAAATAGTTATTTGATACTAGATTTTTTTGTCATTAACATCTAATAGCACCCCACAGAAACAGTATGTTATGAAGCACATTGTTAAAACTGTTGTATCTGACTATAGCTGCAGCTCATTCTGTTACTTCATCAAACACAGGAGTTTTGCTTTTAAGTGAACATTATTGCTAAGCATCTGTACAGTTTTGACTACCTTGGATTCCTATAGAAATTCATTGGTTAAGTAAGTAAAATGTAAGTATCTAGTCATTGTATTTGTTTCCTATTTTTGCCTTAAAAACTTCTACATATTTGGGATGTAGGAAAATCCATCAAATTTGCTATATTTCCTCTTCTCTAAAGAATGATGAAAATACCAAATGACATTGCTTTCTGTTTTATATGTTAATGAAAGAAAAGAGCTTCTATTGTGTCATGGAAATCAAATATTTCCTACATAATTCAAAATATCCAGAATCATTCTATTTGCATGAAAATATCCAAATGGAGAAATTCTGACCTCTTCAGAAGAGAGACTTCACAGAATATGAAAGAGATGAAAGAAAGGGCATTCTTCTGCTGTTACCCTGAAATTTCTTTTCAATTTAATTTGATAAAAATTAACACTGCAGTACTCATACAGAATTTCTCCCTTTCCATTTTTTTTCCCTCCATGGTGCCTAAGAGTCTAAAATTGCCCTTGAGGAAGGAAGCACATTACTTCCTCTGCCCTTCTCCCAGTTTTCTATTTAAACCTTGCTGCTGCCAAGTTTGAATGGAAAATCATTCCATTGCCAGTTGGCAACTTATGTGACTCTTGGCCAAGAAAGCTATTTAAGCAAATTTTAAATCTGTTTAGATTTTCAGAGCTGTGTATGTGTGGTAGAAAAGACTGGGAGGCATGTCATTCTCACTGACACACTCACATGTGACACAGGTTCCATGTCACGGGCACTAGCATAAATGAACCACCAGAGAGAAGTCAGGGTCATTCTGGTGATCTTCCTGCAATAAGTCTGAGGAGGAATATTGCTATTATTGTCAGTAACATTACTTATATAGTAACTAAGTGCTAGGAACTAGGAGCTCTTACGTGTCTCTACAATTTAGTCTTCACAGCAGACCATGAAGGTGTTACTGTTCTTACCCTTTATGGATGAAAATATGTGAACTAAGAGAATAGGTCCTTAGGCAAAGATCACATAGTTTGTCTGAGTCAAACATTTGTGTGAGTTCCCTGTCATCCTGGGCTTCCTTTGAAGTGGTTTCAACCTTGCTTCAAAAACAAACAAACAAGGACTGGAGAGATGACTTGGCAGTTAAGGCATTTGTCTGCGATGCCTAAAGACCCAGGTGTCCATCACTAGATGAATGGATAACAAAGATGTGGTATATCTATACTATGGAATTCTACGTAGCAGTAAGGAAAGATGAAATAAGGAAATTTGAAAAAAAAAAAGGTCAAACATGAACAGATCATCCTCAGTGAGCTCACCCAAGCAAAAAAAGATAATTGTCGCATGGTCTCGGTTATCTGTTGCTCCTAACCTGAATCCACGTGACATGTGGCCAAACCTAATAAACACTCTGAGGACCAGACAAGAGGGAGGGTGGGATCTAGGAAGGGTAAGGGTGGGAGGGAATGAGAGGGTGGGAGGGAGGACAAGGGGGGGATACAAATTGGGACCCAAAAGGAAAAGATACTATAAAACCCTTTACTCTGAACAACAGGTTTGATTCTTCAGTATCCACATAAGCCAGATGGACAAAGTGGAGCATGCATCTGAAGTTTGTTTTCAGTGGCTAGAGGCCCTGGTGAACCCATTATCTTTCTACCTGCCTCTCTCTCTCAAATAAATTTTAAATATTATTTATATATATTTATATATAAAATATTTATATATTATATATTTTATGTTTAAAATCTTAATTTAATGCTGTATTCATATTCTCTATCAACTACTATATAAAGTCTATACTTTTTGGAAGAAATGTAGCTGAAACTAGTGTGAGATTTATATGGCATCATTGGGGAATAATATCATGGAGAAAAAAAAATCACTGTGATGGGTACTCGGTTCAGGCAGATACGATAATGCCAGGAATGAGGAAGTGAATCTTATGCTCTGGTTCAACTTTAATTAAACTTTAGTGAATTGTTGAGCATTTTGAAATTAAGATGTGCATAAATATATCATTATTATTACATGTAGAAAATGTTAATTGTCTTTCTAAAGGGAGGGGACCAGAAGTTTGATCATAAACTAGCACAATCTAAACAAGCCATGCCTACTGCCTAGTCTGGGTTCATCTGTGGACAGTGTGCATTGGGAGGACGGAAGCCAGTCTGTTCACGTCACCCCCACGTCTTAGTCTATGTCTCACAGCTGGCATGGTCCTCCTTCTGACTTGTGAGTCCAGCTCTGAGTTCTGCTCTACTTTGATTCTTGACATATCTACTTAGCCAATGTGGCTGTGTTCTTAGACTGTGTTTGCTCCGCTCTGCTACTACATTTCTGGATATTGCCATTAACCCTCTTTTATGGGCTCAGTTACAAACCTATGTCAAATATATGTTTAACAGGTCAGCACTGTTGCTCTAAGCTACTCTTAGCTAAGTTTTTATCTAAGAGAACAGAGTGCTACACAGCTAAAAAAATAACTCCAGAGAAAAAGGTTTGAAGATACCACTTAACATTAGACATTTCTATATTTTATTGGAGAATGACAGCTTTACATATACTTGATTTTTTTAAAGAATATGAGTCTGCTAGATTTACTTACTTCCTATTATTTCCTCCCTCTTGTCACCTTCTCTCCCCTCTCCTTCTTGACCATCCTACCTCTCTATTTCTATACCTTCCTAGAAATTCCAACAAAGTCTGAACTAGAAGATGTAAACTGGAAATTTTCAGATATTATAACCCTTCCACATTTTATACTAGTTAGAAGAGCATTTATATAAAATTTTAAGAAAAGGATAGCTAGGAGAATGTGAAAAGATATATCATAAATATCTCCCTAAAACTCTTTGTATTATCAAAGTCTAAACAAAACTATAAAACATTTAAAAGAAAAACTCCATTTATTTTATTTTTCTTCTATTTGCATATGCACTCATCAAGATTTCCCAGGAAACAAAAACAGGCAGGCAGACAGACAGGTTGATTGATTGATAGAAAGATATTTTTATGATGGATTGGCTCATAAGATGACATGGGCTGAGAAGGCCCTTGTCTGCCATCTACAAGGTGGAGAAGCCATGTTATGGTTCCTGTGTAAACCTGAAGGCTGGTGGACCTAGAGAACTGATGCTAAAAGTTCTGGACAGAGGGGGAGGGCCACATAAGCAGGAGTGCTGATGATGTCCATGGTAAAAAGATAGCTGTCAGTAAGAGAAGGAATTTATTATACTTCATCTGTCTTTTTCTTCTGTGTGGCAGCTTGCAATGACTAGCATGGTGGTAAGGCCCACTAGTCTAATCAAGTCGACACATGAACCTAATGATTATCCATAGTAATCCATAGTAAGCTTGGCCTGATATACATTTTCTTAAGCTATATTTAATCATCAAATAAAAATAATATCAAAAGCCAGCTGTGGTGGCTTCTACATTAGATCCCAGGTCTTGAGAGGCTGAAATGGGAGGATTGCTTCAAATTTGGTACCAGCCCAACTACATAGTGAGTGCCAGACCATGCTTGGCTACAAATTATGATGTGGCCTCAAAACAAAAACAATAGTAATAACAATAGTAATAACAAAAGTAATAATAGCAAGGTTATAATTCTTATCAAGATACAACTATTCAGTGTTCAACAAACTGCTGATCCCTTCTTTAAAGGAAAAGTGAAATGCTTGAATAATATTTACTTTTCTGATATCCTATAATTTAAATATTATGTGGTAAAATCAATAACAAATACAAATATAACACCAACATCTTATGTTAATAATAAAAAAAGAGGGAAAATAAAAGGCATTTGCTTAATATATGCATATATGTACACAATCATTCATGAGAAAAGTAAGGAAGTACCATAATTACAATTCTTAATTCTGTGACTTCCCATCGTTATAGATGGTGTTTCTAACTGCCTTCTGCTACCAGTTCTCTATTCCCTTTATCTGGTTGAGTGACCTAACACTACATCACTGAAGAGTCTGGGCCAATTGTGGTGTTACAGGTGCTGGATGGTTAATTTTCCATTGGCCCAAATAAGAGAGCTAGTAATAGGAAAAGTCTCACTTGTTTCAGACATGTTCTTTCTCAGAGAAGGAGTAGAGTGCTGGGAGTAGTGATGTAGTCCTGCACTCACAGTACTTGGCAGGCGGGGGCAGGAAGATTAAGGTCTGCCCAGGCTACACAGTGAGTTATAGGCCAGATTGGTCACATAGCAAGACTTTGCCTCAAAAGCAAGCAAGCAAGCAACAAAAACAGGAGTAGTGGAGTTATAGAGTCTCATTGTGGGGTAAGTAGGTCAATTCCTTTTTAGTAGTCTGATCATTTGCCCTAGCCAACATGATCCCTTCGTCTTAGTCTGTTTTTTTTCTGTATGCATGCATCTTCTCTCTCTCTCTCTCTGTCTCTCTCTGTGTGTGTGTGTGTGTAGTACATGTTATGTCATGTCTGTGTGTGAGGTGAATATACATGAGTGTGCAAGTCTGAGCATCCTTTCCAAACACATGTAGAAGCTAAAGGAGAACATTGGATATTCTACTCTGTCTTCCACTTTATTTCCTTGAGACAAAGTAGCTCACTCAACCTGGAGGTGCTGGTTTGACTGGCTGACCCGTGAGCCCCAGGAATTCTCCAGTTTCTGCTTTCTATAACTCTGGGGTCACTAGCATACATGGCCATGCCCACCTGTGATGTGGATGCTGGGGAAATGAACTCAGGTTGAGTCAGGTCCTCTTAGGTCCCCATGCTTCCCTCCTGAGCCATCAACCCAGACCCTGAGTAACAGTTGTAACTTTGAGAAACTGGAAGAACTTGAAATCATGTGTAAAGAATCAAATAACCCTTTCCTGAATTTACTATTTTAATACAGTCCTGGTTAAACCCAGGAATAACTAAACATGGCAAATGATTGGAAGAAAGGATTTTCCCACATTTATTTGTATGACCTTCATGAAGATAAATCGTAACATTCTAAAACAAATTAGGCTTTAGTCTGAAAAGATTATGATAATAAATTTGTTAAAAAGCAAATGAGAATTTTTGGTTGCTATCAAATCAAGAATTCAGCTACTATAATAAATAAGATATAAGGTTATTAGTGGTTAGAGAGAGTACCCCTAGAAAATAAGATTATTTCATTCTGCCCAGTGCTGATTAGAACTCCACTTTCCAGAATAAAATATATTGGACAAGGGCCTGATGCAAAAGCCAGCCTCTGCCTTGGACTTCTCACTACCTTCCAGTCTGTGTGTCATTTCCTCTTCTCTGGACAGAAACCTTCCTACCCTCCTATGATAAAGGTAATTTTGATCGCATTTGGAGCTGGCTGGTTAATAAAGGACAGTCTTATCATATCAGGTGCTTTAACTTACTCAGCTCTGCAAAGGCTCTTCATCCTCATAAGATGGCATTCGCAGATTCCAGGGGTCTGGTATCAGTATCATCAGGTGGCTCTTATTCAGTCGACTAAAATTACCTATTTTGTGAAGAATAATGAATGAGTACATATATAGTATTTATCAAAATGTTATTAGATATCAGATATCATTATTGTGTTGTGATCATTTTCTTTTGGCTGTAGAGATCCCCTGGGTGGGCTAGACATATTTTTCCCATACTGTACAACAAGACTAAGGAAGTCCAGCTGGCAGGGATGTGCTTTGTGCACCTTGTTCATTGCTCGGTATGTAAATGTTGCAGACATTCTCCTCCACTGGAGATATTTCATTTTCTGCAGGACTTGTGACCTTGTGCTTTATTGTTCTATTGTTAACCATTTAAAACTTATTAATATTGGATGACATTATAGAACTGAGGCCTGACATTTACCTGTGCTTACATTTAAATTAGTTTTATATTATCAAATTGATTTAAATTACATTTGTTGTATAATGTTATTTAATTCCTTTGTGTAGACCTTGAACTTTTACTGGAGCTGAGTTGCTCACTATTTTCTGTATTCTGCAATGAGAGTGGATTTGTTAATTACATCTGACATATTATTTGGTTTTGCAGTTTTCAGTGGTGATGCATCTTTTTGTTTCAGCTAACTAGTAGTGTACATGAGTACTTATGATGCAATACCAGGCTTTATCCACTTGGTGGCTACTATGATTAAATTTCTGATCAATTTTATTTTGAGAACGTCATTTATTTTAAGGTAAGATTTAGTTATCAGAACTATGTTAATACTCCTTATTTATTTCTGCTAATATCTTTTGAGCATTGAATAATGACATCAAGTAGTTTTTAGGTATAATTGAGGAATATGTTTTAGATAATTTTCATGATCCTTGGGTTTTTAAATATTAGGATAGTTTCTTTCCTTATAGCTTGACAGTTGAATCAACTTAAATTTATGAAAGTTACAAAGTTATAGTTTCTATTTCAAGTTATTATTTTTTTAACTTTTAAGCAATTTTATCAGCAAACTAAAAATAATTCACCTGATATTTTAACTTTGGAAATGTATAAAACCATGAGTATCCTAGATCTTGTATTATTCCTCTGGTGTTTTATGTTTGGTAAGTAAATTTTTATATGGAAGTCAGAAATGAATTTTACAGAAATATATTTTGGAGGAAAAGCATTATATGAATCAAATATAAATAAAACTTTTTCCAGCCTTTTCTAGTTCTTATTAAAATGATTAATTGAGGGACATTAGACTGAGGTGGTTATAAAGCCCTGAGTTCTTATTCAGCAGACAGAAACTCACCTCAGAATATGAACCCAATTCATATCCCAGGAGAGTGAGGTTGAAGCTTTAGAAATGAGAAACCACTGCTAACCTCACATAAGGAACTTTAAGATTACAGCTCCTTTTAAATTAAATATTTTCTTTGTCTCCCTTCCAGCCACACTTTATAAAAGCTTCCTGCTCCCAACCTCTTCTATGCTTGGTTCTACCTTGTTCACTCTCTGCTCCAATAACATCTACAAGTTAGTATGTTTAATGACTTTCTGTCTACATTTTCATTATTTAAATCATTATAAATATGACATTGTTTATGTCTGTGGTTTATATTCTCTTTCTCTCTCTCTCCTTTCATTAATTTTTTGCAATTATATTATATATATATACAGACATGATGGTACCATCTTTAGCCTTCTCCCTGTCCTCCCCCCATGAGTAATGTAAGTCTTGCCTTATGGGAGTAGCCATCGTTATGCAGAAGAAGCAATGACTCTGTGTATAATCACCCAACTCATGGCTCTAACAATCTTTCCGCCCCCTCTTCTGCAAATTTCTCTGAGCCATGTTGGGTTCATTTTAGGTCTATTTCAGTGACGAGGTTTTGTGAGTCTCCGTGTCTCTGGATATCTGATTTGGTAGGGGTTGAGAGTTCTCTGTGTCTATCTCCTTTGCCCTTGTGCTGTTACCAGGTTCAGCAATAAAGCAGCACTCTTGCTCATTTCCCCTAAAACTCAATGGCTTCATCTGGTGCCCTGGTGAGGTGTGATGGGCTGATTCTCTCCTCCGCTTCTGCATCCATCTGAAAGAGAGAAACAGATTCTCCAATGGAGAGTAAGGTCAGTGCAATACAGATGGATAACCATTATTATTTTAGAGGGAATTTAATAGGTGCAGACCCTCTTATATCCCACTATTGATATTGAAGAGTGGGCTCATTTTTGGATATGGTTCTGACTTGTTTACTGTTTCCAAGTATGGGTTCCATTCCACTGAGTGGATCCATTAGCCAAGTCTAGAGCAGTTGGTAACCCACCATGGCTGTGTGTCACGACTGCACTTGTGTGAGCATCATGTCAGGTTGTTTGCTGCTGAGTAGCTTAGACCACAAGTTGCTTAGACAGATGTTGGTTGTTTTCCCCCAGTCACTTATGTAGCTCCTCTGGCACTAGCCAAGCTGACTGTCTGGGGACTGACTGTCTTCCAGATTCCAGCCAGGTCTCTCCATGTTCCATCTGAACAGCTTATGGTGTCTTCAACAGTAGGGTCTTACCAATAACCTTTGGTGGGTCATCAAGAACTCTGACAGAAATCTGTCTTCTTTTGGGAAACCTTGTAGGTTTCACTGATCAATAGCTCATTGTGGATGCTAACCACATGCTGGTATTGGGAGTTACAGGTCAGTGCCAAGGGAAAAGAAGGAAGAAAAAGTATGGGTAATATGAAAGAGAAAGAGAAGAGAGAGAAGAGGGCGTGATACAGAGAGGAACAGTAGAAGATTGAAGTTAGTCTTCATCCTACCCTCTCCAGGCCCCAGTGACTCAGGTGTTCTCTCACCTGATGCAGGTTCGACCTTTTATTATGCCCTTCAGGATATACAATTTTAGGGTACCATTTCCATGTGTGTCCAGTTTTTTGTCCCCCTCACCCACCCTTTTCCCACCTACCATCCCTATTGTCCAGTCCTCAAGATGTTTGGTAGGTGTGTCAGCATCTTGGGAAAGACCATGCAACGCTTATTTTTCTGTGATTGGGTGAGTTCGCGAAGAATGACTTGTTCCAAGTTGGACCATTTTTCTTCAAATTGCTTTATGTCATTTTTCCTTACTGCTGTGTAGATTTCCATTGTGTAGATATACCACATCTTAGTTATCCATTCATCTAATGATGGACATCTGGGTTGATTCCAGCTCTTAGCTATTATGAATTGAGCAGCTATAAACATGGTTGAGCAAATATCTCTGAACTGAGGTTTGGAGCTTTTGAGGTAAATGCCCAGTAAGGGGATAACTGGGCCTGTTGGTAGGTCTATAGTCATCCTTTTTAGGAGTCTCCAAAACTTTCCCACCCTCTCAAAAAAAAAAAAGTCCCATCAAGACACAAGAAGCTAGCAGAACTCTCTCTTTTTATCTCTCATTCTCCTCTCTCTTCTTCCCTCCTTTCTTTATTAGTATTATTATTATTTTGAGGTAGGATCTCACTCTAGCTCAGGCTGCCTTGAAATTCACTCTGTAGTCGCAGTGAGGCCTTGAACTCACAGTGATCCTCCTACCTCTGCCTCCCCAGTGCTGGGATTAAAGGTGTGCACCACCACGCCTGGCTCAAAGGGATTTATTTATTTATTTGAGATAGGGAAAGAGGCTGAGAGAGAGAAAGAAAGAGAGGGGGAGGGGGAGGGAGAGAGAAAAAGAAAATGGGCAAGCCAGGGATTCCAGCCACTCAAATGAACTCCAGATGCATACGACACTTCGTGCAACTGGCTTACGTGGGTCCTGGGGAATTGAACAGAAGTCCTTTGGCTTTGCAGGCAAGCACGTTAACCACTAAGCCATCTCTCCAGCCCTGTTTTTGGTTTTTGTTTCAGAGATAGGGTTTTGCTATGTAGGCCAGGATGCCCTTAAACTTTGGATCTTCCTGCCTCAGCTTCCCCAGGCTGGCATTACAAGCATGTAGTGGGGTTTCTTGTTCTTACTATTTATCACGCTAGCTGCTCTGTGAGCTTCCGGGAAATTCTCCTGTCTCTCCTTTCCATGTCACTAGTTAGCAGTATTTGGGGTTACAGAGCCTTTATATGGGGCTTGGGGTTTCACACAGGTATTGGGGTTGTGTGGCAAACACTTATCCACTGAGCAGTTTCCTCGGTCCCAGTTTTTCTCATTTCAAAACCTAGAAATAAAACCTATGAGTTGAGGGAGACGAGGACCTCCATCAACTCTACTCTAACCTCCTGAAGAGTGGGTAGCCATCAGTTTTCAACATAGGATACCAAAGCTGACATAAAGATTGTACTAAGAAAAGACTTGATGCATCATCTAGTGGATGAAACGTAGGTGAGTCTTTTTCACAGGGGGCCTCTGCTTCCGCATTGGATATCCTTTAAGAGTTCTTTCCGGCTCCTCCTTTGCCATTGTTATGATTCACAAATGTATTTTAGCTCTAAGTTATATAAGTTATTACTTATAATCAGGTTTGAGTCACAGGCCTGGAACCCAAGCTAGTATAGAGGCTATGAAGAGAGGATCACAAGTTCAAGGCCCACGTGGACAACAGAGTGAGTTCAAGGTTAGTCTGAGACATTTAGTGAGAGCCTATTTTGGGATTGAAAAAGAGTTCTGGTATAGAAGCTCAAGCCAGGCAACAATCTCATCTAGTATGGGCCACCTACTGAATTCCAGGCTGGCCTGGGCCACAGAGTGACTCTATGTAAAAATAATATTAAAAAGTTTAGTCCAGTGGTAGAGTGCTTACCTAGCATGTGTGAGGCTCTCCGTTTGATCCACAGCATTTCAAAACAATTACTATTTATAGGTTCTGTCAGTCAAATCTATGATGTTTCAAAACTCAAAATAGCAAAATATAGATTGTTTTAATAAATATTTGTACTTTATCCCAGTCTTGTTTTATTTTGCTGATGATTAAAATCAAACCCAAACCAACCCTAACTACACCTGTAAATTCACATCATAGGCTACAGAGGGCAGTACACTTTCACTCAGTCTTTTTCCCTAAATAAATCCTGCCTCTGGGTACTTGGGAAAATATACAGATGTATACAACACCCGCCTTCTTTGTTCTTGTTGTCTGAGAATGAGAACCCAATCACATTTTCCCAGCAGGTGTAATGAATGAATATGCTATTGATCACTTTTTGAGCATGGTTGTCATTGTCCCCATTTTATAGAAGAGGAAAGTGAGGCTCTGAGAAGTTAAAGAACTTCCAGTTTTCATAGGTATTGGGGGTCAGAACCAGGACTCAATCTCCTGGTTGTCTGATATTAGAAAGTCTGGTCATTCTGAATGTCATCTGGGTGTCTGAGATGCAGGGGCTCACTGTGGAGTTGGTGAACAGCAGGTATAGTGGCCAGTGGCAGCAGTGTCAATTTTTTTTTTTTTTAACTAGGCAGTGGAAATGATGAGAAACCAAACTTTGAATAGCGTGGACTGCTAAAAGGGCTTTTCTTCTTTTTCTGCTTTCTGGAAACTTAGTCTGATTTTATGGCTCAGGCTGACCTACAGCCTACCATGCAACCCAGGTTGGCTTTGAACTTAAGACAAGTCTCCTGCCTTAGTCTCCTGAGTGCTGAGACTGCAACATGAGCCACCACTCCTGGTTTAAAATAGGTTATTTTACTAATCTCCTGACTGTTCTTAAAGGTGTTTGAGAATCCATTTGATTATCCCATGGTGAATACTCTGATCTGTTCTTTAGGTTGGGGAGAGATGCACACAAAACGAATTGAGTTGGTACCATAGAAACCTTTATTCTGGATAGTACACTAAAAGATAAAACCCTCAACAGAAGTGTGTGGGAGTCATCTGGTAAGAAGGGCCCTGGAGAGGGAGGGATGAAGCTTAATCTTAAAACATTTGGCTCTGGCCTCTAACTCCCAGTACCAGAAATCAGTTGCTACCCTCATTGAGCTGTTGATCCAGGGGACCTACAAGGTCCCTCAAACAAGAGAGGCTTCTGTCAAAGCACTTAATTACCTGCCTGAGGTAAAAGGTAAGACGCTATTGCTAAAGACACCACATGCTGCTGACACAGAACACTGGGAGAGAGATATGGCTGGAAGCCAGAAAGATGCCAGTTCCCAGATGGCTAGCCTATGTAGGCTTGGAACCTGCTACATGAGCTACTGGGGGAAAGTGGCCAGCAATGGTCTGAGCAAGTAGGGACACTGCTATTGAAAAGCAGCCAGCCTGACAAGAGTACATACCTGTGTAATGGTGGCACCCAGCCTTGGAAGGTAACCAGTGACTTTCTGATTGGCTAAGAGATCCACTCAATGGAATGGAACCCGCAGCTGGGACTGGGAACCAGGTCAGAATCCTATGGAGACCAAGATTATGGTCTTCCGTGGCAAACTCCAACTAGTCTTTGGCCAAAAGAGGGGCTGCATGCATCAAAACTTCTCTAAATTCACAAGGCTTATACAATTTAACCTTATGTTAGCTTATGTGTCCTCATTTTCCATTGGAGAATCTGTTTTACTTTTTCAGAAGGTAGTGAAACGGAGGATATAAACCACCCCTTACACATCAGCCAGGGCCCAGGTGAAAACACAGAGGATTTGGTGAGATGAACAAGAGTGCTGCTTCCATGGAGAGAGGGAGTAGAAAGGTTATAAGAGCCATAGGCTGGGAGGGCATATCCAGAGGCAATCCTCCCCCCTACCCCCACAATGTCTGAATGCTGCTCTCACAACTCATAACCCACAACCCTATCGGATACCAGGAATCCCACTGAGGAGGGCCCTCAGCAGAATCAGAGAAGGGAGGAGAAAATGATGGTACCAATGCATGATGTGTCCATACAAAGTATATACTTAATAAATTATTTGAAAAGAGTAATGCTGAAAACGACAGTGCTCCACTGATCTTCAAACACATGCACTGGTTTTTATTAACAGTAAAAGTTCAGTTCCTGGGTTGTGCTTGACGGGTCTGTCTCACTTTATTTGATAATGTTGAACTTCTCCTTAAGTGGTTCTTCACAACTCGTACGCACAAGCACTTGCTGCTAGTCTAAGTTTCTTGTTATTGCTGCTGTTGTTGCTGTCATTGTAGTCCATCAGATGGGGCACTTTATTTTGGGTTATCTGACTACCAGTGAATGTGAACAGCTTTGCTTTTATTTTATTTTAATTGGCCATCCATGTTTCTCCACTGGAGAATTGCTTGTTTACATCACTCGCTCATTTTCCTGTAGGTCTGTTTAGTTTGTTGATTTGTATATATGCTTAGGTATCCGGGTAATCAGAATGATTTGAAGTTTGTGTGCTTTGAAATACTCTCTTGGCAGGTGGGCTGGTCATTTTACCTCTGTTATAATGTCTGCTGTCATGCACACATGTTCAGTCTAATTGTATCAAGCCTGTCCTGTTGTAATCTCTGTTCATCTACTATTCTAAGAAGTCCTTTCTTTCCCTGTGATGGTGAATCTTCATTGACACCTCAACTGGCATTAGAATCATCATAGAAATACATCTCTTGGTGTGTCTGTGAAAGTATTTCAAGAAAGGTTCAACCAGGGAGGGAAGACGAACCCTGAATGTGCGGAGCACCACCCTGTGGGCTGGGGCTGTGCTGAAAGGAGAAAAGAAGCCGAGCACCAATTGTCTTCTTAATCTCCTTCCTGATGGTGGACTCAACATGACCTGTGCCTTCAGGCTTTTCCAGTCATGATGGACTTTGCGCTAACACTGAGCCTAAACCAACCCTTCTTTCCGAAAGGTGCTTTTGTCAGATAGTTTATCATAGCAATCAGAAAAGTAATTAGTATATGCATCAAGACCACAAAAATACAACCTTTCCAGACATTTTTCTATATCCATAAGGTGATTTCACTGGGATCTATTTGTTGAGTGGGGAATTCTGTCCTTGATTTTTATATAGCCCCTATCATATTTTAAGTATGCTTGAGTCTAGTCTGGCTTTTCTTTTTTTTTATTTATTTATTTATTTATTTATTTATTTATTTATTTATTTATGTATGTCTGTTTTTTCTAGTCTACTCCATTGATTTAAATTCATATGCTTGCTGAAAGCAGCCCCCCTATTTCTGGCTGTCACTATAAATAAGTCTTAATTTCTTCAGGCTGGACTCATTTTATTATCCAAAAATGATTTATTCTTAGCTGGGCAGGTGGTGCATGCCTTTAATCCCAGCACTTGGGAGGCAGAGGTAGGAGGATCGCTATGAGTTCAAGGCTACACTGACACTACATAGTGAATTCCAGGTCAGCCAGAGCTAGAGTGAGACTCTACCTTGAAAAACAAACCAAAACAAAATGAACAAAAAGGTTTATTCTTGACTTTTTTGAAATGTCCATTAATTTTTTGTCACCTTTTCCTTTATTATATTTTGATTGGAATTGTAGTTTGTAGACGGACTGACATCTTTCTGAGAGTTTCAATGTAGGAATACAACAGATTTCTTCATTATTTAGATGTTGTATTTTCTAATAATGTTTCATAATTGTCACCATAACATTTTCAAAAGTATTTTGTTTGGTCTATCTGGGTACCTCAAGTTTTATAACTGAAGTGAATTAGGTATTTTGTTTTTATTATTCTCTCTCTTTCTCCAACTGGAATATAAACTTCACGACAGTAGGCATTTTTTGAAACTTTTACTCATGGCTATATCCCTAATATCTAAATTAGGGCCTGATACCCATGGACTCCGGCTAGTTTTGGCCATTGGGAGCCAGTACCTGTTCTTCTATTGCAGGCTGCAAATACTCTTTTGCAATCTCTTCTGGCAGCTAGAATGCTATCAGAGTCCAGAAAATATAGTCTGCTTTTTGTTCTTTGGGTCTGTGAGTAGCAACAGCTTCATATTCTTGTTCCTCTTCAGATAGATTTCCACCTTCTATTATCTATCTTACCTTGTCCAAACCCTCCATTCATTTAAAACTGTCCATTCATTACACTTTTTTTTTCAATAACTACAGGCTCTTGCTATGCATGCCAGGCTGGCCTCAAACTCAACATCTTTCTGCCTTAGCCTTTTGAGTCTTGGGATTACAGGCATGTGCCACCATCCCTGGCTAATAACTGCTTCTCTTTTATTTTTATTTATTTTTTTTTGTAGAAGATGTTTGCCCTAGTACTTGGATTTCTATGTTGTATTCTTTATTTTATTTTATTTTATTTTTATGAGAGAGAGAGAGAGGAAGAGAGAAAGAGAGAATTGGTGCACCAGGGCCTCTAGCCACTGCAGTCAAACTCCAGAACCTGTGCCACCATGTGCATGTGGCTTATGTGAGTTCTGGGGAGTTGAACCTGGGTCCTTAGGCTTCTTATGTAAGTACCTTAACTACCTAGCCATTTCTCCAGCCCTAGTGATTCCTTCTTAATGTGCCATCCATATCTTGAAAATCTTAACTAATAAAAGAAGTCATGTTTTTGCAGTGAGTGTGAAGTGTGTAAATGTTTAGGAGTCCAGAATGGAATTAGAAATATATATATATGGTATTGTGTTCTCTACAAATAAACAAATAAATAATTTTTAAAAGAATTTTTATTTATTAGAGTCATTTATTAGAGTCAGAGAGAGGGAAAAAGCGAGATAGGGAGATTGAGAATGGGCGTGCCAGGGCCTCTAGCTACTGCAAACGAACTCCAGACGCGTGTGCCGCCATGTGCATCTGACTTACGTGGGACATGGAGACTCGAACCTGAGTTCTTAGGCTTTGCAAGCAAGAATTTTAACCACTAAGCTATCGCTCCAGCCCAATATTCCATATTTTTAAAGGTGAGACAAGAATAGTAAGAATTCTTCAAGGCAATAGGAGACAAAACTGTTCTTCAGAGTGGCTGCAGGTGAACATTCTGTCTAAGGTTTATCTAGACAGCACTAGATCCAGCTTAGAAATATTGTCCCACCTACAGCAGTGCTTCCTTGGAAATGACAATAGAAGCTTTCTGTATGTATCTGATTAGCCTGGATTCTGAACTCACTGAGAACTTCAACTTGACATTCATGGCATGATAAATACCCATTGCTACAGGCAATTCTCTAGGGGGTTTACTTAAGCCTGTCTATAGGAAAAGTTGGCATTTAAACTAAATAGCAATGTGCAAACGAGGAAAGAAATGATACTTAGCCTTTGGGTTGAAAATCAACATTGTCTGCCACACAGTTGGGATTTTATTTTTAAAAATGATTCCTGTTGTATATTTTAGCCTATCCTTCCTATTAACCAACTGTTATCTCAATTGGGTCAGATATGAGGACTGCATTTGTTCTCGATGATGTCACATAAACGTGTAGATTTTCACTGTATGTATTCTTAAAATTTCTCAGTCCAGCTTGCTGCAATTTTAAAGTGAGCATTCTACTATCACTCTTGAGCTATTTGTTTTTAAATTCCTCAACTTAAAATAATGAATTTTAAAATGCTACTGCAAACTTTTGAGAAAGTTACTCCATGTTATTTGAAAATAATTTTAACATAAACATTAACATAGTGATTAAAGTATTATTGACTTGTAAACAATAAGTTAAATATGTTATAGTACTTATAATGGAGATATATTTACTTATTTGGAATAGAACATGTTATTAATAATACAATCTCATATTATTTTGAATGCCATTGTTCTCTGGTATTGAGAAAATTTTCTTATGTTTAAGAGGTCAAATGAAACTACACAATTACAACGAAATCTGTGTTCTTGCCTCTCCATCTGCATGCCTGGTCTTCTGCTCCTGTTGGCAGCTGTGCATAAGTACTCCGAGAGAATGCAACCTGAATTGTGCCCCTGGAGGGTTTGCTTGGTTCTCAGGGAAAGCACCTTCACTTCATTCCGACCTTCACTTCCATATGTCGAAGAACAGCCTTGTACCTCTATTAAGTTTTCACTCTTGATTATCATGTAATCTTATAGAAGATGGTGATTTGTCATAGTCTCCTGAATTTCATTATATCACAAATTCAACTTTATTCAACATTAAAAGATTATATCACCATAATTAACAACTTTGTTTAATTCAATACTCAGAGATGATATTACTGTCATTCGTAACTTTTTTTTTTAATTTACTTACTTACTAGAGAGAGAGAGAAGCAGATAGAGAAACAGAAATTGGGCACACCAGGGTTTTCAGCCACTACAAACGAACTCCAGACACATGTGCCACCTTGTGTAGCTGACTATTATTTTAGACCTCATTTGTGTAGAAAAGTACTACATTTTTAATATTACCTATTTTTTTCTTCCTTCATCTTCCTTGGCGCTGACATGTAACTCCCAGTACCAGCATGCAGTTGACTTTCAAAATGAGCTGTTGATTAGAGAGACCTACAAGGGTTCCAAAAAGAAAACGTATTTCTGTCAGAGTTCTTGATCCACCAAAGGCTAATGGTAAGACCCTACTGCCGAAGATACCATATGCTGTTGGGATGGAACATGGAGTGACCTGGCTGGAATCTGGAAGAGGGTCAATCCTCAGACAGTTAGCTTGTCTAGTGCCAGAGGGTTCTACATGAGCAACTGGGGGAAAATGACCAACATCTGTCCAAACAACTCATAGTCTAAACTACTCAGCAGTCAACAACCTAATGTGATGCTCACACAATGACAATAGTGGCGCACAGCCATAGTGGGTAACCGACTGCTCTTGATTTGGCTAACAGATCCACTCAGTTGAATGGAACTCATAGCTGGAACTGGGAAGCAAGTCAAAACCATGTCCAAAAATTGAGACCATTCTCCAATATCAAGCTCCCACCAATCATGGATTATAAGAGGGCCTACACATATAAAAGTCTCTGTAAAATAACAATGGCCATCCCATCTGGTACTGACTTCTCTCTCCGTTAGAGAATTTGCTTCTCTTTTTCAGATGGACACTGAACCTGAGGGGAGGATCAGCCTATGACACCTCGCCAGGGCCCCAGCTGAAACCATAGAGTAACTGGGGAAATGGGCAAGAGTGCAGCTTTCTTGGTGAACCTGACACCAGCACAAGGCTGAAGGAGATAAACACAGAGAACACTCAATTCCTACTAAACCATACATCCAGAGAAACAGAGGCTCCCAAGACCTCATCACTGAAGTAGAACTAAAAAGAACCCAACATGGCTCAGGGAAATTTGTGGAAGAGGGGGCAGAAAGAGTGTTAGAGCCCCAAGTTGGGTCATTATGCACAGAGACATCGCCTCTTCCCCATAAGTATTGGCTACCCCCATAATGCATGACCCACATTCCCCAATGAGGAGGGTCCCTTTGGAGGGGGAAGGACATGGAGGAGGCAACCAAAGGCACCAACATGAATGTAAAATTAAAATAAAAAATTTAAAAAGATTTATTTATATTTATTTGAGACAGAGAGAGAGGGAGAGAAAGAGAGAGAGAGAGAGAGACATAGAGAGAAAGTGAGAATGGGCACACCAGGGCCTCTAGCCACTGCAAACATACTCCAGACACTTGCACCACCATGTGCATCTGACTTATGTGGGACCTGGAGAACCGAACCAGGGTCTGTAGGCTTGGCAGGCATGTGCCTTAACCACTAAGCCATCTCTGCAGCCCAAGAATTAATTTTTCAGAATAATTATCAAACCATGACAAATTTCCTGTAAGCATTTCTTGTAAGTATAAGTTTCCATAGTATAAAATAGTGATTTTAAGACTTCAACTTGTGAATGAAGGAAATGAGTGAGGTGGACTCATGGAGAATTTTGTAAAGCTATTCTGATTCCCCCTATTATGTTGTGAGATGTCAGGTTGAGCACTATCTGATTCTTTCAGATGGAAAAGTTCCTTCCAAATGCTGTGTTAGGATCCTTTATTAGATTAGATTGACAGTTTTTGTGTTTAAACACAATTATTCTTTAAAAAACAAAACAAAACACATATTGGTCATTTAAAAAATGCAATTTTGTTATTCCCTTTGTTCATTCATGAAATTAACAAGCATTTACAGAGCCCTTATTCTGTACCAGGCACTCTTGTAACCATGTCATTGCTTTGTGAAGTTACATAAAATCACTAACTGTGGTAGCTCAGGAGGTTCAAAATACTGTCTTCAGGATGTCCATATGACTTTACCTTTCTTTTTTTTTTTAAACTTTTTATTTTTTATTATTTTTTTGGAGAGAGACACACAGAGAGAGACTTTACCTTTCTGAGGTTAAGGCCATGACAGATTTGCTGAATGCAAATGTTATTTTTTTGATTGAATGGCATGTAGATCTGAAGATTTCAAACCATATACATGTATATGAACATATATAGCCTAATATTTTGTATCTGGCTTTGGTAAAAATCTCTTATTACTAAATAGTAAAAGCTGCCTTCTTGTTTTCAGTTTAGTATTGCACAATAATAGATACTTATGGTGTATTTTATTGTTCCTATCTGCCTACATATTCCTCTTCCTACTATCAAAAGAGTACAGGACAGAAACTGTTTCATATAGAGTAAGCATACATGTATTCTGAATATATTTGTGTTCTTCAAGAGTTTTTGCTTTGCAAATATTCTTTTGCTAGGAATTAATAATGAACTATAATAATCATTTATTGAATGCTTAATATGTGCTGAGCACTATGAAAAATTGTGCATATGTAATTTCAAACAGATAAGCAAATAAATGAAAATCAAGTTAGTTCCATTGGTCCACACTCCAGCAAGGACGCTTCTTTTCTTTTCCATTTCTTTTGTTTTTGTTTTAGAGGTAGAGTCTTACTCTAGTTGAGGCTGACCTGGAATTCACTATGTTGTCTCAGGCTAACCTGGAACTCACAGCGAACCTCCTACCTCTGCCTCCCAAGTGCTGGGATTAAAGGTGTGCACCACCACTCCAGGCTCACCAACTCTTATTTTCATTTAGCAATTGAGGTGCCAGTTATTGTTTGAGATATTTAAGGATCTTATCATTTCCCCCTTCTTTGTTCTATGTTGAGCAAAAGACTTAAAAAATAGACAAACACAAAATTCCTTTGTACAGGCCTATCTTATTCCAGGGAACACAATTGCAGGCAAGTCCAGAAAAGCCTTTCACGTACACAATTTAATTTGATGATTACCTTTGATAATGTGACTGAGGACCAGGTAGTGATTGTCCCTTGCCTCAGAAGACAGCTCGGTGACCGCACTATTGCTACACTGTCTCTTCTCACCCTTGCCTTTGCGGAAGTCTGGCTTATCTCAGAGGTGATTACTGGAGACAGAATTGCATGTAGACGTTGGGGTTTTCTATTCACTTCTGGTTTAAAGAAAGATTATTTTGATCTGTCTGTTCAACTTGTACAATAAAAGAAACAGCATACATTTTTATAGAAACCTCAGTCTGCTGTATGATGAATTTCATGATAAATGTGTATGACTAAAACCAGTATTGATATTGTCTCCTAGTTTGGGGGCCTAATAAAACATTTAATCTTTCTCAGAAAATCCAGAATTGTCATGTAATAAATCTTGTCTGTTGCGTAAACAAGAAGTCAATATTTATTAAATGGACAGATATGGGACTGACTCCTCCATGTGTTCACAATAAAAGTAAATATGTGGATGGTGCCCAGCCAGTTCTTAACCAGATTTTACAGATCCTCATGGAGAATTAGCAACTATTAGTTCAGTTTTTGCATCCATTTTAGTTCATCATGGGATTCTCTGTCCTTCACAGGATTTCTTTTTGATGTTGCCATTATTTATTATATTAACTTTTTTATTTAACGGAATTTTTAAGTCCCTAAATGCAAAAGTTTAACATTGTCTATATAGTTTCTTTAGATAAAATATGTATTACAGTGTGTTCTGGGTTATATATACACAGGCTGATTCCACATGGAGGAGAGCAGGGATGGGGAGAGAGAGACAGACAGACAGTATGGGCTCAATGGGGCCTCTTGCTGTGGCAAACAAACTCCAGATGCATGTGCCACTTTGTGCATCAGGCTTTACCTAAGTACTAGGGAATTGAACCCCAACATCTTCCCAACCAAGATACAATATGGCTTTTTAAAAAAATATATGTTTATTAGTTATGTATATAGTATATATACAGCCATGATGGTACCGTCATTAGCCTTCTCCCTGTCCTTCTCCCATGGGTAATGTGGGTCTTGCATTATGGGGGATAGCCATCAGTTATGCTGGAGAGACAATGACTCTGTGTATAATGACCCAACTCATAGCTCTAACAATCTTTCCGCCCCCTCTTCTGCAAGTTTCCCTGAGCCATGTTGGGTTCATTTTAGGTCTATTTCAGTGACGAGGTTTTGTGAGTCTCTGTTTATCTGATTTGATAGGGGTTGAGAGTTCTTTGTGTCTATCTCTTTTGCCCTGTGCTGGTACCAGGTTCACCAATAAAGCAGCTTTTTTTTTTTTTTTTTTTTTTGGTTTTAGAGGTAGGGTTTAACTCTAGTCCAGGCTGACCTGGAATTCACTCTGAAGTCTCAGAGCAATATGACTTTTGAGAAATGAATTCACTTAATTGTTATTTGAGCATATTGTTTTATTTTCTTATTGTTTTTAATCTCTTACCGTGTGTAAATTATAAATTAAACTTAAACTTTATCCTAGTTGAGTCACACACACACACACACAATAACTTTAGAATTTGGTAACATTGGTTTCAGGCATGTATTAGAGGCTCTTGTAACATTCAATATGATTAAGAGGGAGCTGTGTTGAAGTATCACATGACTACTTCACTTGAAGTTACCAGTGTCTGGAGTAGAAAAATTATTGGTGAAAATATATTTTTAGAAGTCCTTCTTTTCTTCTGATCCCTAACCCTGGAAAATAGGAGGTATAAACTCTTTATATCCAGGAAAAATATCTTCCTACAGGGCTACATGGAGAGTTTAGGATGCTATTTGAGAACAATACTTTAACAATAGGGAAAACTTGGGGATGGAGAGATAGCTCAGCAGTTAAAGCACTTGCCTGCAAAGCCTAATGATCAGGATTCAATTCCTTAGTACCCATGTAAAGCCAGAGACACAAATGGTACATTCATCTGGAGTAAAGCCAGACACACAAATGGCACATTCATCTGGAGTTCATTTGCAATGGCTAGAGGCTCTGGAGTGCCCATTCATCTCTCTCTCTCTCTCTCTCTCTCTCTCTCTTTCTGTCTCTCTCATGTCTCTTCTCTCTGTGTGCAAATAAATAAATAAAAAGTAAATAAAATATTTTAAAAAGAGAAATAGGCAAAGCTGCATTTAGGTAATTCTATAGTTCACCCAATTGTAGTTCAGAGACTAAGTGAGAATATGGCTAGAAACCAACTGTGCAGAGATTCGCATGCCTTGGTCTGAAGTTCAAACTTTAAAGATACTGTGGAGCATGGAACATAAGACTAAAGATAGTATCGGTGTGTTTAATTGAAGGAATTCTAGAACCTTAACTAAGTTTTGTTTATTGAAGTGTACTTCAAAGAAAAGAGATTTTATGATGGTAATTCAGAGGTTATCACAATATTTGAGCTGAGGTGTACATGTACGTTGTTAAGTTTACCTGAAGAAGATAGGTAGAACACATGGATGTTGCTATGTTTGCATCTTTGGGGTGGAGGATAATGATGGAATAAATCACGTGTGATTTAGTTAAGAGCATGTTCATTCTGAAGCAATGATTTGCCTTTTAAGTGGATGATTTCTACTTGATGGTTAAAAGATACATTCCATATCATTATAAGGAAATTAATCGTAGAAGGATGAATAATTTGATTACACTACATGGGATATTTTTTTATTTTCTACAACATTTTCTTTGAAATAATTTTGCGGTTATAAAGAGGAAAGGATAGAAATTAAAATCACTTCATTTCATTTGGGAGCATACACATGATGCATTTGTGATTTTGTCCTGCTCCTTAAATGAAAATTAAGGGTAGAGGTAATTACTGGATGAAGTTTGCCATTACATTGGCAATGTACAACCTGCTTAGAGCTTAAGATGACATTAACATTGGCTTCTGTATAAATCATGGCAAAAATATTTTTCAAGTATACATGATTTATATAATGAATATCATTTTACATGAAAGAATAATCTTAATCATATACTAATATTCTGATCGTGCCTCAAGTTTTTTTGATCCAAACTGGCTCTCCCCTGTGACTGCTTCCTAGCAGGCTCCATCAACCATTCCTTTCAGGTGCTCTGCCTTCTTTGTTCAGGCGAATAAGGCACATGTGTGTCTGACAGCTAAATAATACAGTTGCACAGGGGATGGTTTATTATTCTCCTTGTGCTTGCGTTTTGAAAGTTACTTGCATATCTAAAGATCATGCAGGGCTTTATTTTCAGGCTGCTTATGTCCCCAGGGCTGTTTCCAACTTTATTTCCTCTTGCCATTGGTGTTGAGGCTAGGTCACTGAAGTGAGTGAATGAGGAAAAATAGACTGTGGCATGTGAAAGCCTTGTGCATTCTCTTGCACTATGTGGAAATCTTTTGATACTTAAACAATAGGATAGTAATTCACGTTCTTCCTGCACATAGTATTCTTTGTTATAATTTTATGAAAGCAATTATGAAAAAAATGATATTGATCATCTTATGCTAGAATAGTTACCAATGTTCAAATACTTGTTCAAACTTTGCCACCTGAATAAAGAATAAAGAAGAAAAAAAATACATTCATTAATTTCTTACCCCTTTATTTTTGTATTCAAAGACTCTTTTATTACTTTATTTATTTATTTATTTATTTATTTATTTATTTATTTATTTTTGTTTTGGTTTTGTGAGGTAGGGTCTCACTCTGGTCCAGGCTGACCTGGAATTAACTATGTAGTCTCAGGGTGGCCTCGAACTCTCTGCGATCCTCCTACTTCTGCCTCCTGAGTGCTGGGATTAAAGGCGTGTGCCACCACACCCGGCAAAAGACTCTCTTAAAAAGACACATTTTGGGAAAATGTTAAGGCATTTTTAATTTTAATAGCTTCTTTTATATAAAAAATTTAATTTTATATTAATATTGTCTTCTAAGGCAGCCTCAAGGTAATTATATAATATAGGGATTTATTCCTGCTGAGAAGATTCATGAACTTTTACTGTGAAATACAATTCAATATGTCTTGTTCTTTTCTGATATTTCAGCATTTCAGAAGCTGGAAAATTTTAGATGATCATTTCATTAGGTGGTACATTACTTTTCTGCTTAGACAGAGAGTGACATATGAGCATGCAATGTGACATTTGAAAATAATTATCATCAGTAACTGAAAATAACATGCCAGCTTTTAGTTGCATTTACAGAAATTCATTTGCTTTCATGTGAGAAACTTACAGAGTACACACAAGGTCATATATTCATTTACAATGAGTGACCAATGTTCAGTTATGGGTGTTAATGTTGTGATAATATGATTTTTAAGATGGTTGAAGGATTTCAATAATGTTAACTTCCAATAAAATCATATAACTACATTTTTGGTTAAATTTCATTTGTTAATATATTCCCCAAATATTTTTGGGTCTATATTTGTAATCCTGCTGCTTCTTCAGCAATGACTTCTGATCTTCATCTTCCTGCTCTCATTCAATGTTCCTTTCCATGACATCTCTATAAAGAAGTGAGAGTGATGTATTTAAAATTTAGGTCAGCCTTGTTCACTTTAATTGTTTGCCATCACATTTAGAGCAGAAGTTCAATCTCCCCGTCCTTTCAGTTTGTAGAAGGGAATAATCGAATAGAGGTCTTATAAGAGACAGCAGGTATAACATTCATTCATGCATGCATGGAGTAAAAAATTATTGGGTGTCTTTCTTGTGTGTCAGGCACTGTTTCCAGTGAATGGGTGAGCAAATCCCCACAAAATCCCATTTGTATGGTGCTTCCAGTAGTGTAAAGCAGCCAACCAACACAATTGTATATAGTACACTGTAAGGTGATAGATGCTATGAGAAAGAGTGCATAAAGATAGGATGAAGGGAAAGTGGCAGTGTAGGTGGTGAGGAGTTATTTAATTCTAGATTTATCTTAAAAGGAAAGAATACAGAATATCCTGGACAAATTGGATGTGAATAGAGGTGGGTAAAATGGAGGCAAATATTCCAAGATTTTTTTTATTAATGAAAGTATAGGTTCAAAAGGGGAAATCAGACATTCAGAACTTGACATGTTCAAATCTGTACTAGACTTTCAGAAGCCAAATGGATAGGTAGACATATATGTCTCTAGGGTCCCGAAGGATGGATCTGTTGGTAGGTCTATAGTCATCCTCTTCAGGAGTCTCCATATTGCTTTCCATAGTGGTTGAATCATTTTACATTCCCACCCACAGTGAAAGAGTGTTCCTATTTCTCCACAGCCTCGCCAGCAATTGTTTTCCTTAGCTTTTTTAATGTTAGCCATCCTTACTGGGGTAAGGTGGAATCTCATAGTTGTTTTAAGTTGCATTTCCCTGATGATTAGGGATGTTGAACATTTTCTTAAGTGTGTGTTTGCCATTTGCATTTCTTCCTCTGAGAACTCCCTGTGCAGTTCTCTGCCCCATTTTGTGAGTGGGTTGTTTGAAGATTTGTTGTTTAGGCTTTGGAGTTCTTTGTAAATTCTAGAAATTAGGCCTATGTCAGTTGTAGAGCTGGAATTTTTTTCCCCCATTCTGTGGGTAATCTGTTGGCTTTGGTTATTGTATATTTGTCTGTGAAAAATTTTTTCAGCTTCATGAGATCCCAATGGTTGAGTGATTATTTAATTTCTTGAGCTGCTGGGGTTTTGTTCAGGAAGTCTTTTCCCACTCCTATATCATGGAAAGTTCCTCCTAATTTTCTTCCAGTAGTAGCAGAGTTTCCAGTTTTATATTGAGGTCTTTGATCCATTTGGACTTGATTTTTGTGCATGGTGAGATGTGTGGATCAAGTTTCAGATCCTACATATGGTTGTCCAGTTTGTCCAGCATCATTTGTTGAAGAGCCCTAATTTTTTTAAAGAAATATTTTGTAGACATATTTGTAAAAGTACTCAAGAATATTTTAACAAGAAATTTCCAAGTTAAACTGTTTTACTTTCTGGTGGGGTAGGAAAATATAAAATTATATTTACCCTGAAATTCATTACAAAAATAAATTCTATTCTGAACCATCTTTGCTACCTGTCCCTCATACTATACTATCATTTTAGCACTTTAATTTCTCTAATAATGCTTCTTTAGTCATATCTAGGTTAAAAATACTCATTTTCTTTTTTGTTTCTAGAAAAAAAATCATGTATACATTGGTCCATCTTGTTGTAGATTGCGATTCACCAGTTTATTGCTCCTTAGTCATTCTCAAGTCCCACCAGCCTTTGTTCTATTTCTTCCATATGACTTGCAAATCCAAGGTGATCACTGAAATTTTGCTATCTATTTTAAAGATACTTAAAGCTGGAAAACTTCCATATGTCATAACTAAATGTACTGCTGGCAGAGCAAAAGGACTCTTGAGTTTTAGGAAGGAATATAAAGCACCAAGTCAATCTGATAGAGACTGAGTTGAATTGTCAGTAGTGCCACGTCCTTTCTGTTCATTAACACTCAGTGATGCTTCTCCTGACTTGCTTCCAGTCTGTGCTTGCCAATGAGCTGGGCTTTACGTAGAAGCCAGACGTCCTACTACTTCTTCTGGTCACCTAAGCTCTGATCTGCTTATCTTTCCTAGGACAGCAGCACCTGTTGAGTTACCTAAAGGGGGACCAGAGAGGACCTGTGAGCTTTGATTGCTATGATGGTTCCTGTACATCATTGATCAGTGTTGATGGCTGTGGTAATCTCAGCTGTGATGGCAGAGCTCCTTTTTGCACTCTTTGTAGCAAATGCTTCTTTCAAACAGAGACCCAGGGAATTTAGCAGAAGAGGGAGTGGAAAGATTGTAAGAGTCATAACTAGAGACATCATGCCCAGAGGCATTGTCTCCCACCAAAAACAACTGACAGCTGCTCCCACAACATAAGCCACAACCCCCTGGGGAATACCTGCAACCCCACTGTGGAGTGTCCCCAGTGGAATGAGGGTAGGGACAAGGGGAAAGAGGGTACCAACACATGATGTATCCATACAAGTTATGTCAATAAGTAATTAATAATAATAGAAGGAAAATAGATATTGGAAAACATGGTTCATGCTGCATCCCTTGCTTTTCTTTCTAAATGAGGAAAAAAATAAGCAAGCAGTTTTTTTTTTTTTATTGTTCAAAGGCATAAAAAGTTGATATCCATTTATGTTTACTTTCACTGCATCTCATGTAGGCACTCTTAAATGTTAAAATTATTTAATTTTATTTATTGTTCTAAATATGTCAGTCATGTTGTTACAGTAATAAATTTAAAATTTTTAAGGCATACCAATACTTCATAAAAAAACTAAGACAATTTGGGAGGGATTAGGCATAAAAGGCCACTATATCAATTAATTTCAAATAACACACAATAATTTTCATATAACACATATTAACTGTTGGTTCTTTGGTGTTAGAAAATAATTCACCCCTAAATTTTGAGTCGTTACTTGTACCTTGATACATTGTGTCTAGCAGAAAATGGAAAGCCTTCCTAATGCGCAAACATCAAACAATGAAGCAGCAAGGCATAAAATGTTACCAGGTGCTTCTTTTCCCCACTGCTGCTTTCATGGACTGGGAGGTCAACATCCTTTCTTGGCTCTAACTCTAAATTTGTGTCTGTGTTTGTATAAACCAGAGTTCACTTTAGCCTTCAAGCTAGTTGTGTCTTTCAGTTTATTTAAAATCTTTGCACAAATATGGAGAATGTCCATGAGTTTAGAAAGAGGTATTTTGTATTTTGTAGGCTCTAGGCAATAAGGAAATGATTTAAATTAGTCTTGGAAAAGATGAAGGAAACCAGAAAATTTTAGTAACAGTTTTTTTTTTTTTTTTTTTTTTTTTTCGAGGTAGGGTCAGTTCAGGTTGACCTGGAATTCACTATGTAGTCTCAGGGTGACCTCGAACTCATGGTGATCCTCCGACCTCTGCCTCCCAAGTGCTGGGATTAAAGGTGTGTGCCACCATGACCGGCTGAAGAGTATACTTTTTACATAGTACTGGATATTCGAATTCTGGAGGTCTTAAGCTCCGTCAGGCTGTCATGCCTAAGCAGCAAGTGATCTTCCTTGATGTGCAATATCCCTAGCCCCACACTGACCTTTTTGACAGATGAGATAAGAGGGATAGCCATGATTACAAGGTCGTGAGTGCTGCTAAGTAAGACTGTGAAGTGGTCAGAAGCAACGGCCATGAATACCATGAAGTTAAGTCGTAAGACATCTTTCTGATATAGAACATACTTGATGTTGTAATTTCTGGTGCATTAATCACTTACATTATTTAAGTGTGAGGTATTGGAAGCTTCCAAAATGCTATCAGTGAAAGTAGAACTTGGAAGAGATGTGTCCTACAGCCGCTTGACAGCTTGAAGCTGGAAGCACATGGTGGCTAGGCTATGGACCTCAGAATTCATCTTTATAATACCTATTGAGACATTTCTGGACCTTCTGAGCTTAATGCAGGCCATCTTGCTTTCTATACAAGAGATTTTACATGTCTATATATGTGATAGACCATACACTATAATTCTGTTGTTATATCTTGTTGACTTCTTCTGTTTTTTTTTTTTTTCAAGGTAGGGTCTCACTCTAGCCCAGGCTGACCTGGAATTTACTATGTAGTCTCAGGGTGGCCTCGAACTCATGACAATCCCCTACCTCTGCCTCCTGAGTGCTAAGATTAAAGGTATGTGCTACCATGCCCAGCTAAAATAAATGCTTTCTTGATAGGAAATTAACTGCAGACTCTTATAGGAACCAGAGCCACGTTTCATTTTTTTTTTTTTTTCTTGAGTGTTTGGAATAAATTCACATCTTATTCATTTTATTTCAAGTTAGATACTTACTGACTGCTGACAGCTACTGATAACTATATTTTTCATTTCCAAGACCTTCTGGGCTAAACCAAGGGCAGTTGAAAAATCTGTTTATTCTCTTTGGTTGTACTGCATTGAAATATTCATTTAGCAAACTCATTTCAGAGTCAAATGAACAGTGTCTTGTGTCTATATACTATGAGGTTTGTTTGAATGCATGACTTCATGAAAAATGCTGATATATCTTACTTGGCTATTATAGAAAGTGGTTAATTGTACTGGTGGGGATATTTTTCAACAAGTGTGCAGTGTTAAACCCTATCTTGAAGACTTAGCATTTGGTCCATGCATTGCTTTGACACTCCCTGGTTCTGTAACCCTTTAAAGACAAACTGAATGAGATAAATCTGACCAGCCCTGGGTGTACTAATAATGTTTCAGAATGAATCCAAGCCCGATGCACATTTCCAAATTTTTAAAATTATTTTATATATAACAGGTTATGCACTTTTATCCCCTTGTCCCATCTCCTATTATGCTCGGGGCCCAACTCCATGGGGTTATAGTAACCACTGTGGAATCATGAAGGCCTCAGTGAGTCCCTATGGGACTGTGCCTCAGGGTATTCCTACATACTCTGTGACTCTTACAATATTTCTGTCCCCAAATCCTTAATGTTTCCTGAGCCATTGCAGGCCTGTTGACACTGATTCAGTGTTGAGTTCTTTGTAACCTCTGGATTCCCGGTTTCATAGGGTTGATTCCATCGCGTTTGTCATCATCAACCTGGCAGTGGTGTCAGGCTAACAGTAAGAGCAGAATCCATGACTTTGCTTCCTCTGCCATTCCTCCTGGGCCCTGGCTGATGAGGTAGAGGTGAAAAGCTGCATGGTGGGCAGTTGGCTATATTTTTGTCTTATCAATGGATCTAGGCTCTCCTTTGTTTTCTCTGTCATCTGTCAAACAAAACAGATTCTCCAACCAAGTGTGAAAAGTTTGGGCTAAAAGGGATATGCCAAGTTGTTTAGGAGATTTTTGGTGTGCCCGCCCCCTGCCCACTCGTTCCTTGGATTACAGGATTATAGGATTATGAAAGTTTCTAGTTCTAGATATGAGTTCCCACCCTTGTGTCCAGTCAGAGAACAGTAGGTCACCTGTGGAGGCTGCATGCCACTATTGCACAAATGTGTCCTCCTTGTCTGGCTGGTTGATTTCATAGTCTGCAGGGTTCCCTGCTTAGTCATGCTGTTGGTGACCATTGTTCTCTGGCACTTCCAATATGACGCTCCAGAACGATGAGGGCTAACCAGGAGGGAGCTAGTTTCCCTTTCAGTTCAGCATGGTATTCTGATGTTCTGTGACCACAGCCTGTGGTGTCTTCAGCAATAGGGTCTTTTGTTTTGGGCAGGTAATCAAGTGTTTGGGCAATGGCCTACATTTTTCTTTGGACCTCATGGACTTCCCTGGCCAACTGCTTACTGTGTGAGCCAATTCTGGGCCTTGGATTTAGCATCCAGAGTCTGTGGCAAATTGATGTTTTCATGGAATGTGATTGTTTAAAGTGACTGATAAACATATAAAACATACCATACCTTGGTAGAGTTGTTATATTATGAAAACCAGCAATAAAATAATTCCAGGCTGACCTGGAATTCACCATGTTGTCTCAGGGTGGCCTTGAACTCATGGCAATCTTCCTGCCTCTGCCTCCTGAGTGCTGGGATTAAAGGCATACACCACCACGCCTGGCTTACCTTTCTTTTTCTGAAAAATAAGACTTTTTTTTAAATTTTGTGACATCTTACTATAAGCAGACTTTAAAAATCTTCATATACATAATATAGCCTATTTGTACTAGTTTATTACCTTTTATGTTATATGCAAAGCTTTTAAATGTTAAGTTCATTGAGCTTTGACTACTAACAGCTGGAGACCATCTGTCAACGTCAAACAAGCATTGTCCAATAGAGCTTTCTATGATGGTGATGATGGTTCCTTTCTGTATTGCTCAGTATAGTAACCACTTACTTCCTATGCTTTTTTGAACCCTTGAAATGTGACTAGTCTTCCAAGAAACTTTGCTTGACATGTTTTTTTTTTTTTAATTTATCTCTGCATATGGCAATAGTTGGTGATATCTCTTGGTAGAATTTCATTATTTTAATGTACTAATATTTGTTTACCTGTTTTCTAAATGTGTCTGTCTTTTTAAATATTTATTTATTTTATTTATTTGAGAGAGAGAAAGAGGCAGATAGAAAGAGTGAGAGAGAGGATGGGTGTTCCAAGGTCTTCAGCCACTGTAAACAAACTCTGGACATGTACACCACCTTTTGCATCTGGCTTACGTGGGTCTTGGAAATCAAACCTGGGTCTTTGGCTTTGTAGGCAAGCGCCTTAACCACTAAGCCATCTCTTCAACCCAAATATGTCTGTTTTGTTTGTCAAATTCATTGACATGCAGCTTCTATAACATCTTCCTATGATTATTTAATATTTTACATTTTTTTCAGAGACATTGTATGCTTTTCTTTCTTTCTTTGTTATTTTTCTTTGTTTAGTTAGCATGAAAAGTAACAGATTTCTTTATGACATTTTCATAGATACTGAGCTTTGGTTGATTCATCCCTGCTCTTGGCCTCCGTGTACCACCCTGACCCCCTCACTTGTACCTATGTATCTCCAGTGTTTACCCCTTTCCACTTTTATACCCCATGGTTCCATTACCCTCTAGACTCCATCCTCTTTTTCCCCTTCATATGATCTATATGTACACACTTTCTCTTAAATAAATACAAAAATGTAAAATATTTCCTCCCATTTTGTCACTATATAGACTAGACTGGTGCTGAACTTGCAATCCTTCTGCCTCAGCCTCCTGAGTGCTGAGACTATGCATGTGTGCCACCACACCTGATCCTTATAACTCTCTTAATGACAAGTATTTTTGATGGTATTCCTATTTCCTTTTTTTTTGTTAACAATTTACTTATTCATTCTTGGTAGGATTTTTTATTGAAATTTTAAAGGAACAGCTTTGATTTATTGATTTCCTGCCTTATTTTACTTATTTTGCTTCTATCTTCATGAATCCTCTCTTCTAGTTACCTTTTTAAACTAAAATCCACTAAAACTAGTTAAATATCCTTTCCCCCATTGCTTCCATGTATTATAGCACCTCACAGTTCTATGTGGAACAGCAATATTTGCATTTATTTATTGATTTTGTTGATAGTCATTAGCCCTTTTCTACCCCACGGAAGGCACTGGGACAGCAACAGTGAGGAAGACGCAGCCCTTGCCACTTGTGCTCCCAATTCCGAAAAGCGGGAGAATCCTGGGGAGGAAATACAAGGGCAATAAATATCAGCATGAAGAATTCCAGGGAGACCTGGGTGCTTCTAATGAGATTTGCACACACTGGAAAAGCATTCATGAGGGAGCACAGCTTGACATCAGGCACAACTATGACTCAGAGTAACCTGGGGAAGGAAGAAGGGATAGAACACTACACATGAGAGTAACTGCTATGCAAACCCCTGGAGTGAGAAGGAACATGGTGTGATGGAAGAGTCAAAGGGTTCCCGTTTGGATGCATGCAGAAATAAGGTGGTGTGCAGCTGAAGATGAAGCTTTAGAAGCAGACATGACAAGATCTCATGACTCTGAGGCCAAAAGGATGGTTTTAAACTGTGTTAATTAACAATGTGGGGAAGCAATGCCTTCTAAGTTAAGGAAATATAAATGCAACTTTGATTATTGTTGGCACATACTGGGATTTGACAGAGAGAAACCACTGATGACTGAAGGCTGTCTGGGAGGCAACTGCAGGTGTGTTGTGATCTGGGAAAAAGACTCAGCATGGAGAGTCTTACAGGATTTGACTGCAGATGTTTGAAGTTCCTTGCTGTGCTTCTAGCTCGTGAACTCATTCTTGTTAAAATGGAACTCAAAGTTGAATAATGCAATTAATTACTAAAAAGGTGTTTTTCATCTGTAATGACATCTCAATAGGGCAGGGTGTGCTCAGCAGTATATTTATGTGATCTTATAAATATTGAGTATGAAATGCTCAGCTGTGAGGTCAGCACTGCACTGCAGAGTGTCGACAGACTGAAGTGGCTGCAGGAAGGTCACTGAAAAAATTTAGTTTGACAAAGTTGACTCAAGAATTCAGAAGGCTTCTGAAATACAAACCCCACTAGAAGCAAATGCTATCTTGTTTTGGCAATGCCACCTAGTTGCCCAACTTTTCTAACAGCTTCACTGAAATTTGAGACATTTCAAGTTGAAGAGGAATATTTATCATTCTTGAATCTGTAATAAAAGTAGCTTTTGCAGTAAGCTTTGAATGTGAATTAAAATACTAGTCTACTATTTTTAAATTTCCCAAACTCAGTATTTATTTTGGTATAAGGTACAGTTACTCATTCATACACTTTAAGTGATGGTTCTCCTCAACTCTGCCTCTGTATATTATTTATCTATCTGAATGAGCCACTAAAAAGCTTGACCTTGACAATTATTTAACAGTTGTAACTGGAGGAAATAAGAATTCATTATGTTAGTATCTTAACTGTTATTTATTTATTTTGGTGTTTCGAGGTAGGGTCTTGCTCTAGCTCAGGATGACCTGGAATTCACTCTGTAGTCTCAGTCTGGCCTTGAATTCACAATGATCCTCTTATATCTGCCTCCCCTTAAGGTGTGTACCACCATGCCTGGCTTAGTGTCTTAACACTTCACAAGTACTGTTTGTTATTTTTTAAAATATTTTATTTATTTATTTGCCAGCAGAGAGAGAGAGAGAGAGAGAGAGAGAGAGAGAGAGGGAATGAGAACATGAATGGTGGGCATGCCAGCAAGAAATTAAGGCACAGAGGAAAAAGTCTACTCTATAAAATTGAAGTAATTATAAGACATTATGTAATCCAGGGTTTCTGCAATTACTCAGATTTTAAAAGGCAGGTAACCTCTTATTCTACTTTTTAGAAATTTTGGTGACATTTTGATTTTTAGTACCAGAACAATAACAACTTTCATTTTAGAAGAATTTGTGTGGGAGAGGTGAGTAGGGGAAGAACTATAGATATTAACATATTAATTGGAAATTAGTTTTTTGTGTGTATTGTGTATGTGTGTATGATATGGATGTGAGTCTATATGTGTGCAGCTGCATATGTGTGTGTGTGTGCATGCAGGTGCGTGGAGACTGGAGGTTGACATTGGGTGTCTTCTGCCATCACTCTCTCCTTTTTATATACTTTATTTACTCAAGTTGGGTTTGTTACCTGAGGCCAGAGCTTGCTGATTGGGCTAGACCAGCTAGCCACTTTGCCTGAGGGATCCTTTGCCTCTATATACTGAGAGCTAAAAGTACAGGCTAGCTTCCCCACCCATTTGGCATTTATGTGGGTGCTGGGGATTTGAACTTCATTCTTGTTATGTGATAAGCACTTTACCAATAGAGTCATCTATCTAGCCTCAAAAATTATCTTTGATATAATTTCCATCATGCTAATTACTTTTAAGTAATTATTTACTTGACTACTAGCAAGATATGACACTGGCCTTAAATATACAATGCTAGATCATATATAATATTTGTGGACAGAAGCAAGCTACATCCTTTTTATGGCCATAATATGAATTGCATTTCTAGAGGGCTTGATTTAGCTGGTATTTTCTCATTTGTTTTTTCCAAAATGCCCTTCCACTCATGATGATGTTTTCATTAGTTTATGGCACAGTGTGAAAAATAAGGATAATATTGTATAATTTTTTTATAGAACTTTTGTGTCTTGGCTGCAGAGATGGCTCAACAGTTAAAGGCACTTGCTCACAAAGCCTGATGGCCTGGGTTTGGTTCCCAGGAGTAGTCAAGCCAGATACACAAAGTGGTGCATATGTTTGGAGTTAGTTTGCACTTAAAAGATGCCCTGGTGTGCCCATTCTTTCTTTCTCTCTCTCTCTCCATCTCTCCTCTTTGTTGTGTCTGATTTTATAAAATATCCTTTATTGTTCTGACAGTTGTACATGTGCTTTTCAGTTTACCTGAGGGTCATGGCTCCATAGATGGCAGTTGGCACTGATTTATAAGATATACTTATTTACCAAATATATTATTTAGAATATTTTATGACACTATAATTATTTCATTTTTGAATTTCATCATTCCTTCAAAGTTATGTTTAAGAACTACTGAACAATGAATATTCAGTTTGTCCAACTTACTTTATACCAGAAATAACAAACTAAAAATCTTACTTCTAGGATGTCTGATATAGTAATAGAAATACAATTAACTTATTTGAAAATACTCTTTTCTGCTTTTTTATTATAGTTCATAGCTTTAACCTACAAATATAGCAATTTTATAATGTTATAATTATATAATATTTTTATAATCTTATTAACCTTTCTAAATATAATTTTAGCTATAAGTAACCTTAGAGTTTATGAGGACATAGTCCAATGTACTGGCAATTTGATCAGGCCTTCTGTTCTCTTTCCTATGGATAACTTTAAAGAAATAAGCAATGCTGCTCATTGAACTAATCAATGTCTTTAGACTGAGAATTATTCTTTGCAGTTGTCTGTTCAAGGTCTTCTTCCTTTTGTCTCTCTCTTCTTTTTTCCTCTTCTTTTGTATTTTATCTCCAATTTCACCTCATTAGAAAGCTAGTGTTTTAATGTTAATATTTGTACTTGAATATGCCTCTAACTCAAGCATATTTTGGCATATATCACTTGCTTTAAAGTTTGTATAACAGTATTATTTGTGCAAATTTGAAACTGAGCAATCTTAAGGTGTTTAATGTCCACATGTATGCCCAATTTAACTTTTTTAAACAAAAATTTAATATTTTATTTTTATTTATTTACCTGAGAGACAGAGAGAGCGAGACAGAAGAAAAAAGAGAGAGAGAGAAAGAATGAGTGTGCCTGGGCCTCCAGCCACTGCAGATGAATTCCAGATGCATGTGCCACCTTGTGCATCTGGTTTAAGTCCTTTGGCTTTGCTGGCAAGTGTCTTAACCACTAAGACATCTCTTCAACCCCAATTTAACTTTTAATCCTAGAAACTGATCTTTGGTTTGTGTTAAGAAATTAAAAAGGGCTTCTTTAATTTAAAAATAACAAATTGAAACTATTACTTAGAAACAGAGACATATTTTGCCAAACTGAACAGTAACAAGGTTTAACATCTAAAATACTCAAACAACAGTCACGGATCAATGTGAAAAAGCTACTCTGGAAAAAAGACCAAAACACATAGACATGGAATTTGCAGAACAAACTTGGAAAACCAACAAGCATGTGGCAAGATGGTTGAGATAGTAACTTAAGGAATTCAATTAAAGCATTACTGAGCTGTGGTTTTAATGATCAGATGACTAGACATTAGGAAGATAGGCAATCACAACTGAAGTATGAATGGAAGGATGCACCTTCTTATGAGCTGGATAGCAATCTGATCTGGCATTCAGTCCCACTATTATACCTCTGAGTACATCTCTCAGGAGAGTTGAGAGGACACATGAAGATGCAGGATGTTCCTTGCAGAGATGTTTATAAAAGGAAGGGTTGGAGGCAGTTTGGATATCTATTACCTGGGCAGTTATAAACATGGTGTTCATCACTGAGCCATATGTGATATGTGGATATGTGAAATCAGAGCCCATCAAAAGGGCTCTGTAGGGACTCTCAGATGCCCATCTCAGATGTAATTTAAAGATAACCCCAGGAAGCTATCACTGAGATAGCATATAGCAGGTAGTTAGAATAGGGAATATAGGTATGATTGTTAAGTTTGTGTCAACTTGATCTGTTTAGGAATCCACAGACATTCCTCATAAGTGGGTCCCTGAGGTTGCTTTCAGCAAGGATTGACTAAAGGAGGAATTCTTCCCCGAGGGTGAGCCCTTCCCCCTGAATGGGCAGCACCTCTCAGAAGTGGGGGTTTTATCTAAGGAAGCTCTGGGAAGGAAAGGATGTCCTCCTCCCACCTGGCTGCCGCTGCTGTTTGCTGATTGCTGCTTTGCAGTGTGGACGGAAGAGCCGAGACTCCTCAGGAAGTCTCCAGGCCTTCAGTGCCAGATTGGGATGTACTGCTGAGGCATCTAGCCTCTTGGCCTGAGCAGCTACCAGGTTCCTTGACTCTCAGGCCTGCAGCTTGCTATTGTTGGACTGCCTTAAATTAATCCAATAAATTCCCTTTTAATACAATTCATTCTATCAATTCTGTTCCTCTAGAGAATCCTGACTAGTACGATTAGGGATATCCAGTTGCCAATCATCTTAAAGAAGTATTATGAGATTTAGTTTGTATTTCTTTTCGGTGGTGTTGCTTTTTCTGAGGTAGGCTCTCACTGCAGCTCATTCTGGCCTGGAATTCACCGTGATCCTCCTACCTCTGCCTTCTGAGTGCTGGAATGAAAAGTGTGTGGCACCTTGCCTGGCAGTTTGTATGCCTTTAAGAAATATTTGTATGCATGAATGAATGTATTTTCTTCTTTCTTTCTTCTTTTCTATTTCTTTCTCTTTCTTTCTTTCTTTCTTTCTTTCTTTCTTTCTTTCTTTCTTCTTTCTTTTTCTTCTTTATTTCTTTTTTTTCCTCCATCACCTAACACCTATCTATCACTCCAGGGTCTCTTGCTACTGCAAATGAAATCCAGACACTTGCACTACTTTTGTGTCTGACTTACATGGGTGACTCAGGAATTAACCCCAGGCTGGCTTTAACCCCTGAGTCATCTTCCTAGCCCCTATTTTATATTTGAAATCATTAGAGGTGCTGACTTACAATGTTCATGGACCTTTTAACAAAATGAAAGTGCACTGTATGATAGAAAAGGATTTATGCTATATTACAGTTCTCCTGTGATAGTTTATTTTATGACTCAAACTGAGTGGGCCAAGGGGACACCCAGATTAAACATATTTCTCCATGTCTCTCAATGAGGATAGCATATGAATCAGTGGACTCTTTAAAATAGATTGCCCTTTCTAGTGTGAATGGGTATAATTCAACCTATTGAGGGCCTGGATAGAAGGAAAGAATGGGGAAATTTTCCCTTTAATCTGCTACTTTTCATTTCATAATTTGTTCTCATTGAAATTTATGTTATTGGCTTCCCTTATTTTTTAAGCCTTGGATTTACACAGCTTTTCCTGGATCTGCAGCTTGCTGGTGGCAGATTTTGGGAATTCCCAGACTCCAGAATCGTAGGTCAGACCCTTATGCTTTCTCCCCATTATCTATCTATCTATCTATCTATCTATCTATCTATCTATCTATCTATCTATCTATCTATCTATTTATCTATCATCTATCTATCATCTATGTATGTATCTATGTATCTATCTATCATCTATTTATCTACTATCTATTTATCTATTTATCTATCTATCATCTATTTATCTACCATCTATCTACCTATCATCTATCTATCCATCTATCAATCATCTATTGATCAATTTATCCATCATCTATCTATCTACCATCTATATATGTATGTATGTATGTATGTATGTATCTATCTATCTATCTATCTATCTATCTATCTATCTATCTACCTATATATTTATCTCTGTATCTATCATGTCTATCATCTATCCACTTATCTGTCCATCAATATACCTACCTACCATATATGTCTCTTGCTGATTCTATTTCTCTTTAGAACCCTCATTAGTACTTCCTTATATTCTTAATATATACAATTTTGTGTTGCATTATAACTTTAGTTATGTTAATATTTAAAGCTTATATTATCGTGGTATTTTAATTCTCTGCTGCCAATTAATGTACTATAATTATGAAACAGGATTATATTAGCTAATGATATGAAAATTGATTACACTTATAAAAAAGGATTTAAATTTATTCTTAGTAAGTAGTCCAGAGATGGGTAACTCTGTGCTTGTATGTAGGCTTCATTAGGAACTCAAGGCCCATTCTGAATTTCTTGTGCTTCTCATGTGGCTTTTTTTTTTTTTTTTTTTTTTTGGTTGTTTGTTTCATTTTTTTGTTTTTCAAGGTAGGGTCTCACTCTATCCCAGGCTTACCTGGTATTTACTATGTAATCTCAGGTTGGCCTCAAACTCATGGCAATCCTCCTACCTTTGCCTCCCGAATGCTGGGATTAAAGGCATGCGCCACCACACCCGGCCTCATGTGGCTTTTACTTGTAGATAATTTCTAGAGTACAGGAACCATGTTTTACCTCTAGCATGTCATTTCTATTTCAGGTAGGAACAAACTGGAAAAAAAAAGGCAGAAAGCACATGATTTCTAGGTATTCTTTCTTTTAAAAAAATTAAAATAGTTTTTTTTTTTTTTTTTTTTTTTTTACTTGTTATTGAGAGAGAGAAACAAGCAGAGAGTGAGTATGGGTGTCTGGGCCTCCTGCCCCATCCTCCTCCTGCAAATGAACTCCAGATGTATGCACTACTTTGTCTATCTGGTTTTATGTGGATACTGAAGAACTGAACCTGGGCTATCAGACTTTACAACCAAGCACCTTTAACTGCTGAGTAATCTCTCCAGCCCCCTGAGTATTCTTCTTGACAAAATATTTTCCCAGAAGCTATACTTCAGGTCATCTTTCCCTTAAATGTCACTGGCTGGAGTGATACTGCATAGTCTTATTTTACCTGGCTATTGACCTTCTCCATTAGTTCTTTCATTTTTCTCTCACATTCTTTATCTTTTTTTAAAGACTTTTCTCAGAGACTTTTAATATCTTTTTTTCCTCTGTGTCCCCCTATTCACAATACAAACCAGTCCAGTGGTCCGGGCTGAGGTGTACATGGTAGTAGGTTTACTTTGCCTCCTCTTCCTACACAGTCAGCATTAAAACACAGCCTGTGGTAAACAGTAGGATGCTAACTTTTTTTCCTCATAATAGTACTTATTTTTTATTTTTTTCTGCCATATTTTTATGGAATATTTTTTGTCCTTTTTATACCACATTTCATGGTGTAATGTTAGGGTTCCCCAGAGGAACACAACCAATAGAATGAACTGTATTAAAAAGGAAATTTATTGGATAGTTATGACAGTCCAACAATAGCAATCTATAAGCTTGAGGGCCAGGGAACCTGCTAGCTGCTCAGTCCACATGGCTGGATGCCTCAGCAGTCCCAATCCAGCACAGAAGAGGACCTGGAGGCTTCCTGGAGTTCACTTTTGAAGGCTGAGGAAACATGGTTCCAATGCTGATCAAGTATAGCTGAACAGTATATGTGCATGTTGAGTGAAGGCACTCACCAGTAAGCAGTGCCAGGCAGCCAGGTAAGAAGGGACTTTCCTCCCAGAGCTTCCTTACATAAAGCCCACCACCAGGAGGACCACCCAGTCTCAGGAAAGGGGTCACTCTGGAGGAGGGACCTCCTTGTCAGTCAATCCTTCCTGGAAGCAACCACAAAGACTCACCCAGGAGTGGTTTCTGTGTAATCTTCAAGTTGACAACAGAACTTAAACATCACACATGGTGTCATTTCTTGTCTCTGAGCATACTGAAGATGCTTTTTGAGGTTTGCTGCCATAATCTGTGTTGTTTGCATTGCCCGTAGGGCTTTCTTTCTTTTCTTTCTTTTTCTTTCTTTGCTTCTTTCTTTCTTTCTTTCTTTCTTTCTTTCTTTCTTTCTTTCTTTCTTTCTTTCTTTCTTTCTTTCTTTCTTTTCTTTCTTTCTTTCTCTTCTTTCTTTCTCTTTCCTCCTCCTCCTCCTTCTTCTTCTTTTTCTTCTTCTTCTTTTTTTTTTTTTGGTTTTTCAAGGTAAGGTCTCACTCTAGCTCAGGCTGATCTGGAATTCACAATTTAGTCTCAGGGTGGCCTCAAACACATGGTGATCCTCCTACCTCTACCTCCCAAGTGCTGGGATTACAGGCGTGTGCCACCATGCCTGGCTAGGACTCTCTTTCTTAAAGTGCTCTTGTCCATTTTCTTTCAAATATCTAAGATCATAAAGCATACAGTGTTAAATAAGGCCTATAATGTGCTTTGACTAACAAATTGCCACTAAATGGCTTGAACAACCGAATTGTGTTTTTTTCACAATCTGGAAATTAGAAGTCTAAGTTCACAGTGTTGGCAGGTTGGTTTATTTGGAAGATCTATCTCTTTGGCTTACAGATGCTATCTTGCTTTTCCTTATATTACTTTCCTCCATGTTCCTGTGTCTTAATTTCCTCTTATTTTTTTATATTTTCACTTATTTGAGAGAGACAGAAAGAAAGAAAGGAGAGAGAGAGAGAATGATGGATGTGGGTTTTACAGGACCTCTTGCCATTGCAATCAAACTCTAGACACATGTACATTGTGTGTGTCTGACTGCCTTTACATGGGTACTGAGTAAATGAACCTGGGTCAGCAGGCATTATAAGCAAATGCCTTTAACAACTGAGCCATCTCTGCTGCCCAATTTTCTGTTCTTTAAGACTGACATATTAGATTATGGGCCACCCTGGGACTTAATTTTAAATTAGTTACATTAAAGATTCTATCTCCAGCCGGGCATGGTGGCGCACGCGTTTAATCCCAGCACTCAGGAGGCAGAGGTAGGAGGATCGCCGAGAGTTTAAGGCCACCCTGAGACTACATAGTTAATTCCAGGACAGCCTGGACTAGAGTGAGACCCTATCTCGCAAAACCAAAAAAAAAAAAAAAAAAAAAAAAAAAGAAAAGAAAAAAAGAAAAAGATTCTATCTCCAGAAAAAAAAAGTAGGAATGGGGATTGTGATAAGAACCTTAATATATGAGTTTTATGTTACAAAAATTAGCCCTTAAAAACCACCACAAACCTGTGAAGCAAGCCTCCTATTATTCCCTTCTGAGGGCTTTGCAATCTAATTGTATTAGCTGCTTTCTCACTGCTGTGTACAAATACATGATCAGGAGCCACTTAAGGAACAAAAAGGTTTAATTCCACTTACAGTTCCAGGGGGATACTTTCATCATGATGGAGAAGTCATGGCTGCAGGAGCATGAAGCAGAGCTCATCACATTGCAGCAAGTCAGGAAGCAGAGCATGAATAGGAAGAGCAGCCAGGCTGTAAAACCTTAAGACCTAGTGATCTACTTCCTTCAGCAAGGCTAAAAGTTCTACAACCTTCCAACACAGGACAACACATGAGCCTATGAGGGATGTTTTACATTCAAACCACAGCGCTAATTATCCAGCACTTTGCTAAATATATTAGTCTGTATTTTTCTTCTTCTTAGAATTGTATTTTGACTTCAAAGATATCTCCTAGTTTGATTCAATATGGTATTTCTGTTTTATCTACCCATGATGTTTGGAAGATATCTTAGAAGATAAAATGTAAAAGTGGAAAGAACAATTTCTTTTCACTTTAAAAACCAGAAATCTGTACTAATATTTTTTTCAGCATAGATTGACATCCTTAAGGACTGTGATGGATACTATATCCTACAGGAAGTTGATTAAGGAGTGCTTCTGGGATTAACTTCTATGGAAGGGAGAGAAGTCAGTGAATCAGAGGTGGTGGAGGAGGAAGATGGGCTATGATATGGTGTCAGGGAAGGCCTCAGCATAAGGGGAGTTCTGAAGCTGGGATGGCCTTCAGAGCTGTCTTCCGGCAGTGAGGATCAATTAGTCATTAAGTGTGGGCTGACATGTGAGGGGGAGTCACCATGGAGGTCCTGATGGCTGTCTCTAGGTTAAGGCTATTTCTAGGAAGGTTTGACATTGAAAGAGTATAATATGGCCATATTTTAGAAGATGGAAGAAAAAGTTTTTACTCCTGTAATGGGAGCTGAGTTACTAATCTTCACATCCTCTACCTTCTTTGCATATTCCTCATTATGTATTCAAAATGGCTGAGCCATGGATCTTTATTGGTCCTTCTCTCAGGTTCATATTCTCCTTCAAGTATTATATCAATAAATCCCTACTTCTAATTGCACTTGTCAGACTTCTATTGTTTTTCAAGAACCAAGTAAAATGTCTCAGGTGTTATGAAGCTATCAGCAGTCATCTTAATGAGAGACATCTTTATCCTTTGATGCCTTTCTGACCCTAGATTCTATCTCCGACATGACACATAGCATATCCTGACTTAAGTGAGGTTCATTATGTAATTGTGACTTTACAATACTTTTAGCAACTTAACTGTTAGAAATTAAGATCTTGTTAGAACATTTGTATATCAGAAACTCAATACCTTTTCTTTGAATTTAATTCTTGTTGAAGTAAATCCATGACAGGTACAGGTGCCCAGGCTTGTCAAAATGTCTTGTTTTATAAAATGTTAGAGCAATATACAATAATAGTTATGTCCCTTATGTGTCCTTAACACAGAGCAATATTTTCAATAATATTTTAAAGTAGCTGTGCCTGATGCAATGTGTTCATACCAAAAGTAATAAAATACAGTACAGTTTTTGGGAGAATAGTATATCTTTTTCTGTGTCAAAGGCTTTTGGTGAATGGATCAGCTTTTGATACTTTTAATGACAGTTTTAGTATGCCCATAATGCTAATGATTTACTTTATTATCATCATTATTATTATTATTATTATTATTATTTGGTTTTCCAAGGATCATGTTTTCATAAAAGATTTGCTAATTTTGGGCTGGAGAGATGGCTTAGTGGTTTTTTTTTTGCCTGTGAAACCTAAGGACTCTGGTCCAGGCTGACCTCGATTCCCCAGGACCCTCAGGGTGGCCAGATGCGGTGATCCACATGCACCTGGAGTGGGATTTGCAGTGGCTGGAGGCCCTGGTGTGCCCATTCTCTCTCTCTCTCTCTCTCTGTCTCTATCTGCCTCTTTCTCTCTGTCTGTTGCTCTCAAATAAATAACTAAAGAAAATTTAAAAAAAAGATTTGCTAATTTTTTAAAAAACTTATCTGTTTACTTATTTTTTGTGTATGTATATGTGTATGTGTGTCTGTTCTTTGTTCAGTGCTCCATTCATTAGATTCTGGAAAATTCTCCCACCTCTGTCTCTGCCTCTCTTCCTGTGGAAGGAATCCTGGTATTACAGAAACCTACCACAGCGTCTGGCTTTTATGTGTGATCTGGGGATCTGAACTCAAGTAATTCAAGTTGGGTAGCCATTTCCCCATCTCATCAGCCTACAAAAGATTCCTAAATAAAATATTTTATTTATTTTTGAGAGAGAGAGGAAAAGAGAGAGAGAGAGAAGAGGCACACCAGGGTCGCCTGCCACTACAAATGAGCTCCAGATGCATGTGCCACTTTATACATTTGGTTATGCATGGGCACTGGAGAGCTGAACCTCAGCCGGCAGGTTTTTGAACATATGCCTTTAACCTCTGAGCCATCTCCCAAGCCCAAATATTTTCTGAATAGTGTACACAGTAGGTCTTAAACTACTGGTTCACTGTCAACTGAAATTGGTTTAGATAAAAGGAGAAAGGTATCAGAAGCATGACAGTGAATCAAAGGTTTTATTCAACGCTACATGCGATCGAGCAGCATTAGCTCACTGGGTCAGTAGTATATGAGTGAAAACAGTAAGTCATTTATAATTCTTAGCAGTTTGGTGTCTTCTACTTTCTTATTGGCTTACTTTATATAAAATCCTAGCACTTAAAAAAAAATCACATGATACCAATTCTGAGAAAAGCACACACACACATGTGCAAATGCAAGTGTGAGGGCCAGAAGCCTACTTTGCATGTCTTCCTCAGCAATTTTCTAGCTAAATCTTGAGATAACGTTTCTTATTGACCTTGGAGCTCTCACTAGATTATCTGACCAGAAAATACCAGGTATACTTCTGCCTCTGCCTCCCCAGCACTAAGATTTCAGGCATGTGCCACTGTATCCGAACTCTTATATGAGTGCTGGGGATCTGATCTCAGGTTTTCATGCTTGCATGACAAATACTTTACCTACTCAGTCACTTCTCCATTTTCCTACATTTGAAGGTTTTTCTGTTTTGTTGTTGTTTTTGTTTTTCCAGGAATGGTCTCACTTTTGCTCAAGTTGGCCTAGAATTCACTATGTAGTCTTCAGGATGGCCACAAACTCACAGTGATCTTCCTACTTTAGCCTTCCAAGTGCTGGGATTCAAGGTGTGCAACAACATGCCTGGCTGAAAATATATATATATATATATATATATATATATATAAACTTGTGCTATTTTATTGTATACAAACTTTTAAATCTCCATAATTACTTATTATATGATTATGCATGTTTTATCTAGGCATGGTGGTGCATTCCTCTAATCTCAGGAGGATGAGACAGTTATATAGTGAATTTGACGTCAGACTGAGAACCCTGTGTTAACATCTTGTACACCCCTCAAATAAAGAAAAGAACTAGATAGCCTAAAATTATCAATTTTCTTTTATTTTTGGAGATGTTGCTACAAATGTGAATTATTAGTGTCATAAGGGCACATGAAACATCCATATACTACACACATGCATGTATGCACATAAGCATGCTCACACACACAAGCAAAAATAAAATTACATAAATAAAATATTACATCTAATAAATGTTTTTAGCAAAATAGCATGATATAAAAATAGCATAAAAATTTTAGGCTAATTGAATTTATTGTGCTCATCAAATTGTTCTCTAAATAATTGTGTTTATGCCCATAGAGTATTACTGCTCTCTTTGGTCAGAGAAGTTTCATTTTCATCTCTATCATGTGTTCTGAGGCTCAGGTGCTATTGCAGAAAATGGGGCAGAAAGAATGTAAGAACCAAAGGATGGGGAGGAGTTATTTGCAAAGTTGTCTTTTGCACACACAATGTTTGTTGCATTCATGATCTCACAGCAGCTGTCATTGTCTGTACAAGACCTGCACAATGCTAGACCAATCAACATGTCATCATGGACAATGCAAGAGTCAAAAAGAAGATATCAAAATAGAGGAAGAAAAAATATTTAGTGGAATGGGGCTAGAGAGGGGACAAAATGGGAGGAGATTATGATCAAAACACATTATGAACATGTATGAAAATTATAAATAAAACATTTTTTTAAATCAGCAGCTTTTCTACATACCAGTGAAGAAAATAATTGAATGCAAAAGAATTCCTATTCATATTATTCTTGAAGAAAAATCAACCAACCAGCTAAACAAGCAAGCAGACAAATAAAAAACAAACTAGAAACCAACCTGATCAAGGGGGTGAATGTTCTCTACAATGAAAAACTTAAAAGACTGAAGGGATACCATGAAGAGGACACTAAAAGATGGAGATAAACTCCTATATTCATAAATCTATAGAACTAATAATGTGAAAATAGCAATATTACTGAAAATGATCTACAGGTTTAATGCAATTCCCATCCAAATTCAAAGGACATTCTTTTTTTTTTTTTGGTTTTTCGAGGTAGGGTTTCACTCTAGTCCAGGCTGACCTGGAATTAACTATGTAGTCTCAGGGTGGCCTCGAACTCTCGACGATCCTCCTACCTCTGCCTCCCGTGTGCTGGGATTAAAGGCGTGCGCCACCACGCCCGGCTAGGACATTCTTTATGGAAGTAGCAAAAGAACTCAAAATTCACAGGGAATCTCAAAAAGCCTCAGATATGGGCTGGAGAGATAGCTTAGCAGGGAAGGCACTTGCCTGCAAAGCCAAAGGACCCAGGTTTGATTCCCCAGGACTCATATAAGCCAGATGCACAAGGGGGCACATGCATCTGGAGTTCGTTTGCAGAGGCTTTATGCCCTGGCATGCCCATTCTCTCTCTCTCTCTCTTCTCCCTCTCTCTGTCTCTCTCTCTCTCTCTTGCTCTCAAATAAATAAAAATTATGTAATAAATAATATATATATATATTTTTAAAAATGTCTGAGATATACAAATCAGCCCTGAGCAGAAAGACTACTGCTTGAGCTATCATAATATCTGATTTCAAATTATGCTACAGAGCCATTGTAAGTAAAACAGTGTGGTATTTTCACACAACAGACATATAGATTAAGGAAATAGAATAGAGGATCATGAAGCAATAGTCTTATGATTATCAACAAAGTAACAAAAACATATGTCAAAGAAAAGACAATGCCGCTAACAAATGGCAATGGGGAAATTGGATATCCACATTTATAAGACTGAAATGATATCAGCATCTCTCAACTTGTACAAAAATCAATTAGAAATGGACCAAAGACATAAAGTAAAACCTGAAGCTTTGAAACTGCTAGGGTAACACATTTGTAGATGGATATATAGGCAAGGTCTTTCTGGAAAGGATTCTTATATTTCAGGATATAATGGTAAGGATTGCCAAATGGAATTTCATCAGATTCAAAAGCTTCTGCACAGCAAAGGAAACCAAGACAAGAGTGAGAGGATAGCCTACAGGATGGGGAAAAAAAAAAAAAAAAACATTGCCATCTCTTCACTTATCAGAGATTAATATCTAGATTCCTTAAATTTAATCCAAACATTTAAAACCAACCTCAAAAGTCATTCAATTAATAAATGTGCAAATGAAATGAAGACACAGTTCTCATAAGTATAAGTAGCAATTTTAAATATTTACAGTAGCAATATATTCAGATGAATGAAGTAAATCTTTTCTCAAATAAACAAAACAAATACACATAATGTTTCTTTTAATCAAGATGTTAAACATTAATTACCAGCAAATTGAATGTTTAAGTGTAATATATGTATACATATATGCATTACTATAAAGATTAATTTTTTTTTAATTCAAAGAAATCATGGCCCAGGTAACAGGGCCCACATTAAAATATTGGCTTTTTTGTGCCTTTAATATATGCACAGATAATTTATACAGTTGATTTAAATTTATAATTAAAACAGTATAATGAGACTGTGCTTTCAATATGTTTGGGGTTTCTTTTCTTCCTTCATAGTATAATCCCCCCTAGACTTCTAACTCCCAGTTTCCTTCAGAGAATTAACCCTCTTTGACTTTAGCCTTGGTGAATTTTTAGTGACAATACCTTACTTTTTGATCAAGGACCAGCTCAGCAGACATGTGACACAGGATGGAACTATGGGAAGATTTTCCTGAAATTTTGTATATTGACTCTCAAATAAGAGAAACTCTCCTTTATGTGGTCATCTGATGGCCTGATATGTATCCAGGGAGGAAAGTTTGATGGCATCTGGAGAAGTAGTTTTATTGCTAGAAAAAGATGGAAAGAAATCTGACAGCACACCTCAATTCAGCCTTAGCTTTATATCTCCTTGCTTCATGAACCAGTAAATTTCTTTCTTCATTTTTGCTTACCCTAATTTGAAGTGAACTCCTGTCATTTGTAAAGGAAAGAGTTTCCAACTACTTTATAGATCATTATAAAATTTTTCCTTCTTACTTCCATGATATTACTTGAAAATGCCACAAATGTCATTTTTATGCACAAAAATAGGACAAGGAAGAATTGATATTAATCAAGCATTTGAGTCTTGATCTACCAGCTAATCTTACATGTGTTGTCACTCGTCTGGATTCTCATTAACATTTAATAAAGACATTCATCAAGAAGAATCAATAGATCTGACAATTGTTAATTAAGCTCTTAAAGTGTCATCTTCTCTTTAACACTTTTTACCTTCTCATGGTACCAGATTTTCTAATGGAAGATATAAGATGTTTACCTTAAAGTAAATAATATTGTCTCAAATTTTTTATTTGGGAGTTAAGCATCTTTATGAATTTTTTGTGTATGTGTGTGATAGTTCCTTCTTCTGCAGACTCAGGCTGGCTTTGTACTCTTTTTTTTTTTTTTTTTTTTTTTGAGGTAGGGTCTCACTCTGGCCCAGGCTGACCTGGAATTAACTATGTAGTCTCAGGGTGGCCTTGAACTCATGGCAATCCTCCTACCTCTGCCTCCTGAGTGCTGGGATTAAAGGCGTGTGCCACCATGCCCGGCTTAGCCTTTGTACTCTTAATACTCTTGCCTAAGCTTCTGAAATGCTAAGACTCTAACCCTGTGTCACCACACTTAGGTAAACTTGTTTAATTACTAAATTGGAAAGAAGTTATTATACCCAAAGAGCTTCATTCTCACACAAATCTGATGAAAACAATATTCTCTATCCTGTGTGCTGAGAGAAGTTGATGAATGTAGCCCTTCTTTTAGCCAAAGACTAGTGGGAGCTTGTTATTGGAGAGCATAATCTTTGTCTCCATAGGATTCTGACCTGGTTTCTAGTTCCAGATATGGGTTACTTTCTTCTGAGTACATCTCTTAGCCATTCATAAAGATATTGGTTACCCACCAAGACTGTGTGCCACCATTACACTGGTGTGTACATCTTGTTAGAGTGTTTGCTTCTGAGTAGCTTAGACCCAGTGTTTCCCCTAAGAGCACATGTAGCATTTTCCAGTACTAGATGGGCTAGGGGACGGTCTGGGGACTGGTTCTCTTCCAGATTCCAGCCAGGTTCTCTCAGTGTTTCCACATCTTGAACCATCCCTGCATCCCTGAGATGAATCCTGCTTGATTAAGGTCCATAATACTTTTGATGTGTTATTGAATTCAGTTTGCAAGGCTGTTGTTCAATATCTTTGCATCTAAGTTCATCAGGGATATAGGCCTACAGTTTTCTTTTCTTGTTGTATTTCTGTCTGTATTTGGTATTAGGGTGATGCTAGCTTCATAGAAGGAGTTAGGGAGCATTCCCTATTCTCTGGTTATATGAAATAGTTTGAGAAAAATTGGCTTGGGTTCTTCAATGAAGGTTTGATAGAATTTGGCTGAGAAGCCATTGGGTCGTAGACTTTTATGTGGGTGGAGGTGTTTGATTACCTTTTCAATGTCAATGGATGTGAGGGTTTGTTTCGGATATTAATCTGCTCTGAGTTTAGTTTTGGTAGGTACTATGTGTCTAGGAATTCATCCATTTCTTCCAGATTTTCCAGTTTTGTGGAGTAGAAGTTTTGGAAGTAGGACCTGATGATTCTTCCAATGTCATTGCTCTCTGTTGGGACCTCTCCCTTTACGCTTATGATTTTGTTAATTTGAGACTAGTCTTTTTTGTTTAATCAAATTGGCCAGGAGTTTATCAATCTAGTTTATTTTTTCAAACAACCATCTCTTCATTTCATCAGTTTTCTTAACTGTTTTCTTACTCTCCATCAATTTCTGCTCCGATCTTGATTATTTCTTTCCCCCTGGAGCTCTTAGGGTTGTATTCTTCTTCTTTTCCCAACACTTATAGGTGGATAGTTAGGTTATTACTTAGAGATCTCTCTGTCTTTGTTAAATGCCATGAATTTGCCCCTTAGGATTGTCTTTTTTTGTGTCCCATAACTTTTGTAAGTGTGTTCTCATTTTCATTCAATTCTATAAATTTTGCAACTTCTTTTTTATTTCTTCCACTACCCATTCATTGTTTAATGGTGTGCTTGTTCAGTCTCCTGAAGCTGGTGGGATTTCTGATTTGTCTCTTGTTAATTTCTACTTTAAAGCATTGTGATCTGGTATAGTGCAGGAAGTTACATCAATTTGCCTGAATTTATGGAGTCATGTTTTATGTCCTAATATATAATATATTTTGGAGAAGGTTCTGTGGGCTGCTGAGAAGAATGTGTAATCTGTAGAATTGGGGTGGAATATTCTGTAGATGTCTGTTAGGTCTAGTTGATCTATGGTGTTGTTGAGCGCTATTGTTTCCCTGTAGATTTTCTGTTTGGATGATCTGTCAATTGATAATAGCGGAATACTGAACTCCTCACCTATGATGGTATTGGTGTTTGTTCCTACTTGTTTGTCAAGTAGGTTTTGTTTAAAAAACTGTGATGTACCTATATTTGGTGCATATAGATTTGTAATTGTGGTGTTCTCATGTTGGATCATTCCTTTGATGAGTAAGAAGCAGCCTTTGTTATTTTCGACTACTTTTGGTTTGAAGTCTATTTTATCAGATATTAATATAGCAATATCCACTTGTTTATATTTACATTTGCTTGGAATATCATTTTCCATCCTTTCACCAAGAGGAGGTGTTTTTAGTGGTGAATGGATTTCTTGAAGACAGCAGATCAATCCATTTTTCTGATTCACCCTGTTAACTTGTGTCTTTTGATGGGTGAGTTAAGACCATTAATATTTAAGTTTATAATTGTGAGGTTTGATTTAGTCCCTGCCATTTTGTAGTGCTTGATGGGGTTTGGTGTTTTCTTGGACTTTGTACTTGTTTGACACTACTTTAGTTTTATTTATTGTGATCTTCTTCTTTTAGGCTCTTGAGATCAGTTGTTTGACTTTTCTGTGTGGAATATGCCCTGAAGTTTTCTCTGTAGGTTTTGCTCTGTGTTCATATAATCATAGAGCTGGCTCTTATCATGGCAAGTTTTCCTTTCACCATTCATTATGAGGGGTATTTTTTCTGAGTACAGTAGTTTGGGTTGGAAGCCATAGGTGTGTTAACTTTTGTTGAAATGCTCCATTCCAGGCCTTTCTGGCTTCCAAGGTTTCCATTGAGAAATCTGAAGTACTTCTGATGGGATTGTCTTTGTATGTAATGAGTTGTTTCTCTCTTGCTGCTTTTAAAACTCTCTTTTGATTTCACTGTTTAGAGTTTTGGCCTTGATGTGCCTTGGAGAGGTTATTCTTTGGTCCATTATGTTTGGATTTCTGTTAGCTTCTTGTATTTGGATATGACTCTCTTTTGAGATGGTGGGAAAGTTTTCTTCAATAATTTTGTTGGATAAGTTCTCTATGCCTTTGGTCTGAATGTTAGGATGTTTTGGGGCTTCCCACAGTCCACTCATGTTATGTTCCCAAGATTTTTTTGAATTTATCAAACTGTTTGGACTCACAAACAGTTTCTTCTGTCTTGCCTTCCAGCTCTGAGGTTCTGTCCTCCACATGATTAACTCTGTTTTTGAGGTTTCTTTAAGATAGGTTTTCACTAGTTCAATTTGGTATGTATCTTCTGTTGCCTTTTTCTGGATAGTACCCATCCCTTTGTTGAGTTCCAGTTTCAGGTCCTGTTTGGATTTTCTTAATGATTCTTGGAATTCTTTCTTGCATTTATTTATGTAATCATTAAGCTTAACCACTTGGTTATTGAGGTCCTTTATTTTTTGGCTCACCTTCAGTTCAATTATCTCTCTTTTGAGGTGTCTCTGGTTTTTGTCTTTATGTTCAGACTAGTGAAGACAGCTGTGTAAATTTCATTTATTTTATTGTTTGTTTTTATTGATTTGCTACCAGTTCTCAATGCACATGGTCACAGTCACATATCTTGTATTCTTATTTTGGGGTTCTATTCCTGTTGCCTCCATGTTTTTATTGGAGACTTCCATTATGGGACTAGGCAGCCTTGTTGAAGATCTTTCAGTTTGTTGTCCTGTGTTGTTTCTTTTCTGATGTGGTCTACCCATCTCAGTGTGAGGAAGCAAGAGTTTTCCCTTGTAGTGTCTTCTGTGAGTATTCTCTTTTATGTTTGAATAGAACCGGTTTGTGATAGCTTTGCATTTTTGTGATGTACAGGTTGTGGAGGGCATAAGTGCACCAGCAGCCCTGGGATGATACCTACTATCAAAGATGGGATTGGAACTCTGGGATCTCTTTGAACTGGTTTCAGGTGTATCTTGCCTGTGGTTCAGAGCCCTTAGAACTTGTCCTTACCCTCCCACTATAACCAGGATGAGTAGGTTATGGAGGATTCACTGAATCCCTCTGGCAGGTGATTGCCTGATATTCCTGTGTTCCCCTTCATGGGCTGAGGTGATGCCCCAAATAGTCACTGGGAGTGGGGTGGGGCATTGGAGAAATGGTGGTGGTAACTGGGTTTCACAGCCCAGGCACAATCAGGGAGTTGGCTGGTGTGTGGGAGACATGGGCATTGGACAAGCATTGCACAAAAGGCACCTTAGGCAGGACAGGGCGTGGAGGATCTGTGAGCAAGAGGAGCAAGGAAGCCTGCAGAGCAGCCCTCCAAGGAGCTGAGACAGTGAAGCATGTGTGGGCAGTTGGGGAGCCTGAGAGAGTGTGGTAGACTGGGGAGCATGAGTGGGCTGTGGGCTCAGTAAGTGGATCTGGCAGGAGCACAATGGGAGAAAGGGGAGCATGGGTACTTGCAAGAGCACAGCAGGAGACAGAATAGTGCAGTTGGTCAGTGGGCACAGTCAGTGGAGTCTGAGGGAGCATGGCGGGAGAGAGAAGAGCGCATGGGCCTAGGAAGGGAGTAATCTATAGTCAACATAATACTAAATGGGGAAAAACTTGAAGCTTTTCTACTAAAATCAGGAACAAGACAAGGGTGTCCATTTCCCCTGATCTTATATAACGTAGTACTGGAAGTCTTAGCTATAGCAGTAAGACAAAAGACATTCATAAAAGTGATAAAAATTGGAAAGGGAAAGATCAAATTATCATTATTTGCATATGGTATGATTCTATACATAAAGGACCATAAAGACTACTAGCCAACTGTTAGAGCTGATAAACAATTACAGGATAGCAGGATACAAAATAAATACACAGAAATCAGTAGCTTTTCTATATACTAACAACAAACATGTGGAGGATGAAATCCAGGAATCACTCCCATTCACAACTGCCTCCCCCTCCAAATAAAGTACCTTGGAATAAATCTAACCAAGGAAGTGAAGGATCTCTACAATGAAAACTTTAAAACACTCACGTGAGAAATTGCAGAAGACGCTAGGAAAGACACCCCATGTTCTTGGTTTGGAAGAACGAATATTGTGAAAATGTCAATGTTACCAAAAACAATCTACACATTTAATGCAATCCCCATTAAAATTGCAATGGAAGATGATGACATCAAATTAAAAGAGAGGCTAATGGAGAGAGGGAGGGGATATGATGGAGACTTGAGTCCTAAAGGGGAATGGGGGGAGGGAAGGGAAATATCACGAGGGTTTTTTCTTTGTATGTGAGTATAAAAGTCAATAAAAAACAATAATATAAAAAAAATTGCAATGGCATTCTTCACAGAAATAGGAAAACAATCCTGAAATTCATTTGGAAGCACACACACACACACAAAACACGAATAGCCAAAATAATTTTGAGCAACAAAAATAATGCTGGTGGTATCACCCTCCCTAATTTTTAAGCTATATTACATAGCCATAGTAGTAAAAACAGCATGGTACTGGCACAAAGCCAGACATGTAGATCAATGGAACAGAATAGAGGACCCAGATATTAATCCAGGCAGCTACAGCCATCTGATTTTTGGCAAAAATATTCATTAGAGAAAAAACAGTCTCTTTAACAAGTGGTGCTGGGAAAACTGAATATCTGTATGTTGAAGGATGAAAATAGATCCTTGTCTCTTTCCATGCACAAGAATCAAGTCCAACTGGATCAGGGACCTTAATATAAGACCTGAAGTACTGAGACTGCAAAAGGAAAAAGTAGGGGAATCCCTTCAGCATATTGGCATAAGCAATAACTTTCTGAATATAAACCCAGTTTCTCAGGAAATAAAACCACTAACCAACCACTGAGATCTCATGAAATTACAAAGCTTTTGTACAGCAAAGGACACTGAATAGAGCAGAAACAACCTAAAGAATGGGAGAAAAATCTTTGCCAGCTATACATCTGACAGAAGATTGATGTTCAGAATATACAAAGAAATCAAAAAACCAAAGAGGGCCAGGTATGGTGGTTTCACACCTTTCATCCCAGCACTTGGGTGGCAGAGATAGGAGGATTGCTGTGACATCAAGGCCACCCTGAGACTACATAGTGAATTCCAGGTCAGCCTGGGCTACAGTGAGACCCTACCTTGAAAAACCAAAAAAAAAAAAAAAAAAAAAAAAAAAAAAAAAGAAAGAAAGAAAGAAAGAAAAGAAAAGAAAAGAAAGAAAGAAAAAATACACCCCAAATCCTGAACAATAAGAAATCAAACAACCCAATTAAAAAATGGGCTAAGGAACTAATTAGAAAATTCTCAAAAGAAGAGATACAGATGGCATATAAACATCTAAAAAAGTGTTGTATATCTTTAGCCATCAGGGAAATGCAAATTTAAACTACTTTGAGATTCCATCTCACTCCTGTCAGAATGGCTATCCTCAAAAAACAAATGATAATAAACACTGGCGAGGATGCCTACAAAGGGGAACCCTTCTACACTGTTGGTGGGAATATAGTCTGTATAGCCACTGTGGAAATCAGTGTGGAGGTTCCTGAGACAGCTAAAAGTAGATGTACCAAATGAGCCAGCTATAGCACTCCTAGCATATATCCTAAGGGCTCTTCTCAGTACCTTAGAGATACTTGCACAACAATGTTTATTGCTGCTCTATTCACAATAGCTAGGAAATGGAACCAGCCTAGATGTCCCTCAACAGATGGATGGATAATAAAATGTGGTACATTTACATAATAGAGTTCTATTCAGCCTTAAAGAAAAATGAAATTATGAAATTTGCAGAGAAATGGATGGATCTGGAAAGGATTACACTAAGTGAGGTAACCCAGGCTCAGAAAGCCAAACATCACATGTTCTCTCATATGTTGTTACAAATGTTCAGACTTGTGTGTAAGTTGGAGTAAAAATTGGTAGTGGAGGCTAGTAAAGTAGAAAAAGGCTATAAGGGAGGGAGGAGAGAGGTGGACTTAAGGGGATGGTACTGTATATACGTAAGTAGATGGACAGATTACTGTGGGTGGAATGGCCTATTTTATTTTATTTATTTATTTATTTATTTTTGAGACAGAGAGAGGGAAGAAAGGAGGGAGGGAGGGAAAGAGAAAGAGAGAGAGAGAGTGTGTGAGAATGGGCATGCCAGGGCCTCTAGCCACCTCAAACGAACTCCAGATGCATGTGCCACCATGTGCATCTGGCTAACATGGGACCTGGAGAATTGAATATTTTATTTTTATTTATTTATTTATTTGACAGAGAAAGAGGGGAGAGAGAGAGAGAGAGAGAGAGAGAGAGAGAGAGAGAGAGAGAAAGAGAGAGAGAGGGAGAAAGAGAGAGAGGGGGGAAGAGAATAAGTGTGCCAGGGCCTCTAGCCACTGCAAATGAACTCCAGATGTGTGTGCCCCCTTGTGCATCTGGCTAACATGGGTCCTGAGGAATCAAACCTGGGTCCTTTGGCTTTGCAGGCAAATGCCTTAACCACTAAGCCATCCCTACAGTTCTAAAATATATATTTTTAAAAAAGAATGATATGGAACCAAGATTCTTACTGTCAGAGAAGAGTTACAAATATGAAAAAGGAAAAATTAGAATGGGTGGGTTGATATACCTAATAGGATTTAAGGGTATAGTACAGATGTTAATCCATAATTTGTCATATATAGAAACAAACTTCATTGTATAAAAGAGAAATCATTGAAAAGGCTGAATAATTATACTAAGAAAATGTACTGCAGAAAAGTCACATAAGTAAGGCATTATATACATTGGCAAAGATTAAAATGTCTTAAGCATCAACTGATCATTTTCTACTTAAAGATAGATTTTAGTTATTTTTTAGAAGGCAATAAATATTTAGCTGACTTCAGAGAAATAAGAAAGAGAACCTCTCACCACTATTCAGCATGTCCAGAAGTCTTTGCTATGGTGTGCTAAATTCTTGCTACTGTAATGAAATTGAGGTGTTGACAATTAAAGTTGTATTTTAAATGTTTGCCCACTAAAAGTTGTGTGAGCTTGAAAATAAATCCATGGAATCTTAAAAGCTGCTACTTTCCTGGCACATTTTATACTTATAAGGTCATGGCCCCAGTTCGAGGCTCAATTCCCCAGTACCCATGTAAGCCAGATGCACGAGGTGGCACATGCATCTGGTGTTTGTTTGTAGTGGCTGGAGGCCCTGGTGTGCCCATTCTCTCTCTCTCTTCCTCTTTCTCTTTCTGTCTGTTGCTAATGAATAAATAACAATAAAAATAACACTCTGAATACAAAGCATGAAGAATTTGGTGGGATAAAGCAAAGGGTTTGTTTGTTTATTTATTTATTTATCTATTTTTGTGATGTAGTTCTAATCTGAATTTATAGGAAAGGAGAACAGGCTAATGGAACCTCTTATAAAGCCCTAAAAATTTATTTCCTAAGAAGCCAGACTACACGAAGGATAAAAAGAGAAGGTATAGGAAATTGAGGATAAAATAATTTATTGAATTGTTGGTTTTCTTTGTTGCTATGTTTCTTAAGAATCAAACACTGGAGAAAGTACCCATGGCACAGAAATAGAGAAAAAGGGAGAGATTTCCAGAAGCTGCTTCCAAATTGCACTTTGTCAGTGGTGCTTTTGATGATGTCAAAGCAGGATGAGGAGTTTGAGGGCCCAGTGTTGGGAGAGCCTCCTCTGAGGCTGAAAGCAATGGACTGGTGAAGTAGAGTATCCCAGAGAAGACACGGGGCTAAAGACAACGGGAGCACTCCTCCTGGAGGACTTAGGTGGCTCACATTATTTGAGGTAACTGCTAATGGAAAAATAATTCAGAACACGGAGTTTCCAAAACTGTGTTCGGTCCCTACTGCTTCCACCTGAGTCAGTGCTGGTAACTACTGTAACCTCACCATCTCCAGGAAAACAGGACTTCAAAGACATTTCCACATCTTCATGGTTCCATATCTCAATCAGGCCAGTGAGACAAAAATGAACTAATGATCTGACCCTGTTTTAACATATTACTGAATATATTTTTTTTTTTTTTTTGACAGAAGTCTAATATCTGTTTCTCTCTTTTGATGTCATGGAAAAGATTCTTCATCTCTTGAGGTTTCTGTCTATACTATTAGCCAGCAAATGTTAAGGCTCAATTGTTTTAAAAAAATATTATTTATTTATTTGAGAGAGAGACAGGTCAAAAGAGAAAGAGAATGGGCATGCCAGGGCCTGTAGTCACTGCAAATGAACTCCAGATGCATGTGCCACCTTGTGCATCTGGCTTTTCATGGGTACTGGGGAATCAAACCTGGGTCCTTAGTCTTCTCAGGCCAGTGCCTTAACTGTTGAGCCATCTCTCCAGCCCAATGCTCAATTTTTATGTGGTTAATAAGTGATAGCAATGTTTAAAAATACTTAAGCTTTTTTGTAACAAATGCTTTTATGTTAGATAAAGAGTAGAAATAAGGAATATCATATATCCCAAATTAATATTTAGAAGTAAAACAAAATGTGTATATTATGATAATGTCTTATATTTTATTTTACTCCCTACAAATAAAATTTGGAAGGAACATATCCTTATTGCATTTGGCATATAGTGTAGAATCTATCACCTCTAACCCAAATGTACTTTATATAGAAGAGACTTCAGACTTAGTAGTTCTACTGTCCCAGCCAACCATAGCCCTTGGTAAAGGTGTTTTACACATGATTCTTGACTCCAATTCTTAGCTTAGTTTTGTAGCTCTAAAAATGTTGTCCCAGAATCTTTAATGCTACTCATTTCCTCTCTTAAAAATGAATTGATATCTGCTGTCTCTGCTGAAAGTATAATCTTGGTTATGAAATGGTCTTTTGGATGCAGCATTGTATTAGTTTCATAATGTTTTTCATATGGACAAAAGACCATATGATTCTTTTTGTTTGTATTTTGTGTTGAGACAAGTTCTTAATATGTACCCCCTGGCAGGTTTTGAATTTAGCATCTTCTTAACTTAGCTTATGGAGTACTGGGAATAGAGGCATGGACCACCACAGCCAGATCAGGCCATGGCATTCTTAATGATAGCATATGGAGGACCATGATGTGAATGCGAGAAGGGGAAGATGCTGGTTTTATATAAATTCTCCTGGATATTTTATAGCGGAAGGTTCTGAGATGATTTCTAACGTCTATAGAATTCCATTAAACTTGATATATGGGGGAAGCTTTATGAATTTTTATTTTTTCTGAGGTAGCATAAACTTTTATGAGGTGACATAAAATTCTTTGCCGTTATGGTTTCCAAGATATTTTAGGGTAGAAAATGTGGAGCATAGCATGCTGACACGGGGAAAAGAAAAGGGCAGCTTCTGTTTGTTTTGTGTCAAGTAGGTGACCTTTAGAGTCTGAACTAAAACAAATTGACAATGACAGCTTCAGGTTTTCACTGATCTCTCTTGAAAAACATTATTGCAAATTGTATCTTACCAGAAGTGCTTTTTTATAATAAAAATGAATTATGCATGAAAATCTCTTCATTTCATAGTGCACCTGCTGAGAAGGTTTTGCATTGCCTATTTAAGTATATGCAAAAGCTGTGCAATTAAACCTTCACTATCAAATTTATTTTGCTTTCCTAATGCCTTATAATGCATTGTATGAAGGGCAATGACAAACATGTACTTGTATTCATAGAATGTTAAAAAAAACTAATTAATATTTGAAAAGGTTACCAAAAAGATCAGAGGATCTTGCTGTGGCATTCAGCCAGCCAGAGGTTGAAATGGTGAGGGACCCGTCCGTTTCTTTGATTGAATCTCTTATCCATTGCATTTGTGTTCTCAGTATTATCTTTTACCACTTGCTCCTACATTCTGCACAAGGATTTTGTACCACTTGCTGCTAGTAACAGCCATGGCAGATAATTCCCACATTGTGTATGCATGAGAAATCTGACTCTTAACAGATAGTTATTTCATTAATTGCTCAAAAGAGGTAGAAGTGGGATGGTAGGGCCACATGTTAAAAAAAACTGCACATTTTTGCCTTGAGGATATCAATATCCTCAAAAGAAGCAAAAGTGGTAAATGCAGGTGTAATTCACTACCAAAGATCTCACAAAACCATTCTCATTCATTAGCATATTTCTATTTTGCACTTCATAGATTTATTTTTTTAATATTATTTATTTATTTATTTATTTATTTATTTATTTATTTGACAAAGATAAATAGGAGAGAGAGAGAGAGAGAGAGAGAGAGAGGGAGAATGGGGCATCCAGCAACTGCAAACGAACTCCAGATGCATGCGCCCCCTTGTGCATCTGGCTAACATGGGTCCTGGGGAATCAAACCTGGGTCCTTTGGCTTTGTAGGCAAATGCCTTAATGGCTAAGCCATCCCTCAAGCCCAATTTCCATTATCTATGTTGCCTGTGTTACAAAATCATTTCTCATGGACTAGTTGTATTTTCATATATTGGTCTTATAGGAATTCATTAATATTTTTTTCATTTACTCATATTCAATCATTTCTTCAATTATTAAGCAAAAAATGTTCTAGGTACTATGTTAGGCTTCTAGTAAGACAGAGATGATAGTGGGTTTCTGCCTTTAGAAAGTTCAAGATCAGTGGAAGAGATATCCAGATAAATTTATATTTGCAAGTCACTGGAAAAGGGCCATGATTATGCCCCAAGAGCTTGAAGTAAGGCCCCTCACTTCTCTAGATGTTGGAGGTGTGCCAGTATTGACTGTTCAGAGAAGCTTTCACCTGAGGGTACATCCAGAGGAGAGAGTGAGCTAGCCATGTAAATAAGGAGGAGAAAGGTTTTCTAAGGAGAGCTAACAACATAAGCAAGTGGTAGCATGCCATGTTCAGGAAGCTACACTCAGGCTGAGAGCAGGGTGGTGGCAGGAAGGTTTTTCTGGGGTGGACTCCTGGATGCATATCTTTAAGGCAGTGATGAGAAACTGCAGCACTTGAAGCTGGCAGACCATGATGAGAAATGGGGTTTTACAAGTTCATTCTAAAGTGCGTAGGTAGTGAGAGTAAAGGAGAGTAACTAGAAGCAGGGAAATTTTAATAAAAATCAAAGACAATAGCACTAACTAACTTGTGCCAACAATGGGTGGAGGAATAAGGAGATAACAGATCTGAAACATTGAAGTATTATTAGCAGGACATTGTAACCATTCACATTTGAGGGATAAAGGTATGTCCGTTAGATGACAGTGTTGCTCAAGATGGAATCTATGGAGAAGAAATAGACAACAGTTGACTTCTCCCTTTTTCTTGTCAAGAAATTATACAGTACCATAAAATAACAGTAACATAAGCAAATTACAAAAGCAGAAAGAACACTGTTCTTTGAGGAGATCTGGATATTTTTTTAAAAAATGTTTTATTTTTATTTATTTATTTGAGAGTGACAAAGAGAGAGAGAAAGAGGAAGAGAGAGAGAGAGAGAGAGAGGACACTCTAGGGCCTCCAGCCTCTGCAAATGAACTTCAGATTCATGTACCACCTTGCTTGCAAACAAGCATTTAACCACTAAGCCATCTCTCCAGCCCCTGAGACCTAGATTTTATTTCTCATTTTTGAAAAGCTGGATGCATAAATGTTTAGGCCATTAAAATGCTCTAAGCCTCAAATTCCTTCAGTTATTAAATATGAAAACTCTTATATATGGCTTTAAGAAATATTTCAACCATAGAAATTTTTTTTTAGTTATGGGAACATGGTGGTCAATTTGTTTTTATTTTTATTTATTTATTTGGAAGCAAAGACAGAAGAAGAGGGAGAGAGAATGGGTGTGCCAAGGCCTCCTGCAGCTTCAAGCAAACTCAAGATGCATGAACCACTGTGCATCTGGCCCTACATGGGTACTTGGGAATCAGCCCTTGGTTGTTAGGCTTTGCATGCAAGCATATTAACCACTGAACAATCTCTCCATCCCTAGAACTTTGATTAAAGAAAATTTGCATATCAACAACCTCAATTAAGTTTATTTGTGCTCCTGAAAAACTATCCATAAAACCAAGACTCATGATAAATTTTAGAAATTGGGGAGTGGTCAAGAGAGTGGTCAATGGTCCTTCATATGCAACCTTTGCATGCTCTGGGCTAATACAGACTTTCTTACTAAACAATGCGCTATAGTAAATAATGATAGTTTCTCTTTTATCTTTTAATAGTGGTTCATTTTGATTGAAGTTTAATAAAACAGTGATTCAGTATAATAACTAGACAAAATTTTACTATAATATTAAAGTTATGAACCTTCAGCTACATATCTGTATTAAACTCTGTTAGCATAAGGAACGTAAGTTCCTATTCTTCAAATAGAAAGGCATTTCATTGTTCCTTAATAAAACCTGAAGGGTTTTTGGAGTATGAGGAATTCCTTTGTAAATTGCTGAGGGATACATATATTATTAAAGGTGAGTCAATTTTAGGAGTGTAAAATGTGATCTATTTTTTAACTGCAAAATGCATTATGATTAAATCAGCTTTTGTTGAAGCAGAATCTTTTTAATTCTCATGTCCACTATTGAAGTCTGAGTGCTGGCCTATGCCACATCTCAGAGCACTCACATTAACTACCCTCCTTCTGCAGTATCTTAATGTGCCTTCCCTTTCCTGATCTTTGCTCCTCAGTCAAGCCTCTCTACAATGGCTGCAGTTTTCGTCCTGTTTTTCTCCTTCTATACATCCCACTGCTCTCTCAAACATCTCCTTCCCTCTCCTTCTCCATCTCAGTACCACTTCTCCTTCTGCATTACTTGGGTATGTCTTTTCTCTGGGCCCAAGCTTATGACCTACTCCATACCTTCCTCTCTCTCAATGCCTCAAGTTCATTGCCTTAATACAGCTCCCATTCTGCCATAACAGAGCACATAGTTGCTTGGGCTTGATTGACCACTGTCCTTACTAAATAATGCAGTAATATTTTTCCCTCTTTTTTTTTTTTTTTGAGGTAGGGTTTCACTGCCACCCAGGCTGACCTGGAATTCACTATGTAGTCTCAGGGTGGCTTTGAACTCATGGCAATCCTCCTACCTCTACTTCCAGAGTGCTGGGATTAAAAGCATGCCCGGCTCCCTCTTCATTTTTACTTACCCAGAGCTTCATGTTGAATTGTCACAAAGCATGTCTCAAATAAATGAGTGAATTTGTAAATCAATATATATTCCACTCAATACATATCCCTTCATGCACGCATTTCATTTTACCCCCTTTGTGAAGATTAGTGGGAAGCGCAAGGATGGCCATGCAGAGGAATGGAAAAACTAGTCTCCACAAGACCATCTGTACTTACCATGTTTAGCTCTTCCTAGTCCTTTGTTCTGGATAACTAAGTATTTTGTCAGAAACTTCCTCAGTTGATAGAGTGAATTAAATTAATTTGAATAAACTACATCTTTGCAAAAGTAATCTACTATATAATTATGTATAATGGGGCTGGAGAGATGGTATAGCAGTTAAGGCAGTTGCCTGCAAAGCCAAAGGGCCCAGGTTTGATTCCCCAGGAGTAATGTAAGTCAGATGCACATGGTGACGCATGTGTCTGAAGTTGCTTTGCAGTGGCTGGAGGCCCTGTTACTCTTGGCTTCTTTCTTTCTAATAAATAAATAGAAATGATTTTATATATAATGGCAGGGTTTTCTTTTATTACTGAAGTTTATAATAGTAAGTGATCAGCACATATAGTGTCCATTTATATTTTATTGACATAGTCCTCTAATTTTTTTTTTTTTTGGAGAGAGACAGAGAGAGACAGAGAGAGGGAGAGGAAGACAGATAGAGATGGGTGTGCCAGCAGCCTCTTAGCTGCTGCAAACGAAATCCTGATGCGTGTGCCCCCTTGTGGTCAAGTGCGGCATTGAGCCCTTGCGTCACGTTGCATCTGGCTAAACATGGGACCTGGAGATTGGAACCGCTGGAGATTGGAACCAGCGTTCTTAGGCTTAGGAGGCAGGTGTCTTAACCTCTCCAGCCCAGTCTTCTAATATTTTAATTGAAGATTTACTATAAAGATTTGAGAATATAGGAGCACCCAAATGTTGGGCTGTTATCTAAAGTTCAATAATGGATTATGTTTTTCTATTTATTCTATTAATACCCTTATATTTCTATCAATATCCAGGTTATTAATCCCACACCAATCACCAGCATTACTTCTTCATCAATTTTTGTCTCTTTCACACATAATCTTTCTTACTGACTTCCAGAGTGGCCTTCTAGAAGCACAGTCAAGGTCTAGCATTCTATATTGAGAAACATTACTTATTTGAGGTTCTGATGGAATAAAATACAAACCACTTAGATTTGTAAAACCCATGCCTAGATTGGAAGGTGAACTCTTGGATTTCCTTGGATGCAGAGGTGTTAAGTAAAACCCCTCCAATGCCCTGCCAATTTATACATATTTAAACACCAATGGACCAAGAGTTTTTCATGAGCACAATCATTTAACTTCCTTTGTTTTTATTCCATCTATTGCTTAGAAAATGTCATTTGATATATAGAAAATTTCACTAAATATGCCCAGAAGGTTTAAAATGACACAGCTCAGGGAATTTATCTTCTTAATTCTGAAGTTCAAATGATGAAAAGGACAATTACACAGAATCATACGGGTTTAAACATCCTCACAACAGCCTAGAGTGATATGTGTGCCATTATTAGGATTGACCATTGTGTATATATTCCTGATAATTCCACTAATGTTCCACCTGCTTTACAAGATCTACAGGAAAAGATTCAGGTCATATTAGACACCATATGGTGAACAGCTTTAAAAATAGATTTTTAGATCTCAGTGAAAAAAATATGGCTAATATTTCTAGCAATAGTAACTATAAATTTCAGGACCTTATCTACTGAATTTACTGCTATTTTACTTTATCTCTTCTTCCAGTCACTTCACACTCAGGTGATTCTGAGAAAATCAAACTCCATCTTCCTGGATTCCCTTGATTGCCCTCCAAAGCCAGAAAGTCTACAAGAATGGGAACCTTAAAGATCACCAGTTTGCTGTGTGCCCAGTCCCCCTGAACTCCATTCTTTTAGCCTTTCATCACAACATTTCCTTCCAGGACTGTCTTCATACAGTCCACCAAATGCCCTTTTGGATACCCTTAGACAGACCCACTGAAGAATTTTCCCAACTGCCACTCCCAATGACTCCACTCAACTCAAAGAAGCAAGATCAGTCATTGCCCCAATTCCTTAATAGCAGTTAGAGTTGCTTCTCCAGAGAGGGGACTGAGGCAGTTTAAGGTGACTGGGCCCTGGAAGTAAAAAGCAAATTTTTTCTTGAATGTGTCCTTAAAATCTCCACTTTGCTAGAGTTCCCAGAAGGATCTCTCCTCTTTTTATCTCTTGCAGAAAGGAATTCCCTAGGTATGTTTTCCCATAAACAACCTGAGTGCCCCTGGGAATCAGTTCCCCTTTTCTAGAATTAAGATTTAAATCTGATCCTAGCATTGTGGTTCGATAAGCTCAGCCCCCAAACTTGGTAATGGCTGGCCTCTTCTTGAGGGAGCTCCCTGAGTCCAGACCAATCAGCTTTCTCTCAGAACTCACCTGAGCTCCAGTGTGAAACCCACTGAACTACATTATAAATAATGCCTACTGGGTTGGGAAGGCCTCTTCTTGAGCGTTCATAGTTCTTGATGACCAAACCTCCAGGTCTGTGTTCCGGTAACATTCCCCCACCCCAGCCTGGCTGTCTGGGCTCATAAGTGGGAAGGGAACCTTTACTTCCGCATGGCCTGTCTAACCCCTCCTATGTTCCACACGGCACTCTGTACTTCCTTTCCTTAATCCAATAAATTCCCTCTTAACCTTGCCAAAAATAAAAAGAAAGAAAGAAAGAAAAGAAAACCCTAGACTAAGATTCAAACCATTGGCCTTTGTACCTCTTCTTTGTTATATAGCACACAGTTAAATTACTATCTCTGAATTTCTTAAGTGTATAAAGCACGTTATTCATGGCATTCTTTTTATTTTAACTTGGCGTTTTCTTTTCCTCTAGTCAGATAAAATTAAAATCTTGGCTCAGTGCCACAGTGCTTGAAAACTGTTTTCAACTGACTGGTTCCTTTGTTAAAAATGTAATCTCCTTGTCAGCATTTTCATGCTTCTTGAATATCTATAATAGACAAATCATTCTCATAGAACATAATTAATAATGCCCATTTAATTCCTCTACCAGATTTTGATCTCTCTTGGAACTGATCTCTGTCATGATAACTTTTGGCTGCATAATGGCTTCAAGAGATGATTTACTCATGTGGTCTTTTGGACTATCTCCTATGATGTATGATTTTTAGTTTGCTGTTTATTTTCTCATAAGTATTGTTGAATCAATGAGTATATACTACCTGAATTCATCAGGTAAGGTTTCATAAGTTTTAGGGCTCACTTGTTTGTTATGGGGTTATATATGCCCAATATCTGGAGTCTCATCTGTTAGAGATGGAGGAAATTATAGAACAAAATGTACTATGAAATAGAAACAAACCAATCAGTAATTTGGGAGTGTGTTTGAGTCAGCTTAGGGGAAAGCTTGAAGAAATGATGTTGTTGGGGTCAAACATCTAATGCTTAAAGTGTATTTTCTGCTAGCAGAAAAGTTTGTATAACTTGGATACATAGGACATGCTAGACATACATTCTTCCTTTTTGCACTTGTCTTCTTTCTTTCTTTTTGTTTGTTTGTTTCTTTTTTTTCTTTTTCAAGGTAGGGTCTCTCTCTAACCCAGATTGATCTGGAATTCACTATGTATTCTAAGATTGCCTTGAACTCATAGCATTCTTCCTACCTCTGCCTCCCAAGTGCTGGGATTAAACGAGTGCATCACCATGCCTGGCTGCACTCGTATTTTTTCTAAATTTGTAAGCTCAACTATAAGAACAAAGTGACAGTTATTTCATTTTCTTTAGAAAGCCCAGTATGCCCTTTTCACAGCATGTATGGAGTTATTGCACTCTCATCTGTAAACATGTCATGAGGAAATCTTTAAAGTTTGCTTCTATTGGAGATGACAATGCTCATCCTCTTTGTGTTGTGTCTTGAAGCTCAGGAGATGATTCCAACCTCTTGGCTGCATTGTTTGACAGGATTTTAGATGCAGTTATTTTTCCATAAGTCATGAGCACCGTGAATTGTGGTCGCATGCCATAGATCCTTCATAAAGTAACAGTAGTTGGTATTTTGAAGGAAAGTATGAATTACATGTGTGCAACAAATACATATATAAAAATATGGCTTTCCATATAGACTCATTTCCTACAAACACAGTGAATATTCCCAACACCTCGAGGTTCTCTGTGAGAAGTGTGGCAAGCATCAACCACACAATTGACCTTGTATAATAAGAACAAGCACAGGGATTCTCTGTGTGGGCATGGAAAACATAATTATGACAGGAAGCAGTGTGGCTAAGTAAGCTGACTTTCTGGGAAAAGTCTAGACTACAAAGAAGATTGTGTTGAAACATACTGGATTCAGCAGATTTAAGAATGCTGACTAGTAAGAGATTCTCCCTTTCTTTCTTTCTTTCTTTCTTTCTTTCTTTCTTTCTTTCTTTCTTTCTTTCTTTCTCTCTCTCTCTCTCTCTCTCCTCCCTCTCCTCCCTCCCTCCCTCCCTCCCCCTCCCTCTCTCTTTCTTTCTCTCTCTTTCTTTCTTTCTTTCTTTCTTTCTTTCTTTCTTTCTTTCTTTCTTCTTTCTCCGCCACTCCCTCTTCCCCAACGTCTGTTGTGTTCCTGTAGGCAAGAGAGGCCACCATGAGGTGGATCAACTCCTGAGGAGCTCTCTCCTCTGATTCTACCAGTATAAAAGTCACATGGGGTGGGTGAAACCTAATGTAACCATGCAGAATGGGAGTGTGGTGCAGATTTTTTAAAGAAGGAGGAGATAGGAAAAGAAAGGACCAAAGACCTGGTTGTAAACCCCATTCTTTTGTTTTATTATGAATGCAATGCAATCTTGAGATTATTTTCACTTCAAAAATATGTACTTGTGGTTAAGCTGATTTAACATGTTTTCCTTAGAGGAGAAAATATTCTAGAGTAGACTCAGGACAAGCTTTCAGCACATTCCTTTCTGCCAATACTTGTCACTGAGTTCTTTTGTAATTTAGTACAAATGCCTGCTGGAATGGGTTTCTTAATCTTTCCTTACTGAATCAACATTAATGAATTGACTGTTATCCACTGCACCCTCATTATATTTGTACTGATTCGTATTATTTTGAACTTTCTAAAACTTTGTTAAGGGCTTTTATTTATTTATTTGAGAGAGAAAGAGGCAGAGAGAGAGAGAGAGAAAGAGAAAGAGAGAGAGGGCGTGCCAGGACTTCCAACCACTGCAAACGAACTCCAGATGCACGTGCCACCTTATGCATCTGGCTTACATGGGTCCTGGAGAATCAAACCAGGATCCTTTGACTTTGCAGACAAATGCCTTAACTGCTAAGCCATCTCTCCAGCCTTTGTGAAGGGGTTTTAAAAATCGAAGCTAATGGCATCTTTCTTTTTCATGGGACTTTTAAAAGGGTGGAAATACTGTTTACCTTACAGTTGTTAGAAATAATTAGTGGAACTGTTTTTATTTATAGTTTGATTATAAATGTCAGTAGTAACACAGAAAGTGAAGAAATCTATGGTATTAATTACCATGTAGAATCCATTTTGGTAAGCACAGCCTAAATGTTAAGAAAAAAAAAAGAAACACCAATTAAAGAGATCTTACTTTCCCTTCTGCCAGAGCATCAAGGAATACCCACATGTAATGAGATGAAAACATCCTATCCTGCTTGACACATGTCATACGGGGTGTGGAACGGACAGCATCTCCGAGGCTCAGCTCTTGATCGAGAATGGCCTCCTCCCTTAACGAGAAACCGCAGAATGCAGTTCTGAAGACCTCAGAATTGTCATGACAGGGTATAGAACAACAGATGGTCCCTGAGGCAGACTAATCCTATGTTATTCAATACCAAAAGCAAAACTGTCAACTGTTTCAGGAAAACAAAGAGCCCGGAACTGAAGAATAGATGAGTAAACATGAAAGAAATTGATTTTGAAATATTTGGTTTGAAATGTATTTTAATTTCTCAGTCTAAACACACACTGTTGCTGATTTGGAATCCTAAACCACTGTTTGGATTGTGAAAGTGAGTGCTTTGGAAATTTTGGGAAGAATATTCTCTCAGGAGGCTTTTCACTAACAATTTTTAAATAAGCCCAAATAAAATGAATTATAATACATTAGTTTCATATTATTGCTTGAACATTAGTATATGTGAGCAACAGGTCAAGAGCAGCAATCTTTACAAAATTTAATAAGTGCATTTGATATGTATGGTATTTTCTCAGAATTTGACATATAGTGGCTCTTCTTCCATCCTCACTAAGGGATTGAATTGCTCATCTAGAAGATGAACCTTATTATATTCACAATGCAGTGATGAAATTCTGTTCTGAAATATTTTTGTTCTTTACAAACAGAATTTCTGCTTCTTATTAAAATTTACTTTTACTAGATGTAAAATTACAATATTTAAAGTAAAATGAATAAATATTCTTCCTGAAACTACAAATAGTATTTAGTTTCTAGTTAAGAAGTCAGCTTCCAATCCCACTCTGTAGAAAGTCACAACCATTACAAGATAGGTGAATGGCTAGTCCCCTTTTGTTCTCTTTATAATAATATACAAACGTTTTATATACATCTTTTGATTAAAATATATTAATGTTGGAAATATTCTTTAAAATTGGGAATATCAAAAGATTTAAATTAATAAATTGGAAGGCTATATTTCATTTTAACACCAGAACCAGTCGGGGCTAAAGAGATAGCTGAGCAGTTAAGGCACTTGCTGTTAAAGCTGAAGGACCCAGGTATGATACCTCAGTACCCAAATAAACCCAGATGCACAAGGAGGCAAATGCATCTGGAGTTTGTAGTTTCTGGAGGCCCTGGCATGCTCATTCTGTCTCTCTCTATCTGCCTCTTTCTCTCTCTCAAATGAATGAATAAATAAATAAATAAATAAATACCCAAGTAATCAAGTCCTGTACTATTTTTTAAGAACTTGTCTCAATGCAGACAAATGAACCAGCAGTACTTTGGTGCTATTTCATATTATAATAAGAATATTTCTTGTAGCTAGGCATGGTGGCACACACCCTTAATCCCAGCAGAGGCAGAGGTAGGAGGATCATCGTGAGTTTGAGGCCAGACTGAGACTACATAGTGAATTCTAGATCAGCCTGGACTAGACAGAGACCCTACCTCAAAAAACCAAAAAAAAAAAAAAAAAAAAAGAATACTTCTTATATACACCAATGGAACAAATGAGAAAAATATTATAATAAAATTTTTAAACAAGGTTAATCAACAAAATTAAATGGCTATTACCTGTGAAACAATGTGCTAGATTTTGTCTGTTCACAAATAAAAGATGGCCTGAGCCTTATCAGCTAATCAGTAAATGGGTAGTAAGGCAGGAGCATTACAGAAAGCTCTAGATAGGAAACCAGGGAAACCCAGAAGAGAGACATTTAATTCAGTAGAAGGAACTAGAGAGAGTTCCAAGGATTCGTCTCTTTGCAGAACTTCTAACACTCAGCTGCTGTTTAGACGCCAGAGATTGAAGATAATGATGGAACTTTTCTCACAGAATTACTGTAAAAAATAAATGAGTTGATTTTGGAATGTTTGTTTAGAGCAGTACCTACTCATACAGTGAGTCCTTAGTAAACATTACCTTCTGTTTGGGTCTGGATGGTCAGTAAACAGCAGAATATGTTAATCTGTTGCCTCAGGCTAATATGGTTACTTAGATTAGGGGCCATCAGCATTTATCTGTTAGATGGTGTCCATGGATGAGAATGAAATCAACGACATGGAATGTGTAGCATAGAAGGAACAGTAAAGTGAGCCAATGGAAGCAAAAACATAAAGACCTGTGGATGGAGGACATCAAACTATTCAAGGGTTGTCTGTGGGCTATAGATATAACTCAGTGGAAGAGCACCAACCTAGCATGAGAATGCCCCCCCCCCCAAGTTCATTCTCCAACACTAAAAGAAAAAGAGTGGGCTGACAGGAAGAAAGGATAGAAAACCAGTTACATAATGGGATTCATGAACATCAAGGAGGAGATTTGCAAACAGTAATCGTTAATGTCAACCTAATGGCAATATCAAATTTTACGTTAAAGCATTTCAATGAACTGTGGCAATGCCATTGGACATGGGTTATAAGTAGGTGGTTATGGGTTGATGAGAAGGAGAAAAAGATGCTACCAGAAATATATGAGAAACTTGACTACAAAAACCATGAGGAAATATATAAAACATGATTCCTTTGTCTATGATTTTGAATGTTCTTATCACAAAGAAGTGAGAAATATTTGAGGAGATAGATATGTTTTATATGATTACATGACATATTGCAACATCATGTTTTACCACATTAGTGCTTCCGTTTGTGTTTTTATGAACTCATTAAAAGCATATTTAGTGAAAAACTAAAGTATGATGAGGGGATGAGATGTGAAAAAAGTAAGAGGCAGGATGGCAGTTACGAGTCAACAGAGAACTTTGTAAGATGGTAGAAATCTGAGCAAAAGTGGCGGCACCAAAGAGAGAGGGACTATGAAATCTGTGACGCATTCTGAGGAGGGTGCACATTGAACAATGAACAATGAGGGTGAGTTGAAGTTTGGATAAAGGTAAAGCAAGCATTAGATGCTGAGAGCACTTGTGCTACAGAGATAAATGTTTTTAAGATAGGTTTTTTTTTTTATTGCATTTTATTTTTGTGTCTTCCTGTGTGTGCATGTTCCTGTGTGAATGGGTGTGGGCATCAAGGTTAGAGCACAGCTTTATGGGTCAGCCTTTACCTTTTCACCTTATCTGAGGCACGGTTTCTCCCTCTTCATCTCACTCTGTTGATGTTCTTCTTTGTTGTGATTGCTGTGAACTTCAGGGAAATTCTCCTCTCTCTGTATCCCAAATCATGCTCAGCATGCTGGGATTACAGAATACCACTATTGCTTCAGGTTTTTTATGTGGGGGCTGGTGTTTGAACTTGTTTTCTCAGACTTGAGTGGTGAGTGCTTACCCACTGAACCATCTCCCCAGCCGGAGAATAACTGGATTTTGATAGACTGGGTTGAGACACTGCCTCTGATGAAACAAATCACTGGGTTCTATGATTTTTGTTCTGAAATACTCAGGTAACAGGAACATACATCTTTGAATTTATTCAGAGTTAGAGTGGAGTTGAAGGCAGTGCTGGAAAATGATGGTTGATGGGTTGCAGGCTGTTCATGGAAGAAAACGAAAAAAAAAGTCACTGAAAATATGAAAAAAGATTAAAAAGTTATAAGGTTTTCATGATATGAAAGGGTACTTGCAATACGATTATTGTAGCAAGAAAGTGAAATAATGTAACCTTTGGGGCAGAAGAAAATAATTATGTTCTTGATTCCAGTAGTAGAGCTAATCTCTGTCGTGGTAACATGGGCACTGGGTGCTGAAGTTGAATACATTCAAAGTTCAGTAATTGGCACAAGTTTTATTTTTCAGTAGAAAAAGCCCCATCAAAAGTAAAAGAGCATCTGTCCACAGGACTCTGTGTTATATGTTAGGCATTCTTAGATCAGACACTAGGATTTCCTCTTTAAAGGAAAGAAGGACAAATGCATCCACAGATCATTCCTTAGGGGCAGGTATGGATTTTTCTGTCATTGTCAGTTCAAAGTCTGACAATAGGAGAAGCTTGATAAATGTTTGTTGGCTAAATGAAAAAAAAAAGATAGATAAAAGAAAAGCTAGGATTAAAACTGGTTAATGCCAATCACAATGTTTCAAGAATTGTCCCTCTTAAAAGGCTGAATTATGTTTCTAACATTTCTTTTGGTTTGTTATCATGATGGGAAATAGAGTCAGTTCAAAAGCCACTTGAAGTTAGCAACTATTAGTTTTTATTTAAACTGAATTCTTTAAATGTATTAAACTTATCAAAGCTAATAATCATTTTATGATACTCTGATGTATAAATAAAGTTACCTCTAATCCTGTATGTTTGAATTATATAGAGCAGACTTCTAAAATACACTAATGTGACATGGAAGTGCCCTACCACACTGCAAAGCAATAATCACTCTCACAATGTTTGGCATTGCTCTCTTGAATACAGTGAGAAGAATTAAAGAATATAGAGTAATTAGAACAGTATTTAGCAAGTTTGCTAATGTTGTACCTAATTGCTTATTTTACTTGACAGAATTTACAAATGCAGAATACAAATGAGATAGAAAGAATGTTATGGATGTTTTAGAATGTTCTGTAGATTGCGTGACTATTAAAATAGGTTTTCTAAAAACAGGACTTGAAAAAGTAGTCCCAGCTGGCTTCAATCTCTAATTTTCCCGCCTCAGCCTCTGAGTTATTGGCAATATAGATGTGCTCTACCACAATAGGCTAAAATGGGAATATCTTTATCATTCAGTTTAATAGCAAATTTATCATAGTTTAAGTACTCCTTTCCTTCCTTCTTCCCTCCCTTCTTTCCTTTCTTCGTCTCTCCCTCCCTCCTTTCCTCCCTCCTTCTATCACTTCCCCCCTCTTCCCTTGATCCCTTCTTCTCTCTCTTATTGCCTCCTTCCTTCCCCATTTTTTCCTTTTCCTTTCCTTTTATTTATTTTGACCAAGATAAATAATCAAACCTGCCAAACCTCTAACTACCCTATTTTTGGTCTGTACCATGAATAGTTATGGGGTTTTTAATTACAACTTATACTTTGCTAAATATGTTTTACTCTCTGACTCAGGTGGATAAAGATGTTGGTACCCAGTGGCCAGTCAGGATACCAGAGCAAAAGGCCTCTTCCACAGCCCCCACACAGGGACCAGACCTCCTTAAGCCAAGCACAGTGGGACTTACCTGGACCAGGAAACTGGGAGGAGCTGGGGAACACTAGTCTGGCCTACTCACTCTATGCTGCTTCTGCACACCTTCTGGCATAGGGTACCAGGGCCAGGGAACTGGGAGGAGCTGGGGAACAGGGATCTGGCTTACTCACTCTGTACCTAGAATGCACACCCTCAGGTGCAGGGAACTGGGACCAGGGAACTTGGAGCAGCTAGGGAGCAGGGAGATCTGGTCTATTCAATCTGTGCTGTGCTGTGCAAGCACAACCTCCAGAGCAGGGTACCAGGACCAGGGAACTGGGAGGAGCTTGGGAAGAGGGATCTAGCCTACTCCCTCTGCACCACACATGTAGACCCTCTTTAAGCCTATTCCTGAGGGTCTTCATGCCCTGCCTCATGCCACATCTCAGCAGTGGCTCCTGGAACAGTGTGCAATTCATGGCCATTTCATGCATTTTTCATGCTTCCATAACTAATAACTAATACCAGGTGTGCAGGACACAGCCATATTCTTAACCCAGGGACAAAATAAATCATAGCCTTGAAAAGCAGGTTCCTTCTCCAGTCAACTCTTTCCAAAGAGTTTGCATTTCTAACAGTCTTTCCTCAGGCATCCTCTCCATTGTTCTAATGTAAAGCAGTGAAGCCACCTTCCTTCTACCTTCCTTAAGATTGCTAATGTGTTGACAATAGCAGCTCCAGCAACCTAAAATCTGTCTTATTGCCTCTAATTTTAACTTGCTTGAGATTTTTCCAACTTAAAATCTTAAAATCTCAGTCCGTTATCTTTAGCCAAGCACATCAGTCCATTACAAATTTAACCTTGATCAAACTTTCTGGGCCTGAATAGCGGAATGTCCAGTAGCCCAGTTCCAACAAAGTCCTCTGCAGTCTTTCCTTCCCCTTAGAAAGCTCATAAGCCAAGCCTCGAAGTTCAATGCTATCTGCACTTAGCATTCTCAAACTCTCATCAGAATAGTCCATAAAACTTGACTTACCACTCCAGAAAGCATCTTCAGTTGCAAGCACCAAGTCCATGCCCATTCCTCCAAAACAAAGGTTCCAAAAGATGAACATCCACACGGTCTGGTTCATCTCAACCCACACTCGTAGGTACCACTTTACTGTAGCAGACAGCTTCAGGTTCACTGAGATGAACTTCCAGACCAGGCACAGTTATGGAGGAAGGGATATTACTTATTGAAGCTTACAGATCCAGGGGAAGTTCCATAATGGCAGGAGAAGCGGCCTGCTCTCACAAGACCAGGCAAGAGAGAGAAAAGCCAACCAGCCACCACAGCACACAGAGCAAAAATTACAGCCAAAAGTTACACAGCACACTTCAGGAACTCCTACTGGGCACACTTTGCGTAGCTTTACAATGGAATCTCAAATCCACCATTAACACCTTAAGACCGGCCCCCAGTGACATTGCCTCTAGCAAGGTGATTGCAGATGCAAACTATAAAGTAATAAAACATTGAATATATTGGGGGCCATATATTCAAACTACCACAAGTATCATGTGAGTTACTTATTCATTTGTTTGTAAAAGTATTTATTTGTGAGAAAAGACCATATATATATATATATATATATATATATATATATATATATAATCTGTAATCTGAGAGAGAGAGGATGTGAATGTGTGAATGCAGGAGCCTCCAGCCCTGCAAATGAAGTCCAGATGCTTCTGTACTGGGAAATTGACCAGTGGGCCATCAGGCTTTTCAAGCTGATCCATCTCTCCAGACTTAATATTTCTTTTTTTTTTTTAAAAAAATTATTTTATTTATTTTTGGAGAGAGACACAGAGAGAGGCAGAGAGGGAGAGGGAGACAGAGAATTGGGCACGCCAGCAGTCTCTCAGCTGCTGCGAACGAAATCCAGATGCTTGCACCCCCTTGTGGGCAAGGGTGGCATTGAGCCCTTACATCACTTTGCATCTGGCTAAACGTGGGACCTGGAGATTGGAACCGGGTTCTTAGGCTTAGCAGGCAGGCGCCTTAACCGCCAAGCCATCTCTCCAGCCCCCAATATTTCTTTATACTACTTCTAATAATGACATATTTAGGAAATGTTGACCACATGTCCAGCATTTTATAATGAAATGTAAAACTTGTGTATGTGTGCATGTGTGTAGATTGGAGGACAACTTCAAGATATCAGTGTTGCCCCTGCTTTCAGACAAAGTCACTTGCCAGTGCAAAGGAACTGCCAGATTGCAAATGAATGGTAGACTACCTGGGCCTTCCATTTGGATTCTCCTGGTTTCAACTTCCAATGCTGTTTGCTACATTGTTGTTGATGTGCCACATTGCATTCAGCACTATCAGAGGAACTGAACCTGAATGGGCAGGCTTTACAAGCAAGTAAGTACCTTTATCAGCTGAGCTATCTCCCAAGCCCTGTAATACTTTTTTAACTTTTGATCTTTTGAAACCAAACACTGTTTTATCTATTCTCATGGTAATAATTCACAAATAACTGAAGCTCTTATTTAGATTTTTTTTTTTTTTTTTTTGGATTTTCAAGGTAGGGTCTCACTCTGGCCCAGGCTGACCTGGAATTAAGTATGTAGTCTCAGGGTGGCCTTGAACTCACAGCGATCCTCCTACCTCTGGCTCCCAAGTGCTGGGATTAAAGGCGTGGGCCACCATGCCCGGCTTAGATTTTTATTTTGAGGGTCAAATATTTCTTTTTAAGTTAAGCACAGAAAATACATAGGAAGTTTAATTTAATAAGCATTTTCATTAAGAATTTGACTTTTAAAATGTTATGTATTTGTGTTCATCTATGAATGTGTGTGTGTGTGTGTGTGTGTGTGTGTGTGTGTGTGTGTATGGATACAAACCAAACCAGAAACTTGCACCGCATTTTGTGTCCACCTTACATGGGAGGCTTTGCAATTGAACCTGGGCCTGCAGACATTGCAAGCAAGCACCTTTTCCCAGCCCTTGACTTTTCTTTCATGCACCTGGATTTAAGTGCCTTTTATGGATCTCAACGCGATCTCCTGTTATCTGCCATAAATTGTGTGTTAAAATTTCTTTTCTTCAGTTTCTTCCCTGGTAAAATGTCCTTAACAAAAACTACCCCTCAGTGCTGTGAGGCTTAAATAAAGTACCATTTTATACTATACCCCTGATCTTCAGGTAGTTTTAGTGTCGCTAACTATTAATGGACAAGTTGGTAGCTGTGAAAGGACCATAAACCCTCCTTCCCCGCTTATTGTATATGGCCACAGAGAAAATAGGATAATATATCTGGCATTGCAGTTACCTTCTCGTTGCTGGCAGAAAGTACCCGACCAAAAGCAATTTATGGGAGGTAAGGGTTTATTTTGGCTTACTGACTTGAGAAGAAGCACCATGATGGCAGAGGAAAATGTGGCATGAGCAGAGGCTGGACATCACTTCCTGGCCAACATCAGGTGAACAACAGAAGTAGGAGAGTGGACCAAACACCGGCAAGGGGAAGCTGGCTATCACACCCATATGCTTGCCCCAAACAACACATCTCCTTCAGTAAGGATACAATTCTCACAATGTCATCTTCTGGCCTTAAGAACACATTAGTTTATGGGGCACACCTAATCCTAACCACCACATTGGACCTCTAAGTCCTTGGTAAGAGTTTTAGCACATTGCTCTCTATAACCTCAAGTATCTGCACTGTATGCCTGGGATTTATTTTTTTCTCCATAAAGGAAGCTCATTCTAGTTGGAAAACCATGCAATAGTAAATAGAACCTGGCACCCTCTGGGAGCAGACTACAGCCATGGAGATGGGAGATAGTATAGCTTAGTTACCTCTTCTTTTAAGAGAGTGTTTGTCCTCAACTATTTGCCCATAACATTATCTGGCTGGCTGATTTAAGCTTGCTTGGCTCACTGCCTTCTCTACTTATTTCTGTTCTCTGATTTTGTTCAAATGCATTTTTCAAATGAACTATTTTCACACAAATCTTTTTCTCAGGGTTTGCTTCTGAAGTAAATCCAAACTAAGAGAATTTTAATATAAACTGAAAAATCACTTGTAGCATTCAGCTAAGCTTAATAGGTATAATGCTAATTTGGTATACGTTTTAAATGTTAGGCATAAAGTCTAGTGAGTAAACAAATAAGTGAAGCATTAGTAATTAAATTGGGGGCTCAAAGATTTCTGCATGAAGGTGAAGATATTTCAGCTGGATTCAGAGGATGACGAAGAGTTCATGTACATCAGAACTGAAGGTACATGAGCAGATGAAATAGTGTGAACAAAGAAAAGTGAAAAGCCCCCAAGAGTAGAAGGGAAGCTGATGATGCTGGGGACAAATCACAAAAGGCTATCTGTGAGGAACTCACGTGCTTGATTTATTTATTTAGCAATGGATGGGCATAAAAGCTATTTCCAAACAACAATGACTCGATTATGAATAGACTTTTAAAAAGACAGGACTGTGTGGGAACCAAAAGGGAACTTACTTCCCTCCTAGCTAGCCCTCATAATGCTAGAAAGCATTTGGGAGCTGCTGGCAGACAATGGTTACCAACATGAATAAGCAGGGGAGTTCTGTAGACTATAAAATCAACCAGTTGGACAAGAAGGCACACTTGTGCAATAGTGTCACACAGCCTCTGCAGGTAAGCAACTGTTCTCTGATTGGACATGAGGCCCACTCAGTGGGAAAGAACACATATCTGGTACTGGAAACCAAGTTAGAATCCCATGGTCACGAAACTCAGAGAATTCAGCGAGAAGCCCCAACTGTTCTCTGGAGAAGAATGGGCCTCCACATTACAATATCTCTCAAATAATTTTGCATATCCCTATTAACCCAATCTGCTCTCACTCTTGGTTGGAGAATTTGTTTTATTTTATAGAAGGCAGAGAAAATGGAGAACCAAGGTCCATCAATGTGCCACCTCTACCACATCTGCTGGGGTGCAAGAGAAATTGCAGAGAAAGCAGCGACATGAACACTGCTGTCACTGCTAGCAGGCAAACCAGCCCCTGAGTGATGCTGACAGGCCTGGTGATCAATCAAAACCCATCAAAGCAGAAATCCAGAGGCTACAGAGAACTCAGCACAAAATCAGACTGCCAACAGGTCTGCCATTGGTCAGGGAACATCATGGAAGAGGAGGTGGAAAAACTGTAAGAGCCACAGAGAGGGTAGGGATACCTTGAGATATGGTACCCCCATGAACTCATAGGCCTTCAAGACCCCACAGAAAATACTATAATCTCACAGAGGAGGGACCCCAGTCTAATGGGAACAGGGAAAAGGGGATAAAAGAGTAATGTATATTTTTTAAAGACAAGGAATAATTGGAGCTAGGATATGACATGTACATAAAAGCCACTTAAGAGATTATTGCTCTACTCAAGAAAAATAAGAAGAGGCTTTACCTTCAACAACTATTTGATGCTGGAGAGGGATTTTAGCCATATCAGCAAAAGGATTGAAAATTGGTGCTAATGGAAGAGTTTAAGATGTACGTAAAATTTCAAGTATTTGGATTATGATGCTTTCATCCCGTTAGAGAATTTAGGAGAAAGTAAGTGACCTGACAGTGGATGTAATTTTGGATGTGACATTTACCTGTAAAGTGAATTAAAAATGGTGGAATAGGCAGAAACATCTATGCTCACCAAGAGCTTAAGGTAAAGGAGGCTGTTTCCCGGATCTTGTGAAGATAAGTGTTACATGTCAGGATTGGATCTCTGTTAGTGATGCAGGAGAGAGACTAGGTTCTGATCTTAAAAGTCCCCAGGCTGGTGACTCTCAAGCCTTGAGTTCTTGTCCATGTTTACGAAGAACTGAAAGTCACAGATACACAGAAGAGTTATGGAGGATTTATTAAAGGAAAGTCGAAATAGGAGCAAAAACGCAGGAAAGCTTCCAAACCAAGAAGAATTCCCCTCCTCTCAGCCAAGCTGGGATGGGAGAGCAAACTAGGAAACATCTGTCTTGGAAGTTTGGCTCAGGTGCATTTATATAAATTAGGCATCTAATTAGGATAAGCCTCGTTGCCAATCCAAATGTATATGAAGGAACTTGATTGGTTTTGGGGTTCAGGAGGAACAATGACACAGGAAGATCCCACTGAAGGGTGAAAAGTTTGTGAAAAGTTCAAGAAGAATCAGGAAGTGGTTTCTGTTTATAAACATCATGAACAAGGCTGTATCAGACTGCCTTTGGGATTGATTCTTTAGCCAACTACCTATAACAAAAGCCACCGTGGGGCTGGAGAGATGGCTTAGTGGTTAAGGCGCCTGCCTCCTAAGCCTAAGAACGCTGGTTCCAATCTCCAGCGGTTCCAATCTCCAGGTCCCACGTTTAGCCAGATGCAAAGTGACGCAAGGGTGCAATGTCGCACTTGACCACAAGGGGAAGCACACATCTGGATTTCGTTCACAGCAGCTGAGAGACTGCTGGCGCGCCCATCTGTATCTGTCTTCCTCTCTCTCTCTCTTTCTCTCTCTGTCTCTCTCTCTGTCTCTTTAAAAAAGAGCCACTGTGCTCCTAATCATAACATATGGACCCCCCTTGGGCTTTGTTCAGCTGGGCTCCCTACTGGACAAAGGACTCTACTCACCTAGTTCTTAGCTCCTAGGGCCCCCTAAATCCTTTCTCAGATGGTCCTGAACACACTTTAGGGTCTATACAGGCTTTTAATTTCTCATCTATTTATTATTTATTTTTGTCTTTCCTCCCAAAGGTTATCTGTGCAATCCTGATATAAATTCCTGTACCTGGAGAGAGCCAATGAATAGCTATGGTCTGTGATCCTGAAGGGACAGTGCTTGGGCCTGCTGTTAACTTGTCCACACAGGGCACATTATGATGCAGTCTGTGGTAGAAAGATTGGAGGCCATAGGATAAAAGTGAGATATAGGACGTTGCAGACGATCAGCTTTCTTGCAGAACTTCAAGGAATGAACAAATTTTAAATCCAAACAATCCGTTTGATCATTAGGAACAACATATGTTTCAAGGTAGGAAGACAGTATACATTTTATCAGTTTATTAGATTGATTATCATTCAAATATTTAGACAAAGTAATGTATTGATTTCCATTTGTACTCTTGGCTTAGGTTCCACTAATGTTAGGAAAATATTACTGAACTTAAAAGATTTGGGGGTTGGTCTGAGAATGTAGCACAGTTGGCTACCATGCATGAAGCCCTGAACTCAATCCTCAGTACCATATAAAACCAGCCATAATTTATTCTAACCCTCTGGAGATAGAGGTAGGAGGATCAGAAGTTCAAACACAGCCTGGGTAGGAGTTCAGTGATGACACATAAGTCCTGGTTAGATGGTGGTAAGTATAGTGAGTCTGTGTAATCCCAGCCATCCTACTGCAAGATGGGAGATAAAGGAGAATCCCAGAAACTCATGGGCCAGTGAGTCCAGCATACCCAACAGTGAACAAAAATAAACAAACAAGGCAGAAAGTGAGGGCTGTCAGATGAAGTTCTGTTCTGACCTCTACACCTGCACTATGGCATGTGTACACCTGCACTCACACACACACACACACACACACACACACACACACACACACACACACAGTTTTTAAAAAGTGTATTTAGATTTAAAGATAATGTTACATTCAGAAGTATGCTGTTTGCAGCCAGCCCACATTATAAAACCAATGGTTATAGAGTTTAAAAGCTATATTAGATTCAGTTTAAATTTCTATTCTTAAATAACACTTTATCTTATCCATTCCATGTTTGTTTATTTATTTATTTATTTGAGAGTGACAGAGAGAGGGAGAGAAAGAGGCAGATAGATAGAGAGAGTATGGGCATGCCAGGACCTCCAGTAACTGCAAATGAACTCCAGATGCATGGGCCAACTTGTGCATCTGGCTTATGTGGGTTCTGGGCAATCTATCCTCCTACCTGGTTCCTTAGGCTTCACAAGCAAGTGCTTTACTGCTAAGCCATCTCTCCAGGCCCCATTCCATGTTTTTTTTTTTTTTTTTAATTTATGAAGTATTACAACTTTATTCAGGAATATACAAGGGAGAGAGAGGATCCACAAACCAAAGAAGGGAAAATGGATACACCCCACATCCTACATGGCCTGAAAACCCATGTGGAAGTGAACATGGGCCTGCAACACAGAGAGGGATTTAGAGAGGAAAGAGAAGAAAGTGCAGAAAGCCCCTATGATGTGGAGGGCAGGAGGGGGTAGAGAGCCCATGTGGGAGCAGGGGTCCCAGTTGGACTGAGACAAGGGGTAGCTTACCAGGATGGGAACCTGGAAGTTCAGGAGAGATGAACAGGCAACAAAAACAGGCCAGTTTCAAGGTTTTTTTTTTTTTTTCTTATAATAGTCAATAAGAAACTGTACTGAACACTACAGTCAGTGTGATGAAGATTCTGCATTACTATTGAAACCTTTAAAAATTTCTTCTAGACTTAATAGAAAAGAGATTTGATCAAGTTAGATTCATAAAATTGATAACATAATATAGGATAAACACATTACTTTCTTTTACCTTTAGAGAATTTGGCAGAAAAACTGGACAGTGAAGCATTTTAATGCCCAGCTGAGAACACAAACCACCATATTCAGAAAATAAATATATCTCCTGTGCTTCCCCTTTTTTTGTTCATGGAAGCCAGAGCTCAGCAATACGAAGATTTTTTTTACAGAGAGTGAGGTTTTTCTCTTCAAAGACACAAAGTCCTTTATCAATACTAGAATCTAAATTGCCTGGAATTTTTTTGTTGTTGTCACTTCATGGAATTTATTTCCATCATCCTGTGTATTGAGTTTTCATAGATTTACACATTTACACATGTGAGTTTGTTTTCTTGGATTTGACTTCATAAGAAGTACCCCCAGAACTTCAAAATAATCTATCTTTCTGAGCAAATTAAAGCAGGCTGCCCACTTCAGCATGTGTCCAGCTGGCTGAAGGCTTAAGGAGGGAAGGGACGGGAGGAGATTCTGTGGTAGGTATAAGATAAACATGCTTGTGTTTATGTTTTGCTCATAGTCTGGTTGTTTAGAAGTTGGGATTTTTTTTTCCTTGCTTTGGGCTGTTCTTTTAGAAAACCAAACAATCATTCAAGTGTGCCTTGTGGCTTTGATCTTTGTTTTGTATTTTGTACTACACGGCTCACAGCCTTACAGTTTGTCATGTTTCATACTTTGTCAGATCATCTGCTCTTTGCACATATTACCCACAGATGGCTGGAACTAAAAAAAAAAATAATAATAAAGGAGAGGTAGGCTGTCTTCAACACTGACATCTCCTGCAAATCCTTGGGGATTGTTGTATACATATCAGCATGCTTTTGCAGGTGCTAAAATAGAGTTCTCTGGCCTTTCACCTGGTATAATTACCTTCCCTGTCAGTCCCCCTGCTCAGTACATCTTTTCCTAACCTTTGTTTTTCACAAGAGTGCCTTTGAGATGAAATCAAGTAAGTCATAGAAACACCTGCATGCCACAAGGCAAACACCTAAGTTTATTCAAACCCCAGAACATCTGTCCTACAGGCCATACTGCAGATTCACTCAAATGTCCTTCATGCCAAGGTGATAAGTCACGTGAAGGTATGTGACCAGTCGTTGGAGGAATCCTACAATGATTTTGGTAATTTTGACACTCAAAGAAATATTGGTATCTTTAATGACTTAAAAAATGTGAAGTTAGGCTCTTGAGTTCACATATAAAGTCCCCCCCCCTTCTCTCTCTCTGTTTGTCTCTTTGTGTGTTACACAGATTCAATCAGTTTCGGAGCTCTAGTAACTTCTTAATGGAAAGGGGGTGAACTTAGTTATCAATATTGCTACAAATATTTTTGAGACTTTTTTTTATTTGGGAGGCAATATTTATGCTTAAGATATGCAGATTCTCTAATTCTAGTTTATATCTTGAATACATAGGTTTGACACAACAGAATACATACCATGATTTAAAATATTTAGTATACATTTATTTTTGATTTTCCATCTTCTCACTATTAAATAATATAAATTATCTTTCAGTGTATAGTTTGGGGCCAGTGATAATAGTGTGTATTTTATGAACTCAAACTTTGTATTAAAATTGCATTAAGACCATTTCCCATTCTGAATGAATTGTAAACATTTGAGCCTCTGTCTTAACAGTTTCCATATACATCTTCTTATTGAGATAATCTAATGAGAGTCTTCTGGCAAAACAGTCTGGGAGATAATGTTTGCAGTGAGAATAATAGCAGAGTGTGTCTCTTTTTTTGCAAGTAAGAGGTTATAGATTTTAATATTATTTGGTGTTTTGACAATTTTATACATGCATATATTGGACTATATATTTTGTCCTATATAGCTCCTATTACTTGCTTATCCCCCTCCTACTCCCTCTGAACTGATTCTTCCCACCACTTGTCAGTGACTTCACCTCTGAACTAAACAACTCCTTTGTTCGCAGCCACCATTAACAGCCAATAGCTCCCCAGGAATGGGTGGGGCTTCGTGAGCTCTTCCTTCATCCAGACAGGATGTTGACTTGTCAAAGGTCTTGTGCAGGTAACCACTGAGCGCTCATGAGTGCAGTTATAGATACCTAATGGTCACTTTATTCACTTCTGGATCCCAATGATAAGATCTAGCTTGAAAGAGATGTGTTAGAAAAATAAAGATGTGACTTTGTTTCACAAATCTTGACATTTGTAGTTTAAGTCTTCCCTACAGCTTGCTGGAATCTCCGACAGCATCTTCATTTGCCATATCAAATATCCCACCACATCTGCTAGAGCATGGGACCCAAGAGGCAGAGAGCTTCATAAAGCCTAGCCGTGCCATCCATACTGTCTTTTCTCTGGGTACTCTGCAATGGAGCAGCCTCCTGGATCACTCAGCAGCACAGTGTGATGTTTCCTATGCCATCTTTGAAATCAAAGGAGAACAGAACCTCATGATGCCCTCTGTAGCATAGTCAGTGCGTGGTATAGGAACTGGACTTTTATTTTGGAAGAGCTTAAGAGGTGCTTCAGACCACTGGACTCATAAACATCATGGTACTCAAACTGCATTTTCTTCAGTTTATGGACCATATTATGTCAACTATGTTTCTTCCAGTCATATTTGCCACATTTTGCTTCTTGAGCCAATTAACATGATGTCATCCATAGATGGGCCAGATTCTCTATGGGCTGTTAAGATGATCTAGACCTCCTTAGAATAAGTTAGGAAAAAAGGCAACAGCTATCTGAGGTGAGAATTCAGGTCTAGTTTTGTTCATTCTCAATGAGAATCAACTATGTCTAATGCTACTTTAAAAAGTGTAGGGGCAAAAACATAGTCAAATCCAACCTGGGTACCGGATCTTGGGCTTGAGTTGATTTGCCCGGTAAGATGGTCTAACAGGTGAAATGGCTGCAACTATTACAGCATCTTGCTAAGTTTGATTCTCTAAGTTCAGCCCAGGCCCTGTGCGAGCCAAATAAAGAGCTTAAGCAGGGATTCAATAAACCTGAACTTTTTAAGATTTTGATGTTTATACCAATGTATTTAGCTCCCATACACATAGTGAGTTGTTTTTGATTTTCTACCGTGTTGGGGGAGGAAGTTGCAAAGCTTACCTGTGTCTCTTCCTATCAATCTTTCCCATGATAATATTCATGAGTGTGGTGATTTAAGCCAGTCACTAAGTATGTCAATGTCAAACATGTATCCAGGAACCAAGAAGTTCTAATGTAATTTTTGCCCATGTTATCCAGCATCCCTTTATCCCTCTACCTCCCACTGTTTTGGGGTTCTAACAATCACTGTGGACTCTCTTCTACTATGGGATCATCATTACAGCTTCCACATATGAGTGAGAATGAATGTTATTTGCCTTTCTGTGTGTGGCTTATTTCAGTTAATATAATGTATTTCAGTTCTATCTATTTTTTTTTCCACAAGTGATAGGATATCATTCTTCTTTATGTAGAATAATGTTCCATTTTTTAAATATACCACCTTTTCTTTTCATCCATCAACAGACACCTTGATTGATTTCTCTTTTGGCTATTGGTAATGATGTGGCAATAAACATGGGAGTGCAGGGTTCTTTGGCTACATACCACAAGAGAGACAGACGGACCCTATGGTAGATATGATTTTAGGTTTTTAGGAATACTCTACATGCTTCTTCATATAGCTATACTGATTTATATTCTCATCACCAGTTGATTTCCCTTTTATTCTCAGCACCATTTTTTTTTCTTTCCTGATAACAGCTATTCTGGCAGGTATGAGATAATATCTCCATGTGGTTTTGATTTGCACTCCCTGGGAGCTGGTGATGATGAATATTTTCATTTTTCCCACACTGTAATTCATTTGTGTATTTAAAATGTTCAATTCTGAGAATAATATATGAACTTAAGGAAGGATAGCTAATTTTATACAATTTAATTATCTTAAATATAAAGAATGAGAATGAATGAAACGATCTTTTTGAGGCAAGCCCAACAGACTAGCATTTTTTTAATGAAAAGCAAGAGAAAGAGAGGGAAAAATTGCATTCTAGGGCCTCCAGCCACTGTAATTAAATGTCAGATGTGTATGCCACCTTGTGTGAATGTGTGACCTTGAATACTTGTGTCACCTTGTGCAGCTGGCTTACATGGAAAATGAAGAGTTGAACATGAGTCCTTGGGCTTTGCAAGCAAGTGCCTTTACCACTAAGCTATCTCTCCAGCCCAGAAATGAGCTTTTCTTTTGGTACGAAGTGCATGCAAGTAATTAATGTCAAGCATTATGGGTACACCATATTCATGATGCAGTGATATCTGTATCTACAGTTGCTACTTAGAATTTTAGGAATTTGAAGGATGAATAATTTAATGAACCTGATATTTATCAAACAGATTTGTACATATGATTTAAACATTATAAGTATATTATAATTGAAATGTTACAAGTACATTGAATTATGTGTTCTATGCATAATTTTCTCACATATTTAACTCTAAAATTGAATAGATAAATTTATATAAATTTCCTGAAATGCAGATGGTTCCCTGTTTATACTAAGCTCAATGTATTTTTCAATGATTAAAAAAATGACATTTTGTTCTTTTAATATTTATGAGTTTTACTTCTTTCTGGAAGCCAGGATGATTTATTTAAACATATATCCATGTCAGTTTTTAATATAACCATGCTACATCAAAAGATTATCTTTCAGAATATGTAATTTTAATGAAAAGAAATCACATAGCTCTAAATCACCCAAATTGCCTCATTGATTATTATCAAGCTAGAACATTATATATTGTTAGAGTATTATTCTCACAATGTGCTATAATACAAATATATGCCTTTCAGAGTGACGGGAGAGGATAAGTCTATGAAGGTCTTACAATGTGTTAACTTGTAAACCCAAGTTGATAATAAAGCCAAAGGGAGACCCTTTATTGAATATCCCATTGCTTGTTCATACTATCTCCTATGGAAAACTCCTGCTTTATCATGTTTCCCTTATCTTTTAAGACTAAAGGCAACATGACAAGTATATAATCAGGCGCTCAAATACCTACTGCTTCTTCAAAAATATTGTAAAGCAAGCCAACTATAGACCATGATGTATGTCACTAATTTGGGGCTAGGAATATTCCAGCTTTGTTTTGGCATTCTCTCTTTTCTTATCTTTCTTTATTCCAGACCTACTTTTCTCTGACTCCTTGGAATGTTTCCTCCTCTCATTTCTAGATTTTCTTTTTGAGTTGTGAGCCAGACTCAGCACTGATTCTTCACTAATTATGGCATGCCACTTGGCACTGTGATTGCCTATTACAGAAGATGATTGAGAGGTAAGGATTTAAAGAAACCTGTGAATCCCTTTATTGCTTATGTGGATCCAAACAGCAGTGGTTTAAAAATCATAACGAACTGATTAAAAATTGAAATCAGAACTTTAAAAAGATTTGATCTCTTTACTACTGCCACAACTGCTAATTGGAACTTATTTAAATTAAAGTATATACTTTCATATGCTTTTGGTACTGTGCTGTTCTTGGGACAGGAATGATGTCTTCAGAGGACAATTATCACAGTAAGTAAAAGCATGTTAGAGAGTCAGCCTGCTTAGGTTTGATTTCTTGTTCACCTTTGGTTAGCTGGAAGCCACATGTGTGTGTCAATATCAAAGGGAATGGGTATTGTGATAAATGCTTGTCAGATGTATGTATGGACTTGTGGCCAAACCAATGTTATATGAATCTTTGCAAGTCTATGCTTGATCTTTTAACTCTGAATCCCACATGCTATCTAGCACTGAGTAGATGTTAAGAAAAGTATTTGTGAAATAAACTAAGAATTAGAAACACAAAATGCCTGGGTGAAAAGCAATAAATAAATAAATAAATAAATAATATTAAGAAAACTTTTATGTCAGGTCATTCTACTTCCTTTGTTTTCTATCCTAAGCTCTATCTATTTGCTTCTTGTCATGACTAGAATACTTTTCCAAAGCATAGGCCATGATTCTTAAGATTTCAAAGCCAGTCCCCAGGACAATCCATCCTTTCCCTGGCATTGATAATCATCTCCAAAGCACATAGGGAAGCAATTGGAGCCATCTGTATTAGATTGAAATATTTCCCCTTACACAAGTTTTAAAGGCTAAAATTGAGAGGAGGAGCAATAATTGCTCATTGATAATAGAAAGTTGTGAATTTTTGTTGCCTTTTGATATATAGACACATATTGCCAATAAAAAATGAATCATTTAGGGATGGAGAGACGGCTTAGTGGCTAAGGCGCCTGCCTGCTAAGCCTAAGAATGCTGGTTGCAATGTCCAGCGGTTCCAATCTCCAGGTCCCACGTTTAGCCAGATGCAAAGTGAGGCACACATCTGGATTTCGTTCACAGCAGCTGAGAGACTGCTGGTGCTCCCATCTCTGTCTCCCTCTCTGTCTATCTCTCTCTGTCTCTCTCTCCAAAAATAAATAAAAATAAATAAATAAATTTTTTTAAAGTGAGTCATTTATACTTTATATTTAAATAGATTCAGCATTTTCCAGCTTAAATGAAATTATTTGGTATTTCCTTTTGTGATTGCTTTCACACATTCCATGTCATCCTCACTGACACGGTATCACCCTCCTGTTTGATTTGCCTGTCATTTTTCTTTCTTCTACAATTTGTCTTCTATACCAGACGTCACCACTGCCAGGATTATTGTTGAAATATAGGTCTGGTTACATCACATTCTTAATCATCTTCCAAATGCTGACACATATAAAACTTTCAGTTTGGAGTTTCAACTCCTCTCATCACATTCTGTCCTGATGTAGTATATGATTACTCATTCATTTAACCATTAAATCAGTTTATCTGGAATATTTCACAAATTGTGATAACACCAGAAAAATAACATGAATGAGATTTATATTTTGATGCAAATACTAGCTTGTTAGACATAACTTCTATTTTTTTTTGGCGGGGGGGGTTTCGAGATAGGGTCTCACTCTGGCCCAGGCTGACCTGGAATTCACTATGTAGTCTCAGGGTGGCCTTGAACTCACGGTGATCCTCCTACCTCTGCCTCCCGAGTGCTGGGGTTAAAGGCATGCGCCACCACGCCCGGCTATAACTTCTATTTTTTAAAGAACAAATAGTCTACTAGGGGAGCCCTGTAACTCAGTGAACAGTACTGTGTATGAAGAAGGAAGCTCAGAAGACAGCAAACTTATCTTCAGGAACATGCTAAACTAAGTATGAGCAGAAGGACTTGTGGGCTGTTAAACAATGAGTAACTTGAATTTGAGAAACATGTTCTTTAACTACTACAAGGGATATTGAAAGGGATGCCAAGAAGCCCTGCGCATTTAGACAGGGCACAAACCCGCTTAGGGATTTTGTTTTTGTGAGCCACATAGAAAAGTAAAGACAGATATTTGGACTAAAATCAGGGAGTTTGAAGGGCAGATAACATAGAATGAGGTACTATATCTCTGTCTGTTGAGGAAGAAGGAAGCTAAATGAAATTTAAAGAGGACCCAGTCAAGGACTGGAAGTGTCTTTACCGCTCTTGTTAATTTGAGGTAGGGTGCCATAGTCCAGGCTTGCCTAGAACTCATGATCCTCTTGTCTCACCTTCCCCAGAGCTTGGTTTACAGGAGTGTTTCATTCATGCCAGAAAGAAAATGCATTTCTCTTGTTCTGTCTTTGTTCTTAGTCATCTTCACTTTCTATGCTTTTGGCTGATAACTCCAAAATGTACCACTTGCCTTCTCCAAGGTTTTGTAAAATTGCCTCCTTTCTCAGCATAGTTGTTCCTCCTTGAATTCTGTAAAAGTCAAGCCCTATACCAGCCAATGAAATTCTACTTTTTTGAAGAAGCCTTTAGATTTATACTGACTTAAAATAATGTGAATGCAATATCCATCCTGTAGAAGCTGTATTTTGAATCTTGACCTTTTCCTAGGAGAGTGATATGAAAGCACTTTCTATGCTAGGCAGTGCCAGCAAGCCCAGATTCCAAATAGCCTAGCTAGGCTGCCCTCTGCTCTGCCTCGTACAGTGTTGCCAAGTTGTGATTTTTATAGGCTAAAATTTATATGCATTTTTAAGATGTGATGTTTTTGACTTATTTGAGTTAATTGGGACACCAAGACACACCTGTACCTATTTAATTTGTTCATTTTTCATGAGATGTAAGTTATTTTTTATAATTGATTTTATTCAGTTCTGCTTTTCTTCACCTTATTTACGCAAGCCTTGTTGCTTGCTTCCTCCATTAAATGAAGGACTCTAAGGGCTAAGAACTTGTCATTTGTCCTTTTTGTCTGTCATGATTGAAGGGAGATGATCACTGAGTGAGCATATCAACAGAGAAGATTTTAGATTGTGGTAAGTGTACGCTAGGAAAGAACACGCCAGGCAATTTCAGTCTCAGTGGACTGGTAAGGTGTCTCTGAGAAAACCTCAGGAAGAGCCAGCAGCAGGAAGCGGAACCATAGAGCAAAGGCCCAAAGGAAGTGTGAGGCAGCTCTGCAGTCTGAACTGGAGACAGGACAGAGCATTGCCCCAGAATCAACATTTATTGGTAATGGTACCAGGGAGCAGCAACGAGGACTGGGGATTGGTGGCCTCACACACATCCTTTTATCACTGAGGTCAGTTTTTCTCATTTAAAAAAAAAAATAAAGTAGTTTGTTTTAATGATATCTAGCATTAAGATTCTTTGGGTATCTGACTCCTGTTTGTTTGGGGGGATGGCGTGCTTGGAATTCCTAAGAAATAGGTGAGCTGGGCAAGAAATGAGTTCATCTCCTTCATTGTTGTCCGTGTCTCTGATTTCTGCTGGAATATGTTGGCTCCTGTGTGCCCATCACAGTATCGCTAGGGACACGGGGAGGGAAGCTGTAGATCATCCATCTCCAATGAACCTTTCCCTCAAAGAAAGAGATCCTGGATACGCAGGAAGGCAAGGCTTCCTTCAGAACAAACAGAGCTACTTCGAAGAGTTGGAGATAGAAAAGAGAGTGAGGAAACACAATCCTGAGCTCTGTGTCACCAGAAAGCCCTTCCTACCTGAGGAGGTAAGCTGGGAGGAGAGCAGTGAAGCGGCCAGGCTGCATTTTAAGTTACTCATGTCGTTGTTTTTTATTTATTTTTATTCTTTTTTTTCCCCCTAATAGATCCAACTGCCGTATCTTCTCAGTTGTCCTGACTCTACATTGACAAAAGGCTACCACCACCTTGTAATGCTTAAATATGGGGTTCCAGGATGCTTGTTCAGATATTACAAAGATGTGGGGAAGTGAAAGGAGTGAGTGAGGGCTGAGGAAGGGAAGGTGTATTGGGGAGAAGGGTGAGATACCATGTAGAGCCCAGGAGCCCGTGTCATGGAACATGGAATTTGGGGGGGGGGCATGAAAAAAGATTTACAAAAAAAAGTGCGCTTCCAAAAAGATTAAAAGTAAAGACAGTAATAAGGTGTTGTTTACATACTAAGTATATCCATAACTAAAAAACAATAAAAATCAATTAAAAAAGTGTCCCATCCCACTCTGGCAGCCTGGGATGGCTGGTGGGAGAGGAAAGTCTTACCAGCAGAAAGACTCAAATGAGTTGCTGTAACAGAGAGAGAAAGAGAGAAAGGGAAAGAGAATGAACAATCTCTCTATGGGTCAGAGAAGGTAACCTTTAGAGTTCTTGGCCAGCACGCCCTGAACACGACTGCACCAGGAGTCCCAGCCGGTAGGCCTGAGCTCAGAGAGAGGAAGCCATCCACACCTGCGCAAGGTGCAAGCTCAAGAGGGATCTGAGTGGGTGAGAGGAGCAAATGTGGAATCCAGCAACTTAAGCAGGTGGGTGAGCTGAGATAGGCGGGGTCAAATGGGATAGGCATGGCAAGAGTGTGATTTAGGATTATCCTAAATTCCTTCCCTTTAAAGGTCTTGCCTTCCAGCCTAGACCAAGAAACTACCTGCCTGCTCTCCACAACCTTGCCTCTAATGGAAGAAACCCCCATATACAGATGCAGAGTCCCAGGGCAGATGACCCTACATGCAGTTCATTCTCATAGAGTTTCAAAAACATTGGATCTGAGATGGTACATTTTCTCAGAAGGAAAAATATGACTGATTACAATGGTTTATATTTTTGAAGCCAGTAATGGATTTTTTATCTCAATTTCTTAAATTCCAATTACAAGAAGCCAGAAAAGCTATATTCTGATTAAAGAATAATTTAAATTCAATCATAGATTGAATTTAGACAGTTTATAAAAGAAAATATTTACTTTTCCCAGCCAGTACTTTAGATGTTATCTATGCTAAAGCTGAACAAATGGTAGCATATTGTATGAAAATAATTTATGAGATGAAATGTAAATCGACCCTATTGTTTGAAATGAAAAATTCTGTGTGTAAAATGATTAGATTATTTTATGCCATTATGACTGCTCATTTGATGGTTAAAAAGATAAAATAAAAATCATTATATTTAAAATAAGTTTGTTTCATACAGAGTCTAAAATTCCATAGTATAAATTATCATGCCATTTATATATATATAATACTTTCTTCTTTATATAATTAACACAAACAATATATTATAAAAATTTACATATGGGATAGTAATAGTAATATTGAATAATTATGTTTTAATTTTAAGGACAGAATTGGAAAGAGATTTTTCTTTCATTTAAGTGTACTTTAATGAGCAATGAAGAGATTGAAATATTTTTTACCATTTTCAACTAAGAAAACTATTGTTACATGATGATAAAGTAAATTCAAATATATTGCAATTACAAAGATATTGAAATTTTCTACTGCTGGTACCTAGTGCTTCAATTATTTAGCACATGGTGTTTTGTTAGTTACGTTTCAGTTTCTTGGTTTTCTAAGTTAATGAAATTGTTCAGATAGACCTTTTATTTAAACTTATGTTTCAACTGGCTATTTTCAGAAAGAGATGTATTCAATTCACATTCTACCACCCAGCCAATCATGGGTTCAGTGCACTTTGAAATACCACTACATTATTCCATTCTTTTGTTATTGTGCTGAAATAACTGAGGAAGTCTCTTTATTTGTAAAAAAGAAGTTTATTTTGCCTCATAGTTGTGAAGGAACAAGGTCCATGGATTTCACTGGATGGCAGCCTTCCTGCTGGCAGGGGCCTGACACAATGCACACATCAGATGGCTATAGACATGGAGTGCGTGTGGATGTGTGGACTCATTCTTCTTATAAAGCCAAGTTCCAACAAGACGGGCTCCATTCTAGTGAATGTTGCTAGTCCTAACTACTTCCTCTAAAGGTGCCTCTAAACATCACAGTTGGATTAAGTTTATACTCTCTTTATGCCAGTAACATATGCCTGGGATTAAACTTATGTATTTTGGGGGACAGAATAAATTCAAAATATATGATGTCATAAACATACTAATTTAAAGCTATCATTGATGGTGTTAGATAAATAGGATAAAATCTAAAAAAAAAAAAAAAAAGGTTAATTCTTCAAAAACAAGTCACAGTAAGTTACACCAGCCCTGCTATTCCTCAGAAGACTGAAAGTTCCAGGCCAGCCTCGACTTCATAGTGACAACTTGCTTCAAAACAAAAACAAACAACAAAAATCCCACTCTGAATACATTAGCACTCTCTGAAAGATAGTATTTAAAAACTTAAAACCAAGCATAATTCACAAAAATCAATTGCAAAAGTAGAAATTCATTAATAATGCAGTGGTCTCTATATTATTTACTAAATGAAATCTACCCTCTTCCTGGAATAGAAAGTTACCAGGACATTGAGTTAAGTAAAACAAATTATCTTAATTAGAACAGTCACCAAAGACAGGTTTAGCCGAGTAGGTTATCTTTCCATGGACTCCCATCTGCTTCATCCTGTAGGGTGTTTAGCCCAAGTGAACCCTGTCAAAAGTGGCTCATCTAAGGCTCAGAAAAGCAATCTGAGAGGGCAGAGTTATCTAGTTTGCATGTAGACTGAACTTCCTGATTCAACATCAGAGGTTAAATTTAATTAGCATGCCACGATGCTTATAAACTAATACAAAAAAAAAAAAAAGGCAATGTCGTGCTATATGTTCATTGTTAATTGGGGTTGGTGTTTTGTTATTTATCAAAAAAATATTATAATTATATGACTGTCTAGATTTTTGTAGTAAGAATTTAATAAATTTAAAAGCTTGACTCTTTAAAAATATTTTATTTATTAATCAGAGAGAAAGAGAGAGAGAATGGGTATGCCAGGGCCTCCAGCCACTGCAAATGAACTATCAATGCAGGCACAAATTTGTGCGTCTGGCATTATGTGGGTCCTGGGGAATTGAACCTGGATCCTTTGGATTTGCAGGCAAATGCCTTAAGTGCTAAGCCATCTCTCCAGCCCTTGACTTAAAAAAAAATAATTCCAAGCTTTTATGTACTATATTTGTTCTGATTTAATTACACAAACCTTATAAGATGAGAGATTAATTTTTCCTTTTAAAAATATCCTTTCATTATTATAAATATAGTTTGACAAGGGAATAACTATTTCCACCTAGTCTTGATTCAATATATTCAACAGAATGTCAGATTTATGGAGTTGGCATTCTTTCTTTCTTTCTTTCTTTCTTCTTTTTTAATATAATAATGGGGATTGAATCCCTGACTTTGGGAATGTTAGTCAAGTTATTTACCACTGAACTGCGTCTCCAGCTGGTGGTTTCCTGAGACAAGGTCTTACTATGTAGCTGAAGGCTAAAACTAGCTTTGTATCCCAGGCAGCCTCAAATCCTCAATCCTCCCATTTCAGATTCCCAAGTTGTGAGATTTACAGTTATATAATATTACTATGCCCGGATCTTTTCTTCTTTTTAACAGAAATATTTCGAAGGACCCTAGCATATGCGATGAAGAAAACAAGTCCAGAGATGGGAGGCTTTAAGACTGTGGAGATGGCTTGGTTCGTAAAGCACTTGCTGGGAAAATCCCGAACACCCATGGTAATGCTGTGTGGGCTTGGTGGCAACCTGTAATCCAAGATCCCCAACATCCATGCAAAATGCCATGTGGGCACAGTGGCAACCTGCAATTGAAGCACAGGAGTTAGACAGGGAAATGAAGAGGAGGGCTATGGAACGAGACACCTAATATAATATCAACCTCTGGCTTCCACATGCACACACTTGCGCACTCATGCCCACAAACACATGTGCCCACAAGAATATACAAGTGTATGCACACAACATACACACACTGAAAAAGGAAAAAGAAAAAAGGAAAAAGCAGAAAAGAAGCAACAAAAGGGGAAAATACAGGTTTGCTCTTGGGTCCTCAGCAAAGGAAGTTGGTGTGCTTTCTTTTAGTGTGTCCGTTGATACTAGCCTTCATTTCTATATCAGCTGCTGCAGGGAAAATATGATTGGCCAACCTATTTTGGTCAGGGTTCTCCCTACCCTCTACTGAGAGTAGGCTAGTCATGTGGCAGTAGGAGGAGGAAGGGCTTTTCTCAAAGAAGTAACTCATAAACAGTACATACCATTAGAAATCCGCACAGCTTTAATGTCTTATCCCTCTCATTCCCAATATTCAGTCATTCATTGCACTTAAAATATAACTTTTAATTACATTATGAGGATTCATGTGCTGTGGTCAACTACTACTTAGTGAAAAAATAACTGTGTTCATAGCGTAGAGGAAAAATACCCAAATTAGTTATGTACAAATGAGCATGCATTTGTGCCATGTATGCACAGATGCATTTATATGCAGTATGAATACTTATATTGACAAACTCTTTAGATTGACAATCTCCTTAAAGTAAAGGCTATTTTAATCTCATCACCCATGGAATGTCCCTGTCTTTCCACTTTAGGTACTAAAATGTTTACTAATATTATTTGAAAAAGAAGTTTGTGGATAGTCAGAAGAGATTTTTTGGAGAGTACTTTTATGTCACATGCTGTTGAACATACATATGCCTTACCATTATAATGATATGGCCATTAGGATTGGATAGCTTGATTTACTAGCTGGGATTGGTGACTACTGCCAATCATTGCAGCATTTGGGACTTTAAGGCATGAGGATCTGAAGCCTGAGCCTAGACTACATAAGACCCTGTCTCAAAACAATAAACTAAAACAAAGAAATAATTTTAAAAATTGTATCACTTAATACCAATTTATCTCTTTTGGAATTATTTCTTGCTAATTTTTTTTTTTTTTTTTTTGGTTTTGCGAGGTAGGGTCTCACTCTGGTCCAGGCTGACCTGGAATTCACTATGTAGTCTCAGGGTAGCCTCGAACTCTCAGCGATCCTCCTACCTCTGCCTCCCGAGTGCTGGGATTAAAGGCGTGCGCCACCACGCCCGGCTCTTGCTAATTTTTTGATTGACAATTTTCATACATGAACATAATGCAATTTGATCATAATCCTTTCCCAGTATCTTCTTTTGTTCCCTTTCACCCTCTCTCCCCTCAGTGAACTTTTTCTTCTTTCCAACCAGACTGTCTTGGAGAACTTGGTAAAGGTGTACAATTTAGTACTTAGAAATCATACTTCACTTATTCTTAGCATTTTTTTTTTTTTTTTTGGTTTTTCAAGGTAGGGTCTCACTCTGGCCCAGGCTGTCCAAGGGTGGCCTCTAACTCATGGTGATCCTCCTACCTCTGCCTCCCGAGTGCTGGGAGTAAAGGCGTGTGCCACCATGCCTGGCCTTATTCGTAGCAATTTGACAATGGTTGTTGGTCACTGTCATTTTCAAAATGAAGCGTCTATAACCAAAAGTATGATCAGCATCAGCACTGATCTATGGGTAATACACATAATCTTCTAAATACCTAGGAAGAATTTTTTCAAGAGAGGGTCCCATTCTAGCTCTGGCTAACCTGGAACTCACTCTATAGTCCCATACTGGCCTTGAACTCATAGAAATCCTTCTACCTCTGCCTCCTGAGTGCTGGAATTAAAGGCATATGCAACCATGCCTGACTTTTAGAGGGCAATTAATGGACACAACATATCCACTATGTAAATCAGTAGTAGCGTTGGTATCCCCATTAGGGTCAATGACCTTCATAACCACAGGCTTTTCACTAGGTTTTCATTGCCAGTTATGTATTCTCTCATGGAGCTGGTCTTCAAGCCAATCAGAGAGCAATTGGTTACCCCCGTACCAGTCATGCCACTATTGCACTGGTGGTTACCGCTTGGCCAGCTAGTTGATTTGGTAATACAAAGGGCTGTTCAGCCACTGGGGAAGCCTGATGACGATTTTTCTCTCTCAGCAGCCTGTACAGCACTTTCCAGCACTATTCCAGCTATCCAGAACAGAGGAAGCCTCCAGCTCAGTTCCAGTTCTATTTTTCATAGTTCTGTTATTGACACATGTATTTTCATCACTAATAGGATTTTACTCTGCAGTTCTTATGGGTATCTAAGAGCTTTGGCAGCAGTTTTGGGGGCCCTTAGGACCCTTGGGGGCCTCACTGACAAACAACTCAGTGAGAGATATCCTTCTCCTGGCACTGGTATTTTCTTATTTCAACCTATAACTTCTGTGAGGGGCATATTTATCTTCACAGGGAGTCTCTGCCCTATCTTAGGATCTTTCTCTCTCTCTCTCTCTCTCTCTCTTTTAAATATTATTTAATTAGTCAACAAAGAAGTGAATTTCCCTGCAACTTTTCTTTTTTACTTTTTCTTTTTGGTTTTGTGAGGTAGGGTCTCACTCTAGCTCAGGCTGACCTTGAGTTCACTATGTAGTCTCAGGATGGCTTCTAACTCATGGCAATCCTCCTACTTCTGCCTCCCAGTGCTGGGATTAAAGGCATGTGCCACCACACCCAACATCTGCAAGTTTTTCATAGCATCTTATTCAAGAGAGGGTCCCATTCTAGCTCTGGCTAACCTGGAACTCACTCTATAGTGCCATACTAGCCTTGAACTCAGAAATCCTTCAACCTCTGCCTCCTGAGTGCTGGAATTAAAGGCATATGCAACCATGCCTGACTTTTAGAGGGCAATTAATGGACACAGCATATCCACTATGTAAATCAGTAGTAGTGGTGGTGTCCCCATTAGGGTCAATGACCTTCATAACCACAGGCTTTTCACTAGGTTTTCATTGCCAGTTATGTATTCTCTCATGGAGCTGGTCTTCAAGCCAATCAGAGAGCAATTGGTTACCCCCGTACCAGTCATGCCACTATTGCACTGGTGGTTACCGCTTGGCCAGCTAGTTGATTTGGTAACACAAAGGGCTGTTCAGCCACTGGGGAAGCCTGATGACGATTTTTCTCTCTCAGCAGCCTGTACAGCACTTTCCAGCACTATGCCAGCTATCCAGAACAGAGGAAGCCTCCAGCTCAGTTCCAGTTCTATTTTTCATAGTTCTGTTATTGACACATGTATTTTTATCACTAATAGGATTTTACTCTGCAGTTCTTATGGGTATCTAAGAGCTTTGGCAGCAGTTTTGGGGGCCCTTAGGACCCTTGGGGGCCTCACTGACAAACAACTCAGTGAGAGATATCCTTCTCCTGGCACTGGTATTTTCTTATTTCAACCTATAACTTCTGTGAGGGGCATATTTATCTTCACAGGGAGTCTCTGCCCTATCTTAGGTTCTCTCTCTCTCTCTCTCTCTCTTTTAAATATTATTTAATTAGTCAACAAAGAAGTGAATTTCCCTGCAACTTTTTCTTTTTTACTTTTTCTTTTTGATTTTGTGAGGTAGCTCAGGCTGACCTTGAATTCACTATGTAGTCTCAGGATGGCTTCTAACTCATGGCAATCCTCCTACTTCTGCCTCCCAGTGCTGGGATTAAAGGCATGTGCCACCACACCCAGCATCTGCAAATTTTTCATAGCAACTTAAGTTTTGAATAACCCTCCCTCTTTCATTTCCTTCCCCTGACTCTATGTTAATATTTTCACCTCCAGCATTCTGCCCCTCTGCTTATAAATCTACTATCTCCTCCCCTTAGGCCCTCCATTCTTATTCTCTCATGGCTCCTTTATAGCTGCCTGGCTTCTACTAATTCTTATTAATTCTTATTCCACTCTGGCCCAGGCTGACCTGGAATTAACATGTAAGTTTAAAATATTTTAGGGCTGGGTTAGGACCCACATATTTAATATTTTTAAGTTAGGACCCACATATGAGAGAGAACATGTAGCATTTGTCTTTTTCATTGTGGGATATGTCACTGAGTAAAATATTTTCTGGATCCATCTGTTTTTTCATGGAATTCTCACTCATATTTAGTGTCTCTTCATCTCTTGTAATTACATTGTAATTATACATTTTTCTTTATGATTACAATCCTATGTAATTTGTCATGATGTCTTGTTGTTTTTCTCCTAATTATGCTTTTTTGCATCTTTAATTGTCTTATTTTATGAATTACTAATTATGTAAGTTATTTATTTGGAACTTTAATGTATGAACATATTACAAACTAGTCATACTTCCATCAGGTTATCCTCATATGTTCACTTCCCCTCCTACTATTACCATGAGTAAAGAAATTCATGCCTGGCACTGAGAATCAAGTTAAAATCACATGGTTTGTAAGGTCATAGATCATGGTTACAATTCATGTTGAAATGTTGATTGGAGAGACCTATAATGTACCCTAAACAAGATAGGCTTCTGTCAGAGCACTTGATTAGCCATCTAAGGTAAAAGGTAAGACCCTGTTTCTGAAGACACTGCATGCTGTTGATGCAGAACATGGAGAGATCCAGCTGAATCAGAAAGGGAGCCAGCTTCCAGATGATTAGCCCATATAGTGTTGAAAAGTGTGCTGCTAGGGGAAAATGGCCAACAATGTTGTGAGCAATCAGGTGACACTGCATATGAAACCAAAAACAACCACCTGACAATATCTATACACTTGTGCAATAGTGGCACACAGCCTAGGTGGGCAACCAATGGATCTTTGACTGGCTTTGAGATCTGCTCGGTGGAAAGGAACCCATAACTGGAACTAGGAGCCAAGTCAAACCCTACAAAGACAAGATAATGGACTCCAGTGAGAATTTCCCACTAGACTTCATCCAAAATGTGAGGCTATACCTCCCTCCCAAATCTCGGTAAATTAACAATGTGTATCCCCTTTAACCTATGCTGATTTCACTCTCCAATGCAGAATCTGTATTTCTTTTTCTGAAAACAGTGAGAACAGAGGACAACCATAATCTACCAACAAGACAAGAACAGGTAGCTGATTCCCTGACAGGAGATGAGCCACCCTCACACAGCAGCCAGGACCCAGGTGAAACTACAGAGGAACTGGTGATATGAATAAGGGTGCTGCTTCTATGGGGATCCTGATAATCTGGGCAAGGGTGATGGAGACAGACACTGAGGATACTGAAAATGCACCAAATCAGAAATCCAAAAGCTGCTGAGAATTCAACACTGAAGTAAAATTAAACCACACCTACCAAGGCTCAGGGAAGTTTTCAGAAGATTGTAAGAGACACAGGATGGGAAGGAATATCCAGGGACATAGCCCTCCCCACAATGACAGATGGCTGCTCTCACAACACATAACCTAGAACTCCATAGTCAATACCAGCAATCCCACTAGGAGGGTCCTCAGTGGAATGAAGGAAGGGAGGAGGGAAATGATGGTACCAACATATGATATGTCCATACAAAGTTTCTACTTAATAAAAAATAAATAAAGCCATGTATTCCAAAATGTATACATTGATCAAAACATCACATTGTACCTTATAGACACATAAATTTATTATTGACTGATTAGAAATAAAACAAAGAAAATAAACTAAGTGGAGCCTTGCAAACATTCAATGAACATTGATTCAATTGTTTGGAATATGGAAATTAGTGTGTGAAAACTTGGGTTATTCTTACAGATCATATTTCCATTTTAGCTGGTTATGATGGCAGTTTCTGATCTGAATGTCTAAGTAGTTTTGTGGCTAGACAGGTATTAGCTCTGTAGCCCAGGGGAAGCTGGAAGTAGTTGATCTGTGGACTGAATTATCTCCTTATTTATCTCCTTGTCCCATAGAAATAGCATCATCTTATGTACCACACTGTGCCAAGGATGGAGAAGTCCTGGGTAGGCAATGTGATGATGTGAAGTTTCAGGTGATCCAATGGTTAATTAATATTTTCTTCTGATTTGATTATTGAAGTAAAGCAGAATGGAACTGGCTTAATGGAGGTTGTCACCTGCTGGAAAATATGCCAGTTTGGGTCTTTTTCCATTACCCTCTGTAAGCATAAATTTGGCTACTTGTCCCCATGGCTGTGTGGCTGTCACTAGATTAGCATTTTCTCATTTTCCTTGCAAAATATTTTGCATGATTTCATATTCACTAAGAGAATCTTGTGGAAAATATGCCTGTGGCTCTTAAACGTGGAATAGTATCAGGAGCTATTTTATATATTTTAATAAAATATGTCATGGCTGTAGCATTGCCATTTATAGTCAGCTAAGACGGGAAAAACATGCTGAAGGACTGCCAATCTGTTTGCATATTATCATTTTAATATCAAATAATTTTAATCTATTTCTCTGTAAATTACTATTTAACTAAAAAATTATTGATTGACAATGTACAGAAAAAGTGTTTATAAAATTCATTCTTCTAGTAAAACTCTGCAATTTCCAGATGGCCTATTTAAACAGATTGTGATGTAAACCAAAAAAATTCCATATATTTATGAGGCCATATTTAAGATATATTAAGATTAAGATATATTAAGTTTAAATATATATTTATTAGGATGAAATGTATTCATCTTAGAAGTAGGCACACATATTTGTGACCAAACAGTAAGCAACCCAGAGCCAGGAGTGGTGGCGCACGCCTTTAATCCCAGTACTCGGGAGGCAGAGGTAGGAGGATTGCCAAGAGTTTGAGGCCACCCTGAGACTACATAGTTAATTCCAGGTCAGCCTGGACCAGAGTGAGACCCTACCTCGAAAAAAAAAAAAAAAAAAAAAAAAACAGTAAGCAACCCAAAACTAAGAATATTTTAATATTGTTATATACAATTTTATATGTACCAGGCTATAATATAGCTTCTATACAGGTTGAAGATAACTTCACATACTCTTTGATAAACTAAGAGTCCACATATATTCCTTAATGTTGCTTTATTAATTTCATCAATAGAAATCTTCATATAAAACTAAGCAATCACCTTAAAATGAAGCAGGTTGACAAAATGTTTTTCTATGATCAGAAATAGGATGTTCTGCTACATAATAGCTTACTAGAAATTTCCATATATGTGTCTGTTCACATATAGTCTTTTTGTTTGTTTATTTTGTAGGCTGTGGTGAGAGGTCTTTGTAAGAGTGTAATTTTTTTGAGGTAGAGTCTTGTTCTAGCCCAGGGTGACTTGAAAGATGTGACGTAGTCTCAGGCTGACCTTGAACACATAGTAATCATACTACTTCATCCTCCCCAGTGCTGGGATTAAAGGTGTGCACCACTGTATTCAGCTTCTTTCTTTTTCTCTCCTTTCTGTCCCTTCCACCTGTTTAAAAATACTTAATCATTGCCATGCATGTGCTAGGCAGGCTTACAGAATTATGCAAAAAGTGGGGAAAGTTAGTTTCCTATGCAGTATTCTTGTGAAGGAAAAGCCTTAGCTTTAGTATATGGGATTTGTAACTTTTGTGATTGTGGTAGTTTGAATATATGTCCCCCAATATATTCAGTGTTTTATTAGTAATAGTTTGCATCTGCAATCACCTTGCTAGAGGCAATGTCACTAGGGGCTGGTCTTAAGGTGTGGTGAATATGCAAATGTGCCTAGCAGGAGTTCCTGAAGTGTGCTGTGTGACCTTTTGGCAGTAGTTTTGCTCTGTGTGCTGTGTGGCTGGGGCTTTGCTCTCTCTTGCCTGGTCCTGTGGAGAGCAGGCCACTTCTTCTGCCCTTATGGAACTTCCCCTGATCTGTAAGCTTCAATAAAAATATCCCTTCCTCCATAACTGTGTCTGGTCTGGAAGTTCATCTCAGCAAACCTGAAGCTGTCTACAACAGTAAAGTGGTACCAGGAGTGGGGTGAGATGAACCTGACCGTGTGGATGTTCATCTTTTGCAACCTTTGTTTTGGAGGAATGGGCATGGACTTGGTGCTTGCAACTGAAGATGCCTTCTGGAGTGGTAAGCCAAGTTTTATGGACTATTCTGATGAGAGTTTGAGAATGCTAAGTGCAGACAGTATTGAACTTCAAAGCTTGGATTATGAGCTTTCTAAGGGGAAGGAAAGACTGCAGAGGACTTTGTTGGAACTTTTGTTTGTTTATCCAGGCCCAGAGTGTTTGATCAAGGTTAAATTTGTAATGGACTGATGTGCTTGGCTGAAGATATCGGACTGAGATTTTAAGATTTTAAGTTGGAAAAACTCAAACAAGTTAAAAGCAGAGGCAAGGAGACTGGTTTTAGGTTACTAGAGCTGCTATTGTCAACGCATTAGCAATCTTAAGGAAGGTGGAAGGAAGGTGGCCTGACTTGATTTACATTAAAACAATGGAGAGGATGCCTGAGGAAAGACTGTTAGAAATGCAAACTCTTGGAAAGAGTTGACTGAAGAAGGAACCTGCTTTTCAAGGCTATGATTTATTTTGTCCCTGGATTAAGAATATGGCTGTGTCCTGCACACCTAGTATTAGTTTTAGAAGCATGAAAAATGCATGGAGTGGTCATAAATTGCACACAGTTCCAGGAGCTGCTGCTGAGATGCGACATGAAGCAGGGCATGAAGACCCTCAGGAATAGGCTGGAAGAGCCTTTTGGAAGAGGACCGTGGTTTGCATGGAGACCTGAAGATGTTTTGGATATACCAGGACTGTGCAAAAGCACTACCATGGAGTGCAGTGTTGGCATGGGATAAAAGTTTTCCCTGGCTATTCTGCCCAGCTGGAGGGGTGAAATTAAAAAACCTGGAGACTGTTAGTCTCTGGTTATATTGAACTTGAACTGCAGAAGTTTGATGACGGCTGATGGTGGTTGAGTTTGCATTGTTTTAGTTTCTCCTTGCTATGCCTTTTACCAGTTAAAAATGTTTACTCTGTGCCTTTACATGTTGAAAGTATTTAACTTGTTTGATTTTACAAACTATCTTAAGTTGATCAAGAAAAATTTGAAATTGAACTGAGTACAATTTACAATGTGTGATAGTTATAAATCTATTGGGGGCCAGGAGCTAAATATATTGGGGGCCAGGGGCAGAATGTGTAGTTTGAATATATGTCCCCAATATATTCAGTGTTTTATTAGTAATAGTTTGCAAGAGGCAATGTCACTGGGGCTGGTCTTAAGGTGTGGTGATGGTTTGAGATTCCATTGTAAAGATATGCAAATGTGCCTAGCAGGAGTTCCTGAAGTGTGCTGTGTGACCTTTTGGCAGTAGTTTTTGCTCTGTGTGCTGTGTGGCTGGGGGGCTTTGCTTTCTCTTGCCTGGTCCTGTGAAGAGCAGGCCACTTCTTCTGCCCTTATGGAACTTCCCCTGGATCTGTAAGCTTCAATAAATAATATCCCTTCCTCCATAACTGTGCCTGGTCTAAAAGTTCATCTCAGCAAACCTGAAGCTGTCTACAACAGTGATCTTTTCAAGTGTCTTTAATCCCCACCCAGTTTTGAGGTGTTTTCACATGGCTGAGGTATTATAGCTCTGCAACAAACTACTAAAGTTAAGTATCTAAAGAATGCAGAGAAAGAATTCTAATCAATGAAAATTCTAGAAATAGAATAAAAAATATGGAAGAGGCCAGAGTTGACTGACTGCAACCTGAACTAATAAAATTGCAATGATACAAAGGCATTCACAATGAAAAATGCTACATTGGAAGTTTTCTCATTTGATTTCCCAAATTATTTATCCTAATTAAGTAAAAGTTAATGACCACATGTGTTATAAAAGAGGTGGAACCATTTTGTAAGCTGAGCTGTTTATAGTGACTCCTCATGAAGACTTTATAGCACCAGTGACTTGGGTTTGTAGTTATCTAGGTTAGGGAATGTATGTGCTGGTAGCTCTGGCCAGTGATGCAAAGTAGTTGTGACGCTAGTTGTAAAAGTTTTTTGGACCATTGCTACAGTCACACTTACATATATATATGTGTGTGTGTGTGTGTGTGTGTGTGTGTGTGTGTGTGTGTGTACCCACATATGAATGAAGCACAAGTTTCACAAACATTTTATATGCAATGCACTCTGATAATTTTCCCCATTCAGCTTTTCTTTTAAATAAGTGGTTATTTACCACTCAGCTGACTGAATGAACAACAAATGTGTTGTGACCTTTAGTTTGCAAAAGTCATTTCTAACAGTTGGAGTATATAATGAGGTAGGAAAGCATGAACTGTATGAAATTCAATCTTTTCCTCAACATTTACTTTTGCTGGATGCTAACCGCTTATCCTGTTTCTAATTGTACTTGATTTTAATCTGAATATTTCTTGTCTCCACCTTGGTTATTCAAGATGGGCAATTATTTTCTCTCACCCCAGTAGTCAAGAGTGCCACGTGTTCTAAGATGTGCTCACAAAACTTTCTGTAAGGACATTACATCTTTTTTTTTTTTTTTTTTTTTTTCTGAGGTAGTGTCTCCCTCTAGCCCAGGCTGACCTGGAGTTCACTCTGTAGTCTCAGGGTGGCCTCACACTCACCGCGATCCTCCTACCTCTGCTTCCCGAGTGCTGGGATTAAAGGCATGTGCCACCATGCCCGGCTTGACATTACATCTTGAGAGAATTACTGATGAGATGTTCATAGTGTTTATCTCATCAGCCAGGTTGTTGTCATGCTCGATAGGCCATTGTAACACCTTCCTCATTTATGTGCTGGTATCTTTGAATACTTGACTTCTGGCTAAACAGTGAGGGTCTTACCGAACTCTGAGTGACTCATTCCACTAATAACATCTCTTTTGCTTTGATTAACCACATGTATTTTATTTAATTCATATGAAGTTGAATTTTATTCCTGGCAAACAAGAAACTGATTTGTCTCCTTAAAATAAAAAAAAAATTAAAAAACCTGTTGATTAGGTTGGACATGATCTGAGCACTAGACAATCTTCCTATTGTATGTGCTTTAGAAAGGAAAGAATGGCTAAAGGTGAGTTTAGAAACAATGTAATTTTGATAAACTTATGCTACTTGACAGATGGCACCAAGAAATGGATGACATTAATGATAAGCTAAATAGAAATGCCAAATAGGTTGCCAGTTGAAATTGGTCAGGTTATTCAAAGGGGAAAAGGACTAAGCTGTATTTCTTACACACACACATACACACACACACACACACACACACACACACACACACACAGCACTCTCAAAATATTTTGTAAGAACAGACTAACCTGAGCAAAATGTTTTTGTCTGAATAGTTACTGGACTTCATCCATTTGCATGGGCGAAGAAGCTGGGTTCTAAAGTCAACTAAGTTGTCCTTCATTGGAACAAGGTATCTACACATGAAGGGCTTGAGCAGCCAGGCCAACAACAGCGCTGATTCTTGGAATCCCTTTATATATAGGTTGCAGCTGGAAGGGCCAACTGCTCTGAAGTAGGGGCTTCCCTACTGAGCTAATCTGTCTTCACAGACTTGCTCAAAAAGCATGTCTCTTAGTTGATTCTTGGTCCAATCAAATTGACAATAGTGATCAAACATTCCAGTTATATATAGGTATCTGGTGTGCCCTGGTTGGAGGAGTTTGTGAGGAAAGAGAATTTCAGTGTTAAAACCAAGATTTTACCAGCTTAACCAGCACATTTTGTCATTGTATGAGAGTATGGTTTTGTCTTTTTATTTTTGTGGAAATTAAACCCAGGGTCTCACACCTGTCAAGGGAATCCTCCTCCCCTCCTCCTCCTCCTCCTCCTCCTCCTCCTCCTCCTCCTCCTCCTCCTCCTCCTCCTCCTTCTTTTTCTTATTATTATTTGAGAGAGAGAGCAAAAGAGACAGAGAGAGAGAGAGAATGGGCACTTTATGTCTGTCTATATATGGGACCTGGAGATCGAACGGGTGTTCTTAGGCTTGGCAGGCAGGCACCTTAACTGCTTAGCCATCTCTCCAGTCCCTGTCAAGGAAATATTCTAACACTGAGTTACATTTCTGTCTCTTTCTGAGTTCTTTAAAGTTGTAGTTGGTTCCATTTTGCTGGGATAAACATCCAAACCAGACACAGCTTTATGGAAAGAAGGGATTCACTTAAGCTTACAGATCCATCAATGACAGAAGAAAATGGGCCCCTGTCACAGATCCAAGCACGGAGACACCACCAAAAAGCCAACACCACAAACAAACACAAAACCTGAAAACCTGAAGCTAGACAGCAGGGACCCAGGCAGAGCTCAGGCTGCTCTGCACACTTTTGAACTGGGAATCAGGTCTGCTCCTAAACACACCTTCTACCCAGACCCCAGGGTCCATCCACAGTCACAACTCTTCCAGCCAGGCAGCTGGAGACAAGCTTTGATAAAATATGTGATATGCTAGAGAAGAGAGTTTGATTCCTCAGTACCCAAACAAAGTCAAATGGACAAAGTAGTGCATGCATCTTGAGTTCATTTGTAGTAGCAGGAGCTTCCCCCACCCCCATTCCTGTGTGTCTCTCTCTGCTGGGGGTAGTGACATATGCCTTTAATGAGGTGGGAGGTTAGCTGTGAGTTGCAGGCCAGCCTGAGAATACATAGTGAATTCCAGGTATCCTGGGCTAGAGTAAGACCCTACCTTGAAAACAACAACAATATACACGAGTCTACTGGGGAACATACATTCAAACTACCACATATACCTATGTTCATACAAACATTAAAAGTAAGGATCCTCGGGCTGGAGAGATGGCTTAGTGGCTAAGGCGCCTGTCTGCTAAGCCTAAGAACGCTGGTTCCAATCTCTAGCGGTTCCAATCTCTAGCGGTTCCAATCTCCAGGTCCCACATTTAGCCAGATGCAAAGTGACACAAGGGCGCAATGCCACACTTGACCACAAGGAGGCGCATGCATCTGGATTTCGTTCACAGCAGCTGAGAGACTGCTGGCACACCCATCTCTGTCTCCCTCTCCCTCTCTGTCTATCTCTCTCTGTCTCTGTCTCCAAAAATAAATGAAAAATTTTTAAAAATTTAAATAAAAAGTAAGGATCCTCATTTGAGAAAGAACATGCAGTTTTGTCTTTCTGGACCTGGGTTACCTCATTTGGTATGTTTTTATAATTCCATCCATTTTCCTACAACTTTCATAACTTCATTTTTATTTATTTCCATAAGAGGATGTGAGACTGAGTATGCACTATGATTCTACGTAGAACACGAGAGGGGAAAAGATGTGATGCAAAAGGGGGAAAGATGAAAGGAAACATATTATGAATGTACAAAGGAGGCTAAATTGCAGTTGGGGGTAGGGTGCAGTGGGGGATGGAGAAGAGGAAAATGGGGTGAGGGAAGGGAATCAAAAAGTTGTATAACACCAAGATGAAACATAATTTTTGTAAGCTGATAAAAATTAAATTAATTCAAACATGGGAAAACCTGCCTATGTTCTTATGTATAAACTCACTGAAATTTATGGATTTGTCTTTTAAATTTACTTTAAAGATTAATCCTTGACTTATAAATTTTACAAAGATTTTGGCATAGTGAAGCAAAGTTTAATGTTAAAGATAAATGGTTTTCTAAAGTTGATTTATATGTTAAAATGTTATATTATGTGGACCTGAGATAGTAAAATTATACAGAAAAGGTTCTTCACACATCAGATCACAAAATAAAGATAATCTGTACATGGCAAGCATATTAGGCATGAACATATTAAGAAGGAAGATGAATATGAAAATTCACAGATCCTACTAGTTATTAGTCTGCTTGGTGATGTCAAAGAAAAGTGCCATCGATGGTGAGACTAAAGCAAAACAAAATTACTTTCCTCCATTCTGGAGGCTGGAAGTCTCAGATCAGTGTCAGTATTGTCAAGTTCTGGGAGGGCCCTTTTCCTGCCTGGTAGACGGCTGGATTTCTGATGTCTTTAAGTGGAACGTGGGTAAAGAACCGGCCCTCTAGTATCTTTTACTATAAGTGTACTAATTCCATCATGAGGGTCCCATCTAAACCTCATAACATTCCCAGTCTCCAAATACCATAATACAAGGTTAGGGCTTCAACATACAAAGTTTGAATGGATGCAAATGTCACAGAAACACAGACATTAAAAAAATAAATGATTTTATTGCAATTAATCCAGTCTAGTTAAGAAATTGCTTAAGACTCTGGTATGATTAATTATTTAAAATATTTGGTTTATTGGACTATATATTTTACATATTTTATTTTAATTTATTACTTATTTATGAGAGAGAGAGAGAGAGAATGGCATGCCAGGACTTCTAGCCACTGCAAACAAACTCAAGACACATGTGCTACCTTTGCATCTGCTGGGGAACTGAACCTGGGTCCTTAGGTTTCACATGCAAGTGCCTTAACCACTAAGCCATTTCTCCAGCCCTGGACTATATTTTAATATGTCATTGCATGTGAATATTGAAGGATAACAGTTTTGATAGATTAAAGCACACATAGGTGGCTATAAAAACTATGCAAACCTCAATTAAGGGCTTTATAGCTATCAGTATGCATATTGTGTTACATTTTCATTAGCTTATGAAAATCTGTAATGGACTCACTATAGCATATTAAGCATATGAATATATTTATCCTTCATAAAGACATTTAGTTTATGTAAATTTTTGTTTTTTGTTCTCTGCAAACCATCTAGTCTATTGATGTGCTCTTTGTGATGCAGGGAAATTGCTAGAGTGCCACAGATTCTGGCACTAAGCTTCTGAGTTGTGATCTCACCCTCTCCTGTGGATCTGTTTTTCTCAAAGGTGAATCTGAAGCTGACAAGACACTTTATGCACACAAGGGATTGAATAGGCTGAGAGAGGACACATTTAACTTGCTTGTTTGGTGTACACTATACAAGTAAATCTTGGCAACTAAAAGCAACAGAATATCTTGCTGCTTGCAGCAAGATAATATGCTCTGGATCCTTGCTTTTAGGCTTGATTTTTTCCTTTAAAATTTGAATATCATTATTTCAAATTAGTTCTTTGTGAATTTGGCAGCCCGTACTCTGTCTAGATTTGGTGAATAGCTTACTTTACATAGATCTATTCTAGAAGCTTTTGCAATTGTTTGGATGGTGATGAGTCTATTCATCCATTTTTGTTTGTGAGAATAAATGATCTGTAATTGTCCAGGCTTAGAATATTTTTTATTTGAATAATTTTTCCTTGGCTGTTTTAGCCATAAGTAGACAGATGCTTGCATAATGGAGACTTAAGTGAAGATGGAACTAATTTGAGGTGAAGGGAAGTGGTGATGGGGAGAGAGAGGGAGAGAGAACCACTTACACACATACCATGTGGGAAATTCTGTGAAATATTAGTCTATATTAATATGCAGATTGCATCTGATACTCTCATGAATAAATGTGTTTATGGAAAAACAACCATTTGCTGTAAGTAAGTGGCGGTGCATGCAACATTTCTGTAAATGATTTGTAGGGCATGGAGGGCTGAGGCTGCTTCTCCTACTGAGAACATATTGCCTTAACTATGTATGTGGGAAAATGTATAAATCATAGATGCAAAGTAAGCAAAAGTATAGCAGCCAACATTTGTTTTAATTAGTGGCATTGAAATGTGTCCTCTTTGTATTTTTCATAAGTGATGCCTTGTAAAGGGACCAAAGGAAATATAATTAGGCAATAAAAATTATGTAGCTCTGAGCTTTCTGTCTTGCCAATTGGTGTACACTAACAAAGCATATTTGTATCATATTTTGATCCCATTTGATTCCTTTTGTGATTATTAAGTTTTCTCTTCAATTTTGTCCTAAATTAAGTTTAGGTTCCACTCTGCAATGTCAGGAAAATTGGTCATGTTTCTTTTGTTAACATGGTGTACTTCTTGATCTTATTAACTCTCTATTAATATTACCAAAGAAGGGTAATAGAGGGGCTTTTTACCTGTCACCTTTTCTTCAATAAATCACATATAAACATGGTATGCACATGGCTGTGCAGAGAGCTCTGCTATTTTATGTGCTTTTTATCTTGAAGGTTTATTGCTCTGCATGGTTTATAGTGATTCATGTCTGAACTGTTTAATTTTGGGTGTTTAGGTTTTTGATGTTTCAGCCGGAGTGGTGAGAAAGTCAGAGGCTGAGACTCCCTGCATGTGTGTGGTGTGCAGTGTGTACGTTTGAGTGACTCACTCCTTGGCATGTGAGCTTTGCTTTGCCCACTTGCTTTGGAAAATGCATTTCATTTCTCATTGATGATGTTAAAGGTCGGCTCTTTTCTGCAGATTAGTCTGTCTTGTGCAAGCTCACAACTTATTGCAGATCATGCACCAGGTTGAATGACAGGTTTTCTGTAGGAATAGCCATGAAAAAGCCTGAACAGCACATATGAACGTACTAAAGTGTACAAAATATTCTAACCTAATGATGATACAACAGAAAAATGTGGAGATTTGCAGTTTCTTTTTAATTTGCTCAAATCTCTTCAGCACTTTAATTTTAGAGTTTTACTGTTTAAATGGGTGCAAGTAGTTTTAGTAGCTGTGGGTTGGATGTTTATTTTGTTTTCCTCACTGTAATGATCTATGTTGGTTTATTATGAAAATAAAAGGGAATGATAGAATAATAAGATTGAAACGGAGCCTCAAAGAAAGAAAATTCATAACTATTAATTACTATGTTGTAGTTCAGATATTAAGTACATACCCAAAACATGCGTTTAAGGTGTGATCCCTACTTAATGGCTTTATTGAGAGGTAATTAGAATATGAAAGCTCTATTGGGATATGGGGCGTACTTAGAGGAATGTCACTGAAGATGTGTCCTTGAGGAGTATGTCTTCAAGGGAAGCACTTTTCTGTCAGTCTGTCTGCTTTTTGGCCACCATGTGGTGAGCATCTTTGCTTTGCAACATCCTTGTACTATGATGTACAGCCTCACAGCGGGCCCCAAAACAATGGAGCCACCATGGGTCCAAACCTCTGCAATTGTGTCAACATAACATCTTCCTCCCTTAAGTTGTTGAAGTATTTTGTCACAGTGATGAAAAGGCTGCATAAGACAACTATTATGTGTTATACATAATGTTAACATCCTTAGTGTAAACCTCATATTTAAGATGTGGTTGATAACTTACAAATAACATTTAATGTGTTTATGTGATTTAATGTGCATATGTGAGTGTCAATATTTGAACCCTTACAATTATTACAATTATCTAAAGCACATATGCACACCACTCTGCACTATTACAATTATAAAATGTGAGGCTAAATTGCTTTGTACAGGTAAGAAGCACCATAGGAGATCATGGGAAAGAACAGTTAATCTGGGCTTGCTATGGACAGTTGAAACTGAAACATCTGAGACTGGAAAAATAAAAGTGCAGTCACTACTATTTGTTCAACAGAGAATTCCAAACAATGTCTGTGCATTTTTTCATTTAAACTTATTACAGATCTTTTAGGCATTTGATCCATTTATGTTTTAAAACATGGCAAATAAAATTTTGAAAGATGAAGTAATTTTACCCCCAAATAATGCACCCCTAGCTTTTGCTCTCATAATATGAGCATGATTTATTTTAGAATGCAACTAAGGACAGTCCACATCTGTTAGATACAATCTGATAGTATTCAATTATGTTTTAGTAAAATCTGACCTCCTCACCATGTCTTTTAGTACTTAGAGTACTTAACCATAAGATATCCTCTGATCTACTTCATATCATTTCCTCCTCCCTAGTTGTCTCCTCACCACCCTAAACCTTTTTCTCTTCTGATGAATACAGGGTTCTAAATGAACTATTTTGAGTGTACACTTTTTTCTTTCTTTAACTTATTTATTTTATTCAGCGTTGCGGGGAGGGGGTTGAGGTAGGGTGTTGCTCTAGCCCAGGATGACCTGGAATTCACTATGTAGCCTCAAGGTGGCCTTAAACTCACAGTGATCCTCCTACCTCTGCCTCCAGAGTGCTGCGATTAAAGGCATGCACCACCACATCCAGTTTTTTTTTTTTTTAATTAAGTAGAAACTTTGTATGGACACATCATGTGTTGGTACCTTCATTTTCCTCCTCCCTTCCCCCATGCCACTGAAAACCCATCTCACTGGGATTGCTGGTATTCACCATGGGGTTGCGGGTTATGAATTGTGATAGCAGCAGTCAGGGGTGGGGGCATGTCTCTGGCTATTCCCTCCCACCCTGTGGCTCTTAACACTCTTTTGGCCCACTCTTTCACAAAGTTCACTGAGCTGTGGTAGGTGTGTTTTATGTCTAAGTTAGTGTTGAGCTCTCAGTGGCTTCTGGATTTCTGCTTCGGTATGTTTTGAGTATCCTCAGTGTCTGGCTCATCATCCTGGCACAGGCTGTCAGGCTCATCATGGAAGCAGCACTCTTGCTCATCTTGCCAATTCCTCTGAGGTTAGTTTCTACTCCAGACCCCTTTCCTGATACCATCCTACTTTTTGTTCTAATGTCAACCTCTTTCCATTGTGGTCACATGATTCATGAAATGGATTCCTGCTCTGGGGTGATTCTAAGTAGTTGAAGCCAATCATGGTATTCTTATTCCTTTATTACTGACTGGATCATGGGATCAGGTCCAAGCCAGTCAATATAAGAATCTTAATAGGACATAAGGATTGACTCATAAGTGGCAGATGACTGGATTCTGGCCAGTGAGACACAAGGTAATACGGATTTTCATAATATGAGATTTTGCTCCTAAAATGCAGGATCATAGACAGATGGACTTTTTCTTTTTTTAATATTTATTTATTTATTTTAAGATAGAGAAAGACACACACACACACACACAGAGAGAGAGAGAGAGAGAGAGAGAGAGAGCATTCCAGGGCCTCCAGCCACTGCAAACCAACTCCAGTTGCATGCATCTGCTCCCTTGTGCATCTGGCTCACGTGGGTACTGGGGAATCAAACCTGAGTCCTTTGGCTTTTCAGGCAGGCACCTTAACCACTAATCCATCTCCCAGCCCCAGAAGGACTCTTTCTGTATGCCATGCTCTTGCTATACTTTGGTCTTCCATTCATGCCACTCATGCAAGCCAGGATATACCTCTCTTTTGTTCAAACTCATTTTTTTCTTATACTTGAAATTATGATACAAAGTTCTATCTCCTGGAATTCTTTTTTTTTTAATTTTTTTTTGTTTTTATTTATTTTTGGAGAGAGACACAGAGAGAGACAGACAGAGAGGGAGAGGGAGACAGATAGAGATGGGCGCGCCAGCAGTCTCAGCTGCTGTGAACGACATCCAGATGTGTGCGCCCCCCTTGTGGGCAAGTGCGGCATTGCACCTTTGCATCACTTTACATCTGGCTAAACGTGGGACCTGGAGATTGGAACTGGGTTCTTAGGCTTAGCAGGCAGGCGCCTTAACCGCTAAGCCATCTTTCCAGCCCTCTCCTGGAATTCTTTTTACCCCAGTTGTTAGATGTCTAATTCTTGCTTGTTGTTAAGAAATCAGTCACAGAAGACTTTTCTGACTTCTAATCTAGAACACCCCTCTCCAACAATTTATTCTCTATCTGCCTACTCTTTTATTTTCTTTATACCCATTTACTACTATGCTTCTATTTATCAGTGGATTTGTTTAATGTCTGTATCCTCCCATTAGAATATTACTTTGGCAAGAGCAGGGGCACAGTCATCTTTATTACTGCCATATCTCCAGCAACTTAAGTAGTGCTGTGGTCCAAAAGAGATATTTAGTATTTTCTGAGTGAGTAGATAAGTGGAAAAATTACATCTCAAACCCCCATATTATTCCTCCAAATCCCATTATATTTTCATTGCAGTTTCTGCTTGGTAAGAAGGGAACTGATAGCCCTAAGGAATAACAAAGAGCAAAATACAAGTGAAGCACAATCCAGAGAGATTCAGTCAGTCTCTTTATATTGAATAAGACAAGGTAATTTTTATTCTCAACCAATATCACAGCACTCCAAGTACTTAAACTCCAACAAAATCTTAATAAAATACAGATTAACTGAATTTTAAATTTTGGACAACAGAAATTTAGTATATGAATATTTATACATTTATTAAAGTGTTTGCACACAAATTAAAGCTGTATATGCATACCTACCACATACATATTTAAGAAAGAAATACATGCCACTGAACAGGGTAGATATTCAATAAATATATATTTGTTCCATGATTGAGAATGGCTTATGTCATCAAATACCTTTCCTTTGAAGAATGGTCTGTGGCTTGGTTGACTGATAGCTTTTCACATACTTTAGCCACATAGAAGCAGTCCTGAAGATCTTTACCAATGGGAATAATGCAGCAAAGGAAGTCCAGCAGACCTCCAATGAACAGCAATGGTGATTACAGGCATGACCCAAAGCTCTTAACTGGTTAAGGCTTTACAATGGCAATGCGATGGGGGGTCTGGACATGGGAGGACTCAAAGGGTTACTGTTTACTATCCAAATTGTGAGACACATTTTTCAGTATTACTTTGCAGCTTAACAAGAAATATGACCTTGGAAAACTCAGTTAAAATAGTAGTTAAAGCTGGGCATGGTGGCGCACGCCTTTAATCCCAATTCTTGGGAAGTAGAGGTAGGAGGATCACCATGAGTTCGAGGCCACCCTGAGACTACATAGTGAATTCCAAGTCAGCCTGAGCTAGAGTGAGACCCTACCTTGAAAAACAAAACAAAACAAACAAACAAAAAAGTTGTTAAAAGTATGCCCTGATGTCAGAAAGCTTAATAATAATGAATTTCTGCTCTATTTCCTAAATAAATTTGCTAAATCTTTGTTTATTGATATTTTCATCAGAAAATGTGCCTAATAAAATCTACTCAATAGAATTTTTTTTTAATTTTTAAAATCTATTTTTAGTTGAGACAGAGAGGGAGAGAGAAAGAGATTGGGCATGCTAGGGCCTCTAGCCACTGCAAAAGAACTCCAGACACAGGTGCCACTTTGTGGGACCTGGAGAATTGAACGTAGGTCCTTAGGCTTTGCACGCAAGCACCTTAACCCCTAAGCCATCTCTCCAGCCCATTAATAGAATTTTAATAATTAACTGAGTCAACATACTTAATTATCTTTCATATTACCTATGATGGTAGTTCTTGTTTTTTCTTAAGTCTGATCTATTACTGATATTTTATTTTATTTTATTTTATTTTATTTATTTATTTATTTATTTATTTATTTATTTATTTATTTATTTTTGGAGTGAGACAGACAGAGAGAGAGAGAGAAGGAGACAGAGAGTGGGCATGCCAGCAGTCTCTCAGCTGCTGTGAACGAAATCCAGATGTGGGCGCCCCCTTGTGGGCAAGTGGGGCATTGTTCCCTTGCATCTCTTTGCATCTAGCTAAACGTGGGACCTGGAGATTGGAACCTGGTTCTTAGGCTTAGCAGGCAGGCGCCTTAACTGCTAAGCCATCTGTCTAGCCCTATTACTGATATTTTGTAAAACATAAAATACAGGGCAGGAGAGATGTCTTAGTGGTTAAGGCGTTTTCCTGCAAAGCCAAAAGATCCTGGTTCAATTCTCCAGGACCCACGTAAGCCAGATGCACAAGGGGGTACATGCGTCTGGAGTTTGAGTTGGTTTGCAGTGGCTAGAGGCCCTGACCCCACCCCCTCACTCTCTACCTCTTTTTCTCTCTCATATAAAAAATTAATAAAATATATTTTATAAATGTAAAATACAAAAAAATAAAAGTGGACTGATCTGAAAAATGTTATTAGGTTAATTTGGTATAAAGGCATATAAATGAGACATATATATATATATATTTTTTTCTTTTTTTGAGTTAAATATTTCTTTCCTTTTAAAAATTCATTTATTTTTATTTTATTTTACATTTTTTTTCAAAGGTTCAGTCTTATATACCCTCTATCCCCGTTCCACTCCAACTTTCTCTCAGGGATGTCCTCAGTTTGGTTATAGGTTTTCACTGTTGGGTAAATAAGGACCCAGTCTTTGGTGGGGTGGGGTTAACTGTGCCTCAGGATATTTCTACCCTCTCTGTGGCTCTTACAACCATCTCACCCCCTGCTCTGCTATGGTTTCTGAGCCTTGGTGAGTCTGTTCACAGTCTGGTTTAGTGTTGAGTTCTGTGTAGTCAATGGGTTTCTGATTCAATGTGTTTTGCTCACCCACAGTGTTTGTTGTCTTTCCTTAGAGATATTTGTCAAGCTAGCAGTGGAAGTAGTGTTTATGTTGCCATTTCCTCTACAATTTCTCTTTGGCCCCTGCAGATACGGTAAAGGTGGCACATCTTATGGTAGACAGTTGCCTATCTTTTCTTGTGGGGTTGATACATCTTTAATCTCATGAGTTTTCTCTGACATCTGTAAAATAAAACAGATTCTCCAACCAAGAGTGAGAGCAGCTTGGTTAAAGGGGGTATGCATATGTGATAAACAGCTTCAGGTTCGCTGAGATGAACTTCCAGACCAGGCACAGTTATGGAGGAAGGGATATTATTTATTGAAGCTTACAGATCCAGGGGAAGTTCCATAATGGCAGAAGAAGCTAGCCTGCTCTTACAGGACCAGGCAAGAGAGAGAAAAGCCACAGCCAAAAGGCACACAGCACATATCAGGAACTCCAGCTAGGCACACTTTGCATATCTTTAGGTTGAAATCCTAAACCTACCACCACACCTTAAGATCCACCCAGTGACACTGCCTCCAGGAGATGCAAACTATAAACTAATAAAACACTGAATATATTGGGGACCATCTATTCAAAGTACCACATTCTGCCCCTGGCCCCCAATAGATTTATAACTATCACACATTGTAAATTTTATTCAGTCCAGTTTCAAAGGTCCCCACAGTCTTGACCAACTTAAGATAGTGAGTCCTGTAAAATCAAACAAGTCAAATACTTTCAACATGTAAAGGCACAGAGTAAACATTTTTAACTGGTATAAGGCATAGCAAGGAGAGACTAGAACAATGCAAACTCAGCCACCATCAGCAATCATCAAATTTCTGCAGTTCATTTCAATATAACCCGAGACTGACAGTGTCCAGGTTTTCCAATTCCGCACTTCCAGCTGGGCAGAGTAGTCAGGGAAAACTTCCATCCCAGGCCAACACTGCACTCCATGGTATCCCAGTGCACAGTCCTGGTATATCCAAAACATCTTCAGGTTTCCATGCAAACCACAGTCCATCTTCCAAAGGCTCTTCAGCCTATAAGGGCATCATGCCCTACGTCATGCTGGATCTCAGCAATGGCTCCTGGAACTGTGTGCAATTCATGACCATTCCACACATTTTTCATGCTTCCAAAACTAATACCAGGTGTGCAGGACACAGCCATATTCTTAATCCAGGGATGAAATAAATCATAACCTTGAAAAGCAGGTTCCCTCTCCACTCAACTCTTTCCAAAAGAATTTGCATTTCTAACAGTGTTTCCTCCGGCATCCTTTCCATTCTTTTAATGTAAAGCAGTTGGGCCACCTTCCTTAAGATTGCTAATGTGTTTGACAATAGCAGCTCCAGTAACATACAACCAGTCTCAGTGATTCTAATTTTAACTTGCTTTAGGTTTTCCAATTTAAAATCTTAAATCTATCAGTCCAATTTCTTTAGACAAGCACATCAGTCCATTACAAATTTAACCTTGATCAAATTCTCTGGGATGCAGCCATCCCTTATGCCAGTAGCCCAGTTTCAACAAAGTCCTCTGCATTCTTTCCTTCCCCTTAGAAAGCTCATAAGCCAAGCCTCGAAGTTCAATGCTGTCTACATTTAGCATTCTCAAACTCTCATCAGAATAGTCCATAATACTTGGCTTACCACTCCAGAAGGCATCTTCAGTTGCAAGCACCAAGTGCTTTCAGTTCCAGTGTGGTATTTCAATGACCCATGATTGCAGTCTATGGTGTCTTCAGCAATAGGGTCTTCCCTTTTAGCTCTGGCAGGCAATCAAGTGTTGTGGCAATGGTCTACATTGCTTGGTGGGCTGGCGGGCAGGTCTAACTCAATTCTGGGCCTGGAATTACCCAGCCCGAGCCCATGGTTTTAGGTTTCTTTTCACCATCTATGATACATTTCTGTCTTGACCAACCTCCCTCCCCCTTTATTCGGGGCTGTCTCTTGTAGAATGGGATTCAGAAATAGGGTTTAAATGGAGCTGATTTGTGTTGTCTTCAGTTATGTGTAATTCCCCTCTGTAACCTTTTTACTCCCTATCCCTCTAAGATCCTGCCATCCCCTGTATTCTGTTTATAGAATACATAGAGTGTTTGCTTCTTTCCTCCATCACTATTTTTTTTAAATATATTATTTATTAGGCTGAAGAGATGGCCTAGTGGTTAAGGCATTTACCTGTGAAGCCAAAGGACCCAGGTTCAATTCCCCAGGATACACATAAGCCAACTGCACAACAGACACATGCATCTGGAGTTTGCTTGCAATGGATATAGTCCCTGGCTTGCTCATTCTCTCTGTGTCTGTCTTTCTTCTCTCCATCTATCTCTGCTTTCAGATAAATAAATAACATAAAATAAAGAAAATAGATGGAGAGAAGAAAGACAGACAGAAAGGATGGGTGTATCAGACCCACCAGCTGCTGGATCAAACGGCATTCCATTTTCATCTTTTTCATGAATCTCCATATTGATTTCCATAGTGACTGTACAAGTTTCCAATCCCTCCAGCAGTGGATGAGGGTTCCTCTTCTCCGACACCTTACCAGCATTTATTGCTTCACTTTTATTTAAAATAAATGCCATCCTGACTGGAACAAGATAGAATTTCAATGTTGTTTTGATTTGCATTTCTCTGATGACTAAAGATGTTGAACATGTCTTTAAGTGTGAATTGGCCTTTTGAATTTCTTCTTTTGAAAATTCTCTGTTCAGTTCTGTACTCCAGTTTTTAATTGGAGGATTTGTTTTTTATTGTTTAGTTTTTTGACTTGTTTGTAGATTTTCTATATTAGGCCTCTGTCAGAGGTATAGCTGGCAAAGATTTTCTTCCATTTCTGTGGTTGTCTGTTACTCTGTTGATGGTTTAATTGTCTGCACAATAGCTTTTTAGTTTTATGACATCCCAATGGTGGAGTGTTTGTCTGATTTTCTTTGCTACTGGGGTCTTATTCAGGCAGTCCTTCCATATGCCTATATCTTGGAGATTTCTATTTTTTCTTCCAGTTTTAGAGTTTCAGGTTTAATATTGTGGTCCTTAAGCCATTTACAGTTGACTTTTGTGTAGGGCAAGAGAACTGTGTCTAGATTCAGTTGTGTGCATGTGGTTAACCAATTTCTCTAGCACCATTTGTTGAAAATGCCATCTTTCCTTTAGTGTACAGTTTTGGCCCCTTGTCAATGATTAGGGAGCTATAGTTTCTTGAATTGAGAGATGGGTCTTCTATTCCTTTTGTCTGTGTGTCAGGTTTTGTGTCAGAACCCTGCTGTTTTAATTACTGTGGGTTTGAGGTATGTCTTGAAATCAGTATGGTGATTCCCTCTGAAGTATTTTTTCTGCTGAGGATATTTTTGGATATTCAAGGATACCATATGTGCTACCAAATGAAATTTGTTCATATTTGTTCAAATTTGTTCATTTTGTGCTACCATATGAAATTTGAAACTATTTTTTAACTCTATGAAGAAGATTTTAAAGAATTTTATTGGAATTGCATTAAATCTGAGTAGTTTTGGTAGGATGGCCATTTTCCTGATGTTAATTCTCTCAATCCATGAGCATGGGAGATTTTTCCATCTTCTTGTGTCCTCCTCAATTTCTTTATTTAGTGTTGTTATGTTTTTATTATATAGATGTTTTACTTATTTTGTTAGTGAGTTTCCAAAATATTTAATTTTGTGTGCATGTATGTGGCTATTGTAAATGGGATAGCATCAAGGATTTTTTTCTCCATATGTTTGTTTTTGGCATATAGGAAAGCAACTGGTAAATTGATTTTGTACTGTGCCACTTTGCTGAAAGAATTTATCACATTTAAGAGTTTTTTTTGGTGGATTCTTTCAGGTCACTTATATATGGAATCATGCCATCTGCAAAAGGACTATATTGACTTCTTCCTTTCCAGTAGGTATCCCTTTCATTTATTTATCTTGTCTTATTGCTTGAGCTAAGACTTCTAGTACTATATTGAAAAGAAATGGTGAGAATGAACACCCTTGTCTTGTTCCAGACCTTAACTGAAACCTGATTTTCCCCCATTTATTATGATCTGGGCATTAATTGCTTTGTCTATCACTCTTATTATGATCAGATACAATCCCAAGTCTTTCCAGTGTTTTAATCATAAAGGGGTATTGTATTTTGTTGAGTGCCTTTTTTGTATCTATGGATATGATCGTGTGGTTTCGGTATTTAATTTTATGTGATTTATTATGTTCATTGATTTCTCTATGGTGAACCATCCTTGCATCCTTGAAATGAAACCTACTTGATCAAGGTGGATGATGCTTTTGATGTATTCTTGGATTTGGTTTGTAAAGATTTTATCATTTTTTCTTTTTAATTTTCTTAAATTTATTTTTATTTTTTATTGTTGAGAACATATTTTGTCTAAAATTTTCTTTTTGTGTCATGTCTCTCTCTGATTTTGGCATTAGTGTAACGCTGGCTTCATAGAATGGGTTTGGGAGCATTTCCTCTTTTTAAATTGTGCACAATAATTTGAGAAGTGGTTTTAGTTCTTGAAAGAAGGTTCTATAATAGTGGGATGTTCAGGTCTCCCACTTTTATTGTATTGGGATTAATATCTGGTTTATTGTCTAATAGAATTTGTTTTATAAAATTAGTTGCCCTTGTGTTTGGTGCATATAATTTATGATGGTAATACCTTCTCGTTGAATGGTTCCTTTAATGACTATGAAGTGGCCTTCTTTATCTTCTTGGATTATTTTTGGGTTAAAGTCTATTTTGTCAGAAATCAGTACATCAGTCCTGCTCATTTCTTGTTTCCATTTGCTTCAAATGCCTTTTTCTATCCTTTCACCCTAAGGTAAGGTTTCTCTTTAATTGTGAGGTGGGTTTCTTGTAGACAACAAATGAATGGATCCAGCTTTCTTATTAAGCCTGATAACCTGTGCCTTTCAATTGGGAGTTGAGTCCCTTAATGTGCAGAGCTATAATTGTGAGGTATGAGTTAATACCTGTCATGCTGAGGGTTTTGCAGAGTTTAGTGTTTCCTTGGTCATTGTGAGTTTTAATGACCATTCTAGTTTTGATTATTTCTTGTTCTCTCTTCATGGGTATGTTGGTTTACCTCTTGACTGTGGAGCATTCCATGCAAGATCCTCTGTAGGACTGGCTTAATGCTCATACAAATATAAAGCTGGTTTATATCATGAAAAGTCTTTCTTTCACCATCTATTAAGAGGGATAATTTTGATGGATATATTATTTTAGATTGGAAGCTATGGTCTTTTAGGTTTTGAAATACTCCATTTCAAGCTTTTCTGGATTTTAGAGTTTCCATTAAAAAGTCAGAGGTAATTGGGATGGGCTTACCTTTGTATATATTAGCTTTTTTTTTTTTTTTTTTCTTGTAGCTTTTAATATTATTTCTTTGTTTTCTGTGTTTAGCATTTTAATTATAATATGAGATGGGTAATCTCTTCTCCAGTCTTGTCTATTTGGTGTTCTGAGTATTGCTTGTACCTGACTCCATTTCTCTTTGGCAAGGTTGGAATTTTTTCTTCAACATTTTGTTAAAAATATTTTCTATGCCCTTGATTTGTATTTCTTCCCATTCCTGTATACTCATGTTCCAAATATTAGGTCTTTTGAAGGCATCTCAGTTTCCTCATGTTTTGTTTGCATATTTTTTGAACTTGGCATAGTTTTTGGACTCTTAATGTCCTGTCCTCAAATTCCTATATTCTGCCTTCCACATTTCTGTTGGTGAGAATTTCTTGGAAGCCTTTTAATAAAACTACTTTATTTTTGTTTGTCTTTATGATTTCCTTAAGGGTTTCCATCTCTTGTTTGAATTCTGATTCCATTTCTTGATTTGACCTATTTATTATCTCTTGGATTTCATTTCGGCATTTGGTCATATCCCCACTGAGTTTATTTCATTGATCTATGAGCTCATTTGTTGATTCTCCTCCATTTCATTTAGTTGTCTACTGAGCTCTTTATGAATATTTTCAATTTCACTGAGCCTTTTGGTGAAGGTTATTTGATGACTTTCTTCGATTTCATCCAGCCATCAGCCAATTTGCTTTCATTGGTTTTCTTCCAATTCCTTTTTCCATTTTTTGAGTTATATCTTCAGTTTTCTTCCATTTCTGTGATCCATTCTTTTATTTGTATTTGAAGATTTTTTTTTACTTTCATCTTGATGATTCATTATTTGAGATCTTGCTTGAAAATTTTTTCATTATTTTCTCCCAATTATTTAGCTACTTATTCATGACCTCATTGTTTAATATGCTTCTCATAATTCCATTTTGTGATTCTGTTTTGGGTTCCCTCTATGTCTTCATTGGAGACTTCCACTATGGGACTAGGCAGTCTTGGTTTGGAGTCTCAAGTTATTTGTTTTGTGTTGGGGTTTGCCCATCTTGAGATCAGCCTCTTGTGTTGCTGAGACTGTGAGTCTAGTAGTTCTTGTTGTGGCCTGTATTGGTTGAGCTCTTCCAGATTGCCCAATATGGGTGTTTACTGGTGGTTTAGCCACTGGATTGGACTGGGTACACTTGAGCCTGAGCCAGTTCCATTTTGTGCATGCCTCTAGAGAGGTCTGGCTGGAGCCTTGGGAGGCTTAGCTTGCTCAGTGAGCACATTGGGCTCTGCCATGGACTTTAAAGAGAGCTCAGCTCCAAGTCTATCTTGGGAGCTTGAGCCAAGATGCAGTTCACTTTTGTTTCTGCCCTTGTGCAGACTTTTATCTCCCCTTTCTTGTCATACAGGATGGGTTTGGGTGGGAGGAACCCTTCCCAGTGTATCAGCTATTGTTGTCTTAGGGAGTGCCAGGATTGATGAGTAGGAACCTCTGAAAATCATTTTCTATATTTCATAGTGAATTGCCGATCCCCTTGGAGTAGCACTGGTATGCAAAGAATTGAAGATATTGCTTGGCATATGTTATGTATAACAGAAGTATCATTGAATGTAGCTATCCCAGGATTCCCCATTTTTGCTGGGCTAGCATGGTTTTGTTTGTTTGTTTTTTTTTCAAGGTAGGGTCTCACTCTATCACATGTTGATCTGGAGCTCACTCTGTACACCCAGGCCAGCCTTGAACTTAAGGTGACCCTCCTATCTCAGACTACTGGAGTGCTAGGGTTAAAGATGTGTGCCACCACATCTGGACTACCTGGTTTTAAGGAACAGATCTATAAAAGTTTATCTCTACTTATAGCCAAGTTATGAGGAACAAGTTGGAAGCTCTGAGAAAAAAAGAACCATGTGTAGAACCTTTTCATTGTCTCTCTTATGGCAGAAATATTTGGCTTTGAGATTTTTTCCTAAATCTGTAGGCAGGCTTTTTCAAATAAAAACAATAAGTAGTAAATATATTTTAGGGGTATGAAGACATTTTTTCATAGGTATTTTCTAACAATTACATAGCTCTTTCCATTGTTGTAATACATATAATATGCCTTAATGAAAAGGAGCACCACATCTCATAAAGCCAAAATCACCTGAATTCAACTACTTTGAAATGTGACATTGACTACCTCCTTATAATGATGTTACATTATGTATAATATAGACACAGTAATAGTAATGCTTTTTTTCAAAGGGGTTATGTTCAAGAACAAATAAGCAAATATGAAATAACTTTCAGAACATTATTTTACATGCAGTAATTAATACCCAACAAATAAACAAGGAAAACCAAACAGGCAGTTTCTCACTAATCCAAACATCCTTATAGATTGAGAAAGTAGTGTATGGGTACAGTGATTCATGCCTATAATCCCAACCCTTAGAAGACTGAAGCAGGAGAGTTGTTAGGAGTTAGATATCATCCTGTGAGAGAGAAAAAGAGAGAGAGAGAGAGTTCCAGACCAGCTTGGGCTATAGTGAGTTCAAAAGAACAAAAACCATACAATAGAAACAAAACAAAACAAAAACAATGAACAACCCCCCAAATGAAAAGGCAATATCTGAAGTCTAAGACAAGTTTCACAGTCATAAACTACATCTAAAATACATTTTCTGTCAATACCAGCAAAAGGGTACCATCCTTGAAATGCAGAAATATCCCTGAGTAATGGTGGTACAAAATCAGTTGCTACAGGATGTAGAATGCATCAGAGATGCAGCTGGGCATGGTCAGAGCAGATAGATGCTACCAGGGAGTGTTAGGTTGTTCAGAGTGTTCCATAGCAGCTGTTTGAAGGTGAAAGGGGCATGGTGGGATTTACTTTGGACATGTAGACACTTTTTCTTAAAACTCTGCTAGAAAGTCAGTTATCTATTCTTCGTGAACCAACTATCATGTATGCATTTAATGTATATAATGGTTGTACTCCTGTTATAAAACTAATATAATATGTATTATAACAAAGAATGTGGCTTACTGTCAAGAATATACAACATCATGGGGAAAATGCATTAAATAACATAAAGAGTACTGCACTAAAATTTAGTGCAATGATAGTTGATAGAAAACAGAATGTGATTAATTTCCATTCAGTGATGTAGCTATTTAGGAAATATAAAAATCACCTCAGCTTATAGTCAAAAAAAAAAAAAAACAGCAGAATAATTTTCCAGTAATGAACCTGCCTGTGAATTTTGTTTCATTCAGCAGTATACATGTGCATATAGATTATATTTCCCCATACATCCCAGACTAAAAGGGAATCACAGATGTGGTTTGTTGTTTGTAAACAGTTGCAGCAGAAGTTTAATAAAACCAGAATCATGATAAATAATATTCTATCTCTCTCTTTTTTTCCTGAGATGTGGCTGTGGGTGCAGTGGAGCCTAGCCATGCCGCAGTAGCCCTGGCCTTTAAGGATACTGGAAAGATACCCATGGAACCCAAGGTGGCTGTTCACAAATCGGATCACCCTCAGCAGCCGCAAGGTGAAGGCCCTGGAGAAGCTGTGTGCTGACTTGATCAGAGGAGCCAAGGACAAGAACCTCCAAATAAAAGGACCAGTTTGTGTGCCCACCAAGATGCAGAATAACCACAAGGAAAACTCCTGTGGTGAAGGTTCCAAGACATGGGATCTCTTCCAGGTCTGGGTGCCAGAATGCCAAGGATTTTTTGATCCTCCACCACATGATATTTCTGAGATCATTAAGCAGATTAATTCCATCAGCATTGAGGAGTGGAGGTTGAAGTCACCATTGCAGATGCCTAAGTCAATTATTTTAATAAACTGACTTATTCCCCAAAAAAACAAGAATATTGTAAAGCCAGGCATTGTGGTTGCAGAGACTCGGGAGGCAGAGGAGAATCTCCATGAGTTGTCACCCTGAGTATTTATATATTTTGAGGTCAGGGGGCTAGGTGACAGGGGATGAAAAAAAAAAAAAAGGGCCAATAGTATTTCAAAGTGTAACAATTGGTTTTACAATGTTCAGCTGGGTACATTAGGCAGTTTCATATTATAGTATTGAAAGGTCAAGGGCAGTTCACCAAATCCTCCAAAGGCCCAAACAGTTGGAAGTTTCGAAATAGGCCTCACCGGGAGTAGGCTTAAGACTGGCTGGGCTAACCCACTCAAATTCCAGACCCGGGCAGGGCCCAGTAAACTTGTAAAAGGTCAAGGTTCTTGCTTGTCCAGACATGGGATCTTCATTATCCAGGTGGGAATCCAGGCCTTTGACTCAATGATTTACAGTGTCCTTCTGAGATCATTAACTGCTTAGATTAATTCCATCAGCACCATAAAAGGCAGGATTGGAGGTTGAAGTCCCGGTTGCAGATAAGCCCTAAGTCAATTATTTTAATAATTTGTCACCCTTATTCAGGAAAAAAAACAAGAATATTGGGACTTTAGGGCTGGGCATGGTGGTTACAAATTGATGCCTTTAATCCCAGAACAATTTGAAAGGCAGAGGCAGAGGAGGATTGCCATGAATTGGTCAGGCCACCCTGAGGCTTCTGATGTTGTAAAATGATCCAGTTCAATGCCTGAGCTAGAGTGACACTCGGGGCCTTCATTCCTCTAAAAAAAAAAACAAAAAAACAAGAATATTGTATTTCAAAGTGTAACATTTGGTTTTACAATTTTCATTCAATGTAATATATTCCCATTATATATTATATGTATAATAGTATATTGAATATATATTACATTATATGCTATAGTATATTGAATATATTATATATTATATTGAATAGAATAAAACTGTTAAACCAAATGTTACACTTTGAAATACAATATTCTTTATCATGATTATATGTATGTATGTATATATATATGATATTTGTTGTTGTTGTTGTTGTTGTTTGTGACATAAGGTCTCACTCTATCCCAGGGTGATGACTTGGAACTTACTCTGTAGTCTCAGGCTGGCTTTGAACTCACAGTGATCCTCTTACCTCTGCCTCCTGAATGCTGGGATTAAAGGCGTGCACCACCATGCTTGGCTGGAATATACTTTAATATATGACTTAAGAGTAGAAATAAGTGCACTAAAAATAAAGTGTGAAGCTAGGAAAATTGCTACCATTTGTACTTGTAGTATACACATTTCTTAAATATAGGTAACTGCATGTTTTCAATGTTTATTTTTGAAGTTATCCAGTGCTTATAATTGTATATTTTAGCATTAATGATATGTCAAATAGATATGAATTATTATGTTCTCTACAATGACAATGAGTACGTGAACTGATAAAAGGAGGCATTTTTGTTTCGTTGAACTTTTGAGGAATACAAAAAATTAGTGAATGGTCTAGTGTATTCATGAGTGTGATTCTGATGCATCAAACCATGCTTTTTGAAACTCAGAAGATCCAATGTGGATCATTACTGTTGAACTCTCAAGCAATTTTAATTTGTTTTTTTAACATGTCTTCTAATGTGGAATTTGAAACAACTTTACCTGAGATACATGTATTTGATGCGCAGTCACTTTCTTTGGGAATATTGAACATAGCCTAATTAACCTTAAAATTGGCAGTCAGCAATTTAGATGTGCAATTTAACTTTACATTGAAAGAAGAATTTTGAAAAGTTTGTTAATGCTAAAAATTAGCACCTTTTCAGATTTGAAATCCATTAGGTTGTGAGCATTTTCTTGCTGCCCATACTCCTTAACCTTATATCTGAGAAGTATGGAATTAATTAAGCCTTTATTATTTACTCAATCTATGGCCTTCTTAAGTCTGAGACTATCTAATTAGTCAGATTTCATGGTTATTCTGTGACAAGTATTAATGGTCATGCTATTCAATTTTACTTATGACTTGTGACTCCCATATGAATAGAATGCTAGTCAGTCAGTTTACCATTTAGATGAAAAAAGGCTAAATAATTTGTATAAAATGTTGTTCAAAGAATTTAACTGAAAATTCTGTGGTATTTTCAAGCCAATGTTTTGAAGTGGTGTACTCTGCCTTTGAGAATGCTTTTCCAGTAAGACCTAATTTCTAGTGCAGTTACTTATATGGACAATAGCCAAGTCTGTTAACAGATGAAGTTGAACTTGCTTTTCATAAGGTATGTTTTTGTTTTAAATAAGATGAATTATATTGGGAGAAAATGCATTCTTTAGTTGCTTTCCTACACTTGAGCTCACTGGAGTGTCCATACTCCTCCATGCTATTTTTAGTAAAGAAGGTAGAAGAATCAACATACAAAATAAAAATCAAACAGGGCAAATCATCAACTAATTCCTGACTGGTTGACTTCACTATTAGTAACATAAAAAATAGAGCTAAGTTAGATGGACTCATACCTTTACAGATGACTTGGAAGTAAAGCAAATGGATTTCAGCTATGCAACTGAGTGAAATGTTTACAAATGATGCTTCTCAGAGTAACATACATAAACATATGTGTGGAAGTCAGTTGAGTATTACTATGTTAGCTATAATTTGTAGCTTTTAAGTTGTTTCTTTCATTAATCATTGTATTTTATAGGGTGGAGCTATTCAATTTAGTCTAATCATGTCATTAACACATCAACTGATTCTTGGCTACTGACCCCAAAGAAACAAAAGTCAAGCAACAGAAGCATGGACCCTGTGCTCAGATAACAGACATTGCTGGCACACACTAGATTCATTTAAATATGGATGTAGTCCACACAGTTGAGACATGTCTACTTTCTGTTATTTTGGTTATCAGTTTGAACACAGATTAATAACGCTCTGTTTTATGTCTATTTGGGAAACAAAAAACTAGAAAAGCGAATAATAGACATAAGCAGAAACAAATGTCTCTCAATAGAGCCACTATTTCATTTATTTATTTATTTTAATAAGAACATACTTTGGATGGATATATCATCTGTTGATGCCATCTTTTACCTCCTCCCTGCCTCCATTCCCCTGGGTGCCCTCCTAAGTGGGGTTGCTGGTATTCCCCATGGGGTTGTGGGTTGTGCATTGTGGGATCACCAGTCAGTAATTGGGATGAAGCAGTGACTCTGGGTATGACATCCCAAACTGTGGCTCTTACAATCTTTCTATACCCTCTTTTTGCAAAATTCCTTGAGCCTTTGTGGGAGTGCTTTATGTCTACTTCACTGCTAAGCTCACAGAAACCTTTGGATCTTTGCTTTGGTAAGTGTTGCGTATCCTCAGTGTCTGTCTCCTTCACCCTGGCACTGATTGTCAGGCTCACCTTGGAAGCAGCACCCTTGCTTGTCTCTCAAATTTCTCTGTGGTTTCATCTGGGGCTTGGGTGAAATTTGAGGGGTTGTTTATCTCCTCAGGTCTCCCTACCTTCTGGAAAAGAAAAACAGATTCTTCAGTGAAGTCAGCAAAGGTTAAATTGGATAAGTGTTACTAATTTAGGGAGATTTTAATGTATGTAACCCTAGTTTAGCCAAAGGTAAGTGGGGACTTGACATTACAGAGCATAATCTTTGTCTCCATAGGATGCAGACCTGATACCCAGTTCCAGGTATGTGTTCCTTTCCATTGATCACATCTCTTAGCCAATCAAAAAGCCATTGGTTACCCACCAAGGCTGTGTGCCACCATTTCCCTGGTGTGTACTTCTTGTCAGGCTGCTTTTTTTTTTTTCTGTGTAGCTTAGACCCCTGTTGCAGACAGCTTCAGGTTTGCTGAGATGAACTTCCAGACCAGACACAGTTATGGAGGAAGGGATATTATTTATTGAAGCTTACAGATCCAGGGGAAGTTCCATAATGGCAAGAGAAGCAGCCTGCTCTCCACAGGGCCAAGCAGAGAGAGAAACCAACTATCCACCACAGCACACAGAGCAAAACTACTGCCAAAAGGTCACACAGCACACTTCAGGAACTCCTGCTAGGCACATTTGCATATCTTTACAATGGAATCTCAAACCCACACCATTAACACCTTAAGACCGGCCCCCAGTGACATTGCCTCTAGCAAGGTGATTGCAGATGCAAACTATAACTAATAAAACACTGAATATATTGGGGGACATATATTCAAACTACCACATTCTGCCCCTGGCCCCCAATATATTTAGCTCCTGGCCCCCAATAGATTTATAACTATCACACATTGTAAATTGTACTCAGTCCAATTTCAAAGGTTCTCACAGTCTTGACCAACTTAAGATAGTGAGTCCTGTAAAATCAAACAAGTTACATACTTTTAACATATAAAGGCACAGAGTAAACATTTTAACTGGTATAAGGCATAGCAAGGAGAGACTAAAATAATGCAAACTCAACCACCATCAGCCGTCATCAAACTTCTGCAGTTCAAGTTCAATATAACCAGAGACTGACAGTCTCCAGGTTTTCCAATTCTGCCCCTCCAGCTGGGCAGAGTCACCAGGGAAAACTTTCATCCTATGCCAACACTGCACTCCATGGTAGCCCTTTTGCACAGTCCTGGTATATCCAAAACATCTTCAGGTCTCCATGCAAACCACAGTCCATCTTCCAAAAGGCAGCCTATTTCTGAGGGTCTTCATGTCCTGCCTCATGCCACATCTCAGCAGCGGCTCCTGGAACCGTGTGCAATCATGACCACTCCATGCATTTTTCATGCTTCCAAAACTAATACCAGGTGTGCAGGACACAGCCATATTCTTAATCCAGGGTTGAAATAAATCACAGCCTTGAAAAGCAGGTTCCTTCTCCAGTCAGCTCTTTCCAAGAATTTGCATTTTTAACAGTCTTTCCTCAGGCATCCTCTCCATTGTTTTAATGTAAATCAAGTCAGGCCACCTTCCTTCCACCTTCCTTACGATTGCTAATGTGTTGACAATAGCAGCTCCACTAACCTAAAACCAGTCTCAGTGCCTCTACTTTTAACTTGCTTCAGGTTTTCCAGCTTAAAATCTTAAAATCTCAGTACAATACCTTTAGCCAAGCACATCAGTCCATACAAATTTAACCTTGATCAAACTTTCTGGGCCTGGATAGCAGAACATAGCCATCCCTTATGCCAGTAGCCCAGTTCCAACAAAGTCCTCTGCAGTCTTTCCTTCCCCTTAGAAACCTCATAAGCCAAGCCTCGAAGTTCAGTACTATCTGCACTTAACATTCTCAAACTCTCATCAGAATAGTCCATAAAACTTGGCTTACCACTCCAGAAGGCATCTTCAGTTGCAAGCACCAAGTCCATGCCCATTCCTCCAAAACAAAGGTTCCAAAAGACGAATATCCATATGGTCAGGTTCATCTCACCCCACACTCATAGGTACCACTTTACTGTAGCAGACAGCTTCAGGTTCGCTGAGATGAACTTCCAGACCAGACACAGTTATGGAGGAAGGGATATTATTTATTGAAGCTTACAGATCCAGGGGAAGTTCCATAATGGCAAGAGAAGCAGCCTGCTCTCCACAGGGCCAAGTAGAGAGAGAAACCAACTATCCACCACAGCACACAGAGCAAAACTACTGCCAAAAGGTCACACAGCACACTTCAGGAACTCCTGCTAGGCACATTTGCATATCTTTACAATGGAATCTCAAACCCACACCATTAACACCTTAATACCAGCCCCCAGTGACATTGCCTCTAGCAAGGTGATTGCAGATGCAAACTATAACTAATAAAACACTGAATATATTGGGGGACATATATTCAAACTGCCACAACCCCTGTTTGCTCACACCATTGTTAGACACTTCCTCCAGTAGCTCATGGAGCCCTTTAGAGCACTAGATGGGCTAACTGTCTGAATACTGGCACTCTTTCAGATAGTAGCCAAATCAAATCCATCATTGATGTCTAGATAAAAAGGATTATTATGAGGGTCTCTGTCATGTGGATTGTAGAACTGGCAATAATGTTTGCCTCTAAAATACTAAATTCCAGTAGCACACTTCCATTTGTGTCAAGAAAGAAGTCTATAGACATGGTCAAATATCCCCTGGGAGCAAAATTATCTAGATCATTAAATTAAAGAGACTGCAGTGATTCTTTAGCTGTCCTGCTCCCTGACACATATACTTCTTCTCGCCTTTCTTCCTCCCATATCCATCTCTGTCTCCCACTTTTTCTCTCCCTCTTTCACTCTCTTGAGCCGTCTTGCTCTTTCCCTAGCACATGCCCTCTACCTTTTTCCCTATTTCATTAGGTTTATAGGTCTATAATTTTCTTTTCTTTTTGTACCTGTGTCTGGTTTTGATATTAGGGTGGTGCTAGCTTCATAGAAGGAGTTGTGGAGAATTCTCTCTTCTCTGATTATGTGAAAAAGCTTGAGAAAAAAAGTGGTTTCAGTTCTCTGATGAAGGATTGGTAGAATATGGCTGAGAATCTATCAGGTCCTGGGCTTTTCCTTTACAGTTTTTTTTTTTTTTTTTTTAGGTAAATGATCTTATTTATTGATATCATTGTGATTTTCACATATTAATATAATCTGTGTAAGCATTTATGCCACATATATGGTACTAGAACTGTAAAATATGTATTTGTGTTAGAAACTCAGCAAATATTAGAAGGTATTTATGTTTCTTATATCCTTAAAACAAAAGTCTCTGGCAGAAACACACTTTTCATTTAAAAATATACAACGTTGGTGTACATATTTGTAACAATATAAAAATGTAATAGCTGGAGGTATATGGAGGTAGATTATTTGATTGCATTTTCCATCTTGGTGGATATTATAGTTTGGTCTATGAGATTTATCTGCTCTGAATTTGGTTCATCCATTTCTTCCAGGTTATCCAGCAGAGGTTTTAGAAATATGTTCTGAGGATTCTTCCAATTTAATTGATGTCTGTTGCAACCTCTCCCTTTTCATTTCTAATTTTGCTGATTTCAGACTTCTCTTTTTTTGTTTGATTAAATTGGCTAGGGGTTTATCAATCTTGTTTATATATTCAAAGAATGAGCTCTTTGTTTCATATATTTTCTTAGTTTCTTTCCATCTGGAACTCTTAGATTTGGATTGTTCTTGTTTATCCAGTGCCTTTAGATGGATGGTTAGGTTATTAATTTGAGTTCTGTCTTTCTTATGAAGGCATTTAGTGCTATGAATTCTCCCCAAAGGACTTCCTTCATTGTGTCTCATAAGTTTGGTATGTTGCATTTTTGTTATCATCCAGTTCTAGAAGTTTTATCATTTCCATTTTATTACCCATTTATTATTTGATAGTGTGTTGTTCAGTCTCCAGGAGCTGGATCAATTTCTGTTGTTTTTCTTATTGTTAATTTCTAGCTTTAATGCAATGTGTTTGGATACGTTATAGGAAGTTTCATCAGTTTTCCTAAATTTATGGAGGCATAACTGCCTTTTTTTGTCCTTTTTATTACTTTTGGTTTGAAGTCCGTTTGTCGGATATCGGCACAGGGACACCCACTTTTTTCTTATTTCCATTTGCTTGGAAAATCATTTTCCATACTTTCACCCTGAGAAGGTGTCTATCCTTAGTGGTGAGGTGGGTTTCTTGAAGACAGTAGATAGCTGGTTCCATTTTTCTGATCCACCCTATTAACTTGTGTGTTTTGATGGGTGAGTTAAGACCATTAATATTTAAGATTTTAACTGTTAGGTTTGATTTAATTCTTGCCATGTTGGAAGTTTTATGGGGTTTGGTACTGTGGTAGTTTGAATATATTGTCCCCCAATATATTCAGTATTTTATTAGTTTATAGTTTGCATCTGCAATCACCTTGCTAGAGGCAAGATCACTGGGGGCCCGGTCTTAAGGTGTGGTTATGGGTTTGAGATTCCATTGTAAAGATATGCAAATGTGTCTAGCAGGAGTTCCTGAAGTCTGCTGTGTGACCTTTTGGCTGTAGTTTGTTTTGCTCTGTGTGCTGTGGTGGCTGGTTGGTTTCTCTCTCGCTCTCTCTGCTTGGCCCTGTGGAGAGCAGGCCGTTTCTCTTGCCATTATACCTTTTTCCCTGGATCTGTAAGCTTCAATAAATAATATCCCTTCCTCCATAACTGTGCCTGGTCTGGAAGTTCATCTCAGTGAACCTGAAGCTGTCTGCAACAGTAAAGTGGTACCGAGGAGTGTGGGGTGAGATGAACCTGACCGTGTGGATATTCATCTTTTGGAACCTTTGTTTTGGAGGAATGGGCATGGACTTGGTGCTTGCAACTGAAGATGCCTTCTGGAGTGGTAAGCCAAGTTTTATGGACTATTCTGATGAGAGTTTGAGAATGCTAAGTGCAGATAGTACTGAACTTCGAGGCTTGGCTTACGAGGTTTCTAAGGGAAGGAAAGACTGCAGAGGACTTTGTTGGAATTGGGCTACTGGCATAAGGGATGGCTACGTTCTGCTATCCAGGCCCAGAAAGTTTGATGAAGGTTAAATTTGTAATGGACTGATGTGCTTGGCTAAAGATATCAAACTGAGATTTTAAGATTTTAAGTTGGAAAACCTCAATCAAGTTAAAAGCAGAGGCACTGAGACTGGTTTTAGGTTACTGGAGCTGCTATTGTCAACGCATTAGCAATCTTAAGGAAGGTGGAAGGAAGGTGGCCCGACTTGATTTACATTAAAACAATGGAGAGGATGCCTGAGGAAAGACTGTTAGAAATGCAAATTCTGGAAAGAGTTGACTGGAGAAGGAACCTGCTTTTCAAGGCTATGGTTTATTTTGTCCCTGGATTAAGAATATGGCTGTGTCCTGCACACCTGGTATTAGTTTTGGAAGCATGAAAAATGCATGGAGTGGTCATTTGTTGCACACGGTTCCAGGAGCTGCTGCTGAGATGCGGCATGAGGCAGGGCATGAAGACCCTCAGGAATAGGCTGGAAGATATTTTGGAAGACGGACCATGGTTTGCATGGAGACCTGAAGATGTTTTGGATATACCAGGACTGTGCACAAGGGCTACCATGGAGTGCAGTGTTGGCATGGGATGAAAGTTTTCCCTGGCGACTCTGCCCAGCTGGAGGGGCGGGATTGGAAAACCTGGAGACTGTCAGTCTATGGTTATATTGAACTTGAACTGCAGAAGTTTGATGACTGTTGATGGTGGTTAAGTTTGCATTATTCTAGTCTCTCCTTGCTATGCCTTATACCAGTTAAAATGTTTACTCTGTGCCTTGACATGTTGAAAGTATTTAACTTGTTTGATTTTACAGGACTCACTATCTTAAGTTGATCAAGACTGTGAGAACCTTTGAAATTGGACTGAGTACAATTTACAATGTGTGATAGTTATAAATCTATTGGGGACCAGGAGCTAAATATATTGGGGGCCAGGGGCGGAATGTGGTAGTTTGAATATATTGTCCCCCAATATATTCAGTATTTTATTAGTTTATAGTTTGCATCTGCAATCACCTTGCTAGAGGCAAGGTCACTGGGGGCCCGGTCTTAAGGTGTGGTGATGGGTTTGAGATTCCATTGTAAAGATATGCAAATGTGTCTAGCAGGAGTTCCTGAAGTCTGCTGTGTGACCTTTTGGCTGTAGTTTGTTTTGCTCTGTGTGCTGTGGTGGCTGGTTGGTTTCTCTCTCGCTCTCTCTCTGCTTGGCCCTGTGGAGAGCAGGCCGTTTCTCTTGCCATTATGGAACGTCCCCTGGATCTGTAAGCTTCAATAAATAATATCCCTTCCTCCATAACTGTGCCTGGTCTGGAAGTTCATCTCAGTGAACCTGAAGCTGTCTGCTACAGGTACTTTCTTGGGCTCTGTTTGTTTGCATGCCCACTCCAGTTTTGTTTATTGTACCCTTTCTCTTTCAGGCTCTTGAAGTTGGTTGTTTGATTATTCTGTATGGAATATTTCATAGGTTTGCCTTTGTGTTCATATAATCATAGAACTGGCTTTTATCATAGAATTTCCCTTTTACTATCTATTATGAGGGATATTTTCACTGGGCACAGTAGTTTGGGTTGGAAGCCATAGTTTTTTACATTTTGAAGTGCTCCATTCCAAGCCCTTCTGGCTTTCAGGGTTTCTATTGAAAAGCTTAAGGTAACTCTGATGGCACTGTCTTTGTATGTAACAAGTTGTTTTTCTATTGCTGCTTTTAGCACTCTCTCTTTGTTTTTGTTATTTAAAGTTTTCATGATGATGTGAGTTGGAGAGTTTCTTCTTTGGTCCAGTCAGTTTGGTGTTCCATGAAATTCTTGTATCTGAATGGGTGTTTCTTTTGAACGAGTGAGAACGTTTCCTTCCATAATTTTGTTGAATATGTTTCCTATGCCTTTGGCCTGAATTTCCTCCCCTTCTGGTATACCCATGATTTAGATCTTTGGTTGTCTTAGTGTATCCCACATATTATGTCTGCATTGTTTTTTAAACTTAACAGTTTTTGGATTCTTGAACAATTTTTCTGTCTTGTCTTTCAGATCTGAGATTCTGTCCTCCACACGATTAATTCATAATCAATTAGTGGGGGTTTCTAGAGAAGCTTTTATGAGCTCTATTTGATTTTTCTTTTCTCTTTCATTTTTCTCTATAGTGTCCATACCTTTGTTGAGTTCCAATTTCAGGTTGTGGTTTCATTTTCTTGATCTTCTTGGAATTCTTTCTTGCATTTAATTATGCCCTCATTAAGCTTAATGAGCTGGTTATTGAGATTCTCTATTTGTTGTCTCACCTTCAAATCATTTATCTCCCTTTTGAGGTCCCTCTTGTTTCCCACAATTAAGCCAAATGGGGCTGGAGAGATGGCTTAGTGGTTAAGGTGCTAGTCTATGAAGCCTAAAGACCTGGGTTCAATTCCCCTTTACCCACGTAAGTCAGATGCACAAGGTGGCATATGAGTCTGAAGTTTTTTCAGTGGCTAGAGGCCCTGGAATGCCCGTGCTCACTCTCTCTCTCTCTCTCTCTCTCTCTGCCTCTTTCTCTTTTTTCAAATAAATAAGCCAAATGACAAAAGATTGTGCTATAAGATATGATGGCACTGCATTTCGTTTATGTGATTGTTGGTTTTTTGATGAATTGTTTTCAGTTCAGCAATTCCTTTGGTCAGGGTCACATGGCTTATAGCATTTTTATTTTAAGATTCTATTTCTGTTGTGTCTGCTATATTTTCATTGGAGACATCCATTGTGGGACTAAGCAATCTTAGTGGAGATCTCTTAGTCTCTCAGTGTGTTATTTTTTAATGGAGTGTACCCTTTCCAGTGTCATTCTTGTTTTGGTAAGGAGGAAGCAAGAATTTGCCCTTGTAGGATCTTCTGTGAGTGTTCTGTTGTGAGTTTGAACTGGCTTAGAGTGGGATAGTGTTGTGTCCACAGCAGCACGGGTTGTGGAGGTTTTAAATGCAATCAGTCCTAAAAACGTGTGGGCACTAGGGCTATAGCGACAAGCTTAGTGGTTTGAGAATTCCAGTCTAAAGTGATGTCTCCAAGCTTGGAGAAGTTGTTGAAACCTCCGGTGTGAGGGACCCAAGCATGCCTGTAATGCGCACTTCCTAATCCACCTGGGGCCAGGCCCCACATACGCTAGCAATATTCCCCTGGTCAGGTTTCGCAGAACCCAATCATGCTGGCTCTTCACCTGATCCCAGCGCATAGACCCCATACACACCTACACCTCACCCGCGGGCACACAGCACGTTTGAGAGTACAGGTCCCAATCATATCTGCACCTCACACGCCCTAAGTACACTGGTCGGAAGCAGGCTGGCACCTCATCTGGTCTGAGCCACAGGCCCAAACATGTTGGCACCACAGCAGGTCCCTACTGAGGAATCAATTCTTGTTCAGAGTTTTCATTACATTCCTCACAGCCTTGGGCCTTTCACACCTGCATCTTTCCCTCCAAAAGCAACTATGAGCCTACATTTTATGATAACCCATCCCTTGTATTCATTTATAGTTTTATCATCAATGGGAACTTCTCAAATATTCTACCTTAGTCTTGCTTATTAAAAAGAAGAGAATGACAAAAGTATGATATATTCTTTAAATCGTTTGTAGTTTAAATGTTCTCCTTTCAATCACTTTCCCCCTTTAGTTTATCATTTAAGTCCTATACTATTTGACTTATAGTCCCGCATACCCTGTGTTCTGCTGAATGAGTTCTCATGGCATATTCAGCCTGCTTCTCAGTCCATGTTGTATCTCTGTATTCTGTGCTTTCAAATGATAGCTGGAGCAACAGAATTGAACTACAGACACATCCGCCACTATATGCATCTTGCTTACTTTCCATTCTGGGGAATTGAACCTGGGTCCTTAGGCTCCACAGGCAAATGCCTTAACCACTGAACCTCATTCTGGCATATTTCTATTGTCATGAAAGGGTGTTATTTTATTCTTTATCATAATATTCTCTTCAATAACATTTTCTTGACCTTGACGTTTCTATTATAGTATTTTTGCAAAATACATTTCCACAAGTCTCTAGAAGGAAGTATTTGCACTTCAGACTTTAGTTTTCGTAATTTTAACATGTTCCCTGTCCAGTTAGGTTATGCTTTAAAGCATGGCAGTTGGCTCCTTTACTTTCTTGGCTTGTTCCCAACCTAGAGGTTGTCTAGATCCTAATCTTCATTTCAGTCATCATGCAGTCCATCTGCACCCAATTTGTTCTCTTTAATGTGGGGTCGACTGCAGAGAGCTGTGGCTGGCAGGGTGAGAGGCGAGAGGTACCTATCCTGCTTGAGCCATTTCAGGGCTGACTGTTAGCTCTACTGTGGCCCTGTTACTGTTTGGGACAGAATTACTCACTGCCATATCCTCTTTTCTTACAGGCTTCTGTGCCAACCGATGAGTACCTAGGGGACACCTCTGATTTCTCCTATTTTCAGGTCATTCCAAGGGCCTCCCCTCCCATTTGCACCTGAACAATCTCTAATAGCATAGCTTTATGGGGATTAGTGGTTTATTAACCACCTGCTTGTGTTTGGAAACTTTGTTTATTTGTTTTTTTCATGGTAAGGTTTTGCTCTAGCTGGAATTCGCTATGTAGTCTCAGGCTGGCCTTGAACTCACAGCAATCCTCCCAAGTGCTGGAATTAAAGGTGTGCCCCACCACTCACAGCCCCAAATCTTTTTGTTTTTAATATTTAATTAATTTATGTAAAAGGCCCACACAGGGCTGGAGGGATGGTTTAGCGGTTAAGGCATTTGCCTAGAAAGCCAAATTACCCTTGTTGAATTCCCTAGGATCCACATAAGCCAACTTCACAAGGTGGCCCTTGCGTCTGGAGTTCGTTTGCAGTAGCTAGAAGCCCTGGTGCTCCCATTCTCTCTCTCTCTCTCTCTCTCTCTGTCTCTCTCTCTCTCTGACTCTCCCAAATATATAATAATCTTAAAAAAAAAAAAAAAAGGTCTGGAGAGATGGCTTAGTGGTTAAACACTTGCCTGTGGAGCCTAAGGACCCCAGTTCAAGGCTCGATTCTCCAGGACCCACGTAAGCCAGATGCAACAGGGGGTGCATGCATCTGGAGTTTGTTTGCAGTGGCTGGAGGCCCTGGCACACCCATTCTCGCTCTCTCTCTCTCTCTCTCTCTCCTACCTGCCTATTTCTGTATCTCTCTCTCTCAAATAAATAAATAATAAAATATTTAAAAAATAAATAAAATAAATAAAAATTTAACACCCATACAGACAGAAAGAGAGAGAAAGAAAGAGAGGATGGATAAATATGCCAGGACCTCTGCCCACTGCAAATGAACTCCAGACGCATGTGCCAACCCTGTGCATCTGGTTTTATGTGTACACTGGGGAATCAACACAAGCTACCATCTCTCCATCCCATGGAAACTTTCCAGTATTAATTTCTTCATTGGTTTTCTGCTTTGCTGTCTTGTTGAATTCTCTGATTAACATTATTTTTTTCCAGGATTATCCAGAGGAATAAAACCAGACTGCCAGCCTGCAGAGATGGCTCAGCAGTTAAGGCATATGACTGTGAAGCCTAAGGACCCCAGTTCGACTCTCCAGGACCCATGTCAGCCAGATGCACAAGGGGGTGCATGCATGTGCAGTTCGTTTGCAGTGGCTTGAGACCCTAGCATGCCCATTCTATCTCTCTCTTCCCTCTTTTTCTCTTTCAAATAAATAAAATATATTTTAAAAAACCAACAACAACCAGACTGCTACTGCTGATAATGTGTTTAATTTCAAATACTTTGCCTTTCAGAAGGCTTGAAATGACTTGATTTTTTTCCCAAGTCTATGAGGTAGAAGCTTTCCTTCATCTTTCAGTTTTCAAGGGCTTCATGGTAAACAGAACTCTGTAAGCTAATATACTCAGGGCTCCCATGGGAAATGAGGAGAATTGTTCAGAGCACTTCCATGTGGGTAGTTCTGCCTCTCAGGGTTGCATGTAGAGTTGCACTTATGTGCATAGAATGGAAGCATCTTCCTTGACCATTCTAAGAACTTTAAGAGCCATATCAACCAAGTTTGGTGCTTTCTTCTTTTATATTCTCTGAGATAACACATTTATTTCATTCTTATGTTGTGGTTTATTCAGAAATAATAACTACTTCTATAGATCTTACTGGATGATATGTAAATAGACAGAGTCTGTAATAAACTCCCGGACTTCAAGAATACTTTAGGGGTTCCAAGCTGTTTTTATGTACAGCCTCCAGGGAAACTTCATCACCAAGCTGTGAAGTTGGTGCAAATATTATTCATATTCCCAGTCTGTTGTGGCTAAATGCCACAACAGAACAAGTGACTTCCAAACCTACATATTTACAAACTAACAGAAATATAACTAGTTCCAGGGTTTTCTGATCCTTTAAACAGCAGTATGTCCATGTGGACTTTTGAATCAATTCTTAAATAATAGAAATGTACTTGTAATATAGCACCTGAATACATTTGTCATAAAAATTTGATCCAGTGCTCAGTAAAACCATGTAATAGCAAAAAGATTAAATTTGCCAACGTAATTTCACATCTCATTACCTGATTTTTTTTCACTTAAAAGCCATTCCTTAAACCATTTTGAAACTGAGTATTCAATTTAATTCTGGAAACTGATTTACAGGCTGGTTTTCTGCAAACAACAAAAATGCAATCATCTACTCTTATTTCTTTTCTTCAGTGCCTAATGTGGAAGTGTTTGCTTTGAGCTGTTGTTTCTTTCTAACCACACTTTCACTTCTGCAGGGTTAAAGATCTTCCTTCATGTTTCTGTTCCTGGTTGATTATTTTTTTAAAAACATTTTATTTTTTATTATTTTTTTGGAGAGAGAGAGAGAGAGAGAGAGAGAGAGAGAAAGACAGAGAAGGGTGCACCAGCAGTGTCTCAGCTGCTGCGAATGAAATCCAGATGTGTGCGCCCCCTTGTGATCAAGTGTGGCATTGTGCCCTTGTGTCACTTTGCATCTGGCTAAATGTGGGACCTGGAGATTGGAACTGCTGGAGATTGGAACCAGTGTTTTTAGGCTTAGGAGGCAGGCCTTAACCCCTAAGCCATCTCTCCAGCCCTGGTTGATTATTATTTTATTTTTTTCTTTTTGGTTTTGCAAGGTAGGGTCTCACTCTGGCCCAGGCTGCCCTGGAATTAACTATGTATTCTCAGGATGGCCTCGAACTCTCGGTGATCCTCCTACCTCTGTCTCCCGAGTGCTGGGATTAAAGGCGTGCGCCACCACGCCCGGCTTTGGTTGATTATTTTTAACAGGAGGATTTTAGAGTAAAAGACTGTTCATCATGTGTGAAAATACCATTTTATTTATTTATTTATTTATTTATTTATTTATTTATTTATTTTGAGAGAGAGACAACTGGCACTCCAGGGCCTCTAGCCATTACAATGGAACTCCAGATACATGTGCCACCTAGTGGCCATGTGCAGCCTTGTTCCCTTGAGTCACCCTGTGCATCTGGCTTATGTGGGATCTGCATAGTCAAACATGGGTCCTTGGGCTTTGCAGGCAAGCAATGTAACTGCTAAGCCATCTCTTCAGCCCATATCATTTTATTTTGTCTCATTTAAGTTTATTCTAAGTCAGGTATGGTGGTGCACACCATTAATCCCAGTACTCTGGAGGCAAAGATAAGAAGATCACTGTAAGTTCAAGGCCAACCAACCTGAATTCCAGGTCAGCCTGGGCTAAAGTGAGACCTACCTCAAAAAACAAAAACAGGGGGCTGGAGAGATGGCTTCCCAGCACTTAAACGAGGATCACCATGAGTTCGAGGCCACCTTGGACCTAAGGATTCCAGTTCAGGCCTCGATTCTCCAGGACCCACGTAAGCCAGAAAAAAAAAAAAAAAAAAAACCAAACACAAAAACCTTTATTTTAGTGGCTGGAGGCCCTGGGGCATATTGTTTTTCATTTCCACTCTCTCTTTACCTTTTTTTTCTGTTTTTCTCTCAAATAAATAAATTAAAAAAAAAAACACAAAAACCTTTATTTTAGTTGGCCTCAAATTTCTGGGGCATATTCTTTTTGGTATTTCCACTGACAAGTATGGACTTTGTAAGCTAATAACTTTATAGAGCGACACACAAAAAATGGTCCACAAAATGTACCTTTTTTCCTTTGGGAGGTTTTAGATGCATTTTTTACTATTAATCCTATTCTCTTAGTATGAAATGAGCCAGTTCTGAGAGCAGCACCCCCCCTCTTATAAGGACTGTGGTGTCAGGCATTAGGGGTAATACCCAGTATGACACCCATGGAAACTGTCCCACGAACAGAAATGACTTAGAGAAGAGTGAGAAAGCTCTCAGCATACAAGGGCTGCACAATCAACAATAGCAGCATTATTGGATTTCAAGAATTTTGGGCCATCTTCTAGTTTCTTACCAAAAGACCATTCAACGTCTTAATATTTCAGCTCAGAAATACACAAACAATGTGAGCTGTGTGCGTATAGGGGCGTAGCCAGCACTGATTGGGCTTGGGTGACTCAGGATAGTCATCTGAGCAGGGAAGCCAGCTATCCTGTTGATTTTGTTGCTGCTTTGTGTTTGTAAGTCTAACAAGCGCCATTGAGGTGTTTATGCAAGTGTTATCCTTTTCACATGTAATTTATGTATGCGACATTTCTGGAAACACAAAACCAATCAGTTTATTTGTGTGGTATCCATAAGGTATAGTTCCAGAACCTCAGTGGATACTGAAATCTGTAGATGCTCAAGTCTCCTATTGAATAACAAAGTATTTGCATGTGCCTCTATACTTTCTGCCAACTACTTGAAATTGATTCTAGATTAGTTATACTACATACAATGTAAATGCTATGTAACTAGTTTTATACTGAATTGTTTAGGAAATGATGAAAAAGAAAAAGAGATTGGTGCATATTCAACACAGACACAATTATAGGGTGCAATGTTTCTACCTGTGGTTGGATGAATCAATGGGTATGAGACAGATATGGAAGGCTTACTATAGTAAGTTCAATTTTATTAAGACTATAATGATTATTGTTTTACTTCCAGGTTTTGTGAATTACTGACTGTTAATTAGTTTTATTGCATATGTAATACTCCATACTGTTTTAATATGAGAAACTTATTTTCCACAATGAAGCATAAAAAATTTCTTTTTAAATATAGATTCAGGTGTTTCATTCAGAAAGATAAGCTCCACGTGTTTTCATTAATATAGGGAAGCTAAAAACATTGGTATAAAAGTAATATAGTGTCTAGTATACACTTGGGAGGGATTAAAGGTGGGGAGTAGATGGATTTAATGCTATATACTCGTAAGGAAATACCACACTGAACCCATTAATAAAGACAATGAATGCATGCTAATGAAAATGTTTATAAAAGAGGAAGCAGGCATTCTAAATTAAATATATGCAAATTAGATATAAATCATCAATTCAAGTGGCATTTTAATTCTTAAGCATGGGGACAGAGAGATGGCTTAGCAGTTGGGGCACTTGTGTGGGACCCAGCTTTGATTCACCAGTACCCATGTAAGCCAGATGCACATGGTGTCACATGCATCTGGAGTTCATTTGCAGTGGCTAGAGGCTCTGGTGTGCTCTCTCTCTCTCTCTCAAATAAATAAATAAGTTTTGGAATCTTAAGCATGGATTAATTTATATATTACACTTTCTATTGCTCTCTGTTGGTCTTCCAGTTTTCAGTAAGGAGGATATTCATACATGTTGTATCCCCAATACTGAAGTATTTTCATATATATATATAAAATCAAATGCTCAATAAATCTTTGACAAATGAAGAAGGCATTAATGTGTGCACTACATAATTGTTGCAGTGTATTATTATGAAGCAATAAACTGAATGAATTTCTTTTCTAACTACTATTGGGACCTGTGGACACTGTGCCTTGTTTCTGCACCTACTCTCCAGACCTCCTTTCCACCTGGTCTCTGCCCTGCAACGTTGAATTGAGTGGACACTTCGAATTGGTTCCTGGTTCTCTGGGTTCCATTCATTTTGGCCTGTGGTGAGCTCTGGCAGGAGAACAGGGTGAGGGCAGTGAGTAAAGTTGGGGCATTTATTTCCTTGGTTTCTCCCTGGAGGTCTGTTTGGCTTGAATGAGCCATACCCATGAAAGCATCTGTTTCTTCCCAAATGTGCCATTCTGAGTGTCCTTACTGGTGCATATATGCTGCATCTTCTGGTTGTCCCTATGTACCTGAGTGGCAACACTTTGGCTGGGAGAAGTATCATTTTCTTCCTGTGTCTCTTTATTGAAGAGTCTTATAAATAAACCCCTTGACTTGACAGTATCTTCTGCTTGCTACTACAACTTGATTACTATGTACTTTATTTTGACTTTATTAAATCCCCTATCTGTACAAATTAATAGACAAGCAAGCAACCATAATCTACAAATTTGCTATAAATTGTTTTTTAAAAGTTATTTCATCTATTTACTTATTTGAGAGAGAGAGAGAGAGAGAGAGAGACTGGGCATGCCAGGGCCTCCAGCCACTGCAAACGAACTACAGAAGCATGTGCCCCCTTGTGCATCTGGCTTATGTGGGTCCTGGAGAATCAAACCAGGATCCTTTGGCTTTGCAGGCAAATGTCTTAACTGCTAAGCCATCTCTCCAGCACCATAAATTGTTTTTGAAGGATAAAACAAGTCTATGGATTTCTGAAAAAAAATGTTGTTAATTTGTTTACTTAATTTCATTGTAATATGAAACTATATAATTGGAACATTAATGTGTTAATTAATTCAATTAAAAAATAAATAAATATGGAGTGACATCTATAGATACAAAAATAAAGAAATCCCATAAGTAACTTCAAGATTTCTAATTTCTTGTGCGAGACTGATATATAAATACATAAATAAAGTGGAAGGATCCTTACTATATCCTTATTTTGTTCAAGGTATATATTTAATCATTTATTGTTAACACAGATAATTTTTTATGGGAAACTATTATTGAATGATTATATAAATAATCCAAGATCTAACAAAAATTCTCCTAACATTTACTATATAATAGGTGCTATTCTATGCACTCAGAAATACTGGTTAATTATTGCCCCTTTCTTTATTGCTTCTAACTTTTCCCATCCTATGGAATGAGTACAATTAATTTCCCATTTTACATATGAGGAAATTGAGGCAGAAGGAAACTAAAGGACTTGTAGTAGACAGCTTCATGTTGGGACAAACATCCAAACCAGACACAGTTTATGGGAGGAAGAGATTTATTTCAGCTTACAGATCCAGGGTAAGTTCCATGATGGTAGAAGAAGCTGGCTCCCCTTCATAAATCCAAGCAGAGAGAAGAACCACTACCAGCCAGCAAACACCAAAAAGCAACAGGTACAAACCAGCAATAAGCAGGAACCCCAGAGCTCAAACTTGTCTGTCTACCTTTGGGCTGGAATTCAGATCCACTTCCTAACCACACCTTTGGGTGGGATCTCAGGATCTGCCCCCCAATGACAACATCCTAGATGCTGGAGACCCAAGCTACGAACTTCAATAAAATACCTGAGTCTATGGGGGAACATACATTCAAAGTACCACAGGACTTAACCAAATTGGTACAGTTGCTAATAGTCACGACTGGTTAAAATCCAGGTGATATTTTTCTAGAGCCGTTGCTCTTGGATTTAATAAACACCCCCACTGCTTTCCCCATTCTTTGTCCTCCCCTTCTCCCACAGCTGACAAATAAGTTTTGCAGAAGAACCTGAGTTTCCTTGGATCATTCATCTTCCCTTCATTTAGATGCCTAGAGGAAGATGAATGCAATTTAATTTCCTCTCCACTGTGATATTAGGTGTTGCCTCTGAGGGTGTGGTCTGAGAGTACTTCCCTATATTGGACTAGTGGTATTACTAACTCAGGGTAACCAAGCCTGCTGTTGGTGTTGATACTAGCCATATGGGTGGAATCAACATTATGAGGAATAAATATATTATTCCATCTGCCAGCTATTGCATGGATATCTCAAATGATTTTCAAACTCAAAGAGAAAAGAGAGGGAATCTTGTGTGCTTTCTTAAATCCCTCAGCTGAAAAGCACAGAAGAACATTCCAGACAGAAGCATGAAATGGTTTGAGATATTGGGTGCCACGTCAGGTTGATACACCCATCACTTCATATAGCTCACTATTGATTGTGTATCAGGCTGGGATGGAATTTTTATCTTTAACCTCATTCTTATAATTTGTAACATGCATTTTATAAACTTAACCAACAGGGATTTCACTGGCAGAGGATATTTTCATAAGAGGATACGAGAAAGAAATAAAAGTAAGTGGGCAATAGTGCCAAATGTTACAAGTTCTGGGAGGAGGGACAGCTTTGGTGATAACATTTTCTGAGATGGGAGCCCAGTTAGTATAGTTGAGCAATAGACAAGAGTTGAGAAGGGCAGGTAGATGATGGGTTTCTTTCAAGAAGCAAAGATGTGTGAGAAAAACAAAGAAAAAGTTAAATAGCTAAGGAAGATACAAGTATTTCAGGATTTATTGGTTCTCTCTCTTAAAAAAAATGATTAAAAAAAAACATTTGAAGCCAGGTGTGGTGGTACACTCCTTTAATCCCAGAACTCAGGAGGCAGAGGTACTAGGATCTCCATGAGATTGAGCCCAGCCTGGGACTACAGAGTGCGACCTTGCCTTGAAAAACATAGAGAGAGAGAGAGAGAGAGGGAGAGAGAGAGGTTTGAAATAGGTCTAAGATACAGGGAAATCTAGCAGTAGTGTTGAACATATCAGGACAGGGAAAACCAAAACTGAACTTCAGATCAGCAGCGGGAAGGTGAGTTTTGAGCTAGAAGTGAGCCTTCTCCCAGTATGTCTGGAGGCAGGAGATACTAGTGGCTATTAAGATAGATACAGGCCCATGGGTATATCTGCATCTGCTACTTGGTCATCATCAGTTTGTCAGTCTCTTTACAGTGATGTTCACAAAGTAGAAACATCACATACTTTATAGGTTAAGATGGGACCTGAATAGGTAGCAATTTATTCTTCATCCTGTAAATAGATGTTATAAATACCCATCTGCTTACTATTCAAGATGTTTTTTAAACAAAAAGTATGTTTTTTGGTTTCTTGATGAATAGCATGACTTCACATCGTAGCCCACAAACCAAGCACAATGAGAAAATGAGCAGGGAGAGAAGGACCAACAGGTTGCATCCTTGGAAACAGTTTCCAGTTGTTCCACTGTGAGGAACTTTTAATATCCATTTAGGGCCTTTCAAAAGTAAGAATTTATTTTTTCTTGGTCCTGGGCAGGTCTGTTTTGATCCATTCCCAATCCTCCACAGTGCTGGATACTCTTCAGTTATTACCCGTTTCTTCTGTCTCCAAGGTACAGAGGAGGGATGTAGGGAGGAAGGGAGAGCGGGAAAGAGAGAGGGACAGAGAGAGCCATTTTGTGCATCTGGCCTTATGCTGGTACTGGGGAATTGCGAACAATTGCCTTTAACTATAGAGCAATCTCCCCAGGCTCCTGAAAGGTGTCTACATACTTATTTGTTTGTATTGATAAACAAGGTGGCTACCCGCAACCTACTGCCATGCTCCGAAGAAATTTCTTCCCTGAGTACCATATTAGGGTAGTGTTTTTAAAACTCCTGAATAATTGGTGAGGCTAGTATGATATCATGATACTTAATCTGGTTTCACCTGACATGAGATCACTCTCTTCTTATCTTATTTGAAACATAGGTGTCATGTTCATTGTTGTTATATCTTAGGAACATTAATGCAAATTGTTAGAAGCTCTCCAAATCTTCTGATAAAGTGATTCTTTAGGAGTTTTCTTTTCCTCAGTATATTTGATTGGACAGGAGGGACATATGGTGTGTAGCCTAAGAATTATAGAAAGCAGTTAATTCCATCTGTTTCCCAGGACAGTTACTTAGTGATATAGAAGGATCCTTCAGAAGCTCTGTACCACTTGATTCTTATGTGTGTCTCTGGACCTTTCTCAACATTTCTTGTCAATATTGCACTTATCAATCCATCTCCCCATCATTGCCTTCAGCTTGCCTACAGACTCTCCTCTGAGCTCTCATGAGAGGAAAGGCTCCATGTCTTACTGGCCTCCTTACTAGTCTTTGTCTCTGTCATGGTGACATTTTTGTTTGTTTGTTTTGTTTAATAAGCAGTCATTTGACAAATACTCTGCTGCCATGCTATTAACACCAGGTCTGTTTATTTTTTTATTTTATTTTATTTTATTTTATTTTATTTTATTTTATTTTATTTTTTTGGTTTTGCGAGGTAGGGTCTCACTCTGGTCCAGGCTGACCTGGAATTAACTATGTAGTCTCAGGGTGGCCTCGAACTCTTGGTGATCCTCCTACCTCTGCCTCCCGAGTGCTGGGATTAAAGGCGTGCGCCACCACGCCCGGCCAAGGTCTGTTTATTAATCTTAAATTTAGTGGGTTTAGTGGGACTAGTTCCCACTTCGTTAAGCGTTCCTATCTCTGAAATGTTCTGGCATTCTCTAACATCTATACAAATTACTAACAACCAAAATACAAGGGAGTGGGCTGTCTTATCATTTAGATTTGCCTTTCATCATGCTATTACACCAGAACAATTTCATGTATGTTTCAAACTATTAAGCATGCTAATATCTCGACTTCTCTTATGGCCTCTTAAAAAGTATCTGAACATAAGGGGTCCTAAGTTTTCAATTCCTATGTCTATCTCTTCTTAATGAATGGAAATATATAATGCTATCATTAGTTACTAAAATATCTTGGCAAAAAAATAGAATATAACTATAACTAACTAACTATATATACTTATTTGCAAGCTTAGAGAGATAGAATAGAGGAGAGAAAGAAACTCCAGATGCATGCACTAGTTTTTGCATCTGAGTTTAAGTGGATATTGGGAAATTGATCCAGATTCGTTACGGTTTGCAGGCAAGCACCTTAAACACTGAACCATCTCTCCAGCCCTGAGGATCATATTTAAAATATTTTAAAATTTTATTTATAAGGAGAGAAAGAGAGAGAGTGTGTCAGTTTTAGCACACCACGGCCTCCCCATCACTGCATATGAACTGCAGATATGTATGACACTTAGTACATCTGGCTTTACGTGGGAACTAGGAAACCAAATCTAGGCTGCCAGGTTTTGCAAGCAAGCACTTTAAATGTTGAGCAATCTCTCTAGTCTCCTAAATAGTATTTTATTTAAACAATTTTTTTTTCTATGTTTAAACTGAGAGAAAATTACAATTCTAGAGTCAAGTTTTTTTTTTTTTTTTTTTTTTTTTTTTTTTTTTTTTTTTTTTGCAAGGTAGGGTCTCATTCTGATCCAGGCTGACCTGGAATTAACCATGTAGTCTCAGGGTGGCCTCAAACTCACAGCAATCCTCCTACCTCTGCCTCCCGAGTGCTGGGATTAAAGGAGTGCACCACCACTCCCGGCTCTTTTTTTTTTTTTTTTTTTTTTTTTTTGCTAGTAACTTGTTGTTTCCATGGATCTTCCAATTGAAAAATGATTTTATCCCATCATATTTACTCAGGGTTGCCAAATGAAGATGCTCAATTATCAGTTACAATATTAATGCTAAATTATTTTAGAAAATAGAATTTTCATAAAGTCTGAGCACTTGTCACACAGTCATGAGGGCCTGAGAGTGTTTGATTTGTCCTGGGTTTGATTCTGCATCATCCATGTTATCAGCTGGACATGGTCATTTATACTTCTAGGGAAAGCCTTATGGGGTGGAGAGCAGAGACTGGACATGGGCATTCATGCTTCTAAGCCCAGCCCTGTGTGTGGTGGGCAGCAGAGAACCACTGGGCTCATGGGTCGGTGAGTCTGACTGAAAACCACAGATCCAGGTTCAGTGATAGATTCCATCTCAAGGAACACACACATGAACAATACAGGAAAATATCTGAAGCTCTCTTTTACCAACTGCGTGCACATGTGCATGGGACACTCACATCTCTGCACACACACATGTATATACCATGACAACACACGTATACATGCATAACACACTACACATATACACATGCAAAAAACTAAAGAATATAGTATATTATTTCTTGTATCTGACTGATTTTTCCTAATTATTATTTTTTAGTATGAACAACAAATCTCAGGCATCCATGTTTCCTTATTTACTTACACACACACACACACATACACACACACATTTATATCTACACATTGTTGGAGGAAGCAATTACATTTTTCTAGGTTTTGGATGAATTTCTGTCAGCCATAAATTTGCTTCCATCCTATAAAGGAATAAGACATACCCACATCATGTAAAATTTAACTAGGAACTTTCAGAGGGTACTTGTAAGAACAATCTTCATATAAAATTAAACCAATGCTGTAAAAATTCAAGACACATTTGACACTTTGGCGCCACCAGAGAAACAACTGCTTTACAGTTTGAGTTTTACTTGTTGAACCTGAGGCATTACCATGGGAAAAGCTGTCTTCCAGCTTTGTGATGAATCTGTGCATATGGATGGCCATTACATGGTGAAACCACTTGTCTTCCTACACGGGACTGATTAATGTCTCTAGATTGCATAGTTTTTTTCTGCTATAAATCAATTCTTAGTAGCATCCATGATAGAAAATTAATTATATAAATTCTGCTTTATTGTTCTTTCTCTGCAGTGAGAAAAAATACTAAATGACCTCAGTGGTGTGAAGGACCCTTCAGTGGATAATGATTATAGTCCTTCTTTTGTCTTACAGGTATGTTTGTCTTCACTTTACATACCTTCTGACACTCGGCCACTCTTCTCTCATTGTACATTTCTAGACCCAGCTTCCAGGTCATATTACCTGAACTTCAAAATGATTCAAAGATCTAAGAAGTCTGCAGCTGCCCTTCCAGCTCTGTGATATATGCAGCTGGTGCAGCACTGCAAAAATCCCACGATGGGCAGGACTCACCGTGCAGTCTCTTGTATCACTCAATCACTGTATGTTTACTTTTTTACTTTTATTACAGTGAACAAAATGCCCTGTTGAGATGATGAAGTACTTCTTATTGTCACTCAATGAACTTCTCAAAACTTATTTTTAGTTTCACTAAAACATCAACTTTAAATATCACAACAAAAAAATATAAACCCTACCCTTTCTAGTATGGTTGTTACTTTAACATTAATTTTACAGTCCATCGATATGGGAGTTTTGACACAGGCTCTACAGAGCTAGCGATAATCATATTTGGACAAAATTTACTATTTCTTATTAAAAGTTTGTGTTTCTGTAAATATTTAGGGGCATAAGGCAAACAAGAAGTGACTGTATTGACCAAAGGCTGAGATGGTTATGGAACATTTCTGGCTTGTTTCCAGTTGACTTCCTTATATCACAAGCTGTCAAAGTTCAATCACAATTTCAATAAAGGTGGAGCTCTGAACTCTGCTGTTTAGATGTAGGGCACAGTAAAAGTGAAGGCAGAGCATTGACATTTTCCTGCATCTTAAATAAATACCTCTGGTGGAACTAGTGATTTCTTCATACAAGTGACTCAAAAAAAAAAAAAACAAGTAAACTTAACACTGGATTGGTGAAGCTTGAGTAAAACTACTTTTCCATTTCCTTTCTCTCTCAACTAATTTATATGTGTGGTAGTGTCCACCTTAAACTTATGTGTTTTGAATGCTAGGTCTCTAGCTATTGGTAATTTGGGAATTTAGAACCTCCTGGAGGCACTGTATTGTTGGTATTGTTGGGGGTGGGCTTTTGAGTGTTATAACCAGCTTCTCCTTGCCAGTGTTTGGCATAGTATCCTGCTGCTGTTGTCCATCTGATGTTGGCCAGGAAGTGATGTCTACCATCTGCTCAGGCCATCATTTTACCCTGCCATCATGGAACATCCCCTCAAATCTGTAAGCCAAAATAAACCCTTTCCCCCTACAAGGTACTCTTGGTTAGGTGTTTTCTGCCAGCAATGCAAAGACAAGTGCAACAGTATATATATATATATATATATATATATATATATATATATATATATATATCATATTTATAGCAGAATAATCTACAAATGTACCAAATATAACAATTAAATTGTGATATCATAAAAAGCATGAAATAAACCAAAGATAAAATATGTTTATATAGTTCAAAAAAGGGTTTTCGAATAATAGAAAACCCAACTGACAGAAAAGGAAACACCAAACAATTCCATACAAATTAAAATTTTCATATGGTAAAACCAACAGAAGGAAATTCAAAAAACTAACATTGTTTAGAAATTATTTGTAAATCATATTATGAAAGAGTTAATTTTCTCCAATACCAATATTCGTGGTAAGAAAAGAAAGTTACCCTATAGGAAAATGTAAAAGGATATACACGAGTAGTTCACAAGACAAATAAATGTCACTAGGTGTGATAGTGCACGCCTTTAATCCCAGCACTTGAGAGGCAGAGGTAGGAGGGTCACCATGAGTTCAAGGCCACCCTGAGGCTATATCGTGAATTACAGGTCAACCTGAGATAGAATGAGACCCTACCTCAAAAAAAAAAAAAAAAAAAAAAAGTCTTTTAAAACCTCAAAACCCAACCAAACACAAAATTGCAGCCAGGCAGGGCATGAGGAGACTGAGTTTTGAGGCTTATATATGTGATCCCAATACCTGGAAGGCTGAGGGTTGTTGTGAGTTTGAGATCAGACCAGACTACAGAGTGAAAGAAGAAAATAATAATAAAATAATCCATACTTCTGAAAGATAAAGGTGACTGCACAAAACTAATATAACATCATTTCACTAATACAGTAGCAATGTCATAACAGGTTTACAACACATTATGTTGTCACAGGCATGTGAGAAAACTCATTGACTGCAACTTGTGTGATAATAAAAGACTGTGTGAATCCCATGGGGGATGGTGGTTTGGCATATTATCAAAATGACTAAACTAGATATGTGACATACATAAGCCAGTAGTCCCAGCAGGTAGGAAGCTGTCTGCGAGCATCACTTGAGTTGACGTTTTGAGACCAGCTTAGACCACATATCAAGACCTGATGTGAAAAAGAAAAGAAAAATTTACTAGAGCAAATTCTTTTTGTTCACCTAGCTATTTAACTTCTGACATGTTGTCTTAGAGAATTTCTCCCATAAATTTATGTGCAATATAATATGTAACTAAATTTACTCATTGTGATGACAATATAGAATATAGAATATAGAATGATTTAACAAATGAAATAGCCATATAGTGAATTGCTACCCAACAGAAAAGCAATAAAGCTGTTATTTGTGTACTATTCTGGAAAGACCACCAAGATTTATTAAACACAAATGGAAAAATAATACAAAGTACTGAAGATATATGTATGCATATGTATATATACACACACACATACACTTTAGACCACTGAAGTAATAATGTAATGCTTCTTGTACTGTCCACTTGACAGGGCCTAGAATCTCCTAAGAAATCAGCCTCTGGTCATGTCTGTGGGGGAGTGTCTATGTTAGATTAGTCTCTGGGCATAACTATGAGGCATTATCTTTTTAAAAAAGTATTTTATTGACAACTTATATACTTACAGAGAATAAACCAAGATAATTCCCTCCTCTCCCCTACTTTCCCTTTCACAACTCCACTTACCATCATATCTCTTCCCTCTCTCTGTTAATCTCTCTCTTTTTCTTAAGAGACAGAGAGAGACAGAGAGAGGGAGAGGAAGACAGATAGACGGGCGCGCCAGCAGTCTCTCAGCTGTTGCAAATGAAATCTAGATGAGTGCGCCCCCTTGTGGTCAAGTGTGACATTGCACCCTTGCATCACTTTGCACCTGGCTAAACGTGGGACCTGGAAGATTGGAACCAATGGAGGTTGGAACCAGGGTTCTTAGGCTTTGGAGGCAGGCACATTAACCGCTAAGCCATCTCTCCAGCCCTAATCTCTATTTTATTTTGATTCATCATCTTTTTCTCCTATTATGAGGGTCTTGTGAAGGTATTGCCAGGCACTGTGAGGTCATGAATATTAAGGCCAATTTCTGTCTGGACAGTTGCATTGTCACACGTGGTACCCTTCCTTTGGCTCTTACATACTTTCTGCCACCTCTTCCGCAATGGACCCTGAGCCTTGGAGGGTGTGATAGAGATGTTTCAGTGCTGGACACTCCTCTGTCCCTTCTTCTCAGCACTATGTTGCCTTTTGGGTCATCTCAATGGTCATTGCAATCTGAAAAGAGAAGCTTCTCTAACCAGAAGTGAGAATAGCGTTAATATATGAATATGAACATTAAGTGTAGTGCTTACAGGACAGCTTGGTGAGAATAATATGTGCATTTAGCCAGACAACAGCAGGCTTTATACCCCTAAGACTCAAGACCTCCCCTTTCATAAGCTTTTAATTAGGATTTCAGCATTAGGCATGTATTCCCTCTCTTAGAACAGTTCTCCAGTCCAATTAGGGAGCAATTGGTTTCCCACAGAACAGACATGCCACTATTGCATGCATTCAGTCATTTTTCCTTTCTGGCCAAACTTGAGGCTTCAGTGTCCACTGTTTTCACTGCTGATGATTTCTGTCTCCCATAGGGCTGCATGCAGTACAGCTTTTTCCAGCTTTCAGTTGGCTAGTCTACAGGGAGAACGTTTTCAACTCAGCACCAGCTTGCTTTCTCAGTGACCTTGGCACCCACACGTGAAGTCTTCAGCAATAGGGTCTTATCATCTGTTACTTGTTGGAAACCAAGGGCCTTGGCAATAGCCTGTAATGTTTTTGCAGCAGCAGAGACCTCCCTGGCCAACAACTCACTGGAAACTATCCCATCCAAAAGTGTGTGGTGGGGAAGGGACAAAAAACTGGACCTAAATGGAAATGGTACTATAAAATCCTATATCCTGAAAGACATACTAAAAGGGCTAACCTGCATCAGGTGCTTAGAGAGAACACCTGAATCACAGGGGCCTGAAGAGGGTATGATGAAGACTTACTTCAATCTTCTTCTGTTTCTCTCTCTATCATTCCCTTTTCTCTCTTTCTCTTTTATATTACATATACATTTTCTTCCTTATTTTCCCTTGGTACTGACCTGTAACTCCCAATACCAGCATGTGGTTCACATCCACAATGAGCTGTTGATCAGTGAGACCTACAAGGTTCCCCAAAAGAAGACAGATTTCTGTCAGAGTTCTTGATGACCCAACAAAGGTTATTGGTAAGACCCTGCTGCTGAAGACACCATATGCTGTTTGAACGGAACATGGAGAGACCTGGCTGGGATCTGGAAGAGAGTCAGTCCCCAGACAGTTAGCTTCTCTAGTGCCAGAAGGAGCTAAATAAGTGACTGGGGGAAAACGACCAACATCTGTCTAATCAACTCGTGGTCTAAGCTACTCAGCAGCAAACAACCTGACGTGATGCTCACACAAGTGCAATAGTGGCACACAGCCATGGTGGGTTACCAACTGCTCTAGATTTGGCTAACAGATCTGCTCAGTGGAATGGAACCCATACCTGGAACCAGGAAACAAGTCAGAAAAATATCCAAAAATGAGCCCACTCCCCAATATCAAGTTTCCATCAATAGCTGGATACAAGAGGACCTACACCTATTAAATTATCTCTAAAATAATAATGGTTATCCATGTATCTTGCACTGACCTCACTCTCTGTTGGAGAATCTGCTTCTCTCTTTCAGATGGATGCAGAACCTGAGGAGAGAATCATCCTCTCGCACCTCACCAGGGCACCAGCTGAAGCCACAGTTATAGGAGAAATGAGCAAAAGTGCTGCTTTATTGATGAACCTGGCACCAGCACAAGGGCAAAGGAGATAGACACAAAGAACACTCAACCCCTACTAAACCAGATATCCAGAGACAGAGAGACTCACAAAACCTAGTCACTGAAATAGACCTAAAATGAACCCAACATGGCTCAGGAAATTTGCAAAAGAGGGGGCAGAAAGATTGTTAGAGCCATGAGTTGGGTCATTATACACAGAGTCATTTCTGCTTTCACATAACTGATGGCTACCCCCATAAGGCAAGACCCACATTACCCATGGGAGGGAGGACAAGGAGAAGGCTAACGATGGTACCATCATGGCTGTATATATACTATAATCATAACTAATGAAAATATATTTAAAAAGAATAAAATCTTGAACTATGTAAAAAATTTTCTAGTAGAAATCTATGGCTTCTGGATGTGGCATTATCCAAAAATGTAGGCTTTCATATATATGTCTTATTCAGAAAATCTTGAATTTTGATTGACCCTTTCCCCACCCTTCTCTTACTCAATCTCTTCCCTGGTCTCACTTTGGCCATTCCTCTTCCTGCAAGCTTTTCTTCTACTTACACATATACTACACCATCCCCTAAAGTCTTTCCCTCTCCTCCCTCCCTTATAACCCTTTTCTAGCTTACTGGCTTCTGCTACCAATTTTTGTTCCAGCTCACACACAAGTCTAAATATTTGTAGTTAGGATCCACATAGGAGAGAGAACATGTGATGTTTGGCTTTCTGGGCCTGGGTTACCTCACTTAGTATAATCCTTTCCTGATCCATTGATTTCCCTGGAAATTTCATTTTCTTTACCATTGAATAGAACTACAGTGTGTAAATGTACTACATCTTTATAGCTATTCACCTGTTGAGGGACATCTAGGCTTGTTGCATTTCCTAGCTATTATGAATAGAGAAGCAATAAACATGGTTGTGCAAGTGTCTCTAAGGTAGTGAGAAGAGTCATTAGGATATATGCCTAGGAGTGCTATAGCTGGATCATATGGTAAATCTATTTTTTACTGTCTCAAGGAACTCCACACTGATTTCCACATGGCTGTATCAAACTACATTCCCATGAACAGTGTAGAAGGGTTCCCATTTTTCTGCACCTTTGATAACATATAGTGTCATTTATTTGTTTTCTTGATGATAACCATTTTGACAGGAGTGAGAGGGAATCTCAAAGTAGTTCTAATTTGCATTACCCTGATGGCTAAGGATGTAGAACACTTTTTTAGATGGTTACATGCCATCTCTATTTCTTCTTTGAGAACTCTCTAGTTCCATAGCCCATTTTTTTTTTTTTTGTTGTTGTTGTTGTTTTTTTTCAAGGTAGGGTCTCACTCTAGCTCAGGCTATGTAATCTCAGGGTGGCCTCGAACTCTCGGTGATCCTCCTACCTCTGCCTCCCGAGTGATGGGATTAAAGGCGTGCGCCACCACGCCCGGCTCATAGCCCATTTTTTAATTGGGTTGTTTGATTTTTTATTGTTTTGCTTTTTGAGTTCTTTGTATATTCTGCATAATAACCCTCTGTCAGATGTAGAGCTGGCAAAGGTATTCTCCCATTCTGTAGGTTGCTCTTTGCTCTATTCACAGTTTCCTTTGCTGTACAAAAGCTTTGTAATTTCATGAGATCCCAGTGGTTGATTAGTGGTTTTACTCCCTGAGCAATTGGGGTTATAGTTAGAAAGTCTTTGCCTATGCCAATAGGTTGAAGTGTTTCCCCTGTCTTTTGTTCTAGCAGTTTCAGAGTTTCATGTCTGATGTTAAGGTCCCTGATCCATTTGGACTTGATTCTTGTGCATGGGGAAAGAGAAAGATGCATATTCATCTTCTACATGTAGATATCTAGGTTTTCCAGCATGACTTGTCTTTTCTCCAATGAATATTTTTGGAATTTTTTTGTCAAAAATCAGATGGCTGTAGCTGCCTGGCTTAACGTCTGGGTCCTCTATTCTGTTCCATTGTTCTATGTGTCTGCCTTTCTTTATGCCAGTACCATACTGCTTTTTTTTTTTTTTTTTTTTTTTTTTTTTTTTTTTTTTTTTTTACTATGGCTTTATAATATAGCTTAAATTCTTAAAATCAGGTATGGTGTTACCACCAGCCTCATTTTTGTTCCTCAAAATTATTTTTGCTATTCAAGGCTTTCTTTTTCCTTTTTTTTTTTTTTTTGGAGAGAGACACAGAGAGACGGGGAGAGGAAGACAGATAGAGATGGGCACGCCAGCAGCCTCTCAGCTGTTGTGAATGAAATCCAGATGTGTGTGCCCCCTTGTGGTCTTGTGCCCTTGCATCACTTTTGCATCTGGCTAAACGTAGGACCTGGAGATTGGAACTGACGTTCTTAGGCTTAGCAGGCAGGCGCCTTAACTGCTAAGCCATCTCTCCAGCCCTATTCAAGGTTTTTTTTTTTTTTTTTTTTGGTGCTTCTAAATGAATTTCAGGATTGTTTTTCTATTTCTGTGAAGAATTCCATTGGAATTTTAATGGGGATTGCATAAATGTGCACATTTCTTTTGGTAAGATTGACATTTTCACAATATGGATTCTTCCAATCCAAGAACATGGGATGCCTTTCCATTCTCTAATGTCTTCTGCAATTTTTCACTTGATCGTTTTAAAGTTCTCATTGTAGAGATCCTTCACTCCCCTGATTTCATCCTCTACATGTTTGTTGTTAGTATATAGGAAAGCTACTAATTTCTGTGCTTTTATTTTTCATCCTGCTACATTGATAAAAGTGTTTATCAGCTCTAACAGTTTGCTGGTAGAGCCTTTAGGGTCCTTTATGTATAGAATCATATCATCTACAAATAAGGATAATTTGGTCTTTTCCTTTCCAATTTGTATTCCTTTTATGAGTGTAACTTGCCTTATTGCTATAGCTAGAAATTCCAGTACTATATTAAATAAAAGTGGAGACAGTGGACACCCTTGTCTTGTTCCTGAATTTAGTGGAAAAGCTTCAAGATTTTCCCCATTTAGTATTATGTTGGCTGTAGGCTTGTCATAAATAGCATTTATTTTGTTTAGATATGTTCCTTCTATTCCCAGTGTATGTAGGACTATTACCATGAAGGGATGTTGGATTCTATCAAATGCCTTTTCTGCATATATTTAGGTGATCATGTGATTTTTTAAAAATATTTTATTATTTATTTATTTATTTGAGAGAGATACAGAAATAGGCAGGAGAGAGAGAGAGAGAGAGAGAGAGAGAGAGACAGAATGGGTGTGCCAGGGCCTCCAGCCACTGCAAACGAACTCCAGATGCATGCGCCCCCTTGTGCATCTGGCTTACGTGGGTCCTGGAGAATCGATCCTCGAACCGGGGTCCTTAGGCTTCATAGGCGAGCGTTTAACCGCTAAGCCATCTCTCCAGCCCGATCATGTGATTTTTGTTCTTAAGTCCATTTATATAGTTTATTACATTTATTGATTTGCATATGTTGAACCATTCCTCAATCTCTGGGATAAAACCTGCTTGGTTGGGATGAATAATCTTTCGGATATATTCTTGTATTCTGTTTGTGAGGCGTTATCTTGATTAAGTTGAGGTGGGACCACCTACCTTAACTGCCGGCAGCACTATACCATGGGTTGAGGTCCTGGACTGTATAAAAAGGAGAGAGCTGGCTGAGGACTGCATTTCTACACTCTGCTTCCTCACTATGGAGTGAATGTAATTAGGTCCTTTAAGCTCCTCCCACATTCCCCTGAGTTGATGGACTGTAACCTTAACCTGTAAGCTGAAATAACCCCTTCCTTCCTTATACTGATACTTGTCATAGCAATGAGCAAGACTACTAAAAGAAATACCCCCATTAAAATGTTTGTAGATGAGGGAAATAAGTAGACTGGAGGTCTGATGAGAGGAGGTAAACAAGAATTCTGCTTTCATGGTGAGCCTGATAGTCAGTGCCAGGGTGAAGGAGACAGACCCTTGGGATACTCAACACTTACCAAAGCTGAAATCCAGAAGCTCCTAAGAGCTCATCTCTGAAGTAAACTTAAAACTCACCCACCATGGCTCAGGGAATTTTGTGGAATAGGGGGCAAAAAAAATTGCAATAGCCACAGGCTGGGATGTTATGCCCCAAGGCATTGCCTTCACCCAATAACTTACTGCTGCTCCCACAATGCATAACCCACCGCCCCAAGGGGAATATTGGGAATATTGGCAACCCCACTGAGGAGGTCCCCCAGAGGAATGGGGGCAGGGAAGAGGGAAAAGGTGGTACTAACACACAATGTATCCATAAAAAATATGTTCTTAATTAAAAAAAAAACTGTATAGTGTGTTTCTTATTCAAAAGTTAAATTGAACACACACATACAACACACCACATGCATGTATGAAATATGAAATATGAAAATTCACTGCATTCAACTTTTAAAATTCTTGTCTTTGAATTTGGTTATTAGCAAATGGGCGTTTAGTTTAATATGACTGTGAACTTTAGAAAACTCTAAAATAGTTAATTCTTCATCAGAAAGAATGTGTTTTACTACTATACTTTCAAGGATCACTTCTACCACTTGTTACTATGGGAGGTTCTCTTTCTCTGTGAGAATTGGAAACCTCTGTCCTCAGTGTGAAGCTGGCCCTGGGTGTTGTTTTACTACAACTGTCCACTGCCATGGATTATCGCTTCCCTCTCTTTTAAAGGAGACAACACAATCTATGTGGCAAAAACAAGTGTTCTGAGGAAATCTTTATATATTCTGACATAAATTAAAAGATTTCTAATACTACTATACTCACTGAACACCAAGTTTTAAGCTTGACTTTCATCATGAAAGAAAGGTTAGGGACATTTAAGAAAGCAATTATAATGAGTAGCTCCACAAGGTGGTCAGAGAAGGCATCAGCAGAGGGTGACCAGTTCCGGTGCTTCCTGAATGCTGGAAGTTTATTGCTGGGGGAGGATCTTGGAGTTGATGCGGGTTGACTGGCAGGTTGTTCGGAGCCCCCTCGTGAAGTGTTCTCTGTCTGCTATGGGTGTGTGATGAAGTGAGCTGGCATCCTCTACCATAATGAAGCTTCCTCTTGAAACTCAGCCTGAAATAAATAATTTTGTCCCATAAGCTGCTTCTCATTGGGAAATTTGTGTCAGCAAACTTACCACAACAATGAGGACAAGACTGCTACAGTGGGTTTTCCCAGTAGCAGAATACTAAAAATTTATGTAAACTTCTAAGAATTGTGTGAAAGATGTTTCAGTACCAGAAACTGGCTTGTTAGTTTGATTTCTGGTGCAAGCAAGTTTCCTACATTCAAAGTTGATTCCATCATTTGCTGTTCATGGCCCATGCTCACTGCACCACTTATAATTCTTTTTAAGCAAGTTTTTGAGTTAGGCTAAGAATTTGAACTTTAAACTCTTTTTGTTCTTTTACTTGGTGCCAGAAAAAGTGTTTCTGAATCTTATACTCATTCCAGGTTTTGTAAAGGGTCACTGTGTTTCTAAAGAGAACATTTCCTTCTCAACATTGATGTGTCTCTAAGTAAGAGAAAGAACAACAATGTATGAACATCAGAGACAGATACGCTTCCTGTTTCATATCCTCTTTAGTACAGTGCTCTTTTTGGTTGATTGACATTAAGTAAAACACACACACATGTGATTAAAGATCTCTCTGTGTTGCTCATCCTTTGATATTTTAGCTGAAATCAACTGAATCCATCAGCATCCTGACTCTAGTGTTTGGAGGTGGCTTGTTTGCCACAGGGTCCCTAGTACACTGGCCTCACCAGAATGAAACATTTGCTTTAGCTTTCAATTCTTTTTGAAGCAGCGTCTCACTCTAGCCCAGACCTACCTGGAACTCACTCTGTAGCCTATCTAAACCTCTGAAGGGTGGAGATTAAAGATCTTTACCATCGTGATTGGCATTTGCTTTACTTTGAATACCAAATACTTTTAAAATATTTTATTTATTTGAGAGAGAGACAGAGAATGGGTGTGCCAGGGCCTTTAGCCACTGCAAATGAACGCGAGACCATCTCATGCATCTGGCTTTGTGTGGATACTGGGAATTGAACCTGTGTATTTATGCTTCACCAGCAAGTGCCTTAACTTCTTAGCCATCTCTCAAGCCAAGAATACCAAATACTTTTTATGATATACATTCTCACTTAAGGTGGTAGAGTTTACAAGTCAAAATAGAATTCAGTGGGTCAGAGATAGCATCAGTGTGTAAAATGCTTATTGTGAAACAAGAGGACCTGAGTCAGGGCATAGGTGCTCACACTCATAATCCCAGCACTGGGAAGACAGACACAAGGAATTTCTGGGACTTGCTGTCTAAACTAGACAGATCAGTGTGCTCCAGGTTCATAAGGCCAAGAGCTATGGAATAAGATACCCATTGTCAACCTGTGGCCTCATATATGCTTGTGCACACACTGAGTGTACACTCACCCACACACACATGTACCCAGACATATACAAACATGTATTCAGGGGCTGGAGAAATGGATAAGCAGTTAAGCGCTTGCCTGTGAAGCCTAAGATCCTGGTTTGAGGCTCAATTCCCCTGTACCCACGTAAGCCAGATGCACATAGTGGTGCATGCATCTGGAGTTCGTTTGCAGTGGCTAGAGGCCCTGGTGCACCCATTCTCTCTCTCTCTCTCCCTTTCTCTGTCTTAAATAAATAAATAAAAACTTAAAAAAAAAACAAACATGTATTCATACATATGCCCACTGTACACACATATATGCAAAAAAAGAAATAGAATTCAGTAAAAGTACCCTTTTATAAAACATCATTTGCCTTAGTTCTTTCAGAACTTTTTCTCTTTCTGGTTACTGGGTGTGTCCTGCTTTCTCTGTAGCTCCATGAGCTACAGTCACAGAACTGATGTTCCACTTACCTATAAGAAAACAATTACTATTCTCTATGCCATTTGTGGTTGATTTATCATTTATAATATTTGAAGTTAAAGTAGCCAAAACTACAACTTAGATATTTAAAAGTGAGGACTTTCTAAAAAGTTTAACTATAAGTCCAGAAGTTCGAAAGACTATAGACACAGTATGATCAGTATTTAAATTGTTTCATTTCAAGAATGCAAGTTAACCTTCTTTACTCTGTCATCCTTGAGACCAACTTTATATTAGGCTGAGTTCACCAGTGCTTAGAGATGATAACCAGTGGCCATTGAGTCTCAGCATGTTCTTGTTAGTGCCCAGTAGAAGTGGGAGGGGCTTCTCCTTCCCCAAAGACGTGCAGAACCATGTTCATGCATGTCATCATTTCCACTTCGGAGCAGCTGCTCATGTTTTAGTGAGAAGAACACCTGATGGGAAGTCACCCATCTTTTTAATTTTTTTATTTTTATTCAATTATTTAAGAGAGGGAGAGAAAGAGAGAAATGAATAGCAAGGTGAACATATATACAATTTGAGACCCTGGTTTTATGATTTTCCTCAATAAGCTTTAGCAATGAGCATACTGAAAGGATTCTTCTTTGAATGTACTTCACTTCATACACAAGGACCTCTTAATTCTACATAAAATCAAACCCATATCATCTGGAGTTGTAATAGGTTATCTCAGCCAATGATAACCTCAAATGTATGTAAATGTTCTTTTTTTATATGGCATTGGCTGTGATTTTATTAAGGGAGCCAGAATGTGCCTTTTCAAAGTCCAGAGTTATCTGGATATTGATACATGTACACTTGCGCACGCGCGCGCGCGCACACACACACACACACACACACACACACCAAGAGAGGAGAGAGGGAAGTCATGGGCATATACTGTACTTTGTCTTTTGCCATTTGGATATTGAAATTTGTATTATGTCACATGGTTTCTTTTCATAACTGAAATATATCAGGCTGATTGGTTTTAACACATTTTTATCATAACAAATAGCCCAGTGTTTTTCTAATGGTTCCTCTGTTTTCCACTAGATAGAAATCTGAGAATGATTCATAGGCTTGAAACACTACATTTATATTATGCAAATAAACATGCCATACTATAGGTCTAATGAAATAGAACATTATACATAAAAAGACAAATAAACTTTACAAAGTAACTTTAGTATTTAGAGAACTTTATTTTATTAATATAGTTCAAACTAGGCTGTGTCCTAGTTATATTTGAATAACTCTTATTATTCAAATAAATATATAATGTTTTAATTATTAGCAATTTTTAGAAATCCTGAAACACCTAGCCAGTAGATGAGCTCCTAATTAATTGTTAAGGTCTCCTCATAAACATAAAATCAATGCATGATGAATGGTTTACTTTGCTCTTTTAAAATATTTTCCCCATTTCCATCTTGCCTTGCTTAAAAAATATTTTATTTAGCCGGGCGTGGTGGCGCATGCCTTTAATCCCAGCACTCGGGAGGCAGAGGTAGGAGGATCGCCGAGAGTTCGAAGCTACCCTGAGACTACATAGTTAATTAATTCCAGGTCAGCCTGGACCAGAGTGAGACCCTACCTTGCAAAAACCAAAAAAAAAAACCCAAAGGGAGTGGAGAGAGAGAAAGAGAGAGAGAATATGAGAATGGGCATGCCAGGACTTCTAGATGCTGCAAACAAACTTCAGATACATGTGTAACTTTGTGCACCTGGCATTGCCTGGAGACTGGAGAGTCAAACTCGAGTCATTAGACTTTTCATGCAAAGGCTGAGCCATCTCTCCAGCCCTCATCTCACATTTTTATGAAGTTATTTACAATGGCAATATTCCAATAGTTATAATAAATAATTCAGAAAATCAAAGCTACAAAAACTGGTTTGCAGGTAAATACCTGTGACGTCCATTTCAGCATTTTGTGCACTTCTTTGAACACCCTCTACCATGTACTAACAGAGATCGTAGCCACACAAATACACACAGGGTATTTGCTTATGAAGGGCTGCTCCGTCTTTATATATTCTGAGGGATTACATCCTGGAAACTTCAGTGGATTCTCCCTTGTGGGTAAATTATCCTTCTGAGCACATGCAGTTGTTTGGCTATACTAGATGGAACTTAAAGAAGCACCTCCATCATCTCTTTTGCTCTCAACACCTCAAAGAATAATTCACTTTCAATAAGGAAAAGTGATACATAGGCATGCAGGAACTTTGTCCTTCTATTCTTTCTTTCTTCACTTGCTAAGACCCAAGGGAGTGCTCATACCCTACACAGTAGACAATATGTGTAGGTCACATTCAGCACCTTGTCTGAGAATTAGGAAAAATCTCTTTTAACATGAATAGCATAGCTGCTGTGAGCAATAGCTTACACAGTGTGACTACATGTAAAGCGATTATTGAAACCAGCAGTCAGTTCAGTCAGAAATGCTTTCACTAGTTAGCTAATAGAATCAAAAAAACATTCTTCATTTAAATGACTACTTTTGACGTATCAATGTTCAATAGAAGTGAAGATGCAACATTATTTTTGTGACTCTTAATAGTTTTGTGAATCATGGACATATAACTTTCTAATTATCTACACTGATCCCATCAAAGGATGTAGAACATCGTGAGCAAGAGAAGATTGCATGTTTGTATCATAGCTCGTCTGCTTATCTTTGCTAGACATTAGGACAAGTGGAAGGCTCACAGGAGATACTTAGACATGGATATTTTGTGGAGCTATATGGCTTGGTGGCCAGACAGAAGGACACATATTTACAAAGGACCAAGGAAGTTGTTCAGTGAGAAGAATACATTGCTGTTACAAAGAGAAGAAATTCAGATTCAGCTTCTAGCTGGTCTGCACACACCTCCAGCTCTGGTTTCTAGACACTGGAAGTCCTGGGATGAAACCATGCGTTCTGGTTCATCTTTTATTTCACAAGTTCAATGGACTCATCAGATAAGATTGCTCACAAGTACCCATCCAAAGGCATACTCAGCCATAGGTTTTGCTCTTTCAACAGTAGAAAGCCGGGGTTGGAAGAGACAGTTGCTGCCCGCGTCCCATTTTCCTTGATGTCTTATTTACCATAGTCTAAGGAGCTTAAGCATTGTCACCAAAACTGATGTTGCTCTCATTGTCCCTATCCTTCTCCCTCCCTTCAGGACTAAAGCTGAGTAAGGGTTTGCAAATCAAAGAATCTACATGTGAAATAAGTGAGCACCAGAAACATCTAAGTTAGAAATTTGGGGAATTTCACTCTTCCATGTTAAAGAGTACTTGCTAGTTCCATGACCTCAGAAGGGACTATCCCTTGTAGTTTTATCTTAGAGAAGTAGCCTAGCAATACATTTACTGCATTGATGCCCACTCCCTCACATTGTTAACCTTAACGCTTAGCACTCTACTAGCACAAAAGAAGTGCTGAGTCAAGTCTTTTTTTAAAAGATATTTTATTTTATTTATTTATTTGAGAGAGAAAGAGAGAGGAAGAGGCAGAGAGAAAGAGTGAATGAGTATGCCAGGGCCTCCAGCTACTGCAAACAAAGTCCAGACTCATGTGCCCCCTTGTGATCTGGCTTACATGGGTCCTGGGGAATTGAACCAAGGTCCTTGGGCTTTGCAAGCAAATGCCTCAATGGCTAAGCCATTTCCCCAGCCCTGAATGAAGTCTTTTGAATTAATTATTTCAATAGAAAAGTGTAGGTGATGCCATGAACTGTCAACAATAGCCATTTCTACTATAGCATCATGGTAAACAGGCGGACAAAAATGGCAACCATAGGATACAGACAATTTTGCTTTGTGATATTTGTATTTCCACTTCGGTGTATGTGTAAATCAGAAATATTTCCTCTAGGAAATTATTGGCCAAGAGAAATTTCTTTGGTAATATTTAGAAGAATAAGATATATTAGACATGGGTGGAATTGGTTGTAGCTCAAATGTAGAGTACTTTCTCAAATATGAGATCCCTGGATTTAATATTCAGCATTTCACTCTCTCTCTCTCTCTCTCTCTCTCTCTCTCTCACACACACACACACACACACACACACAGAATTGAATTCATGAGTTCACAGTGGCTGTGGTTACCTGCACAATATTGGGGCCAAGAACATCACATCATGGATAGAGGAAGAGGGTATGACGTCCCTTTCCTCCTTGAAAGGTTATTGGCAGTTAATGGGGTGAGGGAGAAATGTTTTTTTAGTAGTGTTAGTCATTGGTATTACCCACACCCATGCTCATGTGAACAACCCTACACACACACACACACACACACACACACACACACACAGAGAGAGAGAGAGAGAGAGAGAGAGAGAGCATCAAAGTTGAATAGAAAATATTTGGGAAGAAGATAGGGCTTAGTGGAAGGGGGTAGGGAAAATAACAGGTAATGTGAGGTTATTATGAGCAAAATACATTATATACATGTATAAAAGTAGTCAATAAAGCCTGGCGTGGTGGTGCACGCCTTCAATCCCAGCACTTGGGAGGCAGAGGTAGGAGGATTGCCATGAGTTTGAGGCCACCCTGAGACTACATAGTGAATTCCAGGTCATCCTGAGCTAGAGTGAGACCCTACCTTGAAAACTCAAAAAAAAAAAAAAATAAAATAAAATAATAAATAAATAAATAAATAAATAAATAAAATTTAGAAAATTCCTAAACATCATTTACAAATTCATCAAACAGCTATTTAAATGCATCACTAATAAACATTCTTAATATAACCAAAGTCATAACTGTTTTTATTGTAGTTTATTTTAAGGTGTCTCTTTCTGCGTATATGTTCCGTAAAGAACATCAACATTTTAGAAAATTTATCATCACTAAATGTTATGAGGTTGTAACTGCTATACACCTTAGCTGTGCTTGTCTTGTATATGATGATAAACTGTAAAAGAGGAAAATTTTCTTATTTTAGCCTTGGCTGGGTTCATGACCTAGGCTCATACAACAAAAGACAGATTAACAAGTTTAATATAACTTAGAAGTGACTCGACAGTTTAAAGAAAGGAAGACCTAGGGCTGGAGGGATGGCTTAGCTGTTAAGGTGTTTGCCTGCAAAACCAAAGGACCCAGGTTCGATTCCCCAGGACCAACATTAGCCAGATGTACAAGGTGGCGCATGCATCTGGAGGTCGTTTGCAGTGGCTGAAGACCCTAGCATGCCCATTCTCTTTCTCTCTCCCTCTTTCTCTCTGTTAAATAAATAAATAAATAAATAAATAAATAAATAAATAAATAAATATTTTGAAAAAGAAAGGAGGACCTAAAAATAAGGAAGTGGTAAGATGGTTGTATTGAAGAAATCAGTCCTGGGGAAAAGATAGTAATTTTCTCTACTAATAGGGAAAGGCTTGTGACTAAGGGAGGATATATGACCTGCATTAGGGGAGACAGTGGAGCTGTTTTCTCTAATGCCAAGGTGCTACATTTTGATGTTCTGTATTCTAAATCCCATCAAAAACTGAAGCAGGTGCTGGAGAGATGGCTTAGCAGTTAAGGTGCTTGCCTGCAAAGCCAAAGGACCCAGGTTTGACTCCTCAGGACCCACGTAAGCCAGATGCACAAGGAGGCACATGCATCTGGAGTTCATTTGCAGTGGCTGGAAGCCCTGGGGCACCCATTCTCTCTCTCTCAAATAAATAAATAGAAATAAAATTTTAAATATAGAAGTCATGAGAAACAAAATCTATTTTTAATGACATGTTCCTCTGAGAAGCCCTAAAATTGCCATGTATGCATTTTAAGCATCAGGTCTGATTTTCAAATTTCCTTTGCTGAGCACTCGCTAATTTTATTCACTTCTCTCCCAGTTTCCTTTAGTAGGAATTGTTTTTGCCTGTGATATCAAGGTCACAGTCATACATGATAGTTTTTCTGCCAGCAGTTAATATAGTCAGTTCATCTTGTAAAAGTAAGAAATCACCCTTTTTGCAAACCATTCTAGTCTCTCGTTTACATGTTAAAAATAAGCATTTAGAGACTTTGAAAGAAAACCATACAACACAATTGTACTGGACAGTAGTAGTTTTTTTTCTTGTTAAATAAAATGGGTATTAGAATATTTAGGTCAGAGCAATGCATGGTTGTGTCCTTAGAGTGGGAGGCCATCACAGATGTGAGCAAGAAGATTGGTGAGGCCTAGAATATCTCCAGAGATGTTTCCTCTCCATGAGTCTTTTTCTTCTTCTCTGTTGTAATTTTACCCACATAGGGCACACTGAGTGAGGCCTTGAAGGTAAGGTTTTAGGCTGAGCTATTCAAGAGAAGTCTGGAGTTGAGGGATGACAGACACCCTGTCTCTTTGTTAGTGCTGATGGCAAATCGAAGCCAAAACCAATAGAGTGACAATTTGTCATCCGTGGGACCTTTTCTATCTAAGTTAATGGAAGAAATAAAGTAAAAAAAAAAAAAAAAAAAAAAACATGATGTGAGTAGATCTTGAGGAGAAAAGCAGTGTGATTTAAGAACAGATCAAGGGTAAGGGGAGGAAACTGTTAGCATGCCTGTCTTTGGATGCCTGGTCAGAACCAACAGTCCTTTGTATGATATTTCTGGAAGAGCCATAAGCGGGCTTATCAGAACATCAAGTCCTGGCATCATGACAAGGCCTTATCATATGTATCTAAGAGGTACAGGATCTTCCCTAAATCACCAAGCTACTCTGGAATTCAGGTGACATTGAAATGCTCAAAAGTAAATTTTCATGTCATCTAGAAGATAGTTTGAAAGTAGTTCACTCAACAGGCAATCCTTACCTAATGTAGCAAAAAAATCTAAATTCTGTTGCTTAACTGTGAGTAATTCACAGACTTGTTTCTCTTATATATTCATTCATTGCTTTCACATGCTAATAGCTATTCGCCCACTGCTCCCTCTGAATTACATGTTAACAAGGTTATGCTCCTTTTTCTAATTTATTGAACTAGCATGGAATATATTTATATAAAAATTAGCTGCTTAAATACTTCCTTGATGAAAAACATAGCTGGTGTAATTTTATTATGAATTTTAATCAGGGGAAAAGATGACCTTTGAAAATTTTCTCCTACCTCATTATCTATTTGTGTGTGCTTCTCTCTTTATATGATTAGAAAATCTTTATGACTTAATGCAATTTTATATGAAAAATAGGTGACTAGACAATAACAGTTTGTTTTGAAAGAAAAACCTCAAGGAAACCATTGATAAGTTATTATGCCTAACAGAAGACACATTTTCTCTGAAAATACTAATGCTTCCAGGGCAGTGCCTCTATGCCACACACACACACACACACACACACACACACACACACACATGTACATTCATTTATTTTTGGTTTAGAAAAATGTCCTCTGATGCTGATCCAAAAATTCCTCATTTTTAGTTTCTTTTGATGCAAGGTTAGAAGCCTTTTTAGGGAATCACTGTAATTGTTGCCAGTCTAATAATATCTTTGCATACCTCGCTCCACATACCAACTCGTGAAGATGTTCCTCTGATAAGAGGAACCGAGTAGTCATCTATCCCATGTTCTTAATTTATAAAAAGCCTATATGGCTAGGAGAAAGCATTAAAATGCTGTGGTCCTTAACTTTAATCTATAAAATGACTTGCCTCTGAATGTTGCCAAATGTTTATCTTTCAAGCTCCAGTCTGACTTGTTGGATCAGAACATTCAGGCTGAGACTTGAAACATGTTTTTAACATCATGCTTGGTTAGATTATTTCATACATTGAAAATTCATGCTGTTTGTTCCAGGACCATGCTAAGAATACAGACAATGTTTGCCAAATTACTAGTGTAGTTATTGACAGCTATGTCAGTGGAAACCAATATTTGTTTTTTCTATGAAGGAGTTGAAGAAGGAGCGATCCCTGTTCTGTCCATCATAGGTCATGAGACACACCACTTTAATAAGAGACAAGTTAACAAGAGAAAGTGGTAACAAAATTTATTAATAATTTTAACCCTTTATCGCTTGCTTTGGGGGAACAAGGGGTCTTGTTTCTATGGCCCATTTGGCACAATAAAAAGTGCAGTTGGAGACTGGAAAAAAAGAGAAGGGAGAGAGACTGTTTTTTTTTTTTTTTTTTTTTCTAGGTAGGCTCTCACTCTGGTCCAGGCTTACCTGGAATTAACTATGTAGTCTCAGGGTGGCCTTGAACTCTCAGTGATCCTCCTACCTCTGCCTCCCAAGTGCTGGGATTAAAGGCGTGCGCCACCACGCCCAGCCGAGAGAGAGAGAGAGAGAGAGAGAGAGAGAGAGAGAGAGACAGTTTTTGAGGTGTATATTTTGGAGTACCACTTTCTGAGCTCAGTCACTTTCACCATTTTTTGTATATGTGTTTGAGTGTGGTCTATGTATGATTGCAAGTTCATGTGTGTGCAAATGTAAGTGGCCAGAGATCAATTTTGGATATCTTTATCTCTGTCCCCCATATTTTTTTGAGACATGGCTCTCAGTGAACCTGGAATTCACCAATTAGCTAGATTAGCTAGCCAGTGAGCCCCAGGGATCCTCATTTCTCAGCCTCAGCAGCACTAGAATCAAAGGATTGTACCACTGCCATCCCCCATGCCCAGTCTTTCCATGAGTGCTGGACATCTGACCTCAGGTCTTCATGCTTCTGTAACCAGCACTTTACTAACTGCCATCTCTCCAGGCCCCTAACCTCTTTAACAAGTAAATGTGCTGGATGCTATGGCTTTGACTTTTCACACTTAGTATTGCCAGAGCCAAAACATGATGGACAGAAAACAGGAAACATAAAAAGAAATATTAAAATGAATAAAATATTTATTTGGGATTATGTTTGAGAAATGCAGATAACTGCAGAAGTTATCTAGTCACAAACATTTTCAAAGTGTACCACTTCATCACACAATGATTCCCCACAATCCCTAAACGTCACCTTTCCTTGCTTTACTATTTTCCTTTTCATATTTCCTTTCTTTCTTATTATTTTTATTACTTTTTATTTTTGTTTTTATTTTTAGAGAGAGACACAGAGAGAGAGACAGACAGAGAGAGAGGGAGAGGGAGACAGATAGAGAATGGGCACGCCTGCAGTCTCTCAGCTGCTGTGAATGAAATCCAGATGTGTGCCCCCCCCTTGTGGTCAAGTGCAGCATTGTGCCCTTGTGTCACTTTGCATCTGGCTAAACGTGGGACCTGGAGATTGGAACCGGGTTCTTAAGTTAAGGAGGCAGGCGCCTTAACCGCTAAGCCATCTCTCCAGCCCTCTTTCTTATTTTTTAAAATATTTTTTATTTATTTATTTACTTGAGAGAGAAAAAGAGGGATGGAGAGAGAGAGAGAGACCAGGGCCTCCAGACACTGCAAACGAACTCCAGATGCATGCACCCCCTTGTGCATCTGGCTTATGTGGGTCCTGGAGAGTCAAACTGGGATCCTTTGGCTTCACAGGCAAATACCTAAACTGCTAAACCAAATCTCCAGCCCCTCTTTCTTATTTTTTAATTCTTGAAGGGTATATGATTTAGTAAAATGTCATTTTGTTTGAGGCTCACAGAAGAAAAGTAGCATTAGACCTTAGGCTCCAAAGAAGCTGAGAGCATTTAGTTAAATGGTTGTGGGCAACGTAAAAATTTGATTTGCAGAGTGCTGAAGTCACTACTTTTGACAGAAAGTGCAAAGTCTAGAGCAATGTTTATGTTATTAATTTATTAGAGAGTATAGTCCCAGGGAAGCAGGTCATGGCAGAAAAGCAGAGAAGGCAGGAATATGTTACTTAGCTAACAACCACTTGACACCAAGTTGAACTGATTTCTTGATTTGCAGGAACATCATATTCCCAGAGGACATGAAAATCAGTGTATCCCAAGTCAGCTGTTCAGGGGTAGGGAAGAGATGAGTTTCTCCACTGGGTTTTATCTCCCATTGCTCATAGTTTTGCCCTGTAGATGCTACATATCTTGCCTTTCATCAGCAGCAGAGGCTACTGTGGACAGAAACCCAGAGTTGGGGTACAAACTGTGGAATAGCAGCTTTGTGCCACTATGTGATGGGGAGCCATTTGAACCTGGCAGAGTTCATGCAGGACTTGTTGCCTTAGCACTACCTAGGGTAAAAATAGTGGACACAGGCCTTAGAATACACGGGGATGATAGAAGGCAGAAGGGTTGATCCAATGATGCTCCCTCCGGCTATGGCAGAACCAGAACCAAGGCATACTGAAAACAGGTATGTTCAAAAATATCTGATCATAATTTATTACCGTGACAACTAAAGAGAAAACATATGACTTTCTACTGTTTTTTATTTTCCCAAGAAACCTAGATTTTATGATCTTAAAGAAGCAAACATGAATTTCTGGTATAATCATGGATCAGATTATCTCAAAAGTTCTACTCATACAAAAATGTCAGCAAATATATCTTTAAATAAATAACCAACAAGTGAGAAAATAAGCACAATGAACTATTAATGATTTTGGTAATATATTTAAAATTGTTTTAAGATATACACTAATAAAACAATGCATATAAAGCTAATCAAAGAAGAAATGAGTGATGTAATGTTATAAACATTGAAAGCCTTTACTCAATAGTTTAATGCAAATCAATAAAAAAATCACTAACAACCAGGCATGATGGTGCATGCCTTTAATCTCAGCACTTTAGAGGCCTAGGTAGGAAGATCTCTGTGAGTCCAAGGCTACCCTGAAACTCCTTAGTGAATTCCAGGTCAGCCTGGGCTAAAGAAAGAAACCCTACCTTGAAAAAAAACTAAAAAAAAAAAAAAAAAAAAAATTGAACAATCAGATTATTTCCAAAAATTACTTTAACAGTCACTCTAATTTTCCTGGTTTATATTATGAGGATAATCGAATTATAATATGAAAATAAGATAAAGGAGTCATAGACAAAATTATCAAAGATATTATGAAAATGGATGCAAAATTCTAAAAATATGACAAATAAAAGTCTCACAAAGTACCCACATATATTCATTGTGATCAAGTCAGGTAAATCCAATAAATTGAGGCAGATTTTGCAACACATCTTTTAAAGTTATCCTTTTCACAGATATGGTTAGCAAAATATAAACACACACACGCACACACATATACATATATATATATGTTTAAAAACAGATTAGACCATCCATTCTCATTTTATATAAGAAATACCTCAAATCAGAACCCTTTGACCCTTAAAGTAAAATTATTATTCCCAATCTGAATTCAATAAGATGACAAAAGCATGGTGAAATCTAGGAGCTAGTGTGGCACAGTTCTGTTTATCATATCTAAATTTTAGAGTTAGGTTTCTTTATGTATGGATATAACTTTATATGGATTGTATTAAGAAGAAAACCCCAGGAAGCTTCATGATGCTTAAAGGCAAACTTCAGACAGCTCTACAAGTCTTCCCAACCCAACATGTGTGTGAGGCTGGGGATCTGAGTGAAATGATGTGAGTTCTCTGTTCCTTAATCTGCATATCTGAAGTAGTCAATTTATCCTTATTAACAGTCAGTGAAATAATATATGTGTTTAGGACCATGACTAGCCATAAGTGTTTAATAAATTGCATCATTTTTGTATTGATATAGTGTGTGGTTGACTTCAAAGATAAATATGCCAAATGATTCCTGCCAAATTCTTATTCTCTAAATATTTTCACTATTTCCCAAAGAACAAAAGAAAATATTACTTTGGGCGATTGTATCATCTATGATAAACTAGGTTATATTGTAACAAAACAACTCTCGGCTTTCTTGAAAACCACATCAATCCTACACTGTGTGTTGCATGTCAATAATGGGGCGTACTGAGAAGTTCTGCTTCCCATCATCCTCTGGGATTCATTTTTTTTTCTTTTTCTTGTTTCTAACTTTTATTAGCAACTTCCATAAATATAGACAATATACCATGATCATACTCCTTCCCACCATGACCATTACCCCTCTCAAATCCCCTCTCCAATGAATCCCTTTTCTTCCTAACTAGTCTCTTCTGTTTTGATGTCATCATTTTGCCTCTTATTATGCTGGTCTTGTGCAGGTAGTGACATTCACTGGAAGGGTCTGAATATCAAGGCCATTTTGTGCCTGGAAGATAATTTTTTATCTGTGTCTTCTCCTTTCTTTGGCACTTAACACTCCATTCTTGCCATCACCTCTTCTGCAGTTGCCTCTGAGACTTGGAGGGTGTGCTGAATACTCCATTGTCTGTGATTCAATTTCATTTTAAAAACATTGAGAAAGTTTTTGGTCACAGAAGTGAAAGGAACAAACAGCAGCAGCCTAGAGAATCAAACACTGCCAACTGCTTCAGTTTGGAAAGGACATTGTCACTTTTATTCACAGTCCCTGCACCAAAGAAACTCACATAGTCATGGTCAACCACCATCTCCTTGGGATGAGTAATCCTTCTATTTATATATTCCACACATTTAAATTTGCCATTCCCTAAAGTTTGTACTCCTAAAATCAATACTGATGTGAGTCATTCGTTCTGAGAAACAGTATGACTTTAAGTTGTCCAACTTTGAGTTGTGTATCTACTAATCTAGAGGGGATTTAAAGCCTATGAAAAGATGGGCATAGGGTACATGTAAACCCTATGCCATTTTATAAACAGACTTGATTATTTGAAGATTTTTATATTCATGGGGTACCTGGACCTTTCCTCATTGAAGACTGACACATAAGCAATACAAAAACACATAAATATGGTATGATCAATACAACCTTGATCAACATCACCTTGTTTTGTGCATGTTTCTGTTGAAAAGCAATTTATTGACAAATATGCTATGACCCCTGGTCCAAAGGAGTTGTCTTACCCCCAAGAGCAAGGGTTTGGCATTCCCTGATGCAGTGTTTCTAAGTGACTTTATAGACCATCAGTGCTATTAGTAATGAGAATTGACTGTGATATGGTCCTCTAGGACTTGGGAGTTTAAATAGATTTCTTAAAGCAAAACAGACTTTGCTTGCATTTGTTCAACATCTGAAGATCAATGGAAATTTCTTGGCCCTTTGGAAAAGGAGAAAAGAACAATAGTCTGAAAGTCTTCATTCTCTGTTCCTTTTAAAATGTAAATATAAGTCTTAGTTAAACTAGGCCTCTTTAAATTCTTGAAACTTAATTTTATAAACAATGTCAACATAATCTTCAAACATCTCTCATCCCCATGCCATTTGTGTTAAATGAGGCAAAAACATGGAGTTTCACATTTTAGGTGGTTTTAAGGAGATATATTGAGAATTGCAACTATTATGTTTCTCCTAAAAATGGAAGTGTAGAATTTATAGCTTAAGAGAATACATTAATCATTTAAGTACACTTCTCATTTTTAGAGGATAGCATACCCATACCCAGCCAATTTACTTGATAACACTGCTCCTGGATGGTAGAATCCATTCAAAACCTCCACTTCAGAGAACCCTGGATGTTCTCTGCCAATATCAGCCACCCATACACAGAAATGTTTCTGACTATGACTTCAGTTATAGGTGCAATATTTAAAATTTGCCTAATATGCAAATTCCTATTCATTAAACTTTTTTCCTTGGCATCTTGACTAGATATGGGTTTTAGGAAAATATTATTTAATAAACACAAATAATTGAATACTATAAAATTGGTTACCTAAGCAATAAAGTTGAACATCTTGATAAAATATAAAATGTGATCACACATAAATACAGTCACATAGTAGGTATATTTTCCCCCTTGTTTAGAGTTAAGCACCATAAGTCATGATATGGTTTATCTATAAGTTGAGTAATGATGTACTTGTGATCTGAAAGTGTTACCATGTGTAATGCTATACTAAAACCCTATTGTGTACAAAATTTTGCTTTCTAGAAGTCAGATACCAAGGAGAAAAAGTTGTATTGGTTTTTATGATGTATATTTCTTTTCTATTGCAAAAGTAAATGCATATTTTCCTATTCCAAGGAGAAAGATAATTTCTTGCTATTTCCCCAAAATATTATAAATAAGGGAAGGAAGTGACTTTTAGGTTAGGGTTCTTATACTGTTAATGTATTTCTGGGAAATTAATTTTTCATGCTTATGTAAGTAATTATAACCTTTCCTGGGTTTAAATTTGATGACTATCTACCATAGCTTCCTCAGTAAAAACAGTAGGCAGTGCAGTTCACCTTATTTATCAACAGGCTTATAAAATCTTCACTTTATCTTCATTCATTCATTACTCACAAAGTATCATTTTCTTTCCTTTCATAATAAATAGGGCATCCCCACAGTCTTTCTCCTTTTCTAATTAGTTTCTAATCAAAAGAATATTGGTAATAGTAATATGATATAACTGCTATGTAGAATTCCATTGTGTAGATATACCTTATATTAGTTATCCATTCATCTAATGATAGACATGTGGGTTGATTCCAGCTCTTAGCTATTGTGACCTGAGCAGCTATAAACATGGTTGAGCAAATATCTCTGAACTGAAGGTTGGAGCTTTTAGGGTAAATCCCGATCCCGAAGAGGGAATAACTGGATCTGTTGGTACCTCTATAGTCATCCTTTTTAGGAGTCTCTGTATTGTTTTCCATAGTGGTTGTACCCGATTACATTCCCACCAACAGTAAATGAGGGTTCCCATTTCTCCACAACCTTGCCAGCTTTTGTTGTCATTAGATTTTTTAATGTTTTCTATCCTTACTGGAGTAATGTAGAATCTCATAGTTGTTTTAATTTGCATTTCCCTGATGATTAGGGATGTTGAACATTTTCTTAAGTGTGTGTCTGCCATTTGTATTTCTTCCTCTGAAAACTCCCTGTGCAGTTCTTTGCCCAATTTTGTGAGTGGGTTGTTTTTATTTTTCAAGTTAGGAGGCACAGATGAGTGACACCATGTGACGCTTAGCTTTCTGTGATTGGGTGATTGTCAAGTAGGTTTTGCTTTATGAATTGTGGTGCACCTGTGTTTGGTGCATAAAGATCGATGATCGTGATATCCTCTTATTGGATTGTTCCCTTGATAAGTAAGAAGTGGCCTTCTTTGTCTTTTTTGATTACTTTTGGTTTGAAGTCTATTTTATCCAATATAAGTATAGCTATGCCTGTTTGTTTCTTATTTGTGTTTGCTTGTAATATCATTTTTGAGCCTTTTACCCTGAGGAGGCATCTGTCTTTAGTGGTGAGGTGGGTTTTTTGAAGACAGCAGATTGAGGGATCTGGTTTTCTGATCCACCCTGTTAGCTTATGTCTCTTGATGGGTGAATTAAGGCCATTAATATTCAGGGAAATAACTGTGAGGTTTGATTTAATACCTGCCATATTGTGGTGGATTATGATGTTTGGTGTTTTCTTGGTCTTTGTGGTGTTTTTTGTTTGTTTGTTTTGCCTTATCAAAGTTTGGTTATTGTGGTCTGCTTCTTGGAGGCACTTGTGATTCATTATTTGATTCTTCTGTGTGGAGAATTCCCTGAAGTACTCTCTGTAGGTCTGGCTTTGTGTTCATATAGTTGTAATTCTGAGTTTTATCATGGAAAGTTTTTCTTTCACCATCTATTATGAGGGATACTTTTGCTGTGTATAGTTGTAGGGGTTAGAAGCCATCGGTTCTTAGAGTTTGTAGTGTTCCATTCCAGGCCCCTTCTGGCTTTTAGGGTTTCTGTTGAGAAGTCTGAAGTAGTTCTGATGGGGTTTCCTTTATATGTAATGTGTTGTTTCTCCTTAGCTGCTTTTATGATTTTCTCTTTGTGATTGATGTTTAGAGTCTTAACGATAATGTGTCTTGGAGAATTTCTCCTTTGGTCCAGTCTATTTGGAGTTCTGCTAGCTTCTCATAACTTGATGGGATTTTCATTTTGAGAGAGTGGGAAAGTTTTCTTCAATTATTTTGTTGAATAAGGTTTCCATTACTTTGGTCTATGTTTCTTCCCTCTCTGGTATACCCATGATCCTAATGTTTGGATGCTTAAGGGTATCCCACATTTTCCTCATGTTCTGTTCACAGAAATTTTTGAACTTGTTGAAATCTTTGGACTAATAAACTGTTTCTTCTGTTTTGTCTTCCAGTTCTGAGTTTCTATCCTTCACTTGGCTGACTCTATTCTTTAGTGTTTCTATAGAGTTTTGGGCTTGTTCAATTTGGTTCATACTTTCTACTGACTTTTTATGTATAGTTTCCATCCCTCTGTTGCATTCCCTTTTCACATCATTTTCTGATTTTCTTAATCCTTCTTAGAGTTCATCCTTGCATTTTTTTTTTTCTTTTGATGTCTTCATTGAACTTAGTCAGCTGGTTATTGAGGACCTCTTTTTTCGCTCTCCTTCAGATCATTTAACTATCTTTGGAACCCTTCCTGGTTCTTTTCTATTAGGTCTAATCTAGCAAGAATAACATTCATTCAATTATTGGCTCTTTGTTGAGTTTCTGAAAGTTGTGCTATTTGCTTGGCCAGGGTTGCATAGCTTGTCTCTTCATTTTGGGATTCTTATCCTATTGTCTCTTCTATGATTTGATTACAGACATTCATTGTGGGACTGGACAGTCTAGCTGGATTTACTTGCATCTAGTTTTTCATACTATTCCTTTTTTGCTGTGGTCTATGGTGTAGGATACTAGCCTGCTGGCCTGCGGTGGGGTTGGGGGCAGTGGTGAGTGTGAGGACGATGGCCCCTGGAGTTCAGAAAGGCTGGGCGAGGGACAATGGCCTGCTGGCCTGGGTCCCTGATCAGAGGTGGGAGGGAGTGGTGACCACAATTGCCCTAGCTGGGCTCAGGAAGGCTGGGGCAGGAACTCTGGCCTATTGCCCTGGGTCCTTGATCTGCCATTGGAGGGGGAGTGGTGGTACCTGACTGGCGATGGGGCTCAGGAAGGTTAGGCAGGCACCTGACCAGTGATAGGGCTCTGGCAAGCTAGTGAGGGACCTGACCTGCGATGGTGCACAGGGCTCTGGCCAGCAAGGGTGGCATCTGTCCCGTGATGGGGCTCAGGAAGACTAGGGAGGCCCCTGACCAGCAATGGGGCTCTGGCTGGCAAAGGCCACACCTGACTGGAAATGGGGCTCAGGCAGGCTAGGGAGAGACCTGACCTGTGATGGTGCATGGGACTCTGGTGGGCAAGGGCAGCACCTGACTGGCAATAGGGCTCGTTAAGGCAAGGGGGGCACTTGACTGGTGATGGGGCTCTGGCCAGCAAGGGTGGCATCTGACCAGTGATGGGGCTCAGGCAGGCCTGGCAGGACCTGGCCAGTGATGGCTCTTGGGGCTCTGGCTGGCAAATTAACCTTTATTTTTGGGTCTATCTGGAAGATTTCTTTAATAAAAGAAAAATAATTAGATTCCCATGTTCATGGACTGGTAGAATTAGTGTTATTGTGAAACAATCATATTACCAAAAGCCATCTACATAAAAGTAAATCCAGGAATATTTAGGAAGAGGATGTACTTAGGGGACAAAAGAGGGTAATGACAGGTATGAATATGATAATATATTCATATTAACATTCATGTATGAACATATCACAAAGAAACACATTATATAATATACCTAATATAAATAATATTATATATACTTTATATAATTCATAATGTCATAATATAATATAATATAATACAATATAATAAATGTAAGAAAAATATAATGCAATGGAGTAAGGAATGCTTATCTACTCTATTTTCCAGAAGTCACAAGCTCTCTCATAGATCTCTATATAGAGTTAAAATTGATAGACTACATACTAAGTGGTAGTAGGTTATGGGTTTGGATTTGCCATATATTGGAATCAGGTTTAAATTCATGTTTTGTCACTTTGACATTCCTCTTTGAGCTTCAAACTCTTCCTGGCTAAAATGAGTATAACAAAACCTTTAATCACATTATTGTGAAGGCTAAATATTATATATAAAACTAAGTATTATATATATTGAGTAAATCGTGTGATACATTGAGGCCACTCCACTAGAAGCCATAATTTCTGTTATTTGCTTGATCTATAACACTTCATCACTGGAACCAAATCTGATATTCAATAGTAGAGTAATTCATTATCTCCTAGAAGGGGGTCTGGATATATGCATTTTGACTCTGGAGATTTCACACACACAAATGACTGAGGCTGAAAACACTAACCTTGGATTCCATGACTTGATGCCTTCTCTGAAAAAGTGGGACATGCCCTACTATGGTTATACAGGTGGTGAAACCTTAGGTACACTCCAGCAGTTGAAGGAACTGCAGTCATAAAGGCAGCTGGAGAATCCAGGTTCCCCCTGTACATAATGAGCTTCTCACACCCTGAATCTTATCTTTCTGAGGATGTCACATGTCCTGTGTTCACATGTTACATCTATTGTTACACCAGGATCACATGTTACAAGCATGCTCATTTCCTCTGGGGTCCCAGACTAGTACAGTATTCCTACTTTGTCCCCAAATAAGCATTTGGGATTCAGGGGGTTAACCTTTTAAGCCACTTCAACCAGAGAAACTGAATGTAAAATTTCTGAAAAAGGGCTTTTAGAATTTAATGTCTTCCCTCTATCAAAGACATTAAGTGTTACATAATTCATGCCTATGAGTGATGGTTTGTGTCCTCATTTACAAACTGCCAACATAACCTCCCATCTTCTAAAGCATTCGTCTCCTTTACCAGACAGAAATAAATTCAGGTAGCTTCAGTGGCAGTAGGAATGGAAAGTGGGGGTGGATTCATTACCTATTAGAGGGCACATTTGACAGGGATTGACTGGGAGGGAGAATGAATTTTGAGCTAACACTTAAATTTTAAGAAGATGCACCTAGATGGATGATAATACAAGTCACTAAAATTAAAATCAGGCACACGGCACCCAAGCAGGTTCTGTGCCATATTACTCAAATTTAGATTCAGAAATGTTACAATGAAGCACTGAACTCAAGAGCTAGAAAATTGGAATTTTGAGCATCAGAAAGATTTCACAGTAACCAACAGGTTGTGTATCCTTAACTGTTTAGAAAAATTTCCTACAGGATTTGCTACCTTCTGTCCATTATGTGATTCTTTTGTGATAAATCTGAAAGGTTGTCATAAATTTATCCCGATGTAAAATATAATTAATCCTGGATATTTACTAGAAAATATCAGTTATTTAATCTGAAGCCAAGTCAGGAATCAATTTTCCTTGACTGTTTCTAACTACAGCAGAAACCAACAGGAATATCAAGAGCAAAATAAATTCCATACAATCTTACTTGAACGTTGGGTTTTGTGACTACAAGATGTGATTATTTAGAATATATCCACATCTCCTCTACTCTTCTGGGATACCTTCTCGTCTCACTGGTGCATGTACAAAAGAAAGCATCTTGTGTTGCCTGTCTGCTACTCTGCCTATTTGGGAATGGTCGTTTCAAAGGTAAAGGGTGCTCATATACTTTAAACACTCCGGAAAATATTCCACTCTTGTCCTTTTGCACACATAATCAAATCTGTATTTTTTTTTTTCTTTTTTGCCAGTTGGTTAGCTATTCAATTCTACCTTAAAGGGCAAAACATAGTATTCAATATAGGAAAGCCTCACCAATTTACTGTGGATATAATATATTTGCAAATAGTTTCTTATTAAGTAAAACTGAAGAATTCTGGATCTCTTTAGTGACTGTTATTTAAGCTAAACAATAAAAACACTTTCATTCTCACTCTACTGTAGAGGCAAAATAAAGCATGTAATTAAGAAAGTAACACATAAAAAAGAAAGAAAGTAACACATGATGGGAATCTAGAAATATAACGAGTATTTGTCAGAATTTGGTAGAAAATATATTTTCTAAAGTGTATGTAAATAAAAATGTATTCCCCTGAATCTCTGTTCTTTACACTGTTATACAGTTTAACTCTTTTATCCCTCATGATAAAACACTTTGAAGGTCAGAGTAGATAAGGATCTATTTATTAGATGCACTTACAAAGTTGCTATGGTGCCTCCTTCTGTCCTTAACAAATGCTAATGGTATTGACATTCAGTTGATATGACTTTCCTTTTCTTAGTGTTATCTTCTACCTCAGGCAATTTGCTGTGTCATCCCATTATATTCACGGCTTGAAAGAGGAACCTAGTTCTAAAGCTTGAAGTGGTTTATTGATCTTCAGAGATGAGGTAATCACTGCTCAACATATTTCACCCCTTTAAAGAACAAAGAGCTCAGCTATGCTTTTCACATGAAATCATCTGACATGAAAGTTTTAATAGTCCACCTTTTGATTAGCACTCTTACTGCAATTTATTCAGATCCAAGTCCTTTCCTTAAAATTTATTTTGAATCCTTCTCAACATACATTAAAAGGCAGTGCAATGCTTCCATTTGTATAACTTTGGAAAGATTGCTGATTGTCTCAATGATGTTATATAAATCAGATTCACTGCTATCATTGTGTCTCCTGCCATGTGACCAATATAAGAAGTGAAGCATTTTTACATATTAAATATCTTCTTAAAGATTATGCCCTAACAATGTGAGGAAAAGCATTTTTGACAATGTGATGTCACGTACTTCAAGATTTGATAGACACTGACCAAACAATGAAAGAATCATACATATTCTAAATCACCCGGCGTGAACCAAATTATATTTTTGCTTCAGGATCATGACTATGAATATTTATAGTAGAGACCAGTAGCTTGGATGTAATATTGCATCTTTTTAAAACTCTATAGAGAGAAGATCATCAGGAAAGATATGATTAATTTTTCTGCCTGTGATTTCAGCATTTGACAGTGGACATGCTTTTCCATAAATAGTCCTTGGGGGGCAGATAATTTGGGGTTGTAGAAATTAATAAGAATAGTTTTCTGAGCACACAGTACTTTCCAGGAATCATCATAGGAAATTCATAAATATTATCCATTTTTTTACATTATCCAGTTTTATACAAATAATTACCCTCACTCTTTGGGAATAACTTTTAAGAAAATATGTAACTTGTTCACTCCTGACATAGTAAATAGCAGGCATCTTTATTAACCCCACTGTATTGATAAAGAAATTGACAGAGCTTGTTATGCCCAGTTCATGGCACCCCAGTGACCACCAAGGAAGACCAAACACGTATGCAAACACAAAGAGCTTTTACTGGGGCTTAAGCTCGGTCTCTTGCCTTCACCAATGCAGTGAATTCTAGCAAGAGCCCAGAAGATCAGAATGGCAGGCTTTTTATTGAGGTTTGAGCAAGGGAGAGAGGACTATCACCCACACAACCACATTATTGGCTAATTTGAACATTAACTGTACTTGGGGGTTCTTGATTGGTCTTAGGATTTTGGCGGGCTAGGTCTAGGGGAATTTCAAACTTAATTGGCTAAGCAAGCGGCAGTTACATTTGAACAGGTTGGCAAGCGTGGTTACATTCATTTGATTGGTTGACATTTACAAAACTCTGAGACGGTGGATCTTATTGGGCTATCCAGCCCAGGACCGCAAGAATGTTGACTCATGCTCACACAGCAAGTTTATGGTTTTTCCCTGTACTGCTTGTTCTTCCCTTGATTCCTGGAACTCACCCTTGTGGCCTACAGAGTGACTGAGGCCTGTCATGGTGCTACTCTGGCCTGGGTCTTTCAAGCTGAAATTTGGTTTTGGAGAGTTTTACTGCATTCTAAACTATGTAAGAATCATTATTTACAGATTTGCATTCTTTTTTGTTATTTTGTGTGCATGCAATCATATGTGCTAGTGTATGGGTTCATCTAAGTGCTCTTAGGGCATGCTGGGATGTATGTGTGAAGGTCAGAGGAAAAACCAAGGTTCTGAGGCAGTAAGGGTGACTGGGCCCCAGAAATAAACAACAGAAATGTTCATGGCTGTTTAGTCTCTTTACTAGAGTCAGAAAACTATCCCTCCTCTCCTTATCTTTTGACTAATGGGGTTAACTAGCCCTGTTTTCCATAAACAACTGGAACCTCTCATGGGAAGGGATTTTCCTTTCCTAGAATTTAAATCTGATCCTAGCATTGTGGTTGGTTAAGCTTAGCCCTAAAACTTGGCTTCCTGGCTGGCCTCTTACCGAGCCAGCACCTACCTCAGACCAATTGGCCTGGCTCACCTGAGCCTGAAGGTAAGGCCCACTAAAATAAGGTTCTAAGTAGCCACTTATCAGGAGGGAAGTCCTCTATTTTTGCTGGTTGTTCATCTCTTCAGGGCTTCCAGGTCTGATAAGCTTCCTCTCATCTCAGCCCAGCTGGGACTGGACAAGAGGAGACCCCCTACTCTCACATGGGCTTTTTCCTGCCTGGCATATAGCAGGAGCTCTCTGTACTTTCTCCTCTTTCCTTCTCTTAATCTAATAACATCCTTCTAAACCTTACCCTCTCATCTGTGGATTTTAATTCTTAAGAATCTGGGGCATCCTAAAGTTTTTGGTCCATTGTTGTATTGTTGTATTGACAAGGAACCCCCAAAATTCCTATTTCAGTTCCATTTTGTTTGAGGCAAAAATTTTTTTGACCTTGCTCTGCTGTTGTTCTTTGCTGTGCTGGCCTTGAGCTGTCAATTCAGCTGTCTTTCATTCTCACCTTCTTGCTAGAGTGCTGGGATTATAAAAGGCTGCACAGCTCCTTTTTTTTTTTAATATATGGTGATCAGAGAATGAACTTTGGTACTCAGACATGAACAGCATTCACTTTGCCTACTGAGCCTTTTCCCCTGCCATAGCTTTACATTCTTTAGAGGGGCTGATATTGGCTTGACTAGCCCCTTTTGTGGTAAATTTGGAAATAATATTTATAAAATCATTACTGCTGGATGATACTGAGCCTTCATTTTTACAGATGAGAGAATTGATGCACAGAGCGATAAAGACTAAATCTCCAAAATAAGGTCAGTTTTGGTGTGACAATTAGCTATACTGTTGGGATTCAGGCATATGGTACCAAAAATAGTGGGAAAAAAAGGCTACAGCACATAGCAATTGGTGGGAGATTTCTTTATCGACATTTAGGGATGGACTTAAATTGGAAAGACCACAGAGTCCTGAAATCCATCTTCAAAGAAAATGTCAAGGTATAAAATCTTTATACCATATACATGAATTTCTATTAACCTGTTTTAATTGTAAATTAATTCATTCACAGTGACCATAGTTTGTTGTACTTCTGAATGTGAAAGATCTTGGCCTCTCTTCCTGAGTCCAAGAACCAGTTAGGTCTCTTCTCACACACTTGAGTCTCATAGTAAGACTCACTCTAATTGGCTGTCTGGTCCATATAAAAGGGCCTACCCACATGGGTCAGTCTCCCTTTTCTCTGTGATCTTGTCTTTCTAGACACACATGGAAGTCTGTCTCTCCTCTTCTCAGCCAGGCTGAAAAGGGGAGAGCACTTCTCTTAGCCAGGGTATTTTTCTGCTTATATTCTGTGTCATGCTTTGGATTTATTTCTCACTTTGATTATGATTTTTTCTTGGATTTCTGAGTCCTTCACTATATCTTTTAATTTTTTTTTTTTTTTGCATTTTATTCATTATTCACTGGAGACAGAGACACACACACACACACAGAGAGAGGGAGAGAGAGCAGGGAGAGAGAGAGGAAGAGGCCATCAGAGAGAACTAGTATAGGCAAACCAGGGCTTCCTGCCACCATAAACCAACTCCAGACTCATGTGCCACTTAGTGCATTTGGCTTATGTGGGTACTGGGTAATCAAACCTTGGTCATTAGGCTTTGGAGGCAAGCACCTTAACCTGTGGGATGTCTCCCTGGCCCCATTCACTATTTCTTTTCTTTTTTTTAAATTTTCTAAATTTATTTCTTTTTTTTTATTAACAAGTTCCATAATGTAGACAATAAACCATGGTAATTCCCTCCCTCCCCTCACTTTCCCCTTTGAAACTCCACTCTCCATCATACAACTTCACCTTCTCAGTTTCTCTTTTATTTTGATGTCATCATCTTTCCTCCTATTATGATGATCTTATGCAGGAAGTGTCAGGCACTGTGAGGTCATAGATACCCAGGCCATTTTGTTTCTGGAGAAGCACGTTATAAGGAGTCCTATCCTTCCTTTGGCTCTCACATTCACCTTTCACAATTTCTTAATCCTCTCTGGTATCTTATTTGAAGGGGATATTTTGGATCTTAGGCTTTGCTTTGTATGTGTGGATGTGTGTGCCTCTGGGATGGAGATCGTCTCACTCTCCCCTCTCCCTTTTCAGCCCAGCAAAGAGGAGAATTCTCAATCTTGAATCTTTCAGCTAGCCTCCTCCCTGGATTTTAATTCCTCCTATAATAAACATCAAAACTCATGATTTATCCCCAAAACAAACTTAATAATTCATAATTTAAGCTTCTTAGAGTTTTTCTATAAATTCTTTGTTAAAATAGGATAAGATAATAAAGTCAGGACTCAGAAGCTTGGGAAAACCCCTCCTACAGATCAAATTCCTGCATCACTTATACACCAGTTCTATTACTAGTAACACTGTTCACATGCCCAATACTATCTAGTTTATATTGAAGTATTCAAGGACTTCTGAGCAACAAGAAAACAGAAGTGCAATTCAGCCTTTACTCTATGGATTATAATCTAATAGGGAACTAGAGAAGTCAGAACTAATGGCAGAAACTGTGTCAATGCTATATGAGGAAAATACAAACCTAAAATTTTCTGTAAGAGTTGACAGGAAGGAATTGTCTAAAATATATTGCAGGCTGATTGTATATTTGGAAGGTCCACTAAATAGCATTCCTGACTGCTCTAATCTTATCTTTCGTTCTAGCCAGACTGAAAAGGAAAATACTAGCAGATGAGGGCTATAATATCATCTTAAAAGATAAAAGCTAACACGGAAATTATATAGAATTATATAGTTCTCTCCATCAAAGATGTCATATTCTGAGCCAGGCATGGTGGCACATGCCTTTAATCCCAGCACTTGGGTGGTAGAGGCAGGAGGATCGCTGTGAGTTCGAGGCCACCCTCAGACTATATAGTGAATTCCAGGTCAGCCTGGATTAGAGCAAGACCCTAACTCAAAAAAAAAAAAATAAAATAAAATAAAACCCTTCATATTCCAAGGAAAGGTCAGGAAGAGGAGGTGCTGTATTTGTGCTTCCTAAACTCACCAAGGTAACAATGCCATTCTTCTCTAATAAAACAAAGAATTTGGGAGCGACCAAGCAATTCTTATCTCCACACAGAGGAAAATTCCCAAGCAACAGTCACGTTCATGTTCATCAGTAGGTATTCTGTGTCAGACAGGAATCAAGGCCCTTTATGTGTCTTAAATTAATCTGCATAATAGTCCTGAGGGATACATATGTTCTAGTCACCCCTGAACTGATAGAGAAAAGGTGAGGCAAAGAGTGATTAAAAGCCTAAGGTCATACAATTACTAAATGGTAAAACTGAGATTTTGAACTCAGGCACTGTAAACTTAATGATCTTCCTGACAATCACATGACACTGACCTCAACAAGCAGGGCAGAGCCCATAAAACAGGCCTGTTTGAGTTGTAAGTAAATGATGAATAAAGTTTTAACAAGAGGAGGTAGTATGGTGAAGGAAGGAAACATTTTTAGGCAGTGAAATACAAGTGAAAAGATCCATGGGGGGGGGGGGGAAGTTTGTGTGTGCATGTATGTATGTGTTAAAACAGGTTCTACAATGAAATGAGAATGAGTGAGAATATTTATTATAGTAACCTTGGCGCCTTTGGAGAATATAGTCTTTTCCAGCATGACATGCACGACACAGGTTTTTTGTTTCATTAATAAGATACAATTCTCAAAAGCCTTTAACTAAGTCTCTAATTACATTCTTGCAATGGTCATCTTGGCCCTCAACATTTGATCCCATATTTATTATTCTGATGGAACTCCCTAAGCCTTCTGAAATATAACATTTTTCCTGCCTGGGACAGTATACTGAAGAAAATGTTAGTGCTTGATTCTGCTCATACTAACAGATGTTAGAAAGTAGCTCAGGCCAGGAGAAAGAGCCTGTAACCAGCTGTTTCATAGCCCATAATTACAACCTTAATATATGAATCATTTCCTTTGGCTGGCACTAGTTGGGGTCTGAGCAGAGCATTCTGTGTCTTACCAGTTCTGGAAATATTTCACTGTTTGCTGGTGCTTTTACGTGGAGGTCTGAGAACTCAGGCACGTAACAAAAATCATCCTGCCTATATATAAATGCAAGTTTAGAGACTTGTGGTGAGCTCATATGAGAAAGAGAGATCATCAAGTCCTTGGTAATGTAATTGGCTTGACTTATTAGGCTGTAGTTTAGAATATAAAAATCAAACTATAAAACATAATCTGCTGTACAGTGTGCTAATTAACCAGCTGGACCAGCTTTTATAGACTTAATTTTACAGATTTCCTTGAGGACCTAATCTAGTTTGATGACTCAGAGCTGTATCTCCCTCCTGCTAGAACTTAATAGTGATGGCTCCTGGTTTCCTTCCTCGGGATGTCAGAGGCCTCATCTTTGTGTCTTCTGTTAGATGATGTACTCTCGCTATAGAAATCCATTTGTAGTTATCAGTATTAGACATTGCCTCATAAAAGTCCAAATTTTTCTATTGCTAACTACATACATGTTTTCTCTGCTGTGATTAATGGTCATATTACAGAATAATGAATCATACTTCAGAACACAATCCCAGGTGAAACAGAGGAGACAGAAACAAAGTAGCAATAAGGGCTTGCTTAAAGATAAGAGTGCGGGCTTGGTGTCTTTAGACAAAGACAAAGGCGAAGTGGGAAATCAATTAACTGCTAGCTATTTCAAAATAAACTACTTTGAGTTGTGAAAAAAGTGGAAGGAATCATAAAAACAGTCCTCTTTCCAGCCTTAAGCAATCTAGCTGTGGAAACAAGGGAACAATACAATGTCTTCAATTCTTTTTATAATAAAGGTAATATATGCTTGATGGAGGAAAGTCATAAATTATAAAAGAAAAATCACTTAGAGATTCACAATTTTGAATATTACAACATATTTTCTACAATGATTTTCTGTTCAAATTTTTCTTTTCTATCTATTTTCAGTCATTTTGGGCATGTAATTGTATATTCTCCCTTCTTGTTCAGCATGATGCCATAAATATTTTAAGTCAAAGGAAATCTTTTAAAAACAAGATCTGTATAACTTTTATTGATCATTCTTTATCAACAGAATTTACAATCAGGGGAAAAAAGAAGTTAAAGGAAATAAAATTAGCTACAACTGCTCTTGATAGTGTGTGTATATGTTCACAATTCTATAAGTGTACTAAATATGTTCACATAATTTATTATTTTACAACCTGATTTTAGTTACTTATTATTATGTACTATTATGAATCTCCCCTTACATTTTATGTACACATATACATATTTTCATATTTTTAAAAAGTGATAGATTTGTATCACTTGACATGAAACCAGCTATAGTAAACACACATTTTAGGAAATCCATAGTATTGCACTTTATGGCCAGTCTATAATTGCTCATAACTATTGAGCAACCTCCCTACCCATGTTTTGATGTTTTTCATATGCTTATTGGATATTTACATATCTACATTTCTTTTGTAAGCGGTTTATATTTCATTTTCACATCTTTATATAGAGGGCAACTTCTTTTTATTAATTTGTACTTTTTATTTTAACCATGTTATAAAAAGACCATTCCTGTTGTACAGAAATTCTGCTTAAAGCTTGAAAACTGAAAATAAGTGGACCAAGAGCCACCATGTTTTAGATGGAGATAATTAGCCATATTCTACACGACCTTCTGGATCTGAGCTTTTCAGGGACACACCACCACTTCCAGTACCTAGAAATGGACTTTTTCTTTGACTGTATGAAGGTAAAAGGAATTTGTACAAAATGGAGAAAATGGGGTAGTAGCAAGTGTTTGACTGCATTCATCGCAGGGGAAAGGTATGAGAAAGCTGGAAAAAGAATGTAGAAGGCTGGCTGGACTAGACCCCAAAGGAAAGGCAAGGTGGAGGGTGGAGGACCTGTTTTTGTTGCATTTAGCTGGGACAAGGTGACCTGGTATGTTTCTGTTTCCCTAAAGCCAAGTGTCAGATGACCATGTTGTGTCATGTGATCTCCCTAGAGTGGCAATTATGCTTTCTAGTTGTTCTTGGGAGGATGGGATCGTTTCCTCTTTTATCAAACCTCTTTCGTCAATGTGAAGCCAGTCAGTTCCAGAACTCAACCAGCCTCTCTGGAGGCTTTATTGTCCAGATCATGTCACTGTCATATCCAATTCAACTGGATGTTTTGTATTCGTGCATTATTGTCTATTTGTCCCACCCTTCCCCCACCTTTCCAAATATAGCACTCAGAATGGTTCTTTCCTTATTTAACTTGGATCATTCTCTTTAAAGCTCATTTCCAGGGCCAGAGGGATAGCTTAGTGGTTAAGACATTTGCCTGCAAAGCCAAAGGACCCACGTTAGCCAGATGCACAAGGCGGTGCACATGTCTGGAGATCATTTGAAGTGGCTGGAGGTACGGGCGTGCCGAATCTCTTTCTCTTTCTCTTTCCCTCTCTTTCTTTCTCTGTCAAATAAATAGATAAATAAAAATAAAATAAACTCATTTCCAATGCTTCAGTATGAAAGTAAGAGCAAAAGCTTCAAAAATGATCCATAATAGACGATACCACCTGCCTCCTTGATTCTTCCATCCTCTCTTTTTCAGCTCCTTCCCTGCTTGTTGCATGAAACATGGAACCCTGCCTGTTTTTTTTTGTGTAGCTCAACAGATACCCATGCACTCTAGGGCCTTTACACTGTGTGCACGCTTCCTGGAACACACATCCCCAATTATGTATGTACTTCCTTCACTTAGGTGACATTTCTTAGGTAAGCTTTGTCAAACACCCATTCCGCAGTCATCCTGGATATAAGTCTCCTTCAGGCATCCTGAAATTCTGGGTGTTTTTGTGTCTGTCGGATTCTTATCATGGGCTATGATTTTTAGACATTTATCTTATTTTTTTACCAGTACAGTCTATTACTAGAATGTGAACTAGTTGACATGAGGTAATATGACTGTTTCATTTTCTAGTCTGTCATTATAGCTCATGATAGAGCGATAGAGCAGAATACAGAGAAGGAAATCATTAGCTATGTACTGAATAAATTATGAATGAAGTTTGATTCACAAGCAAAGAATTTTCTGTTTGAAGATTTTTTTTTTTTCTTATTTGTGGTGCTACTTTAAGCCATTGAATACTAATGTATTTTCATTCGCATTCACAAAAACTCTACAGTGGGGGTTGGGAGATGGCTGAGTGCGTCAGAGGGCCTTGCCATGCAAGCATGAGGGCTTGAAAAGCCTAGAGACTGTTTAAGGTTGATTTCCCCAGTAACTACACAAACAGCTGGGTGTGGCCACACATGCCTGTAACCATGGTTGTGTAGGGAGCTAAGATCACAGAATAGCTAGGGCTGATGAAATCCATCAGCTTTGGGTTAAGAGAAGAGACTTGAGCTGGGTCTCACCCTGGTATTTTCCTCTGGTCATGTCCATGAGGCATTCACATCTACACACTTGTGTGCATACACAATACACACTATATCACATAACACATACACACACATACTCTCTCTCCCTCATTCATAGCAAGTAGTTATTCAGTCTTCTCATGGCTAAAGTAACAGGAATGAATGTTGCACTTTCAAGCATACTTTTTACTCTAGATTTACCATGTCATGTAATATGAGTTTGTGATGTCTAATATTTGCAATTTGATAAAGCTTTCTTATTATTATTGCTTCAATAACAAATTACTATAAATGTCACGACAAGGCAAATTTACTGTAGTTTTGGAGATCAGCTGTCTAACACAGGAGTCAGTGGGGCTAAAACTGCAGTGCTTTGGAGGCTGGAGGTAGACTATGCTTCCTGTCTTTCCAGCCTCCCGTGGCTGCCTGTCTTCCTTGCTACACGGCCCCATTCTTCAGCTTCAAATCCAGCCACGTGGCATCTCTGCCCCAGCCGAGGAAAGTTCTCCACCTTTAAGGATTTCATATGGTTAGAGAGGGCAATCACTTCATCTCAAATTCATTAACTTTCGTTAGATCTGCTTATTCCTTCTCACCGTATAAGGCACACTATCCCATGTTCTGAAGCCTAGTGCGTGGCTGTCTTAGACAGTGGGCGTCTCATTTGGCCTGCTATACAAAGACAACATTGCTATCTTTCCTGCTTATCTCTGCTGACCTGTAATATTATTCCATTCCTTTCAAAACAACTTTCTTCAGCTAATGATTGTGATCTGTTAACTCCATTTTCACTTCGCCACTTCTTTGATCTCTTTTAATTAATAACTTCAAATCCCACCAAATGGTCCTTTGACCTCTTAATCACCAACTGTTGTTCCTCTGTGTGTGAGAATGTGACCAAGAAACTGATAGGCAGTTACACTGTTCTGATAACAACCAGGAAGGAAGAAAGCCACAGGCCTAGGCCAGCATGCTGATCCTAGGAGCCACTCCTTAGCATGTATAACTCGCTCCTGACCTACTGTTCCACTTATTTAAAATGGTTTGCTTTCCTATATCATTTATTTATCTTCCTTTGCTCAGAATTTCCTAGACTCACATTTTCCCTATTGAAGCTCACTTTTTTTTTTTTTTTTTTTCACAGCAGGCTTTTTCTATGCCATCTGTTCTGCCCATGTCTTGAATTGCTTTAACAAAAGTCTCTACTCCCTGGCTTTCCTGTTTTCTTGTTTTCTAGCTAGGTTTTGAGCTTCTACACCAGGGGCCTCTTTTCCAAAGGGAACAGTTCTGTGAATGAAAGCTTTCTGAAATTTCTCAAGTATTTTTCTTCTTAAGTGGTCACCACCTTTCTTCACCCTGGTACTAATTAGAGTCCTCGGAGCAACAGCTGCTGAGCATTGATCTGAAGAAACTTCCTATTGGTCAGGTTTGGACACTGGCCTGGCTCTGAGTGAGGCTGACCTCTGGTGGACACAGCTTATTGATCTTTCTCATGTGGTGCTGCTGCTGTTGCACCATCTTACTCATTTTAAATGCCTGGTCGAGTTTGGTATGGTCACCCTGTTCAATCTCCCTAACTCTAGCTCTTTTCTGCTATTGTTAGAAATGGGTCTTTGCAGCAGTTAGAGGACCTCTTACTCTGTCTCTACCTCTTTTTCCTCTGTGTCTCTCTCTGCTTTCAAATTAATTTTTTAATTAATTAAAAGAAGAAAATGTTCCATATTATTTATTCTGATATTCAAGGATGTCAAAGTATATTCTATATAGTACTTAAAGACTCTTTTTCAGGATTTCATGCTTCTTTTCCTCACTTAGCCTTTAATTTTAATATAATGTTTACAATACATTTGTTATACTATTGAATGTACATATATTGTCCAGTAGTATTGGGATACCAAAACATACCTATATATGAATTCAAAAAGATAAATATGAATACACCCATACACATATATACAGACACATATGATTTTTTATTATTTATTCTTTTAAACATATTTTACCCTTTTATTCCCTCTCGCCTGTTGTTTCCCTGGGGCCCTCCTCCGTGGGGTTATGGGATTTACTGTAAGCCTTGAAACAGTTACTCATATCCCAGCTTTAGTTTGTATTTGGTAACAGCAGTTTTATTTTCTCAAGGTGATTATGATACAAATCCTTTATGGAGCACATACTGGGGTATATTGTTTTATGGCTTTATACTTTTCTCTCTTCCTGGCAGATCCTCCAAGGCCTGCTTTGGCGTCCTTTAAGACAAACTGGACAAATCAGTGTCCACCAGCCTTGTTGTAAAGCTGACCAGTCATAGTATTCATTGCAGAGAGTGAATTACCTTTCTGTCTTAACCATTAGTACCTAAAAGTAAGCTTATGAAAGGCAATAGCCTTTTCTGCACTTCTATCTGTAACAAGAGGGACATGCTTTTATAAACAGTACGTACTTATTTAAGGTTTAAGCCACAAAGAAGAGCAATGAAATGCACTGATATAATTATTTAATCAAGCAATAATTAACTTTAACCAGTAGAGTTAACTTGCCCCAATAAAGATGTCTATTGATAATTAAAAACTTTAAATAAGATTATCCACTGTAATTGCAACTTCATAACTATACATTAAAAATCATGCTACATCAAAACTTTAATATATATTATCTTAATATACATGTACATAAATACTCAATTTGACTTACAATGTTTCCAGGCTGTGGAAACCCAATTATAAAAATGGAATGTAATTGTTAAAGAATTTACTTTTTTTAATTAAGAACATATTTTGTAGGGCTACATCATGTTTTGGTACCATCTTTTTCCCTGCTCCCTGCCCCTATTCCACTGGGGGCCCTCCTCAGTGGGGTTGCTGGTATTCCCCATGTGGTTGTGGATTATGCTTTGTGGGAGCAGCAGTCAGTTACTGTGGGTCGGCAGTACCTCTGGGCATGACACCCCAACCTGTGACTCTTACAATCTTTCTGCCCCCTCTTCTGGTGGGTGTGTTTTAAATCTACTTCAATAATGACCTCTTGTCAATTTCTCAAAAAATATTATTGTTTTGCTACAATAACCTGTTTGATTTAAAGAGTTGCTTTGTGAATGCTTCTTACCATAGTCTTTAAGGTTTTAGTTCAATGTTATAAACTTGGGAATATGGATAGTTTTCCTTTCTTCTTGAAGGGGCTGTGACTCCACACATAACTGTCTTCAATGTAATTCCTGTTTCTTACACACTTACATGCTACCTCTGCTATCACACTGAAGAGAGGGCAGAAATGTAATCATCCATAAACCCCATTTCTTATTTTCCTGCCTACAAATTTTCACACTTTACTTGAGACTTGATGCAAATGTGTCAGTAGATGTGCTTCAAAAGTTGCAGAGAGATGGCATAATGGTTAAAGTGCTTGCTTATAAAGCCAAAGGTCTCAGGTTTGAGTCTCCAAGACCCATGTAAGACAGATGCACAAGGTGGTCCATGCCTCTGGAGTTCATTTGCAGTGGCTGGAGGCCCTGGCATGCTCTCTCTCTGTCTCTATCTCTCTCTCTCCCCTCAAATTAATAAAGAAAAAATTTAAAGAGTTAGCATCTCTCTTCCCAAAGAAAATATTTAGCATTGCTACTATGTTAGGAGTGTGCTTTATTCACACAGTTCCTTGGTCTGTGGACCTTACTGAGGCTGTAGATAGAATGTCTCTTGAAGACAGTTCATTTCATTATTCTGTATTATCAAATGCCACTAGATTACCAGGGGCTTTGAGTTCATCATCGTATCCATGCCCAGATTTTGGTCTCCATTGTCCAAGTTACAGAGCTAATAGAGTATGATGCTAGCAAGGCAATACTTCCCTGACTTGCACTTTTGATTTGCACATTAGTCATACTTAGGATGCCAAGGAAACATTCCTAATCTTTGTTGGGAAATTGAGCTCCATGTTTGATAAGATTTTTCTCTTGATTCGGAGAAGACATTATTAAAACATCATCCATTCTGCCATGCAATTACCTAACACTGGCTCCCATGAGGTGCATAGAGACAGGCAATTTCCACGATCCTCAGAGAACCTGAACACACTCACCTATTCTGCACCCTCTTCACTGTGTCCTGGCACAAGTACAGGGACCCAGAGGCAGCAGATTGTGGCCGTAAGACCTCCTTCCTTCTCTTTATTGATTATCTGTGAAACATGTAATGGGTGATTGAAAGAATAAATATTTGGAAATATCAACATGTTTGTTTTTGTAATTAATAGTTTGTATATGTTTGAGTCGGTGACCATTTGTCCACTAGATAAAGTGTAGTCCAATTGACTAGAGAAAACATTGCATGTTGAGGATCAACTTGTGAGCAGAGAGTACAAATAGGAGGTATTGTTCAAGCAAGATAGCCATGATGGGGATTAGAGTTACTCAACTCTAACAGGCATGAAGTTCTGATGAAAGCCTAAAATAATCATTTAGTATTATAAAGGATAGTGTAGGTTATCTAGTCTAAAAATTCTATACCATGGGCTGGAGAGATTGCTCAGTGGTTAAGGCATTTGCCTGCTAACCCTAATGACCTGAGTTCAATTCCTCAGTATCTATGTAAAGCCAGGTGCACGGTGGCACATGCATCTGGAGTTTGTTTGCAGTGGTTGGAGGCCTTGGCACACCCATTCTCTCTATCACTCTAACTCTATTCTCTCTATCTCTTTGCCTGCAAATAAATAAATAAATAAATAATAAATAAATAAATAAATTTATTCAAAAAATTCTCTAACATGGCTGCAGATTAAATTTCTGTAAGAATATTTATGCTCACCAGTTATTGAAACATAAACATATATAAACCATGAGCATATATCTCAGTTCATTTTCACAAGATTGATAGATTTCTGTGACAACCACTAATTCAGGAGTAGAATATTTCTACCTATTAGAAGCCATCAGATTCTTTCTAATTATTACCTATCCATAAGGTAATCCCTGACTTTGAATATTTTTATAAATTATTTTAATTATGTAAAACCTTTCTTTCTTTCTCTTTCCAGAAGGATAGCATTTTACGCCCCTCTATATCATGCTTGTTCTTCCTGCTTAACACTATGTGTTGCAAGTGTCAATAATATATTCATTCTCATAGCTGTTTATAACTGTCTTTCTATCTATTATAGCATTTATTTTCCCATTCAACTCTTGTTAAACCTGTGGGTTGACTACAGTTTGGGGCCCTTCCAGACAGTACTGTCACAAACATCACCTTACACATACCTTTTGAACCTCTCATATTCTCAGGAATAGAATTGTTGAAACATGTAGTGGATTGGATTTTTAATTCACTATGCACAGCCATTCATTTCCAAGTGGCCACATCACTCTATACTCAAGTTCTAATTGGTCCATGTAGACTTTCAAAAATATATAAACTCAAGCTCCTACCCTAGCTTCTACCCTAGAACAATTAAAACATCAAATCACAATTTCTAGGAATGAAGCTCAAAAGTCATTTTTTAAATTTCCCAAATGGCAATGCTATGGATCATGGAAAAGAACCAAAAATCAGTTATTTGGATGATGAAATATGAATAGATGAAATTTTTACACTGACCTCATAGACAGTAACAGAACCAGGGCTATATGCTTGTTGCCTGACTCCTGAATCATGCTTTCTCTTTACCTTTGGCCTCAGTTGCAATTTCCTCATCCTTATGTTATACACTGTGAAAGTGAACTTTGTGTGAAATACTTTTCAAGCCCTGTGAAGGAGGTAAAACTGACATTCAGGAACAGCTATGTAATGTGTGACATCTAGTGCATAATGAAATTGTAAAGCTCCTTGTGCTATGGTGGTTAAGAATTTCAAAACTGTGATGGTTGAACATTAAAACAAGCATTGACCCTTTATAAGAATAGGGTTCCAGGCTGAAGAAATGGCTTAGCAGTTTGGACATTTGCTTGCAAAGCCTATGGACCCAGGTTCAATTCTCCAGAACCCATGTAAGCCAGTTGCATATGGTAGCACATGTGTCTGGAGTTTGTTTCCAGTGGCTAGAGGCCCTGGCACATCCATTTTGTCTCTCTCTTTCTTTCTCTCTTCTCTTTCAAATAACTAAATATAAAAAATATAAAAAGACTAAGGCTCAATCTAAATGTACACTCATGAAACTAGCCCTGCAGGTGTTGCTGTATTACAAGAGCAAAGAGCAAGACTTGGTGAAGTCATATTTACTTGCATTGAGCTGAGTCTAATAAAACCTGCTGAGTTTTTCTGGCATGTCTCTTTTCTTTAGGTTTTTCAAAGATAAAATGAATAAAAATGACGTAGACCAAGTTAAAAAAATTTCTTACAGATAGTTAAAATCAGAAATAAAAGGGGTAGGGATCATATGAGAAATGAAATAATGAACACTGAGAAATAAGATGCATGCCTGCTGTTGAAGCTGATACCTAGGCTGCTTGCTTTCAGACCTGCTGGGATCTCTGTTCTATTTTCTGAGAGATTTGGCTGGTAGTGCTCATACAGCACATGGTTTCATAAAGCCTAGTGGTAGAGGAGGAAGTTAAAAAAAAACAAGTGTATTCAGTGTATTTATATAGTTCTTAGGGTAAAATCCTCTAATAGCACACAGCAATGTGACTGAACTCCCTAATCATCACAGAGATGGAAATATTTCTGTGAGAAGTAGCTCTCACTTGTAGGTGTGGGACAAAGTAATAATAATAATAATAATAATAAACTATGCAAAATGATCTCCAAGTAATCTGTTTCCCCCATGTCTTCTCAAAAGAATATGACTTTACCCTCTTTACCACCATCTATACATTGAGGTATTATGGACTGAATTGTGCGTCACATACCAATATTCACGCAGTACCTCAAGCTGCCACGCTTTTAGGAGCTAGGACTTTAACATGGAACTTAAGGTTCAGTGAGCTCTAACTTAAAATGACAGGTTCCTTATAAGACAAGATTAGGACCCAAACATTCAGAGAGGGAAGAACCCATCTAGAAGCTCAGCATAAAGAACAGAAAGTTATCTGAAAATTAATCCTATTGGGATCAAGAGCTTGGACTTCCAGTCCCTGTTACTGTAAGGAAACACATTTCTTTAAGTTCTCCAGTCTGTGGTTCTTTCTTGTGGCAACCCTAGCAAATGACTACAGGGGGTAAAGTGATAAAGGTGGCTTGTTTGAAAGATTGTTTTGTGTCTAACTGCACAATATGGAGTGGATGTTCATCAGTCCTTTTGCCACCAGTGCTACTTTTCTTGTCCTTTATCTTTCTGCTATTTCTTATTTCAATGGAAGTCACAACTGCTAAGGAGCAGATGATTAGTTAGAAAGGAAAAGAGGTACACCAAGAAGTATTTTTCTCCCTCTGTATTTCTGTATGTTTTAGATCTAAAGTAGAAGACGTGCATGTTCCCTTGCAAGCTAAGAGGTCGAATCTTAAATAAACACCTCAGTGTGAATGTGCTCTCTGGTCTACCAACATGTCTGAGCTGTATCTGTTCCTACCTACTTCCCATTCTCATCATTCACCCTGAACAGAAATGCAAGAAAGACAGATTAATGTTTTCAGGAGCAATCCCCAAGTAGTCATTTTCTCTCCTGTTTAGGAATCATTTTTCTTTTTAGTTATCTTTAATAAAAGCCCTCATTTTATTCAATAGACTGTGCTAATATTACCCTGAGAATAGTTGGTATTTATATGGCAGTGTTCTGCTGGAAGCTCGACACACTATATAAACATTGTCTCGTTAAGAGCTCACATGGACCCATGAATAGTGTCTGCTGTGATTTCCCTGATGTGCAGATGGGGACAGGGGGTGAGTGACTTTGCTCATTCAGAAAAGCTGGATGGGAGAGAAGGAGAAGCAGCAAGTCTGATTAGCTGATAAAGTCTCGGGCCAGCTCCCTAGATTTTCACAGCCTGAATGGCATTCAGTGCAAGGTCACAGACAGTGTTGTGATGAGTACTTAAAATGTTAGAAACATCAGGATCATTATTTTTCTCTAGAGAATAGTACTGAGAATGAGGACTGAGAAGTATTTGTAAAGTCATGAAAGTAGGACTTGGTGTTTTTTAAATTTTTATATTTATTTATTTATTGGTTCGTTGCTGAGCTGGCTACAGTGTTTGACTTATTTGGCTTTCCTTTGCTATGCTTCTTTCCAAATTAATTTCTTCAGTAATCCCTATAGCAGTACTTAAAATCAGTGCATGCTTTCCCTCACAACAGCAGCATTGTACTGTACAAATGTTCCACGCTACACCAGCAAAGCATTCCCACGACCTCCATATCCCATAACTCATATATATATATATATATATATATATATATATATATATATATATATATGGATTTTATAATTATATGAAGAATATATGTATCCCATTTGTATCGATTTTCAGGTTTTTGCTGCATTGGTGTTCCTGTGCTATTATTTGATGCATGGCTCAGTCACATGGCTGCACAAACAGTAAGTATCAGCACTAGTAAACACTGCTTCATATCAGCTACCTACTTAATAATGCATAATGGCAATGTGGCTTTGCCATAAAGCAATCAAAAAAAAAAAAAAAAAACAGACACCAAGTGTGAAAGCGTTGCCAGTGTTTAAGTGTTTCCTACTCAGAAAGTGACTGGTTAATGAAAACAGCATGGAGACAGTATGCAAAAGCAGTCCAAGACAGAGAACTAAGCCACAGGGGACTAAGACATGGCAGGTGGATGTCAATTTATGAGTCAAGGCTGAATTGAAATTGTGATTGCAGGACTGACAGGTTTTTATGACAATATTCACGTCTTTCTAAAATCTGGAAAGCAATTTTTCCACTGACTCAGATAATGACCATTCAGAATATTTGCAGTTTTACAAAGGACTATTTCCTTGGGTGAAAGTTTTCTGCTAAAGGATACTTCATAAGAAATTGCAGTAGCTACCTATTTTACATGCAGTAAGGTAGGCATACACCATAGATTTCTTTCTTTCTTTCTTTCTTTCTTTCTTTCTTTCTTTCTTTCTTTCTTTCTTTCTTTCTTTCTTTTTTCCGAGGTAGGGTGCCCAGGCTGACCTGGAATTCACTATATAGTCTCAGGGTGACCTCAAACTCACAGCAACCCTCCTACCTCAGCCTCCCAAGTGCCGGGATTAAAGGTGTGCGCCACCATGTCCGACACCATAGATTTTTTTTTAATTCAGCATTTTAATAGCATTGTAAATTGAGGTGTACCTTGCCTAATTTGACTAAGCTTAACTATATCTTTAAAAAATTTTTTTATAGTGGATGTTAACCACATGCTGGTACTGGGAGCTACAGATCAGTGCCAAGGGAAAAGAAGGAAGAAAAATATAGGTAATATGAAAGAGAAAGAGAGAGAAAGAAGAGAAAGAAGAGGGAGTGAGAGAGAGGAACAGGAGAAGGTTGAGGTTAGTCTTCATCCTACCCTCTCCAGGCCCCTGTGATTCAGGTGTTCTCTCTAAGCACCTGATGAAGGTTCAGACTTTTAGTATGTCTTTCATGATATAGGATTTTGTGGTGCCATTTCCAATTGGGTCCAGTTTTTGTCCCCCACCACCCTTACCCTCCCTTCCCACCCCACCATCCCTATTGCCCAATCCTAGACATGTTTATTAGGTGTGTCAGCATGTCAGGAAAATTCAGGTTAGTAGCCAAAAATGAGTGAGACCATGTGATGCTTCTTTCTGTGATTGGGTAAGTTCACTGAGACCATGATCTGTTCCAAGTTTGACCATTTTTCTTCAAATTGCTTTGTATCATTTTTCTTTACTGCTGTGTTGAATTCCTTTGTGTAGATATGTGTAGATATACCACCTCTTAGTTATCCATTCGTCTAATGATGGACATCTAGGTTGATTCTAGCTCTTAGCTATTATGAACTGAGCAACTATAAACATGGTTGAACAACTATCTCTGAACTGAGAGTTGGAAATTTTAGGGTAAATGCCCAAGAGGGAATAACTGGGTCTTTTGGTACCTCTATAGTCACCCTTTTTAGGAGTCTCCATATTGCTTTCCATATTGGTTGTACCAGCTTACATTCCCACCAACAGTGAATGGGGGTTCCTATTTCTCCACCACCTCACCAGCATTTGTTGTCATTAGATTTTTTAATGTTTGCTATTCTTACTGGGGTAAGGTGGAATCTCATAATTGTTTTAATTTGCATTTCCCTGATGATTAGGGATGTTGAACATTTTCTTAAGTGTGTGTTTGCCATTTGTATTTCTTCCTCTGAGAACTCCCTGTGCAGTTCTCTGCCCCATTTGTGAGTGGGTTGTTTGACCTTTTATTGTTTAGGTTTTTGAGTTCTTTGTATATTCTAGAAATTAGGCCTCTGTCCGATGTGTATCCAGCAAAAATTTTCTCCCATTCTGTGGGTAACCTATTGGTTCTGCTTATTGTATGTTTGTCTGAGAAAAAGCTTTTCAGCTTCCTGAGATCCCAATGTTTGAGTTATTGTTCAATTTTCTGAGCTACTGAGGTTTTGTTCAGGAAGTCTTTTCCCACTCCTATTTATTTCTTTGCAAGGAGAGAGAAAGAGAATGGGTGTGCAAGGGCCTCTTGCCATTGCAGATGAACTCCAGATGCATGTACCACTTTGTGTATCTGGATTTATACGTACTGGGGAACTGAACCCAGACAAACAGACTTTGAAAGCAAGCACTCTAACAATTGGGCAGTCCTTCCAGCCCTTGACTATCACTTGAACAGCTTTGAAATAAGTACCTCAGACTGCAGTATTTCTGAGGTCTTTGTTCTCAATGACAAAAACAATAGTTCCCCCAGTCTTTCTTAAATATTAACTAATACCCCTTCCTTTTTCTCATCTTGTCCTTTCAGAATTAAAAATATATCAATATTATCAATATATTCATGACTTTTCTAACAAATACTTTTGCATGTTCTCAAGAATGAGCTATATGAAAATTCATGAGGAACACATTGCAATGGACATTTATGTTTGCATGGACCATGTGCTTCCTCCACAAATGGGATGGTCCCACCTGTGATCAGCCTCTAGAAGACATGACAGAACTGTGCACTGCAGCAGAAACAAGGGAATTTTTCCAGGAAAACATGCTTACTCAACCTCAAAACTCATTCCATACTTTTCATGTGTCCAAAGCACCATTGTAGGTATCTCTACAGGTTAAAACATTTTAAAGACCTATGTGTCCACATTCCTGTATTCTCTAGTACTTATCTGGTATGTTCTAAGGTCTACTCTCCTATCTGGCCATGATGTATTCCTATATACACAATCTTGACTCCCTGTGCATTACAGAAATTGGTACTTTTTGTTTTGTTGACAGAAACAGGGCAGTGACAAGTGTTAGAAAAATCCACAAGCTGACCACTTGATCAACCAAGTCAAAGGGCATAGAAATGTATTTATGGTGACTAAGTAGGGACCTTGACAGCCACAAGGCTTACCACTATGTCCCATCAAACAGGAAGATGCTCAGAGGATAAGGGTCATTGAATTCAAGCATTCTTTCTCTATCTGTGTCCTAAGTCAAAGATTTAAATCACCACAAAGAAGTCAGGCTGGTGGCTACTGGTGGCCAAAACCTCCTACATAATATCTAAATGTCTAGTTGAAAGTGAAGTGAGGTTATGGTAGGAAGGTGGATGAAGTTGGTGTTTAATAACAAAAATCATTGAATAAGTGATTAAAAGCAGATAGCCTTCTCTTATAGATAGGTAGGGACAGAGGCCCAAAAGAACATAAGCAGATGGCAACTCCAGTCTGAACTTAAATCTGACTCATCAAGATGGAGACCAGGGTCTGGAGAGATGATTCAGTGGTTAAAGGTGCTTTCTTATAAAGCCTACTGTATTAGTCAGGGTTCTCTAGAGGAACAGAACTGATAGAATGTATTGTATTAAAAGGGAATTTATTGGATTAGCTTATGACAGTCCAGCAATAGCAGGTTGCAGGCGCGAGAGTCAAGGAACCCGGTAGCTGCTCAGTCCACGAGGCTGGAGGCCTCCGCAGTCCCCATCTGGCACTGAAGGCCTGAAGGCGTCCTGGAGAGATGCTGCTCTTCAGTCCATGCTGCTCTTCAGTCCACACTGGAAAGCAGCAAGCAGCAAGCAGAGAACAGTGAGCAGAACCAGCAGCCAGGTGGGAGGAGAGAGAGCCTTTCTTCCCAGAGCTTCTTTTTATAAAGCAGCCCCCTCCTCCAAGAGGGGCCGCCCACTCTGGGGGAAGGGCTCACCCTGAGGGAAGGATTCTTCCTTTAGTTAATCCTTCTTAGAGGCAACTTCAGAGACACACTTATGAGGAATGTCTGTGGATTCCTAAACAAATCAAGTTGACACAAACTTAACCATCACACCTAATGTCCCAGGTTTTGTTCCGCAGTATCCACTTAAAGCCAGATGCACAAAATGGCACATGTTTCTGATGTTTGTTTATAGTGGCAGGAGGCCCTGGCATGCCCCTATGCTCTCTGACTCTCTGCCGTTGGCAAGTTCTTTCTGAATCTGCACTGTTCTGCCTGACCCACCAATCAATGTCCTCCATACATATTTAAACTTAACAAAATGATGCTCATCTCAACTATATGCCTAATTTACATCTTCAAAGTTATAAGAAAACCCAGTCCAAATCACCATGTGGATACCTGCTTGGGAACCTTCACAGCTTGGGAGCATTAAAATTTTTCTTATCTATAAAAACAAATTGTATTTGAAAATGCCTAAAACAAAAAACCTTCTTAACTTGCCCTTTTGTGTGTCTGCACTGGCCAATTCTTTGCTAAGACAAGGAGCTCCAGAGCCAATGACTTGGGGGAATTAGAGTGAGTATTCAGTGTCCACTGTTCTGACCACTAAGCCCCACCTGTTCTTAACCCACAGGGGTTCAGTTACAAAAGTAGAACATAGTGAAGCAAGCAAATCAGTTCATTATGGGGGAAAACTAACTTAACTAGTGGGCAGAGGTAATAATTTTGCTGAAGTCCAAATGAGGAAGTGGGGAGTTATAGAGATCCTAGTAGTTTAGAGCTAAAATGTATCACTTAACATTTAGATAAACAACTTCTTAAAACTTTTCCTAAAAAGCAGTTTTTGGGGGAAGGGGTGGGATTCAAAGGAAAAGAAACAAAAGGATGGAGACATAACATGGATGACTCCACAGCTAGTATCTTCAATCCCATCCTTTGTTTACAACATTGTAATGCCTCTATGGAATTCCAGTTCACCATAGCCTCAAGGAGCCTACTTGGCAATATGATAATAAAAATGATGTGACCTAAAGCATGCAGTGAGACAAACCTTTCCACTGTTGATTGTGGAATGCTAACTGACAGGGAGAAATAGAAGGAAGATTAAGCACCCTACTCAATAATTAACCAGAAAAGTCCTGCTTGGAAATAAGTTTTACCGTCATGTATCATGGTGAAAAGTCAGTAAATAATGCATACAAGTTAATAACCCTGGAAGTAACAAGACGGGAGTTTAAGGATTTGTAGAAACAGACAGGATGCTCCTTGCCTTGTAACACCAACACTGGGGGGAAGTAAAAGGAAAAGAGGGTCTCAAGTCTGAGGCTAGCCTGGGCTAAATAGTGGAATACTATCTTAAGAAAGAAAAAGAAAAGGAAGGTCAATATATTAAATTGAAAGACAAGCAATCTTTTAATTGCTTTTCAAAATAAGTCTTTTTTTTGGGGGGCGGGGGAGGAACTGGCTTGGAACTTGGTATGTAGCCAGACTGACTGGGAACTTGCGATGGTCCTCTTACCTCTCTCTGCTCTCTAGTGGGTATTCACTACCATACCTGCTTCAAATGATCATTTTTATGCTAGATTGTTTGTATTGAGCCTACTTAAATAAACGTTTTAATATTAAAAGGGTAAAATATTTTTGATACTTTTTATCAGTGTGTGGATTTTATCAGGGGTGGGAGCAGTGTGGGGCAGAAAAGGCAGCTACAGGGAGAATGCTGTACTATAAGCCAAAAGCTTGGATGAAGCAGAAGTTACTTCAAATGACACGCCATTAGCTTGTAATCTTTTTCTAATGAATAGCAGGTGTTTCACCTCTTAAATATAGATGCAATTGGTGACTTTAATTTTTTTTTTTTTTTGGCAGTGCTACATGGTGAATTCACAACAGCTGGTATTTAGCAAAGTAAAGATGACAGGTGGAAATTTCACAATGAACTGCCAGGCCAGATGGGAATAGTTTGCAGTCACTATTTTAGCCTGTGTCACCACTCTATTAATTGCTCTAATTGAATCAACTGCAAGTTTAAAAGGCTCAATATTATACTAATAAGCTCAGCTTGGTTATGTACATCTAAAACTCTACTGAGCTTCCCTAAAAGAAAAAGCAACTATTGATATATTCTATCCTTTTAAAAATCTACTCTGAGAATATCTGCAGGTCATTATGTTTGCCTGGTTTGTAAATATTGGAATGTGTGCATTCACTGGCTGCCCAGGACACAATAATATTATTGATCATCCACACTGTCACACCCAGGCAATTATGACTGAAATGATAGACCTTCTGGAACCTGCATCATATGGCACTGACTCATAAATCAACCTAGAATTGACTGAAAGGTTGAGTGGTTCACACAGAGATGGGATGCTGGTTTTCTTTTGTTCCATTACTTCCCATGAGCCCTGGGAAGGAACAACTCTACTGTAAGTCCCTTGATGGTCCTTATCCCAAGAAGCCCAGCTGTGGTTTGACATTCACTCTCTGCTAGCCTTTAGCAATTTGATTCTGACACCGGACAAAGCAGAAAACCTCAGTGCAGTGAATGAGTATTGAAAACTGCTAGTGTTGTACATGACTAGTAAAGTGTGACTTACACTGAATGAGGTTTGTAATTATTTTACCTTTGACTTTTCTAAAACATTTTTATATGTTATATATTTATTTGAGAGAGAGAAACAGGCAGAGAGAGAGAGAATGGGCGCACCAGGGCCTTCAGCCACTGCAAACGTACTCTAGGTGCATGCACCCCCTTGTGCATCTGACTTACGTGGGTCCTGGAGAATCAAACCAGGATCCTTTGGCTTTGCAGGCAAATGCCTTAAAACTCTGAGCCATTTCTCCAGCCCACCTTTGACTTTTGAATGTCTAAATAAACAAAGACTTCTTTAACCTCATAGGTGTGTCATTTCCAATACAACTAACTATACTTTGTTCTCAAAAAATAAAGCATGTGAATCATTAATTCCTGCTTCTTTATTTTCGTTGCCATGTACATGGACTGAGATTATAATTACTAAGTTTTTGTTTCCTAATTGTAGGAACTTTTATAGGTAATTTGCTCATATTGTAGTTTTTTTTCCTCAACTTTAAAATGAGAATTTGGTTCATATCAGAGTACAGCACTTCATGATTAAGTCAGGGCTTAGCATCATATAACAATGAGCATTTTAGTGTTTAGAGAAAGCTGATGTTTTTTCCAAACCAGGATTAATGTTTTGGATTTCTTTTGAAAAGATGCCTAGTATCTCATGACACTGGGGATAACAATCATTGGATGAAAGAGATGTTAGCTTCACAGTTTAGACAGGGTGTGTGCTCTGCAGTTTGCCACAGCCTTAAAGTACCTTCCTAAATTCCCACACTGAGGTGAATGACAGTCCCATTTCTATAGCTTGAAGCACTCTGCTTTTCACATCTGGTATACCCTTGCTTATGCCTAGACCTTGTCCTGTCCTTGTGAATATGTGTTTGCAACTTCTGGACCCCGACTTCTGAAATGTCTTTCACTCATGATTTTATCAAGAAAGGACAAGAATAATTTGTGAGTGATTTGAACATGCTTCAACCTCACCAGTTTCTCATGGTAAATTTTAATGGAAAATATGTTCACACACAGGTCAAAGGTAAAACAGTTCTTACTATCTGACTTGAGCTTACTAGTGCCCAACACTGACCTTACCATGGCCCCATCTCCATATTGCTCAGAAAAAAAAAATATTTTGCATTACAAATGATCACACAAATGCCTATAAATCATATTAATCCAAATAATTTATTTTTAATCAGGAAAGGATACAAACATAAAACATGTGGGACCATATAAAGCCTACTTAATGTGATTGATATGAAACCTCTCACTGGGCACTAATGAGATCTGTGATTACTGTAGAGGCAGCATGAGGTCTTTAATTAGAGGAAAAAGTGCTTTTCACTGTAGTGTATTACAGGGAGAAAAATGGAACACCATTCATATTATGCTTATGATTGTCCACTACAATTTGTTCTATTATGTCTTGTTTCAGAAAAATAATTCCAATCTATGCTAGGTCACTGTCAATTTATGTGTGGGCATGTATGTAAATAGCAGTAGCTACACATATAGAACCTGAGACCCCAGTTCCTAATTTTTTTTGAAATAAAAGTCATAGCATATTATATTTTCTATCTCAGAAAGGAGAATGTAAGCATGGTTTTTGTTGTAATTTATATTTTGTGGATCAGATATTCCCATTTAAATTATTGGATCAACCCAACATTCAGCTTACATTCATGCTACCTTGTTCCCTTGTCATTGAAGGTTCTCTTATTTCTTATCTGAATCATGATATTTAAGAAGAAAAATGTTTAATTTACTGTATTTTCTCTTCATTTCTTTCTGATCAGCAAGATATTTAGACTTGGTGAGTAAAAGGGTGTCTTCCTATTTTATAAAGAAAAATAAGACTAGAGTGTTAAAGTCTTGGTGCATATATATATATATATATATATATATATATATATATATATATATATATATAATGATTATAACTGAGCAAATAAGTTCCTTTTCCTTACATCAGATGTTGCATTGCCATACATGTGGACACAGTAGATGAGTTTTCACAGCCATGGTTTGTATTTGCAGCTGGGAGAATCCTGTAAGGGAATAATGGCCTGTATGCAGGGCATGGCCAGTTACCTGGAGCTGATATCTTATGTGGGAAGTTACTGACTGGAGCACAGATTTTTCTAGCTGTTCTGTTAGTTATAGGATCCCATCAATCACTGGCTTCTTTACAAACATTTTCTTACTAGACACCCACTGGGCATGACTGGACCTACCCTGGAAATAATTTACTGTCAGATGTTTGCTTACAAATAACCCTGTGGGTATTTTTTGCCTTGGTTAAGCCTCAGCCACAACTCTGTATGTACTGAATGTCAATCCATTGTAGGTAGTAGTGTTTCAAGCTAAATTTTAAGAACACAATGGTTTTCTGTTGAGAGTTCTGTACTGAATGATTTTCTTCATTCCAGAAGAGGTTCAAATTGTCAATTTATTGCCTATCTCATCTTCTATCATGCTGCAGAATCAGATTTTGATTCTTCTGAGCAGGTATGTGGCAAGGATACAGCAGTAATGAGAAGAAAGCTTTAGTCAAGTGTTGAAGAAGAAATGTGTCATTTGGGTCCAGGTAGGTTAATGTCAGAAGTGAAAGAACATTCAGGTCATATCTGTATGGTGGACTTGCTTCCCATGATGTCATAATCTGCTTGTGGGACAGAATTTTATAGTCAAGTGGATCAAGATTTGAGGTGAGTTGCTGATTCTTTGTAATATATAAGACCCTATGCTACTCTTCCTAATGGGGTAAAAACTGAGTACATACAACACTGACTTTTGTGAAGATTATATTCTGTCCAGCTTAGTGCAAGACAAGAAAATTAATCAATGCACCACTTACAGTTAGAAGTCAACTGAGCCTAAATTTAGGACTGGTAACTCATTGGGAGTTCTCTGGAAAGAAACTGCAGGGAGGTGAAAGGGAAGGAGAAAAAGCCAGGTGAAGATGTGGCCTCAGTCTGTTCCAGCAGGGAGTTCTTTGGCTTGATTGGAATGGGGTGGGGTGGGCTGTGGACTCCTATGACTGTCCAAATTGGCTCAGGATGCAGGCTGTCTTGGGTGAGCTGGCTCCCATCCCTTGAGGCAAATTTTCAAAAGTACAGCTGTCAGTTGTTTTCAGCTCACTTCCCAGCAACTAGGTGGGGGTGGGGAGACAAATGGAGGTACTCTCCTGATACAGCTGCGACCAATATTACTTGCATTCTCCATGCATCCAGTAATCTTCCAGGCATTTTGCATATATATGAAGTGCTAATTCTGGGAGGCAGGTAGCATATTGTTCCTTTAGAAATCTAAGAAAACCAAAGCACAGGAAAGTTAAATGAACTGACCAAGAACCTGAAGCAGGAAAGAGGCAGAGCCTCCATGTTCTTCTGATCTGATTTTGAAGATGTCTAATGTGGCTTTCCACTCCATGGCTGCAGCAAGCAGTGACTCTTAAATAGACAAATAGCACCAATCTTTACTTTGAATTTCTTTCTCGTTTCTTTATAGAAATGCTTGTCTAAGTTGTTATTAACTTGCCTGAGCTCTAACTGGCCTTAAGGAAGAAAATATCTTTCTTACTTTCTGGGAATACCACATTCGTCATATCTCTGAACATCTGTTTCTCTCTCCAAGCTATTTCAAAATCTCTCATGCTTTTTGTGTTCTTGCCATGCATTTGTTCCTTGCATCAATCATGTTGCCTCCTGCTGCAGGATCTTTGCTCACACAGCTGCTTCCTGGTGGGAAATGATTCCCGATGGCATCTCCCTGTTTTTACTCTTCATGATCCTCTGGAACTTATCATAATTCAGTTACTCCCTGTCTTTCTCTCTTAGATTCTCTTTTCAGAATATCCTTTTGCCCCAGAACTCCTATCCCATTTCACATACATGTAGACCATGATGAATTATTTAATTAGCATCTGTTCTTTCTCCTAGATCACAAATTCCTTGAGGACAGGGACAATCGTGGCTTACCTCACAATTGTACATAGCAAAGCATCTAAATAGATATTTGTTCTAAATGAATGAATAGGTGCACATACAGTCTGATCCTCAGTTATTTTTCTCACAGCTCACTGACAGACTTGTCTTTCTTGCTTAGCTGTTTCTTAGGCCACTTTGCTGGTGCGGCTGTGCCAACCAAGCTCTAGCTGCTCTGAGACCCCTATTCCTTCATTTTTTATTAATGGTGCTATGAATGTCTGAATGAGACATAGTTGAGGATAAGGACGACGCCATACATATCTTCACCATGGTTAGTTACTGAAAGATTCTATTTGGTGCTGGGTAGATGGCTGAGAAGATGAGATGCTTCCATGCAATGAATACTTGAGCTAGGATTCCAAGAACCTGCAGAAAGTAGGATGCTGTAGTTAGAGTGTCTGTAATGCCAGCAAGTCTATGGCTAGAAGAGAAAATTCCCAAGAAGCTCATGGGCCAGATACAATCACATATGCCACAGTGAACAATGATAAATCCTGCCTAAAACATGATTAAAAGAGAAGATGGCACCCAAAGTTGTCCTCTGACCTCCACATGCATGCTGTACCAGGCATGTGCCCACACTTACTCATATAAACATGCATGCATGTTCTCATATAGACATGTCCTGTGCACTCACACAAGCAAAAAAAAAAAAAAAAGGCTTAAGGGTCTTATCGCTAGTTCTAGAGTTCCACAAGGCTCCTCTGTGCTTCTCAGGGTTTCTTTATGACAATAGTTACTAAAAACATACCCATTTTAAAGTTTGGACGTTTATAATGATATAATGATAATTTAGTCAAGATCTTAAGATAAAGACAGGTGTTTTAATGCCTTTTAATAATATGTACCAATTATCTCTGAGTAATTTGTGCTCTGAGAGTGTGTTTTTATTAGCAACAAGCTTAAAAGAATTTGAAAGACAAGATTTGTAGTGAGTGACTTTCATTATGAATCAAAAAAGGAACCTGCACCTGTGATTTTCAATTATATCCTCAAATAGATTTTTCTGTTGTAGATAGAAATTTCAAAGATACAGTTTAGTTGTATAATAGCTTCAACTCTCATCCCTTTCAATACTTTTTATTTAACATAAGGAAAGTGTATCCCTTATTTGAAATAATGTGGGAAGAGTTTATTGTGAAGCAGAATTGACTTTGTGCATTTATGTATTATTCATTCATTTCCAAGTATTGTTTATTATATTTCAAATCTGTCTTCTTATTATGCATCATTTTTCTATTGTGCATCATTTTAAAAATGGAATAATTTTGACTGTATCCAGATTTGGTGAAATAGATTACTAAAATTCTTAGGGACGTATTCATTATTCTGCCAATGCTCCTCTGAGATTTGTACTAAATGGCCTGGAAGATCATTGACATCTCTGCCCTAAGAAACGGAATCCTGTTCTGTTAGAGAACACTTTAGTTGCTGAGATGTCAAGAGTCACTGAAGATAGTAGTGGGATAAGTGGATGAAGTTCAGCCCGTCACGGTTTCTTCCAAAAACCTATTGTGTTGAAGGCTTAGTTGACAGATGGGACTGAGAAAGTGATTGGATCACGAGGGCTCTGCCCTCATCAATGGATTAATACATTCATGGGTATATAATACAATGCCATTACTGGAAGATGGTAGAAAGTAGGAGCTGGCAGCCTAGCTAGAAGAAATAGGTAACAGAGGACACCTCCTGGAAAGATATACCTTGATATCAGCTCTTTCTCTTCCTCTTCCATCTCCTTATCCCTCATTCTCTCTCCTTACCACCATGAGAGTAGCTACTGTGTTCCATTATGTCCTCCTGCCATGGTCTGCTTCACTGTTGCCTAGAAGCAATGGAGTCATCTGACTATGGATGGAAACCTCTAAAACTGAGTCAAAATCAGTCCTTCTGCTCTTGGGGTATTTCCTCATGTATTTTGTCACAATGATGACAAACTGACTAGCAGGTTGTAATCTGCAGTTGAGGACCTGTTCATATTTTAAAGGCCTTTTCTGAAAAATAAATACTTTAAGTTGAAATGTATCATATTTGATTATTTCTCCTAGCTGATAGTTCTTCTTTAGGCTCAAAAAGATGCTTCAGAATTCTAGTGCTTTTATATTTATGATGATGATTATTATACCTACATCCCCTGTAAATGTACAGGAGAAGAACAGATGTCTAGAATTGGATACTTTGAGTAGCCTTTTTCATGATGTAGCATCTATTTTACAAAGTGACATTTTGGTTTGAATTTCTATGTCCCTTCCCAAAATTCATATATTGAAACCCTAACTCAAAAAGTGGTGACATTAGAGAGCATCTGGGGCCTCTTTGAAGGTGATCAAGACAGATCCCTCATCCTTATAAATGAGTTTCATAGGAGCTCATAGGACACTTCCTTCAGGCAAGGATACAGATAGAAGTTTCCATTTATGGACCCTCTAACCATCTCTAACCAGACACTGAAATTTAATGACCTTGATCTTTCACTCCCTAGCCTCAAAAACTATAAGAAGAAAATATTTTTTAAGTTGTTTCTGAGAAAGAGACAGAGAGATGGAGAGAGAATGAGTATCCCAGGGCCTCCTGCTGCTTCAAAGGAACTCCAGACACATGCATCACTTTGTGCATCTGGCTTTACATGGGCACTGGGTAAATGAACCCAGGCTTGAGTGCTTTGCAAGCAAGAACCCTTAACTACTGATCTATCTCTCCAGCTCAGAATCGGTGTTTTGTTTTTTTTTTTTTTTATAGCTCACCTGTTTTATGGTACTTTTAAAATACTAACTCAGGAGGATTAAGAAAGTGATTCAGAGTCAGAACTCAAAATGTCCCTTTATGACAGTAAAGAAATTTTGAGCGTAAAGGGTAGTTTCTTAACAAGTATGCTGGGACAAAACCTGGGACTATTTTAGGCAACCTTATGATACTAGTAAAGATGACTTTTATTTTAATTTATATTCAAATGATTATTAAATATATTGTCTTTAAAGAAATATTTGGAAAGACTGTTTATAAACAGACTATATAAAACTATACATATAACAACAATCATTTATTTATTTAATAATTCATTCAAGTAGTGAATATCAATGGAGAAGTAAATTAAATTTGGGGACTATGTGATCTTAGGAGTCTGTCACCTCATTGCTGGGTTTACTGTTATCTAGTGTATGTGGTGGGCCTTATAAAAAAGGTATATATAGGAATTAGGTTTGCTCAAGCCAGAGCTAACATCAGCTTTCCAGATGACCAAGGAATTTGGTAGGCATATTTTCATGACAGTGATGTTTTTTAAAATTTTTCTTAGGGTATAACTCTCATTTTCTTATTGTGGCAGGAGAGTTTATCACATTTGACTGAATTCTGGAGGAGGAAGAGAAGTCTGGACAGAGTAAAAGAACAAATTTAAGGGTCAAGAAAGATAAAACAAGTGAACTTAATAGGAAAGGAAAGTGGCAGGATCAGAGATTCTTGAGATGGTGTGTAGAAAATGTGCAGACGCAATGACTCTCCAGAGACATGGCGGCAAATAACCTGATTTTCAAGACAAATTTGCATGTGAAGTGGATGCATCTGGCTAGCTAGAGAGCAAGAGAAACCCAAGCCTCCTCTCACCTGTACATTGCATATATATGGTCAAAGATATCTGGAGGTCTTCCTATAGTTTTTACATTCTTCCCCTTTTGTGATTTTTATGTCAATTTCTCTTTGGTTTCCCGGAAATAAGCCATAGCAATCACAGAGTAACTTGGCAATCTTATCAACATCATCCAGACAAAGTTCCTAGCTTGACCACCTGCATTGTGTAATGGATTAGAATTTCCCTCCCCAATCAAATTTTCTCCAACTAAAGGATGATGATGTATGTATACATGTGTGTTTTTGTGATGTAGAGAAATAAGAAATCAATCTGACATTGTCCTTGCTCTCAAGCTTTTCAAACTTTAAGTTGTATGGTATGGCTAATATACATTTTAAAATATTTAAATTATTTATTTATTTGAGAGAGAGTGAGAGAGAAAGAGGGAGATAGATAAAGGGGGATAGAGAGATAAGGGGGGAGAGAGAGAGAATGGGCATGTCAAGGCCTCCAGCCACTGCAAACAAACTCCAGATACATGTGCCACCTTGTGCATCTAGCTATGTGAGTACTGGAGACTTGAACCTGGATCTGTAGGCTTCACAGGCAAGCTCCTTAACTGCTAAGACATCTCTCCAACTTCACATGAAGTAAGTTTTTAACAAATTTTTACCTAAAATTTGATTTGTCCAGGAATTAAAAGAGTGAAAGCTTAAAATAATTAAGCATAAAATAGCCATGGGCTAGAAGGGTTATTAAAGATACATCCTGGTAATAGACATGAATGTTATTAATGTTATATTGAAGTTCTCACATTTCTTTGAAGTGATGGATATGTCTTTGTTTAGTTGGACTATTTTTTTTAACTTTTGTTAATTGTTCTATGTCCATTTCAGTTTCCATTACTTCAAAACACCCTGTATGGGTGAAATTCAGTTAGGTGCTGAATGATGTCACTGAAAAAATTGAGTGACCTAGACCTAAATTACACCTTGAACAAGAGCTCCTAAGCAGAAAGTGAGATCCTGAGCCTGAAAGAGTAAGGCAAACTTCCATGGATGATGCCAGTAGGGTGCATAAAGAAAGGCAGAGCAAAAATGTTACCAGGCTTAATTCTGGCTCATCCTTGACTGTCTTTTTATGTATTTTTAGTGAATACAGACTTTTTTCATTGGCTAGCCAACAGGGTCATGGGTTCTGACTTTCTTTTGCTTTCTTTCCACAAAGCACTTCACTGCAATCCTTTTTTCCCCAGGATAATAAAACTCTTTATTTCCTAATTGCTCAATGGAGGATCGGCATGGCTAGGGTAATAATGAGCTGGCATAAAGCCCCTGTCTTTAGAAAGCTCTGTGGATTCAGAAAAGTCACAAGGTTGGCTAAAGTGAAATCCTTTTTGCTTGCAATTGATCCCTCAGGTAATATAGACCAAAGGAGAAAGATTCAACTGCAAGCATTAGTGGGAAGACCCCATGATCCGGAAAAGAACTTTGTTCAAGTGAGGGCATGTCAGCCTCAGAGCTTTTTAAAAATGAATTGTAAGGTCCACAGGTTTTAGTGAAGTGCTGCTGAAATGTCTTGACAGGAACTGGTTTTATAACATAAAATCACTTTTCATTGACTCTAAGCCAAAGCATTCACATTAGAGATTCAGCTGGAAGCCTGCCTAAATGTTTGGGGGATTATTTCAACAAATCCAGGGTAGATGGTGTGAATACTAATTGTCTCACTAATGAGAGGGAAAGTTGTGTAGTGGTGAAGGCTGCTGTCAGTATCCATAGATGAACTTTCAGCATGGCATAAAACTGGTGTCTACAGCCCTTCCAAGGCAAAGTTTAGGTGTTGAGAACTGTTGTCCTCTTAATTATGGGTGGGAACATTCCTTCTCTGATCCTCCTTGTACATAGCTGCAATGTTTGTGCTAAAGTAATTTGATTATTTTAAATGTAATTTACTTGAAATTTTCATCATTACTATTACTATCAAATTCATTGAGTCAGGTGTGCAAAAATGTTAAGCCTGCTGAAGTCAGCATGTGTAGAGACAATAAAAGATCAATTTTGATTATAGAGTTCATAATCTTTTGTGGATTCTGTAATCATGATATATCACTGAAATAGTAAGCAGGAGCATAGTGAGCTCTATCTACGGTGACATTTTCTGCTCTTATCTCAATTTGCAGAATCATTTATCTCTTGAGCTTTAATATTAATACATTTTTATAGTTTAAAAAATTGAAATCTCTAGCAGGCAGAAATGCACTCATGTAATAATGGATGTATCCTCTGCTAAAGCAATTAAAATTCCAATGTGACTTTTTATCATAATTCTGTTGTACTAAGTCATTAGATATCAGAAATAATTTTTATCACTGTGGTCTCAGAAAATGTCAACAATTTATCCTAAATGAGTGTCTAAATTACAATAATTCAGGCTTATGACACTGAGAAGAGATGAGCCCCCCTTTTCTCCACTTTCTGGTTGTGGTCCTCTAACATGTCTTTACTCTGTGAGAATATAAGTCAAAACAAGAATGAAAAAGAAGATAATGAAGATGCTTAGTATGTGAGTAGAAGATTTGGAAGGAATGTCAAAACTGTCTCCATGTATTATATGGCCCATAGATTGGTTGACTAGAAAGAAAGGAAAGAAAAGAATAAAGGAAAGAATGTATGAAGCACTAAGTGGAAGGCACATGTGCAGCACACAGTGGGCGAAGGGTTCCCCATGCTTAGGAGTTGTCCCCAGATTAAATGGCAACAACTCTACAGTGTGGCAAGTAAAATATTGAAGAAATTGGTTCTGATTAGCTCTGTGGACCAGAATCAAAGTAACTGCAATTATTATTTTTATTACTGTTGTTGTTGTTGCTCTTTATTATGTTGTGATGCTGGTATGTCCAAACATTACCCAGGTCTAATACTGATCTCTAATTCAGTCCAACATATAACTTTAAATATTTTATTTGTTTATTTATTTAAGAGACAGTGAAAGAAAGAGGCAGATAAGAGAGAAAATAATTGCACCTGGGCCTCTAGCCACTGTAAACAAACTCCAGACATATGCACTACCTTGTGCATCTGGCTTTACCTGGGTACTGGGGAATAGAACCTGGGTCCTTAGACTTTTCAGGCAAGCACCTTAACCACTAAGCCATCTCTCCAGCCCTTAATAGCTTTATTAAATACTTATCATCTGTATCCACTCAGGGTAACGTGAGCTATAGGTCTGGGTGGTTGTGTTTGCGTGGGCAACATAAGGACATTAATAACTCAGAGAGGGGTTTGTTTGTTCTTGAGTAGGTAATTAGTGCCCATCTCTGCAAATGCATTAGATATACTTTTAAAAATAAATCACTGTATTACCAGAAAAAATTCTACCAAATGACTTCCTATGTGGCATTAATAGCTCAGGTTTATGATGGAGAGGGAATGTGCTCTCTCTTTCCAAATCCATCCACTTTGTGAGAATTCAAGTATTATATAAGTGTGCTGATTCCTTCACCTATAGTAGAATAAACGCTTGTGCCAACTAGGATATGATAACTTTCTCATTAATATTCATATTAATGTGCATATTTTTAACTTTTGGTGAGAATGAATGATTTTGCAAGATATAAATTGATATTTATTTCTTACAAAAGAAAGAAGAAACAAGTGCTTCTTCTGTACTTATTTTTAAGGTATTTGCAAACTTTTCATTAATATAACTATCTTCTGTACAAGAGTGGAGGATATAGCATCGAGGAAAATAATGCTCCAAGCAACATCTGAGGGGTTTGCTGATCAAGGCCAGATTATTATACTGAGACACTTCTTGGTTGGGAAAGTGAAAGGAAAAGGCAATTGACAGAAAAGGATACATGAAAACTGTACATGTCTGTGGATTACCATGGACGTTTTGATGTACATATATGTCATATAATGTTCAAATCAGGTTAAAACTTATACGCTATAACTTAACACAAACACTTTGCCCTTAGCAAGCTGTTTCTAGAATATTTTTTACAATTTGGTCTTAGCAATGACTGTTTTATGCTCTAAGGATATTGTGTTAAAAAAACAGAAGCTGAATTAGTTCATGGAGCTCAATGATTTCAAGCTGGAAAGATGGTTCAGTGTTTAAAGGCACTTGGTTGCAAAGCCTGCTGGCCTGGGTTTGGTTCCCCAATTGACTTGTAAAGCCAGATGCATAAAATGGAACATGCATCCAGAGTTCAGCAGCAGCAGCAAGAGGCCCTATTGCACCTGTACACATGCTCTGTCCTCGCAAATAAATAATATATTATTAAACGATTTTATATGTTATAGTTCTAGTGCTCCTTTTCAAAAATTATCTTTGTGTGTGTATGGTGTGTGCATATGTATGCATGTTGATAAGTATGTGCTTATGGGAGTGCAAGCATGTGTGTGCCATGGTGAAGCGGTGAGCTCCTGAGTGTTGGTTCTTGCTTTTCACCTTGTTTGAGGCAAGGTCTCATGTTGTTCACTGCTATGAATGCCAGCATGAATGTTTTGACTGCCCAGGAGCTTCTGGGATCCTCTTTCTCCAGTCCCCCTCTCGCCCTAGGAAGGCTTGGATCACACACACACTTGATGTGGCTCCCAGCTTTATTTTATTTATTTATTTGTGTGGCAAGTGCCCACTGAGCCATTTCCCCAGCCCTGTGCTTGTTTTTCTTAAAAAAAGAAGTTAGTAACCTCATGAAGGCATTTAGAATAGTTGTACATTCTGAGAGGTCAAACAGGAAATAAATAACAATTAAGGAACTAATAAAGAATATCAGAATCTTATGGAGACCAAACTCATGGTCGACAACAAGAAACTACCACTAGTGTTTAACCAACGTGGGAAATGACCCCATGCTAACTTCAGTCTCCTTTGGAGAATCTGTTTTTCTTATTCAAAAGGCAGCTAGAATGAGGAGGTAAACTACCCCTCCCAACCAGCCAGAGCCAGGGGAAACCACAGAGGAATTGGTGGGATGAACAAGAGTGCTGTTTCAATAATGAGCCTGTCAACCAGTACAGGGTCATGGAGACAGACACGGAGGATACTCAAAACACACTAAAGCAGAAATCCAGAAGCTGCTGAACGTAGAACGTTAAAGTAGATGTAAAACACACCCACCATGGCTCAGGGAATTTTGCAGAAAAGGGGGTGAGAAGAATGTAAGAGCCACAGAGTGGAAGGGAATATCCAGAGGCACTGCCCCCGCTTATAATGATTGACTGATGCTCTCACATCATCTTATAACCTGCAAACCTAGGGGGAATAACAGCAATCCCAATAAGGAGGGCGCTCAGCGAAATGGGGGCAGGGAGGATGGAAATGATAGTATTAACATATGATGTGTGCATACAATTTTCTACTTAATAAAAAAAGAATAACACTGTTTATTTTAGTACCTAAAGTCACTTCTTTTCCTCATTTATTAAGCAGGTACCTCTTATTTTTTCTATATGAGGGAAATAAGCTAGAAGATACATTTTCATGTGTTCCTTTACAAAAAATCTTATAGTGTTAATATTTTATTATAAATTGTTTGAGAATATGGAAAATATGAAACACACCTAGTCTCACCTATTATTATTAGTAGTATTACATTATTATTAATAGTTATTATTATTAGTATTAGTATTACATTATTACTTAATTTCCCAGCACAGATTATTATACTGACACAGTTCTTGGTTGGAAAAGTGAAAGGAAAAGCAATCGACAGAAAAGGATACATAAAAACTGTACATGTCTGTGGATTGCCATGGATGTTTTGATGTACATATATGTTATATAATGTTCAAATCAGGTTAAAATATTTATCTACTTGATTTAATATTGCATTTAATGGTGAAAACACTCAAAATATTTCATTCAGTTTTTAAAAATTACACAGATCACTCTTGTTATTATAGCTACCATGTAGTACACCCCAGAACTCCTTTCCTCTATCTAACTATTACTTAACATCTGTTATTCAACTTATCCCTATTTCCTCCGTTCTCTTTCCTCCCCTCAGCTTTTGGAAACTCATCTGCATAAGATTCACTCTCTCAGATCACTCATGTGACTGAGATCCCTTGGTAGTCATCTTTCAGTGCCAGGTTTATTTCACTTAAGACATGACAGCATTTATCCCCTTTAATGGATGATGTCATTCCATTATTCACATGTGCCAATTTGTCTCTATCCTTTCATTCATTGGTTGACATTAAGATTGTTTCCATTTTTTGAATATTGTTGTAGTGAATATGGGCATTCAGATATATCTTTAACGTACTGATTTTGTATCCTTTAGATACATACCCAGTACCTGGATTACCAAATCATATGGTGGTTCTCTTTTTAATTTTTCATTCTATTTTATTCCTTTTATATTTTAAATTAGCGTGCATGCTATTAGAGTTTATTACGACATTTCAAGCAGAATTTGTTTTCATTAATTCTACCTGCCTTATCTCTCATTTCTCTTTCCTCTTTGTACCTTTTTCCTATAGCCTCCTTTCTGCTTTGATGTCACATGTGCACTATTGTCTCCTTCCTCAACACCTCCTATTCCACTCTTATGGTTTCTTTTCCAGTTTCATAGCCTGTACCTACACTTCTATGTACACATAAAATATTATATACTACGATCCCCATAAGAGAAGACATGATAGTTTTGTCTGAGTTTGGGTCAGCTTGCATAATATAATTTATAGCTCCATCCATTTGTCTTCAGGAAGTACTGGAATGCCACTTTAAAAATATTAAGAAAAAGTTATTAGTGAAATGCACAAAAGAATAGTTTTACATCTATATTAACTTATTTGCTTACTTTGGGTGGGTAAACACCTTCATTATTTGACTTAGCAGTAGAATGTCTAAGTTTAGCTTGGAGAACATCAACATAAACCAAGACATTGGTGAGAATCATTCATGTAGAAGAGTGAGTGATTTTCTATCCATTTAAAGCACTACAGTTGCCCATAATCACATTGCAAATGCAGATGTCAAGGGTGATTTCTGTGGGCAAAGGGATGAAGTCCATTCTAAAGCACCATGGACCCCCCCACAGGCACCTCCCAGAGCTGCCATTGTGTATAAACCTTCTTGTCTCTAGGACCCTACTCTTCTCTGTGCACACACACACTCTGCATGTGCCTTGCCTCCCCTTCACCACATACTGCACATGCATCCATTTATTTATTTATTTGTGGAAAATCATTCTCAAAAGTTACTGAAAGTGACATACCGGAATTATTGTGCTTTATCCCTAAATAACTTAAATAAAAACTTTCTTAGACAAACAAAAGCTAAAAAAATTTCCAACAAAGGACAGAAAAAGGGAATTAAATCTTTCTTTTTTCTTCATTCTTTTGTTATTTTTCAAGTTAGCATACAATCTAATGGGTTTTATTATGTCATTTTCACACATTTTGTATTTATGTTTCATTCTCATTTATCCCGTTCTTGTCCTCCTGCATCCCTTCTGCTCCCTTCTTGTGGTCCTCTTCCTTCCCCCCAAGTGGTCAGTCTCTCTCTCTTTTCATGTAGTACTTAAATTAATCTCCCTTGTTTCCTTCTCCCTCACTTAAATGTCATTTTTTTTGATGAAAATGAAACTAAATGTGATTCTAAACAAAGGAGTTGGTAGTGTAAAATTGGTAAAGGTATGGATAAATATAAATGTCATCTTTTCTCATTTTAAAATATCTTTGTAAAATGACTGCTTAAATCATGATAATAGCACAAATAAAATATGTGCAGAATAAAATATATGAAGGTAATAGGAACAACTTGGAGAGTAAGTGTAAATACAGTTTCTCTATAAATGAAGTCATAGATCATAATTTGGAGACCATGTGATATAAATTAAAACTGTATCATCTGCCTGGAGCATTCACCACATAACAAAACTAAGAACTTTAGCTAATAAGATGGAAATCAATAAATCTAAATGCAGATGAAGAAATGAGACAGAGTGGCAGAGATCATGGGTCAAATAGCAAACAAGAGTGTGCATTAATATCCAACAATGTTGAAAACTATACATTGAATATAGTCAATTCTATTGCCTGCTGATGAATCCAAGAAAGTTAAACCCATTTATATTATGATAATAAGCAATATTATTTTCTTTTGTCATTGTTTTCTAGTTTCAACCTTCCTAAATCTATCAAGAAAATGAAGAACCAAGGAATTGCATAAAGGAAGAGGGAAAAGTAAAACACTGAAGAAATGTTATGCCTTTTTCATAATAAAAATAGGTGTATGAAAGATATGCACAGAACAGTAACTGATTTCCAGACAAGGTAAGTTCCCAGCTTTGTCATCAATGTCCCGTGACTAGGCTGCTTCCCCACTGTGCTCATGGTTCTCCTCTTCATGACTAGGACCAGCTGACCAGTCCACTCTTCATCAATATCCTCAAAAGCTCTCTGAGTACTTCTGTTTTCAATTCAAGAGCAATTGACACCATGTATCTATTTTTTCCTTTACCCTTGAACAATTTAAGGAATCTTACAAAAGTTTTCTTTTGACCAGTACTCAAGTACTCAATCCAACAGCTATATGTGTAACTAGGTCCAATCAGCCTGTGTGAGGCAACTGCAGATCACTACTGATAGCATGATATAAGTCATGATTATTGTTGTTGGTTTCATACTGAAATGAGAAAGACACCTAACTTCTTGAACTCACTGATCAGTTGTAGAATACATTATGGTCATGTTTTGATAGCATGCTAATCTTGTGTTTTGAAACACAGAAGTTTTCCTGAGTGGAATAGTCAGGGTATTGCTACAGAATACTTCTGTCATCCCCAATTTCATGACAAAGCCATAACCTCAAATATAATGGCATTTGGTGTCTTTGGGAAGCTCTTAGAAGAACTCCTGAATGTGCTCTGTCACAGTGGGATTAGTGACCTCATAAAGAGAGATAAAAGAGCTTGCTTAATCTTTTCTTCACCAAGTAAGAGAGGAGTTTCACTAAGAACAGAATTAGCTAGTGACCAGATCCTGGGATTTTCTAGGCTTCTAAACTGTGAGAAATTTTTTTTTTTGACCACTCAGTCTATGGCATTTTGTTACAACTGTCAGTTTAACAAAGACTGGGCCCAACTTTCAATTCTGCATTTTATACTTAGTTTGCAAGAGACTCCTCAATATCCATTATTGAGTGTACCTAATATTGGCATATTCCCACATTCAGTTTGTTTCAACCTTTGAATGTGATAATAGCTCCCCACAGACTTTTATTTCTTAATTGTATTTTAATTGTCAGTCACAATCTATTTTGAAGAGGAAAAAATAAGAGAAAGATAAATTAAAGGACAAACTGGTTAGGGTAATGCCTTCCAAAAGAGGCAACAATCTTCTGTTCATTTGGCTGTGAGTGCTTACTGGACTTTGCACATGGAGCCTCCTTTCAAGCATCTTTCTACCAGTAACATAGAGCTTGTCTTCTCATAAAATCCCATTTAACATGTTCAAGAAGTGATGTATGTGTTTTAGATTCTGTCTTTAGACTTAATTGCTGGACTTAGAGAAGAACTTTCTGTCAAACAGTGAAGATGATAAAGTTGTAAATATAAGAAAACGTTAATTTAAAAACTTAAAGATTAGGAAAAGCCTGTTTTATCACCAAAGTGCTTGCCACGTAGCTCTACTAATGTACTCCATGAAAGAATCACTACTTGTCCATTGGGTTTCACAAAACACAAAAGCCAAGAGTTTCCTTTTCACCCAAATGAGCTATCAATCCAAGACTGTATACAAAACATGACTATATTCAGTAAGTTTTAGAATATTTTCATGATTGTTTCAATATTATTTTGTAAAGTAAAATAAATTTAGCTCCAGTGAAAAGTCAGCTTTTCCATCTTAGACAAACATAACTTTAAAAATTCACATTGCTGGGCTGGAGAGATGGCTTAGCAATTAAGATGTTTGCCTGAGAAGCCTAAGGACCCAGGTTTGATTCCCCAGAACCCACATAAGCTAGATGCACATAGTGGCACATCTATCTGGAGTTCATTTACAGTGTCCAGAGGCCTTGTTGTGCTCTCTCTCTCAATAAATAAATAATTTTTTAAAAAAGTCACATTTCTGTAGTGTAAGTGGTCAAATAACCCAAGACAATTGCCATAGTCCACAGAATTTAAGATTCTTATTAAAAACATACTGCTCTTTCACCATTGAAAATGAGGGGAATATTGTGATTTGAATTATTTTATGCCATATTTGTTTAGATTCAGGTTTTATATTTGCTGCACTAGTCTTTCAGCACTGTAACTATGTTTTTATCATATGCCATTCTTCAAGTATGCATATAGGTATTATAAATATAATAGCATGTCATTTAAAGGATTCCCACTCTACTACATAAGTAGAATCTGTCTTCTTTGTATAACTTTTTGAGCTAGCCACAAATGCCTGGTTTTTGTTTTTTTTTTTTTTTGTTGTTGTTGTTGTTGTTGTTGTTGAACTTTCAGAATCTCTTCCTCTCTGCCATTACAAAAATTTCTGAGCCAGTGTTTTCTTTAAGCTCTTTATTGCTTTTATTTCTGAATTTCCTTCTGGATGCTCATACTTTTCCTTCAGTTTTCATGTGGTCACTTTTTTGAGTGTCCGAGATGCTAACATACGAAGGTGTGCTAATAGCAACCATGACTTACTGTCTTTCCTCAAGCAACTCTTCAGCTGCTTTGTCCCAACCATAAGTGACAGCTTCCCGGCCATGTTGTCACTGATGATAACACCCTGGTATAATCAGGCAGGGACATGTAAAGCATGAATGGTACACAACTGTGAGGGATGGTAGTTGTCCAGATTATGACAAATGACCCAATTTCATAACTGGAAAAATTAGCAATAACTGATCTAAAAATGGAATTTAATGGTGACTTTTCTTAGATAAATATGGAAAATGCTAAGTAGAAAGATTTGCTGCTTGTAATAAAGTCAATTAGAATATACATTTTTGTCTATACTGGCTATAGAATGGAATTAGTTACTATAGGTATTTTAAGTTTTGTTTATTTTTGTTTGTTTTATTTTGAGACATGGTCTTGCTATGTCTCATGCTTACCTGAAACTCACTATATAACCCAGGCCTTGAACCTGTGATCTTCCTGCCTCAGCCCTCCAAGTGCTGAGATTACAGGTGTGTGCCAGCATGCCTGATTTTTTACTTTAACTTCTTCAGAAATTTTTACAGTCTCTCTTATCCTGGGAGAGTTAATCTTGCCACTGCCATTCACATTACATGAGCTCAGGACATAGGGACACACATTTTATGTTAGGGGTGGCTAAGTTTCTATGATGCAATGAAGGATGGGCTATGGTTTGAATGGTTTGAATTGAAAATGTCCCTTACAGGCTTATATAATATGGACTTTATTGCCAGCTGATGGGCTTTGTGAGGTGATTAGATCTTGACGGCTCTGATCTATGCAACACATTAATCCTTTAATGCATTTGTCAGATGATGGCACTCTCGGCAGGTGATGAAATGTCGGAGGTGGAGACTAGTTGGAGAAGTAGTTCACTGTGGCTGGAAAGATGTATTTTCTCTCTTGCTCCTTCCTTTTTCTCTGCCTTCTTCCTAGCTTCCATGACATGGTGTCCTGGGCCACATGCTCTGCTGGGATGATGGCTTGCCTCACTTTAGTGAAGAAACCAGCTAGCTGACCATGGTGTAGAACTTTGGAAACCTTGAGGCAAAAGAAATTGTCTCCTCCTTTTAAATTGTTTCTTTCAAGAATTTGTCATAGCAATGACAGACAAACAAACAAACAAAAAGCCATGCTGTACAAATTATTTTAACTTAGGAAAACAAAGGCAATCCTTATAAGGAGAAATTTGTTTGTGCTTATAGTGTAGGTGAAATCAACAACAAAGAAGTCTGCAACTTGTGAAACTATGCCATTGGGAATGTTATCTGACATTTTGTTTTATAATATTCTTTCCTTATATCTTAGAATATCTTCCTAAAACCAGATAATTGCTTATGTAATACACATTTTGGAAATAGTTTTTAGGTATCTTAGTAATTAGTGGCCAACATTAGTTAGGGTACTATAACAAGATAGAGGAGCACATGCCTGAATATGAATGTATTGGATAGAAGACCAAATGAGCTAGAACAAGTTAATGGTCCCATATATCAAAATACAATTTGTGTTTGGTGGTTATTTGTGTGAAAAGGAGAAGCATGAATGAGAGTGATAATGATATGAATCAACTAAAATGTATTTTAATTTGTATTGTTATGAATATAATTTGAGTGCTTTATCATATCATAATTATTTTCAGATATTTCAATAAATGAGGCAAGGTAATGAGTGAGAATATATAGTCATAAACAATATTTTCTGCATCTAAATCATTTAATTGCTCCCCTTTATTTGTGTGTAGTATCAGGGAATCAAAGCTAGGACCTTGTACTTACTATCATATTTTTCCATCACCAAAATAACTCTTAAAAAAAACATTTTATTTGTTTATTTGAGAGAGAGAGGGAGAGAAATAAACAGGGGGAGATTGAAAGAGAGAGAGAAAGAGAGTGAGAGAGAGGGTGTGGGAGGGCCTCCAGCCACTGCAAACAAACTCTAGATGCATGTGCTCCTGTGTGCATCTAGTTGATTTGGTTCCGGAGGAATTGAACCTAGGTCCTTTGGCTTTGCAAACAAGCCCCTTAATTGCTAAGTCGTCTATCCAGCCCCTAAATAGCTCTTTCTAGATATAAACAATCAAGGAATATTAGGATCAAATAGTTTTAAGTTACAAAACATCTCTAAGCTTTGAAGTATTAAAAAATTGCTAGTGGTTAAGGGTATTTACACACATGCAAATTATTAGCAAACTCATGATGTTGAAGAAGTAAAACACAGGGACAGAATATTTGGAATACCTTGTATTAACCGTCTTTTTTCCCCTATTGTTTTGTAAGGGAACAAAAAGTTCTTTGCTTTTGGCAGGAGTTCATAGCTGGGATATCTACGTTGTCATATGAAGAAGAATGTTCAAAGAGTTAGTGAATCTTTCTGGCTGAGGTTTGACAGAGACTGGACAGTACTGGGAAGATATATGGGAGTACAAGAATGGGACCTAACAAACTGTGAGTAAACCCTGTGTCTTCAGATTCCTCTTATTTCTTGTGTTCTAGGAGGACAGGATGTACCTTTCTTCCAGGTTAGAGGGAAGGCATCAATCCAATGACTGTCTTAGGACCTGCTTCCGGGGGCATGGGTGGAGCAGATCAGAGAGCAACTTTCCTGGATGTGATGACATGACGTAGGTGAGAAGGGTGAGGGGAAGGTGACATAACCTCCTTGCTTCTGCTGCTTTGTCAGATGCTAAGGTGCTACATTTTAAAGAAGTGCATCCAGAACTCCATCAACCTCAAATCTTTTGAAGTGTTTTAAGAAACAAACGAAAAGCAAAAACTTTTGTGCTATATATTCATACAATGGAACCAGGGACAATTGTGTTTCTACTCGGGGGGTTACCAAAGGAGAATACATAGGAAATCTGGTAAGAATATCTCAAAGACATGAGCAAGAGCAGGTGTGAAAACATCAACCTTTGTCATCCTCACATGGGGAGTTAAACTACTCAGTTCCTCTGCTGCTTTAGGAATACTTTTACTACTTAATTCCAACTCTTATTTCAGGAAAGCAAATTCAAAGAGACAGGACAGGCTATGCACAGTAAATGCTATGTAGCAAACCATAAATTTCAAATCTATAATGTGGAACAGGACACTAAGGTAGTTTTTTTCCTGTTTTGATAAATCATCCCAATCTTGTGCTTTAGAAGGATTTATATGGTTCTGATCAAAAGATCTTGACAGTAAGACTTCTCCTGAGATGTAGCTTTGCTTACCATTTAAAAGGAATGTAGTGATTCTTATCAAAGACTATACTTTCAAAACCCATTTTTTGCATACTTTTTTTTTTCAGAGAACTCTAGAAACTCAAAAATATCTAACTAAAAGTTTCCTTGGTAATGAACTGTGTACCTGATGGGAGATTGAATGAATATATTTTCAGATTTCTTTCATTCATTAAATCACACTCTTCATATGCCAAAATTTTCTGGTATTATTCCTCCTGTGTTTAAACCTCTGGACTTGAAGTAACTTGCAAGGCTGAACTATAAAGTTATGACAAGTTGATAGTAATTTCCTGAATATAAATGCTTTTACATTTCCATATTTTCCCAACATCTTTAAAATGGAATTTTAAGTTCAATTTCACATGGGTGTACTTTTTCTTCCTAGAATAAATAGATGTTTGAAATGTTCTATTGTGATAAAATGTCAAGAAAGTGGGTATATAGAGTGGTTGGAGATTCTGAAGATCAGCATAACTGATAAATAAGGAATTGGCTTTCTTTTCCAGGGATAATAGTGTTCTTCAGTCTTAACTCATTTATTTGAAATGTATTAAGTTTATGTCTATCCTCCATGGAGTCCTGAAAAGCCTGAGCTTATCCACCTAACACTTCATTACATAATATCTAGTATTGCTGTGCGTGTATTGTTTTCAAGTCTTAGCTTTGCTGGAAAATCATGAGCTTCTGGAGGATAAGAACTTAATCTTTCAGCACTGGGCATCTTCATTGTACCTAATGTTAAGTCTTGAACATAGAATATGCTTAATAGTGACTTTTGGCTTGGTATCAGTCCATCTTGAATTCTGTACTGAATATTCTGCATTATCAATTGAGTACTCTGTACTTTGAATGTGATCTATCTCCTACACCAAGTGCCTACAGACTGCAGCTTCAGCCTGGTCACTCCCTGCTTTTATAAATAAATGCATGTGGTAGTGGCATAGGCATGCCTTCTCATTTTTGTATTGTCTACATGCTTTTCTACTGTACTGGCAAAGCTGAACAGCTGAGACAGAGACTTTGCAGCCCACAATGTCAAAGCAATTACTAATTAGAACTTGGAAAATTATAAAATGGTTGAATTGCCAACTTCTGTGCTAGATATCTATCTCTGATGAGAACTGTCACATAAGGTTTGAGTCATTTTGCTTTCTACGTTTCCCAGAAGTAATGATAGTGCTTTCTGATGGTGAAAACTTTAATTTTTCTAGTAAGCTTAAGTATCAAAATGAGATAGAGAAATGCCATAGCATTTTTTGTTTTTTCATGCTCTAGCTACTTTATAACTTATTGACAATAGAGTACACCCTAAAATGTAATTTGGCATGCTGCCAGGCCAATAAACCTTCATTAAAGCCAAAATTCAGCTTAAATTAAAAGGTTGAAACAGCCACTTTATATAATAGAAAATATATAGCTGCCCTAAAAAAGGATTGGATTGGTTGGTTGTTGTAAGCTTTCCTTTGAGCCTGCTGGTCTACCTACTTTGCATTCATAAGACACTCAACTGTCTTAAATAATGCTTTTCTCGGTAATCCTAAGAACACATTTTCTTTTAGTATTTTTTATTTTTATTTATTTATTTGAGAGAAAAAAAGAGAAAGAGGCAGATATGGAGAGAGAATGGGCATACCAACCTCTCCAGCCACTGCAAATGAACTCTAGATGCATGCATCACCTTGTACATCTGGCTTACATGAGTCCTGAGGAATATAACCTGGGTCCTTTGTCTTTCCAGGCAAGCATATTAACTGCCAGGCCACCGCTCCATCCCAAGAACACAATTATTTCATTGTTATGTTGATTTTATAGACAATGTTCATTTTGAAAGAATGAAAAATAGTCCTGACATTCTCTGTTACATTAAAATAAAAGGACACACCTTTCCTTTGTTTGTTATTGTTTTGTCTGGACAGAGTGAACAGCATTAACATCATTTTGAAATACAAGAAAATGTTAAATAGCTAACATAGATATCATATTATTTGAATATTTCTTTAAAAATGCATGAATTTGATGTTTAGTCAGTATTGATTGATATTAATTATTTAGTATCTTGTGTTCTTAATTTTAAGGTATTTTTCTGTTTTCTGCCATAATGTTTGTCAATGGATATTCAGATAGGACAATATATTTTCCTTGTAACACTAAGAAGCCATAAAAAATTCTCTTTATACAATAGATATTGTAAAAGAATAATTCTGAAGTCAGAGAATCAAAAGTGGTCAACATTTCAGAATTCTCACTACCAATAGCTGTCACAATGGAGCATGTTCTATTGTTGATGTCATTCTGAGAACTATATGTGTGTGTATGTGTATGTGTGTGTGTGTGAGAGAGAGAGAGAGAGATTATTTACGTGTAACAGCACTTGGATGAAATCAACAGTATTCTTGTTTTATAGATGAGTTCAAATGATGTAAGTTTATATGACTAAATTCATACAGCTAGCAAGTTAGAGAGCTGGACCAGGTCTGCCTGACCATGAGGTATTTGTGAAATATTTTAGTGGCTTCCTGCAGGGATGGAGTACAAAATTGTTTTTCTACTTTTAGGGAAGTATGGAAAAAGTCACGTCTTGGTGGAAAGTTCTAGGAAACAAAGAGGATAGTGGAGAGCAGGTAATTGTGAGTATTAAGGTTAGGTTAGGTAGTTGGTAGCTAACTTTCCTGTTGATCTTCTACTTCCTGCACATTGAGGGTTTCATATTTATCTCATGCCACAGATGATAACTCTAAGTTTTAAAAGTCAAGTATATAATCCAGATTTTAAGAAAAAGCTGTTGTAATTGGTATAGGAGGTATTTGTACCTGCATCTGCCTGAAAGCTCATGTCCTCTATGATCTGAAACTTCATAGATTTCAAGAATATAAGTGGAAAATCTATTAAAAAAGACTTTGTGGGTTAGATTTAAATTGAGCATAAGTTCATAACCTCAGAAACCTTCACATCTAGGAATTCATTTTATAGGTGTGTGTAAGAGGAAAACTTGACAAATTCTGTGCAAGTAGGAAGAAAATGCTCATGCTATTTTTGAAATACACATCATGCATGCAATAACTGATGGCATTACCTGTGTTGACAGGTGATTATAGATTTTTCTAGATTTTCTAGGTGCAGCCCAAATGGACTGAGGTATGTATGTGCAGAGTATAAAGAATTTAATTCATAGTAAGTAAATGAAAGGCACTTGGTAATTAGAATATTCAATTGAAAAGTATAAAATAACAGAAAATATAAACCTGAAAGTATTCTGTATCCCACTCTGCTTATATGTACCCCAAATATTTTTCAGTGAATTAATTTCACTTATTACAGTCCCTTCTTCCACAATGAAAGCAACTGAGAAAAGCAAACAAAATCTAGGCAAGCTGTGAAGTCACTACTTCAAGTGAGAATCTACTGGGTGTGAGACTGGATACCTAATCCAGTTGGTATTGAGGATGAACAGTTGAGCCTTATTTCCTGTAAGTTATGAGACCTTGAAACTCCCTGTGGTTTCACTGGTGATTGTATTGATGGAAGGACTTGCAGCATGAGAAACCTGTGCCCACATTGGCTCCAGACAAAACCCAATTTCCTTGCCCAGAGCCAGAACACATCATTCAGTGATGGGGCTGAGAATCTTACTGTTAAAGCTATCTGTGGAGAGGGGACAGATTGTGAGAGTGTGCACATTTTATTTTTGAAAACTCAAAAGAATGAAAGGCTGACAATGAAATCCTAACTTAAATTGACCAACTTTTATTAATACTGAAAAAGGGAATACATATTGTAGTGTGTGAATCAAATAACAAATGCTATTCACAAATATATATAGAATATTATACATTCTAAACCGTTCTGCCCACCAGGGTCATACCAGTGATTTCAGGATCAATACATTTTATCAGGTTGAGGGAGTCATTCCAATTTATCTTACTTCCAATATCTTAAAAAAACTGTCTTTTGATAAAGTAATCCCTTTGTATTTTTAGCTATTGGCTTTCAAACTTTATGATTTCTAAGAATTGTTTAGAGACCTAGATAAAATGTAGATTTTCAGTGGTCAGTGTAAATAGATCATTAATGGAAATCAGAAATGTGCATTTTAGTTTTACTTTTATTTGTAAATCCAGTGTTGGAGGTCAAACCAGGACCTTGTGTATGTTAGGTATATGACATATTATTCCCATCCCAGAAATGTGCTTTTTGAATAAGTTCTGTAGGATAATTTAATACAGGAGATTTTGGCTCCTGACATTAAGTAAAAACCAAAACAATTAAAATAAAGCCCTTATCTGTTATGATTGAAGTAGGATGTTAATTTGAATAAAATATTGACTTATCAGGTTCAAGTGATCCTGATTACAAATACACAGACTAATATCTACCATTGCAATTTGACTTCATGATTCTTCCTTGAACTAAGCATTAATGGAGTATATGTTAAATTCACAAATACTTTATCTAGCATTGGATGTTTGTTTTCCATAGAAGTATGGACATATAAAATATCTAGAATCTGAGCTCTTCTTCCTGTTTGTTATTTAGACTTTACAATTCTCCATGGTTTTACTGGGTCTCAGTAAAACATCTCAATATTTCATGGCAAGTGATTTTTTGACATTGTTCACATAGGTGAAGTTAACAGCACTTTTGCTTAGGATTATCTGGTCCAATTTCACATATGTGTTGGAAACAGCCCTGGTGCAAACACCCATCCTGTCACTGTTTTACTTGTTCCCCGTTCTGTAACTGCAAAGAATCCAATCACTGCAGAGCAAGTTTGAAGGACCCTATGAATTATATGTTAAGAATCTTTTTAAACATGTCTCTCTGTTACCCATTTTAAACTCTGATGTATGCCCCTCTCTCTTTAACAACCAAGCAATCTCTCCATCCCCTGCCCCCCATTCTTTTTGCTCTGGATTTAACAAATAACTCCATTCCCTTTTCTTATCTCATTCTGTAGCATGACTTAAGAGAAAAGAATTTCCTGACAAACTTATTTGTGAAATGTTTCACATAATTGCAGTTCTGTATAACAAATAGGCATAAACAAGGGCCATCATAGTCCTCTTATTACTGGTGGTCTCTATCTATGGCTGTTTCCAGGACCTGTTATCTTGTTCAGAGAATTGAAAAAGTGCACACAGGTTGAAAAGTAACAAGAAATTTTATTATCTTAAAGGCTAAAGCAAAAAATATAAGTGGAGACAGAGTCCCAAGTTGCTAAACTATTTCCTAAGCTTGCCTTACTCACTATACCACATTTAGGTCCCATGACAACATTGTATGTCCAGTAAGTAAGAAGGCATGTATTTGTATCAAACAAGTAGTAAGAGCTATGGTGATAGTTGCTAATATTTAAAAATCCAGCATAACTCCAGTCACCATTGCCTACCTTTTGTGAGCTTCTTCTCTGTGATCCAGTGTGAATGATGTGATTGTGGAATATTGATTACTTTGTTCTCCTTTTCTCTTGTGTTCACATACTTAGCATCTATACCAATTTAGCTAACAGATACAAAGTTTCAGCACTATTGGAGCTAATACCACAATGGAACCAGCAGGCTTTAATTTCAGGGACAAAAATAGAAAGACATACTAGAATTTTTGGTGGCCATTTTTTTTTCCAAACAGTTAATTTCTTATTGGTGTTGTGATAAATGATCACAGATGTGATGGTTTTAATCAATCAAAATTTACTACTGCTTTTTAGTCCTGTGAGTAGGAAATCCAAAATCAATTGTTAGGGCTGCATTCATCTGAAGTTTCTTAGGGAGATTCTCTTGCCTTGCCACATTAAGATGCTTCTAGATGCCTCTTGTTTTCCTTAGCGTATAGCTCCCATTTCTACCTTTAATACCAGCTGGTAAATATCCTCACATCTCTGTGACTGACTCTAATTCTTGTTTTCCACTTATAAGTAGCTAAATGATGACACAGGCTTGCCAAATAATCCTACAATTTCCTTTCTTTATGGCACTTAATTTAATCACTTTTTTTGTTTTAAATGTCACATTTATTGAAGTGTCAGTTTACATGCAATAAAAATGACACCGTCAGGGCCTGGAGAGATGCTCAGCGGTTAAGTGCTTGCCTGTGAACCCTGGTTCGAGGCTCAATTCCCTGGGACCCATGTAAGCCAGATGCACAAGGTGGCACAAGGTGCCTCTTTCTCTCTCTCTCTCTGTCTGTCGCTCTCAAATAAATTAATAAAAAAAATTGTTAAATGACACCGTCAAGTATAAAATTTGACAAACACGTGATCATGAACTACCACCATAATAAAAATGTAACTCCTCCCTTCCCCAAAATCCCTCATGGCCCTTTGCAAGCAACCCTTCCCTGATCTCCTGGAATCAGTGATCTGCTTTCTGTCAAAAAATTCAAATCTAATCGCAAAATGATCTGTAGAAAAATGTAGATGCATACAAACTACTCAAAACCAAGTTGTTTAGAGGTGAGGCACTGAATACTTTCTTTAGTATATAAACAAGATGAAGGTGGCTTAAAATTTTACTACAGATTTCTCAATAGAGATTAATCCACTGTTGCCATATGTGTGCTGTGATAGTCATATGTAAGAGCATGTTATAAAAGAACATATGCTCTGGAAGAACCACAATAATGAGAGCATACATGACTTTTGTAAATTAAAGCAGTTTACAAAGCTGTACTGAAGCTAGCCCTAACAAACCAAGTCTTGATCAACTTTGCTTGAGATATGAATCCAGACTAAAGATAAACTTTGGTGCTAATACTGTGACAAATTACAGGCTGGGGCTCTCTGGCAGAAAACTACTTTAAACAATAGAATTATATTCTATAGAGCTTCTTTATGGGGTCAGTTCAGCTGGAGGGCAGAGGCACAAGTTCTCAGATATATATTCCTACATGTAATCGGGACTATCTCAATTCACCCTCTTACACCATGAAAGGGACAAACCCCAACCTTGATTTTACAGTTCTGTATATTTTTCTTCTTCAGTGTTGCATCTGTGCTTTTTAAGATCTTATGTTCACCGTCATCCTGTACACAGCACGTACTGAGGAGTCACTGGGACTGAAAAACCATATAATCACATTTGTAAAATTCCTTTTGCTGTGTGAAACAACCTATTTATTAACATGCTCTAGGGACTATGATGAGGACATGCTAGGTGTCATTGTTCTGTGTATCTCATCTAAAATAAACAAAACCTTTGAGCTGGTGACAGAGGAGAGAGATGAGCAGAGAACATTGTGTATTAGTGGTAAGACTTAATTTTTGGTGCTTAAATATTGAAATGATATGGCCTCAATAATTTCTAGCATTTTAGAGAACTTCCCAGTTTTAGGTATAACCTTATTGAGGGGAAAGACAATACTATCATTAACATATATTTACCTGTTACTCATCTTTCCGAGATTCTAGCTGCTCTCTGTCACCTTTTCCTTCTAACAAATTGAAATAAACAAATATTAAGAATTAACATAATACCCTCCCACCATTCTTTTGTGTCCCCTTCATTTAACCCAATAATTTTTCCTACTATTCCCTCATCTAGGTTGACATCTTTTTTTTTTTGTTTGCCCTTCCACCATCAATACTATGCAGGTTTGTGCAGATAACAATAACCACTGTGAGATCATGAATAGAACTTCCACTTTGTGTCTGAGACACAATGTTCCATGGCACTCCTCCCAATCGTGTGGCTCTTAAATTCTTTTAGCAACATTTTTCTGCTACATTTCTTGAGCCATTGGAGAATCTAATTCAATATGGAGCATTCAATTGTCACTTATTCTCAGCACTGGGTGAGTTTTGACTCTCCCTATTAGTCGTCACCTTCTGAAAAGAGATATTTCTCTGTCCCTTTCTTAAGCCTTTATCCAGATATACCAGTGAATGTTGCTTATTAAGATTTAAGGCTCTTGGGGTAGCAGAGATGACTCAATGGTTAAGACACTTGCTTGCAAAGCCTAACCACATGGGTTTGATTCCCCACTACCCATGTAAAGCCATGTACAAAGTAAAACATGTGTCTGGTGTTCATTTGCAGTGGCTAGATGCCCTAGTGCAGCCATTTTCTCAGTCTCTGTCTCTTCTCTCTACTTCTCTGCTTACAAATAAATAGATAAATACATATATTTTAAAAAAATAAATTAAAAGATTTAAGGCTCTAAAAATTGACTTAAGTAATAATATTTATTGGCATAAATCAAGGCCATAAGAATAAAATCCTATGAGAATTGGGATTTAGAAAGTTTGATCCATGTGTTAATGTCTTAGATGGTGTTTAAGATGGCATAGCCATGTCTTTATGGTTTTCTCAAGCACATCCATCCTACCACCCTTAGACTGGATAATCTTAGAATTGCAAAAGTAAAAGAACACTAGCTATAGTGTCTGAATCTTTAAGGTATTGTCATCCAGATCTAGAGGAAGAAATGGATTTTTCTTCTCCTAGCATGATAAAATATTCTGAGCTCTACTGAGACTAGACTATTTTATTTACCTATTCACCGTTATACTACTCACATCATCAACGAAATCTCACTTCTCACTGACTTGGACTTAGTTTTCAATAGGCCTGAATCAAGAAATGACTTCAAAGACTTTAGATCCCTCAGGTTCCACATTTGGAGCTGGAATAGGATAAGTCTATTTCCTACCAAACTTACTGCTCTGCGAAGAGACAGGTGGATAAATACTTTCCTTATAATTGCCCTCAACAGTTAGTAACTTCTGTGCTCTCCTCATCAAATTAGCATATTTTCCAACATAATCTCCTAAAGTGCAAGGCATTAATTTTGTTAACTTGATAAACTAAGTTGTATCACCAAAGGCAGTCACAAGAATAGAGATAGTTCTCTAGAACCAATGGATGACTTTTCTTGTACTATCAACTAAGAGCAACTTCAGACATTGTAGTAAGACCTATTCTAGGGAATATCAACAGAGAAAATCTTTGGGGTGCCACAAATTCAATAGTTTTGACAAATCACTGAATTTAACTATTTTGTTTGCATTTTAAAAGACAGAGGAAGAATAGATATATCAATCAACAAGGGGCTGTTCTTGGCTGTGATTAGGGCATTTTTGTACAAGATGAGTCACTGACAAAGTAGAATAAAATGACTCATATCTTTGTGCATTGGGAGACTTTTAACATGCACACCATGGTTCCTGGGGAATGATTTCACTCTGTATTTGAAAGTCAAATTGAGGGCCTCTCTTTGCAAGCCTATTTGGCACAATAGGCTATAATGGGTTTTTTAGGCATCTTTGGGCTCAAACTGCCCATAAAATTATTCATCATAATGGCTCCTTTGGAGCAGAGACAGGACTTGATATAAATGTTTGTTAAGAGCAGTGGACTTTGCTGATCACATTTTCAATGATGTCAAATAGAAGCTTATGGGAGAGTGAGGGTTTTAGAGGCAAGACACTGCTATCAGGAGATGACAAGACTGTGATTTAGAAAAGCAATAGAGGGAGTCATTAGTTGAGAGTGTATGCTATTTTTAGAGCAGAAATGACTTTACAGGTTTGGATTTTACTTGAAAAAATGTGTATATTGTTTTATACAGATTGTAATTTAATTAGAACAGTCCATGTAAAAGTGTATTAAGAATGCAGTGCACAAAACATGAAGGTTTGTGTTCTATGTACAATGCATATAAATACTGAAGAAATATTGGTCACATGAAGAAAGCAAGCATATTATTTTACATGATAATTTTCATAATTTTTTAGCTAATTAGTAATTCTGAAATATGTTCTTATCTACTCTTTGGAGAAATGAAGTTATAGTTTATTCTATTCCTGTGATAATTTATACAGATTATATTTAACTGACTTTCTAAGTACTTATGAGGCATAAGCTTTCTCAAGAAAATTTAGTTTGAATTAGAGAGCAAAATAGCAATTTGTTGATGTGTTTGGCAAGGATATGCTTGGAATGAACATAATTAGGGGTATCTAAAAATAATAAGGAACAATATTGCATTTAAGATTAAGCTATAACACCATGGTAATGTATATATTTTTTTTATAGCTGATCTACCATCTGCCACCCTGATGAAATGCCATATGAGTCAGCAATTACCTGCAGATGGAACTGTGGAAAAAAACATGGCTGTCCTTTTGTCCTTAACTGTTACCTTATGAAAGAATAGACAGGTGTTTGGTGAAAAGTTCTAAAACCTTATTAGTAGCAGACCCTGGCAGGTATTGCCAGGGATTTTAGAACTCTTAGAGTTATACAAATGAATTTTCTTATTACACATGGGAAATCTAAGACAAATGAATTGAGTCATTGTTGGCATCAGTTATTAAAGGGTAAAGTTGGTCTCTTTGGTCATCAGAATTATTTTAGCATTTTCTCTGTGTCACTGAAACTAGAGCCATGAGTTGGAGTTAGTAATGTCTTTGGTACTATCCTCTAATTTTACTGTAAGTTCCATGGTTTGATTAAATTTTGAGAAGACATCCTACTTACTACAATATATGCAAAGGTTAGATTGAACAAAAACTAGAGTTGATGGGGAGACAACTTAGGAGATTCCTGTGACAATCAAACATATGTCAAGATCTAGGAGAGACCCAAATGGCTGAGAGACAATGATGTTGTTACCTTGACAATCTTTAAAGGTAGAATAATAAAATAACTGTTCAGAGTAAGACTGGCAATACTTTCTAACCCTCTTGCTTTAATGATGCAATGCATGATAGGAGGGTGGTGCAACTTACAAGTGTGAAGACAGTGAGTTTTGGGAGTATTGTTGGTGAATTTTGATACACAGAAATGCTCCACTACCAAATTTGATTTGGATCCTCTTTCTTTATAGTCCCATATTAATTATTATACTTTTTACAATAATGAAATAAATTTCCAACTGCTTACTAAGAGTTATTAAGTAACTAATATAACACATAAAACACATATGTAGCATACAATTTTTCCTTCAAAAAGAATTCAATTTTTGTGGGTAGTAGTAATATATCTAGAAAACACTTGTTCCCTGCCTCCTATGCTGGTGAGAGAATTATACTGAAAATGAGCAATACTCTGAAAACAGGAATACTGAGAGGGGCTTCTAGAAAGATTCTCCTAAGGGGTAGTTGGAATGGATAGAATTAAGTAGGTATGGAGAAAAATGAATTAAGAATTTAAACATTCCAGAGTGACGTAGTTCAGAAAACTTTTCTTTACTCCTCAAAATATTTCATTTTGTTTGTCTATATAATGTGTTTTTCTCTATTTTTCACAAATTGCTATTTTGAGATAAAATGCCATTTCCCTTGGCAGCATAAATAGGAGATGAATGAAGGCAAGTAAATTACATGCTGATATCAAGTAATGTATGTATCTAACAATCTGCAAAGTTATCTGCTCTAAAGAGTAGACTTTTTTTATAAAATAGTTGTCCAAGAAGGTTGCATAAATGTTAAATTTTAAATTATTGCTGAAACGATTACTTATATGAAATGCATATGTTCTCCTTGCAGCTTCAGAATTTGAAAGAAAGGAATGTGAAAAAAATAAAACAGTTCCTTCCTTAAAAGTACAGTGGAGAGTAAACTGGAGATGCCTGCGATCCTGCGTCCATGTGACATGAGTGTGCATTGTCTCCTCGATCCCCAACTCCCAGTTTCCGAGCCCCAAGTTTCCCTGTTGCTGGTGTGGGTTTTCTGGGACCTTGTGTACATGCCGCACGAGTAGGCCTAGACTCCTGATTGCCCTGGCTTCTGGTTCCCTGGCTCTCAGTTCCCCTACTTCTGGACTGGGAGTGGCTATAACTCTACACACAGGTACAGCAAAAGTAGGCTCCAGCTTCCTACTACCCAGTGGGGCAGGGAGGGAATGACTAGATCCCCACATGTATTGTTGATGCAGGATTTAGTGGTTCAGGAGGGGTCCCTCAGAATTTATGAACTCCCAAGTTCTGGGTTCTATCCTACATTTAATAAATAATTGATAGAAGGAGAAAGCCTGCTCACTGGGAACAGGTAGCCACCGAGTAAGTGCTTACTGGGGGCTGGGAAACATTGGGGAAAGCCTGCTCACTGGGGGGCAGGTAGACATAGGTGCAAACACATCCAGTCTTGCCTGCTTCCTCTGACTGGCACCAATCCACACATCTAGACGCCTCCACATTCTGTGTTCCTACCCTGCTCACCTCTATGGACTGACTCCCCCATAAGAGCCATCTCTAGGGACCCTCAGTTAGACCTGGCCTGTAAACCTGGCTCTACCATTTGCCAGTCCCACATCCCCCAACAGGTGCCCCCACTTTCTACTTGCCACCTCACTTTTGCACCAGCCAGGGAGCACAGGAGTATCTGAAGATCCCAGGGTAGTATCAGGGCACCTCTAGAACCTAATCAGCTAGAGTACAGTGGGGGAGTAAGTGCAAGTGCTACTGCTCCAAGAGCCCCACTGGCAAGCCATGACTGTGACCATGGGCTGAAGAGATGCCAGACCTTCAAAGCAGCTCTTGTATCATCCACCAGCCCAGAGCTGCTGGTGCATTTGCAACCTTCACATCTGTCCTTACAACCCTATTCCAATTCCAGTCTGGTTCAAATCTAAAACAGAGGACTCACTGAAGATCCTACAAAGACAAATACTTTATGTCTTCTTAATAACATAAAACTTTTATACATAGATGGATAGACCCCAACACACACACACACACACACACACACACACACACACACACACACACACACACACAAAAGAAAGACAGACTAAGAAATATCTACTAAAGTAGTCTAGTCCCACAATGGAGGCCTCCAATGGAAATATAGACACAAGTTTATATGGTGAATCATTAAATGACTTCATAATAAAGACAGGGAGAATTCAAATTAATAACTTGACAATCTACCCAAAGGCATTGGGAAAATAAGAAGAACCTAATTCTAATAGTTCCATGTGGAAAGAAATAATTAAGATCAGAGCACAATGAATGAATTGGAAACTAAGAAAGTAATTGAGGAAATTTGACAAAATGAAGAACTGGTTCTTTGAAAAAACACACAAATTTAATAAACCCTTGGCCAATTGGATCAAACAAACAAACAAAAAAAAAACAGAGAAGTTTCAAATTAACAAAATTAGAAATGAAAAGTGAGAGGTCACAACAGACATCAGTGAAATTGATAGAATCATCAGGACATATTTTCAAAAACTCTACTCCAAAAAATTGAATAACCTAGGGGAATTTGACATTAGTAGATACATATTACCTACCAAACCTAAGTCTAGAAAAGATAAATCTCCTAAACAAACCAATTACATCCATTAATATTTAAAATGTAATCAAAACCTCTCCAAAAGGAAAAGTCCATGGCTTGATAGAGTTTTAGCTGAATTCTGCCAAATTGCCATTGAAGAACTGAAAGTTTTTTATTTTTCTCAAGATTTTTCACACAATCAGAGAACAGGAAATGCTTGCCAACACCTTCTATGAAGTTAAAGAATCACCTTGATACCAATACCAGACAAATCTACAAGAAAAGAAAACTATAGGCCTATATCCCTGATGAACTTAGATGCAAAAATGCAGGACAAAATCCCCACAAACCAAATTCAACAACACATCAAAATCATTATCCACCTTGATCATGCAGGCTTCATCCCATGTATGCTTCAACATATGGAAATCAATTAATGTAATACACCACATAAATAAACACAAGAATCACATGATCATTTCAATATACGCAGAGAAGGCCTTAGACAAAATAAAACATAACTTCATGATTAAAACACTGGAGGAACTAGGCATGGAGGGTTTATATCTCAACATAATAAAGGCTGTATATAAAGCACCTAAAGCCCAATCATACTTAATTGGGAAAGGAATTCCCATTAAGATCACGAATAAGACGAGTGCCCACTCTCACCACTGCTTTTCAACATGGTACTAGAAATCCTAGCCCAAGCAATAAGACAGGGGAAAGATATAAAAGGGATTCAAATTGGAAAGGAAGAAGTCAAATTAGCCCTATTTTCAGATGACAGGATCCTAAACTTTAGTGACCTGAAAGACTTTACCATAAAACTGCTAAAAGTGATAAATTTCTTCGGCAAAGTGGCAGGATACATATCCAACACACAAAAATCAGTAGCCTTCCTACACACAAAACATAAATATACAAAGAATGAAATCAGCAAGGCTTTGTCATTTTAAATAGCCACACCAAAAAAAAAAAAAAAAAAATCAAATACCTTGGAATAACACTAACCAAGGATGTGAAAGACCTATATACTGAAAACATAAAAGCACTCAAGAAAGAAATTGAGGAGGACATGAGAAGATGGAAAGACCTTCCATGTTCCTGGATAGGTAGAATTAATATTTTGAAAATGTTAATCCTACCAAAAGCAATTTACAGATTCAATGCATTACCAATAAACATCTCAGCATCATCTTTCATAGACATAGAAAAATTAATTTCAAAATTTATATGGGATGGAAGAAGGCCTTGGATATTCAAACATGTCTTCACAAAAGAAACAACTGTGGAGGTCTCACCCTACCTGATTTAAAGCTATGTTACAAAGCTATTGTAACAAAAGCAGCATGGTACTGGCATAAAAACAAATGTAATGAACAATGGAACAAAATTGAAGTCTGAGCCCTTAGTTCAAGCAACTAAGCTATCTTTGTGACAAAGTTTCCAACAACATACAATGGAGAAAGTCAGCACCTTCAGCAAATGGTGCTGGTCAAATTCTATGACAACCTGTGGAAAAATGAAAATTGACCCACTCCTCTCACCTTGTATAAAAATAAACTAAAAATGGATTGAAGACCTCAGCATAATACCTGAAACTCTAAATTGCCTGGAAGAAAAAAATTGGGGGAACTCTCCACAATATAAGAGTGGGGAAAGTCTTCCTGAACAATACCCCTGTAGCCCAGGAAATTAAACAATCACTCAACTAGTGGGTTGTCTTGAAGCTAAAAAGCTTTTGCTTTTTTTTTTTTTTTTTAACAGACAAACATATGATAAACAGGGCCAACAGACTACCTACCACATGGAAGAAAATCTTCATCAGCTATACCACTGACAGAGGCCTAATATCTAGAATCTACAAACAACCCAAAAAAGTAACCAATAAAAAAAAAATCAATCCACTCAAAAATGGAGCAGAGAACTGAATATGGAATTCACAATGTAGAAAGTATAAATGGCCAATGCTCAAGAGAATGTTAAACATCCTTAACCATCAGGGAAAAGAAAATTAAGCCAACCATGAGATTCTACTGTATTACAGTCAGGATGGCAATCATTAAAATAATCAAACCACAATAAATGTCAGAGAGGATGCAGGGAAAGAGGAAACTTCATTCACTGCTGGTGAGAGTGCATTCTTGTACAACCACTATGGAAATCAGAATGGAGATTCCCAAAAAGATGAACATACAGCTATCAACTGACATATCCTTTCCTCCTGGGCATCTGCCCGAAGCCTGAACTCTTTACTGTAGAGATATTTGCTCAACCATGTTTATAGTTGCTCAATGCACAGTAGCTAAGAACTCGATGCCCATCTTTTGATGACTGGATAATAAAGATGTGGTACATATACACAATAGAATTCTACTCAGCAATAAGGAAACATGATACAATGAAATTTGTAGGAAAATGGATGGACTTGGAACAGATTATACTATGTGAACTCAGGAGCACAGAAAGACAAATACCACATTTTCCTTGGGGGTTACTGGTATTCACCATGAGGTTACGATTGCAGTGGTCAGTCTTTGTGGTGGAGGCAATGCCTCAGGATACCCCTTCTCACCCTTTGGATCTTACAATCTTGCTGCTTCCCTCTTATGTTTTATCTGTGTTTAAAGTACATTGAAAATAAATGTTACTAGAGAAAGAGCTAATTCTATTTGTTATCAGATACAGTGATACCTTTAGTATAATTTATTTGATGAAATATAAGTATGAATAGTTTTTTTGATGTTTTTGTTTTTGTTTTTCAAGGTAGAGTCTCACTCTAGCTCAGGCTGACCTGGAATTCACTATGTAGTCTCAGGGTGGCCTCAAACTCATGGTAATCCTCCTACCTCTGCCTCCCAAGTGCTGGGATTAAAGGCGTGCACCACCACACCCAGCCAAGATTTTTTTTAGTTGTTATTAAATTCAATAGAAGTTAAAGAAACAAAATTGAGCTATGAAAATACATTGAGCAATATAATTATTGGGATGTGAAGAAATGATAAAAACTCATCATTCTGACTGCATTGTGTTTTAAGTTCTCATTTCACAATACCATTATCAGAAATGGGAAACTCTAGGAGATTCATTGTTGGTGTGGTTTTATGCATGAATATGAGGCTCTGAAGCATGGACACATATTCCCAAACAAGGCCTACATCTAACATCAACATTTAGCAAATGGATACATGATGTTTTATTATTTGATACATTATCATGTTAAAAGAAATAATTCATTTTAGCAGAATGTTTCTTTGAAACAAAACTGTTAGATTGTGTTAATAAAGGGGCTCTGTGGTAACATAATTGCCATTTAAATTGCATGCTTAGTTTTATAAACAAATCTATTATTGTTATCCTTAAATTCAAAGTTTCCAGTGATTTCACAAACATTGGCACTGATAGATATTTGGACTCCTGGAGCCCTACTGAGAGTAATGGTCAACATTCTAGAAGAGAAGCAGAAAATCTGTTGAGTAGAACCTGTGAAATAGAAAGGTGTCAGTTTATTTCTGGGACCTACTGCACTGCAATGAGTGCCGGACTCCAAGGCAACCTTATACTTTGATATGAAGGAAAGAAGCAGCCTGTGCAGTTATCTTGAGCATTGTGTTCAGGAGCAGTGTCCTAGGAGGCCCTCATAGCATCCACGTGACTAGGAACACCACTGGAAGAGAACCAATTTTTAGATTACCAGTGATAATGACTTCATGCAAGGCCAGAAGTACAGAGAAGCTGGGCCATGACAGCAGGCTTGCCAGTGATTCTGCTGGTTTTTTGAGATTGTGTAGCATCCAGAATTAGGTCTGGTTGTACCACTGTGAAGGCTATAGAGCATATATCTCCTCAGCTGCTCTTAATAATTAAACCACATCATTTGAGAAAAAGAAAACCAGCATGATTTTGTCCAAGCAGTTAAGAACACAACAAAATACATACTTCATGTAGCTTTCAAATCCCATCACTAATTGACAATTAAGAAGTATACTTAATCATCTACAAAATATAGTCAAACTTTTTGACTTCATAAACCCATTCTGTCCTCCCGAAGCAAACACATACACCAGTCTCTGCATGGAGCAGACTGTGTTGCTGGGCTCACATTTCTGTTGCATATGGCAACAGGGCAACTCCTTATTAATTTATGTGATCAATGTCTTGCAGGAAGACTGTGGCTTCATTAGGTGTAAACCTCAGTATGACCTTTCCAAATTATAACAAATTCTAGACCTTCCCTCTTTCAACTTCTTGGCAACCAACCTATAAATTTAACAGGATAATTAATTCTCCTGAGGGTCCAAAAAGGTGCAGGACTAACATGTGTAATAGAATTATTTCTCCATTCTTAACAGGACCTCCCTTGAAATAAATGGTTTACTTTTGGATCTACAAAATAAATATGATAAAGAAAGGAAATTCAATACTAAACCAAACACAAAGTACCCTTCAAACAAATACCTTTAAAACTATGAAATAAGTCATTACTCCAATAAAAGCTCTGTTTGCTCTGCTCTGTATGTCTTAGGGAGATGTTTCTCTTGATTTTTTGCACAGTGCTCATACTGTTCCTACGGGCATTTATTTATCTGAAATTGGCTCATTATATCCCTTCTGCAGTTGCACTTTGATGAAACAGCTTTAGTAGAAATACTAAAACAATAATATGGCAAACAGAGCCATTTCAGTCATAGTTCTGTGCTGTGAAAAGCCTTTTATTTGGCTGGTGTGAAAATAAAAAGGATAAGGCTAGGTAATTTCTTTTCTTTCACTCAATGTTTTGAACGAACAAAACCACTGGATAATTGCTCAATCCCTATACTTGCTTAAGATGAGACATTCTTTATGTCTGTTATCAGTAAATATTAAATTGCTTTTTTATAAGGCTAACTGCAAAAGGTAGCTTTTCTTAGACTAAAATAGTCTATTGTTGTATATGGAAGCACTTAGGAACACCCAAGTCTTTATAAGATTAAAACTAAATGAAGTAATTTGGGCACAAGTCATAAAAGTTAATAAATCTTCCTTTAGTTGCCAGACTTGCTCCAAGTTAATAATGGGGAAATAGCTGCTGGGAATGAGAAAGAACTAAATAATGTTCAGTGTTCTTCCTACTTCCTGTGTGTTTTTTCTATGCTCTGGCAATGTTTCATTTTGATTATTATTTCTGGTTAAGAAAACATTATTTTAGATAATTTTAAATTATCTAAAGATAAAGTAATCTTTTTACTAGCTTAAAAGTAAAAAAAAAAAAAAATAGCACATGGAAGAAAATAAGACTAAGATTCTTTGGAAAGATTTATTTCATACCAATATAAAGATAGTCTTTGGAGCATTCATGAGTGTTCTCCAGATGGGAGATATTCACTCCTCACAGGACTCTGAATAATTCTCACATTTGGAAAAATAATAGGAAGTAACTTTACAACAAAGGCTACCTTATGGTATGGCTTTTCTTTCAAGACCAATGTCTGTATTTATCACTAGCGTCAAATAATCCTGTTCCTCAGGGCCAAGAAGAACAAGATTCACAAAACTGATAGTCCAGTTGTAAGGAAGCATAATGAAGAAGTTAAGATACCCATATTCATGAGGACATGTTACATGAATCTTCCAAATATAGTCCAAAGATTATTCAGGTAAATCAACTGAATAGGCCATGACCTTGGTCTCTATCTGGAACCTATGAAACTTACTGTATACCAAGCGATGTTTAGAATGATCATCCCAAGGCAAATATATTCATCCACCCTCAGTAGGCACCACTTTTCCTAACAACTGACTTCATACAACTGAATTTGGGGTGTTTGCCTGGTCACTATGAAGGTTATTGTATCAGACATCTTCAGGTTGGCTGAGATGAACTGCCAAACCGGCAAGTTTATGGAGGATAGGATATTTATTGAAACTCACAGATTCTGGGGAAGTTCCATAATGGCAGAAGCAGCTGACCCTCTCTTAAAGAACCAAGCAGAGAGAGAGAGAGAGAAAGAGAGAAGAAGAAGAAGAAGGAGGAGGAGGAGGAGGAGGAGGAGGAGGAGGAGGAGGAGGAGGAGGAGGAGGAGAAAAAGAAGAAGGAGGAGGAGAAGCAGCAGCAGCAGCAGCAGCAGCAGCAGCAGCAGCAGCAGCAGCCACACCACATAACACACTTCAGAAACTCCAGGTGGGCACACTTCACATATCTTTAGATTGGAATTTCAAACCCACCACCATGCCTCCTCCAGCCAGGTTGCTACAGATTCAAAGTACAAACGAATAAAATAGGGAATATATTGGGGGCCATCAATTCAAACTGCCACAGATATATTTCCACATTGTTTTTCCCCCCACAATAACAATCCTCATGGCCTCTACAAGACTGCGCAAATGATTTGTTAAAGGCTAAGAATTATTGGCTAATGAGGCCTGGGGTTCAACTCCTAATCCTTCAAAACTTGTTGGTTGGCATTATTTAAAAAAGCAAAACGTAAAATCTTTAGGACATTTACTGTCCATTCTCATGATACTAAGATATTACTACAGTTGATAAAAGCTTTCTAAAACAAAGGTAGCAAAGATATTTTTTGATTCAAGGATTTAAAGAAAAAATAGAAATTTTCTACACTCAATTTATACATTTCAAAATGGAAACAACCTTACGCATCGCAAAGTAAGGGGTGAGATGCTCAAGACAGGAATGCTTTAAAACTTTGATCACTTCAGAAAAATGCCAGTAAGAAAATCAGCTTGCTCCTTTGCTATAAACATCTAGAGAGTTAATATCTAAGGATATACCTGGAGCAATTTGCTGCTCTTCCATTTGCTGTATTCATGTAACATGTTTGAGTAAACATGGTATATTTACATAGATTCTTCGTTCTTAAACCATCAATCTCATAGTTTGAGACTTATTGTGCTGCATCTGCAATTGGCAAAACTGAGACTCAGAGAGCCATTGTGAAAAGTATATATTATAGTACAACAATTGCTAGTGTCCATACATCGGAGCTACAAACCCTGAGTGGATTTTCCCTGCATGAACTTTTATCTTAACCTTCCTCTTATGGTATTATATCTGAAATCAATCAAATTCATATACATGCAAAAGGTGATATAACAATAAAATTTCATCTTTACAAGAAATATGGAGTAAGTGAATATTGCCTCAAATAAAAAGGGACCACCATGCCCCTATATAAAGTAGGAATTTCCCAGCTGGTATAGAAGATAGCTACAGTTTAAGGCAGAGAGTGTGTGTGTGTGTGTGTGTGTGTGTGTGTGTGTGTCTAAATGAGAGAACAACAATGTCAGAGTTGTAAGACAAGGTTATAGGGAAAGGAATGGGACTATAAGAGATTGCCTAGGGGTGATCCCAGGAAAGTGGATGAAGACAGGATAGGGAGCTATCATCTATGCCATCTTCAAGCTTTATGGCTAAATCAAAAAGCTGGAGGAACCCAAAGATAAACATACACAACTCGTGGACACAATTCCCAAAGTTAGACTCTACACTTTGACTCAGGGGTTCAGTAAATAGTAAAAAGTATTCATATTTAATATAATCTCCTTCACTTTTAATGTTATCTTAATTTCCAGCTTTATAGAAAAATCATATTTCATCAAAGCCTTTGAACTGAACATGGAGTTGTTACTCTCAAAGGGTTATTTGCATATTTTATTGGAAACTTTTTCTTGTACTTTTTTTTGACAATGGGAAATATCTGAGATTTTCACTTCCAATTGATCAGAAACCAGAGCAACAACATTAAGTATACTCAGTTTAAAGAACTAATTGTTAAAATGTGCATTTAGGATCTCTCTTTATATTCCAATAATGTCAAGTAAAACTCTAACATTCCCTCATAGGCATAGCTGAATGATAGCCAGCATTCTACCACCACATTACTCAGCATTCAACTGCCTTCCCTTCCAGATGTTTTCTTTTACCTTGTGCTAGAAAAAAAAATGCTAGAAGAAAAAGAAAGAAATAGTCAATTAACTGGTTTTGCTTACTTATCTACACCCTCTTTCTACTGTAAGTTAATTGTTGTCTTCATCCATCCACAGTCCTTGTAGCTCTGTTTTCTTCCCTTCTTATAACAATTTAACAAGTTGCCTGAATTTCATTCATGCCATGATTATTTAAACTTTTATTTTTTAGGCACTCAGAATTCACATTATAAAAACAGTAAGTAATACACAAATGTGCAAGGCCAAATTCCTTTAAAAAATAATACACATCTGGCTTGTGGGAGATGAGAAGAGAATTGTTTTATGTGAAATTGAGACTAGATTGACATGTATAGAGCATTAAAGGGATTAATATATACTAAATTCCCAATGAGAAAGCACAGACCTCATTTACTTGAGCAGAGATCTCAAATCTCATGTTGGAGGTGTATAAAATGATAGGTCATTAAATCTCTAAGCTAGTTCTATCCATGGTTTCTTTGGGGACTGAGACCAACAATAGCTATGCAGAATATGTGTGTCTATTGTGACAGATAATCAGCAGGGAATCAAGACAGAAGCCTCTTTCTTTTTACTGAAATGTATTCAGAGAAAACCAGATCCTGGGGCTTTGTTCAGCAAGCAGATTAAGAATTTAATACAATTCCTTCAGTGAGAAATCCTCAGAAGCTGTCTCCTTGCCCTTCTGTCTTTTTGGTTTAAGTTGAACAGGATGTGTGCATCTTATTAGTGAGAAAAATATGAAGATGGCCTGCAAGATGCATTGAGGAATTTAAAAATTAAACAAAAACAAGAGAGATCAGATTGTTCAAGCACATGGATAGGGATAGCTCACTGCTGACATTCCACTTGCCTTTTGAAAGTTGATGGGCCTCAGATCACATGTCAAGAAGGTATGTATTTGCACGATTAAATAATATCCCTTCCTGACTCTTTAAGGTCTGGTTTAGTACTTTCCAAACTTTTTACTGTATGAATTGTACCTATTTTCTTTCCGCCTCTGCTTTCTGGCATGGAAGGTGGATTTCAGGTCTGTACCCACTGGAAATGGCTGATCACAGTAGTCTAGCACTGTGTTGTCCCTGTATCCTTCCAAGGATGCCACCCCCACAAATTCTTCTAACTCATGACTATTTCTCATAATTTCCTGTTTCTACAAAGGCTGGCCAGATGGCCAGGACCCAGAGCACATAGTGCAGACAGTGGCCTTAGGTTTGAGGCTTTCAGACACACTAGAGTTTCACATGTATTTTGGGTTTAATGTGAATATCAACTTTGTACTTAAGAATGGAAGAATTAAAATTATTCTATACTCCATTAGTTGACCCTATTTTTTTAAAAAAATGTTATTTGTGAAGAATGGTTTCAGCAGAATGTATTATAAACATTACTATTTAAATGTAAATTCTGCTTTTTTATTAGTTATTGACATATGCCATATGTAAACAGCACTTGTTGGTACCATCCTTACCCTCATTCTTGCCTCCCCTCCAAAGGGAGCCTTCTCACTAGGGAGGCTGGTTATCCCCATGGTGATTGTGTATAGTGCATTGTGGGGGAAGCCATCAGTTATGGAGAAGATACAATGTCTCTGTGTGTAATGTCCCAACTTGTGGCTCCAACAATCTTTCTGCCCTCTCTTCCATGAAATTCCCAGAGTCATGTTGGGCTTGTTTTAGGTCTATGTCAGTGGTGGGCTCTTAGGACACTCTGAACATTTGGTTTGGTAGGCATTGAGTGCCCTCAGTGTCTATCTCCTTCATCCTTGTGCTGATAACAGGTTCACAGGGCAAGCCGTGCTCTTGCTCATTTCCTCAGTTCCTCTAAGGTTTCATCTGGGCCCCTGGTGAAGTGTGATGGGCTGTTTTTATCCTCAGGTCCTACTTCCATCTGAAAAAGAGAAGCAGATTCTTCAATAGTGAGGTCAGCACAGGTTAAATGGGATAACCATTGTTAGTTTAGAGATAATTTAACAGGTATAGACCCTTTTGTAGCCCAAGATTGATGGGAGCTTGATATTAGAGAGTAAACTCATTATCTGGATATGATTCTGACTTCTTTCCCACTTCTTGATAGTTCTGTTCCACTGAGCAGATGTGTTAGACAATCCAAGAGCACTTGGTTACCCACCATGGCTGTGTGCCACTATTGCACTTGTGTGAGCTTCATGTCAGGTTATTTGCTTCTGAGTAGCTTAGACCTTGAGTTGCTCAGACAAATGTTGGTCACATCCCCCCCCCTCAGTACCTCATGCAGCACCTTCTAGCCCTGGATGGACTGTCTAGGGACTGGCTATCTTCCAGATTCCATCCACGACTTTCACTGTTCCAGATCAATAGCATATGGTGTCTTCAGCAATAAGGACTTACCATTAACCTATGGTGGATAATCGAGTGCTCTGACAGAAGTCTGTCTTCTTTTGGGAAAACTTGTAGGTCTTTCTGATCAATAGCTCATTGAGGGTGTTAACTGAACCCTGGTATTAGGAGTTATAGGCTAACACCATGGGAAAAGAAAGAAGAAAGAAATAAAATATTAAAAAGAAAGAAAAAAAGAAAAGGGAAAAAAAAAGAATCAGGAGAAAATTAAGGTTAGGCTTCATCTCACCCTCTCAAAGGGCCCTTTGATTCAGGTGTTCCCTGTAAGGTCCTGATGAGGGTTCAACCATTTAGTCTTTCTTCCAGGAAATAGGGTTTTTATAGTACCAGTTCCATTTGGGTTCAGTTTTGTGTCCCTTCCCTACCTTTACCCTCCTCTCAAGTCATACCCTTCCTATTATCCAGTCCTCGAGATGCCTATTAGGTATGCCAGTATCACAGGCTGATCCAAGTTAGGTTCTGCAAATGAGTTAGACCATGCAAAGATTGTCTTTTTGTGATTGGGTGAGTTCACTGAGTATGATCTGTTCCAAATTTGACCATTTTTCTAGAAATTTTATTGTGGCATTTTTTTCTAACTGCTGAGTAGAATTCCATCAGGTGTATATACCACATCTTGGTTATCCATTCACCCAATGAATGGATAGCTATTATGAATTGAGCAGCTATAAATATTGTTGAGCAAATATCTCTGAATTGAGATGTGGAGTTTTTAGGGTAAATACCCAGTATGGGAATAACTGGGTCTGTTGGTAACTCTACAGCCAACCTTTATAGGAGTCTCCATATTGCTTTCCAAAGTGGTTGTACCAGCTCATATTTCCACCAACAGTGAACATTTGTTTTCATTTGATTTTTAAATGTTTGCTATCCTTACTGGGGTAAGATGGAATGTCATAATTGTTTTAATTTGCATTTCCATGATGGTTAAGGATGTTGAACACTTTCTTAAGTATGTGTTTGCCATTTGTGTTTCTTCCTCTGAGAACTCCCTATTCAGTTCTATGCCCCACTCTATGAGTGTTTTTTTTTTTTAATTTTTACGTTTCTGAGTTCTTTGTAGATTCTAGAAATTAGGCCTCTGTCAGTTGTATAGCTAGCAAAGATTTTCTGTGTGTAGTCTATTGGCTCTGCTCATGGTGTGTTTGTCTGTGAAAAAACTTTTTAGCATTATGAGATCCCAATTGTTGAGTGATTGTTTAAGTTCCTGAGCTACTAGGGTTTTTGTAAAGGAAGTCTTTTCCCATTCCTCTATTGTGGAAAGTTCCTCCTATTTTTCTCTTCCAGTAGTAGTAGCATTTACTGTATTATATTGAGGTCTTTGATCCATCTGGATGATTTCTGTGCATGGTAAGATGGTGATTCCAGATTAATTCTTCTGCATATGGTTATCTAGTTTGTCCAGTACCATTTGATGAAGATGCTGTCTTTTTTCTAGTCTACAATATTAGTGCCTATGGCAAATATCAAGGAGTTGTAGTTACTTGACCTAAAGTCTGGATCCTCAATTCTGTTCCATTGGTCTATATTCCTGTTTTTATTGCCAGTACCATGTTGTTTTTATTACTATGACTTTGTAATATAGCTTTAGATCAGGTATGGTGATGCCTCCAGAGGTGTTTCTTTTGTTGAGGATGTGCCTGGATATCTGAAGCCTGCTACCATTCCATATGAATTTTGAGATCATTTTTTTTCTATCTCTGTGAAGAATAATGCTGGGATTTTTATAGGCATTACATTAAATCTGTATGTTGCTTTTGGTAGGATAGGCATTGTCACAATGTTAATTCTGCCTATCCAGGAGCATGGAAGGTCATTCCATCTTCTCAGGTCCCACTCAATTTCCTTATTTAGTGTATGAATGTTTTCATTATATGAGTCTTTCACATCCTTGGCTAGTGTTATTCCAAGGTATTTTATTTATTTATTTATTGTTGCTATTGAAAATGGGAAAATGTCACTAATTTCTTTCTTTGTATCTTTGTCCTTTGCATATAGGAAGGCTACTGATTTTGTACATTGATTTTGTAGCCTGCTACTTTGCTGAAGGTATTAATCACCTTTAAGAGTTTTTGGGTTGTAGGATCTTGGATCACTTGTGTATAGAATCCTGTCATCTGCAAATAGGGTTATTTAACTTCTTTCTTTCCAGTATGTATCCCTTTTATTTATCTCTCCTGTCTTATTGCTTGTGTAAGCACTTCTCATACTTTGTTGAAGAGCAGACATGAGAGTGGGTTCCCCTGTCTTATTCCTGATCTCAACAGGAATCCCTTCAGTCTCTCCCCATTAAGTATTACTTGGGCTTTAGGTGCTTTATATATAGCCTTTACTATGTTGAGGTATAAATCATCCATGCCTATTCTCTCCAACATTTTGATCATGAAATGATGTTGTATTTGGTTGAAGGCCTGTTTCTGCATCTATTGAAATGATCATGTGGTTTTGTGATTAAACTTACTTATGTGGTGTATTACATTGATAGATTTCCATATATTGAACTAACCTTACATTCCTTAGATAAAGCCTACTTGATCAAGGTGGATAATGCTTTTGATGTGTTATTGAATTATTTTTGTCAGGATTTTGTTCAGGATCTTTGCATCTAAGTTCATCAGGGATGTAGGCCTATAGTTTTCTTTTCTTGTATCTCTGTCTGGTTTTGGTATTAGGTATTGCTTCATAAAAGGAGTTGGGGAGCTTTCTCTATTCACCAATTATGTGGAACAGTTTGAGAAAAATTGGTTTCAGTTGTTCCATGAAGGTTTGATAGAATTCAGCTGAGATGGTGGAGTGAGGGTAGAGAGATGAGGGGTGGGGAGTGGGAGGGAAGGGTAAGAAGGTGGAGGGGCCAGGAGTTGGGGAGAGAGAGAAAGGTGAGGGATACTTGGCCCAGATCCGTGGAGCCTGAACCTTTAGTGCAAAAGTGAACCTGGTCTGTGGTGGCTTGGATGGCTGCTTGAAGGATTTGGGGGACCGGTAAGCTACCCAAGAGCATGGGAATCAGCAGATTACCTACTATGCCCCTCTGCACCCTTCACTGGAGATCTGCTAGGACCTGCTCACCCCCAAAGACTCACAGATCTTGTCTATGAAGCGTGTTTAGGCAGCTGCCATCTTAACCAGAAGTCAAGTTCTGCTCTTTTAATTAATTTATTTTTAATTAGCATGTAGTTTTAGGTATCATTACTAGATTTTAATATGTTTTGATTCTTCTTCCCCCTAACTTCTTTATTTCTCTATCTCTTCCCTTGCATTCTTCCTTTGCCCCTTCCTATTTATATATTGTATGTTATGATGGTGCTGGGAATTGAACCTAGGACACTGTAATGGCCAATGAAGTGCCCCATTACTCAGCTACACCCTTAAACCAAGAATTTTACTCCTCTTTTTCTTATTTATAAAATGAGTCTGGCTGGTTTTTATTACATAACACCACCAGTATTATGGTAATATGACTGGTAATACTGAGACATCTTTAGTTTTAAAGAGAACATAGAATTTGTGAATCTAATAGTTTTTTTGTCTTGCCATTCCTAAGGAATCACAATACTTTCCTTTTTTGGAAACACAGTCTATGCTGAGTGAGGTGCATACAGATAAATGAGATAAGTGCCATTTTTGATGGTCTAACTGGGGGATACATAAACTAAAGTAACTATTAGAATTCCATTGGGATAAATGCTATATCAAGTAACAGTCCAAAGAAAGTGAACTATAAACTAGAGTATAATTGATTCTGGCAATAGAAGGTAAGTCATGCTTTCAACGGAGGGGAGACATTTGTACCAGGTCTCCAGAGATTAGAAGGGTAAAACAGGTAAGAAAAAAAATGATGATCACGATAGTGTGGAGGTATGAAAGGGACAAGGTAAACATTCAAGGTGAGTGGAGGTTAATAAAAAAGGAAAACCACTGGGATGAGATAAGGAAAAGCTTTTAAAATTACTTACTTACTTACTTACTTACTTACTTACTTACTTTCTGAAGTAAGGAAGTTGTCTACACTCTTTCAGAGTCAAGTGAATTGTATTATTTAATGTAATTAATTAGCTATAATGTAGAATATATGAATATTCTAAATAGATTAGTTTTTGCATTCATGCCAAATATGTCTTAAAGGACCAGTAATACTATAATTTCTTCTCTTATGGATCACCATTTAATGAACTAAATTGAATTAGATGGATTATAAGTAGTATAGATTTTTTTCCATTTTTTTATTTTATCTACAAGCAGAGATAGGAGAGAGAGAGAGAGAGGGAACGAGAGAGAGAGAGAGAACAGACACATTAGGGTCTCCAGTCACTGCAAAAACTCCAGATGCATGTACCATTGTGGATATTGCTTTACATGGGTATGAGGGAATTGAACCCAGGTTGATGGGTTTTGCAGGCAAGCACCTTAACTGCTGAGCCTTCTTTCCAGCCCTATTTTTCCTTTAATCTTTCAACTATTAACAAATCCATTTTAGTTCTTTATTCTCTTTCTTTGAAAGCTTAGACTTGATACACCTGTTAAAGCTTTCATTCATATTCAACTAAAAAGGTAATCTAATTTTGATAATAAACACCACTTAAAATATGTTTTATCTATTTATTTGTTTATTGGAGAGAGAGGCAGATAGAGAGAGAATGGGCATGCTGGGGCTTCTAGCCACAGCAAATGAACTCCAGACACATGCACCATATTGTGCATCTGGCTTATGTAGGTACTGGGAAATTGTTTGAACCTGGATCCTCAGGCTTTGCAGTCAAGCACCTTAAACACTAAACTATTTCTCCACCTCAATGAAGACCACTCTGAAGGATATAAAATTCCACTCCAAACTTAATTATAATTTCAGTCCCTAGTGGAACTTGAAAATCTCTTCTTCGTACATCCAATGAGCCTGACTTACGAATTGGAAACCCTCTCTGGAGAAGGCAGTATGTACTATTCTTTAATTCTTTGTGGTTATGCATTCCAGATTTTCAGGGTTTTAAGACTGGAAAGAGGAAAATGCAGATGTGTTATTCTGAGCTAATGCTCTTTCAATTCTTTCCTCATTCTGTGCTGATTTTAAATCTCTCATTCCCTGTGTACCCAGATGTGGGTTCTTTAGCACCCTGCCTGGGGCCACTGGTTGCACACATGCACATTTGCATAATTGTCTAACTTGAGTGATATGCTCCAGGTGAGCTATTTGATGAATTCCCCTCAGGTTCCCATTGCCAGCAAACTTCACTCAGAGACTTGTTTTTGGGTGGAATACCTTCAAAATGATTCATTTGTTTCCTGGGGCATACATTTCATTTTAGGGAACATATAGGCCTTTTGTATGGAAAAAAAAAAAAAAAAGACTTATCTGACTGCTTCTCTTCTTCTCCACTGTAACTTGAAAGAGTGAGACAGGCATTGCTCCATTCAGACCGCCCATGGGAGAAGACTACCATGCTCTCTTGGTTCAAGAATAGCCCAGACTCAAAGGGAAATGTGAGAATTTGGCCTGTGTTGGTCTGGAGAAGGACCACATCAAGACCTGTGACTCTCACAGTTGAAGAAGTGTCCATTAGAGGTTTTCACTTCATAATCTAGTGGCTTTGTTTTTTTTTTTTTTGTTTGTTTGTTTGTTTTTTGTTTTTGTTTTTTTTTTTTCCAATACTTTCTTCCATCTGGTGGGATAAAAAATGGGAAATAATTTCCCAGTTCCAGCAATGAGTTCCATTCCACTGAGTGGATCTATTAGCCAAATCAAGAGCAGTTGGTAATCCACCATGACTGTGTGCCACTACTGCACTTGTGTGAGCATTACGTCAGGTTGTTTCCTGCTGGGTAGTTTAGACTGCGAGTTGTTTGGAAGGATGTCGGCCATTTTCCCCCAATTGCTCCTGTAACACCCTCTGGCACTAGACTAGCTAACTGTCTGGGGACTGACACTCTTCCAGATTCTGGCCAGGTCTCTCCATGTTTTGTCTCACATGTGTGTGCTGTCTTCAACAATAGGGTCTTACCATTAACCATTGGTGGGTCATCAAGAACACTGACAGAAATCTGTCTCTTTTGGGAAACCTTGTAGGTGTCTCGGAACTCATTGCTGGAACTAGGAAATAAGTCGAAACCATGTACAAAAATAAGCTCAGTCTCCAAGATCAAGATACCACCAATTGTGGGTGAGAAGAGGGCCTACACATATAAAATTCCCTCGAAAATATCTAACCACCCTATCTATCTAGTACTAACTTCTCTCTCCATTGGAGAATTTGCTTATCTTTTTCAGATGGACAACGAACCTGAAGGGAGGACTAACCAACCACACCTCACCAGGGCTCCAGCTGAAACCATAGAGTAATGCAGTGGAAGGGCAAGAGTACAGCTTTCTTGGTGATCACAACACCAGAAAAAGGCTGAAGGAGATAAACACAGAGGACATCCAACTCCTACTAAGTCAGATATCCAGAGACACAGAGGCTCCCAAAACCTCATCACTGAAGTAGAACTAAAATGACCCCAATGTGGCTCAGGGAAATTCGCAGAAGAGGGGGCGGAAAGAATGTTAGAGCCACAAGTTGGGGCATTATGCATAGAGACTTGGCCTATCCCCATAACTATTGACTACCCCCACAATGCATGACCCACCTTCACCATTGATGAGAGTCCCTTTGGAAGAGGGAAGACAGGGAGGAGGATAATGGAGTCGCCATTATGAATGTAAAATTAGAATAATATAAATTAAAAAATAAATTATTAAAAAAAAGAAATGGGAAATAACTGCTCCATAGCAACTTGAAAGAAAAAGGCATAGCACTTTTTTTAAAGAAACCAAAGTTGAGAATGAAGGTATGAGGGCACGTTTGATCACTTCTGAAGCTTGACAAAATATGAAGAGATAAGGATATCTGGATGCTTGCTGTGAATCTTAATGTACTTAATGTTTCCTATCACAGTTCTTACCTGTCTTATTTGGATAATGGGAGCTAATGAAAGGTTATGTTTATAAGACATGGAGAAACATCAGATTGGGAATTAACAGTGACAGAAGTAATATTAGTCAAGTTAAAACTCAAAAGTTAAAACCATTTGGATATATTAGATGAAGCTGTGCCCACCACTTACCTTCCTCCATTTAGAAAGTTGTATACAAAGGTTTACTATTCTTATTTCCTTTTCTTTTCTATTTTATTGTTATTATTAGTAGAAACTTTGTATGGACACGTTATGTGTTGGTACCATCATTTCCCTCTTCCCTACTTCCACTCCACTGAGAGCCCTCCTTAGTGAAATGCTGGTATGCACTATGGACTTATGGGTTTTGAGTTGTGAGAGCAGAAGTCATTGTGGGGCAGAGGAAATATCTCTGGACATTCCCTCCCACCCTATGGCTTTCCCTGCCTCCTTCAAAATTCACTGAGCCTGGGTAGCTGTGTTTTAAGTCTACTTTAGTGTTAAGCTCTCAGCAGCTTCAGGATGTCTGCTTTGGTGTTTTTGAGTATCCTCAGTGTCTGTCTCTAGCACTCTGGTAGAGGTTGTTAGGCTTGCCATGGAAGCAGCATACCTTTCTCCTCTCACCAATTCCTCTGTGGTTTCACCTGGGCCTCAGCCATGGTGCTAGGTGTGGTTCATCCCCTGCAAGGGAATCAGTTATTTATTCTTGCCTTGTTGATAGATTTTGGTTGTGTGCAGTTCTCACTGCTTTCTGAAAAAGAAAAGCAGATTCTACAGCAGAGAGTGAGATGGGGATAAGTCAAAAAGGATAAGCAATGTTAATATATAGAACTGTTGATGGGTGTAGCCTCACTTTTGACCAAAGACTAGTGGAAGATTCCCATTGGAGTCCATAATCTTGGTCTCCTTAGGATTCTGACTTGGTTTCCAGTTCAAGTCATGGGTTCCTTTCTACTGAGCAGATCTCTTAGCCAATCAGAAAGCCACTGTTTACCCACCTAGGCAGTATGCCACTATTACACAGGTGTTTACATCTTGTCAGTCTGGTTGTTTTCATATATCAGTGTCCCCTGCTTGCTCACAACATTGCTGGCCATTTTCTCCCAGCAGCTCATGTAGGCCTTTCCAGCCCTAACCATCTGGGAACTGGCTACCTTCCAAATTCAGGCCGATATCTTGATGTTCTGTGGGGCAGCATGTGATGTCTTCAGATATAGGGTCTTCTTTTAGCTCAGGTGTTTAATCAAGTGCTTTTTCAGGAACCTGTCTTGTTTGGGTGACATTATTTGTTTCTCCAGTCAACAGCTTTAGGTAACCAATTTCTGGTACTGGTTGTTACAAGCCAGAGTCAATTTTTTTTTTTTTTTTTTTTTTTTTTTTTTGAGAGAGACAGACAGAGAGGGAGAGGGAGACAGATAGAGAATGGGCACGGCAGCAGTCTCTCAGCTGCTGAGAACAAAATCTAGATGTGTGTGCCCCCTTAGATGTGTGTGCCCCCTTGTGGGCAAGTGCAGCATTGCGCCCTTGCGTCACTTTGCATCTGGCTAAACGTGGGACCTGGAGATTGGAACTGCTGGATATTGGAACCAGCGTTCTTAGGCTTAGAAGGCTGGCACCTTAACCTCTAAGCCATCTCTCCAGCCCTGGAGTCAAAAGTTTTAAGGTTAGGTTTCATTACATGCTCTTCAGGGTCCTTCTTATCAGAAAATCCCTCCATGTTTCTAGTGAGGGTTATATCTTTTAGTCTGCTATTCAGGAAGAAGGTTTCTATGGTACCAATTCAGTTTTATTTGGTCTTCTGTATATCTTCCCATTGCTTCTGCTCCCCTCCCCCAACCCCTTCCATTCTTCTTATCTGTCTCTGGAGTTGTGTGAAACTCAAGCTGTTCCAATTTTGGAATCACAGATAGATGAGAACATGTGGCATTTGTCTTATAAAATGTGGTGTACCTGTTTTTAGTGCATATAAATTTATGACTGTGATATCCTATTGTTGGATCATTCCCTTGATGAGTAAAAAGTGACCTTCTTTGTCCTTTTTAATTACTTTTTATTTGAAGTCTACTTTGCCAGACATTAATATCTCCAATAGCCACAACCATTTATTTCTTATTTCCATTTGCTTGAAAAATCATTTTCTTTTCTTTCATACTGGGGAGGTGTCTATCCTTAGTGATAAGGTAGGTTTCTTGAAGACAGCAGATGGAAGCATCCATTTTTATGATCCACCCTGTTAACTTATGCCTCTTGATGGGTGTATTAAGGCCATTAATATTTCAGATTATAATTATGAGGTTTGATTTAATCCCTGCCATGTTGGAGACTTTATGAGGTTTGATACTAACCTGGGCTTTGTACATTTTTGTGCCTGCACTCGTTTTGGTTATTGTGTTCTTCATTTTGTAGGCTCTTGAGGTTGGTTATTCAACTCTTCTGTGTGGGGTATTCCCTGAAGTATTCTCTGTAGATTTGGCTTTGTGTTTATATAGTCATAAAGGTTGCTTTTATCATGGAAGCTTTTCCTTTACCATATATTATGAGGGATACTTTCACGGGATATAGTAGTTTGAGTTAGGAGCCATAATTTTTTTTTTTTTTGAAGTGTTCCATTCTATGCCCTTCTGGCTTTCAGTGTTCTATTGAAATATCCCAGGTAACTCAGATGGGGGATTGCCTTTGTATGTAATGAGTTGTTTCTCTCTTGCTAATTTTAGCATGCTCTCTCTCTCTTTGTTTTCAATTTTTAGAGTTTTACCTATGATGTGCCTTGGAGAGTTTCTTCTTTGATCCAGCCTGTTTGGTGTTCTGAAAGCTTCTTGTATCTGTATGGGCCTCTCTTTAGAGATAGTAGGAAAGTTTTCTGAAATAATTTTGTTGAATATGTTCTTCATGCCTTTGGCCTGAATTTCTTCCCCTTCTGGTATACCCATGGTCTGTATGTCCTGTTTCTATGATTTTTTGAAGTTATCAAGGTTTTTGCACTCCCAACAATTTCTTTGGCCTTATCTTCCAGATCTGAGGTTCTGTCCTCAATATGATTAATTCTGTTAGTGAGGGATTCTATAGATGCTTTTTACAAGCTCTGTTTGATTTGTTTTCTCTTCCATTTTTCTGTATCATATCAATCCCTTTGTGGAGTTTCAGTTTCGTTTGTGGTTTGCTTTTCTTGATGTTTCTTGGAAACCATTCTTGCATTTAATCATGTCTTCATTCAGCTTAATCATGTGGTTATTGAGATCATCTATTTGTTGACTCACCTTCAATTCATTTATCTCTGTTTGAGATCTCTCTGGATTTCCTCCATTAAGTTAAGACTAGTGACAAAAAAAACTGTGTGCATTTCATTCATGCTATTGGCTGTTTTTTGATGGTTTGCTTCCAGTTCAGCAATTCACCTGGTTTGGGTCACATAGCATGCTATGTTTTTATTTTGAGTTTCTATTTCTCTTGTCTTGTCTATGTTTTCTTTGGTGAATTCCATTGTGAGGCTAGGCAATCTTGGTTGAAATATCTCTGTTGCTTTGCTGTTTTTTATTTTTATTTTTTGCCTCATATTTACCTATCTCTGGGGTAAAATCTTATTTTTTTTCAAGGAGGAAGCAAGAATTTACCCTTGTAGAATCTTCAGTGAGTATTCTGCTTTGGTTTTGAACCGTCATGGGGTGGGATGGAATTTTATCCACAAATGCACAGGTTGTGGAGGTTGCAAGTATGCCAGCAACCACTGGTTTGTGACTGATACAAGAACTGTGGTTTTAGGTTGGGAATTTCTTCCCACTATCCCACTTGTGAGGTTCAGGAGCAGTTTCAGTTGTACCCCAGCTGAGCAGATTATAGAGGAGGCACTGGTACCATCTGGATGGGAGTTGCCAGATATTCCTGTGCTACCTGCCCAGGGTGTTGGTAGGCAGATGCTTGGGACATGAAAATGGATGGTGGTGGGGAAATGGGTGGTCTTCTGAAATCCAAGAAGCAGGCCTGAAGGTGGTCCAAGAAGATGGCTTGAATAGGGGATTCAGTATGTGGAAGTATCCAGTGGCATGGCTTGGCATAATCAGAAAAGCTGGAAGAGGCCAGAAAGTTCTGCTGAGGCTGGTGGCATGGGGTGAGGATTCTCAGGGCTGGTCTTCTAGGGTGGGGTGGAAGAAGTGTGATCCATAACTCTGGCATCTGAGGACCTGGAGGGCTCAGTGGTGCGGGGACAGGCTGCTTGGAGTGGGGCATGAGTGTAGGTCCTTGCTCTAGCATGGACAAGGGGGTCATGGAGTGGGATGGAAGCATGTACCCTAGCTCTAGGAAGGACAGGTGGAGTGGGGTGGAAGCATGGATCTGACCTTGGCACCCTGGGGATCTACTCAGGGGCCAGTGGCATGGGGAACAGTGAAAGTGACATGGGGTGTGGCAGAGGCATGTGGCCTGGCTCTGGAACCTTGGGTACCCTAGGAACCAGTGGCACAGGGACTCGTGGCCCAGAGTGGGACAGAAGCAAGGGCTCTCGCTCAGGAACTGTTTGGATCCAGTGTGTGGCATATGGGGGCAGGTGGCAAGTGAGTGCATCTTGGGGAACCTGGCAGGCAGAGATGCATGGCACACAGGATAGATAGGAGCAGATAGCAGTCTGGAGGTTCAAGAGTGATGAATGGGGCTGCAAAGAGCAAAAGTCTGTTTTATTAAGGAGGAAGCAAGTATTTGCCCTTGTAGGATCTTCATTGAGATTTCTAATTTGAGGTTGAACCCTATTTGAGTGGGATGGCATTGTAAACACAAATGCTTGTGTTGTAAAGGTTGCAAGTGCCCCGGTAACTCTGGGCTGGTGGCTGATATGAGCGCTGGGATTGCAGGTCTGGAATCTCATCCACCCACTTATTTCTTTTCTTGAGAAAATAGTGGAAAGTGTAACTACATATATTCAGAAATTACCATGAGTTAACAAGAAATGTTAAGAAAATGTAATCTGTACATTGAAATATGGCTATACACATTTATTTTTTTTTCTTTTGTCCAGTGTGTGACACTTGTTTATTGTATGTGGGTAATTGGTGCTTGACATTGTCCATAGGTATTCTCTGTGAAGAATTAGGTTTCCGTCAGAAAGAACATACTGACAAATGGTGCTAATAGATTGTGTCAGGGCCATACCTAGGTAGGCTTCATCCAAAGTTCAGCTTACTGAGCTGCTAGTGCCAGAAATATTGCACAGCAGAACCCAGCCAGTCAAAACTGGGACATAGAAGAAAGTAAGATGGCTAAAATGCAAGAAGTAAGTAAGGCCTGGATAACAGAGAAAATACCTCACTGGATACAGTATTAATACAATTGAAAAAGGGGTTAGGGACTGGGAAGATGGCTCAGTAGTTAAAGGTTCTTGCTTGCAAAGCCTGATGTCCTGGGTTTAATTCCTCAGTACCCACTTAAAGCCAGATGCATAAAGTGGTGCATGCATCTAGAGTTTGTTCACAGTGGCACTCGGCCCTGGAATGTTCTCCGACCCCCTCCCTTGATAAGAGTCTGAAGAGGAAGAAGGGACACAATACTAATAGACAAAATTCTATTGCCTATACTCTGAAAGTAGAAATTGAAAAATCTTAAGTAATAGAACTATTGATGCCATTGGCATATTCAGTGACAGTTTATTCTCATTGCAGAACAATTTAGATTAACTGTAAGTACTAAATCACCTGCTCATTTCTCTTGAATTTAATTTAAGAGATCTGTTGAATTTAATTCATAGATAAGCCCTAGTCTGACTCTTCACTACTACCCCTCATCACACCCCATTCCACACTTCTATACCATTAAAAAGGATACAAAACAATTTATATATTTGGTTTTTTGAGGTAGAGTTTCACTGTAGACCAGGCTTACCTGAAACTCACTATGTAGTCTCAGGGTGCCCTTGAACTCATGATAATCCTCCTTCCTCTGCTTCCCAAGTGCTGGGATTAAAGGCACGAGCCACCTTGCCTGCCTGTGTTTCTTTTTCTTTTTTTCCTTTTAGTTTACATTTCCACTGAATGCTTCTCTTTTAATCTGAGATTCCATCACCTTACATAAAAGTGCTTGGCTCATTATACACATGTTTCTGCTCACTGTTATGTTGAAAAAGAAGAATCTCTCAGGGATGGAAATGAGTACATTAAATTCAGGCTTAGTTGCTATTCCATCCCAAAACTCCAAAGGGCAGAAGTATACATTTTACACTGGAAATTGCTGAGCTGTCTGTGTGAAGGCACTCACAGAAAATCATTAGAAACTTAATGAATAGGTTAAACCATCAAAAAGAAAAAAGCTTACACCACTGAGTGATAGTCTTCCATTTGCATTATCATTTGTGCTGTATCCCTCACTGATTTTAAAACCTATAATAAGTACAGTTTCTCTCTCACCCAATAATCTGAAAATCTGACTGAAATGTTTTTGACATTCTACCTTATAGTATTTAAGATGGTTTTTATTCAAACCATATTTTTACTCTGAGAGAAATTGGTCCCTGTTAAACAAGCTGTATAACAAGTCTGGTGCCTCTTTATTAGAATGGTCTTGGGTCAGTGTGGACAGAGTAAATTTTAAGTGATAATACAAAGTGTTTATGTCTCATTCTCTTCTCTTTCAGGAAGGGCTAACTTTGTCTTGCTGGCATGTGCTAGTGCTGAAATCAAAGTCATATTTCACACATGGGAATTGAAGAGAGTGACAAATTTATTTTGAATGTTTTTTTCTGTCCTAATGACACAGTAATAGAAACAAAATTTAGAAAAATAGAAATAAAGTGACCGTGTATGTATATATAATGTATGTATGCATGTATATATGCACAGATCCATTGAAGCTGTGGGGCTTCTCAGTTAAAAACACTTGCTTACAAAGCCTGTTGGTCAAGTTCAATTCCCAAGCACCACATGTAAAGTGGTGCATGCATTTGTGACACCAACCAATCACCTGGGACAATAGGAGGTGGAACCAGGAGAATCCCAAGCTCATGCATGAGCCAGCACTAGTCTGCTGCTGTTTGCAGTCTGGCAGTACTTTTACAGTGGTAAGAAGGACCACTGTCTCAACGAAGGTAAGCATAGACACTTTGAAGTTGTTTTCTGACCTCCTTGTATACCAGGTCATGCTACCTATGCTTACACACACACACACACACACACACACACACACACAGACACACACTAATTTTTTTTACATCCCTTAACATTTTAGCCAAATAAAACTATTTATCATAGTAACATTTTCTCCTCTCATTTAAAAATATTGGGAGAAAATTCCACTGGAAGTCGCTAAACAATTAGATGCTTATAGAAACAAAAATGTATGATATTTCATTGCACCTTACATTGTCTTGCAGTAAAATTCAAAGTGACCAAAAACTGTAAAGGGCTGAGAGATATCATAAGATATCATAAGTCACTTCTACAGACATTAAGGATCACTTGGAAAGACAGAAAGAAAAGGAAATATTAATGGAAGTTTGGGGTATAATTCTATAACTGCTTTTTTTAAGTGAAAAAGCAGAAGTAAATCAAATCATACTCTGGTGTCTTATGTTCTGCTCCTACTGACACATGCAACACTTGGGGAAGGTGTTGAAAAGGAGACTATCGTGCTTCTCCAGAACATTCCATGTGTATGTTACCCTCCATCTTTTGTGTAAGTTTTATTTTGACCTTAGCCAACATCTGGGCTAGGATATTGTCTAACCTACAGTAATAAATTTGAAGGAAATAGTTTCAACATTCCAAGGCTGTCCCTGATCTCAGTCTAAAACACTCCTCCTTCCTCTGAATTTACTCATTATTTAACATTGAGAAAATGTCAAAATTAAAAAAAAAGAAAACCCTTGATTCCAAAATTTAGACATATTTATTAAGTCACGGGGGTTGCTGTTAAAATTGCTATGGAGTAAGACAATGCAGGGAGTTGACTGTGAGTGTAAACTTCACATTTTGACTGATTTAAACAAGATACTGAAGAGACTAAGAAAGTCACACAGAGAAACGCTAAGCAGGTAATGAAGGTAAGATGATGGAGGCTTTGACTGAAGGGATGGAAATGTAGGTGATAAGGGACCACAAGTGTTCATCGGCCCAGGCTACTAGAGCAAGAGTACTACAGCTACAGGGAGTAAGGCAGGGACTGTTTTTCCTCTTAGTTTTGGAGGCTGGTAAATTTAAGATTTTGGCACTTATACATCCAATATTAGCTGTAGGCCTGCTTCCTCAAATGCCATGTTTTGGCTATAGCCTCATATAGTAGGTGGAGTGCACAGGACTATCTTAATTGCAATTTAAATGACAGTAACTCCAGGTAGCAAGATTCCAACTTCAGACTTAATGGCACAAATATCACCACTGGTAACAATATCAAATTGAAAGTTAGAATTTCAACATAATAATTCCACAATCTTTCAGAACATACCATAGTTTTTTACTGAATATTCAAAAAGTTGATGGTTCATTAGATATGAGATATAAGAAAAACAGAGTCATAAAAACTGATCTTCTAGGAAAATAGAGGAATCAAGTCACAATCAATAGGGAGGTTATGGAAGAAACCTTCTTTGGTAAAGTGGGAAAGAGATTAGGGGACAGTTTGTGACATGTCAAATTTGAGAGGACTTTTGATATATCCAAAAATTGGAGTCACTGTTTTAAGTGGCAATGATAGTTGGAAGTGGTTGTGGCTGAAGAATAAGAACACGAGAAAAGAAAGATCTAAAACATAGCTGGTTGTGGTGGTGCATGCCTTTAATCCCAGCATTTGGGAGGTAGAGATAAGAGGATTGCTATGAGGTCAAGGCCACCCTGAGACTACATTGTGAATTCCAAGTCAGCCTGGGCCAGAGTGAAAAACCTTGAAAAACCAAAATAAATAAATAAATAAATAATAATAATAATAATAACACTTACATTGAGAAAGAGTATGGGCAGAATGCTTTCTCTCTCTTTCTCAACATATACAGAAATTTGGGGTGAATACATATAATTTTATGGAAATTAATAATGTATATGGGGGAGAAATTTGGGCAAGTGTGATTCTGGGACTTCCTAGCAGCGACCACTGAATTTGCCAGGCTGGAGCTTCCATAACGATCATAGACATGAGATTTGACAGTTGTATCCCAGGTTGTCTGAGTCACTTGTTGCTATTGAAAAAATATTGCCAGCCTGTTAGTACTCAGGTAGAGAGAACACTACTATACACTTAATTACTATGTCTGTGATTTCATAATTAAGGACCTTGAAAATGCCTAAGAGAATTCCATCCTGAATCAAAGATTTAGGAACATCCAACTTATTATTTTGTTCATAAAAATATTGAATGAAGCTATGCATGGTGGCACACACTTTTAGTCTCAGCACTCTGGCAGTAGTAGGAGGATCACCATACGTTGGAGGCCATTGTGAGACTACATAGTGAATTCCAGGTGATCCTGGGTTAGAGTGAGACCCTAACTTGGAAAAAAAAAATACACACACACACACACACACACACACACACACACACACACATATATATATATGGAATAGGTTCTACAAAACAGGTCATTTTAATTTACTTTATAATATGTCCATCATTGTTCTTATTTTCAAATGCATTATAAAATATTTGTGGAAATCTAAATAAATAAAATATTTGTGGAAAATCTATTACTATCATTCATGAATGTCATCTGAAAACCCTGTGTTGCGTTTACCACCCAGTGGTTCTGAAAAAGAAACAGTTGCATGGCACTTAGTGATGTACATTTACCCTTGAGCTGTGTGGTTAGATGTTGCAGGAGTCAATATCCTGAGATCCAGATGCAGGTTCCAGTGAGGAAGTGAGCTGAAGCAGTGGCCCAAGGAGACAAAATAGTAAAGTATACTGCAATTTCTGCAGTGTACTCTAATATATTTGAAAATTTTTCTTTCCCAAGCAGAGTCTTAGTAAATAGTTCTAGCTGCCCACTAACTCACTGTGTAGACCAAGCTGTTCTCAAACATGCAGTCATCTGCCTCTGCCCCAGTCCTAAATTATAGGCATGCATTACAACACACTGCCAGAAAGACTTTTCCAACATACACAAAAGCAGAGAAGGTAAAGTATTGGGAACTCCAGGGCTGGAGAGGTAGCACAGAGATTAAAGGCTCTTGCTTGCAAAGCCTGACAGCCTGGGTTTGATTCCCCAGTATCCACATAAAGCCAGGTGTACAAATTGATACCAGTGTCTGGAGTTGGTTTGCAGAGGCAGGAGGCCCTGGCACACCTACTCTCTCTCTCACTTTCTCTGTCTGTCTCATTCTCTCTTTCTCTCTAGTAAATAAATCAATCAAAATATTTAAAAAAAATATTTGCAACTCCATAATAACACCTTCTGGGACAAAATTCCTGCTAATTATGTAATTAGAGCAAATTGTTTAATTTGGCTGAATTTTATCACCTTTACTATCATTTGAACATACACATTACAAATCTCATAAAAAGTTATGAATATTAAAACAGATGAATCATGAATGGTGTCTGGCTTGTTAACAGACACGCAGTGTGTATTTAATAAATATTAACCATTAATACCATTATTGAGGGGGACTCTCACCTGAGATTAACTTCTGTGTGCCTTGTTTTTATTAGTTCTCTAGTTTCCCACCTGGCCCAAATTACATTTTATTTTCATTTTTATTATTTATTACAGTGGAAAGAACAAATGTGATCTAATAATCAAAATCTTCAATGAATAATCATATTTATCTGATTTAATTGGCTTTGATTAAAAACATGTTTCAGCTACAGTCTAAATAATTAGAACTCTGAATGTGACAAGAAGGCCAGACATATGAATATTGATGTGAGGTGTGCTTTTTATGACTTCCAAACACTAATCTTATGCCACAAATTTACATATTAATAATTTTACTATAGTAACCAATCATCTTGAATAAGAAAGAACTATGTGTGCATTGAGAGGTCTGTTGATTCATGACTATATATGACTTTTCCACAACATGTATCAAACTCCTATTGCCAGTAGCAAGGTAGTATATGACTTATAAAGTGGAATTATGTTTACAAATGCAATATGTATTTAATCCAATTTATAGCTTTGCTAGTCTTTTATTTTCCTTCTACTCTAGCCATTCTACCTCAAGTCTTTTAATATCCATCTTCTCTTGTTTTCGTAAATATTGTTCTAGATTTCAATTATTGCTTGTCTTTTACATGTTCTCTAACCAGTTACAATCATACTTTTAAATATGATCCCTGTACATGTGATCCATTAATTAAGGTTCACATCCTTTCTTACCTATCATCCTGCAACATCTTCCTAACTAATTATGACCATCTTTCTGTTCCTTGTCAATTCAGACACAAAATGATCCTACTTATTATACATAAACTTGACATTATTTCTTCATATTATTGTCAATTCTTGGTAATATATGATTTAAAAATATTAGAAAATTTCTCCAACATACCAAAACAATACCAGAAAGAATAGGATGAGAAATCCACATGCATATGTTAGTCTAGTTTTGTAATTATCAAATATTTAAATTTCTTCTTTTACTTAAACAGTTTCAATAACTCCTTCAAACTTAAGCATTTCTTTTTAAAAAATGTTCTCAAGTATTTGTGATTTTTGCAAGTATGTGTGTACATGTGGATTAAACAAAATTCTTCAATATAAACTATTTCATGGTTCTGTGTAAGCTTATGTTAGTTAGTCTTCCTACCTTTCATAAAAAATTTCAACCTAAGTTATATGTATTTTTAAAATGTGGCATCTACCTAAATGTATATTTTGTCATCTAACATCCTTCCTTACATATTCTGTCCCATATTTTCCAATTGTGTGCTAGTTACCATGCTGTCTTTTACCAACAAACCTTCTCACAGAAGATTTTGTCTAGAATATTCTACTGTCCTTATTGAATTCTACATTGCCCATCTAGAATATCCTACTACTCCTTCAACCCATGCCTTAATTATAATATATCACACCATTATATGAAGTGGGAAGACATCAATTCAAAAATGTAAATGAATCAAAACAACAAAATACCATCATATACTTGCTAGCATGACTAAAATATAAAATATTGATATCATATCCTGGCAAGTATGTAGAACCAGAGTTTATATTATTTGGCAGTGGAAACGAAAAATTGCATAGTCACATTTGAAGGCAGTTTGCATATTAGAAAAGTACACATATTCTTACCATGTAAACAAGCAATCATGCTCTTTGGTATTTACCTAGGAGAATTGTAAACTTCCATATACAAATGTGCCTACTCATGTATGTCTACAGCATCTTGATCACATTGGCGGAAACTTAAAAGCAATCAAGACATCTTCAGTAGGTGATTCAATGAATAAACTGTGTAACAATGAATAAACTGTGCATATAATAAATGTAAAATTTTATTCATCATGAAAATAAATGAGTCATCAAGCTACCAAAGATATGCAGGAAAGATAAATGCATATCCTTCACAGGAAGAAGAAAATCTGGAAAGCTACATATTGTACAAGTTCATTCTGAATAAAATGTAAACTATGGAAACTGTAAAAGTATTAGTTACCCAGCACTGGGATGGGGGAAGACATGAATAGGCAGAGAAAAATCATACATTTGGACATTAAAGTGCTCATGACATTATCATGTGGAATTGCAATTAATGTGTATATGTCACAAACCAAAGAGCACATAACAGCAAGAGGGAACAGTAATATATACCACAGAGTTTGAATAATAATTGTGTGTTAAGTTGTTTCATTGACTAAAACTGTTCATCATTCTTACTGTGGATAGTTGGGGAAGATGTCTATGAGTGGAGATGGGAATATACCAGAAATTTCTATACTGTCCATAACTCAATTTTGCTGTGAACCTAGAAATGAAAAATAAATTCTGTATTTTTTCCAAAGTCCAAAAGTGTTTGCTAGAACATATTAAAATATTTTAATATTTCTTAAACATTTCATAATACTAATGTGAAAAAGAAGAGCCAATAAACTGATGTCTGGATAGCAGACTTGTAGAAATTAAAGATCAAATAAAAGTTCTTATGAAAATAGGCACAGAGATAAAACTAAATACTATGTAGTTGCACTTGTTTTTTTTAATTATTAATGTTAATCATGGCATGCTTATATAATCAAAAAGTGAAACAAGGGTACAAATTAGACAGAAAACTGCAAAACAAGAGACTGAGGGTTCAACTTCCACACAGACACATTTTGTTGACAATCTTGTTCGTTTTATTCCTTGGAAAAATGTTGCTATCATGTAGATATAGTTTAAATACCTTAGATACTCAAATCTCACAATTTTATTATGTTAGTGGAAGATGATGGTGTTTTGTGGAAATTAAAACAGTATTTGTGAGTATAATTGACTTGTCTAGAGTCATTAATATCAATGTAGGCTAACTTTCAATCAATTCTCTTGATTCTCCTATGGGCTTCTGTTTGCTAAACAATGTGGCCTCACACTTACAGGTGACAAGTTGAAATGCACATTAATTAAGTGATTTATGCCAGGTCAGAGTTGAAGCCATGAAAGTCGCATGTCATCCTGACAGTCCGATATGAGAGTACCCTCATAGGCATCACCCATTGTATACACTGTTAATCACAAATAAAATCATTTCCATGTTAACCATGCTATGGTTATCCAATGAGCAGAAACAAGCAACTTTTTATAGTAATGATACTAAAACTCTTTAGCAATCTCTGTCAAAAGCCTTTAACACCTGTATATTCCATTACATTTTAATTTTCTTATGAATATGAATACCAGTAGAAAGAATAATTTTAAAATTTAAATAGGTAATTGAACCCTGCCCAAGGATAAACAGAATAGAGAAACAACAGGAAACAAGGGATGAACATTCCCTCCTTCCAAAATTATATTCAATGAAAACCAATAGATTAACTTTAGTTTTAGAGATAAGCCTAGAAATTATGTTACATTTTTGTGTATCCTAAGACCTAAGAATTTTGTGTCTTTATGTGAAAAGTTAGTCTATGTAATGCAAAAAAAGTGACACAGGAATGGATTATGATTATGTACAAACAAAAAGCAGGCTCTCAGTGACTTTTGGAGAGTATCATAGTATTTATTTTGGACTTCATGAGTTCTGGTCTCAGTAACCCCTCTGTCATTTTCATTCTTCTGAAATTCCTCTTGCCAAAATCAATGACCTCACAGAATCAATAAAGCACCACATTTTGGAATTTTTAATGCATTTAACACTGATGATAACACTGACCACAATTTCTTTCTTGGAACATTCTTTAGTGTCATTTCTTTGATAGTGTTGCTGCACACAGTTCCAACATTCAGGAAGCTAAAGTAGGAGAATCTTTGAAGTTGAAACCAGCCAGATATACAAAATAAACTCCAAATTCACCTGGGATAAGAGTGAGACTCTACCTTTAAAACACAACAGTGCTGGGCTGGAGAGATGGCTTAGACATTAAGGTGTTTGCCTACAAAGCCAAATGACCCAAGTTCAACTCCCCAGAACCCATGTAAGCTGGAATTGCAAGGGGGCCCATGGATCTGGAGTTCGTTTGCAGTGGCTGGAGGCCCTGAGCACCCATTCTCTATTTGCCACCCCCCCCCATCTTTCTCAAATAAATAAATAACAAAAATATTTTAAAAATACACAACAATGCTGACAGTGTGCTGTGACCTCTCTCTCCCTCCCATAGATGGTAAGCACTCCATTCTCATGGCTTTAGTTGTCCTGTATACTATTACCTTCCAAACCTGATTTTCAGTACAAATCTCTTTCACACCTTTCACACATTAGATTCATATTCTTTCAACCTTGTGTTGAGAATTTCGTATTGAATATTCTCCAACTCAACATATCTAAAAACTGAACATAGCCCTTCTCATAAATGGCTGCATGCCCTGAATGTTCCCCATCAGGTGGACAAATCAAACTCACTAACCAGGAACCCGTAGATGATTCTTGATGTTTTCTGTGCTCTCTTCATTGTCTTCCAACCTACACAGAAGGTTCTGATATTATTTTTTTTTTTTTTTTTTTTTTTTTTTTTTTTTTTTTTTTCGAGGTAGGGTCTCACTCTGGCCCAGGCTGACCTGGAATTAACTATGTAGTCTCAGGGTGGCCTTGAACTCACAGCGATCCTCCTACCTCTGCCTCCCGAGTGCTGGGATTAAAGGCGTGCACCACCACGCCCAGTTGATATTATTTTCTATATGTTCTTTGCATTATTTCTGTCAATTTTAATACCCACTGCCCTAGTTTAAGCACATACTATTTCTGTCAACATCATTGCAGATATCTACATATCTCTGTATAACTACAGATCTCCCCCCCCAAAGAGAATATACCATGTATCTCCCTTGATTTTAGTCTTCCAGTGATTTTTAGGGTACACAGCAATGATGCCCTCTCAATACAACATGCCAAGTGATGGGGGTGGGGTGGCTCAACTGCCAATTGAAGCACTGGGAAGGTTGCACATAGAGCATTTCCATAAGTTTGAGGTAACTCTGGGCTACCAAGTGAGTTCCAGACCAATATGGGCTACAGAATAAGGCCATGTTTCAACAATAAAGAAACAAACAAACAAGCAAATAAATAAATAAATACACATATAAATTATTGATTGAAACCTGTCTAGGTCTTCTCTACCATTTTCCATTATCCCCTTCAATTCATCTCTTGTAATTCTGGTCACCAGACTTCTAGCCATTTGGCCTTTCTCCTTTCATAGCTCTGCCTTGGGTATTCCCAATGTCTGGAAAGCCATCCTTCTTTGACTTCCAGCTAAGGCACATTCTTCTCATATATCTCATATATCTTTCCTTGGCCTTTCCTGAATGAGCCAAATACAACTTCTATTTAACCTCCCACACAACCTCTAAACTGGAACTAACTGGTAGTTGAGACATTTCTCTGGCTAACTCCATTCATTAGAAATATGCCCATTTTCCTATGGTTGACAATGATTTCAATATAGTCAAAAAATGATGCAAGTGGGAGATGACAGATTTGCCAATTACTCTTATTTGATAAACACACACTATATACATGTATTTGATTGTGTAATTATACTCCATGAATAAATACAATTAGTTTGTGTGCTGGAAAACATAAAAAAATAAAATTTATCTTTCTATATAGTGGTTTGGAATATAGGAAAACCTCGGTGACTTTGTAGGATATTAGGAACTAATATCCCTAATTTTTAGCAAATAAGTTCTTTAGTCTCAACTATGACAAGTTCCATGTCAAGATAGGAATCTTCATCAAGAGCTTCAGTATCTAGGTCCAACAAATTATGTGCCATGCAGAGACCACAGCTAGCTACTGCATGTTTTTGAAATTCCTGTTGAAATTCCTGAAGGTGAAGGATAGCACTCTTTTCTCTTCAGAGTAATAATTCTCCATTCTCTTTTGTTTTCTGCTCCTACTATCTGCAATTAGCTCATACATGGAAAAAAATGTTACAACAAAACACTTTAGACACAAGTTGCTGGCTCCATTTCATCTGTGGCTCTGTTTCTTTCTATCTGGCCTTTTGGTCAAATAACACACATCTTTCCTTTTGTAGGCTAGATTAGAAAGAACTTTCTCATTGTTGAAAAATAGGGGTTAGCAGACATAGATGATTTTATGGAAAAGGGTTTATGCAGTTATCCCCACATTAATTCTAAATATTCCATAAAGAACCTAACAGCTGTGGAACATGTAGGTTGTTTTTAATAGTATCTAAAACACTGTGAAATATTTATTTACTTAATGATTACTACCTCTCCTCCCTAAAATTTAAGTTTCAAGGATTCAGAAACCTCATCTGTTTTTCACAAGTATCCACAACACAAGTCTCCATAGATATTTTTTCAAGTAAGTAGATGAATTCTTAATATCTGTATACTATTCAAAGAATGGGCCCCTGTATTTCTTGTATAAGGGTGATGGTTTCATATAAAGATTTGAGGATGGAGGGCAAAACTAGATTCAAAAGAATAGAGCATGTTAGAGAAAATAAACCCCTTTTACGTTGATACTATTGTTAATTCTGTTGAGTGGTGTGATAGGCTGGACATACTTCAATATTCTCTACTGCTTTCATGCCTTTATGAAGTTAATTATGGAAGAACTTGATAAGAATTATAAGTGGGTGTCATGAGTAAGACGGAAAAGTTGGAATATTTTCTTTTACAAAGAACAATATAATCATCCATGTGTGGTGTGTGTACATTATGTACACATTTGTTCCCTTTGTAATATTTCCTAAGACCTTTCAGGTACCTGTGAATAACTGAAAAAATTCTTGGCCTTATGGGACTAGACTGTTAATGCTTGGAAGTGGAACACGTACCTTAGAAGATAGAATGCTAGTGAAATTGGAGAGTCAGGACACATGCTAACATCATGGTTGAAGATACCTGACACATTTCAAATCCTTACAACTAGAAGTCCAGGAAGCAAGTGAAATTCATTAGGTCTATGTCTTAATGCTTTACATTGCCTGGAAATAACCTTTAGCGGGGAAGAATCTCAACTCAGAAGGGAATAGAGGCTTAGTGTAAAATTTTGCACCTGGAGTTAGTAGTAAAGCCAGAATTTGCAGGGTTTAAATCATATGGTGGTGATACAGCCAAGCAACTGTGGGCCTGAGAAATTAAATTACAGCCCTGTGTTGGTTGTACAAGGTGAAAACTAATGTAACAGCTGTTTCTTCTTTAAGACCATTAATATGAAGATAGAATGTTTGCACTTTCTTATTTTAAATATTGATTTTTGTTCACCCTACTCATCAAGCATACCAGACTCATTTACTGTTTGATGTATTTTGTGCTGCTACAAATATATATCTACTTCAATAAATTATACAGCTTTTTTATTAACTCTCCCAGATACCACACAATGAGACTATTTGAATAGCTTGCCAAGTTCTCCCACTCTCTGCCCATTTAATATATGACATTACAACGAGAAGAAAACAGCACCAGCCCCCACAATGCCCTTCTGTTTTGAACATTCATCATGACTGCACCATGTGTGGAAGTGCTCTTTCCTCTGTGGTAAGGATAGAGAAGACATTTCTCAGGAACATTTCCAGTTAAACAAATTAACAGATGCAGTGTTTAAGCTAAAGTGAATAGATTATTAGTTACAAAATGAGAAGATTTATCCCCTGTGATGGTTCATACTAAAAGCACTCAAGAATAATAAAAAAGAAAAAGTTGCAAAATTTTGGAGGAAAATTAAGATTTTTAACTCAATTGTCTATAATTATATGTACAATCTGTGAGTTATGTTTTCCGGTTATTTGGTGTGGCTTCCCTATCCTCCTTCTGAAAGCAAAATCGATTTTCCTGGCTATAGAGCAAATTACCCTCTCTTGGTGAAATTTAGCAGTCCTAGTGCTCTGGCTCAGATAACTGGATGGAAAGTGGCCTGTATTCGAAAGCAGAAAAATTAGAGTCATTGCCAAGTACTTATCTGTCTGAAACTATGACAGACATTCTTCTCCATCAATGATTATCAGGATATTAGATGCCATGCTCCCTATCACACAGAGAATCCTAAAATAACATCTGCCTGGCCACCACTGAAAATAATACAGAGACAGTGAGTTATATCATCCAGCTCTTTGCTTTTGGTCCCCAATCAATGATCTTCAGGTATTCAGGCTAGACACCTTCTGCTTGCTGGTCACATGACAATTCTTCCCATTTCTTTCAGCTAGGTTGGGTTACAATCATGTTCCTCAAAGGAGCCTTAGCTAAAAGATCATGTTTTAAATTAATATCTCCATGGATATATAACAGCTAAGAGATTTTTCTTTTTAAAGAGGTATCCAGCCTATGAAATAGTAGAGACAAGGGCTATGGGAGAGAAAGACATGAATTTTTTTTTTTCCATTTATGACCAGTGTAAACTTGACAAGTAACCAAAGTTCACTTATCTCCAATTTTCTTCTTCATCAAATTAAAGTAATAGTATGGGCCTCACAAATATTCAATGAAATTTAGACGAGATATATATTCACAGTCCACAGAAGTTGAATAATATATAAGAGTATATAAGAACAGTGAGGTTCAAAGAAGCCATGGTACTGATTAGAACCTAGTCCTATTCATTTCCTAAATTGCTGCTTCTCTAAGCCTACCAGACTGTCACAAGGAATAAGGAAGAAAGGAGAGAAAGGAGAAGGGAAAAAAATTACTTCTTCTAACTAAAATGTCATGCCTAAATCATATTTTAATATCAAATCACATCTGGTCCACATCACATAGGACTTTTGAGACTCATACTAAAATGTATCTTCTATTTGAGTAAATGATAAGGAAGATGAATATCAGCTGTAACAAAGAAAGGTTGAAGTCAAATCTTCAGTAAGTCCAAGGCCAGACAAATACATGCATCTCTTCTAGTGATTCCTGCTGAACAATAATATAAAGGAAAGGATTTCTGTGCACATCTGGTGCTACAATGTGCACAAAGCATTTCTATTTTCACATCTAACTGCAGTAATATAGAATACATTACATTTTGAAGCTTTCAAGAGAAGAGCCCTCTAATATAACTCAGAATAACCAAGTGTGACTGCATCAAGAACTCTCCCAACCTTGTCCCCAAGCCTTATATATTTTTGACAGTGAACCAATATATAAATTGTTAAAGGGGTCCTTATAATCATTTAGACAATTAAAATTACTCTGATTTGCTAAATACAAGTGGACTTTATTTTTGCTGTTTTGTTTCCTTCATTGTCTCTTGCTGTTTTTATCAAAAGAACACGCACATTGTACACACAGAAACTCAAAAACCAGATAGTGATAAATTGATATCAGTAGCTCAATCAATATATCAAGCATCACAATGAAATAGCATTTGCTAACTCAATAGGATCTTTTGTTAAAAATACCCTGGCTACTGACCAACTTTTGGTCCCAGAAAACTTTTAATAAATTATTGATCCATTGAAATATTCCTTATCTTGAGAATGTGAAAAATCATTGTTGGGCATTATTAACTTGTGAACTAGTATAATAAAGAGGCTTTTAAAATTTGTAATTTATAAAAAACTTAATACTAGACTATATAGACCCTGTTTCTGTCTTAGCAAAAAGGATTCAAGAAAATATAGCATAAACATGACTTGTCTAGCATAATAAAGGAGTCTTTCCTGCCCCCCCTTTTTTTTGAGAGAGACACATAGGCAGAGAGAGAGGGAGAGGAAGACAGATAGAGATGGGTGTACCAGCAGCCTCTCAGCTGCTGTGAATGAAATCCAGATGTGTGCACCCCCTTGTGGTCAAGTGCAGCATTGCACCCTTGTGTCACTTTGCAACTGGCTAAAAGTGGGACCTGGAGATTGGAACCGCTGGAGATTGGAACCAGCGTTCTTAGGCTTAGGAGGCAGGCGCCTTAACTGCTAAGCCATCTCTCCAGCCCATCTTTCCTCTTTTTGATAAAATAGGTTAACCCATCAATAGTGAAACTCTGGGACTTCTGGTCAAGATAGTGGACTTATAACCATGCTGGAGCTCTGGGGGTGAAATCAAGCAAGAAGTTGGTGGGTGAGGGACTCCAGTACTAGTAAGGTCTTAAAAGATCTCCACTGGGAGAGGACAGATATGTATATGAGAAATTTGCTGATTCCTATATGCTCTTGAGCACAGCTAGGGAACAATGACAGCTGGGATAGCCTGATGCCTAACTCAGCTGGCTGAGTTAAGGTTGGCAGGGTGTTCTGTCAATTGGCCTTCCTCCACACCCCACGCAATCAGAGAAGCAAACAACCCACTGAGCATGTACACAGAGCATGGGAAGTGGGGCCCATGCTTCTACCCTACTGCTCTGGCCTGGGCACTAGTGGACAGGCCTACTACCACGTGGGCTCTTTATCCCTCCTACAAGAGCTCCTTGTACTTTTTTTTTTTTTTTTTTTTTGCTTTCTATGTCTCTTTTTGCATTTCTTCCATCCTACCACATGGGCTCTCAGACAATGTGGGTGCATCTATTTTTCTTCTCTGGATTTTAGAGTTCCTTAAATAAACATAATAATTTAATAAATAAAAAGTAAAAAGTTACTTTTATCTGAGATGGCTAGACCCCGATGCAAAAGATAAAATTAAAATAAAAACATGAGACAACAAATTGAGAGCTCTCCTTTTCACACCACTACTTAGACCATGTGACCCTCTCCTGCTCACCCATGAATTACTGCATGTTAATTAGGCATCAGCAGAACCTTTGAACTGAACAATCCCCTCATGACCTGTACCTACCCATACCTCTTCTGGCTCTTTCACAAATTCTTGTTAACCCATTCCTTTCCCATGGCAAATAAATGAGCTGTTTTCTGAAGTTGTCTCCTGGGTGTTTCCTCCCATCACACTCATGGCCACTCAGGACCCTGCTCTGCCATTGCCTGGATGCCCCTGGGACCCTGAGGTCCCAGGACTACCAGGAACCACAGATGGCACCTGAACAGGGACCCTAAGTGATGCACCAAGGTAGGTGAGTGCTCCCGGGGAGGGACATTGTCCTCCTCCTGTAACAGCCCCCTGTGGCCTTGCCTCCACATTTGAGGGCTGGCAGGTTTCTCTTTTTTTTCTTCTTTGTTTTCAGTTCACACCATCCCCAGCCTTCCTGCCCTTCCCCATCTACCAGCTCACCAACAATTATACAATAGCTATGTGAACTCCAAGATAACAATACAAATGCATATAATCAAGGAGTCACAGTTTTTCCTGTTAATGTCCAAGTTCTCACTCATTTAGAAAACTTCTGCCAACATATAGGCAAATGGTTCAAAAATTTCACTCTGCATGCACACCCTTCTCTCTGCTCTATCATGCTCCCACTAACAAGGCTTGTTTTTTGTCTCTGGAATTGTAAGTAGAATAGAAATTTTCTTTAAAATGCATTGCTTCTGAATGAATGAATGAATGAATGAATGAATGAATGAATGAAAATGTGAGGGGAAATGGTTGTCTGGAATCTATAAGAAAAGTGCGCTTGAAATGAATGCATGTATGAGTATATATGTGGCTCACAGCCCCAAGGCTGTAAAATGATTTCTGTTCTGAATTGTGCCATTTCATTATGGGGGATGTTCTCCACCAAACCCACTGTCCCAGACTGCATGACCAGCTTTTAATGTTGAATAGCCCCCAGAGGAAACACTAAAAGTAATTAAGATCATAGGCAAGGGGAAATGCAAGATTCTTCAATTCTTAAAAAGTTTTAAAGTGGAAGAATCAGAGCGCTGCCCTGTAGCCCTAAGAAAAGTCCAAAACTCTCCCTAGGGAAAAAAAAAAAAAATCCCTCGGCTAAAGTCAGATCAAGGGCAGAGATCACCCACACACACAACTTCGTCCTAACACATTCTCCAGTAATGAGGTACTCGGTCGCAGGACTTGAAAATGGTGAAACCCAAGGTAACAAAAAGGAAGGTGGAGAAGGAGATAGTGCTGTCTTGCTTACTGGGAACTTCCAACACTGCAGGGCTTGACACTAAGGAAGGGGTTAAACAATAGAAGGAGGTCAAACAAGGTGAAAGGATCTCTGCAAGGTTTTACAAAGGTCTCTGAGCTAAACAAATGTGAGTGGGAGCCACTCAAGCCATAAACCCAATCATCTACCTATCAGAAGATGAGGGAGAACCCCTCCACACTTGTGAAAAAGGGTTATGCTGTCCCATTGTGTTCCCCAAAGGGCTTGATCTGCAGATGGCCAGGTGTCCCTAAGAGGAAGAGGGAAGCCTAATACACAAATCTCATTGTTGGACAGAGAAATAAGATACAGATCTCTCTGGTGTTTATGCTGCCCCAGAAAAATAGCTAATGGCTCTTTCTTACCTTCTCTACATTGCAGGGCCAGGGGTCTGCAGGCACAGGGAATCTCAGGATCCTGGACCCAGCATAATGGATTAATGCTAAATTGCTGTTAATAGATGGGGACCAAATAAGGGGACTTTCCAACCTCATCAGCCTCCTTGCAGAGTCAAGAAATCTAAAGGAAAGAGAGCTGAGATAAACTAAGGAGCTACTGAAAGAGACATAAGGGGACTGTGTGAACAACTCCAGGCTTCCTGAACTCTCCCATTTCCCAACCATCAGACCCGTGATCCTTTGGCATTCAGCCCCTGGAGGCATCATATCCAGCACACCTGAACAGAGCTCCAGCTCCACAGCACAACATGGAGGGATTGAGGTGGACACTCAGCGTTGGTGAAATTAGAAGCCACACCAAAAGGTAACAAGGCCAACTGATAAAAAATTAATGTAAAATAAAAATAAATAAAGAAGTGAATTTTACTATCAATGAAGTAGAACAGCATAAGCCATTATTTCACAGGATATGGTAACTATATACTAAAAATATGAACAATACCTAAGTTATATATTAATGGAAAAAACAAGTTCTAGAATTTAATGTCTAAGAGGATACTGTAAAACATATGTATATATATGTATATATACATATATATACATATACATACATATATATATATATATATATATATATATATATACTCAAATTGATTAAAATATTTTGCATTAAAGTATTAAATATACTTGAAATATTAAAAAAACACAGGTACATAGACCTGCACTGGAAGTGCTAATTCATCTTTCCATGTCAGGGAGGGTTATGGGTTACACATTTTTGGTTGGCTTTATGATTTTCAAGTAAGCTGTACTTGGGGGTTGAATATTTCTGCCTTTAATGCTTTCAGATTTATAGGGCCTTTGTATTTTGCTTCTGTCATTATTGGGGGCAAGGTCTGACCCAGATCCAGGCTGACCTGGAACCCAATTCACAACAGAATTCTCTACATCCTAGCTGACAGGATTAAGGGTGTAGAGCCACACACACTCTTAGGGATTTTGGATTAACAAGACTATCTGTTTGTTTTCATCCCCATACTTGTATACTCTGTGCTGGTTTTTATTGAATGTGTATACTGCTCAGGTGAAGGTTAGGATTTGCCAGTAAATTGTCCCTCCCAGTCCACTAGAATACTTGCTTAGCAAGCAAACTCAACACCTAGGATTACTTCTGTGGTTGGATTGGGGTACAAGAGCTACAATTGGCACCTTAAACTCATATCCTCAAAGTATATAAAGGTGGATCAGCACATCTAAGAATACTGCAGATAAGTAGAAAACCCAAGCATCAAATCAATTCAGGATGCAAAAGTTGCTACATTATAATACAAGAAACACAAAGAAGACAATGCAGTCCCACCAAAAATTATAAATCCATCAAAAATGATCACCAATGAGACTGTTTTAGGTGAAATACCTGACAAAGATTTCAAAAGAATGATTCGATATATACTCAAAGAAATGAAAGAAGAAAACAAACACCTGAAAGAGAACATGGAAAACAACATTAATGAAATAAAAAGGTCATTACAGGACATGAGTAAGGAAATAGAAATACTGAAGAAAAACCAGGCTGAAATCCTAGCTCTGAAGAATACAGTCAATGAAATAAAAAACTCTGTGGAAAGTCTCACCAATAAAATGGATGAAGGAAAGAACAGAATATCTAAACTAGAAGACCAGGTGGCAGACCTATCACAGTCCAACAAAGAGAAAGACAAGCTAATAGAAAGGTATGAATGGGAACTCCAAGACATCTGGGACTCTATGAAAAGATCAAACATAAGAAAACACTCAAAGGCTGGAGTGATGGCTTAGCAGTTAAGGCACCTGCCTGCTAAGCCTAAGAACCTGGTTCTAATCTCCAGGTCCCACGTCCCACGTTTAGCCAGATGCAAAGTGACACAAGCACACAATGCTGCACTTGCCCACAAGGGGGAGCACTCATCTGGATTTCATTCACAGCAGCTGAGAGACTGCTGGCGTGCCCATCTCTATCTGTCTTCCTCTCCCTCTCTGTCTGTCTCTCTCTGTGTCTCTCTCCAAAAAATTAAAAAGAAAAACACTTAAGCAAGAAATTGCAGAAGTCACAAGGAAATGGAAAGGCATCCAATATTTTTGGATTGGGAGAATCAATATGGTGAAAATGTCAATCTTACCAAAAGCAATCTACACATTTAATGCAATCCCCATTAAAATTCCAAAGGCATTCATCATAGAAATAGAAAAACAATCCTAAAATTCCTCTGGAAGCACAGAAAACCTCAAATAGCCAAAACAATTTTGAGCAATGAAAATCAGGTTTCTGGTATCACCATACCCAATTTTAAGTTATATCATAAAGCCATAGTAACAAAAACAGCATGGTACTAGCACAAACACAGACATGTAGATCAATGGCACAGAATAGAGGACCCACATATTAATCCAGGCAACTACAGCCATCTGATTTTTGACAAAAATGTGAAAAATATTCATTGGAGAAAAGATAACGTCTTCAACAAGTGGTACTGGGAAAACTGGATATCAATATATGGAAGGATGAAAAGAGATCCTTGTATTTCTCCATGCACAAGAATCAAGTCCAAGTAGATCAGGGACCTTAATATCAGACCTGTAATTCTGAAACTGCTAGAGGAAAAGGTAGCAGAAACCCTTCAATATATTGGCATAGGCCATGACTTTCTGAATATAACCCCAATTACTTAGGAAATAAAACCACTAATCAGCCACTGGGATCTGATGAAATTACAAAGCTCTTGTACAGCAAAGGACACTGTGAATAGAGCAAAGAGACAACCTACAGAATGGGAGAAAATCTATGCCAGCTATATACCTGACAGATTATTAATATCCAGAATATACAAAGAACACAAAAAACAGAACAAGAAGAAATCAAACAACCCAGTTTAAAAAAATGGGCTATGGAACTAAGTAAAGAGAGTTCTCAGAAGAAGAATACAGATGGTATATAAACATCTGAAAAAAGTGCTTTACATATTTAGCCATCAGGGAAATGCAAATTAAAACTACTTTGAGATTCCATCTCACTCTTGTCAGAATGGCCACCATTAAGAAAACAAATGACAATAAGTACTGGCTAGAATGCAAAAAAAGAGGAACCGTTCTACACTGTTGGTGGGAATGTAGTCTGGTCCAGCCATTGTAGAAATCAGTGTGGAGGTTCTTGAGATAGCAAAAAATAGATTTATTGTATGATCCATCAATAGCACTCCTAGGCATATACCCACATGACTCTTCTCACTACCTTAGAGATACTTGCACAACCATGTTTATTTCTGCTCTATTCACAATAACTAGGAAATGGAACCAACCTTAATGTCCCTCCACAGATTCATGGATAATAAAAGATGTGGTACATTCACACAGTGGAGTTCTATTCATCAGTAAAGAAAAATGAAACTGAAAATTTCTGGGAAATGGAGTGATCTGGAAAGGATTCTACTAAGTGAGGGAACCCAGGCTCAGAAATCCAAACATTGCATGTTCTCTCTCATATGTGGATCCTAGTTACAAATATATTGACTTGTGTGTTTGCTGGAACCAAAAATTTGTAGCAGAGGCCAGTAAGCTAGAAGAAGTTTATAAGAGAGGGAAGAACTTAAGGGGATGGTATTGTATATATGAAAGTAGAAGAATAGATTACAGGCAAAGGAAAGGCCTAAGAAAAGCCAGGAGATGGTATGTGTAAAAGAAGGGCAGGGGAGGGTCAATCAAAATTTAAGATAGTCTGAATAAGCTTATGTAAACTTACTTTTTTGACTAATGGCACATCCAGAAGCTATAGATTGTTACTCAAAAATTTTCAGTGTCAGGGATGGTATACATTCCAGTGAGTTGTTGGCCTGGTAGGTCCCTGTTACCACCAAAACATTACAAGCTATTGCCAAGGCCCTTGGTTTCCCTTGAGAAACAGATGGTAAGACCCTGTTGCTGAATACCTAACTTGTCTGAGATGCAAGGTAACTGAGAAATCAACGTGGTGCTGAGCAGAAAACCTTCTCCCTGTAGACCAGCCAACTGAACACTGGAAAAAGCTGCATTGCATGCAGCTGTTAGGGAAACAGAAATCACCAGTAGTCAAAACAGTAAACACTGGAAACCTCAAGTTTGTCCAGACAGGCCAAATGACTGAATGGGTGCAATAGTGGCATGTCTGCTCTGGAAGAAACCAACTGTTCTCTAATTGGACTGAAGATCTGATCTATGGGAGGGAATATGCCTGGTACTCAAACACCTACTCAAAAGACTATGGCAGGGGAGATCATGTGCCTTAGGGGTATAAATCCTGCTCTTGTCTTGATAAATGTATGCATTATTCCCACAAAACTGCCCTGAAGGCATTATTTTAATGTTCGTATTCATATATTAGTGTTACTCTCACTGCTGGTTAGAGAAGCTTCTCTTTTCAGATGTCAATGGCCACTGGTATGACCAAAAAGGCAACATAGTGCTTAGAAGAAGGGACGGAGGAGTGTCCAACACTGAAACATCTCTATCACACCCTCCAAGGCTCAGGGTCCATTGTGGAAGAGGTGGCAGAAAGATTGTAAGAGCCAAAGGAAGGGTATGACTCCTTATAATGCAACTATCCAGACAGAAATTGGCCTTGATATCCATGACCTCACAGTGCCTAGCAATACCTTCACAAGTCCCTCATAATAGGAGAAAAATGTGATGACATCAAATTAAAACCAAGACTTAAGGGAGAGAGGGAAGGGATATGATGGAGAGTGGAGTTCTCAAGGGGAATGGGGGGGATGGGAGGGAAATATCATAGTTTATTATCTGTAAGTATAGAAATTGTCAATAATGAAAAAAAAGAAAGAAACAAAGTTCCAAAATCAATAAATGATAAAGTCTATATGTTTATTCTAGATAAACAGTGTAAGTTAAGTCTGGTCTACTTTTTTTATATATAAAAAAGTTATTTCAAAAGGCCTTTTATTAAAGGTATTATGCTAAGAACAATGAAAAGAGAAACTTCTCTAACCAAAAATGAGAGTAGCATTAATATACAGTGTGGACATTAAGAGAAGTGCTTTCTGGGCAGTTTGGTGAGCATAGTTGTGGTAGTTTGAATATATGTCCCCCAATATATTCAGTGGTTTATTACTTATAGTTTGCATCTGCAATCACCTTGCTAGAGGCAAGGTCACTGGGGGCCCCGGTCTTAAGGTGTGGTGATGGTTTGAGAGTCCATTGTAAAGATATGCAAATGTGTCTAGCAGGAGTTCCTGAAGTCTGCTGTGTGACATTTTGGCTGTAGTTTGTTTTGCTCTGTGTGCTGTGGTGGCTGGTTGACTTTTTTCTCTCTGCTTGGCCCTGTGGAGAGCAGGTCGCTTCTCCTGCCTTTATGGAACTTCCCCTGGATCTGTAAGCTTCAATAAATAATATCCCTTCCTCCATAACTGTGCCTGGTCTGGAAGTTCATCTCAGCGAACCTGAAGCTGTCTGCAACAGTAAAGTGGTACCGAGGAGTGTGGGGTGAGATGAACCTGACCATGTGGATATTCGTCTTTTGGAACTTTTGTTTTGGAGGAATGGGCATGGACTTGGTGCTTGCAACTGAAGATGCCTTCTGGAGTGGTAAGCCAAGTTTTATGGACTATTCTGATGAGAGTTTGAGAATGCTAAGTGCAGATAGTACTGAACTTCGAGGCTTGGCTTATGAGGTTTCTAAGGGGAAGGAAAGACTGCAGAGGACTTTGTTGGAACTGGGCTGCTGGCATAAGGGATGGCTACGTTCTGCTACCCAGGCCCAGAAAGTTTGATCAAGGTTAAATTTGTAATGGACTGATATGCTTGGCTGAAGATATCGGACTGAGATTTTAAGATTTTAAGTTTGAAAAACCTCAAGCAAGTTAAAAGTAGAGGCACTGAGACTGGTTTTGGTTTTAGCTGCTATTGTCAAACACATTAGCAATCTTAAGGAAGGTGGAAGGAAGGTGGCCTGACTTGATTTACATTAAAACAATGGAGAGGATGCCTGAGGAAAGACTGTTAAAAATGCAAATTCTTGGAAAGAGCTGACTGGAGAAGGAACCTGCTTTTCAAGGCTATGGTTTATTTTGTCCCTGGATTTAGAATATGGCTGTGTCCTGCACACCTGGTATTAGTTTTGGAAGCATGAAAAATGCATGGAGTGGTCATGAGTTGCACACGGTTCCAGGAGCCGCTGCTGAGATGCGGCATGAGGCAGGGCATGAAGACCCTCAGGAATAGGCTGGAAGAGCCTTTTGGAAGATGGACCGTGGTTTGCATGGAGACCTGAAGATGTTTGGATATACCAGGACTGTGCAAAGGGCTACCATGGAGTGCAGTGTTGGCATGGGATGAAAGTTTTCCCTGGCGATTCTGCCCAGCTGGAGGGGCGGAATTGGAAAACCTGGAGACTGTCAGTCTCTGGTTATATTGAACTTGAACTGCAGAAGTTTGATGACGGCTGATGGTGGTTGAGTTTGCATTGTTTTAGTCTTCTCCTTGCTATGCCTTATACCAGTTAAAAATGTTTACTCTGTGCCTTTACATGTTGAAAGTATTTAACTTGTTTGATTTTACAGGACTCACTATCTTAAGTTGATCAAGACTGTGAGAACCTTTGAAATTGGACTGAGTACAATTTACAATGTGTGATAGTTATAAATCTATTGGGGCCAGGAGCTAAATATATTGGGGGCCAGGGCGGAATGTGGTAGTTTGAATATATGTCCCCAATATATTCAGTGTTTTATTATTTTATAGTTTGCATCTGCAATCACCTTGCTAGAGGCAAGGTCACTGGGGCCCGGTCTTAAGGTGTGGTGATGGTTTGAGAGTCCATTGTAAAGATATGCAAATGTGTCTAGCAGGAGTTCCTGAAGTCTGCTGTGTGACATTTTGGCTGTAGTTTGTTTTGCTCTGTGTGCTGTGGTGGCTGGTTGACTTTTTTCTCTCTGCTTGGCCCTGTGGAGAGCAGGTCGCTTCTCCTGCCTTTATGGAACTTCCCCTGGATCTGTAAGCTTCAATAAATAATATCCCTTCCTCCATAACTGTGCCTGGTCTGGAAGTTCATCTCAGCGAACCTGAAGCTGTCTGCTACAATAGTATATACATTTAGTCAGACACCAGCAGACATTACACCCTTAGGGCTCATGACTACCCCTGTCATTCGTTTTCAGTATCAGGGATGTGTTTCCTCCCATGGAGCAGGCCTCCAGTCCAATTATAGAGCAGTTGTTTCCCCTATAACAGACATGCCACTATTGCACCCATTGGCTCATTTGGCCTGGCTGGCCAAATTAAAAGCTTGCAGTGTTCACTGTTGATTACCTTCACTGGTGTTTTCTCTCTCCCATTGAGCTGCATGCAGTGTAGCTTTTTCCAACTTTCTGTCAGCTGGTCCTCGTGGAGAAGGCTTTCAGCTCAGCTCCAGCAGGATTTCTCAGTGAACTTGCCACCCAAGTATGTAGAGTCTTCAGCAATAGGGTCTTACTATCTATTCTTGGTGGGAAACCAAGGGCCTCAGCAATGTCCCATAATGTTTTGGGGGTATCTTTGACCTCCCTGGCCAACAACTCACTGGAAGGTATCCTATCCCTGGCACTGAAAATTATTTTCTAGTAACAATCTATGGTTTCTGAGTGTTCCATTGTCCAGAAAAGTAGGTTTCCCTATGGGTTTAAATGCTCCACTCTTCACTGTAGAGATATTTGCTCAACCATGTTTATATCTGTTCAATTCACAATAGCTAAGAACTAGAATCAACCCAGATGCCCATCATTTGACCATTGGATAATGAGGATGGGATACACATATATAATGGAATTCTACTCACCCATAAGGGAAAATGAAATAATTAAGTTTATAGGAAAAATTGACAGACTTGGAACAGATCATACTAAGCCAACTCACACAAGCACAGAAAGATAAATGCCACATGTTCTCCCTCGTATGTGGTTCCTAACCTAGAACAACTTGAGTTGCAGGCATACCAGATAGACAACTTGATCTCTTAAGGGAGATGGAAGGGTTTAGTGGTACAGGAACCACAGATGTGGGTGGAGATACACACAAAACCAAATCTAAAATGAATTGGTACCATAGAAACCTGGACAGCAGACTAAAATGTACAACCCTGAATAGAAGCATGGAGGGATCATCTGGTAAGAAGGGCCGTAGAGAGGACAGCATGAAGCCTAATCCTAGAACATTTGTCTTTGGTTTATAACTTCTAGTTCCAGAAATCGTTTAGAGCCCATGTTAGCTCTTGGTCAGAGAGACCTATGAGGTCTTCAAAACAAGACAAACTTCTGTGAAAGCACTTGATTATCCACCTGAGGTAAAATGTAAGACCCTAATGATAAAGACACCACATGCTTATATCACAGAACATGGAGAGATCTCACTGAATCTCAAAGGAAGCCAGTTCCCAGTTCCCAGATGGTTAGTCCATATAGTGATAAAACCTGTTGGGGGAAAATGGCGAACAACATTGTGAACAAGTGTTGCGCCCCACGTTGGGCACCAGTTGTTTTTTTTTTTCCTCCACCACCGGCAGGTAGAGAGGAAGAGAGAGAGAGCCGAGCCAGCCGCTTCCCTCTCGGGGCTGAGCAGGAAGGCGGGTGTCGGCGACTCAAAAAACCTCCCCAAGCCACCGGGGAAAAGAAAACCACATTGAGCCAGAAGTCCGTCTGGCAGAAATCTCTCCTTTATTGTCATGGGGAGGTATTTATATATTTTGAGGAAGGGGGTGGGAAGAGAGGATGAGAGAAAGGTATAAGGGCCAATATTATTTCACCAGGTCAGCAGCAGCTGGGCAGAGGCAGTTTCAGCTTAGGTGCTGAGTCACTCCAAGGACAGGTCGCGAAACTCTACTCAGGCTCCAGAAGCTCGACTAGGCCTCACAGGGAGCCAATTACAGGTAAACTCTGGCTGGGCTCAGAACCACTAGGCCTCACACCAGGGCAGGGCCCAACATGTCCCCCTTTTGTTTTTGTAAGAACGGTGGACGGCCATGGCCCCTGTCCTAGGTTGTCCCCCTCTGGGAATCTTACCCGTCTCTGAGCACTATGCCTCTAGCCCGTTGACCACTCCACGCCCTGTCTTAGGTTGTCTCAGCCTGTCTGAGATCTTACCCATCGTTGGTTCGATGGAGGGCGGGGGAGGGATGTTAGGTGGATAGCCAGTAAGCGGAAAAGCCATTGCCTTTGAGTTGTGAACCTGTGGTGTTTTGACCTGATGAATTTTAATTGCCTCAAGCTGTTGGTGAATGAATTGTGTAATCTTATTAATTACACAGGGCCTGAGAGTGAGGATAAGAAGAAGGAGGGGTTCAGGGGGAGGGAGAAGGTAGGGTAAAGAGCAAGAAGAAGGAGGGGTCCAAAGGGAGGGAGAAGGTAGGGTAAGAAGCCATGTAAGTTCGTCCACAGCAGGTTGTCTTAGAAGTCCTGTCTCCTCTTCTGTAAATCTTTCTGGAGCTTTTCTGGCTTCATTCGGGTCTAGTAGCATCCACACCTTCAGTTGTTCCTGGGGAAGAAACAGAGGCATAGTTCTCAGGGGTGGGACACTCCCTGGAGAATTGATTATTATCATCCCCTTGTTGGGGTAAATATTTTAAGTCTCTTGCCGGTACCCAAATAGGTCTTTTTTCCTCTTGAGGAAAGACACATCCAAATCCTCTCCCTGATGTGAGGAGGGGGTCTGGTCCCTTCCAGGCCCCAGTTAATGGGTCCCTCCATTTGACCCAGATGGAGCTGTAGGTGACAGCTGAGGTCCAATGTTTTTGAAAAGGGGACAAGTGTCTATCTTCTTTAGAAAAAATTAAAATATTTAGGGTTAATAATGCCTTTTTCAGTTGGTCATGTGGGGGTAGGGATTCCCCCTTTTGTTTTTGTAACTGAGACTTGAGAGTTTGATGATATCTTTCCACTATGGCCTGGTCCCACGGGTTATATGGGATGCCTGTGGAAAGTGAGATTTTCCAGGTTTGGAGGAAATCTATAACAGTTCTGTTTACAAAGCAGGGACCATTATCAGTTTTGATTTGATCTGGCAATCCAAGGGTGGCAAAGCATTGAAGCATATGGCTAATAGCATGTTTAGTTTTTTCCCTGGCATGTGTTGATGCCCAGCAAGCATGGGAGAAAGTATCAACTGAGAGAAAAATATATTTAAGTTTTCCAAATGGAGAATAGTGTGTAACGTCAATCTGCCAAAGGTGATTAGAGCGTAGCTCTCGAGGATTGGCTCCTGTAGTTTGAAGAGGAGGTACCTGGAGGAAAGGCTGACAGGATTTGTAAGTTAATTTTTGAATATGGAGTTGGGGTTTGACAGGAGAGACAGTATCAAGGAATAACCTGGAGCCCAAAATCTTGAAGGGAGGGGCAGTCTGAATTTTTTTTTTTTGGAGCCACCTATAAAATGGCAAGGCATTTAGCAGTAAGGTCTTAGAGATCAGATGGGTTGGAATGACCTAAAATAATAATAAAACATTAGGATGATTAATTAAGGAAGAAAAGACATGAGACATGTATTGTTAGGGTCAATCTAGGGCTGACAGCAGTTTTTTATGATGTTGAAGCTTATAGATATTGGCAGAAAAAGTTGGCCTGTCTTTATAGAGTTAAGAAAGAGAGAAGAAACAAATTAGTTAAACAGGCACACAGAGCAAAATTATTGTAGCCAAGTCACAGCAAGTTTTAGGAACTCCTGTTAGGCACACTTTGTATATCTTTATAATAGAATTTTAAATTTACCATTAAAACTTTAAGAATAGCCCCCAGTGATATTGTCTTTAGCAAGGTGGTTGTAGATATAAACTATAAATTAATAAAATACTGAATATAAACAATAATTGGTATAAGGCATAGTAAGGAGAGACTAGAACAATGTAAATTTAACCATCATTAGCCATTATTAAACTTTTGTAGTAACCAGAGACTGACAGTTTTTAGGTTTTTTAATTTTGTCCCTCCAGCTGGGCAGAGTTGTCAGGGAAAACTTTAATCCCAGGCCAACATTGTATTATCGATTGAGTTAGTTGGGCTTAGTCTTATGTTTTATGAATTGAGGTAGGCGGGCAGAGAGAGAAAATGGGCGTGCCAGGCCTTCAGCCATTGTTTACATGGGTACTGGAGAATTGAGCCTCGAATCGGGGTCCTTAGGCTTTACAGGCAAGTGCTTAACCATTAAGCCATTTCTTTACCCCCACGTTAATGGGAAGGCAGAGAAGGGTGGGACAATGGTGTGTAGGATATAGCCATATAGACTTGAAAAACAGGTTTTTTTATTTTATTTTTTTTTTTTTTTTTATTTTTTTACCTCTAGCAGGGCAATATGAATGCCCCCAGCTGTGTTTTTTATTTTTTAAAGTAAACGCTTAGGGCCCCACGGGACATTCAGTTAAGAGCATAGAGGGAGCGCCCAGAGGCAAGGAGCGGAACGGCAGCGACTCGCCTCATGGCGGACCGCCCGCCAGTTTTTAAGATATTTTATCCTTTTTATTGTTTTAATGTAAAGAGTCCGCCCGCCTGCCTCCTCGTCTTCTGGCAGGCCTTCCTTAAGATTGTTAATGTGGTTGACAATTAATTTGTTTGAGGTTTTTTAAGTTAAAAATTTTTAATCTTAGTCCAATATCTTTAGTTAAGCACATTAGTCCACTATGAGCACAATTGCCTTAGGCAGCAGTTACAGTTGAAAAGACAGCGGGGCCAGTGGTGGCTTGGGTGGCGGCCTTGGGAGGAACGAGATTTTAAAAATCAGTTTTAGTTTTTACTTATAGTTTTTGTTAAGGGCAAAAATGAACTTCTCCATGGAAAAGCCTTTAAGGCTGGCAATTAAGGCAAGGAGGACTGAATTAATCCATGGGGCTAAAACAAGAGTTTTGTCCCCAAAGCCATGGAGGTCTTTTTGTTTTACTTTTAAGTCACATTTTAGGAGTTTTTGTAAAATCAGGGCAATAGTAATATACATGAGTACAACATAAGCATAAGGTCCCAAAAAATAGCTAAAAATGTTGTAGAATTTTTCTAAGATGGCGTCCCCACTCAAATGAGGGGGCAGGACGGTTTGAGAGTTCTCCAGGTTTGCCCACGTGGTGAGTTTTTTTTTTTTTTTTTTAGGTTTGTTCACCTGGTGAGTCTCTACCCACGTGGTGAATTTCGTTTTTAGGTCTGCCCACGTGGTGAGTCTCCTGTAGATCTATCCACGTGGTGAGTTTCTTTTTAGGTCTGCCCATGTGGTGCGTCTGCCATAAAATGGCGTTTAGAAATGGCAGCACCGCAGAACCCGGAAATGAAAGCAAAGAGAAAGTAACGAAAAGATGTTGAAGTAAGCACAGATTACAGAAACAAAGGTTAGAATATTAAATATGAAGATTACCTCATAACTTATGAGGATACACCCGTCAGCAGTCCGATTAAGCCCGTCAGTTTAATTTTGTATTTTTCCTTCGTCATGTCGGCAGTCCGTAGTCCATTCTGAATCCTCACACGTAGTTTCTCAGGTAGTTTTGTTTCCTCACACGGGGCACCAGTTGTTGCGCCCCATGTTGGGCACCTGTTGCCGGTGCTTTTTTCCTTCCACCACCGGCAGGTAGAGTGGAAGAGAGAGAGAGCTGGGCCAGCCACTTCTCTCTCGGGCTGAGCGGGAAGGTGGGTGTCGGCGACTCAAAAAACCTCCCCAAGCCACCGGGGAGAAGAAAACCACATTGAGCCAGAAGTCCGTCTGGCGGAAATCTCTCCTTTATTGTCATGGGGAGGTATTTATATATTTTGAGGAAGGGGGTGGGAAGAGAGGATGAAAGAAAGGTATAAGGGCCAATATTATTTCACCATGTCAGCAGCAGCTGGGCAGAGGCAGTTTCAGCTTAGGTGCTGAGTCACTCCAAGGACAGGTCGCGAAACTCTACTCAGGCTCCGGAATCTCGACTAGGCCTCACCGGGAGCCAAGTACAGGTAAACTCTGGCTGGGCTCAGAACCACTAGGCCTCACACCGGGGCAGGGCCCAACAAACAAGCAGGGGACACTCATATATGAAAGCAGTCAGCTTAACCATACGTACACATCTGTGCAAAAATGGCACGCAGCATACTTGGGTAACCTCTTATTGGCTATGCCATCCACTCATTGGTATGGAGCCCATCAATTGAGCTGGGAACTAAGTCAGAATCCTATGGAGACCAAGATTATGGACTTCAATGTGAAGCTCTCACTAGTCCTTGTCCAAATATGAGACTACACCCACCAAAATCCCTATATATTAATAATGTGTGGTACTGATTCAGGTGTCCCCCATAAACTTGGGTGTTCTGAATGCTAGGTTCCTAGCTGATGGAGATTTGGGAATTAAAACCTCCAGGAGGCAGTGTATTACTGGGGGCTGGCTTATGGGTGTTATAGCCAGCTCCCCTTTGCTAGTGTTTTTCACACTCTCCTGATCCTTTTGTCTAGCTTATGTGACCAGGGGGTGATGTCCACCCTCTGCTCATGCCATCATTTCCACTGTCATCATGGAGTTTCCCCTCGAGTCTATAAGCCAAAAAAATTCTTTTTTTTTTTTTCCCAAAAGCTGCTGTTGGTCAGGTGATTTCTGCCAGCAATGCGAACCTGACTGCAATACAATGCTTATCCATTTATCCTGGTATCACTCTACATTGGAGAACTTGTTTTTCTTTTTCATAAAAGCAGTGAGAACCAAGAACAATCCAAATCTATCAACAAGAATAGATAGCTGACTCCCTGGCAGGAGATGAATCACCCCTCACACAGCAGCTATGGCCTGGAGAAACCACAGCGGAATTGGTGAGGTAAGCAAGAGTGTTGCTTCCACAGTGAGGCTGACAACCTGGGGCGGTTTGAGGAAGACAGATACTGAGGAAACTCCAAACACATGAAAGCAGAAATCCTGAAACTACCAAGAGCTCAACACAAAAGTAGACTTAAAAAGCACACCCACTAAGGCTCAGGGAATCTTGTGGAAGGGGGGTATAGAAAGAAAGTAAGAGCCACAGTGTGGGAGAGAATATCCAGATACATTGCACCCCCCCCACCACAATGACTGACTTGATTTCACAACTCATAGCCCACAACTATATTTTGAATACCCGCAATCCCACTAAGGAGGGACTTCAGTGGAGCTGTGGTGGGGAGGAGAGAATTGATGGTATCAACACCTGATGTATCCATACAAAGTTTTACTTAATAAAAAAGAAATGAGTGTTCTCTTGAAATAGTCATGAAATAGGGAGTGTTGCATGAACAAAAGGTAAGAAAGTCTTCTGAGTATAAAAATCCACACTGTAGCTCATAGAAGAGAAAAAGGTTTGAATTGCCAAAGCCCGGGACACAGAACCTAAGCAATCTCCTTGGAATAATCAACAAATAGCCAGACTAGTTTCCCTCAGGTTAGGTAAAGTCTCCAGACACAGAGAAGGAGTAAGAGAAGAAGACAACATATCTGATGTGAAAGGATCCTGCACCCTTGTTTCACCCAACCTTCTCATCACTATCTATGTAGAGAAGACAGAAGTTTGAGCAACCAAGAGCAGAAAGGATCTGGGGCTTCCCTCACCCAGGTGAGCCCAGTAGCTGAAGAGAGCCTATGGTTCCTCAGGAGCTTGACAATTTCTTTGGACACTGAGATCAGGACAATTCTGAGTGTGAAGATGGCCTGGCAAGTTCAAAATCTGCTGAGAAAGCTGCTTAAGTGTCAACCATGATAGCCTCAGACAAACCGGGGTGTGTAGTAAGGAATCTCTTAACACACCGAGGTAGCATAAGACCTGTATTTAACATAAACAGTGGAATAGTAGTGAATAGAAGCTGAAGGTCATGAGGAACTTTTATTTAATTGGTTCACTTTCAGTTTGGAATGATGACAAATTTATAGATCTTGCAGCAGCAAGAGTTTATATAAGGTGAATGTATTTGTGGCTACTACGTTGTACACACACACACACACACACACACACACACACACACAAATGATTCGAGGCTGGAGGGCTGGCTTAGCAGTTAAGGCATTTGCCTGCAAAGCCAAAGGATCCTGGTTCGATTCTCCAGGACCCACATAAGCCAGATGCACAAGGGGGGTGCATGCATCTGGAATTTGTTTGCAGTGGCTGGAGGCCCTGGTGCTCTCTCTCTCTTTCTTTCTTGCTTTTAAATAAATAAATAAATAAATAAATAAATAAATAAATAAATAAAATCTATTTTAAAAAGTGATTCAAATGGTAAAGTTTATGTCATGCATATTTTACCACAATAATTATTTAAAAATTAAAGAAAAACCTCTGTAATATGTTGATAGCTTGATAGGCCCATGGAAGCCATCCAACTGTGTCTGCCCTGCAGCTCAGAAGGTACAAAATGTTGATATGGGAATGCCACAGATATGCCACCTAAAACTGTAGTACCCTAACTTGGGTTGAGGAGGATGTTCTGAGAGCAGTGTGGACTAAGGGCAGACAATATCTGAATAGGTGAAGCATGGGGCGGATGAGGGAAACCAGGTGCCTACTGCCAGACAATTTCACATATATAACCTTCTCAAACTTTGGCTTGAGCACCTAGGATAGAAGGAGTGAGAATGAACTTGAAGTAACAAGGAATCACTTTGTTCTATTTCAGGATTCAAAGTATAGCTTATGTCTGTACAAATTAAGTTAAAATATAGTGTGTGTGTTATGTTCTGAGATTCATAATTAAAATGAATAATATTTTCTTTCTGATAGTGATAAAGGCCCAGGAATTTTACTTTCATCTTATGAATCTGAGAGAATATATATATTTTTTTCTTTATGGTTTTTCAAGGTAGGGTTTCACTCTAGTCCAGGCTGACCTGGAATTCACTATGTAGTTTCAGGGTAGCCTCGAACTCATGGCAATCCTCCTACCTCTGCCTCCTGAGAATATATTTTCTGATTTAGCATATCATATCTTAGAATAATTGTTTTATGATTAAAAAATATTTGAAATATTTATATTTGCAAAATTATTATATTTTTTTCTTTAAAGAAAAATTGCAAAAATTATTTGATGCTTTTATTGAGCCTAATTAATAAAAATATAACTTTTAAAAATACATTTAAAAATATATAATTGTAAATTTATGCAAAATTCCTTCTCTGAGTCTTTTCTTCAATTTTTTTTCTAGAAACTATGCTATTACACAAGGTGGTTAATGATGAGGAAGAAGGGGACAACTGAAGATCTGGCACATGTAAGGATATTGGCTAATCAACAGTTGGCAGATGGTAAGTTCAAATATAATGCTCAGGCTGGACTGTAATCAGAATTCCTTTTCTACCCCTTGGCTAATGAGAAATTAATTTCTTGCAAATTTCCTTCTATCTCCTAATTTTCTTTCTGAATAAATATATTTAAGTGGAGTTTTAAGCTGGGCATGCTCATGCATACCTTTAACCTGAGCACTTGGGAGACAGAGGTAGGAGGGTCACTGTGAGTTCAAGGCCACTCTGAGACTACAGAATGATATTCAGGTTTGCCTGGGATAGAGTGAGACTCTAACTCAAAAATAAATAAATGAAACAACTAAATGGATTTTATTTACATTCATTATAATATAAGATTGTTTAAAAATTTAAGATCCCAAGGATGGGGAAGAGTGCTACTGAACACTGCAGTTGTCACCTGCACTTAAATACTTATATTTATATGTGATATTATATATATATATGTATATAATGCCTATATATATGTACTATGAATGGGATAACCTCATATGTTAGATATGTCTTCCTGTTTTTGAGGAAGATAAAATGGTTTGTGCCAAAACAAGATTTATAGCAACATATGGTCTGTTCCCCCAGATGCACAAAGAACATTGAAAACAATAAGTTTAGGTGCTTTCTTTGTGTTGGTATAAAGAAGATTTTCTAAGCTGTCCAGCTTTTACTTTTGGTTGAGGAAAAATGAACTGGCAATGCATTTATAGTTGTCTCCAGAACCATTTTGTTCTGCCTCTTTCTTTCAGTTCATTAACTTCTCTTTTTTGTGCCTACATCTTCCCAGTTGCATCTGTAAGAATCCATTCTGTGCACAGAAAAATGCACTTGCTTGATTTAATGTTAATACTAATCTCATCTACTTATGGCACAGAAGTTAGTTTAAGAACCCAGGACCAAGACAGCCATTTACGGTATGCCCATAGACACTGTCTAATTTCTATGTGGTCATGGGGCCTAACTGAAGTCAATTAGAGAAGTTAGCTTGATTCCTTAAGATAAATTTTAATGTCTGAAGTTCTTGAACAATTTTGTAGCCTCTGAAAAGAATGTTGTGAGACTAAGAGCTAGAACTGCCAACTGCCATTACTCACCATAAGGCTGAAGCCGAAACTGAGAACAGTGCAGTCATAAATATTAGGGTGATTTAACAGAGGCCTTGAGATTATGGATAAACCTGAGACACTCAGCTTTTGAACTTTGAATTACATGAGGCAATACATTTGCTTAGTTTTTCTGTAATGTTGAATCAGTTCTTCAGTTATGGATAGCTGCTGATACACAGCAGATTCTCTACTAAGAAGAGAGGAACTTCTAGATGGAGGGCTTGTCATCTTGTCTTCCATTTGACAAGACACTCTTGTCAAGTAGTTTGCTCACAAAGCCTACAAAATTAGGGAACAGTGGCTTAGGATAATGTTCAAAACACGGTATTGGTCTAATCTACTGCCATCCTATAGGTGGAATAATAAACAGGCTTTAAACTGTTTAATCACTGCCAAATTGAAAAGCCATTTTCAACCTTGGAACAAATTTCTAAAAGACCTACATCATAAATTGTATTTAGAAAGTCAAATTAGAAACAAATGTACTGACTTTGTCCATACTGCTATTAGTAGAATTATTTGTTGAACAAATACATATACTATTCTTCTGCAGCATTCTATAAGTAATTTTGTGACTGTTCTCTTGAACCCATGTGCTAGACTTGCACATCTGTCTCATCATCTCACTTTATTTTGGAACAATCATAACTTTCTAACAATGTGTTGCTTTTAACACAAAAGGGTGCCAACCCTGCTATCTAGCTACATCATTCAATTAGAGGACAGATTCATTTGCATAATTCTAATGAAATATAACTTCTTTTTTTCTCTTTCCCATCAATATATTGCCTCTCCAGCAATAATATATTTTGAAGCAATGAAAATTATGTAAGGGCTACAGCTTATGAATATGTTGTTCCAATTTAATTAAATAACCTGGCAAACTGAATTTACATTCAACCTAAAATTTGCCTGTGGGGTGGTCCTTTGAGGTAAAAATCACTATTGTAGAGATTTCAAATTAACTGTATAATGTCAAATTGGTGTGAAATAAAAATGATTTTCAATTCTGTTCTGGAAGCTCTCTTCAATAAAGAATGTTTGGCCACAATATCGTGTCTTTCATGGAAATGGGGAATAATGAATATATACTTAATTAGGGAAACAGCATAGCATAGCAACAGTCATAAATGCATGCTTAAATTCCACATGTACACAATGGTAGAACTTTTGCCCTTCTTTTCTTTTGATACATCTTTTGGTTTCATAGTCTTTCTTCTAACCCTTACTGTTACTCATATCTACCTGCAGAAATGTTAATTCTGAAGAGACAAAATTTTGTTCATTATTTGGATTGTTTGATTGATTGAAGTGTTAGATTAGTAATTGTTGAAATCAGGTTCAAATTACTGGCAGAAATCACCCAACCAAGAGCAGATTGTGGGGAAAATGTTTATTTTGGCTTATAGACTCGAGGGGAAGCTCCATGATGGCAATGGAAAATGATGGCATGAGCAGAGGGTGGACATCACCCTCTCTCCAACATCAGGTGGACAATAGCAATAGGCGAGTGTGCCAAACACTGACATGGAGAAAGTGGCTATAACACCCATAAGCCTGCCCCCAACAATACACTGCCTCCAGGAGGCTTTAATTTCCAATTACATTGCTGGCAGAAATCACCCGACCAAGAGCAGCTTGTTGGTAAAAAGGTTTATTTTGGCTTACAGACTTGAGGGGAAGGTCCATGATGGCGGGGGAAAATGATGGCACGAGCAGAGGGTGGACATCACCCTCTTACCAACGTCAGGTGGACAACAGCAAATAGGAGATTGTGTCAGATACTGGCACAAGGAAACTGGCTATAACACACATAAGCCCTCCCCCAACAATACACCACCCCCAGGAGGCTTCAGTTTCCAATTTCTATCAGCTGGAGACACTAACACTCATAATACCTAAATTTATGGGGACGCCTGAATTAAACCACCATAGTAGTATAAATACAGTCTTTTCAAATGTGCTTTATTTCTCTTAAAGATGTGACTTTTCTTATTTTAATTTTAATTTAATGGAATTAAATATTAACACGTTAGATTTAGCATGGCCTTCAAAGTTATCACTATCTAGTTCCCATCTCTCTCTCTTAAAATGGCCAGTGATGTGGGGCTGGAAGGATGGCGGCTTAGCAGTGAAAGCACTTGCCTGCAAAGTCAAGGGACTGAGGTTTGATTCCCCAAGACCCATGTAAGCAAGATGCAGAAGATGGCACTTGGGTCTGGAGTTCATTTGCAGCAGCTAAAGGCCCTGTCACACCCATTTTTTTTTCTTCTCTCTCTCTCTCTCTGTTTCTAGGACTCTTTCTCTGAAATAAATGAATGAAAATAAAAATAAATGGCCAGTGATGGTCCCACTAAGTTATAATAGTCATTGTGAGGTCAAGGTCATGAGTGCAATGGCCATGTCAGGCCTGGAAAACAGCATTCTGCATCACTCTTTCCCGTTTTCCAGCTCGTACTTTCTTCTTGACCCCTGTTCCGCATCATTCTATGAGCTGTGGACAGGGTAATACAAGTGTCTTACTTAGGTTTGAGTACTCCAGATTCACTTGTTCTCAGCACTCTTTAATGGTCACCACCATCTACAAAGAGAAGTCTCTTTAGCAAAAGGTGAGAGTGGATGATGAAAGCCATCTCGAGGCCCTCATTCTGCTCTTAGTACTTATGAGCAGTTAATGGTTACTCAGGTAACAGGAGGTGATTTTTGCAGTGGTATAGCCACTGGTAGAACCCAGATGATCTGACCACTAATCTCCTCCATGTGTCCATGCAGACAACCTCAATTAAACAGTGATTAATGCCCACACATAATAAAAACAGAAACATCAAAACAGAAAAGGCACTAGTTACGAAGAAGGGGTTCAGTGGCTGGGAGATGGAGAAGAGGCTCAAGAAAAGGCCATTGGAGAAAATTATGATCAAAATATATTATATACATATATAAACCTTGTCAGTAACTTTAAAAAGGCCCAGTGGAAATAATTTAGAATTGACCCTTTTTCTCAGTGGCTGTATGAATTTGGGCATATATGGTTTATTGAAATGTAGTTTTCTTATCTATAAAATGTAGGCCATATCATTGAACTCAGAGATATAATATAATGCATTATTTGTTCTGCAATATCTTCCAATTATATGCATTTAACATATCTGATGAGAGTACTTATGCAAGAAATAAAGCTATTAAAGTTAGTTTTGAAAAGAAAAATAATGTCTTCAAATTTTCTTCAGTATGACATGCTCATCATCTTTAAAATATTTTCTCCTTTTATTTATCAAGGAAATAATCATTTAGGTAGAACAAGTAGAAACACAAAAGAGGATAATGAATAAAATGTGAGTAATTTTCAGGTGAAATATAAAGGCAACTATATGGAGAGATGATTTCTTCAATCTCAGAAAACAACAACTTGTCATCATTTATGATCATAAGTATAATAACCTCTAATAAATGTGTCAAGTATAATGTAATAATCAGAAATTATAAATGGATCTGCAGTTGACATGTGGTTAATGGCAAGAAGAAGGAACCAGGCATTTCTATACTTTTCTTTCTTTCAGAAATATCATTTCAGATGGAGAGTACAATCTGCTCTTTTTTTTTTTTTTTTTTTTTTTGAGGTAGATTCTCACTCTAGCCCAGGCTGACCTGGAATTCACTCTGTAGTCTCAGGGTGGCCTTGAACTCTCCACAATCCTCCTACCTCTGCCTCTTGAGTGCTGGGATTAAAGCAATGTGCCACCATGCCTGTCTTTAATCTGCTCTTTCTAAGGCACCACGTCAAGCTATTCCACGTGGCTACTTGGAAACATGCCATTCTACTTGACCGCAATGGTAGGAGTGTCTCTTCCAACACGGAAGTAGGGAGTGGAAAGGTCACAGCCCACTGCCAGCATGGTTTAGATCAATTATGTCATTAGTTTCCATCTCTGCTCATAGCTTTTCCCACTCTGTTTTGTAGGTAAATGATTCTCCTCCATGCCCTTTGGCAATTCTGCTGAGGTCTTTCAGCCTTTTTCTTAATCAAGGCAGTGGTTGCCCAAAGTCCCAATACAGGTACTATTTTCACATCTAATTCTGATCACTCCTTTACAACACATTATAGGGAATAGATTTCTGCATATAGGTATATCACCACTTTAAAACCCTTGACATATGCTAGGAAACATGTATTTACTCAGAAAAAATTCAATTAATACTATAATCATCACTATGTAAGATTGAGGGGGAAAAAAGGTAAGTGAAGATAATAGGGTGCAACATAGAAAACCAGCAAACAAGAGCACAGGAGATGGCGTAAAACTCCCACACCTCATGAACCCATGTCAAGTCCAGCTCCAGTATCAGTAGATGTGATTTATTCCTCCTCAATTATTTAAATAAGCAAGACATTCTCATTATAGTTCTATAAGGGTTATTGACAAATAGACTCATGTAGTCATTTAAAAATATTTTTTACCTAGTACTGTGCAATTTCATACCATCAGTTTAGTCCAAGAAAGTGTTTGCAGAGGCAGTGCGGTATAACGGAAGAAAGTTGGTATTTTCTGTATCCAGACTCTGCCACTTATGGGCTGTTTGATACTGAAACTGTCACTTAGCACCAGTGGCTCTCTAGGTCCTCATCTACAGAATGAAGAACTACTTCAATTCCTGTGGGAGTTATAAGATGAGGTGAAATGGGATTGATGACATATCAGCTCCAAGTAACACTTGGAAGTTAGAGGTTTTTTGGGTTGTTGTTATCTACTTGCTGTTTATTTTTATTACTTTCATTGTAAAGTTTCATACTTGAACATACTGTAATTTAATCATAATTCCCTCCCACTACCTGCTTTTGTGTCTTCTTTCCCACCTCATTCCACTGAACCCTTCTTCCCAACTCGTCTCTCTTCTATTTTGATGTCTTTTGCTCTGCTCCATCCTCTGTGTCCAAATGTTAACATCTGGCAAAACACTGTGCAGATACTGTGGATGTAATGAAAGCCAACAGCTGCTGTGAGTACTTTGGGACACTATGCTCCAGAAATGACATGACTATTGCATTCAAGCCCTTTTATTTAATTTTTAGGTCCTTGAACACTTGCATATCCTAGCTGAATCTTCAACCACTAAGCTATATATATCCTCAGTCTTGTCATTTTCTACTTTTCCCTAAATTGGCTTCAAATTTGCTATCTTTTCTAACTTCCAGCTCCAGAATACTGAAACTGCATGTATGTGCGTGGGAGTTTCTAATAGCTCTTTTAATCTCTTTTTGTTTTGTTGATGGTGTCCATGCCATTGTTTTTTTTTTTTTCCTCATATACCTTATATTTCATATATCAAATACACCCTTCTTTTTCTTGGGTGAATAACAATTACTCATAAATATTACTTCTTGTTTTCATTTTCCTTCCATTTTCTTAGTTATGATCTTTTTGAAATGTTTTGAAACAATATTTTCAGAGCTCTTTCTTTTCACGTTGGTGGCAGGAAGATGTGAGGATGCAGAAGTCATATTGCCTCATATTCTTATATTTATTGAATTCACAATTATTTACACAGAAAACATTTTGTTGCCTAATTCAGTGAAAATGATGTCAGTGGTTCCCCTCCTCTCTCTCTAAAATCAGTTCCTAGACTGAGTAAATTGCCTACCTCAACTGTGTTTAGTTTAATTTAATTTTATTGATGTAAAAGCAAAGGGAGAAACAAAATGTGTCCAGTGTCAATGGTAATTTAAAACAACCAGAAAGGGAATAAAGTGCATTATTACACTGCATACACACTTGCTTGTTTATTCACTTGGGGGAAAAATCTAATCTTGAGAGAATGCATAGACTGTGATTTAGGTGCCATCACTAATTAGAAGGAGCAGCTTGATGAGAAACAGTGATGAGAGAATCAATGACAAACATCAATAAAAGCATACCTAAATGACACTTCTGTTTCTCATATTAGGGCTTTACACATTAACTTAACAAAATGATTAGGAATGGTAGTCTTAATCCCAAACTTTGTTCCATAAATATACTGTAAACTATTTTAACCTTTTAAAGCTATGTCAAGCTTTTCCAGTTTCTCAAGAGATTATACTGAGAGATTTTATGAGCAATAATGTCTTCCTATTAAATGCTATATTTGTTTTATAAAATAAAATTTTAAAGCAAAGTTTAAAAATTGCAGGAAACCACCTAAACAAAATATGTAAAAATTTACTAGAGCTAGACCTGGTGATGCATGCCCATAATCGCAGCAATTTAGAAGCAGACAAAGTAGAAGCTCTGGAGCTCAAGGCCAGCCTGGACTACATAATGAGTTCCAAGCTAGTTAATGCTACCTGGTGGATCTTTGTTTAAAAACAAATAGATAAAAAACTAATATTGCACACAGATAAATTCCTAATGTTGACAGCAGGTAGAATAATGAGGAAAGTAATTTAAATATATTTGCCTTATTATCAAGCTTTCACTTGAGTTGGTTCCAATTTCTTCTCTTTCTGTTCTCATTACTACAAATCAAAGGAGCAGAATTGCTTCCATGAGGATTTGCTGTTGTGCTACATATTGCTACATATAAAGCCCTATAGGTAAACACATGAACCTCACATTTACAACAAAATTTTCCAGTTAGTCCTAAGTTTAACTAGGTATGTGTTGTTCTGGGGATTACTCTTGTGCCCTGTAGGGTTTAACTACATCTTTAGTCTTCATTCACTAGATGCCAATAGCATTTCTAAGTTGAAAATGCTTGAAATATCCTTTTGTGGAACAAAATTCAACCCTGATTAAAAATCATTCTACTCTGGTGTAATGGTCAATATTGTCAACATTTCAGGATCTAGAATCACTAGGTGAAACACACCTGTTGAGTTGATGACTTATTTATACAGGTTAAATAACCCTTCAGTGGAGAAACAGAAGTAAATGCAAGCAATGTGAGCACTGAATGTGAACTTGGCCCAAGTGGATAAACATGAAAACTCTATCAAATTTATCATCATTGTGTAAGTCCTCCAGATTCCCACCACTTTCCAAAAGTTACATTTAACAGCTAGTAGGCCATGGGAAAATGTTATACAAGAGCCATTCAGAAGAGTAAGCCAAAAACAGAAGAGAGCATTTTGCTCTGCAGAGCTACTGATGCTTGGGGAAGAAAGATAATTTATGCTTGCTATATTACTTGTATTGTAAGTGAGCTCTACTGCTCTGCTCTGTGCCACCAATGTCAGTAGCTATAAATAGAATTAAAATAGAATAATAATGGTAGTGGGTTTCCATACTGGGGGACAAGAACAAAGCCTGCATACAAAATCAATGCACAAAAATCAGTAGCCTTTCTATGTGCAAAAGACAAAAATTTTTCTCACCTGAATTCCATAAAACCTTCATGGAAGAACTGAAACCAATTTTTCTCAAAATATACCACATAATTGGAGAACAGGGGAAGCTCCTCAACTCCTTTTATTAAGCAAGTATCACCCTAATACCAAAACCAGGCAGAGATGCCACCAGAAAAGAAAACTACAGGCCTATTTCCCTGATGAACTTACATGCAAAGATCCTGAAAAAAATCCTCAAAACTCAAATTCAACAACAAATCAAAAGCATTATCACTGTTTATCAAGTAGGCTTTACCGCAGGGTTGGTTCAACATACGGAAATCTGTCAATGTAATACACCACAAAAATAAGCTTAAATACCAAAACCCCATGATCATTTCAATAGATGAAGAAAAGGCCTTTGACAAAATAATACATCACTTCATGATCAAACATTGGAGAAAAGAGACATGGATGGTTTATATCTTAACATAATAAAGGCTATATATAAAGCTCCTAAAGCACAAATAATACTTAATGGGGAGAGACTGAAAAAAATTCCCATTGAGATCAGGAACAATACAGGGGTATCCACTCTCACCTCTGCTCTTCAACATAGTATGAGAAGTCCTAGCTCAAGAGAGGAGTAATAAATAAAAGGGGTACAAATTGGAAAAAAAGATGTTAAGTTAGCCCTATTTTCAGATGACATGACTCTATACATATGTGACCAGAGAACCTCCATCTCAAAACTCTTAAAGGTGATTAATTCCTTCAGCAAAGTACCAGGATACAAAATCAACACGCAAAAATCAGTAGCCTTTCTATATGCAAAAGACAAAGATACAGAGAAAGAAAATAGTGACATTGTCCCATTTTCAACAGTAACAAAAATACCTGGAATAACACTAACAAAGGATGTGAAAGACATATAATGAAAACATAAAAACAATAAGGAAAGAAATTGAGGGGGTTTTTAGAAAATGGAAAGACCTCCCATGCTCCCGGATAGGCAGAATTAACATTGTGAAAATGGCAATCTTACCAAAATCAATATATAGATTTAATGCAATACCAATAAAAATTCCAGCATTTTTCTTCACAGAGATAGAAAACATGATCTCAAAATTCATATGAAATGGCATAAGACCTCAGATATCCAAGCACATTCTCAGTAAAAGAAATGCCTCTGGAGGCATCACCATACCTATCTAAAGCTATATTACAAAGCCATAGTAATAAAAACAACATGGTACTGGCATAAAAATAGGATTACAGACCAATGGAACAGAATCAAGGACCCAGATTTGGGGTCAAGTTACAGCTACTTGTTATTCAACAAAGGCCCTAACAATGTAACTCGAAAAAAAGACAGCATCTTCAACAAATGGTGCTGGACAAACTGGATAAACATATGCAGGAAAATGAAACTAGATCCACACATCTCGCCATGAACAAAAATCAAGTCCAAATGGATCAAAGACCTCAAAACAAGACTGGAAACTCTGCTACTACTAGAAGAAAAAATAGGAGGAATTCCATGATATAGGAGTGGGAAAAGACTTCCTGAACAAAACCCCAGTAGTTCAGGAAATTAAACAATCACTCAACCACTGGGGATCTCATGAAGCTGAAAGTTTTTTTTTTTTTTTTTTTTTCCACAAACAAACATACAATAAGCAGAGCCAATAGATTACTCACAGAATGAGAGAATTTTTTTTTCATTTCTAGAGTCTACAAAGAACTCAAAAACATAAACAATAAAAATACAAACAACCCACTCACAAAATGGGACAGAGAACTGAACAGGGAGTTCTCAAAGGAAGAAATACAAATGACAAATACAAACTTAAGAAAATATTCAATATCCTTAACCATCAGGGAAATGCAAATTAAAACCATTATAAGATTCCACCTTACCCCAGTGAGGATAGCAAACATTAATAAAATCAAATGAAAACAAATGTTGGTGAGGATGTAGGGGAATGGGAACCCTCATTCACTGTCAGTGGGAATGTACATAGTGGTACAACCACTATGGAAAGTAATATGGAGACTCCAACAGACCCAGTTATTCCCTCACTGGGTATTTACCCTAAAAACTCCAAGCTTCATTTCAGATAGATTTGCTCAAACTTGTTCATAGCTGCTCAATTCATAATAACTAAGAGCTAAAATCAAGCCAGATGTCCATCATTAGATGAATGGATAACCAAGGTGTGGTATATCTACACAATGGATTCTACACAGCAGTAAGGAAAAATGACACAATGAAATTTGAAAAAAAAAAAAAAGGATGAACTTGGAAAAGATCATTCTCAGCAAATTCACACAATCACAGAAGGACAATTGTTGCATGGTCTCATTCATCTGTGGTTTCTAATCTGGACCTGCCTGAAATGGTGACATACCAAATAGGCATCTTGAGGACTGGACAATAGGGAGAGTTTGGTAGGAGGGGAGGGTAAGGGTGGTGGCGAGGGCCACAAAACTGGACCCAAATGGAACTGGTACCATAAAATTCTATATCATGAAAGACAGACTAAAAGGTTGAACCTTCATCAGGTCCTTAGAGGGAACACCTGAATCAATGGGCCCTATACAGGGTATGATGAAGAATAACCTTAATCTTCTCCTGTTTCTCTCTTTCTCTTTTCTCTCTTTCTCTTTTATATTACCTATCTTTTTTCTTCCTTCTTCTCCCTTGGCGCTGGCACAAGGTATCTCATAAGAAGACAGACTTCTGTCAGACCACTTGATTACCCAAAAAAGGTTAATTGTAAGACCCTACTGCCAAAGACACCATATGCTGTTGATGTAGAACATGGAGAGACCTGGCTGGAATCTGAAAGAGAGTCAGTCCCTAGACAGTTCACATGTCTAGTGCCAGAAGGTACAACATGACCTACTGGGAGAAAATGACCAATATCTGTCCAAGCAACTCATGGTCTATTCTACTCAATAGCAAACAACTTGACGTGATGCTTACCCAAGGGAAATAGTAGCACACAGCCCTGGTGAGTAACCAACTGCTCTTGAATTGATGTATTGGCTCAGTGGAATGGAACCCATAGCTGGAACTGGGAAGCAAGTCAGAATCATATCCAAAAAATGAGTTCATTCTCCAGTATCAATCTCCCACCAATCTTGGGCTATAAGAGGGACTACACCTATTAAATTCTCTCTAAACTAATAATGGTTATCTCATTTATCTGGGGCTGACTTCGCTCTGTGTTGTAGAATCTGCTTCTCTTTTTCAGATGGATGTAGAACCTGAGGAGAGAATCAGCCCATCGTGCTTCACCAGGGCCCCAGCTGAAACCACAGAGTAACTGGGGAAATGAGAAAGATTGTTGCTTTCTTGGTGAACCTGGTATCAGCACAAGGGTGAAGAAGATAGACACAAAGAACACTCAACTCCTACCAAACCAGATATCTAGAGACACAGAAGACTCCAAGACCTTGTTTCTGAAGTAGACCTAAAACAAACCTAACATCGCAGACGAGGGGGCGGGAAAGATTTTAAGAGCCACAATTTGGGACACTATGCACAGAGACATTGCTTCTTCTCCATAACTGATTTATACCCCCACTATGAACCATACACAATCCACATGGGGACAACTGGCATCCCCAATGAGGAGGGTCCATTCTGAGGGGGGAGGACAGGGAGGAGGCTAAGGATGGTAAAAACATACTGTTTACACACTGAGTATGTACATAACTAATAAAGAAAAAAAGAGTGCAGTCTGCATGTTTATATGTGTGAAGTCACATATGTATTGACACATGTAGGTGTCACCTGTTAGTTAATGTCATTATCCCATGGTGGATAAGACCATAGATCTTACTTTCTATGAGGAAATATCAGTGTAATATTACGTGGATTCTACACCACAAACAAACTGGTAGACAATCCATTTTATTTAGAAGACCCTAAGGTCATGGGGTTAAAAAGTGCTTTAACTCTCCAGGATAATGATGTGTGGAGATGACTGATGTTAACTTGGAGTTATAGTTTGAAGACATTTATAAGGGGTCACTGACGGATTCCTTTGCAATTAACGATAACTCCTGCTTTTTGTTTAATTATCTAATTGAGTATAAAATATCTTAAATTGAAAAAAAAATCTACCAAAAAGTAGTATAGGAAAAGTTGAAGAGTCAAGGTCTTTGTTTTCAATTATTAACTCTGGAATTAAGGGATGGAAATGCCAGTAAAGATAGGGCAGGAGGAGGGACTTGAACCTTACATTTGGTGATCCTCTGTATATGGGTCTCCAGAAACCCCAAAGCTGATAACCATCCTCATGAAAACAAACAAACAAACAAAAATGTTGAAAAGAAACTCCCAGACAGGTTTTTCAGAACACTTTGGTGTTGGCTCAATAGTCTACACTATTTTTATCATCAGTTTTCCAGAAATTTTAACTGAATGATTACCTGAAAGAAGCTCACTGGCAATAGCTTTTGTGTTATCAATATCATATTGTAGCTTCCTGTCAGGTGGAGATGCTGTGGCTCGGGTAATCAGCCTCCTTCCTAAACCTGTGAGCAAGCTGAAAAGGCCACTTACAATGGGGACTCAGAAAAACTGATATTTTTTAAAAAAAGACTTAACTCTTTGAAAATACTTGGCTATTTTCTGTATTTTGCCCAGTTATTTGCTTGTTTTTCAGCTGTTCTAAACCTGATAACCATATAGGGTCAAGTGGAAAAAATGAACTAAGAAAATAATCACCTACATCAATAGACCATTGTAGAAAACTAGATACTAAGGGTGAATACATATAGGTCTGGGACAGCTTTTATTTTATAGTTTAAGAAATCTTACTGATAAATAGTGGTAATATATAGAATTAAGAAAGAGTTCAACATTTGTGAGTACATATATACTTTCACAAATACAAACAAGTACAGGCTGCGTTATTTTCCACCAAGATGTTTTATGACTTTCACATGAGGTAAATGTATTTTGTTAATAGGGTTCCTGCAGCTGATAATATAAAGCTTTGTGAGCTAGACTAGCTACATGGCTTCCCCAATGAGCGGTAAAGGAATCAGCAGTCAGTTTAAAGTTCCTGAGGGCAGCATTTGGAAGATTTAGCTCTCCCAGTTTGGTCTACTTACATTGCCTGTCTGTTCTTTGTAATTCCCTGGAGTGTTCTCCTTAGCCTCTTCGCTCAAGGAACATTGGTAGAGGCTTTCTCTGATAACTCACTTGGCTCTGACAGCTTAAGAAATTTAGTCTGCAGCCAACATAAACCATAGGTTCAGTTTTGTATCCATTTATTAACACAGCAATTATGATTACTGTTTATAGAGAATATTCAGAGAACTATTTCAGATAATAAATGTTAACTTGTATCCTGATGTTAGGTCTGTATTAATTTATATTTTCACTTTTTAATTAATATATCATTTTAATTATTAAATTATATATAAATACATATTTCTATATAAAATACTATATATTTTATATATAAAATCATATATAAATATATAAAACTATATTAGTAATATATTTTAACTAATTTACTCTTAATTAATATATTAATTTGTTATTAATATATTAATTCATATATTTTTATAAGAAATCTGAAAAATGATTGATTAGAAAAGTTGTCTGTTTCTATTTCTAAATCAGTAGTTAAAATTAATTTTTAAGGCTGGAGAGATGGCTTAGCGGTTAAGGTGCCTGCCTCTTAAGCTTAAGAACTCCGGTTCCAGTCTCCAGGTCCCACATTTAGCCAGATGCAAAGTGATGCAAGGGCACAATGCCGCACTTGCCCACAAGGGGGCACACACATCTGGATTTCATTCACAGTGGCTGAGAGGCTGCTGGCACGCCCATCTCTGTCTTCCTCTCCCTATATCTCTGTGTCTCTCAGTGTCTCTCTCCAAAAAAATTAAATATAAAAAATTAAAATTTAAGTAAACAAAAAAATCATAGTTCTATAGTATCCACCTTTTATTAAACTAATAAGTAAACTAGCTGGGCATGAGAGAGAATGTGTATAAAGAGGCATCTCTTGAAGTATCAATGTGAAGCCCATTTTGTCCTTGAATCCCTAAATTGTTGCTATAAGGAAAATTAATATTGGAGAGGTAGCTTGTTTCTTGTGTTATTTCTATTGGGACTTCCATGTTAAAAAACCAACTCATCCTGTTTGCCATAGATGCTATTGTAGTAAGAACAAGTAATGCTCGTGTTTTACTGTGTTGATACACAATAATTTAAAACATGTTGACTTGACTTCACATAGCACATCATCTTTAGTTCAACTTTTCCTGGGTCTCTACTATTTGTCGGAAACTGTCCTATGTTTGATAAGAAATGGAAGCCTGTATAAGGAAAGTAATTTCTAGTCTCTAATATTTTCTTGAGTTTCAGGAACTTGAAGCACCAGTATTAATGAGTAATTTTACATATCACCCCATCTGGATATAGAGTATCAAGACATTTAGTGTAATATTATTCTATTTGCAGCTGTGAGTCTCTCTGGATGATGTCGAGATTTGAATCCATCTATTGAGTAAAACACTATTTCAAAAGTGTGGGTAGTCTTTATGCAATCTACTGGAAGCCTAATTTGGGCCAAGGGAGAATTTATTATTTCTTCTTGATTGCTTTTGAGGGGCATATTTCTTTCTTTGCACTCACACCAGGACTACACCACTGGATCTCTAGATTGCAGACAGTTGATTGTTAGATTTCTTAGTCTCCACAATTGTGAGTCAATTCATTGTAATAGTACTTATTGAATATGTATATCTAAAATACATGCATGCATATAGAAATGTATACACATAAGTATGCAAGCATGAACATATGTAAGGGTATAATTGTAAACTTTATCATTTCTGTTTCTCTACAGAATCCAGACCTAATGCAACAATATACCCAAGCAACAGATAAAGGGAGCTAAAGTAGGTCAAATTCCCAGAGGAACACCCTTCAAAACTCCTAGGGGATTCAACCTGCTTGTGAAACACATTAGATACTTCATCAGCACTGAACATCAATGTGACAGTCTAAGTTCACTTCTGAGAAAGTACTCTTTAAAATTCAGAAAGTAGGGCTGGAGAGATGGCTTAGTGGTTAAGGCGCCTGCCTGCTAAGCCTAAGAACCCAGTTCCAATCTCCAGGTCCCATGTTTAGCCAGATGCAAAGTGACGCAAGGGCGCAATGCCACACTTGACCACAAGGGGGCACACACATATGGATTTCATTCACAGCAGCTGAGAGACTGCTGGCATGCCTATCTCTATCTGTCTTCCTCTCCCTCTCTCTCTGTCTCTTTCTGTGTCTCTCTCCAAAAATAAATAAAATAATAAAATTCAGAAAGTAATGCTAGTCTATCTATTGCTGAGAATAACACACACACACACACACACACACACACACACACACACACAGAAAACACACCAATTGAAACTAGGGTCTTGATTTATAATATAAAGAGACAAAAGATTTTTGGAATATGATTTTCCTAATTTGCTATAGAGAAGGAGTTAATACTCTATGTCTAGGGAATAAACAATGGAGGTAACACTAAGCTACTTTTCCTAGCTTTTAAGTTATATTCTTAAATTTTTCTGTACACCTGACCACACTGAGCCAATGTTGGGCAAAAGCTACCAAAAGAGTACATATCCAGATTACCATTTAATGACACAAGAATTAATTATTTGATTAAATTTCATATAATGGGAGGCAGAGGTAGGAGGATCGCAGTGAGTTCAAGGCCACCCTGAGACTACATAGTTAATTCCAGGTCAGCCTGGGCCAGAGTGAGACCCTACCTCGAAAAACCAAAATAAATAAATAAATAAAAAAAAAAAAATAAATAAAATAAAAATTTCATATAATATACAGCCACTGGATGAGAGGATCAAATTATAACCAAAGCCACCTAAGGAATGTTGTGGTTATTACAAACAACCACCAACTAGAACAGCTATTCACAGGTGCACACACTTGCTCAGTTTATTTTATGTCCTTTCATAAAAGAGATTGGAAGGAAACAATGTAGCTGAGGTATTCAACCTCATGGTCTCCTGGTGAGCTAACAGAGTGCTTAGCAATCACTGGAGGTGGAAGCCGATCAGTATTTATCTACAGTAATTTTCTACTCTGCAGAAATTTTAGAAGATTTTGAGTGGGACATTATTTTTAGAGTCACTTTTTTTGACTCACTTGTTAAAAGTTGTGGGTTTAAGTCTGTTTTTCATGTGGATTAAACATCCAATTTTAGATTCATTTGTGAATGTCTGTATTTTTTTTTCCTTTGTTTTTTGAGATAGGGTCTCACTCTAGTCCAGGCTGACCTAGAATTTACTATGTAGTCTCAGGGTAGCTAAGAACTCATGGCGATACTCCTACCTCCCGAGTGCTGGAATTAAAGGCATGTACCACCAAGCATGACTTTTAGCCTTTCATGATTTTTTTTTTTTTTTGGTGAATATCTTTTTAATTACCACCAGAAATATAGCACAGGACCACAGCAGTCACTACTGTTTATTCAAAAGCTATTTAACAATGGAAAGGACAAAAAAGCCAACCAAACCAAAATAAATAAATAAGCAAATAAAGATTAAACTCACTTCTTTTCCTTTCCTTATTTTTTAATCTGCTTTTAGTGTTAAAGTTTGAACTCAATACCTTGTACAAGCGAAGCAAACACTCTACCTTGGAACTACTCCCCCACCCTACAAAAAAAAATCACTTCCTTGGATAATGTTAACCACATGATATTGTCCCCACCATTCCTCTGCTCTTCTTGTGGGCAAATGCTCACCATCATTGACTCCCTAGTAGAATGTCTTATGAGTAACCTTATTTTTTGTGGTAGAGCTTATTTTTAGCAGTAATATATTAATAACATGGTCCTAGCTGTTAATATATCCCATGAGTGCAGTAGCATTCTGATTTTTTGGCCTATATGCGTCTGTTTCCTTTAAATACAATTCCACATGGGTTAACTTTTTTCTGGACTCTCAAATTCAGCACATTAACATGTTGATTTAGATAATTCTTTGTTGTAACTTGGCTGTTGTGCACATCATAAGGTGATTGGCAACCACTCTGGATTTTACCATTAGATAACTCTAAACCCCTTCTTGAGTAACAAAAAACAATGTCAGTAGACATATTGGGATATCCCCAGAGTTAAGTTGCCCCAAGTTCAGAAACAGTGACATAGATGACACAGTAGAGCAAATTTTTAGCTATGACTGAAGTTGTTCCCTTTAACTCTTTCACTTTTCACAAATAATGTTCCTGATTCTTTTACCCTAATGCATAAAGTGATATAATTATTTCCCTTTTTTCAAGGTTTTGTCTTGAGGGCTGGAGAGATGGCTTAGTGGTTAAGTGCTTGCCTGTGAAGCCTAAGGAACATGGTTTGAGGCTTGATTTCCCAGTACCCATGAAAGCCAGATGTACAAGGTGGTGCATGCATCTGGAGTATGTTTGCAGTGGCTGGAGACCTTTTTGCATTCACTCTTTCTCTTTCTCTTTCTCTTTCTCTTTCTCTTTCTCTTTCTCTTTCTTTTTCTCTCTCTCTCTTTTCTCTCTCTGTCTCTCTCAAATAAATAAATAAAAATAATTAAATTTTTGCCTTCAAACACCTCATGACTACCCCATTGTAGGTTTTCAGTATCAGGGATGTATTCCCTCCATGGAGTGGGCCTCCAGTCCAATTAGAGAGCAGTTGGTTTTCGCCATAACAGACATGCCACTTTTGCACCTTTTGGCTCATTTGTCCTGGCTGGCTAAATTTAAAACTTTCAGTGTCCACTGTGGAGTATCTTCACTGGTGATTTCTCTATCTCCCACTGAATTACATGCAGTGTAGCTCTTTCCAGCTTTCTGTCAGCTGGTCCACATGGAGGAGGCTTTCAGCTCAGCTCCAACAGGATTTCTCAGTGACTTTACAGCCCATGTATGTGGAGTCTTCAGCAATAGGGTCTTACCATCTATTCCTGATGGGAAACCAAGGGACTTGGCAATGGCCTATAATGTTTTGGGGGTATATGTGACCTCCCTGGCCAACAACTCACTGGAAGGTATCCCATCCCTGTCGCTGAAAATTTTCTAGTAACAATCTATGAAATGGCTTCTGAGTGTTCCATTGTCCAGAAAGGTAGGTTTCCATACGAGTTGTTTATATCCTCTTAGATTTTGATTAGCCTTCCCTCCACCTTTCCTTTACTCAATCTCTTCCCCTGACCTCACTTAAGCCTTTTCACCCCATTAATTTGTACTTCTACTGTAAAATTGGGCTACTTTCTTAAACCAAAGGACAGTGGGGTTTCTCAGGAAACTTGAGCAGAGAGAAGAATTTGACTTCACTAAGGTGTGTGCAAGTACAAGGGGAGAAGTTGGCATCCATGGGACTATGCAGTGGCAGATGCTCTGGTCTTGCTCCTCAGCAAGTGCTGTTTGGAAAATCCCTTCCTGTGGGCTCGTTCACAGGAGTCTACTTCTCCAAAACCAATAACCGGTTGAAAGGAATTGATTAAAGATAGGTTCATAAAGTGATCACTTACTCATTTGTGGGAAAGAGTTAAGAAAAAATGAATGGAATGTTGTAGCACTCCAAGGAAGCTATGGGCAATCTAGTAGTTACCAGCAAAGAAAATGACGACCATGACTGGTCACTGTGGCTAACCTCACAGAGTGATCTCTACAAACGTGCAACTATCAGAAGAATGCATTCTTTCTCAACACACAAGAAGGTTGCAAGGGGGAATAAATTGTCTATCTTTTGCCTTCACCTCCTGTGGTGAATATATATATATCCCCCAATAGACTCAGATGTTTTATTAAAACTTGTCTCCAGGGACTGGAGAGATAGCTTAGCAGTTAAGGTGCTTGCCTGCAAAGCCAAGAGACTCAGGTTCAATTTCCCAATACACACATAAAACCAGATGCACAGTGTGGTGCATGAATCTGAAGTTCATTTTCAGGGGCTGGAGGCCCTGGTGTGCCCATTTTATCTCTGCCTGTATCTCCTCTCTCTAACTCTCTTTGCTTGCAAATAAATAAATAAAAATATTTTTTCTAAAAAACTTGTCTTCAGCTTCCTGGCCAGAGGAGGTGTCACTGGGGCTGGATCCTAGGGTCCATCCCTAAGGTGTTAAAGGTGGCAGATCTGAATTCCAGGCCAAAGGATTTTAGAACAGTTTACATTCTGCCTGGGTCCCTGCTGCTTTCTAAGTGTCCCTACTGTTTGCTATCTGCTTGTGTTGCCTTGCTTGTGGTGCCTCCTAGTGGTGGTTTCTGTCTATGTGTGTGCATCTGTGAAAGGGGGTCCACCTCTTCTGCCATTGAAGAACTTCCCCTAGATCTGTAGGCTTAAATAAATAAACCCTTTTTCCCATAAGCTGTGTCTGCTTTATATGTTCATCCTAGCAATGTTGAACTGACTATAACTATTCCCTTTCTCTGAACCCAGCTGGAAAGTAAAACACAGGAGAGCTACTGCGATATGAAATGTAAATATTCTGCAATATATTTTCACATATATTCTTGATACTGATAATATCAATTATTTTTATATTCTTTTCAGTTATTTGTGTAACTTTGGCCAAATTTCTATTTAAATGTTTGGTTCTTTTTTTTTTTTTTTTTTTTTGATTGAGAGAAAAAGAGAGAGAAAGAATGGGTACCCCAGGGCCTGCAGTCACTGCAAAATAATTCCAGACATTAGTGTCCCCTTGTGCATCTGGTTAAAGTGGGTCCAAGGGAATCTAACCTGGGTCCTTTGGCTTTGCAGGCAAATGCCTCAACCATTAAGCCATCCCTCCAGCCTTTGGTCCTTTTTCTTTTTATTTATTTATTTTTCTTTATTTGGCTTGTAAAACTCCATGTTACAAAAGCATGCTTGGGGTAGTGTGGGAAGACAGGATGCTGTCCCTGGGCAGGAGTCATCAAGGACTATTTCTGGAACTGATGGTGACCCCATTGAGCCAGGATCCAGACAGACCAGCAGTCCTGGTGACTATGATGGCTGGTGATGCTACAGTCCTTGGCAGTCTGGGCACCCTCATCCTGGAGGCCACTGGCCCTCAGACCAGCCATGGTTGTAGCTCCAAACAAAGCAGGTGAACATGGTGGCAAGGGCCAGCCAGGCCAGGTATGGGCAGCCAGTAGGCTCATCCGATGCCAGGCCATGGTCACGACAGGTGCAGCCCCACTGATGAGCAGGACGTCTGCCAACGCCCAACCTATCTGCCGGGGGCCAAAGAGGATGGGGGGCCATGTCCAGTTCAGGGTCAGCTAACCAGATAGAGACCCAAGTGAACCACAGCCTCCTCTATGAACCCTCCCCACCCCTCAGATCTTTCCAGACCATGTAGGGGCCACACGCCATGGCTGAATACAACATGCCCCAGACAGAAGCCAGGGTCCAGTAGGGCGGATGCCAAGAAGGCTTCCGCAGGAGGCCCTTGCCACCCACAAAGTAGAAACCTACAAAACTCCCCAGGCTGGGTATTTGTGTGAAGCCCAGGGCAGGCACCCAGGGTGGAGCCATGATGGATTCTGAGCCTGCTGTTCCAGAAAGTTATACTTGAGGGGAAGCTCCAAGATGGCAGGGGAAAACTATGGCATGAGCAGAGGATGGAGCTCACCTCCTGGCCAACATCAGGTGGACAACAACAGCAGAAGAATGTGCCTCATTGTTGCTGTATAAATATCTATCAGATATATTTTTGATGTGCATAAGTTTTAAGTTTAAAAATTCCAACATTTTAAAACTTTATTGACAACCTTCATGCATATACAATATACCAGGGTCACAATCCCCTCCCATGACCCTCCTTTATCCCTGTCCCTTACTCCCATCCACTGAACCCCTTCTTCTTTCCAACGGGTACCTATTATATATGATGTCATTATTTTTCCCTCCTATTATGCAGGTGTTGTGCAGATAACCTCAGTCACTGTAGTTTCCCCCCTAGGGCTTATGACCTCCCCAGCCATAGGCTGTTGACTAGGCTTTTGGAACCAAGCATGAATTCACTGTTGTGGACCTAAAATCCAATCAGAGCATTCACTTTCCTTGTAATGGACATGCCATCATTGTTCTAGTTGGTACATTTGGCATGGCTGGCCAACCATGAAGTTTGCAGGGTCCACTCCCAGCTAGTCGTGACAGCTAGTCAACAGATAGAAGATTGCAGTATAGCTCCAGCTCTATTTCTCAGTGTCTTACAGGGCAAGTATGAGGTGTCTTTAGCAATAGGGTCTTACCATCAAGTTCTGGTGGGCAATTCCAAGCCTTGGAAATATAGGCTGCAATGTTTAAGGGCATCATGATCCTACCTGGCAACTGGAGGTATACCAGCCATGGCACTAAAATTTCTCATAAAAATCTATGGATTCTGGCCACAGCATTATCCATCCCACAGGGTAGGTCTGCCCAAATTCTCATAAACCATGCATTCATGATTCAATTCTTCCATCCATCCATCCATCCATCCATCCATCCATCCATCCATCCATCCATCTACATTTGACTACCAAAGAAGTAGGTTTCCACAGGGCTTATTCATAACAGCTTTAATTTTCATTAACCCTCTTTCCCCCTCCCCATCTTCTCTCTTGACCCCATTTAGATCATTTCACCTCCAGTCTTTGGCCCCCTATATTTACATATATATTATAACCTCTTATTAAGCTGATCTTCTCCTTCTTTCCACATGTCTCCTTTCTAGATTCCTGTCCTCTACTACTGACTCTTGCTCTTCACCACCAATCTAAACATTTGAAGCGAGGATCATCTGCATATAAAAGGGACCATGCCATGTTTGATTTTCTGAGCTTGGATTACATAACTTAGTATAATATTTTCTAGATCTCTCCATTTCCCTGCAAATTTCATTATTTCATTTTTTTAGCTGAATAAAACTCCATTGTGTAAATTTACCATATCTTCATTATCCATGTATCTGATGAGGGACATTTAGGCTGATTCCATTTCCAAGCTATTGTGAATAGAGCAGCAATAAACATGGATGATCAGATTTATCTATAGGTAATGTGTAGAGTATTTAAGAGATATGCCAAGGAGTAGTATAGGTAGATCTATCTTTGTTGTCTCAGGAATCTCCACACCGATGTCTAGAATGGCTGTACCAGTTTACATTGCCACCAACAATGGAGAAAGGTTTTCTTTCCCCACACACTCCCCACATTTATTGTCATTTGATTTCATGATGATAGCCATTCTGACAGGAGTGAGATAGAAGCTCATAGTAGTTTTGTTGCATTTCCCTGATGGCTGAGGATGTAGAACATTTTTATGTTTATTAGCCGTTTGTATTTCTTCTTTTGAGAACTCTTTATTCATGTCTATAATTTGTTTTCTTCCCCCACTGGGTTGCTTGATTTCTTACTACTTAGTGTTTTGAGGTCTTTCTGTATTCTAATTTTAGCCCTCTGTCAGATATACAGTAGGAATACATTTTCTCCTATTCTGTACACTGCCTCATAGCATGATTTAAAGTATCTTTTGCTATAAAAAAGTGTTTTAGGGGCTGGATTAATGGCTTAGTGGTTAAGGCACTTGCCTGCAAAGCCCAATGACCCAGGTTCGATTCTCCAGGTCCCATGTAAGCCAGATTCACATGGTGGTGCATGCATCTGGAATTTGTTTGCAGTTTCTAGAGGCACTGGTATGTCCATGTCTCACACACACTTTCTCTCCCTCTCTCTGTCTCTAATAAATAAATCTTTAAAAATAGTTTTTTTAATTTCTGTCTGGACAGTTGCATTGTAAGAAGTCATACCCTTCCTTTGGCTCTTATATTCTTTCCTCCCCCTCTTCAGCAATGGGCCCTGAGCCTCAATACTTTCACAAGACCCTCATAATAGAAGAAAAAGTTGATGACATCAAAGTAAAAGAGATACTAATGGACAGAGGGAGGGATATGACAGAGATTGGATTTCTAAAGGGGAATGGGGGAGGGGAGGGAAATATCATGCGCTTTTTTGTATGTAAGTATAGAAGTTGTCAATAAAAAAATTTTAAAAAAATAGTTTTTTAAATTCATGAAATCATAATGGATGATTTGTGACCTTCCTGAACAACTAGAGTTCTATTCAGAAACTCCTTATTCTTAGATGTTTCTTGTACTTTTTTCCTGTTGCAATCAGAATTTTAGGGCTGATATTAAGGTCTTTGATCCATTTAGAATTGATGATTATGCATGGGTGGAGATAAGGATTTATTTCATCCTTCTGTATATAAATATCCAGTTTTCACACCATAAAAAAGCTGACTTTTGGGCTGGAGAGATGGCTTGGTTATATAAATATCCCCAGTTTTCATCAGTTCGTTTGCAGTGGCTGGAGGCCCTAAAATGCCCATTCCCTCTCTCTCTATCTGCCTCTTTCTCTCTCAGTCTGTCTGTTTAAATAAAAATAAACAAAAAAATTTTTGTTAAATGCTTTTGCCATTCTTTGTCAGATGGTTGTAGCTATATGGGTTTATATCTGGATCCTCTATTCTATTACATTGATCTATATACTTGTTTTTATGCCAGTACCATGCCTTTTTGTTTACTTTAGCTCCATAATATAGCTTAAAATCAAAGTGATAGTGCCAGCCTTATTTTTGTTTTTCTTTCCTATAAGAGCTATTTTGGACTTTCATTTGAATTTTATGATTTTTTTTTCTATTTCAGTGAAGAATACCATTGGAGTTGTGCTTGCATTAAATCTGGATATTGCTTTTGGTAAGAAGAGATTTTCACAATATCCATTCTTCCAACACATGAGCATGGGGCGTTTCATTCCATTGTGTCTTCTTCAATTTTCTCTTGAACATTTTATTTTTATTTATTTATTGGAGAAATAAAGAGGCAGAGAGAGGGAAAGAGAAAGAAAAGAAAGAAAGAAAGAAAGAAAGAAAGAAAGAAAGAAAGAAAGAGAGAGAGAGAGAGAGAGAGAATGGGCACACCAGGGCATCCAGCCACTGCAAACAAACTCCAGACACATGTGCCACCTTGTGTATCTGGCTTACATAGGTCCCGGGAAATTGAACCTTATTCCTTTGGCTTTGCAGGCAAGAGCCTTAACTGCTAAGCCATCTCTCCAGGCTTCTCTTGAGTGTTTTAAAGTGTTAATTGTATAGATAATTCATTGTGTTAGTTAATTTTATTCCAATTAATCTAACTTTTGAATCTCTATAGTTACCTGTACTACATTTTATGGCAAAATTCTTTCTATCTCAAGGTAGGGTTTTGCTTTAGCCCATGGTGTTCGCTAATTCACTTTGAGTCTCAAGGCAGACTCAACCTCACAGCGATCCTCCTACCTCTGCCTCCCTAGTGCTGGGATTAAAGGCGTGCGCCATCATGCCCCTATTTCTATAATTTTTAAAACTGTAACTCTGTGTTTAGACTGATATTTTCTATGGTTTTGTTAATAATATGAAAGTGGGTTTTAAATTAACACATGTGCATATGAGCATGCAGTAATCTCTGTACCAGTTGTTGAAAAGATGATTTTCTTACTTAATTACTTTGGTCCATTCATTGTAGACTGAATTCTATTCATTTGTCTATTTCAAATATATTAATCACTTTATTTTAGTAGAAAGCTTTACAATTAGAAATTATTTGTGATACAACTTTGCTTTTTTTCTTATTTTTGTGATTGTTTTTGAGGCAGGTCTCATTCCCTCCCAGGCTGACTTGGAACTCTCTCTGTAGCTCAGGAGAATAAGAGAGATCTCTCTACCTCTGCCTCCTGAGTGATGGGATTAAAGGCCTGAGCCACCATGTCCAGCATCCACTTCTTATTCAATTTAGTCAGTGATTCGGAATCCTTTATATTGACATAAGAACTCAGTTTAAGCTTGCCAATTTCTACATATCAACACACTTGAATTTCTATAGAGATTGTACTGATTTTGAAAATTGGAAGAATAATATTGACATTGTAACAACAGTAATTTTTTCCAGTTCATAAAATTGTAGCATTTTTCATTTGTTTATATCTTCTTAGTTTTTGACATTGGTTTATACTTTTCTGTGCAGACAACTTGCTGTTATTTTGGTAAATTTATTCCTAAGTATTTTTACTTTTGATATTATTATAATTGAATTATATTTCATTTTGTATTATTTTTAGCTAGCATATTTAAATATAATATATTTTTCAAAATGATCTTGTGATTTTCTGCTTATGTGTTTTGACATTCTGAATATTCTGATATATTCTATACCCTTGTTTGAACTCATTTATTACTTCCATATTTTTATTTTATTGCATGAAATTTTCTATATGCCAGGCTAATTTCCTCTGCAAATGTTTTATTCCAATGTACTTTTTTTTTGAGGCAAGCCCAACAGATTGGCCTTTTTAAAAAAATTAATTTGATGGAATGAAAGAGTCAGGGAAAGAGAGAGAGAATGGGTGCACCAGGCCTCCAGCCACTGCAAATGAACTCCAGATGCATGTGCCACCTTGTATATCTGGGTTATGTGGGTTCTGGGGAATCAAACCTGGGTCCTTTGGCTTTTCAGGCAAGCACCTTATCCACGAAGCCATACCTCCAGCCCAAGATTGTCTTTTTTTTTTTTTTTTTTTTTTTTTTAAATGACAGTGTGAGAGAGAGAGCATGAGCTAGCCTGCAAGGGAGAATTGGCATGCGAGGGCCTACAGCCTCTGCAGCCGAACTCCAGATGCATGTACCACCTTTGCACATGTGCAACCTTGCCTTGCATCACCTTGTGTGTCAGGCTTACATGGGACCTGGAAAATTAAACACGGGTCCTTAGACTTTGAAAACAAGCACCTTAACTGCTATCTCTTCAGCCCCCAATGTACTTTTCATTTTGCCTTATTTCTTAATTCACCCCTCTGGGAAAATTTTCAACATGACAACAACCAGCATAAAAGCCATCACAGATGGAGAGAGTGTATGAAGGCAGAAAATGAGAAAGGAGAAAAAAGTTAGACAGAGCTAAAAACAGGAATGCCTAATTATATTCATATATCTATATTATTCTTATATTATTCTTATATGAATAGTAAGAACTTAGGGGCTGGAGAGATAGCTTAGTGTTAACTCATTTGCCTGCAAAGCCAAAGAATCCCAGTTCAACTCTTCAGGACCCACATAAGCCAGATGCACAAGGGGGCTCATGCATCAGGAGTTCTTTTGAAGTGGCTGGAGGCCCGCTCTCTCTCCCTCTCTCTCTCTTTCTCTGTTTGTCTTACTGCCTCTTTCTCTTTCTCTAATATATAATCAAAATATATTTTAAAAAAGAATAATAAAAAAATAAAAAAATAATAAAAATAATAATAAAAAAAGAAGTTAAAAAAATAGAGAAAAAATTTAGAGAAACAAAGCAAGAATATCTCAAAACTCTAGAGGATAAGAAAATGGAGTGTTTAAAAATAACATGACAATTGATTTTACTATCTTTGGGAGAATAATTCACTAGAGTTTAAAAGTAAAAGATTTAGAGGGCCAAGAAATGAGCAAGAATGAGAATATAAGGGAACATGAAATCTTTGCCAAATGAATTAATGGAAGATTACATTTTTTTTAACTAGGTCCTTGTTTTGAGGAAGAACTAGGGTGTGAGTATATTTAAATCCAGAAAATAGGTTAAACTGATATGTAGGTGGTCTCATGGACCAGGATTATATTGTCAATGGCATATGCAGTGATAAAAAGATGCCTAGAACATGTGGTCTCTGAATGAACTCAAATTCTATTATGTCTATTTAATCTTAAAACTACACTTTGGATAGAAGGTCATAGTAAATATACTTATAAAGCAAACTTTTCTGCTAAGAAAAAAAACTAATTAACAACTAAGTTTTCTTTCTTCTTTCAGTTTTAATTTGGAAATAATGAAACTAATAAATAAAAAGCCTGAAGTATGATCACTCATTCTAGACAAAAAATTTTATTCTTAAGGATGATGTTATACCAGTTTTTGCTATTTTTGCCCCATACAAGAGTTGTTCCACGAGCATCCAGGTATCTGCTGCTTCATCATTGATAGTATGTGTTCTGTGTGAACGGAAACCAAGAAATGGCAGATATATAATGAAAATAGATGATAGATGATAGATAGATAGATAGATGATATACAGATGGATAGAAATGGATAGATGATAGATAGGTAGATGATAGATAGATGGTAATGAGAATGTGTTAGAACTAAGAGATATGTTCATTTTTGTCAAAATCACTGTTACCAGAATTTAGTGAACTTTAAGATTAAATTAACTGTTGGAATGGAGAGACAGGGGTATGTGTATGTCCGGGCCTTTAGCCACTGCAAAAATTTCACAAACAATCTGCCTTAACCACTGGGAATGGAAAATTTGCCACAAACAAGTGCCTAACCACTAGTAGCTCTAAATTTAAATTTTAAATAAGTATATTAACTTAAACAAAAGAAAGAAAAGGTATGTAACTGAAAGTTTAAAATAGAGAAAAGAACACATCACTACTTGAAATTCTCAGTTACATATGAGCTAGCATCTTCAATCTGATTTTAGCAAAAATAACACTGACATACTCAACTCACAGAACTTGCTACTATCTGTGGTCATAGGTAATATATAGAAAACTGGCCGAAGGCCTGTGACCGTGTTATGTGAGCTAAGGGCTAAGTGGCTGCTTTCCTGAGAATCTGGCACAGCCATAGGAGAAGATTAATGGATTTAAAAGCTAGTTAGAATCTTGATTCATAACCTACTAAATATGCATTCATGTTAATCTGGTTGTGTCTCTTGGTAGATAAAAATTTAAACAGAATTTGGTTTCTTGCCAGGAATTTAAACAGATGTGTCAATCTGAAGGAAAAGTTCCCATGTGTTAGGAATGTTTGATATGGGTAAATTGTAACTCACAGGCAAAATGGGAACTCTCTTTGGAATTGGGTTATAACAAATGTCCCCTAAATAAGAAGCTAAATATAGTTTAAAAGCTACTAACTCCATTTGGCAGATAGAAAGAAAGAAATATGATTTTTTTTTAATGCCAATATATCACATTTCTATTCTAGAATTTAGTGACCTGCACAAGGCTGGCTCTTTCAGCACATAACCTTGAATGGGTATGGTTGGTATGTAATTTATTTAAGCATATAAAGTTACATTAACATGGGGAACTTTAATTTCTCGATATTGTTAGAAAGACGGTGGGGGCTTGGGCATTCAGAGGCATATCTCTGATGATGTTTGTATCTAAAAACCTGTCAGCAAAATCAACCATTACAAATAACTTCTATTTCTCTGGGGCTAAGACAGGTCTATGAAGGGAGATTGGCAGACAAGAAAAGTAATATATTTTCTATTCCCTGAGAATATCATTTGGGAGAAAGCATCTGAGGAATGCTGCTGTTTTCTGAAGAGTTTACATTTTTAAGTTATGGGGACTATGCTTTGTAGCACTGGACTGCTTTTCCTCTCAACATAATGCAGAATGAAGAAGGAGAGTTATCAGGGTACCTGGATGACCATCTAATAAGGAAAGGTGAATAACAGCAGGTGACTCTAGAGATCTTTGAAGTGCCTTGGGCTTCTCCTTTACCTTCTCTTTAAGCACCTGCTTCCTAACTGCAGATTAGTGGCGGACCCAGTAAAGGATGCATTTCACAGCCTTCTTTTCCCATGACATTCTTGTGGAGGTAAAGCATATAGGAGAGTAAAAACCCAAAACAAAAATATGTATGCTGGGAGATACTAGAATATAATGTGTTCTAAAGTGCCTGTCTCAGCTTGTGGGAGACGAAAGATAAATGTTTTTAATATTATATTTGGAGGGGCTACAGAGATGGCTTAGCAGTTAAGCCACTTGCCTGAGAAGCCCAAGCACCCATCTTTGACTCGCCAGAACCCACATAAGCCAGACACACAAGGTTATACTTGTGCACAAACCCTGGTGCACCAATTCTCTCTCTTATAAAAAATAAATAAAATAGAGCTGGAGAGATAGATTAGTAGTCAAGGCTTTTGCCTGCAAAGCCAAAGTACCCAGATTCGATTTCCCAGGACCCACATAGACCAGATCCACAAGGTGGCACATGTATCTGGAGTTCATTTATTTGTAGTGGCTGAAGGCCCTACAATGGGTGCACCCATTCTCTCTTTCTCTATCTGCATCTATCTCTGTATCTCTCTGTATCAAATAAATAAATTTTTTAAAAGCTTAATAATTAAATTTTATTTTTTAAAACTAAATTAAATTAAATTTAAAAAGAAAGGAGGTAGGAGTATGTAGAAGACATAGAATATGCAGTTTGGAGACTGAGAAGAATGCAGCGTGCTTTGAAGAGAAATACTTGTGAGTCAAGGCACAGTTTGGAAGAAATGCATGGTGCAAAGAAAAGTGAGGATGTGCCAAGGAACACATGAGGTATGAGAGCTGGCTTAAATGTAAAATGTGCCCCATAGAACCATGAGTTTGAACACTTGGCGGGGGTGGTTGGGGAGGCATGGTCGTGAAACCTTTAGGAAGTGGAACCTTACCAGACGATGTGTGTCACTGGAGGAGGTCTTGAAAAATTTTAGTGTGGTCCTACTTCCTGTTTTTTCTCTCTACTTCCTCTCAGGGGATGTGATATGGGCTTCCTACTCCTGCCAAGGTTTCCAACACCACAATGGGCTATACCCACTGGCACTATAAGCCAAAATAAACTTGTTCCTTCCTTAAGTTGCTTCCAGTTGGATATTTTGTTCCAACAAATGAACATGTTAAAAAATGGACTTACCTCTAAGAAACAAACAGGGTGTAATGAGTTTTGAGCAGGGAAATGCCATATAGTAAAATACCAGTTGTAGCTGGGCCATATTTTGAAGAGAAAAATGTGGATCTAGGGAGACCAGTAAGAGATTGCTTAAAGGAGCATGATGGCAGAAGCTTTAGCTGAAATAAGGCACTGCTTTCAAGAAAACGATGTGTAAATATTTTGTCTCATGTGTGTAGGAGTCCATTATTTTAAACTCCAGGATTCTCCTCCACTTTATCTTCTTCTACCTTTATTGTCATTCCTACTGTCAGCTATGTGGCAGCTTGGCTAGAAGATTGAAGAGGCTAAGTAAACATCTACCTTCATTTTTTTTTTTTTTTTTTTTTTTTTTTAGCTTTCTAGAAAGTTTTAAGGATAAAGAAATCAAAACACCAACAGTTGGGTCTATAAACATTAGAACTTGACCTAAAAGGTCATATAAATTTATAAATAAGGAGAAAAAAATATCGACCTGAACAACAGAAGGAAAGGAAATATTGCAGCAGACAAGAGTATAGCCTTCGAGATACTGAGTGTTTGTTGCAAGGCTTGAATATTACATTCTGACACATGAGATATCTGCATACAACCATACCTTTTTCCACTTGAGCTACTAAACTGAGCTTTTATTTGAGTTTGTTTTCATGTGAGGATCTTCCTATGCCTGTTCAGCCCTTCAGCATTGCTGTGGGACTGTACTACATGACTAGAAGTTTAGAGAGTAATAGCTGGTTACATGATAAGCAGGTTTGAGGTCTCTGAGCTTTTAGCTGCTTGCTTCCGCTACTTAATGAATGGGTTTGAAAGTGAGGCAATAGCACACCATTCCCATGATCAGGGAACCCTTTAGTACCCTAGGTGTGAACATATCAGTTTAGAGATCCATAGAAATGCAGTAAAAGACCATTATGAGACTGACCAAAGCAGACCCCCCCCCCAGCCTAGAGGAGCCTTGGGAAGGGGTAAGTTGATGCTTCAATTAAAAGCATGTCATATTGGTACTGATGGTCCTGTCCTACAGGATTCTGGGCTGATTGTGGAAGAAGCCATGAAGACTGACTGCTCCATTTAACAGTAAGGTTAAAAGCATGAGGGTGCTCAGATTTAATGCTCAAACTCCAGTCTTTTCAGAACAAATAAGTTCCTACAGTTTGAAGACTGTGGAGCTGGTAAATGGAACTGAAAGCATCTGAGAGCTCCTTGTTGACACCACATGGTCATAAACCCTTCAGACTCTGCAAAGAGGTCGTAAAGCAAATTGCTCCTTCACAAGTAAACCGATTAAAGGGAGACAGAGCTTAGACATCTTGGAGCCTAATGAGGGTGTTTCAGGGAAATGATGCTCCTTTTCGAGAACAAATAATAAATTTTTGTTATGTGTGAGAAACAGAATTGCTCATAGGAATAAAGTCTAGGGACAGGGAAGGTATTATGCTCTATTTTCAGTAACACTGGCCTGAGAATAAGGAGCTTTGGGATTCCTAATCTGATGTTAATAGAGAGACCTTGGACAACTAAACTAACAACACTGACTGCCTTTTCTTATTGTAAATGAGAAAGTGCATTTATTCAATATACACTGGTTGGGTAAATATTTTTAGCTAGTGTTGCATGATGTTTTTCCTGAGGAGACATGAACAAAAATCTATTCACCTCAGACAGAACAACGATGACAAGCCAAAAAAAAAATTCTTTTTACCAAAATCTAGCTTGGTAAGCCAGCATGTTTATTGGTATTAGTTAGGGGAATATTGGTGAGGAATTCCTTACCAGGAGCTACATCACAGAAAATCCTACCCCAGCTTGGGTGATGAGTCCCAGAAGCTACATCACTGTGTTTCCTGCACAACATTCAGGCAGGGAATCCTTCATGACTTACATAAGCTTGGGGAGGGGTCTTCTGAGTCTTGCAACTCTCCTGAATTTCCTGAGTCTTATGAGCAACTTGCTCATTCACAGATGAACTAAAGGGATACAGAGCTTAAACATCTTAGAGCCTAATGAGGGTGTTTGAGGGAAGGGGTTCCTGTTCTTTCCAGGAAAGACTATTTAAATTCAGAGGAAATAGCTACCCAACACTTTACATTTCTTATATGACTTCATTGCTCTAAGAATCCTATGGAAAAGACATTATCATTCATTCATATTCACAAGGAATTGGATACTCAAGAGGGTTTAAGTGGCATGTTTGAGGTAATGTAATTGATAAGTAATAGATCCAAGATTCAGACCCAACTTATAACAGTCTCTTTTTATGCATATCATAGGAAGCTGCTTCCTTTGTGGTTTAATTGGGTTTATATGCTTATATTTACTAATGTTTATTATTCCATAGGCCTTATTGCCCAATATCCCATGTGTACATGTATTTTTTTCAGCTAAACCTATTCTCTTTACAGATAAAGATCCCAATGTCTACATCTTCATGTCTGCATCTTTACCTTTTACAATGCAGAATAGTGGTATCAATTCATTTATTCTTGCATTGATTCATGATTTAATAAAAGTGATGGGTGCTCTTCTAGGTGCATAGTTAGCATTAGAGAATAAAATAATCTTCACCATGACCTCACTTACTCTTATTCTGGGGGAAGAGGTAGTGAGTACACTCATGCTCTATATAATACATTGGAAGCAATTGGTAGACATGGTGGTACCATAATTTTATAACAAAGCTGGAAATTGCTAGTGCCTAGTGATATAACAATAACATCATAGTGCAAAACATCATGGAATAAACAAACCTACTATGCAGCCAGCCTTATATAAGAGTACCACATGCGATCATGTATTGTGCATAACATTTCATAATGATAACACACATCTGTGCTATGGGTTTATACATTTACTTTACTATACCTATTATTATATTATTATTTTTCAAGTTCACGACATGCCAAAGACATTTGCTATAAAACAGCAATGTTGTGTCATGCCAACAATAGTCTCATACATCTTGTATTTACTATATCTTTTGATTATATCATTTTGTTCACTATGGTTTTAATTTTTTTAATTTTACTTATTAACTTATTTGATGAGGGGGACAGAGAGACCTAGAAAAGATGCTGGGCCTGTCAGGGTCTCCAGGTAACTGCAAATGAACTCCAGATGCATGTGCCCCTTGGACATCTGTCTTACATGGGTACTGGGGAATTGAACCTTGGTCCTTAGGCTTTGCAGGCAAGTGTCTTAACTGCTAAGCCATCTCTATAGCCCCCAATATGGTCTCTTCAGCAACATACTACAGCATATGTATGTGTGCATTAGGTCATATTTATTATATAAACTACGTATGCTGTAGGCCATACCATCTAGCTCATGTATACTCTTCACAACCATGAAATTGTCTCATAACCCATTTCTCAAAAGATATCTCTGTCATTGATTGAAAATAAAACATACAACCATGGAGTGGGTTTAGAGAGGTTAAGTTCATCAAAAAGGCAGAATAGGTTAAGGGAGACTGGGAGCATGGCAAAAAAATGTCACATGTCAATTTCAAATAAAGCCTCAAAGTAGGTTTCACTGATAGATGCACATTTGTTGCCAAAAGTCACTTAGGAGTTTCCTCTGACAACTTTAAGACTTGGCTTTGCTTATGCAGAAGGGAGAGATGGCACTAGGCTTTGGCGTTCATCCAAAATTCATGGGTACATATTCATTTCCCAGCAAAGAACTTTTGATCAATTCTTCCATATTCATCTATACAAACACAAAGACGGTAGAAGTGGCACAAGCACCACTTTAATTTATGTCATGCCCTCCAATACAGACAACCCACATCAGAGCCAATAAGCCTCACAGATGTGCAATCTATAGCAAGGCGGTTAGCTCCAGGGCGTTTGCACATCTGTCAGCTAAATCAGAATCCTAAAGTGCAAGTGCAACTCTAAAGAACATTAGTCAGATTTGTGATGCTGACTCAAGGAGTTCGGGTCTGGAAACTGATGCATGTATTCCATGGACGCATCAGTACGACAGTTTTTCACTGGTGACAGTCACAGTTCCATTTCAGTCTGGTTTGCTACTTGATATTCATGGGAAAATGCTGGATAGGCTAGACCTTCACCTGAGATCATTTTGTTTTTATTTTATGCTTTCCTCTTATTTTTGTTCCCACCAGTTTATGCTTTTATTTATTTTTTATCTATCTTATGTCCTTTCTTTTCTTATCCTTTCTTTCCTTTTAAAAATTATTGCCTGCTTCCTATGTAGCTGTGCTTTTATTTAATGTTCATCACTGTTCTTTTCTTTCTTCCTCTCTCACTTCTTTAAATACTTATTATGCATCTTCCATGTATAAAGCCAAGTACTATGCTCAGTACTGCATAACAGGGGTCAAAAAGGAATGTGTAAGAATGTTCTAGAATATGTTGTCTACTGTGAGAGCATATTATACTAATAACTGCATAAATAAAAATGCAACAAATTTTCAAATTTCAGTTAAGAGGTCTGCTATACACTAGGTAGTGAGGAAGGCATCCTGAGCAAAATTTTATGCTAAGACTTGGAGGTAGCAAAAGAACTCTCCAGGCCAGTGGTAAGAAAGATTGTGGAGAAAAACATAGGGTGATCAAGAGCTTGGGGTATGTGGAAATATTCAAAGGTCACTGTCTTGGGGCTTAGTGTTAAAGAATGTCAAAAGGAGATGGGAAATTCTAGCTAGAGTTACATTTTTTTATACCCTTTTCCCTTACTTTTTCATAACCACTTAGCTGGGAAGTGAATAATATTTTTTTTATTTATTTGAAAGAGAGAGAGAGAGAGAGATAGAAGCAGTTAGAAAGAAATAAGAAAACATGAGCGCCCCAGGGTCTCCTATCATTTCAAAGGAACTCCAGATGCATGTTTCACTTTGTGCATCATGCCTTATGTGGGTATTGGAGAATCAAACTTGGCCTGTCAGGCTTTGCATGCAAGTACCTTTAACTGCTAAGCCATCTCTCCAGCCCATGAATAATAATTTCTCTGAATGTATTATTAGTTTTTTAGGTTTATAAATGGGCAAATGAGTGTAAAAGAATATAACAAATGTGAAAAGATATAAAAAAGATAAGCTTTTGATGAGAGAATTGAGAAGTTCATAAAGGACAAGGAAGAAAAGATGTGAAGTGACTAGATGATCATTGTGGCTGTGTGGTTGCCCCATTACACAATGTGTGTGGAATTTACAATTGTAGGGGCTATCAAAATGAACTTCGTATGCATATGCACTATGTATTCATTTGCACATGTGTGCATGACTGTGGTGTAGGATGAGAGGCAGTATTGAAGCCTGATTCAGATATTTCACATGTATTAAAAAACTCAGGTTATTTTATTTCAGTATTATATACATTTTGAATTAAATATGTCTTTTATGCTTTTCAGAATTTATGAAGAATTATTTTGTACATATGTACCTTGAATTGAATATTTTAGGAAATATGTTCACCTAGTTATATAGATTAAATTTAATTTACTTTAAATTGCAGAGAAAAAAACATTAAATGATTAATAATATATTGGTTCATATTTTAAAATTATTTTGAGAAAAAAATCACTCTTACTGTAGCAAATATAACATAAAATATGACACAAACTAATTTGATTTGATATTCAAATGAAATTTATGGGCGGTTTTCTGTTTTCCATAAAAGAGGGAGCCTTCAGAGGGTTTAGCGTATCAATGAGCATGGGGTGGGGCTTTGAATTACATGTGACAAGATACAATGTAAAAAAATACGTGAAAATCAGAAGGGGATAAGTTAGGAAAAAGGTATTTGGGGGGGTAAGATAGAGTAATAGGGTGAATATGATGATTAAATTTTTTTAAATTATCAAAACATAAAGTGAAAAAATAATTTTAAAAAAACAGAAAGAAGTAATGGAGATCATAGCCAGCACTTACAAGATTGAGGCAGGAGGATCACCAGTTGAAAGCCATCCTGGGTTACCAAGAAAGACTGTTTCTCAAAAATGAGAAAAAGGGAGAAAAGAAGGGAGAGGCAGAAGAAAAAGGAGAGAAGAGATGGAAAGGAAGGGAGAGGGAAAGAAAAGGGAATAGAAAAGGCTAGAGGGAAGGAGGGAGGAAAAGAGGTAGAGAAAAACAGACTGCAAATCAGAACGAAGGCACTCATCATACCTAATGGAATCATAGCAACTGATTAGTTATGGTGATGTAGATCAGGGAAAATTGAGAATATTATATATGATTTTGCTTCAAATACCTCATTATTCTATAGTGAACTTGACATATCAATTGAGTATCTACAGAGATGTATCACTAAGAAAATAAATATATAAAGTTGTTAATTGGAGAAAAGATATGAGCAACATTGAGTACATGTTTCCTATAGAAATGTATATATATAGGAAATGGACAAAAAGTAAATGTGTCTGAAGATTTCCTTTGAAATGGCCATAGGCTGAGCTTCTGTAATTATCTTTTTACCTTAGAACCTGTGAGTTTTTCTTTTTCACAACCTGGAGGCATTCAGAAAATAAACCTTGAGTGACTGGTGTATAGCAAAGGTTCTGTAATTATCTTGAAAATATCCCCTTTCTATCTCTCTCCATATATATATGCAACCAATGACAATTATGATAGACCTCTACTCTGAATATGAGAATATTTCTTTCAAATTAATGACACTTCCAACTGATATTTGATGAACTTTACCTTCTAGTCCACTTCTAATCCTTATACATAATTTTACAAAAATATGTTGTTACTATTAAAGAATCTTTTAATTTATTTTTGACAGAATTTAACTATTACTTGGTCTTGAACTCACAGCAGTTCTACTGCCTCAGCCTCCTCAGGCTGGTATTATAGGCATATATCACTATGCCTGGCTTGTCTTTGATCTTTTACTTTTCTCCAGCTTTGCCCATCAATGTTCTGAATAGCTTTTGTGGAACAGCTTAAGTGTCTTTTTCATCAGCTTTTTGTGATTACCCCATCACATCTCTTCCTGTAAACTTCACTATATATTCCCTCAGATACACTATACTGTGTTATGTGCATTTTTTTCTATTTATGCTTCTCTCATTATTCTGTCAGCTTTGGAGTTCCTTGAGGTTATAGAATATTTTTTAATTGATCAGCCAAAATAAATGCCAGAAAGGGGGCTGGATAGATGGTTTAGTGGTTAAGGCGTTTGCCTGCGAAGCCAAAGGATCCCAGTTTGATTCTCCAGGACCCACATAAGCCAGATTCACAAGGGGGTGCATGCATCTGCCATTTGTTTGCAGTGGCTGGAGGCCCTGGCGTGCCCATTCTCTCTCTCTTTTTCTCTCTCTGCTTCCTTTTCTCTCTCAAATAAATAAATGAATAAATATATTTTAAAAATTTTTAAAAATAAAAAAGAAATGCCAGAAAGGCATCCTAAATAATCATATTTAATAGAAAAGAGCAGTTCCTACCTGTACTTTTATATTCTAATCAAGTTTATTTAAAATCAATCAATCAATTTAAAACTTTAAAATTTAATTTAGAAAAAAGATCTAAAAAATAAAATTGAAGTATCATGCAATGTAGCACCCTTGGCTATGGGAAATCCTGAAAAAAATGTATGTAATTCTACTACTTATTAAAGTTTTAATTTTCTTCCCAGTGTTCTCTTACAAGATTTGCAATGGTAATGAGAATACTGGTAGTACAGGAGATTGTTCACTTGTAACTATGTCTTCTTCCTTCATTGGGTACAGAATCATTCTTAGCTGTGGTCTTAGATGTTTTCTTATTATACAGTGACAGCTGAATGACTTGAAGAATAAAACTACATTTGGGTTTGAGGAGTCTGTGCCTATTTTTTTTTATCCCTAAAGGATTTTTCTTGCTTGTTCTTTTGTTTCATCAATGCACAGACATGGTCTGTCTAGAGACTAGTTGCTACTGACAGGGGTAGAATTTTCAATTTATATTGATAATATTCTTTATTGGGATGGCCATATAAGTCAGCAGCATAAGTTATGACGTGCTAAATCAACTTGCTCACCTGAATAAGCACTTGTAGCCAATACTCACCTCAGTGTATAATATCACCCTTTCCTTAAAATTTTCAATTTATTTTGAGCAGCTTCTGGGAACAGAACATGAGAAGCTGTGCTGGGAGCTGTGAAACATGTTCAGAGGATGAAGGACTATGCACACAATGTATAATGAATCCTGTTCAGAAGAAATATTCTCAACATTTACAATTAGGACAGTCAAGCCAGGTGCTTGCCAGTTAAAATGCCCTGCCATGAAAAGCCTCATAATTCTTATTTTATAGCTAGGTACTTTACAATACATTCTTAATGGGAGAGTTGATGCAATCTGCATTCCCATCTCTACCACCTTTATCCCAGGGTGTACTGACACATTCATTCATCTGCCCCCTGGCCAATGGCCTAATGTTTCTCCCAGTGACCAAAAAATAAGCATGAGTGCATAGTGCTATGGGTTGAATGTCCACAGCTCAAACTCAAGGAATAAAAATAGAAAAAAAGTACAGGCATGGAAGAGATGGTGGAATAGCTAAGTAACTAAGGTGAGGAAGGAATGGAAGGAGGAGTCAATGCCTGCACTGGCATGCCACCAATGATTTTAGCTTCTACTTAAAGCTTGGGAGTGCTATTGGATTCCAGGAAGTGCACTTTGGTTCAGAATTCTGAGACATCTCAGTCTCTCTGAGATATGAACTAGGTAGGGAAGGCTCAACTGTAAGAAAGTACACTTATTGCTTCTTCTTTCCCTCACTTTCCAGCTCCCTCATAGTGCTAGCTGAGATCATCTTCCAGAGTTCTGGGAATCACGTTGCACCTTTTTGGACAAATGAGAATTCAAGGATGAATATAAGGCATGATTATTCAAAACAATGTTACCTCTTCTTGCATGTATTGATACCACCATTCTTTATTATTATTATTGCTCATTAACACACATTCATTGTACAAATTGATAAGGTTGCAGGTTATAGTTTATTTTAACATGTGTACTTCATACATTAATCAGGTCCATGTATCCTTCTTCTACTCCCTCTCTCAGTCTACTCCCTCTCTCAGTGCCTCAGCAGATTAGAATGGAAGACATGAACATACCTAATGGTGGCTTTCCCAGCTAAGAGTCTCAAGTTAGACTTCTTGAACTGATCCAGAGAATTATTAAATGTTAAAATATTATGTTTAGAACATTTCAACTGCTGACCTATACTAAGGTTAATCACTACATTTATGATCTTTATTGAAATGACCAATTATTTTTTTGCATGAAACATTATATAAGAAATGCTTGGTTATCTTTTCTAGATTTTACTGTTGTCTGGATATTCAGTTGCTATTTCTTTTCTTCGAAGAAAACCCCTGATTTACAGGTTAGAATAAAACATTTAAAATGAGTTATACTATGTAATTTTTTCCAGAAAAGTGAAATATGAAGCCAATTTGCAAGCATTTTATTTTTGTTAAGCAAATAATATTATGATAAAAGAATTGCAATTGAATTCACATGTCACCAAAGAGTAGCTGCTAAAAACTTCTAAGGCAAGGAACTCAAAATGTATTGACAACTAGACAAACAGGGATCTCAGAGAATGGACATTTTGAAGCCTTGAGAATATCCCAAAGAAAGTAAATAGATGATGGTAAATTTTAAAAAATAAAAAAGTTTTAAAATTTTATATATTCTTTTCTGTATAGCAAATTTCCTCCATGATATGGTCCTATCACACTGAGTTATACACAGTCATGTCTCAATATGAAAAAAATGCCTAAAATAAATATTGTCAATAGCCAACATGTATATAAAATGACAGACAAAATTCCATTTACATGTTTCTGCATTAAAGTTGATTTTTTTCTTTCATTATGAATGAATGTTTTGTGTCTTCATTTTTTTATCTTTTCAACAATGATAGATAATTTATCTTTAGTTGAGTTTGAGAAATAAGCTTGGTACAACTTTTATGTACCTTTGCAAAATAAAAGGATTAGTATTTTTTTTTAAGTTTCCAGAGCTAAAAGATGTGTTCTGACTGTGTCTCTGGACTCTTTGATATTCTGTCATCTGTCTGTCCTTATTAATGTTGCTTCCATTGTCCTCCTCTTAGTGAGGTGTTAGCACTTTCACTTTCAAAGAGAATAAATATATGGTGCATTTCTTTCTTTACATAGCTGACTGTTGAGACAAGTGAATTTAATAGGGGATAGAATTCTTTGTTCATTTGTGGAGTCACAGAATGTGTATAATGAAACCCTGGCATTATAGTGGAGGTACATCTCATTGTTCTCACATAATTCTACTGTTATCAGCTTAATTGATCCTTCTCTTGTCAGAAGGCAATTTGTGTCAGAATGGAATAAAGGGAGACAACTAATAAAAGGCTAGACACTTTAGGACCAACTTGTATACTTTTACAGGACTGCTGTCAGGCAGATTTATGTCCATTAGCATTATGCAGGGAATGGGGAAAACGATAAGAGTGAAGAGAAATGTTTTCTCAGCGGGCCAATTAGATGATGTGGCTGGATGCAGGAGCAAGTTAGACCTCTTAGGGACAGGCTACATAACCTGCACAACAGCTACAGCATATAGAATATCATTGACTCCATGAATAATCATGAGTGGAAAAGTATCTCCAATGGTTAGAAAGGAAAATGTAGTGATATAGAGTTTGGGTCAAAAATATTTAAAGTATGCACAGGGAATCTAATCTTTTTTTTAAAAATATTTTATTTATTTATTTATTTATTTATTTATTTATTTATTTATTTATTTATTTGACAGAGAGAGTGAGAGAGAGAGAGAATGGGTTCACCAGGCCCTCCAGCCACTGCAAACAAACTCCAGAAGTATGTGCCCCTTTGCGCATCTGGCTAACACGGGTCTTGGGGAATCAAACCTGGGTACTTTGGCTTTGTAGGCAAATGCCTTAACCACTAAGTCATCCCTGCAGCCCCCAAGGAATCTAATATTTTATATTGTGTTGAAGAGGAGAAAAAATTAAATATTTGCCTTATCTGTTATTTAAATTGTCTCTTTTTCTTAAAGAAAAATAAAGCTTGGGATATGTAAACATTTATCCACAGCAGATAAACTACATGAATGACAATGTTTAACATCTTAGATAATTAATATCTTAGTCTTTAAAGCAACAGTAGCAGACAGCTTCAGGTTCACTGAGATGAACTTCCAGATCAGGCACAGTTATGGAGAAAGGGATATTATTTATTGAAGCTTACAGATCCAGAGGAAGTTCCATAATGGCAAGATAAGTGGCCTGCTCTTCACAGGACCAGGCAAGAGAGAGAAAAGCCAACCAGGCACACAGCACACAGAGCAAAAACTATAGCCAAGCCACAGCACACTTCAGGAACTCATATTAGGCACAATTTGCATATCTTTACAATGGAATCTCAAACCATCACCCACCTTAAGACCGGCCCCCAGTTGGGGGCCATCTAGTCAAACTACCACAGCAACTTTTTAAGAATATCTCATTGAATGATCATAGACAGGTAGGGGAGAAGCACTGAAGGCTATAGGAATTTAATATGTTCACATTCAGAAACATGTACATACACAGATGCCTGTGCGCGCGCATGCACACACACACACACACACACACACACACACACACACACACACACACCTGGGAAAATCACTGAGATCCATATGCTATTAAGAAAGATGATGTATGGCATGTAGTAGTCATGGGTGAAAGTGTAAAGAGTCTGATGGAAGAATCACTGCCATATGTTTTAAAATATTAATTTCATCATCATCATAAGTAATAATTGGTAAATGTGATTCAATAGAACATAAAAGCTTTTTGCAGCAAAAAATAATAAAGTGAAAAAGCCTACAGGATGAAAACAAATATTTAACTGCTATCTATCAGATAATGGATCAATAATATCTACAAGACACAAAGAACTAAAATTTTTAACACTGTTATAATCCAATTAACACATGGAAAAGTAAACTGAACAATCACTTTTAAATAGAAAGAATACAAGTGACAAGTAAATGCAAGATTAAAATTCAATATGACTAGTTATCCAGGAATGCAAATTAAAACCACATTGATAGCCGGGTGTGGTGGCGCATGCCTTTAATCCCAACACTTGGGAGGCAGAGGTAGGAGGATCGCCGTGAGTTCAAGGCCACCCTGAGACTACATAGTTAATTCCAGGTCAGCCTGGGCCAGACTGAGACCCTACCTTGAAAAACCAAACAAAAAAAAACAAAAACAAAAACAAACAAACAAACAAACAAAAACCACATTAATGTTTCCTCTCACTTCAGGAAGAATGGCTATCAACAAAACAAAATGAAATACATGTCCATGAGGTTACAAATTAGTTTTAGGAATATAACGAGCAGCTACTATGGAAATCAGTATGGCCAGTCTTCAAAAAACTAAAAGTAGAACTCCCATGTGATTCAAATATCCAACTCCTAGATATATAGAGTTTTAGATTTTTTTTTATTATGAACATACATTGTACTGATACATCGTGTGTTGGTACCCTTTTTTCCCTCCTCCCTAACCCCACTTCTGCAGGGGTCCTTCCTCAGTGGGGTTGCTAGTATTCCCATGCAGTTTTGGGTTATGCATTGTGAGAGTAGCAGTCAGATGTTTAGGGGAGACAATGCCTGTGGGCATGACATACCAACCTGGGGTTCTTACAATCTTCCCACCCCCTTTTCTGCAAAATTCTATGAATCTTGGTGGAGGTGCTTCAGAAATAACCTCTTAGAAGCCTCTGGATTTCTGCTTTGGTATGTGTTGAGTATCCTCAGCATCTGTCTCCTTCACCTTGACGCTGATTATCAGGCTCGCCATGGAAGCAGCACCCTTGCTTGTCTCCCCACTTCCTCTGTGGTTTTTCCTGGGCCTTGACGAAGATGCAAGGGGTGGTTTATCTTCTAGGGTCTCACTACATTCTGAAAAAGAAAACCAGATTCTCCAACAGAGAGTGAAGTCAACATAGGTTAAATTGGATAAGTGTTATTAATTTAGGGAGAATTGGATGGATGTAGCACCTCTTTTATCCAAAGACTTGTGGAAGATTGACATTGGAGAACATAACCTTTGTTCCATAGGAGTCAGACCTGATTCCCAATTCCAAATATGAGTAGGTTCCTTTCCACTGAGTAGATCTCTTAGCCAATCAGAAAGTCATTGGTTACCCACCAAAGCTGTGTGCACCATTGCACTGGGGTGTATTTTTTGTCAGGCTGGTTGCTTCTGAGTAGTTTAGACCCCTCCTGGCTAACCCCATTATTAGGCCACTTTCCCCCAGTAGCTCATGTAGTGCTTTCTAGCACTTGAGAGGCTCTCTGGGTACCTGCTCCCTTCTGGATTCCAGCCAGATCTCTCTGTGTTCTGTGTCAGAAGCATGTGGTGTCTTCAGCAATAGGGTCTTACCTTTTACCTCAGGCAGGTAAATGAGTTGCAATAAACATAGGTACACATTGTATCTCTATTGTAGGCTGCTTTTTATTCCTTTTATTATATATTGAGGATATTCAGGATATGTAATCAAAAGCAACATACACTGGAGATACAATGTGTACCCATGCTTATTGCAAACTCCATTTACAACACTTAAGTCTGGAATCAGCAAAGGTGCCCATCAATAGATTAATGTCTAAAGAAAATATAACATACACACACATATGAGTATTATTCAACCATAAATTCTATTTCCAATTATTTGGAGGAAAATAGATAAAACTAGAGCTCATCATGCTAAGTGAAATAAACTAGTCCTAGAAAAAGAAGTAGCAGATGTTTTCTCTTATGTGTCAAATATTTAAAACATGAAAGTAGAAGGGGAGCTATTAGGTTTTAAGAATGAGATTAGGAATAGTGAGAGGAGGAAAATGTGGGGGAGACAGATATGAATGTAGTAATACATACATATATATATATATATATATATATATATATATATATATATGTGTGTGTGTGTGTGTGTGTGTGTGTGTGTGCCAAAATATCACATTGAACCAATTATTTGTGCCATTAATATGTGCTTTGCAAATAAACAGTGAAAATTTAATTTCACAACAAAGATACCGGTCTTGTTTGATGACAGTGTTCTACATTTTTTTAAAATTTTTATTAAGTAGACACTTTGTATGGACATATCATGTGTTCTTACCACCATTTCTCGTCCTCCTGCCCCATTTAGCTGTGGGCCCACCTCCATGAGGTTACTGGTATTCCCCCTGGGGTTGTGAGTTATGAGATATGACAGCTTCGGTCAGTCACTTTAAGTTGTTGGGGCAATGCCTTTGTATACTCCCTTCCACTCTGTTACTCTTACAATCTTTCTGCCCCCTCTTCTGCAAAATTCCCTGAGCCTTGGTGGGTGTGCTTTAAGTCTACTTAGTGTTGTGCTCTCAGCAGCTTCTAGATTTCTGCTTGGCTGCATTTTGAGTCTTCTCCCTGTCTGTTTTCATGACCCTGGTGCTGTTTGTCAGACTTGCCAGGGAAGTAGCACTCTTGCTTATCTAGAAAATTCCTCTGTCTTTTCACCTGGGCCCTGGCTAAGACTTGAGAGGTGTTTTATCCACTTGGTTGCTTGGCGCAGAGTCCAAGCAGCCCCACACCAAAAGCAGGGGCACTGAAGGCAGGGAACTGGGATACAATATGTTCTGTTTGTTTCAACATCGATTTGGATTTGTTTGGGTATGTTTCAAGAGATTTTTCATCTGTACGAAACTATTTTACTGATTTTAAATTATCTTGACATTTCAGGTATGGATGATGAAGCATTGATTTCTGTTCTTGATAGAATAGAATTAGAGGTAGACGATTCTGTAAACTTGATAAAGCTTTGAAGCTGCTTATTATAGAACTAGAGTAGTTAAGGACAATGAGTCCATGGAAATATTGTTCTTAATGCTTTTCTAAGTTTTTGACTAATTTCAAGTAACAAATTGTTTTCCTGTGTGATAAATCGACCTCTGCAGACTCCCCATGGCTCCATATTCTTCAATTGCTTCATTTTACATAGGCAGAGCACATATTGTGAAGACTTGATATGGGTATGAAAATATATGACTTATAGCAACTGACCATAAATAATGTAAAATATTTTGTTTAGTGTATTTATTCCTGGAAGAAACATGTCTGTCTGATAAGAAATGTAAATGAACTTCAACGTAGGAAAAGAATCCCTGTGAAATTTATAGTAAATAGAGAAGCATTTCTAAGGTTAAGATTTAAATATAAAATATTTATTAATGAAAAATATATGCAAATATATCCCCAGAAATGATTCTTCATCTCTCCTAAGAATTTTTGAATACACATAAAACATTCATGAGTTGTTTTTTTCATATTTATCACCATGATAATATTGTCTGATAAAGCACACATTGGCTGATGTCTTCATTCCAGTTTATATCTTTGCAGTGTTAAGTACATGGTCAATTCAAGCTTTCTTAGTATGAAAACAAGTGTGTTATATAATTCATTTCACCTGAATGGAAAGATAACTTACCCTAACATATTTTTTCTAATCTGTTTATATGTATTTTTTTAATTTTGTAACTTTTCTAATAATAAGACTGAAAAATAAATAGTTAGGGGGATAGCCTCTAATAAAATCATACATTTGGCAGAGTGACATTTGTTATATAACTTATGATGGAGGGGGCTGAAGAGATGGTTTAGCAGTTAAAGTGCCTGATTCCCTAGTACCCACATAAAGCCAGATGCACAAGTTGGTGCATGCAGTCTGGAGTTTGCTTGCGAAGGCTAGAGGTCCTGGTGCACCCATTTTCTCTGTCTGCAACTTTCTCTCTCTCACTCTCTCTTAAATGATAAATAAATAAAATACAATTAAAATGTTGATGAGTTCAGAAGTACGAAGGTATTGGGTTATAATCACTTTGGGGTCATGAGTATACCAGTTTGTTCATGTCAATAGAAAAGTGCCCCAAAGCAGCCTACTCATCTTGTGGCTCTTACATTCTTGTCTCTCTGTCTTCTGAAATGTTCCCTGAGTCTTGGAGTGTGTAGTAGAAGAATTGTCTTTAGTGTTGTGCTTTTGACAGCCTCTTATTTTCAACTTCAATATGTTTTGAATCTTCTCAGCTATCTCCATGCAGAATAGACATCATTGTGCTAGAAGGGTCTGTGTGAGCTGCTGAGGAAGAAAAGTCATCTATAATCTGAAGGAGCGGGGCATCCTGAAAGCTACAAAATCAATAAGCCAAGCAAAATGCACCCGACAGTGCCATTGTGGCATATAAGTGACTGGGGTAATTAATTATTCTCCTATTGGGTAAACAGGCTTGGCTCAGTGGAAGGGAATCCATGCTGGTACTGAGAACTGAATCAAAAGCCTATGACTTAGAAGATCATAGATCCCAGAGGGATCTTGCACTGTCCTTTAGCTAAATAGACATTTTGGCCATCAGTCTTCTAAGTGTGTTTGTTTTAGCCCCTTCATTAATGTTGATCCCACTTTTGGTTCCAGAACCTTTTTTGTTCAGGTAATGACAAATACTTGGGACACCCAAGACTCATCAAAATGAGAAGGAGAGAAAGCCAAGGGTTTAGTACTGGAGAAACCATCTGTATCTCACCCCCAAGGGCTCAGGGAATTATTGCATCAGAAGTAATCACAGAAAGAATATTGCTGTTGTCTCACTTCTAAACAGAGAGTTGTCTCTGTGGAGATGATGGAAAACATTGAACATATTTAATTTTTAAGTTACAAATTATTGAGTACAGGCTAAACACAAAATTTTGTGAAAATACAGATAAATGTGAACTCGGTTTTCCCCTGTTCCACTCATTATATAAGAAATTTCCAGCTTATGGAGTAATGGAGGAAAAACAATTTATTAGTCTCTGATGGATTCTATGAAAAGAAAGGAGAAAGGGAGAAAGAAGAAATGGAGGAAGGAGAACAAATATAATTTCTTCATTTTTTTGCCTTTAATCACCAAATCCAAGAAAAATTAAACACCTTCATCCCTGAATAAATTTGGTGAATGTTGAGGATGAAATGACTCTTTGCCCCATTTCCACTTTTTGCTAAGGGAAATCTCAAGTTTCTGTGACCTCCCGTGTGTTGGGTATGTTGAAAGTGGATCTGATGCAACCCTCTGTATTTTCCTGTGATCCACAGAGCTCAGGCAGCAGGAGAGCTGTGTTCTGCGTGGCACGGAGTAACATGACCATTACAGAGAGACCCAAGGAAGCAGTCCATGCATGGTTTATGAGGCAAGAATGCCAACACTGTAGGAATTGAGACCAGGAGATAACCTGGAAACAAACATCTCTGTGACCTGCAAGATAACATGTGCACAGACAGTGTTGAAAAATGCTTAGACTCTTACACTGCAGAAGCACCCCCAGCTCATCAAATTTAGGGACTAACCTGAGGAAAAGATGAAAAGAGACACGGGACTCTCTTCTTGTCTGTGATTTAAATGCAAATGCTCAGCATTCAAATGAAATTTAGTTACAGAATAGAAGGCTAACTTTCAGAAATACCTTATTTATTAGAATGAAATTGATATTAAATGGATAAATTAAATGGATTAAATGATTAAATATGCATTAGTGTTTCTAGTGCGTGTAATGAACACTCCTAAAAACTATAACTTTTACACATATACTTAGCTATGTTACTCTTTTTCATGTGGATGACAATGTTGGAAGTCATGTCATGAAAGGTTTAGCTGTAATTCCTGGGAGCTAAAGTTGTTGAAAGACTGTTTCTTTCCATTTGATGTCTATCAGAATTTCAGACACAGAAGATTAAATACTACAGAATTACAATTTAAATGCTAGTCATTTTAATCTTCTCATACATTCTACATTTATCAGAAGTAGTTATGTACTTAGCATTTTTTTGTTTTTGTAAATGAAAGGACAAATGAATAATTTCCAGAAATCAACAGAAGAACAATGGTCTATCTTATATTTTTTTCTGCAAATATGGCTCCAAAATCTTCATCGCTTCTTGTCTCCTGGTTTCATGAATCAAATTATGGCAGGGAAACAACCTTAAACTTTGTCTGTAATGTTGGCTTTCCAGAAGTGCGCCTTTCTGAGGGAATCTTCTACAAGTAAATGATGCTGTGTAGAAGAGCTAAGAATGGGCCAGAGAGATGGCTTAGTGGTTAAGGTACTTGCCTGTGAAGCCTAAGAACTCAGGTTCAATTCCCCAGGACATACGTAAACCAGATACACAAGCATGTGCATGCATCTGGAGTTCATTTGTAGTGGCTACAGGCCCTGGTGTGCCCATTTTCTCTCTTTCTCTCTCTCTCTCTCTCGCAAATAAAAATAAATAAAACTATTTTAAAGAAAAAGAAGTGCTAAGAATGACAGGAAATGATGAGGAATAGAAGGGGAAGTATCCTGCTCTCTGTCAATTCTCTCCTCAACCATTTTGGCATTGTCTTCTTTCTCTACAACATTCCATTGTACTCATTTCTTTTAAAATTTTTATTTATTTTATAAATAAATAGCAACTGCACTGAAAGACAAATTAACTTGACTCTTAAAGATTTGATGAAGCATCTCATTTTTAAATTGAGAAGAAATTAGGTAACATTAATTCTCCTTCCCTAGGTACTCAGACTTAATAAGATGGAACATAACTAATTTTAAGGTGAAACTCTAATTTGACACATAAGTAATGAGTAATTTTCTGCTGATTTAAGTTATAAAATGCATCAATTATCTGTTAGTTAATATTAAAAATATATTTCAACAACTTTGAAATAAAATGTTCAAAATAATTATGACTAACCTGATTATAAGTGACTAATGTTATATTATCTATCTAATATATTCATTTTTTTATGTTTAATATATTCATTATAATTTATTTGTTAATCACTGTTGACTTGCTGCTTTTGTATCATTTGGTCAGATTAATTTCGTTCCTTTTAATGAAGTAAGTAAAGGTACAAAAGTAATTTTGAGGACTAATGTAGCAACCTTCATTCACTGCTGAAGATCTATTTCACTGGAGGTTCCTGGGTTTTGCTTCCAGGTTTCTGTTTCAATAGGACTTGTCAGGAAACGACCAAACATCTATTTCACAGGTTTTCATAGAAGTGTTCATAGCCTAGCATTTTGAGTGCTATAGAGTTTCTTCAGTGATTATATATGTTATATTTACCACTTTAGAGTGTAAACAACATGTTTAGCTTTGAAAAATAAACTTTAGATTTTAGTACAATTTTGGGTTTATAAAAAAAAGGCAAAAAAAACCCCATGCAAATAATACAGAGCTCTCATCAACCATGTACCCAGTTTTTCCTATTAACATCTTATACCAATATGGTACCTTTGTCGAAGCTAATGGACTGATGTGGTTATCTTAACCAAAGCCAGGCTTCATTCAGATTTTCTTTCCTTCACCTAATGCCTTTTCTTGTCACCAAGATCTCATTTGAGATATCTCATCAGATTTTGTTTTAATGCCTTTAGGTCCCTCTTTCCTCTGACAGCTTCTCAGGTGTTTCTTGTTTTTGATGACTAATAATTTTGAAGAGCATGCTTTATTGAGATTTGTCTGCCTTTTTATTTTTATTTATTTATTTATTTATTTGAGAAAAAGAGAAAAAGGAAGAGAGAGTGAGACAAACAGACAGGCAGGCAGGCAGAAAATGGTGTGCCAGGGCCTCCAGCTGCTGCAAATGAACTCTAAGATGCATACTCTACCTTGTGCATCTAGCTTATGTGGGTCCTGGGGAATCGAACCCACGTCCTTTAGTTTTGCAGGCAAGCACCTTAGCCACTAAGCTGTCTCTCCAGCCCACTGTCTGACTTTTAAAATGAGAGACTATGGGTTTTTAAGAGAAAGACCACCACCGAGGTAATGTGCGATTTCACCATATTATATAATGGGCACAAACTACTGAAAGATAGTTTGTCAGGATTCTTCACTATAAAGTTCTGTTTTCCCCTTATTTCCTTCCAGCCTTCTTGAGTGCAAATTTACACTTAGAATGTAGGGAATTATGTTTTAACTCTTCCAGGAAGGATCTGGATTAATTATTTAAATTATAAATTGTTGATGTCTCTTTTCCTCATCTATTTATGTATCAAATCATATTTATGCCAGAGTGTATGGTAAATTATAACCCAATAGCACTTTGTATAAATGAATGGCTAAAACTGCTGCACCTCTGGCCATTGGGGGGTCAGACTGGACTAGAGTGAGACCCTACTTTGAATTCCGCCCCCAAAATTATTAAAATATTTTTGACTCTCAAAGAGAGTCAAACTCTCAAGAGTTTGTGAGGACTCTATTTATTTATAGCTACTGAATTAAAATTTTAAGTTGAGACATTTTAAACATATTTATTTAATAGCTCATTTAAGTAAAACAATAATAAATCCACACTTATTGATATAACCAAAATATTTTTGTGGAACAAAACCTAAGTTTTCAAAAACAAAAACTAATCACTAGTAGCTGGATGTGGTGGCACATGACTTTAATCCCAGCACTTGGGAGGCAAAGGTAGCAGGATTGCTGTGAGTTCAAGGCCAGACCAAGACTACATAGTGAATTAAAGGTCAGCCTGGACTACAGTGAAACCCTACCTCAAAAAAATAACAAACAAACAAACAACAAAAATATCAACAGTAAACCCATAGCTATATATATATTTGAAATATTTTAAATATCTGGTTTAATCAGAATGAGAGGCATGATCAAATTTGCTTCCATATTCAATCTGCTGAAATTTATTATTTTTGTTAAAGTTTATGAGAAAAATCCTTCCTTAAGGAGTCTAAACATAATTTCCACACCTTAGGACATAAAGTTGGAATAGGAATTTTAGTAACTTTTGAAGATAACTTTAGCTACAATTTATTTCTGGAAATAACATCAATTTGGGAAAATTATAGTGAGCTAAAGAAATGGAATCTTAGTATTATGGTTAATATTATTTTGGATTTGTGCACTCCCTGAACACTTTCAGTAGCCCTAAGAGGCTTTGGAACACATGGGGAGAAATATATTGTCTGAAGAGGGAAAATGAAAGAATCAATAGAGTAAGTATTTTACTATAGCTTACTCACTGTCTCTTTAGTCAGTGGTAATCTTCACAGATTTTTCCCATTTACTCTATTGATGGGGGAAGAATGAGCATAAACCCTGAACAATCAGTGGTATGATGTTGGGCTACTAGCAAAACAAGTGAAATTAAATGAACCTTAGTGGCAACAAGGTATCTTTAGTTGATATAATTTTTTTTTTTCTTATGCCTTCTCCGTTTACTTTTCTCCTACTTGCCCATTATAGCCTGTCTTACTGACACATTCTTAGTTTGCTTTGGGTCATCTGTATGACATGCTTGATGAGGGGTCACTTAGAAACATTTTTCACGCTTTGCAGTGACCATCCATCAGTCATGATGAGTGCTCATGTGAACAATTTCCACCATGAAAACACCTTGTGTTACACTCGAGAGAGGAGGGTGGCTGGCCAGCAGTGCAAAGATGAGAGCCTTGTCTGATGCCAGTTCAGAGTCTGTTACTTTGCTGGAACGACAGTGAGAGATGATGGATGACTGATATCACTCTGAAGTGTCTTTTATCCTTTAGGATAATTTTGCCAATTTTCTGGTGAACTTAAATGTCCACAGATGTTTGAAATGAAACCTGCTGATTTGTAACTCAAAGGCTGTAACTGCCAAATTGTTAGAAAATGTCAGTGGAAACTGGCAATTTTACTGTAGTTTCTGAAAAGGACCACGGAGTGTAGTGAATACACTTTTGAAATTTTCTGTTGGCAGTAAATTCTTCACTTATGAGTTTTGTTTTTCAAGATTCAGGGTAAGAATGAAATGTTAAATGTTGCTAGTCTCAGATCACACTCAGCCCATATAAAAATCTGTCTATTGCTGCTGAGATTCCTTAGGTTAAGGAAAACTTTATTTCAAATTTTTACTGTATTTTATTTTCTAAAATGACTATAAATAATAAATAGGAATTTTATAGAACATAAAACGTGATAATTTTAGAAAGTAATTAACACTCACAAGAAATGGAAATAAGCTAGAATGAAGAGACAATATACTTTATAGTACAGATATCACCATAAAACTTATTGAGAAACTCATTGTCATTTTTGCCTCCCTATGGCTAGAAGGATTCACCCTATTTTTATTCACTCTTCTCCTTTATACTCTGTCAGGAAGACAAGTAAGTAAATGATGGATTGGAAGAGTTGCTTCTGTTTCCAATTTGTTTTCTCTTTCAACATATTGAATATTTTAATTATACTTAAGAGAACACTTAGAGAACATTTATACCCAAGTTTTAAAACACTTAGAATCTGAATTTCATATTTAACTATTTTCAAGTATTTGATTTTCTATAAGGTCCATATCAAATCATCATTTGACTACCTTTCAGTCCTTTGGACACAATGATACCCACATCTTTCCACCATCATATCCATTGTTCTCATATGATTGTATGTAGGAACATTTAGGAATGTTATAAAACATATAGATGCCTCATTTGCACCCAGATCAAATAAGTAAGAATTCTTTTCTGGGCCAGGGCATTGTTAACTTGTTTATCTAGGGATTCTAAAGATTAGTAGCAGTTGAAAGTTATCACCTTAGATGTGGGTGGCAAGCTTGGGTTTTAATTTCATACATCAACAAATTGTTAATACCTGTCTGTAACAATGCATTAATGATCCGAACATCATGCATGGACTTACTGTAAGAGCAGTATGGAATGTTCATTGTGTCTGCCAGAAACTTCAGAGGAGTGAACAGTAGCTTACACATCATGTTCTTGACATCTCTTTGTGGTCTTCTCATTTAAACAAGCCTTGGATTCATTCTCTGTTTCTCTAATCTTTACTCATATCATTTGGTCCTCTGGACATACCTCATAAAATTGGGAATTTTTATTGAATGTAATTTTTTAATGAAGAATGAAATCAAAGCTTAAATACTATAAGCACATGCACAAAAGACACATATGTACATATGTAAGTTTCACATATTGTCAAAGTAACTGAATATTTATTGTGACCATAGAGTTAATTTTTCCATTAGTATTGGCTAATATATTAAAAGTTAAACTTTATGAACTCAGAAAAGGGAAAATCTTATATTCCCAGTTTTGCTACTTCAGATTACTTCATATCTTTTAGATACTTAATTTGCCTAAGTTGTTATGTATTTATGTTAACTTTATTATACACTCAATAAGGGTTATGAAAATGTGAGAATTATTTGACCTGTACTGTATACTTAAAAATACAGAACAATTCCCCAGCAACAATTAACTATTTTGATCTTTGGATTATCTGTGGATACTTATTTATTCCATTTAACTCATCAGTTATGTGCATTGCACTTCTTACTTCTCTTAATGATCTGTTGCACAGAATATAAAGAAATGATATGTGTAATATGCTATAGGAGTGGCTCCACATATCCCCAAGTACAATTATTGAATAAATCGTTCAATGATATGTAGCATGCTAGTTCAAAAGCTGATATTCAGCCCCAAGCTGACCTAGCTCCACTCTAAACTAGCTAATAAACATCTTGTAATATGCAATGTGTATTGATTTGTCTTACACCATTTGATACTTAAAATCACCTGTAAGGTAAATATTATTGAATTCACTTTACAGATGAGTAAATAGAGACTAAGAAAGTCAAAAGTAGTTGCCCCATGTAGATCCATAAGGTCCATATCAAATCATCATTTGACTACCTTTCAGTCCTTTGGACACAATGATACCCACATCTTTCCACCATCATATCCATTGTTCTCATATGATTGTATGTAGGAACATTTAGGAATGTTATAAAACATAATATTAATAAATTATATTTTTTCAAGTTATGGCAGAAATATGACAGATTTTCTATCCCCTCTGGTAAATGTTATACTTAAACAGGGAAGTTTCAGTTTAAGTGAATAATTGCATTTATAAGCTCAGGATCATATATATTTTAAGAAGAAAACTTTAGAAAAAATACCAATATTTGAAGCATTATTTTTATTTCTATAACATGAATCCTATCTGGAATTTTTTATTTGTTCATAGTTTATTTAGTGAGTTATGGCTTAATGTACATTTTATTTATGATAGTGACTTAAAATTATGTTTACTTTGAAGGAAAATAGCAAGATTGAGATAGAGAAAAATCTTTGCTCTAAATTTGCTACATTGAGGCTTTTTTAGGTGGAAAGAATGAGCATTCTTTCCCTTATCAGAAATGACCATTCTCAGTTATATTTTCAGTAAAGATTTGTGGGATACTGTTGTAGCCTGCATACTACAGGTGTTAAACATTTTAGGGTCAATATTTCAAGAAAATGTCTAAATTTCTATGTTCAATAGCACTTTTAAATGTTTTCTCATGCCCTTGAATTAACCATGCATACAGAAAATGCATGTGCAAACCATATGGCTGGTGATCTACATGTCACTAGAATCTTTTCATACATGGTACTGGGTTACATACCAGCAAAATCACAGTTGAATCTTATAATGACTTGGAATCCCAAATGTTTGAGTAAGACAAAGTGTTGAATTTATTTTTAGAATAAAAGTATAGATTCAAGGGTACCTAAGTGATTCGTTCAGTCAGAACACTAAGCATAGAAGCAATGTTGTTAAATATTTAGGAATTATAGGGTGTTCAAATGTCCCTTTTCCCTAAAATTATCTCAGGCAGTAATAAACCTACAATACAAACAAACAAATAGTGTCAGTTGCCTTACAGTTTCCAGTGGCAGTTAGGTATCATTGCCCCATGAGGAGAGACAGCCTTGGGGTGATGTATTTGGTTCACTTTATTGGCTAGGAACTTTCTCATTCACTACAAGCCTTATTATTTCCTGTTGTGTTAAACTTTGCCCAGTCCACACAACAGGTTGTGAACCTGGTTCACAAACAGCACTTCAGTTAATAACTCCTGTGGGTAGCCAGGTGATTCCATCTTCCTATGTCTCCCTTGCAGTTTGCAATTAAAATAATGTGGCTGCAGTTTCTCACTTAGAGTAAATCAACTATGCACCTTCACAATCATTCCTTCATCTTCTGTAAACAATGTGATGCATTTTTGTAAACAGTATGTATTCACTGAACCAAATGGTGGGTTTCGTTATGATACATTCACATATAGATATCATGTGCTTTGCTCATATCCCCCCTATGTCCTAAATGGTTCACTGAATGCATTGAAATGGAGTAGCTTTTTCTCTTTGTTTTTCATGTCATCATTCTCAATCAACTCATTTTATCAAAAATTGAACAGTCTGGAAAGATGACTCAGTGCTTAAAGACACTTGCAAAGTCTGATGTCTTGGGTTTGATCCCCAATACCCATATAAAGTGGCACATGCATCTGGAGTTCATTTGCAGCAGCACAAAGCCCCATATTTCCATTTCCTCCCTCTTTCCCTCTCTCTTCTTCTCTTGCCCTCTCTCAAATAAATATTTTTAATTATATAAAATATATTAATTGCTGACATTTATGGTTTTATATAACTAGCCATGGTGCTTGGGTTGAAAACTTGGTTTGAATATTAATAGCATAGGCAAGAAGTCTTCAGTGAAAAGATCATATTGGAGTAGTTACTTGATGAGTAAATTAGCTATGGCTTATTAGAGATGGAATGTTCCAGAAAGAAGCTGCTCTTAATGTAATCAGTAAACAGTAAGAATCCCATGTGTCTGAACCACAGTGAGTAATAGAGAAAGGGAGAAAAATGGAAGATAGAGGTAATAATGGCATGGTTGCAGGAAATAAATAGATAGGTCTTTGAAGGTAACTGTGAGAATTTTCTGCAGTGTTTTTGTTTGTTTGTTTTCTAAGACATAAAAGTAGAAGGAGGCTGATCTGGGACATGGGAGGGGACTAGGTGAGGAACAGAAGTAAAAGATTATATGCATTGGGCTGGAGAGATGGCTTAGCAGTTAAAGTACTTGCCTGCAAAGCCAAAAGACCCAGGTTTGATTCTCCAGGACCCACATAAGCCAGATGCTCAATGGGGCCCATGCATCTGGATTTTGTTTGCAGTGGCTGGATGCCCTGGTGTGCCCATTCTCTCTCTCTCTCTTTCTCTACCTTCATATTTCTCTATCTTTCTCTCAAATAAATAAAAAAATAAATAAAACATAAAAATAATAAAAATAAAGTATGAGAAAAGATTATATGCATAAAAGAAATATGAAACATTATGAACATATGAAATATATGAAGGACAAACATTATTTTGTACAATTAATAAACAACTTTTACAAAGAATTTTGGTTTGCACAGGAATGGAAATGAAATCATCCAGTTTTCAACAACAGGATTGCCATAAATTTAACGACCCTACAAGAAGACCCCTTTGGCTTTTGTGTTGAGCATGGGCTTTCATTCAGCAGGGGCAGCACTCAAGACTGGAGAAGAGGCTGTTGCAGTGACCAACAAAAGAGGTAATGTTAGCTGAGACACGCATGTAGAACAGATAGCAAGAGTTTGCTAGATATGGTGTATATTTTGAAACTCGAGTCCACATAGTGAGACCTTAAATTTTATGTGACATTTAGAGGAGCAAAGTTGACCTTTAGGAAACTGGTCTAAGTAAGTGGAAGGATAAACTTGGTACTAATTGAAATGGGAATCGTGGTTAATACAATACTTCTTGATGGAAGCATGAGAAGTAGATTTTAGACATGCAGAGTTTAAGATTGCTATGAGACAGCCAAGTGCAAATGGAAGAGTAGACAATTGAATATGTAAGTTTAGAGTATGGGGGGAAAGTTCAAGATAATTACTAATTGTTAACGAACAATTTTCACATTTTCTTCCATTTCTCCATAGAGGTATTGAGACAGAAAAGGAGGGTTCCCTTCTCTCATTTTAGCAACTGTGTGCCCCTTCAGTGACTGTTTTCGCAGTCTGGAGGCAAAGAGCTCTTCCTTGTAGCGCTTTGAATGGAGGCCGAGAGCTCCCACTGTAGCTCAACTGCACTAGTTGATCCATGGCAGCAAGGAAAGTGGAGCTTGGCAGCAACTTTTGAACTTTTGGGGTTCACCGACTCTTCTAAATGGTCCCCATGATTTCACCTGATTTGCATGCACCAATCATAGCCCACCTATGTTTATGTAAACTTCTGTACTCAGTTCCTCGTTGAACAGATCCACCAGACTCTCTAGAGGGAAGACTTAGGAAGAAAGACTTTGTCTTGCTTGTTAGCTCAGCCAAGGTCCAGGAGGACAGCTGTGCCTTCTGCTTCCAGACTGGACGATCCCACAACTGCTTGGGCTTGAACCAGTGGACTTGGGGTCGCTGGAGCTGTTTGCACTGGAGTTTCTGCATCTGTTTCTGTCTCTGAAGGCCCCATAGGCTGCATAAACTGCAGGTGCTGAACTGTGCTCTGGGCACTAAAGGCCTTCCTGCCTCCGCAGGGTGGATCATCTCAGGGTTTTTCTCTGTGGACCTGCTTCTACTCGGCACCTACGCCTTTGATTTCTGGACTCTCTCTTGACTCAACGTGACCCAACCAGACGTACCGCCTTTGCAGCCTCTATGCCCTGATCCTATAGAATTTGCTTTGGCTCTGACCATCCTGGTTCCTGCTTCAGCGCCTCTTGACAGGTATTCCAAAGCCTGGCAGAGATTCATAGCTGTAACACTTTTATGACCTCTTGGCTGGAAATCTACCAACAAGGTAGCTCTTACCACCTTTGGCCTCCTGGTTGTCAATCATGCAGCCACCATGAGTTCGTTTTCTGCTCAAGCTGTTCTTATACTCCTATGAAAATAAATCTTCGTTCATTCACCCTTTACTGCCTGCCCATCCCATTCGTTGGGTTGGCTAGTTGAGCACCTCGAAAGAAGAATAGATCAATGTGCTATGTCTAGGTTATTTCCTGAAATCTTAATTTCATTTTGATAAATAGTTCTTCAGAAATATCTCATCCGGTGATACATGTATAATAATTTAATTTCAGTTCCTATATTAATTATTTTTCTGTTGTTTTAGAGAGTGTAATGCTCTCTTATATTGCTTTATTCATGAAATGTGCTTATTTTTGATTCCTTTCATATTGGTCAATTTGCTTTGGGCTTTTTGATGGGAATTTTTGCTGTAAATATTAGGGTCCATTATTAGTATTGAGCTTTTTAATATGATTTATAATTTTTCCTATGAAGTTTTCCATGAGCACTTTGTTTCTTTGAGTGTTAATAGTGGGTAGTTTTCATTGTGCCTCAGCTTTTCTTAATGCAGTACTTGTCCACTTTTGTGCCAGTGTCTCTTCATGCATACTGCTCAAGTTTAGGCTTAGTTCCTGGGATCTGGTAGCTTCAATATCCTGATTTTTTTTAATGGGAATCTTGTATTTACACACTATTTAATTCACTTTATAATATAATGTTCTCAGGTCTCTTTTCAGAATAGATAAAACATTTTCCTTTCTCATGACTCTGTAGTGACCCTGGGCAGCTCATATACTCATCCAAATGAGACCCATAGTATCTATACCAGATCATTTAGAGTGTGCCAATGTGTGTTACACCTCATTTTTTTCTAACTTTGTGAATATGGAGCATAGAAATTGTACACCCTACTTGAGAAATATATTTGAGAAAAAATTGCATTACGGGATAAGGACAATGAATTGGAACACTGGCCTAAAGGCAGGATAAAATGAGAACAGGAAATGGTGATAGATAATAGTGAATATTATAATAACATAAATAGATGTATGTAAATAAAAATTAACATTCTATATGGATATCAGTAAAGTGGATAATAAATAATGACTCAAAATAGAAGTACTGGGGACATAACTTCCAGAACGGTTGAGTGGGAAGCCCATCAAATCCTCTCCAAAAAGAGCCAAAATGAAATGCCAAATTTGTAAAAAACAAATTTCCGGATTTTTGAAAATTGACTAAGGGATTGTAGCAAATTACAAAACATTTGTTCAAGAAATCTACTGGAACTTTTTCCCTAGGGAGATGAGAACACATATATTTTCATGCCAGATAGCAATCAGACCAAAGTACAAATACACTAAAGCCCAACTCGGTGACCCAATAATTTTATTGGGGATACTTACAGATGATGGGTGAGGGTTGCTTACAGGAGCATGGGTGACTCAAAGGCAGCTCCATCAGCACAAGTGACAAGTCATTAGAAGCTGTATCTCTGGAGCTCAGTGCACAACTTGCTGGGAGCCTGTCTGGTTTGGAATCTCCTCTGAAAGCCGTTGTTGCCTATTTCTATAATCTTAGGGTGGGGTCTTGTGATCTTTTAAGTTTCAACTTTCCCAGACTTATCTCCTGAGTCACCTGAGCCACCCTCTGGGAGGAAATTTCCAGAGGAAATTTCTACAAAGCAGTAACCATCAAAGGAGTGTGTGTCCTTAGATTATGGGGTCTCTCTCATCCTCCCTTCCTAGTTCTCCTTTCCAGTTCTAGTGAAAATTATTCTGAAAAAAAAATCCAGATTTCTAAATTCAAATCCCAAATGGCAAAGATGTATAGGCTTGGGTAAGTGATTTTAGACTCACGTTAAAGCTTTACATTTATTTTTAAATCCCCTCTATTTATACATTATAACATGCTGAAAATATGGAAGGTAGAATAAATATTCAAACTTAAATAAATTTACTTTGGAGATACCAAACAACTAACAAAGCTCTATCTTTTTGGCATAGTATATAATTGTGGATATATAACATGAGCAAGTGAGTCATCCCTATGGGGAGGGGCACTGATTGGCATTGAAGGATCATTAGATAGCATTAATTAAATAATAATGGTAAAAGAATAATTTGATAATTGTCCCCAGCTGTAAAATTGACTAGGTGCTGGCCTAGCTGAGAAAACATAGTGGATCAGTGTCTCTGTGTGTGGTGAATCTTCCTCCAGGTGGTCAGACTGTACTTCCTCACATGGTGGCAGCAGTGATTCAGAAGCGTAAGCCATACTGTGGAAATGATAATGGAGCCCCATCCTGCATTTCATATACTGATGGCCACTGGACAAACACTAATCCATGTGTGAGGGTTTGGGGGTGGGGATCTCAGAAAAGTGTGGTTATGGGAAGGTGTGATTTAATGGGCTCTACTCTGGTCACAATCTGCCACAGCCCTGCCTCTGGCTTCAGTGATTCATAACTAACCCATTCACAAAACACATTCATCCTCTCCTAAATATCCCTGGCTTCATCCAGTCATAGAATCAATTAAGACTATGATCTCATAACCCAAATCAGGTTTGGATATAGATGAGGTGTTTTGGGTGGTGCAACTTTTTTATCCAAAAACTCATGACCTAAAAAACTAGTGCTTTGCTCCATGCATATTTCATATTTAGTTTGTGAATCAGAGACATGTGACAGCAGTAGTCAAACCCACTCAAAATGGAGGCAAAAAAACATAGAAATCATTGGACCAGGAATTCTAAAAGCAATTCCAAACCCAAACAGTTACCAATTGTCAGTTCTACCCACATAAAGGACAGAAAATGTTCCTTGATTAAGCCCAGGTTCTGGGAGTAGTATTCTCAAGAATTTTCTCTTTGTCTCTGGGTGCTCATCTCTGATGACTTGGATCTGCCTATGAGAGACCTTTCATCCTGCTCTTAGTACCTTAGGACCCATAGGCTTCCTTTCCTTTTAAACTATAGTTAACAATTTTAGTTCAAACTGATAAGTTCCCTTAAAAAAAACACTGTAATCAGTCTAATCAGATTGAGTGATGTTGCAGTTACCTTGTCATCATTGGGACAAAACATACGACCAATATCAATATACAGAAGGAAAAAGTTTATTTCAGCTTAGAGGCTCAAGGGTAAGTTTGATCATGACATAGCAAAGCAGGTGCTAGGTAGAACATCTTGCCACAGCAGCTGAGAGGTAGCAGTAAGACTAAGCAAGGGGAGCCTGGGCTGTAACACACAAAGCCCAGTACAGACAATACACCTCCTCCAGTAAGGCTCAACCTGGCAAATGCCTGCTGGCTGGGGATTGAGTCTGCAACTTAATCACAAACACATGAGGCTATTGGGAAAATTTTACATTCATATTACCATAGATGACTTAATGACCCAAAATATACAACTACACTTTATAAAGACAGACCTCTTTGATTATCTTACACCCCTCTGTGGTGATAAAACCTATCTGATTCCTAGAAGGCTTTTTTTTTGTCTAGATGAGAGTGTTTTGTAGGCATCTCCTTAAATTGTTTTGTGGTCTTAATAAGTGATCTTATAGACACATCACTGATTTAATAATTACTTTGGAGACAATACATATGTGAATATGGTGTTATCCTAGTCTTTTGCTTGTTCTCTCATACATAGTTACTAGATAACAACTGATACTTTAATAATTCTATCTACCAGTCCCCTTAGCTAGATTTAAAATTCATTATTAAACCATTAGACACATTCCTTAACTTCCAAAATAGTACATAAAAAATTGACATTATCTCAACACTTCTGAACATCTTTCTTAGTTTCTTCACAGTTTCTCTAATCATGGCCCAGTCACAAAAATAAATACCACAATTTTTAGATGTGTTTTACTATTTACTCATTCCTGGCACTAATTTCCAAACCAATTATCTACTACTATCTTAAAGCAACAAAAATATATTACACTTCCATATTTTGGGTTGGTGGTTTGGCAGTGTTGTGATTGTGATAGTGCTCACATAGATTATTCATTGGCTGAGATATTTATTATGGCTGCCTTCCTTTCCATGTGGTCTTTGATCCTCAACAAGTCTCAAGTGATGTAGCATTTGGTGAAGGCAAGCCCCAGTGCATAATTGCATTTTTCATTGTTCTAAGAAAGTCACATAAGCAAAGCCATGTGGGATGGGAACACATGAGGATGTGGATCTTGGGACACATGATTGATTGGATATCATTAGCATAGCAAATGTGCCATATTATCATATTATTTTTAATTAATATGAAGTGCTAGAATGTGTAGTAACATGAAAATATTTTAACAAGTGACAAAATGAATTTAATTTTCTCAAAATAGAGATATTTCTTCACTTATTTTTCTTACAAGCAAGTAGTTTTATTAAAGTTAACCAATTACCATTCATAAAGTGTTGAAAATTCTTCTTTAAGAAATTTATCTTTATTTAGCACAGACTATTCCCCACAGAATACATTCAGTTATGAGACACATTTTTATTCACCTTTTAGGTCGTTCTTTCTCAAATTTTCCTCTTCAAATATTAGTACTTAGAGTCTCTGCTACATTCAGATTTTCTACAGACACAGTAGCCCTCAAGTCACCAGCACATTTCACCTTTGCACTCTGTATTATGTAGGAAGAATTTCAGGTCTTTTAACCACCCTTTTCATATATCTATATCCCAGTTTTCCTTTTGGTAGAATGGAGATAATATTAGTATTTATTAATGAGATTACTGTTATAATTAAAAGAGTAAATGTGAATGCTCAGCAAGTTCATGGCTCAGAGTAGCAGTCCATTACATGGCTTTTACAGATGTGTTTAACACAGACTATAGCACTGACAGGTGGATGAGAAGTGGTACTTTGCACAGGAGTTGCAAAGGATTTTGTTGGCCTCTAAGAAGTGCAATTTGATCAAGATCTTCAATAATGTAGACACAGAAAGGGCAATATAAGCTAGTACTACAAAAAAGTCAAGAGACAAGACTTTTGATTTTTAAAATAAAACTTTCATCATCAAACTATAAACAAAATACCATGATCATAATTACCTCCCACCATCTTTTCTTTTCCCTCCTCCCAAATCACCTCTCTATTGAATTCCATCTTTCCAACTAATCTCTTTTTTGTTTTGATGCCATCATATTTTTCCCTCCTGTCATACAGGTCTTGTGTGGGTAGCATCAGCCACTCTAAGTTAATGAATGCATAGGGTACTTTGTGTCTAGAAGTTAGTATTGTTAGCATTCCTCTCCTTCCATTGGCTCTTACAATCTTTCTGTCACCTCTTCCTCAATGGCTCCTGAGCCTTGCAGGGTGTGACAGAGAAGTGTACTTTAGTGCTATTCATTTGATTGACACTTTCTTGCACTTTGGTAATTCACCCCAGTGCTCACCGCTATCTGAAAAGAGAAGTTTCTCTAACTCTGATAATACTGGAAGAAAAAATAGTAGGAACTTTCCATGATATAGGAGTGGGAAATGAAAGTTAGCTTGTCTAGTTCCAGAAGGTGCTACGTGAGTGACTGGGGGAAACTGACCAACAATTGTCCAAGAAATGCATGATCTAACCTTCTCAGCAGCAAACAACCTGACATGATGCTCACACAAGGGCAATAGTGGCACACCGCCATGGTAGGTAACCAACTGCTTGTGATTTGACTGACAGTTCCACTCAGTGGAATGGAACCCATAGCTGGAATTGAGAAACAAGTCAGAACCACATCCAAAAAATGAGCCTACACTTCAATATCAAGCTCTCACCTATTGTGGGTTACAAGAGGGCTTAATTTATTAACTTCTCTCTGAAAAAATAATGGTTATCCCATTTATCTGGAGCTGACTTTTCTACCAATTGGAGAATTTGCTTCTCTTTTTCAGATGGACGCAGAACCTGAGGAGAGAATCAGCCCATCGCACTTCACCAAGACCCCAGCTGAAACCATAGAGTAATGGGGGAAATGAGCAAGAGTGCTGCTTTCTTTGTAAACCTAGTACCATCACAAGGGTGAAGGAGATAGACACAGAGAGCAATCAACTCCTAACCAAACCAGATATCCAGAGACACAGAGGCTCCCAAGACCTCATCACTGAAGTAGACCTAAAATGAACCCAACAAGGTTCAGGGAAATTTGCAGAAGAGGGGGTGGAAAGATTGTTATAGCCACAAGTTGGGACATTATGCACAAAGACATTGACTATTCCCCATAAATTATGGCTCCCCATATTGCCCAACGAGGGGGGGCTTCTGAAGGGGAAGGACAGGGAGGAAGCTATCAATGGTACCAGTATGACTGTATACACACTATCAACATAACTAATAATAATAAATAAAAGTTATAGTATAATTAATATGTAGGCATAAACAGAAGTAATTAGGGGGAAGTTTGGTTGGAATAAGATATTAATTTAGTCAGAAAGAAGAAATAGTTCCCTGCTAGTGCTTATCAACTCACCAGCCATAGGCATTTTATTAGGTTTTCAGTGCCAGACAGGAATTTTCTGCTGTGCTGCAGGCCTCAAGTCCCATTAGAGAGCATTTGGGTTCGCCCTGACAGACATGCCACTCTTGCACAAATTTGTACATTTTTCCTGGGTGGCTAGCCATAAGAGCTGTCAAGTTCCACTGCTGGTTGACACTAATAATGACTTTTCTCTCCTAACAGCCTGCACACGTCTTTCCAGCATTCTGAAAGATAGTCAACAGTGACAAAGTTTCCAGCTCAGTTCTGACTTGATTTCTTAGTTTCCAGAAGCCCAAGCATGTGAAGTCTTTAGCAATAGGGTATTACCATCTAGTTCTGGTGGTCAATCAGGAGTTCCTCCCCTTAGACCATACCCCTCTTCCACCCTAGTATTCTGCACTCTACTTACATATCTAGTATTCTCTCTCCTACTCTCTTCCTTTTCTCATAGCCCCTTTCTGGCTTCTTGGTCTCTACTACTGAGATTTTTGAGTTTTGCCTGGGTAAAGATATATGGTCCTAAAGTGGCAGCTTCCTGACATTTGAAAGTTTTTAACTATGCAGATTATTTTTTGTTATCATGACACTTACAGAAAAATCTGGTTTAGTTGAAATTTCTACTTTTGCCTGACAGAAGTAGTTCATATTTCTATTTCTCCCCTGACTATGCTTATTCCTCATAGGACATAAATCAAAGCTAGGAATGTTCTTCATCTGGGAGCACCCACATTTATTATCTCTCTTTCTTCTCTCCATGTCTCAGTAAAGCTCTCTCTTCTATTCCATTGTCTCTATCCTTTTTTGTTTTCCAAAATTTAGTTTTGGTTATAGTGAGAAAGAAGAAACAACAGAGTTTGATTTGTTGTTCATCTTAAATAGGTTCAAAAACAGGAAGAAAAATGTGATTCTACATGTCAAAATATTGGGTAACTTACAGGGAGAAATAAGAGGGCTGTAATCAGGGAGGGACACGTTCACAACGTCTAGAACACTGGCATTGTCCCATTTCTCATTCTGAAGGATGCCATGTTGTATTTATTTGGTAATTATGTGTTAAGTGATGCATTTTGGCCTCTGCTTATAGTTTGTGTATATCATATACCAAGCTTTAACACAGGATTGGAACTCAATTATTTTTTCTGACAATAGCATTTGGAAGGAACCGTTCAGGACTTTTTGCCCCATAGCTCTTCAGATACTTCTGTGTTCTTTTCCTTATATAATCTATCAATTTTACTTCTTTGGGTTCAATAGCATAAAATATCCAAAATTTAATTTTATGTTTACAAATTTCATGTGAGTTAAGTTTTTTTTTACAGGTTGAACTGTTCTAAACATAAAATTCAAAATCTGAAGTGCTATGAACATAAGCATGTTGGCCACCAACATAACACTCAGAACATTTCAAGTTTTGAAGCATCCAGATTTTGAATGTTTGTATTAGGGATGCTAAACTGCTAAAGTCTATGAGAATATTACAAAATTTGGATATCCTCCAACTCTAGTTCCAAGTATTTCAGATAAGGAATACTCAATCTTCACATACAACCAATGAACTCTTTAATGTAACTTACACAACTGAATTGAAATAAAATTCATTTTAAAACAATGAAAGTATTTTCTTTTTATAAAAGATAATGTTAGTTTTATTTATTCATAATAATTATAAAAATTTATGGAGGCTAGAGAGATGGCTTATTGGCTAAGGTGCTTGATGGCAAAGCCTAAGAACTCCTATTCAAATTTCCAGGTCCTATGTAAGCCAGAAGCACAGTGATACAAGCAAGCAATGTTGCACATGTGCCCAAGGGGCCACATGTGTCTGGAGTTCATTAGCAGTGGCTGAAGGCCCTGACATGCCCATTTTCTCTCCCTCTCTCTGCCTCTCTCTCTCAAAACATAAATACAAAACATGTATGTGGATAAAATATGATGTTTTCATACATATATACATTGTTTAATGATCAAATCAGGACTTTTTAAGATTTAACATCTTAAACATTTATTACATTTTTACCTAAGTATATTCAAAATATTCTAGCTATGTATAAATATACATATAATTTTGTTAACTGTAGCATCACATATATGGCTCTATAACCTCTTTTCTAACTGGAATATTGCTGGAATATTGTGTTTGCTTTCTAACCTTTTGTTTGCTCTTGACCTTTTCAATTCTCTGGTAGTCAATGTAAGTTCTACTCTTTTTGTAGAACCTAATATGAAGTTCAGCAATTAGCTGAAAATTTACATTTCTAGAAAAATCTTCTCCTAGTTCTCTCACTGCAGCATTTCCTTGTCCAAGTCCTCCAAGAATTGAATCCTTCTCAGAGCTGTAGGTTATACAAAGATGTGAAGAAAAGACCATTTTCAGACCACAGATAAGAAAATGTTCCTATATTATGTTATTGTTATTTTCTTTTCTGTGTTTTCTTCCTAAATTGTTAGCTAATTTAGGACAAAGAGCATCTGCTCATTTTGATGTATATTTTCATTGTTTGGCTCTGTTAACAGATCAATAAGTACTTTTGCATTGATTCATTGAAATGATTTGTGAAGGATCAATAGGTATGCAGAGATGTTTGCTTTGTGAATCTTTGTACACACTATGCAATAATAAGCTTTGTAATCCCTTGAGGAGTGTTTTGTAGTTAGTTGATATTTGTAAGAGGGCAATTAAAATAGCGAAAGATTGGATGATAGCTGTCATAATTCACACTCATGTTCTCACATTTGTTTTGTTCCTGACATGGAATTGCTCAGCATAGGTAGCTGTAATAGACAAAAGTAACAAGCTTGCTTTCATATTAGAGAAACATGTATTTATTGATATTTCCTTCTTTGGAGTTTGTAGTTCAATATGATGCAGTCAGAGTTTGCAAGTCCTGAGATGTGGAATTCTTACAAATATTCTATCAATTAAGTAGAATTTCATTTTCTTTATCAATATTCTTATTACTATTCTTTTTTTTTTTTTTTTTTTTTTTGGTTCTTCGAGGTAGGGTCTCACTCTGGCCCAGGCTAACCTGGAATTAACTATGTAGTCTCAGGGTGGCCTCAAACTCACAGTGATCCCCCTACCTCTGCCTCCCAAGTGCTGGTATTAAAGGTGTGCGCCACCATGCCTGGCTTTTTTTTTTTTTTTTTTGAGAGAGACAGAGAGAGAGGGAGAGGAAGACAGACAGAGATGTGTGTGCCAGCAGCCTCTCAGCTGCTGTAAACAAAATACAGATGCATGCACCCCCTTGTGGTCAAGTGCAGCATTGTGCCCTTGCGTCACTTTGCTACTGGCTAAACGTGGGACCTGGAGATTGGAACCGCTGGAGATTGGAACCAGCGTTCTTAGGCTTAGGAGGCAGGCGCCTTAACCGCTCAGCCATGTCTCCAGCCCTCTCATTGCATTATACCTGAAACCCCTGAGGGTTTCTAAGGTCATCTGCTTCTTTGAAATTATCCCTGGCTTTGTGAAGAATTTTAAAGGACAACCAAAACAAGATTTCTGTTCCTGTCATTTTGGTTGCCTAGTACTCTGTGGTGAGTTTGAAAGCTAAAGAAAAGAATTCTGACAACCATTGATATGTCTTCAAATAGAATCAATTTCTAACCATACCTTTCTTATTTAATTAAAACACTTAGAACATTAAGTTAATGATGTTAAATCCATGAGTTTAATTTAAAATAATCTATCATCTATAACTCTATCATCTATTTTTATTATCTATCTTTTATCTATCAATTGTCACTTATTTATAATTTCAAAGTGTCAAATATTTTATGTTAAAAGTTATTTACACATTCCAGAATTTGTAATAAATAATATTCCTAAATATTATACACATTCATCTTATTGATGCACCGCTGTCTAAAAAGCTCAGTGTGTACTCTTGAAGCTAAATCTTGGGAAATGAATGCCAAGTTTTCTGGCTTCCAGCTTTAGGTTTTAAGGAAAATATTTAGAGTAGATTCTTAATATTTTAGTGTTGTTTACAAAAATATTTTATTTTTGAATGTTTTTTAGTGAAGCAGAAGCTATGTGTAGGTACAATCAATAAATTAAATGTAGCTCATAGCACTCCCGAATACAGAAAAGCACTAATACATTTTTCCAGTTGGGCATTTTGCTTTTCTTTCCTACTGTTGTCCACTTCCTTCCCTTTGTTTCTTCTTTCCTCTTTCTAAACATTTTTCTTCATTTAATCTTTCAATCTCATAAAGATGCTGAGGAGCTAACTACTTGTGTTCTCCATGTGATGGCATCTTCCATCAGGGAACAAGGAAACACATGTTTTTCTATGTGTTTATTTTTCTTGTACAAATTTCATATTGTACTATTGTAGTTAGCTCCACGTTGCTGGGATTAACATCCAAACCAAACAAAGTTTATGGGAGGAAGAATTTATTTCAGCTCAAATATCCAAGGGAAGTTCCCTAATGGTAGAAGAGGATGGCTGCCTTTCACAGATCCAAGCAGAGAGAAACCACCACCAGCCAGCCACAATCCATGTCCCACATTCCCCATTGATGAAGATCCTTTTAGAAGAGGGAGGACGGGGAGGAGGATAAGGGAGCCAACACTATGAATGTAAAAATCAGAATAATATAAATAAAATAAATTATAAAAAAAGAAATGATTTTTAAAAAGCAACAAACTGCAGCTATCTAGGCAGAGCTCAGGCTTCTCTGAATACCTTTGGACTTGAAATAAGATCTTTCCCCAATCACACATTAGGGCTGGACTCCAGGACATATCCCCAGTGACACCTCCTCCAGCCAGGCAGCTGGAGACAATAAAACACCTGAGTTTATTGGAGGAAATACATTCAAATTATCAAATGTATATTGTAGCTTTAATAAAAAAAAAAGTCATACCTTGGTAAATGGCATTAACTATGACTTCAGTTTTGTTTTTCTTCATATAATAATCTGATTTGATAAAATTATATGAAGTAGCCTATATAAAGCTAGCTAGATTTTGGGGTCACCTTTCTACAATTTTAAGGTCCCATAAATAAATTGGTCCATTCAAAATTTTACATTTGGTTCTGTCAATATTTTTCCTGTTAAAAATATATATTATTTTCTAAAAGTCAGGCATGGTGGCGCACACCTTTAATCCCAGCACTCGGGAGGTAGAGGTAGGAGGATCACCATGAATTCAAGGCCACCCTGAAACTACATAGTTAATTCCAGGTCAGCCTGGGCCAGAGTGAGACCCTACCTTGAAAAACCAAATATATATATATAATTTTCTAACATTTTATATTGAGACATTTAATATGTGAAGATACTGTAATTTCATCACATTTCCATCACACTACCTCTTTTGTCCCCCTCCTCCACCTCCATGTCTCTGAACACCCTCTTTTTCCAAGTAGCCCTTTTTTCTCTTTGATGCTGTCTCATTCCTTTTGTCTTCCTCTTTCCTCCATGTGAAATGTTGATGGGCTCAGAACTGTAAAGATCTTGTGTGTATAATGGCAATCACTATGAGGTCATAAATGTGCCAGTGATTTAATGTCCAGAGGATAGTGCCCCAAAGTACTCTTTTCCTCCATCTAGCTGTTACATTCTGTGCATCCCCTTTTTCCACAATGTTCTGAGTCTTGGGGGTGAAATACAGATGTCTTGCTTAGAGCAGAGCTTTCAACTGCCTCTTAATTTCACCTATGATAAGTTTTGTGATCCCTCAGTGTGAATTGCTATCTTGCCAAAGAAGTTTCTCTAGCTTGGAGTGAGAGCAGAATTAACACTCTTTCTGCCATTTCCTCTAAAATGTTCCCTGAGCCCTGCTAGGTGTGAAAGAGATGACTAGTCCAGTGCTAAGCCCTGGGATTTTTCTCCTTCTAATCACTTTGAGGAATCTTGGGTCTCCCCTATTTAGCACTGTCTATGAAAAGAAGTTTCTCTAAAGGAAAGTGAGAATAGCATTAATAAATGGGCACAATCAGAGAGTAGTTGGTTTTCCCTATAACTTATGTACCACTATTGTACCAGTGGGCACATCTTCCTTGGCTAGTTGATTGTGTAGTTTGCAGGATCTACTGTACTTGTTAAGACTGTTGATTTTTTTCTCCGTTTAAGGCTCCTATTTCACTTTCCAACACTATGACAGGTAGCCAGCAGGAAAGAGATTTCCAACTCAGTTCCAAGTTGAATTTTCAGTGTCTAAGACTGAAGAATGTAGTGTCTTCAGTCAAAGGGTCTCACCATGCAGCTCTGGTGTGTAGCCAAGAGCTTTGTTTTGGGGTCCTCATTGGCCTACTGAACCACCAACTTACAATGTGCATGTTGTTTCTGTCAATAATATTTATATATTTTTAAAATTTGTACTGCATTGCTTTTATATTAGTGATCATGTTTTTAAACCATGGGCCTATTTTGTTCGAAGAAATTTTATTAGATAAATCTTAACTATCCATTGAGTGACTCAAATATCAATAACACCAGTAAATATGTAGGTGCATAATTCTTTTAACAGATTTATGTTGATATATCACTTAACCAGCAGCAAATTAATACTACTACTATTCATATTTTTTAAATAAAGTTACTAAAGTACAGGAAGTTAGATATTTACTTTTGGTATCGTGTGTGTGTGTTTGTGTGTGGGGGTGTGTTTTTTGTAGTATACTTATGTGTCTATGGGTGCATGTGTGTGTAATCAACAGGTTGATGTCTTAGATATTCATCTACAACTCTACACCTTACTGTGAGACAGGGTATCTCACTGAACACAGAGATGAACACTTCTGCTAGAGAAGCTAGCCAGCCAGCCTGGGAATCCTCTTGTCTTTACCTTCCTACTGCTGGGATTATAGAAGCATGACACCATATCCAAAATTTTGTGTGAGCACTGTGAATCTGTGGTGGTTTGAATGTAAGATATCCCCCACAGAGTCACATGTTTAAATATTTAACCTGCTGCTGAAGGTGCTGTTTGGGAAGGTTGTGGAACTTTTTTAAAATTTTTTTATTATTTATTTATTTATTTATTTATTTACTTTTGGAGAGAGACAGAGAGAGATAGACAGAGAGGGAGACAGAGATGGGCGTGCCAGCAGTCTCTCAGCTGCTGTGAACAAAATCCAGATGAGCGCACCCCTTTGTGGGCAAGTGCAGCATTGCACCCTTGCCTCACTTTGCATCTGGCTAAACATGGGACCTGGAGATTGGAACCGCTGGACATTGGAACCAGCATTCTTAGGCTTAGCAGGCAGGCGCCTTAGCAGCTAAACCATCTCTCCAGCCCGGTTGTGGAACTTTTAGTGGGTTGAGCCTTCCTGGAGGAAGTGTGTCACTGGGTTTGCCTTAAGGTTTATAGTTGCTGTTCTCTCTCTCTCTTTTCTCTGTCTCTCTCTCTCTTTCTCTCTTTCCATGCTGATGTAATAATGTGGTGCCAACTTTCTGTTTCTGTCATGCTGGACTCCATGTTATTTACTCTCTGGAATTGTAAGAAAAAAAATTTTTTTTCCTTCTACAAACTGCTTCTGGTGAGGAATTTTGTCCCAGAAATGAAAAAGTTCCTAATACAGAATACGGGTACTGAGAGTGGAGCCACTGACACAATAAACATAAATATTTGGTTCTTAATGATTTGGAACTGGTTTTCAGGAAGAATGTGGAAGGAGTTGGAACTTTGGAGGGGAAGCCTTGCAATGCTATAAGAGCTTCCTGGGCCATTCTGTTGCGAGTCTGGGAGACTGGAAGGCCTATAGAAATGTGGATTGTGGAGTTTAGGCTTATGAGGTCCCAGAGGGGAACAAGGACTTAAATCAGGAACTTCTAGGAAGGTCATGTGATATTCTTTATTTTACCCTTGCCTTGAGAAATTGAGTGAAGTTAAACTTAAAAGTATTGGACTAATGTATTTGCTGGAGGAAATTTTAAGGCAGTATGGCTCCGAATCTGTAGCGTGATATCTTTTAGCTGCTTCAACTAAGTCCTACATTAAAATAGATCAAAATGCAGGGAAGATATGGCATATATAAAATTTGGTACAGAAATAAATGTAGGCTAATTTAAAGTTCCCAGGCTCAGAGACTGCAGCTATTTCAGCTGAAAATGGGAGAGCGATTACCACCATTAAAGGGACAATATCAAAGATGTCCTGAGGACAAGACCTAAACTTAGTGACCCAAGATGGAAAAAATGAAAATTCCTTGGACAGAAAAAAGCTTGAAAGAAGAAGGCTGAAAGAGGACTTTGCTCCCCAACATTGATGAAACTTGGTTCTAACACTAAGGAAGCATAGCCAAACATACAAGTGAATACTGAGGGTCAGTAAGTAAACGGCCCTCATCAGGGCGTCCAGGCAGCCAGGAATAAAAGGGGGCGTGGATATGTGGCCCACCACCGAGAGGGCTGCTCACTGAGGAAAAAGGTCTTTTTCCTTCACTGAATCCTTCCTAGAAGCAACCTCATAGACCCTCCCAAGAGGAATATTTATGGATTCATCATCTGATGAAGTTGACAATATTATTTACCAATTATAGTTATGTACCTTACAAAATTTTGCCAATCTTTCCCCTTTGAAGCTATTAATTTTTATATTTATGCCACGTTCTATTCATGTCCCTATTTTTATTTATTTTGTTTGTTTTCAAACTTTTTGAATAATTATTTGACTTGTCTTTATGACAAGCCATCTTGGTTTTAACTTTTTGTTGTAGTAGGTTAAGTAATGTGCCATGCACATTGCAACCAAAATCATCTAATTCATTTCTGTGCAAATGCTGCCAAGAACAGTTCACAATGCTTGGATTTGATTTTGATAATATTTCAAAATAATTTCTTGGTTGAATTTGTGCAGACATAAGTACTCCTAGAGTAAGCTTTTAAAAACACAGTTATATTTTAAGTTTAAGAATTAAATATGAAAATAAAGAATTGAAATATAATAATTTAAAGGTTAATTGATCTTTCAGAAATTAGTTGAGATGGGAGCTCTGGGTATTGGTCTTTTTTTGCCTAAACTATCTGGGATTAATGTCTGAGTTCAGAGAGTTACATCATTGACAAGAAGAAACAGGAAATAAATCTGACCAACATCTGTTTTCCCCCTTAGAATAATTCATCTATTTGGATCCTGTCCTTCACAGCTGTTTCCCCTTTTGTTTTATAAACCTTAAAATTTCCTGGTAATCATCATTCCTCTAACCCCAGCAATATTGGATGGTGACAGGAATGACTCTCTGGCCTCCTTTGTCGGTTTATATGCCCATGACTACTTAGTCTCAAATATCATTATGACAAATGCAAAAATAATATTAGATCCACTATAAAGTTATCACAGAGGCAGAATGCATGAAATACAGTATATTACAGCACTATAAACCGCAATGCATGGTCAGAATGTAACATGCAAGCTGTCATTCATCCCAAAACAAGCCAAGACAGAGAACTCTAGTATTAAATAAGCAATATTTTTTACTATTTAAAAATTATTATACTTTTTTTTTCAAAGTAGGGTCTCAATCATGTCCAGGCTGACCTGGAATTTGCTATGTAGTCTCAGGGCAGCCTCGAACTCCCAGCAATCCTCCTCCAGAGAGCCTCCCAAGTGCCGGGATTAAAGGTACGCACCACCACACCTAACCTTAATTTTTATAATTTTTAGTGTGTTTTTGTCACTCAATAATAACAAGCTATTGTCATATGCCTTTTAAGTTTCAATGTTTCATGTATGTCTTTCTCAGAGTAGAGATGAACATATTATTTTGGTGCTGAAAGATGGAGTTCAAGATGTTAGCCACTACATTTCCATGGCTACTTAGCTCTGCTTACTGCATTTCTACCTCTGTTTCAAGATGCAGCTTGAGGATGCTAAGAACGGGAGATGGGTTTTGATATCTGTTGCAGTCATGTTTGCCTTGCTGCAGAAATCACACAAACAAGAGCAGCTTTTGTGAAAATAAAAAGAGTTTATTTTGGCTTACAGACTCGAAGAGATGCTTCATGATGGTAGGAGAAAACAATGGCATAAGCAGAGTTTGCTCTGCATGATCCGCAGATATTTTTCCATCTAGATCCTCATCCAGGGGTTCTGCTCCTGCTGCTGCTTCAGGACTGCTATGTATCTCCCCATCTAGGATGGTTGCCGCTGGGCTGGCTTGTGCTGCTCATGTCTACCGCTTGAGCCAAATCTCTGGTTGTGCCCTGCTTCCAGTCAGCACTGTGGCCTTTGCCTTTCCATCAACCATACCTGGCTCTACCTATAGTATACATTCTTTCAGGGGAGAAAAGCAAACTGTATACTCAGAGAAAATAATGGCCCACCCCTAGGACAACTTAATTTTTTCTTCTGTGTTTCTTAGGCTTTAAAATCTTCCAGAAGCTTTTTAGTACAGCACTTTGGCTTTGTGCTGATGTTTTCCCTAGAAACTGGCTCAACACAAAGCTTGCCATATTAGCCATTGAGTGACTCAAAAAGACCCTTTTGTCTACTTTGCCTTTCTCTCATCCTCTCCTGGTTGCTTTTGCACTTCACAAACCAATTATAATCCTGGTTAAGACTGACTACATCTGACAAAGCCTCTCCTACCTGCTACAGATCATGTTCCACTATGTGCTCTGCAAAATCACTACAGCTACCTACAAACCCAGAAAGCCCAGCCAAATCAACTCTTTCTTCCGTTCTCCCTCCCTTCCCCCTCTCTCTCTCTCTCTCTCTCTTTCTTTCTCTCTCTCTCTCTTTCTTTCTTTCTTTCTTTCTTTCTTTCTTTCTTTCTTTCTTTCTTTCTTTCTGTCTCTTCCTCCCTCTTTCTCTCTCCCTTTTCTCTTTCTTTTTTCTCTATCCTTCCTTTGCTTCCTTCCTTCCCTCCCTCCTTCCCTTTCTTTCTTCCTCCCTTCATTCCTTCTTTCCTTCCTTCCTTTCTTTCCTTTCTCTTTCTTTCTTTCTCTTTCTTTCTTTCTTTCTTTCTTTCTTTCTTTCTTTCTTTCTTTCTTTCTTCCTGTCTCTTCCTCCCTCTTTCTTTTTCTCTCCCTTTTCTTTTTCTTTCTTTTTTCACTATCCTTCCTTCCTTCCTTCCCTCCCTCCCTCCCTTCCTTCCTTCCTTCCTTCCTTCCTTCTTTTCTGTCTTTCTTAAACATGGTTGTTTTAATTAATCAGTGGTTTGCATGTGTGTATACACATGTGCCCCAGGTTGCTAATGAATACCAGACTGCCAAGGAATATCAAACGTGCCACTTTTGTGTCTGTTTTCACATGGTGCTGGGGAATTGAACCCAGACCAGCAGGCTTTGCAAACAAGTGTCTTTAACCACTGAGCAATCTTTCCAGCCCTTAAAGTCTTTCTTAACTACCCAGTGAACATGGTCCTATCTGGCACAGTGAACTGGACATCAGACACTGGCTCTCTCATGCCCAGTTTCCTCAGTAATGCATGTCTCTCTATATTATCTTCAAGCCCTTGATATTCATGGAAATCTTTGGAAATAACCTAGTGTCTCTAATGGCTTTTATGAGCCAGCCAATCCATAAGGGATGATTTCTTTCATATTTCTTCAGGTTATGCAACCTGTCTCAATGACAGATGGATAGTTGCATTATTGTTTCTCTGTTTGCACAACATTCAGACTCATCCCATCTTCACCAGTGTTACACAGCCTTACAATCAGGCTGTAAGAGGCTCTTTGATTTCTTGTTTAAGAGACTTCTCTGTTTCAGGCAGTTCAGATGCTGAGTGAACCTAACTAGTGTACTTTCCTATTCTGGGTCATTATTAGGGTCCCATGTACATGCTGAATCATGGATTTTCCCTTTAAAACATAATTTCTGACCTGAGTGGTATCTTATATCATTCTGCTTTTCTTTCTTCATCCTCCCTGTGTAATTCTTTTCATGGGATCCAAGGTTTGGGTCCTAGGAAGGCCTCCTTAGTACAAATCTAATTTGTATTCTATTTCTCTTGAATCCTTCCAGCTGTAAGAAACAGCAAGAAAATGCCTCCATCTCATCCTCCAATTTTATTCCACTTTCTTTTCCACAAAAAATTAATAACATCTACACATCTTTTCCCTATTGTAATATCTCACTTTTACAGGCAGGTACCTTCTGGACAGGCAGCTCAGCCTCAATTCCATTTCTTATTGCCTACAGTAAAGGCCATACAGCATTCCTATCACAGTTTGCTCATGTTCCCATCTGACATATGTCACTTTTATAGATGGCAATCTATTCTTTGGTCCATCAGTGGTCTTGGGACATCATGAACCTTGCATGGTAAGCCTCTTTCATCCAGAAGGCATGCCTCTGGCTGGAGCTATGACTTAGTGGTTAAGGTGCTTGACTGTGAAGGCTAAGGACCCAGATTTGATTCTCCAGGTCCCACATAAGCCACATGTACATGGTGGTGCATGCATTTGGAGTTCATTTGAAGTGGCTAGCAGCCCTGGCACTTTCATTTTCAAACATACTCTCCCTTTCTCTTCTTCTAACTGTTTCTAATAAATAAATAAAAAATAAATCTTAAGTAAATGTTTAGAATAAAAGAAGGTATACCTCCCAATAGCTAGTTAGAAGGCAGCCATCCTGAGATTTCTCTCCAAGGATAATTCTCTCCCAGATGTCCTGACCTTGGTTACATGACCTATCACCCATCATTGGTAGCATATCATCACCATTACAGAAGTAGACACATCACACCATGCCATATAACATGGTTGCCATATCAGGATTATCCCTATTAGACACTCTACCTGCCTCAGTGTCAGGACTTGGTATACATTATAGATGCCATATATTGTAGTCAACTTCATGTTGCTAGGACAAATGTATATCCAGACAGAGTTCATGGAGGGATGGAATTATTTCTAGCTTACAAATTCAGGGAGTCCTATCCATAGTATTCTGACTTAGTTCCCAGTACCAGGTTTGAGTTCTCTCCCACTGGGCAACTCTCATGTCCAAGCTGAGAACAATTGGCTACCTGCATAGGTATGTGCTATATTGTACAGGAATATACTCCTTGACTTTTCAACTTGCAGGATCTCCTACTTATTCATGCTGTATCCACTGTTATCCCCTAGCAAAAATCCTAGGACTTTCTAGAACTATGAGGGGCTAGCTAGGAGGGTACTGGTTTCCCTCTCAGTTCTAGCATGGTCTCTCAATGACCTGTGACCACAGGCTGTGCTGTCTTCAGCAATCATGTATTTTTCCTTTTACCTCTGGCAGGTAACCAAGTACTTTGGCAATGACCTGCATTATTATGGGAACATTGTGGGTCTTCCTGACAGACAGATTACTGTGGGGGATAACTCAATTCTGGCCCTGGGATTCATCAGCCAAAGTTCATGGTTTGATGGTCAAGCTTTATCCACCTTCTATTGGGCTCTGTTTTCTTGAGATGGTGGTCCTCACTGAGCCTGAAGCTGCTGCTTTTAATCAAACTGGCTGTGCAGTGAGTCCAGGGCTTCTACTGTCTTCATCTCCTTCAGGATTGGGGTATTAGGCGTGCCATGAATTTTTATGTGAGTGCTAGGAATCAAACTCAAGTCCTCATTTTTATATGAAAAACACACTTACCAATTGAGACATTTCCTCAGGCCCTAAGATATAGTCATTAAGGTACAAACTGGCCTCGTTTTTTTCTTTCTCATAAGACATCTCTTTATGAGTGTATATAGTTCTGATATACTGGTTATATCAGTTAATTTTCTTATTGTGATCACAAACTACCTAAGAGAAGCAACTTAAAACAGGAAGAGTCCAAGCTAGGGGTGGTGGAAATGGTGATATGTGCTTATAATTCCAGTGCTGGGGAGACACAGGTAGATCCCTGCATTTTGCAGGTCAGCCAGTGTAGCCTACTTGGTAAGTGCTACACCACTAAGGGATCTTGTCTCAAAACAAAAAATAAAAGGGCTGGAGAGATGGCTAAGTGGTTAAGACGCCTGCCTCCTAAGCCTAAGAACACTGGTTCCAATCTCCAGGTCCCACATTTAGCCAGATGCAAAGTAATGCAAGGGTGCAATGTTGCACTTGACCACAAGGGCGCACGCATCTGGATTTCATTTGCAGCAGCTGAGAGGCTGCTGTCGCGCCCATCTCTGTCTTCCTCTCCCTCTCTGTCTCTCTGTCTCTCTCTCTGTGTCTCTCTCCAAAAAAATAAAGTGCATGGTGACCAAAGAATGACATATTTAAGGCTGCCCTTGGCCTCTATTTGCATGTGTACCCCACACAGAAATGATCCTCGGTAAACATGTACACATCTATATACATACAAAAGAAAGGAAGAATTCACTTTACCTCATAGTTTGAGTTATACTCCATCATAAGGGAAGTGCCTGTGTGGCCCAAGGAACATAAAACAGTTGGCAATATTGCATATGTTGTCAGGGGCAGAGATAGAAAAATGCAGGTGCCCCCTTTCTCCATTTTTTTTTTTTGTTTCATTTCAGTCTGGAACCCCAGTCCATTAGTTGGTGCCATCCATGTTTAGGGTGAGCTTTCCTTCCTCACAATCACACTCAGAGGTGAATTTCATAATATAAACCTAATCAGGTTGAAAAAGAAGGTTTAGCATCATATTGGTATGAGGATACTTAATTTTTTGACAGCAAACATTTATTCTGATTGAAATGGTAGTTATTCTCTATCTCATTGAATTGACCAGTTCTTAGGAGAGGAAGATTAACTATTTCTAAAATCACCACCTACTGAATACATGTTTATATTTAGCTATTAATCAATAAAGAATGCACTAAGAAATCTTGAGTTCAGCTGTGAACTGAAAGCTCATTTCCCAGGGAAAGAGCTATGCCCTTCACCCCTTTTTGTTAGTCCAATTTCACAAAAGTATGAATTGAATTCTGCCTACTGAATATGGAACTCCGTGAATTGTATCTAGGCAATTACACTTGAGTTATTTCACAGAAGCAATGATCTCATGCATAAGACTGTACATGCTAGTTTATATGGCTGCATCAAAGGGTGGCACTAAGTAAATTAAAACCCTGCACATAGTCACTGAATTCAACTTAGTAGCAGCAAAATATTCAGCTACCTAGATTCATCCTTTTCATGGTGTTTCTTATAAAGTTCTCATGATAATTCCCTAAATATCTCTTTTATAAAACATTTTATTTATTTATTTATTGAGAGAGATCATGCCAGGGCTCTAGCTGCTGCAAACAAACTTCAGACACATGTGTCACCTTGTGCATCTGGCTTTATGTGGGTACTGAGGAATCCAACCTGGGTCCTTTGGCTTTGCAGGCAAGCGCCTTAACTACTAAGCCATCTCTTTAGTACTAAATGTGTCTTTTCAGCAACTGATTAGATAGCCATTATTTGGAACTTTGGACTTGTGCATCTCCACAAGAAATTATTTTGGCATGGTATATAACCAGAAGATTGTTTTCATTTAACATTTTCTCAGTTATAGTATCAAAGAAACATAAATATGCTTAATTTAACAAAGAGTGGTATAAAATAAAGTTATAGTTAGCTTTATTCTCACAAAAATTCACTCCAGTTATTTCTACTTAATGCATATCTGGGAGGTTTTTCATTGTGGGAATTCAACAAAAGGGAAAATTGAATTTTCTTTGATACTACCTCAAAATTGTTTATCTGGTGGAACTTAGTAAAACATATTTAAGTTTCAGGTACATGCTCTACCTTTCTAGGCTACAGGTCTAGACTTACCACAATTAATCAAAGGGAGTAGGTTATATGTAGTGTCAAGACTCCCCCTTCTTTTCCTTTAAAATCATGCCAACCTTTCTCTCACTTTCCAACATCCTCTGAAAGTTTTGTGACATCATGGATATTTTTTTCTGGGTTCCCCTTGTTCTCATATCTTCTTAAAAATATCACTGGCATGAAGAGGATGTGATTAATATACCTGTTGACTCTTCCTCACAATGGCAGATATATTTCTGTGTGAATTTTGGATCATACTGTACCATCAGAGCTGCCTAACCAAAAGCAAATCATCATCTGGTCCCCAGATGGGTTCTTAGAACACTTCGAACTAGTTTTTGAGAATTTTGCAATGAGGAGACTTCATGGAAATATAGATGACAACAGTTAGGTGAGGCCAGAGTTGAAAGATAAAAGACTGAAATCACAGGGTAATTAAATGTAAGTAAACAACAAATAATGTTTTAATGCTATTATGCTCCATGCAATATTTATAACAGACTTGTATGTAATATTACACCACGTTTATTTCAAATTCAGATTTAAGTGAGCATTCTGTAATTCTATTTGCTAAATCAAACAAGATTATATCAGTGGAACAGTGATTTCTTACCTTAAATGGGGTCACATTTGTTGCCAAGTACGTGGTCTTCTTGAGCTCTCTATGTTACCTTCATACTCTATAAGACTTTGAGCTTTTACCACTGTGTTTTACAAAGGAACTGAGTCTTTATGGACATTCAGTTATAAAATGTAATGTTTTTAGTTATATAAAGCAAATGTAATCATTTTAGCTGAAATCAGTCCGTGAAATTCCCTGTCTGGTTTGTTCTTTGAGCATTTGGATTTCCTTTCCAAAGTTCACTCTCCCACACTGTGCTGGAGTCCTTTCCTCTGATCTATCTGGCCTCCTTACAGTCTTTCCAATGCTTATCTTGCCAGGAAGTAACATCAGTGAAGAGATCTGGGTTTAGATTTGTTAGAGGCCTTTAAATCTTGAGGATTTCTTTGTAAACAAATATGTACACCTCTGTGACTAAATCCTAAACCCAAGACAAAATGTTGGTGGTAGGGAAGTGTTTACAGTATTAATTGCTAAAGTTTGGAGCCAATCATAATGTTTAACAATAAAATAAGAACAACAACAAAAAAAAAAACTTGTGACATATCTTTCCACATGCATTAGTTTATCCCTGTTCTGCTTGTGAAAAAAAAAATCATATGGAAAATGTCTGAGTTCAATCAGAAGATAATTTGTATATAGAGTTTTACCATGGCATGTAAGAGCCATATGCATAGAAAAAATATAACAGGGCAGATATAAATCAAAATTGTATATTAATGTTTACCTGTGGTTTCTGAAGTTGTACAGCATGATTTTCTTTATATTTCTTGTGTACTTTCTTCCTCCTGAAGTTTTCTGCAAAAAGAAAACAAAGGTCTACATTTAATTCTGTAACCACATTTTGAATTTCCAGGGTTTATGGATTTTTAAAAATGTCTACACTCGGCTACTAAAATTGGATTTTCTTGTATTAGTTTTTTTTCTGAAAGTAGTAGACATTAGAAGTCATAGTGAATTGTATGATATATCCTTATAGAGGATTCTGAATTAAGGCAGGTGGCAAGATTTGTTAATAATTTCTTAAGTACCTTATATCCATTGAAGGTATTCAGAATTGAGAGATTAGGTTAGGAAAATTCATGGAGAGATTATTCTGGAAAATTTATCTCTTCCACCTTGAGAAAGTGATAAAAACAATTTTTGCCCATTATCATAAGCCTGGTAAGAGAACTTTCAACTACATAATTCACAAAGTTGCATCTATGTCTCTTGCAATTGGAAGGACTGATATCTTATTCCCATATAGGAATATATAAAAAGTAAGAAGTCTACAGTTTTATTGTTTCAGTGGTAGAAGAAAAAATACTGATGACAATATGATAACTTATATTTCATTATAGCAGGATAAATAGATCAAGGAAGTTTTCTGTGGACAAATGAGACCCACATACACCAGAAAAAACCAGAATGGAGTGAACTTAAATTTTGCTTAATAAAACTCCTGCAAAAGCAAATCTACCTTTAGGTAGAGAATTGGTAGCCAAACCTTTCTGGAGGTGAAGGGTAAGACAGCTATGAATCAGAAAAGACCTAACTAAGGGGAGGGACTCCAAATAATCCACAAGAATTTCCATAAGACAAAAAGAAAAATAATAGAATTTATGCAGTGTTATTGCCCAGTGTATTATTGACATGTAATGTGATGCTTCTAGACAAATAAGAACTTCACAACCTTCTTTGTTTCCTCTCCTTTCCCTTTTCCAACACTAGATGGGCCCGAATCTGAAGTTTTCAAAATAACATTGGGAAAAGAGCTGCATAGAAAAACAGTGATGATTGCTCCCCTAAGGGAAAATGAGAGAGCTGCTGCTGGGTTTGATTAGAAATGTTGAGTATTATATACTACTGGACACCTAAATACAGTAGTAAGACTATTTTGTATGATCATGGTAGCAGATTCTGAAGACAGCCTGCCATGATTCCTCAGTTCTTACTACTTCCTTATACAGTGTCCAAGTAACTTCCAAGTAAAAGTGCAAGCAAGTCTATTTCAAAGCAGTTTCTGATGTAAATCCTGTGATCAACCTGATACCAATGAATGGCTGATGGGAAATGATGGGCAAGTATTCCAGCTCACTTGTTTCTCTGATGAGATAGCTTCAAGATATATGTTGCACTGTTACCCAGTGTCTTCTGCTAGGCTTAAGCCTCAGGTGCTTGCTGGAGTAACCTGCTCCATTCAGTATACATTATTGGCTTTTTTTCCACTGTCTCTCTTACATACCCATCCTTTTATAAGTACTTCTTGGAATTATGTCCAAATAACTAATTTTATTAAATCTTTGCTTTAATGTCTTCTGGCTAGGAAACCCAACTTTTAACAGGTGGTACCAGAAATACTTTTCACATGGATGCTGTTATGATAAGATTTTGGAATTGGATCATAGATGGCCAGGTGGTAAATTATGGCTTACTGGCACATCAAAAGTACTAAGTCTTTATCTTGTAAAGTATTGAGATGACATAAATGTAAAAGGAGTTCAAGGGACTCATAGCATGTTTGCAGTACTTGAACCTTGCAGAGACAATGGTATCTAAAAGATTGAAGTCTTGTTAGTTGTCAATAATTGACATTACAATTTTGAGGAAAGAGTGTAAGAGGTTCAGTTTTCTTGTTAACTAAAACAATACTCTCTGTGACAGTACTTCAAGAAGCTCCTTATTCCATGTACCTAGAGAGCATGCTGTGGTGAATGTCAGTTATGCATATTAATGTTCAGAGAAGCATCAAAGAAGGTTGTGTTCATAGTGCTGGAAAGTTTACTATGTGAAAACCTTCATAGGGAATTAATACAGCTCTGAGTTCCAGGCTAAGAATATTTGGATGGATACATTTGAGAAAATTCAAAATCCCAGATTATACCAAACTCTATAGGCCAACATACATGGCTCTCTCCCCTGTTTAGAAGTGTGGCTTCCCATCATCTGGATAGCATACAAGAACCACCTGATGCCAAGTTTTCCCAAGATGATGAATTCTTTTTATTAAATAAGTCCTTGAATTCTCTCTGATTTCCAACTTGATAATGAGGGTTGTCTTATCTGGCTGAACAGATAAGTAATGGTTTCAAGAAAAAAGTATTGTCCCTGCTACTAGAATGAAAAAGACTGTTTATACAAAGAACTGAAGATCTGGTTACCATATGCTAGCAAGAATGAGGAGAACATATCTAAGAATAGAAAATGAATAATAAAATATAGAAAAGGTTAAAGCCCATTCATCCTTTTCTCAGTCCTTAACTCCGATTTCAAAGCTTGGAGAATTGAAGCTTGTGTACTCATTCCCTTTTTTGTCAAGAAAGCTTGAAAACAAGGAAGTAAATGAGATAAAACTGTGAATCTACCTTAGAGACACACTTAAAAAGTTAAAACAACTCAGAGGGGGCTGGAGCAATGGCTTAATGATTAAAATGCTTGCCTGTAAAGCCTAAGGACCCAGGTTTGATTCCCCAGTACCGATGTAAGCCAGATGCAAAAGGACGTACATGTGTCTGGAGTCCATTTGCAGTGGCTCTAGTCCTGGTGGGCCTCTCTCTCTCTCTCTCTCTCTTTCTTTCTTTCTTTTTTCTTTCTTGCTTTCTTGCTTTCTTTTCCTTCTTTCTTTCTCTCTCAAATAAATAAAAAAATATTTTTAAATACTTTCAAAAATCTTAGATAGTAGATGGCGACATAGGAACCTCGCCAAAAGAGGGTAGCGAACAAAAGCAAAACAAACCCCAGCAAAATACACTTTTCTACTAAAAAGTGAGGTACATAGTAAACTTTCAAGCCCAGCAGAGAAGTAGGAGAGTTCCAGAGCGTCTGGAGCCCACAGAAGCGGCTCCACAGCCGCCGCAGCTGCCGCAGCGGCGGCGCGGCTAGGCGCCGCCTGAGACAGCTAATCCGCAGAACTTTTAAAGGCAGGTGAGGAGAATTTTCCACTCACACCGCCTCCTCACAATCTCAAGAAGCGTGGAAGGAGGACAGTAGAGACCAACAAAGAGGCTTGTGAGGAAGAGGATCGCGTAGAGGAACAGTCGGACTTCAGCCGCCACTCACAGCCTCCCCTCCCCCACCACGAGTGCAAGCACGGAGCAACAGAGATCACCAGCTCACCAGCAGCATCGGGCGCAGCGAAAGCAGACAACAGACGCAGCTGACTTACTGAATCCACAACACAGCAAAGGAACCAAGCAGCCGTGCAGCATAGCTGTGATCAAACCCGTTTCAAAAGGTAATTTGGTTTTCACTAGGTTAGTACCCAACAAATAAACCTGGTATATAATCCTGTTGGATGGTCAGATCTGACATTCCTAAATAAGCTATTTTCTAGGCTGCTCATTTGTTGCTTCCTGATTTGTTTCCTCCTCTGTCATTCATTGGGGAAGGGTCTCTCTTGATCACAAGCTGACCTTGGAACTCTCTACAGATCAGAAATCTTAGCCTCCCAGCTGACAGGATTAAGGGCGTGGGCTAACACATATCCTTAGGAACTGTGACTTTGTCATAATACCTGCTTTTGCACAAATACTCTGTGCTGTATTTCATTGAAGGGTACATTGTTGAGTTAAATTTTTGGATCTTGACTGTATTCTGTTCCATTCACCCCACTTGATAATCTCATAGCAGGCAAGGGTCACTTCTGTGATTACTTTGAGAGCCTTAAGAACCACACTTAACACCTTAAACTCCTACACTGAAGACATATAATATCAGATTGATTGATACATCTAACATTACTGCAGATATTTAGAAAACCCAAGCATTAAATTAATTCAAGATGCAAAGATCTCTACATTACAATACAAGAAACACAAAACATCCAGACAATATAAATCCACCAAAAGTATTAATATATCAGAAATGACCTTCAGTGAGGCTGACTTAGAGGACATCCCTGAGAAAGATTTCAAAAGAATGATTATAATTATGTTCAAAGAACTCAAAGAGGAAATGAAAGGGTTCAAAGACCTCAAAGAAGAAATCAAAGGATTCAAAGAAAACACAGAAAACCAATTTAATGAAATAAGGAGGTCAATACTAGACATAAATACGGAAATAGAAAGAATAAAGAAAACCCACTCAGAAATGCTAGCAATAAAGAACACAGTCAGTGAAATTAAAACCTCTGTAGAAAATCTCTCTAGTAGAACGGATGAAGGAGAGAACAGGATATCGAAGCTAGAAGACCAAGTAGCTGATCTAATACAGTCCAACAGAGAGAAAGACAAAATAATAGGAAGGTATGAATGGGAATTTCAGGATATTCGGGACACTATGAAAAGATCAAACATAAGAATTCAAGGGATAGTAGAAGGAGAAGAATTTCACTCCAAAGGCATAGTAGGTGTTTTCAACAAAATCATAGAGGAAAACTTCCCCCAAATTGGGAAAGAGATGCCAATGCAGATACAGGAAGCCTTTAGAACACCAAACAGACAAAACCTGGAAAGAAACTCTCCCATTATATTATAATTAAACTACCAAACATACAAACCAAAGAAAATATATTGAGAGCAGCTAGAGAAAAAAAAGCAAGTGACCTACAAAGGGAAGCCCATCAGACTCACAGCAGATTACTCAACACAAACTTTAAAGGCCAGAAGGGCCTGGAGTAATGTATTGCAAGTTCTGAAAGATAAAAACTGTCAACCGAGATTACTTTATCCTGCAAAACTATCCAAATAGATGGAGAAATAAGGACATTCCACAACAAAGACAGGCTAAAGGAATTTTTGGCAACTAAACCAGCTCTACAGAAAATACTTGCAGGAATCATTCATGCTGAGGAGAAAGCAAAGCACACACATCAGGAAATAGGAAAAAATAAACCATACTCAAATAACAGTTAAAACAAGTGAGTAAAGGGAAAACAGGAAAAACTAAAAAATAAGAAGAATGGTGAGAATAAGCACATATATGTCAATAATAACTCTTAATATCAATGGTCTCAATGCCCCTATCAAAAGACACAGACTTGCAGACTGGATTAAAAAGCAGGATCCTACCATCTGTTGCCTCCAGGAAACTCATCTCTCAATAAAAAATAGAAACCTTCTTAGGGTGAAAGGTTGGAAAAAGGTATTTCAAGCAAATGGGCCTAGAAAACAAGCAGGGGTTGCTATTTTAATTTCTGACAAGATAGACTTCAATCCAACATTTGTGAGGAAAGATAAAGAAGGTCACTTTATACTGATTAAAGGAACACTCCAACAGGAGGACATTACAATCTGTGATGGTTAAGTTTGTGTCAACTTGATTTGTTTAGGAATCCACAGACATTCCTCATAAGTGTGTTTCTGAGGCTGCCTCTAGGAAGGATTAACTAAAGGAAGAATCCTGCCCCCAGGGGTAAGCCTTCCCCCAGAGTGGGTGGCCCAGAGTGGGCGGCCCCTCTTGGAGGAGGGGGCTGGTTGATAAAAAGGAGCTCTGGGAAGAAAGGCTCTCTCTCTCCCACCTGGCTGCCGGTGCTACTAGCTGCTTGGTGTTTTCTGCTTGGTACCTGCTGCTTGGTGTTGCTGCTCTCCAGTGTGGACTGAAGACCAGGGTGGACTGAAGAGCAGCGTCTCTCCAGGAAGTCTCCAGGCCTTCAGTGCCGGATTGGGACTGCTGAGGCCTCCAGCCTCGTGCACTGAGCAGCTACCGGGTTTCTTCACTCTCGGACCTGCAACCTGCTATTGCTGGACTGTGTAAGCTAATCCAATAAATCCCCTTTAATACAATTCATTCTGTCCATTCTGTTCCTCTAGAGAACCCTGACTAATACACAATCCTAAACATATATGCCCCTAACATGGGGGCTCCCAATTTCATCGAACAAACACTATTAGAATTAAGGTCAGAGATATCTCCTAACACAATAGTAGTGGGGGACTTCAATACCCCACTCTCATCACTTGACAGGTCTACCCAGCAAAAAATAAACACAGAGACATCTGCATTAAATGATACCATGGAACAAATGGACCTAACAGATATATACAGAACATTCCATCCAAATGTTGCAGAATATACATTTTTCTCAGCAGCACATGGGACATTTTCTAAAATAGACCATATACTAGGACACAAATCAAATCTTAACAAATACAGGAAAATTGAAATAATCCCTTGTACATTGTCTGACCACAATGGGATTAAACTGCAAATCAGCAACAAGAAAATATACAGAGCATACAGAAACTCATGGAGACTAAACAGCACTTTATTGAATGATGTATGGGTCATTGAAGAAAAAAAAGGAAATCAAGAAATTCGTAGAATCAAATGATGATGAGAATACAACATACCAAAACCTTTGGGACACAATGAAGGCAGTCCTTGAGGGAAATTTATAGCCCTAAGTGCATATATTAAGAAATTGGAGAGTTCACAACTAAACAATTTAATGCTTCACCTTAAGGCCTTGGAAAAAGAAGAACAAGGCAAACCAAAAATTAGTAGACGGGAAGAAATAATAAAGGTTAGGGCAGAAATTAATGAAATGGAAACCAAAAAAACAATCAAAAGATCAATGAAACAAAGAGTTGGTTCTTTGAAAGGATAAACAAGATTGACAAACCCTTAGCAAATCTGACCAAAAGAAAGAGAGAAGAGACAAAAATTGATAAAATTAGAGATGAAAAAGACAACATCACAACAGATACCAAAGAAATTCAGAAAATCATACGGACATACTTTAAGAATATATATGCCTCTAAGTTTGAAAACCTGAAAGAAATGGATGAATTCCTTGATTCATATGACCTACCAAAATCAAATCAAGAAGAGATAAACCATTTAAATAGAACTATAACAACCACAGAGATTCAAGCAGTTATAAAAAGTCTCCCAACTAAAAAAGCCCAGGCCCAGATGGATTCACTGCTGAATTTTACCAGACATTCCTGGAGGATCTAACGCCAATGCTTCTCAAACTTTTCCATAAAATAGAAAAGGAAGGAACTCTACCAAAATCCTTCTATGAAGCCAGCATCACCCTGATACCCAAACCGGACAAAGACAGATCAAAAAAGAAAATTATAGACCAATCTCCCTCATGAACATGGATGCAAAAATTCTCAACAAAATACTGGCAAACAGAATACAAGAATTTATCAGAAAGATTATTCACCCTGACCAAGTAGGCTTTATCCCAGAGATGCAGGGATGGTTCAACATACACAAATCCATAAATGTAATACACCATATAAATGGTCTGAAGGACAAAAATCATATGGTCATCTCAATAGATGCAGAAAAGGCATTTGACAAAATCCAACACCCCTTCATGGTGAAAGTATTACAGAAACTGGGAATAGAAGGAGCATATCTCAACATAATAAAAGCTATTTATGACAAACCTACAGCCAACATAATACTAAATGGGGAAAAACTTGAAGCTTTTCCTCTAAATTCAGGAACAAGACAAGGGTGTCCACTTTCCCCACTACTATTTAATATAGTACTGGAAGTCTTAGCCACAGCAATAAGGCAAGAGACACTCATAAAGGGGATACAAATCGGAAGGGAAGAGATCAAATTATCATTATTTGCAGACGATATGATTCTATACTTAACAGACCCTAAAGTCTCTACCTGCAAACTGTTAGAGCTGATAAACACTTTTAGCAATATAGCAGGATACAAAATAAACACACAGAAATCAGTAGCTTTTCTATATACTAACAACAAACGTGCAGAGGATGAAATCAGGGAATCTCTCCCATTCACAATTGCCTCAAAAAAAATAAAATACCTTGGAATAAACTTAACCAAGGAAGTGAAGGATCTCTACAATGAGAACTTTAAAAAACTTGAGCGACAAATTACAGAAGACACAAGGAAATGGAAAGACATCCCATGCTCCTGGATTGGAAGAATCAATATTGTGAAAATGTCAATCTTACCAAAAGCAATCTATACATTTAATGCGATCCCTATTAAAATCCCAATAGCTTTCTTCACGGAAATAGAAAAAACAATCCTAAAATTCATCTGGAAACACAAAAAACCTCGAATAGCCAAAATTTTTTTGAAACAAAAATCAGGCAGGTGGTATAACCATACCCGATTTTAAGTTATATTACAAAGCCATAGTAACAAAAACAGCATGGTACTGGCACAAGGACAGACAGGTAGATCAATGGAACAGAATAGAAGACCCAAATATTAATCCAAGCAGCTACAGCCACCTGATTTTTGACAAAAATGCCAAAAATATTAATTGGAGAAAAGATAGCCTCTTTAACAAGTGGTGTTGGGAAAACTGGACATCGGTATGTAAAAGGATAAACATAGATCCTTGTCTTTCTCCATGCACAAGAGTCAAATCCAAATGGATCAGGGACCTTGATATCAGACCTGAAACTCTGAACCTGCTAGAGGAAAAAGTAGGGAAACCCTTCAACATATTGGCATAGGTAAGGACTTTCTGAATATAACCCCAATTGCTCAGCGAATAAAATCACTAATCAACCAATGGGACCTTATGAAATTACAAAGCTTTTGTACAGCAAAGGACACTGTGAGTAGAGCAAAAGACAACCTACAGAATGGGAGAAAATCTTTGCCAGCTATACATCTGACAGAGGATTAATATCCAGAATATACAAAGAACTCAAAAAACAGAATAATAAGAATTCAAACAACCCAGTTAAAAAATGGGCTATGGAACTAAATAGAGAATTCACAGAAGATGAAATTCAGATGGCATATAAACATCTGAAAAAGTGTTCCACATCCTTAGCCATCAGGAAATGCAAATTAAAACCACTTTGAGATTCCATTTCACTCCTGTCAGAATGGCTTCCATCAAGAAAACAAATGACAATAAGTGTTGGCGTGGATGCGGAAAAGAGGAACACTTCTACACTGTTGGTGGGAATGTAACCTGGTCCAACCATTGTGGAAATCAGTGTGGAGGTTTTGAGACAGCTAGAAATAGATTTACCATATGATCCAGCTATAGCACTCCTAGGCATATATCAGAAGACTCTTCTCACTTCCTTAGAGATACTTGCAAAACCATGTTTATTGCCGCTCTATTCACAATAGCTAGGAAATGGAAGCAGCCTAGATGTCCCACCACAAATGAATGGATAATAAAGATGTGGTACATTTACACAATGGAGTTCTACTCAGCGGTAAAGAAAAATGAAATTATGAAATTTGCAGGGAAATGGATGGATCTGGAAAGGATTATACTAAGTGAGGTAACCCAGGCTCAGAAAGCCAAGCGTCACATGTTCTCTCTCATATGTGGATCCTAGCTACAAATAGACAGACTTGTGTGTGAACTGGAACCAAAAATTGGTACCAGAAACCAGTAAGCTGGTAAAAGGCTATAAGGGACGGAGGAAGGGAAGGACTGAAGTGTATGGTATTGCACATATGTAAGTGGAAGGACTGATTACAAGGAGGAATGGCCTAACCAAGGCCATGGGTAGAGAATGCATAAAAAGAAGGGCAAGGGGAGGGTCAATCTAATTTCAAAAGATTGTGAATAAGACTTATGTAAAACTACTTTTTTTGAATAATGGTACATCTAGAAGCTGTAGACTGTTACTAGAAAATTTTCAGTACCTGGGATGGGATACCTTCCAGTGAGTTGTTGGCCAAGGAGGTCCCGGTAGCCTCCAAAACATTAAAGGCTTTTGCCAAAGCCCTTGGTTTCCCCTGAGAAACAGATAGTAAGACCCTATTGCTGAAGACATCTCTTGCCTGAGAGGCAAGGTCACTGAGAAAGCAAGCTGGTGCTGAGCAGAAAACCTTCTCCCTGTAGACCAGCCAACTGAAAGCTGGAAAAAGCTGCACTGCATGCAGAGTATGGGAGACAGAAGTCATCAGCAGTGAAAACAGTGGGCGCTGAATATTCAAATTTGGCCAGACAGGCCCAAAGACTGAAGCAGGTGCAATAGTGGCATGTCTACTCGTGGGGTAACCAACTGCTCTATAATTGGACTGAAGGCCCTCTCTACGGGAGGGAATACATACCTGGTACTGAAAAACCTAAGCAAAGTCTATGGTAGGTAAGGTCATAAGCCTTAGGGGTATAAAGCATGCCCTTATCTAAATGTATATACTATTCCCACCAAGCTGCCCGGAAAATACTACACTTAATGCTCATATTCACATATTAATGCTACTCTCACTTCTGGTTAGAGAAGCTTCTCTTTTCAGATGGCGATGACCACTGGGATGATCCAAAAGGCAACATAGTGCTGAGAAGAAGGGATGGAGAAGTGCCCAGCACTGAAACATCTCTGTCACACCCTCAAGGCTCAGGGATCATTGCGGAAGAGGGGCGGATAGAATGGAAGAGCCAAAGGAAAGTGCGACTCCCTACAATGCAACTGCCCAGACAGAAATTGGCCTTGATATCCATGACCTTGCTGTGCCTAGCAATACCTCCGCAAGACCCTCATAGTAGAAGTAAAAGAGGATGACATCATATTAAAAAAAGAGACTAATGGGAGAGGGAGGGGATATGATGGAGAGTGGAGTTCTAAAGGGGAAGGGGAGGGGAGGGAAAAATCGCACCTTTGGTATGTTAAAATGGGCAGAAAACAACACACAAAAGCAGGGAAAAAAAGGTCAGAAAACTGAGAAATCTCCACCAAGGATGCCTGGTCCTACAATGGAAGCCTCCAATGAAATCATAGAGATATCAAAAGAAATTCATTCCCAAAATGAAAATAAAACAACCAATGAAACCCTGATCAAAAAAGTTGATCAACTGGAAGCAAAAGAACCAACAATCATATCAATGAAATTCAACAGAATTATCTCCTAGAGAATTCAGCTTTTGACATTAGGATTAACTTGATCAAAGAAAATGTTAGAACCCTCCAAAGAGATATGAATAAATTAAATGTGAGTCAAGAAATGGAAGATCTCAACAACTGGTTGATTAAGCTTAATGAAGATTTGATCAAATGCAAGAGTGAATTCCAGGAAGCATCAAGAAAATCAGAACTCAAATAAAAATCTTACCTCAAAAAATAAATGGATACAATGTAAAATAACACAAAAGAAAACAAAAATAAAATAGAAGTTACAAGAACCTCTCTAGAACCCTCACCAACAGAGTTACTCATGCAGAAGACAGAAGCACTGTCCTGGAAGACAATGTAGAAGAAATTGATCAGGAGACCAAAAAAATTTGCTAAGTTAAAAAATCAAGTGAACAGAATAGATGTACCAGAAGCAGAGGACATATAAGCCAGAGGCATAGAGAACATATTCAACAAAATTATTGAAGAAAATTTTCCAAATACCTCAAAAGAGAGGCCCATCCAGATATAAGAAGCCCACAGAAAACCAAACAGACAGAACCAACGAAGAAACTCTCCAAGGCACATCATAATTAAAACTCTTAACAAAGAAAACAGAGAGTGGTAAAAGCAACAAGAGAGAAACAACTCACAACATACAAAGACAATCCATCAGAATTATATCAGATTCCACAATGGAAACACTTCAAAGTCTATAAAACTATGACTTCCAACCCAAGCTACTCTACCAGCAAAAGTATACCTCATAATAGATTGTGAAAGAAAAACTTTCCATGAAAAAAGTCAACTCTACAATTATATGAACCCAAAGCCAAACCTACAGAGAGTGCTTGAGGGAATACTCCATACAGAAAAGTAAAACAACCAATCTCAAGAGCCAACAAGAAGATCACAATAATCAAACTAGGCCAGGTTCAAAATAGAGGGTATGATGAAGACTAACTTCAATATTCTCCTGTTTCTCTCTCTATCACTCCCTCTTCTCTCTCTTCTCTCTTTCTCTTTCTCTTTCATATTACCTATACTTCTTCATTCTTCTTTTCTCTTGGCACTGACCTGTAACTCCCAATACCAGCATGTGGTTAACATCCACAAGGAGCTTTTGATCAGTGAGACCTACAAGGTTTCCCAAAAGAAGACAGATTTCTGTCAGAGTACTTGATGACTCACCAAAGGTTATTGGTAAGACCCTACTGCTGAAGACACCATATGCTGTTCAGATGGAACATGCAGAGACCTGGATGGAATCTGGAAGAGAGTCAATCCCCAGACAGTTAACTTGTCTAGTGCCAGAAGGCACTAAATGAATGACTGGGGGAAAATGACCTACATCTGTCTAAGCTACTTGTGGTCTAAGCTACTCAGCAGCAAACAACCTGATGTGATGCTCACACAATAGTGCAATAGTGGCACACAGCCATGGTGGGTTACCAACTGCTCTAGATTTGGCTAATGGATCCACTCAGTGGAATGGAACCCATACCTGGAAATGGTAAACAAGTCAGAACCATATTCAAAAATGAGCCTGCTCTCCAATATCAAGCTCCCACCAATAGTGGGATACAAGAGGGCCAACACCTATTAAATTATCTCTAAAATAATAAAGGTTATCCATGTATCTTGCACTGACTTCACTCTCCACTGGAGAATCTGCTTCTCTCTTTCAGATGGATGCATATCCTGAGGAGAGAATCAGCCCATTGCACCACATCAGGGCACCCAATGAAGCCACTGAGTTATAGGGGAAATGAGCAAGAGTGCTCCTTTATTGGTGAACCTGGGACCAGCACAAGGGGGAAGGAGATAGACACAAAGAACTCTCAACCCCTACCAAATCAGATATCCAGAGACACAGAGACTCACAAAACCTTATCACTGAAATAGACCTAAAATGAACCCAACATGGCTCAGGGAAATTCACAGAACAGGGGGCAGAAAGATTGTTATAGCCAGGAGTTGGGTCATTATACACAGTCATTGCCTCTCCTGCAAATCTGATGGCTACCCACATAAGGCAAGACCCACATTACCCATGGGGGAGGGGAGAAAAGGGAGAAGGCTAATTATGGTACCATCATGGCTGTATATATACCATATACATAACGTGTATGTATGTATGTATATATATATACATATATATACATATACATACACACATACATATTTGTTATGTAGGTGTTCTTAAAACAAAGTACAAACCACAAGAAAGCACCAAACCCCATAAAACATCTCATCATGGCAGGGATTAATTCAAACCTCACAGTAATAACCTTAAATATTAATGGTCTCAACTCACTCATCAAAAGACACAGGATAATAAGGATGGATCAAAAAACTGGAACCTCCTATACACTGTCTTCATGAAACCCACCTCACCACTAAAGATAGACACCTCCTCAGGGTGAAAGGGTTGAAAATGATATGCCAAGCAAACGGAAATAAAAACCAAGTAGGTGTTGCTGTATTAGTATCTGATAAAATAGACTGCAAACCAAAAGTAATCAAAAAGGACAAAGAAGGCCACTTATTACTCAAGGGACTGACCAACATAAGCACATCACAATCATAAATATATATGTGCCAATCACAGGGGCACCACAGTTTATAAAACAAAATCTACTCGACAATAAAACAGAAGTAAACACCAACACCATAGTCAGAGACTTCAATACTCCACTATGATCAATAGGCAGATCATCCAAGCAGAAAATCAATAGGGAGATAATAGAGTACATTAACATCATAGATCAACTAGACCTAATGGATATCTAGAGAACTTTCCATGTCAGCTCTACAGAATACACATTCTTCTCAGTAGCCCATGGAACCTTCTCCAAAATTGACCATATATTAGGCCATAAAGAATCCTCTCTGCCTCCTTTTATGTGGAATAGTTTGAAAAAAAAAGTGGTTTCAGCTCTTCAATGAAGGTTTGATAGAATTAGGCTAAGAAGCTATCCAGTCTTGGACTTTTCTTTTGGGGGAGGTTTCTGATTAATTTTTAATCTCCATGGATGTGATAGGTTTGTTTAGGAGATTAATCTACTCTCAGTTTAGTTTTAGTAGGTGGTATATGTCTAGGAACTCATCCATTCCTTCCAGATTATTCAATTTTGTGGAGTAAGGGGTTTAGAATTATACCCTGATGATTCTTCCAATTTCATTGATGTCTGTTGTGATCTCTCCTATTTAATTTCTGATTGTGTTAATTTGAGGACTCTTTTTTTTTTACTTGATCAAATTAGGCAGGGGTTTATCAATCTTGTTTACTTTTCCAAAGTCAATGTAACACACCACATAAAGAAACAGCCATAAGAACCATGTGATTATCTCAATTGATGCAGAGAAGTCCTTTGACACAATACATCATCACTTCAGGATCAAAACACTGGAAAGAATAGGCATGGAGGGTTTATATCTCAACACAATAAAGGCTATAGATAAAGTTCCTAAAGCCCAAATAATACTTAATGGAAAAACTCAGAGTTCCTACTGAGATCAAGAACAAGACAGGGGTACCCACTCTCACCACGCTCTTCAACATAGTACTAGAAGTACTAGCACAAGCAATAAGATGGGAAAAAGAGACAAAAGGGATTCAAACTGGAAGGAAGAAGTCAATTTAGTCCTATTGCAGATGACATGATACTATATATGAGTGACCCCAAAGTCTCCATCATAAAACTCTAAATATGATACGTTCTTTTAGCAAAGTGGCAGTATACAAAATCAATGCACAAAAATCAGTAGCTTTTCTATATGCAAAGGACAAATATACAGAGAAAAAAATTAATGAGGCTGTCCCATTTTCAATAGCAACAAAAAATTAAATACTTTGGAATAACACTAACCAAGGATGTGAAAGATCTATATAATGAAAAAAAAAAAGAATTCAAGAAAGAAATTGAGGAGGACTTGAGAGGATGGGATGACCAGCCATACATGCTCATAGATAGGTAGAATTAATATTGTGAAAATGGCAATTCTGCCAAAAGGAATATACAGATACCAATAAAAATACCAGCATCATTCTTCACAGAAATTGAAAATAATGATCTCAAAATTCTTACAAAGCCATAGTGACAAAAAAAAAAAAAAAAAAAAACCAGCATGGTACTGTGATTAAAAACAGAAACATAGACAAATGAAATGGAATTGAAGAAGAGGAACTTAAGTCAAGTAACTACAGCTGCTTGATCTTTGACAAAGGTGCCAATAATGTAGACTGGAGAAAAGGCAGAATCTTCAACAAATGGTGTCAGAAAAATTGGATAACCATTTGTAGTAAGATGAAAATAGACCCACTCATTTCATCATACAGAAAAATCAAGTCCAAATGGAATAAAGGCCTCAATATAAGACCTGAAATTCTTCAACTACTGGAAGAAAAAACGGGATGCATGCTCCACCATATAGGACTGGGAAAAGACTTCCTGAACTAAACCCCAGTAGCCCAGGAAATTAAACAAGTACTCAACAAATGGTATCTCATGAAGCTAATAAGCTTTTGCACAGACAAAAATACCACAAGCAGAGAGCCAATAGATTACCCACTGCATGGGAGAAAATTTTCACTAGCTGTATCACTGACAGAAACCTAATATCAAGAATCTACAATGAATCCAAAAAAACTAAACAATAAAAAAATCACATATAAAAAAATTAAACATCCCACTCCAAAAGTGGGGCAGAGAATTGAATAGGGAGTTCTCAGAGGAAGAATTACAAATGGCTAACACACAATTAAGAAAATGTTCAACATCCCTAACCATTAGAGAAATACAAATTAAAAAAAAAAAAAAAAACTATGAGATTCCACTTTCAGTAAGGATAGCAAACATTAAAAAAAAATTAAATGAAAACAAATGTTGACAAGGTCCTTCAGGTCCATAGAGGGAACACCTGAATCAAAGGGCGCTGGAGTGGGTATGATGAAGAATAACCTTATTCTTCTCCTGTTTCTCTCTCTCTTCCTCTTTTATATTACTTATGTTTTTCTTCCTTCTTTTCCCTTGGCACTGGCCAATAACTCCCAATACTACGATGTGGTTAACATCCACAATGACCTGTTGATCAGAGAGACCTACAAGGTCTCCCATAAGAAGATAGACTTCTGTCAGACCACTTGATTACCAACCAAAAGTTAATGGTAAGACCCTACTGCCAAAGACACCATGTGCTGTTTATTAGGAACATGGAGAGACCTGGCTGGAATCTGGAAAAGAGTCAGTCCCCAGACAGCTTGTCTAGTGCCAGAAGATGCTACATGAGCTACTGGGGGGAAATAGCCAAGATCTGTCCAAGCAACTCATGGTCTAAGCTAGTCAGCAGCAAACAACCAGACGTGATGATCACAAAAGGGCAATAGTTGCACACAGCTATGTTGGGTAACCAGCTGCTCTTGGATTGGCTAAGAGATCTGCTCAGTGGAAAGAACAATATCTGGAACTGGGAAACAAGTCAGAATCATCTCCAGATAACCATTTTGCTTTCCATTGGGCTATAAGAGGGTCTACACCCTTTAAATTATCTTTAAATTAATAATGGTTATCCACTTTAACTGGTGTTGACTTCAATCTCCATTGGAGAATCTCTTCCTCTCTTTCATATGGGAGCTGAACCTGAGGAGATAAATGACCCAGCATTTGCCCCCTAGGTCCCAGCTGAAACCACAGAGGAATTGGGGAAATGAGCAAGAGTGCTACTTTCTTAGTGAATCTGATATCAGCACAAGGGTAAAGAAGGTAGACACTGAGGACACGCAATACCTACCAATCCACAGATTCAGAGGTTCCTAAGTGCCCATCACTGAAGTAGACTTAAAATGTACCCAACATGGCTAGGGAACTTTGCAGAAGAGGGGGAAGAAGGATTGTTAGAGTCATAAGTCGGGACATTTTTCACAGAGACATTGCCTCTCCCCTATAATTGACTGTTGCCACCACAATGCACAAACCACAACAATCCCCATGGGGTTGACCTGCATTCCCAAGGAGGAAGGCCTCTTCAGAAAAGGGGCAAGGATGAGGGAAAGGATGGTACCAACATGTATTGTTGACATACTAAATATGTCCATATCTAATAAAAATACATATATAATTGATTAGTGATGTTAACTCTGAGAAATTAAGGAATAGCAGAACTGTGTAATTGATGAGAACATGTTTGGTATTGAGAGGCTAGTAGTGACATGCTGTGCATGTAGGCTCTCTGTATTTGTAGATATGATAGGGAACCTAAATAGTAGAGATTATATCATATATATAGTAATAGTAGTAGAGACACTTACCTCTCTGAGCCAAGGCACATTATCATTATAGAGAACCATGGCCAGGATGTCAACTAAAGAACTTATCTGACTAAAATACATGGCTTGTTATAATGGATCATGGTCATCCCAAGTTTGAGATAGATGAACATGAACAACAACCTAGATGCTCTGATAGTTTCAATGTATGGCCCCATAGATTCAGGCTTTTTTTTTTTTTTTTTTTTTGAGGTAGGGTCTCACTCTAGCCCAGGATGACTTAGAAGAATTCAGCCTGTATTCTCAGAGTGGCCTCGAACTCACAGTGATCCTCCTACCTCTGCCTCCTGAGTGCTAGATTAAAGGTGTGTGCCACCATGCCCAGATGACTCAGGCATTTTTGATAAAACTTCCTACTTGAGCCCTTAGCAGACAGGTTCCTGCTACAGGGGGCATATCACTGAAGGCAAATCCTGAGTCTAGCCATAAGGGGTGTGTAGAGAAGTTTGAGCTCTTGTTGTTTTTGTGGTGCTGGCTGTTGGTGGTGTCTCTCTGCTTATATCAATGAAAATGAGCCATTGATGGTATTCCTCTGGAATCTTTAAGCCTGACATAAACCCTTTTCTCTTACAAGCTGATTTTGGTCAGGTGTTTATCCAGAAAAGTGAAGCTGAATATAACAGGTGCTACTTGCCTCATGTCAGTGGAGAAGATCAGTAGCAACTGAAAAGTTTAAGGTCATTCACCATAGTAAAATTGACCATTCTCCACCTATGTTTCTGGCTTGGTTCAGCCCTCAAGTTCAAAACACTGAATGCAAGGGAGACTATGAAGACCCTAAAATCCTCTAGCATGTTTTAGTGTTTTATCTCAATCTTTTCAAGAATAAGTTATCTTTGAGGAAAATGCAATGCTCAATTGTTTTCAGTACTATTAGAGACAGAATTTAAATTCAATCATTATGACCTTATGCCTCCATTAGAATTTGGAAATATTAAGGCTGAGCAATGATAAAATCTTCATCCACTCCTATTTCAAAAATGTCCAGTAGGTCTTCCAGACCATTTTCTTCATGAATACTGGAGATAATAGTACTTAACAGCCAACAGAGCAGTCACATTGGCTTTATAAACAGTAGAAAATTATGATAACAAGGTGAAAACAGAAGCTCCTTAAAGTACCTTTATCCTGATTCTGTCCATGATAACAAGTCAGAAACCATGATGTATTTCATTTATACAAGAATATGCTATTATATGTATTACCTACAAAAACTTAAATATAAGGAAGCTATGGTTCCTACGTATCTCCATTCACTTTATAAGCCTAGCTCATCCACCAAGCAAACACTTCATGGAAGATGATGGTAGGATGCCACAGAAGTTGCCCCAGGGTTATCAGAATTGTAGTTGCAGTAGTCATTAAGGCATATATATATATTAATATAAGCCAAAGAGATCTTAATAGCCTGGGCTCTCCCTGAAATCATGCTAATCAGGCTCCAACAGAATTATCAAATTTGCTTTATCTACTATAGTCATTAATGAAACTCTCTTACATCAAGCCTTTGTTATAAATATTGCATAATTATTACATCCATTTTATTTATTTAATTTATTTATTTGTGAGAGAGAGAGGTAGATAGAGAAAAAATAGGTACACCAGGGTCTCCAGCCACTGCAAAGAAACTCTAGATGCATGTGTAGGTAGAGGGGAATTGAAACCTGGGTCCTTAGGTTTTTCAGGCAAATGCCTTAACTACTAAGCCATCTCTCCAGCCCTCTTGTAGTATTATAATTCTCTAACTCTAGTGATTTCCCCTTGGGAATATGTAGTATTGTCTATAGACAGTTTTCCTTGTCACAGTTGATGGATACTATGAGCATCTAGTTGGACAAGGATATGGGTAAACTCGGTATGATACAGAAATATGACACAGAAAAAAGTGTCATGAGCATGAACTTACATGCATATATGCTTTGATTCCCCTTATCATTTATTTCTGTCTGCATTTGTGTGTGTTCACAAAGTGGTGTGTGTGTGTGTGTGTGTGTGTGTGTGTGGTATATGGTGTATACATATGTATGTGACCTGTGCTTGCCTACTGTGGCTAGAGCAGAACATTGGGTGTCTCACTCCATGGCTCTTCTCCCTGTTTTGTTTGACTCTGAGTTTCTTACTGATTTTGGAGCTTATCATTTTTTTCACATGCTATCAGCCTCTGCTCCTCCACAGGACTAGGGTTTTAGGAGTATGTGACCACAACCAGTTTTTTAATATGAGCTCTGGAGGTTTGAACTCACTGGTCTCAGGTCCCGGTAGGTCCTCATGCTTTTACAGGAAGCACTCTTGTCACTGAGCCATCCTTTAGTCCTTATTAAATATATTTTATTTAAAAATTATTTGGGCATGAGTATGTGGGGTGTGTGTGTGTGTGTGTGTGTGTAGGTCAAAGGACAACTTCTCAAGGTCAGTCATTGCCTTTTACCTCATTTTTGTGGACAGGGACTCTCATTGTCCACCTCTGCATCTAGTAAGCTAGCTGGTCCATGAACTTCCAGGAAATACTTCTGGATCATCCTCCCAATTTGCTATTGGTGTACTAGGATTACAGAAACCCACCATACTTCAGCTTTTCCATAGTGTCTGAGGATCCAGACTCAGGTACTCATACACATGTGGCAAGTGCTTTATCCACTGAGACATCTCCCTAGCCCTTAATTCCACTTATTCTTAAATCTCTCAGAATGACACAAGAGTGATTTGAACTTATTTACCCTTGTAAAATGAACTGACCTCTTAGCTGAGGAACCCAGAAACTTGGTGCATTTACAGCAAGTAGCACACATTGTAGAAGGGGGCACAGCAGACATCTCGTCATGCATCTGGGGATGTGAATAATCCCAGTGCAGTTAAACTGTATTCTTCTTGACCAACAATTTTGCTTATACTAACTACAGAAATTTCTCACTACCTGGAGCTGGGTATGTCTTGAAATATGGTACACTGAGCAATAGCATGCAGGGAATTTTTTTTACAACATTAAGATAGATCTACTTTGTGTGGCAACACAAGTCTCTAGAAAACTACCACCTAACTCACTCTCTAAGTCTTTTCAAAATTCAATCAATAGTAGTAAGAGTTGAGTTACATTGATTTATTTACTGTGATGGTTAATTTCAATTGTTAACTTGATTGGATTGAGAATCATCTAGGAATGGGTGAGCCAGGGCCTCCATCCACTGAAAATGATATCCAGATTCATATGCCACCTTGTGCATCTGGCTTACGTGGGTCCTGGGGAATCAAACCTGGGGCCTTAGGCTTCACAGGCAAGTACCTTAACTGCTAAGCCATCTCTCTAGTCCTCACCTGGATTACTTCTAATACCTTTGGGGTTATTTTACTTGTGCAAATTTAGAGTGGTTTTACTAAATTTTTAATTGTTTTTAAAAAAATCACTTAAAACACTAGAAAAATTTGATTGTGGTGTTGTTAATTTTGTTCGCCTTTGTACACATATTCCAATCAGATTAACATCTCCATTGTATCTCAGTTAAAATCACTATCATTCTCTTGTCCTTCACTTGTAAATGTGTGAATTAGGTTTCCATTATGGGCAAGATGGCCAATCCAAATGTACCAACTAATGCAATGGTAACATGTCTGTTATGGGGGAATCCAATTGCTTTCTGGTATTACATGAGGCCTACCCCACAACAGGGAATTCCTGCATGGCACAGAAAACCTAATAAAAAGAGTATGGCTGGGGAGGTTATAAATCCTAGTGGGAAAACTAATACTGTTTTCTGGCTAAATGTGTGTATTATGGCCACAAACCTGCCCTCTAAACACTTAGGTTTATGCCTATATATTGTTATACTTGGTTACAGAAGCCGCTCTTTTTAGGTGGCAATGACCACTTGGATGGCTCAAAACCCACAACAGTGCTGAGAAGAAGTGACAGTGGAATGTCAGCACTATGTGGGACATCTCTGTTACACCCTCCAAGGACAGGGACCATTGTGGAAGAAGTGGAAAGAATGTAAAAGTCAAAGAATGGGTAAAAGAGCTTGGGAATGCTGTCTTTTTTTTTTTTTTTTTTTTTTTTTTTTTTTTTTTGAGAGAGACAGAGAGAGAGAGGGAGAGGAAGAAGGACATATAGAGATGGGCCTCTCAGCTGCTGCAAGTGAAATCCAGATGTGTGTGCCCCCTTGTGGTCAAGTGTGGCATTGCACCCTTGCTTCACTGCATCTGGCTAAACGTGGGAGCTGGAGATTGGAACCACTGGAGATTGGAACCAGCGTTCTTAAGCTTAGGAGGGAGGCACCTTAACCACTAAGCCATCTCTCCAGCCCAAGGGAATGCTGTCATTTTGACAAAGTGACCATGGCATTCATGACCTCACAGTGGTTGTCACTACCTATACATGATCTGAGTAATAGGAGAAAAAATGATGACATCAAAATAGAATAGAGACTAGTTGGAAAGAAGAAAGGATTCTGTGGAGGAGGGATTCAAGAAGATGATAATGGAGGATGGTGAGAGAGCATTATGATCATGGTATATTGTCTATATGTATGAAATTTATCAATAAAAAGTAAAGAAAAACAAAGGATAGGGAAAAGAAAGGGGTGGTAACTCTATTGGGAGAGCTAATAATTTTCTATTTAACCATAGTTATATAGTACTTTCTGGTTTTTTGTACTATTGGTCAGGATTGTCATACTTGACAAAGAAACTGGGGAGATTATTATTCTTTATATCTAAAGATGAATTAAGACAAATAGGTTGGAATGGATGTTGATGCAGTCAGTCTGCTCGCTGGTACAATTTCTTATGTCCTACGTCGCCTCCCACTCACCCTGCCCCCTCCCTTCCATCCTGCCTCCCTCTGCTTTCCTCCTCCTCATCACTCCTCCCTTTCTTCTTCTTTTTTATTCCTTATCATTTTAACTTTTTAACTTTTCCTCCTCACACACACTTCTAAATACAACACTAAGTAAATAAAATTAGTCTTCCTAAGACATGATATTGATATGTTATTTCCCAGTGACCATAGAAAAACTTGAATTACCTTTATAAGTGAATCCCAAACTATTCAGTGCTATCTCCAAATATTTTGTATGCAAATGCTCTACTCAGTGCAAACTATGCATGTTACTACCTTACATTTAATTTTGTTAATTTTATGTGACCATAAATTTGCACAAAATTATCTCTTGGTTTCTTTTTAAATTTATTTCATGAACAAATTCACATTTAATTCTGTCAGCCACTTTCTCCTCCCTCATCAATACTTAATTTCCTTTTTAATTAATAAATATATTTATTAATTTGCTTCATGATATACCTTGTTGTTATTAACTATTTTATGTGCATTGGATATATGTGTTTCTTCTAATTACACTACAGTTCTGTAAGGGCACATTCTAGGCCACCTGCCTTGCTTGTGCTGTATATACTTCTGTATTGTATTTCATAGCAGAGGTATAATATACATTTTTGGGATAGTAGAACATAATGAAGTAATTTAGATGGGAAAACTATTTTTATTTGTTTTAAAATCTTTCCAGTAGGTCATCTGAATTTTCCTCTTTTGCCAATAAATCTCACCTAAGGCTTAATCAATTTTGTACTAATGTACCTCCCCTCCTCAGGGAAAACAACATTTATATCAGATTATTTAGTAATAAACTAAGTGTTTATCATTTCACATGTGATCAGGTGAATATGAGAAAAGCATATCCTGTTTATATTGAATCCTCTATTTCATATATTCATATTTCCTTAATCATTTACACATTTGGTAGCCAAATTGACTACCATTACATATGAAAGCATTATAAAACATAGTTTACTTCATGGCCTTTCCTTGTTGAGATTTAATGGATTTTATGGTATGAAAGAATAAAATAATGTAAGAAAATAACAGGGATAAACAAATAATATAATGTATATAGTGATTTAGGAGCTGAGAACACATTTTCTAAATTTATTTATATTTTCATGGATACTCCCAAATGGCTCTATTATGATGAACTGAAAACATTGCAGTGAGAATGTTTATAGTGTTTCAGAATGATAAGAGCATTTAGTATTACATATCTTCAGAAGAGACAAATTTAATTAGGCTGGTGAGAGGCAAGCAGATGAAAAAAGAGCTCCACTCATTCATTTACGACTCACCAGCTTCATTTCACATGGAAACATTTTTTTTTCTGAAGTAATGTGCTTCAAAATGATATGCTAATCTCTACTTACTAGAACATTTTCAATGTAATATTGAAACAGTAGACATTTTCAGCTGGTATATTTGTGATAAATTCAACTTAAATAAGAGAGACTTTTGTTTTTCCATTTATGTTCATTAGGACTGGTTACTTGTTTGTCTCACTGGCTTACCATGCTCCATCTTTTTTCAGCATTACAGTATGAAACAGAAGCCCCATGAGCTTCTAAATATGATGTCTGGGCTATAACATCTATAACTTGCTAGTTTCAGCTAATGATTAAATCTCTCTGAATCTTGGCTTATACATACACATTCCTAACATGGCTATAAACATTAGGTAAAATAATTACCTACTCAAAAATAGGATTGTGAATGTGATAATTGATGATTAATATAAAGCAGAATACATTTCCTGAGTAGCTCACATTTCCATCTCACTCTTCTTGTGGTTGGTTTACTGAGATTCTCATCATTGGTTCAGTGAGCTGTGTCTCCTGGTTTAGCATTGAGTCATGTTGACAAACACACACAGCAATACTGAAAGGTTAATACATTGTGATACCAACTTCAATCTACCAAATAGCTTTAAACTTTATAAGATAAACTCCATGGCTCATAAACTTATAAATATGCTTCTTTGTTTACCGATTACCTTAGGGCTGACAGATTCTAAATCGGATATTCTATTTTCAAAATTGTCATCCTTTCTCTCATCAAAATTGTCTAACTTCAATTAAAAGGTTTTCTTTTCCTTCAGCTAACAAGAATGTTTGACTTGTTTTGTGTCATTATTTCCTTACTTTTATCTACTTTTGTTATTTGTTTTTATTTTTAATTGGGTTTTTAAAGTCTTTAACTCTTTTCCATTTTCTTTTTAAAATTTTGCTTCTTTCCTCTGCTTCATGACTCCCCTTAAAATTATTTTATTTTCGGCTTTAGCTTTCTTAATAAATTTCAGTTCATTTGTTATTATTATTATTGGTACTGTTGGTGACTCTGAGCTATATTCCAAGCCATTGGATTCTTATTTTATTTTGAGACATGATCTCACTATGTAGCTTAGTCTGGCCTTAAACTTACTATGTGCTGATGTTGACTTCAAATGCAATTCTTCTGCATCACACCCAGCTATGACATCATTGTTTTCCTTCTCTAAGGACCGAGTCCTTAACTGAAGTCCCCTCACTAAATGAATGAATGCAACATTTAACTTTGAAGTTATCCATACCAATAGATGTACAAATCAAAATAGAAGCTCAAAAAGTAAGCAATCTATAGATTCAGCAAAATCCTCATCCAAATTCCAATGACAGTCTTTACAAAACTAGAAAGAAAAAACAATCTTATCAAGTGTGGTGATACACACCCTTAATCTCAGCACTTGGGAGACGGAGATAAGAGAATTGCCATGAGTTCAAGGCCAGCCTGGGGTACAGAATGAGTTTCAGGTCTGAGCTGGAGTGACACCCAGCCTCAAATACAAAACAAAATAAAACAAGTCATAAAACTTATATGAAAGCACCAAGTACTCTCAGTAGCTAAACCAATCTAATCCTGAGTCAAAAGAGCAATACTAGAGGTATCACAATAAAATATTTAAGACATATATGACATGATTAATAATGAAATGAAAATAGAGGACTTAATAATAAAGCCACACTCAGCAACTGATATGTAGACAACACACACACACACATATGTATATATATATATACATATGTGTGTGTATGTGTGTGTGTGTGTGTGTGTGTGTGTGTGTATGTGTGTAAGGAAAACCACAGGAATTACTGCATGGGGACAAGGGGAGCATTGATGGAGAATAATTAGAAGGTTCATTATGACCAATTTATGTTGTACAGAAAAGACACAGTAAGCCTATTAATATGAATTGCCATGTATAATAAAATGTGATGAAAATGTGGTGTGTTCTTACTATAATGTGCAAAGGGATGCTAGATAATAGAAATATTAATTATAAAAAGTATTGACCATTAATTTTAAGGCTCATTCATTGATGAAGAACCTATATAATGAGCATTTACTATGTACTAGGCATTGTATCTGATGCCAAGAATATATGAATAAAGAAACAGAAACTTCTTTTTTTGAGCAAGCCAACAGACTGGTCTTTTTAAAAATTACTTTTATTTTGAAGCCGGGAGTGTTGGCGCACGCCTTTAATCCCAGCACTCGGGAGGCAGAGGTAGGAGGATTGCCGAGAGTTTGAGGCCACCCTGAGACTACATAATTAATTTCGGGTCAGCCTGGACCAGAGTGAGACCTTGCAAAACCAAAAAAATATATATATATTTTTATTTTGAGAGATGGGGGAGGGGGGAGAATGGGCAAGCCAGGAACTTCAGCCTGCTGTGAGTGAACTTTAGATATGTGAACCCCCTTGTGCACATGTGCGACATCGCATGCTTGTATCACTGTGCGTCTACCTACATGGGACCTGGAGATTTGAACATGAGTCCTCAGGCTTGGCAGGCAAGTGCCTTAACTGCTGAGCCATCTCTCCAGCCCAAGAGAATCTTCTTTTATCTGTGAGATTTTTCAAACTAGGAATAAAAGAATTATGTTATTCTTTTGTTAAAATGTTTAATGTTCACAAAAGTTCATAAAATGGGCAAGCCACATTTGAAATAGTCAGTGATGGATAAGGCTTGGAATCCCTTCTCCAATAATTTCCTGAAAAATGTCTGTGGTCTTAGGAAACAAAAGAAAGACTAGTAGAAAAATCTTGTTTATTGAGCCCTTTCAATGTGCCAAGAACTGCTAAGTACTTTTTCTTTAAAAACGTTAAATCCTTGCACTAGTCCATAAAGTAAGAACTATTAAGATAAAGAAACTATTTGCAAAACGTGAAGTAATTGGTCACAAAATTCTATGGCATGCTTCTAGAGGACAGAACTAAAATTTGAAATCTTCCCTTAATCACTAGCATTAAATAGCCTTGTAGTCTCTCTCTGGTGGGGTTAGAGGGTCCCAGGAGCAGAAACTCTTGTATGAGTTGGCTGTCTTGGCAGTTAGCAGAGTAACTTGGGTAGCTCCAAATAAAGAAATTAATTTAATTATCACACTAATTCTACAGAAATTTTCTTCTAGTGATTGATTAGAATCCGTGGCAATGTTCATTAAGTGAAATAGATAAAGCTTACATTCATCTAGATCCCACACTATAAGCCTATCATCATCCTCACTGAATGTGTGATCACTGTAAGTATGAGTTTCTATAACACAATATTTTTGTTTGTTCTATTTTTATTTATTTGAGAGTGACAGACAGAGAAAGAGGCAGAGAGACAGAGACAGACAGACAAAGAGAGAGAGAGAGAATGGGCACACCAGGGTCTCTAGCCACTGCAAACGAACTCCAAATGCATGGGCCATCTTGTGCATCTGGCTTACATGGGTACTGGGGAATCAGGCCTCAAACTGGGGTCCATACTCTTCACAGGCAAGATCTTAACAGATAAGCCATCTCTCCAGCCCCTAACATAATATTTTTAACAATATTTTTTATTTACTTATTTTGAGACACAGAGAAGCAGATAGAGAAAATAGCCATACCAGGGCCTCTAGCCACTACAAACCAACTCTAGACACATGTGTCCCCTTGTACATCTGGCAGTACGTGGGTACTGGGGAATTGAACCAGGTTCCTTGAGTTCAAAAATAAATATACACACTAAAATAAAATGAAATAAAACAAAATAAATGGAATTCCTTATTCTTAGATGGCAATACCTAGCATAATCAAGGCATTGAGTTGAAGAGATGGCATAGCAGTTAAGGCACTTACCTACAAAGCCTAACAACCAGAGTTAAATTACCTAAAGCCAGAAACACAAAGTGGCACATGCATCTAGAGTTCATTTGCAGCAGCAAGAGGCCCTTGTATATACTCTCTCTCTCTCACCATTTCCAACAAATTCAAGATGCATGCATCATTTTGTCCATTTTGCTTTATGTGGGTACTGAAAAATTGAATTCATGCCAGTAGACTTTGGAAACAAGTTCCTTTAACCACTGAGCCATCTCTACAGCCTTCAGTTATCTTTTTGCTATTATTTTTAGTTGGTTATATCTTTTCCTTTTAAATTAACTCCCAGAGTACACTTTTTAGGCCATCTATGTTGTTGTTTTATTTTGTTGATATGTTCTGGATTGCATTGACAAAGAACTTAATACTGTCATTGTGAAAATCATTCTTTTATTTCTGATATATTTGCATATGAATTGATTACACTCTATTCTATGAAAATAATATTTTACATTTTGGAGTTATTATACATACTATTCAGGTCATATAAACTGCCTTTTTAATGTTTTTTATTATTGTCTATGTCTTTTTTATTATTAGTTATATAGGTAGTGTGTATACAGTCATGCTGGTACCATCATTAGCCTCCTCCCTGTCCTCCACCCTCCGAAGGGACTCTCCTCATTAGGGAGTGTGGGTCTTGCATTGTGGGAGTAGCCATCAGTTATGGGGAAGAGGCAATGTCTCTGTGCATAATGTCCCAACTTGTGGCTCTAACAATCTTTCTGTCCCCATTTCCATGAATTTCCCTGAGCCATGTTGGTATCATTTTAGGTCTACTTCAGTGATGAGGTCTAGGGAGCCTCATGGAAAACCTTGTAGGTCTCTCTGATCAATAGCTCATTGTGGATGTTAACCACATGCTGGTACTGGAAGTTACAGACCAGAGCCAAGGGAAAAGAAGGAAGAAAAAGATAGGTATATAGAAGAGAATTAGAGAAGAAAGAGAAGAGGCAGAGACAGAGAGAGAAGCAGGAGAAGTTTAAGGTTAGTCTTCATAACACACTCTCCATGGTCCTGTGAATTAGGTGTTCCCTCTAAGGACTTGATGAAGGTTAGTGTATCTTTCAAGATATAGGATGTTATGGAATCAAAATCCATTGTGGGACTGAGCAATCTTGTTGGATTTACTTGCATTTGATTTTTCATTTTTTTCCTTTTGTGCTGTGCTCTGCCCATCATAGTGAAGGAATCTTATTAAATTTAGGAAGAAGCTATAGTTTACCCTTGACCTATGTCCACGCACAGGGTGGGTAGCGCTGAGTGGGGTGGCATTCACCTGTGGAGCTCCATGGGGGCAGGAAAGCCTAGGCTGAGGAGGGCCTTAGTGAATGCCAGCCTGATGGCCTGGGTCTGCACACTGTGTCAGCGGTGACTGGGACGGCTTTAGTGTGTGGAGCTCCATGGGGACAGGAAAGCCTAGGCTGGGTTGGAGCAGGGTGAATGCTAGCCTATTGGTCTAGGTCTGCACATGGGGGGTGGTGTGGTGGTGAGTGGTATGGCTTTCCTGTGTGGAGCTCCACAGGGACAAGAAAGCCTAGGGCAAGGAAGGGCTGGGAGAATGCTAGCCTGTCCGCTTGGGTCCACTCATGGGGAGGTGGCCGCCAGTGGTATGGCCTTTATGCATGGGGTTCAGTGGAGTTGGGAAAGCCTAGGTCAGAGTGGGGTGAAAGCTAGCCTATTGGGCAGCAGGGAATGGCACAGCTAAAGGGAGGGAAAGCCTAGGTTGAGGGGTGGGACAAGGCGAACACTAGCCTGTTGGCTTGGCCTGGCATACGGGAGGGGGGAATGGAGGCACCAAGCGCTGGGGTTGAGTGAGATGGGGTTTGGGATTTATTTGCTCAGTGAGATGGGGTTTGCGTGTGGAGCTCTGTGGGGTGGGAAAGTCTAGGTCAGGGTGGGACAGGGTGAATGTTAGCCTGTTAGCCTGTTGGCCTGTGGTTAGTGCAGGAGGAATCCGAGGCTGGAAGTGCAGCTCAGAAAGCTGCTTGTGGGGACTGAGGGACTGGTGGGCTACCTGGGAGAGTGGGAATCAGCAGATTCCCTACTTTGCTCCTCTGTACCTTCTCAGTAGAGGTCTACTAGAATCTGCAGACCATGAAATAACCCGGCTTAACCCTAAATGTCTTGCCTTTCCTTCCCAGTGAGGTGAGGTGTGGTTAGGCCAATGCCATCTTGACTGGAAGGCCTACTGTCTATGTCTTAAATTCAAACTTGTTAACTGGAATGATCAAAGCTCAAATTGTATTTTCAATATCTTCTAAGATATTGCTCAGTTTCTATTTTTATCATATTTGCATCTACCTTTGTAAGTACTTTGTGAAACACTCGAGGAATACTTTTCATTTTAAAGTGTGTGCCCTAATTTACATTTCATATAGTTAGTTTTAGGAATATGACTTATGCTATTCTTACCATGTCCATTGCTTTTTGTGTGTGTGTGTTTCTATAAGAAATGTATTTTTAACTCTGGTATTTTTTTTTATTTCTCCTGAGATTTTTTTGATGAATACCTTCACCTTCCTATCACTAATAGCAAAGGGTAGTCTGAAATAGTGATGTTCTGCAAAATGTTGGTTGCTGGCCTATTCTGAAATGACTATGTGGTAATGAACTATGGAAAAGAACTCTGTGGGTACTTGTTAACCTTCCAGTAACATTTCTGTGAATATTTCTGTGGATTGATAAGTTTCTATCTTGTAACATTCCCTGAAATTAACCTTGCAACCATGAAATCAACCTACTTAGAACAATGTAACCAGGTTTATTATGCCTTAGATTGCCTTTCCCCTAAATGACACAGATCACCAATATTGATAACGCATTTTAAGAGATGCTGATTTGAACTTAAGCCATGATTTTTGCTCTGCTTCTTCATTGACCTGGTTGTATTTTTGATCCAGAAGAAACTGTGCATGAATGAGATATGTTGGCTACTGTTGAAAGCAATGGATGTTGAAAGTGATTTCAGATGACTTACTGACAGAAATGTCGAAAGCAACAAGTGTGCTTAGAATAAATGGGTGTGTGTGTGTGTGTGTGTGTGTGTGTGTGTCAGGTGCAGTGATCAGTGTAGACTGTAGATCAGAGTGTGGTGTTTTCTGAGTCACCAAATTTTATCAGTCATGCTTCTAAGTCCCTTCCATTGATCAAATATTGAAGGGAATTTTAGAGTCAAAGTTCTTTGTTTCTAGCTCACATGATGCTGATTCCTCACTGAAATTGCTTATGTTGCATTGTATTTCTTTATTCTGTTCAATAAAATCACTAATGAGTATCTGTCAGCAGAATTAGCAGCCACAGAATCATGAGAGACAGTGGCAGTAGCCGAGACAGCAAGTTCATTCTTGCTTAACAGAATTTAAGAGTTAGTTTTCCATCTTTGGGGTTCTGCTCTGAGAAGCAGCAGGCTGACTCTTGGGCTAACAGTTACAATAGTGAGTACCTGTAATTATAGGATACTGGTGCAATTGGGTGAGTATAAACATTGAGAATATGCTTTCAGAAAGTACTGAATTTGACATTGATGGAACATGCATGTATATGAACAGTTGACAAACCTTGATGAATATTGACATCATTGACCAGTGAATATGAAGTTACTGTCTTCATATGCATGAGTCAAGAGTGACAAAACTTGCTGTAGTAATTATGTTCTCATTTGTTGTACACTCAACCAGAAGCAGCCTATGATAGGAAAGGGTTTACGTCAGGCTTACAGAATCCAAGGGAAGCACCACCAATGGTAGAAGATGGTGGCTCTTTTCCATAGATGCATAGAAGGGAGAAACAACAGCGGCCAGCAGCAAGCACAAGAAGCAAGAAAACACCAATAGCCAGAGCTCCAGCTGTTCTGAACACACCTCAAGATATGCCCCCAGTGACAAACCTCTTCCCCAGCAGAGCTTCTTTTCCTGGAGACTCAAATTGCAAGCTCAACCTTAATAAAAAATGTCTAAGTCTATGGGGCCACACATTCAAACCCCCACATTCCAACCCTGGCCCTCAAAGACTCATGATCATATCACAATGAAAACTGTATTCAGAACCACTTCAAAGGTCCCCACAATCTTTACCAACTTTAACACTGTTCAAAAATCTCAAGACTCATCTGAGATTTAAAACTTTCAACTTTGAGCCCTGTATAAATAAAACACAAATTACATACTTCTAATACATACTGGCACAGAGTAAACAATTCCACTATAAAAAGGGATAACAAGGAAAGACTAGACCAATGCAAATAATAACCAGTAGGTTATCATAGAAAATGTAGTTAAAGTCCAATATCTATAACCAGTGATTAAAGTGTCTTAATTCCAGTTCTACCCCTTCATCTGAGTTGACTGAGCAGTACTCCATGGCAGGTGTTCTACAGCCCAGGCACATCCAAAACATCTTATGGTTTACACTGCAATCCATGGTTCATCTGCATAGCTCCATACAATGGTACTACTTGTCCTCCAATACAAGGATTTCAACCCTACTTCACATACCACATATCAGCAGTGTCTTCTGGAAACAGGTTCACTTCATGATTCACTTCCCTGCATTTTTCATCCCTTCAGAACCAGTATCAAGTGTACAGCATAGCCAACTTTGTAAATCAAATGAGAATTAACCTTGACCTTGAAGAGAAGGTTACTTCTTTAGAATTCTTCCTTCAAGTCACCTCCTTGCAAAATAATTTGTACCCTTACTCATTTTCCAGATGCAAAGCAATTGTTCCACCCTGAATGGTGGTAATCTTCTTAACAATTGCAGCTTCAGTAACCTAAAGCCTGTCTCTGTGCCAGTAACTTCAAATGTGTTTGAATTTTCCCGTGATCAAGTGCATATTTCTTATCTCTTTGTTCTGTACTCTCCTCCAAGTACATACCAGTTCATTACTTTTAAATCCAACCTTGATCAAATTCTCTGGACATGGGTGAACTAATAATACAACCAGGCTTCATGACAGCAGCCTGGTTCCAACAAGGTTTTCCCTTTCTTCTTTGAAAGTTCAAAAGCCAAGCCTTCACACTCCACAAATCTCTGTGCATTTAGAATTTTCAAACTCTCAAATAACCCACCGTGCTCTACTAACTTCAAAGCAAGACTTTTCTAGTATAAAGTGACAAATCCTTCCATATTCCTCTTGCCCACAAATTCCAAAACCCACATGTTCAGATGGATGACAGAATCCCCACTTCTCAGTACCAATTTTACTGTGGTATTTACTTTCTTATTGTTGGACAAATATGCAGTCGGAAGCAGCTTATGGAAGAAAAGGGATTACTTTGGGTTTATAGAGTACAAGGAAGCACCATTTGTGGGAGAAGAAGCTGGCTGTCTTCCACATAGCAGAGAGAAACAATTTCAGCAATCAGCAAGCATCAACAGCCAGCAAACATACAGCCAGAGCTCCAAACTGCTCTGAACAAACCTCAAGGCTGGACTACAAGATCCACTCCCAGTGCAATACCTTTCCCCAGGGACACTTCCGTTAGAGACTCAGTTTACAAGCCCAATCTTAAAAGGTAAAGCCTCTCTTATATGTGGATCTTAGCTACAAATGTTCAAACTTGTATGTGAGTTGGAGTAAAAATAGGTAGCAGAGGCCAGTAAGCTAGAGAAGGGCTATAAGGGAGGGAGGAGAAGGAAGGAATTAAGGGGATCACATTGTAGATATGTAAGCAGATGAACAAATTCCTGGGGGTACAATGGCCTAAGTGATGTCAAGGTAAGAGATTGAGTAAAAGAAGGATGGGAGGAGGACTAATCAAAATTCTCAATGCCATGAATAAGCCATATGGAAACCAACTTTTTTGGACAATGGCATACTCACAAGCCATAGACTATTACTAGAAAAATTTCACTGCCAGGAATAGGATACTTTCCAGTGAATTGTTGGCCAGGGAGGTCCCTAATGGCCCACAAACATTATAAGCCATTGAAGGCTTTTGGTTTCCCACTAGAAATAGATGATAAGACCCTATTGCTAAAGACTCCTTAAGTTTGACCTGCCAGGCCAAATGACCAAATGATTATGGGAGAAACCAACTGCTCTCTAGTTGGACTGGAGGCCCACTTCATGGAAGGAAATACATGAGTGGTACTGAAATCCTAATTAAAAGCCTATGGCGGGGGAGGTCATGAGCCCTAGGGGGTGTAACACCTGCTCTTGTCTGGATAAATGCATATACTATGCTCACCAAACTGCCATGTAAGCACTTTCATTAATGTCCATACCCATATATTAATGCTACTGTCACTTTTGGTTAGAGAAGCTTCTCTTTTCAGATGTCAGTGACCACTGGGATGAACCAAAAGACAACATAGTGCTGAGAAGAAGTGACAGGAGTATACAACACTGAAACATCTCTATCATAACTTCCAAGGCTCAGGGTCCATTGCAGCAGAGGTGGTGGAAAGAATGTAAGAGCCAAAGGAAGGATAGGACTGCTTACAATGCTGACCTCACAGTGTCTATCACCACCTTCACAAGACCCTCATAATAGGAGGAAAAGATGATGACATCCAAATAAAAGAGACACTAATGGAGAAAGGGAGGGAATATAATAGAGAATGGGTTTTTGAAGGGGAAAGTGGGGGAGGGGAGGGAATTATCAAGGCTTATTGTCTGTAATTATGGAAGTTGTCCATAGAAAACTTAAAAAAAAAAAAAAAAAGCCTAAGAGAGCATGATGGTGCACGCCTTTAATCCCAGCACTTGAGAGGTAGAGGTTGAAGAGATCCCTGTGAGTTTGAGGCCATGCTGGAAACTACATAGTGAATTCCAGGTAAGCCTGGGCTAGAGTGAGGCCCTACCCTAAAAACAACAAACAAAAAAGCATGAATCTATGGGGCCGTATATTCAAACCACCATGCATGCATATTAGTTGGATTTCGTGGGACCTGGAAAACTACATAACTTTTAAAGTAAATTTTTCAACAGTGAGAGGTCTATAAAGAAAACTTAAAAAATGTGTTATATATGACATTTCAAGGGAAATTGGAAAGTTAGAACAGAAATTCCCTAGAAAATTATTGCACATGCTTGCATTTAACAATTACCATTGAAGTAAATTGCAACGTGGGTAGTACAAATATATAAGAAGTTTTTGTCAAGAATTTCTACATTTGTAGAATATTTGGATATCATTTTTTAAGAAAAAGTTCTCCTTGTAGAAAATCTGTATTTGCATATTTCTTTCTCACTGAAAATTAATTTAAGTTCATCCTTTTCATTAGAAATTATTGGAGCCAGGCGTGGTGGCACATGCCTTTAATCCCAGCACTCAGGAGGCAGAGGTAGGAGGATCGCCAAGAGTTTGAGGCCACCCTGAGACTGCATAGTTAATTCCAGGTCAGCCTGGACCAGAGTGAGACCCTACCTTGCAAAAAAAAAAAAAAAAAAAAAAAAAAAAATTATTGGAATGACTACTAATAAAAATAAGTGGTAAAAATACTATACTATTAATATAAATAAAAAATAAAAATATGAATTCCACAAAATGGATTCACAAAATAATTTAATTTTAAATTATAAAAATGATTAAAACAAAAAGTTATGTTACATCACTTTCTTCTGTTGGACAGAAGGTAAAAATTAACACTCTAAATTTCATAAGTTGGCTTTAGATATCTTCTTTCATTTTTATCCAATATAACTTTAAATACTGGCTTATTTATTATGTTATCAGCATAAAATATAAAAGCACTTTTAATATACATTATCCAGTGTTAGTAGCATTATTAGTAATCAACCCAAGAAGCACATTCATTCCTCAGACTGAATACTTAAGTATTGATAATGTATTTAATATGAGTAATCACTACATAAGTATGGCTTTATATAGTTGTCATTATAAAATAACAAAAATATTAAATATAATAACAATTCTTTCTCTAATTTTCTTATTTTCAGGTCATCAATAAAGAATATATATACAAGTAAGACATTGATTTCTTGATTAAAATAAATTTGTGAAGACATATCAGAATTTTTCTTTTGTTTTATGATGATTTCTTTCTTTTTAAAATGATTTTTTATTTTATTTATTTATTTATTAGAGAGAGAAAGAGAGAGGATGAACACTCCAGGGCCTCTAGCCACTGTAAACAAACTCCAGACACATTTGCCACAATGTGCATCTGGCTTATGTGGGTTCTGGGGAATCCAACCTGGGTGTTAGGCTTCACAGACAAGCACATTAACCATTAAACCATTTTTCCATCCTTTTTTATGATGATTTCTAATATGCTTTCTTATTGGCTATTTGTTGCTCTTATTTTTCCATTCTTCCCATACTATCTTTACATAGATATTTTAATGCATTTCTTCAGGAATTATTGAAGTTTTAAATAAGATACTATGGCCATGACATTAGAGAGGAGCTTGAAGGAGGTGTCCCCTGGGCTTTCTGTAGTTCTAGTGTGTTGCAGAGCTGAGTATGCCAAACCAAAGTGCTTTTACGTATTCACTGCCCAGGACACTCAAAGGGCACTTCATTCATCTTGGGAATTCTATCTCCTTTCCCTATGCTAAAGTCACTGGAGATATTGAGGCTATGAAACCCCATGTATAAAAGGGTGTGAAAGGGCTTTTTATTTGTAAAACTGAGCTCTCTAGGGGAAGCAAGCTTGATAAGGCAAAGACAAGAATAAAGGCTCCTGGCTTTATTGCGTTTGGGGGTGGGCAGAAGATACAAGGTCATGTGCACAGGCCAAGGTTTGATTGGATTGAACCTGCTCTCAATGTCAAAGGAGTGAACACCAGGTTTCCTTATCAACTTATGCAGATGTGGATCACAAAGGTAAGAGGAAGGTATGAGGCTTGAAAGGCACTTTGTCACAACACATATATTTTGTGGGGTCTAACAGTGTGCTTCCCTATGGAGCTCCACTCTCCAGATTTTCACACATGGCTTAACTGATTGTGCTGACTTCCAGCTCTATCTTCTTTAATTCTTATAAAGGGAGCATTGTTTATTTGCTTCTCATTATTTATTATTCCTTACCAAGTAAATTTGCAAAGTTTTATGGACCTTCAAAAATAGGCTTTCCTTTTTCCCTTTGCCATCTGCCCTGTTTAGCGCCCATTTCATACATGGCTCAGACACCTAAAGGTGTCTTTTGGAAGTAGAGATAATACATATATCTTCATTTTCTTTCATTGTATATTGAGATTCCAATGAAGGGATGTACAACTGATTTCATTCTAGCATTTTAAACTTGAAGAATTCTCACATATTCTTGTTAACATTGTTGTTATAAGTGAAGAAATATAAAATAATTTTATTATACTATTGATGAATATTACTAATTCTAGCCTTATACAAACAAAAAATGACAAAAGCAATATTGTTTAGCTCTATAGCATATACAGCTTTATACATAACTTGTGTGTGTATATATATCTATCTTCCTATATATTAATCTAAGAATAAACTATGAAATAGGATTGTTCCACTGATGGATATGTATGTATGTACGTATATACATATATTTCTATATGTTTTATATACAAACATGCACATATTTTACACCTTAGAATTTATTACAAAATTATCACCCAGGAATATTCCTTCAATTTAGACTTTGATAAAATCTAATATTAGGGAAATTTGGAAAATGTTGGCAGAAATAAAAGAGAGGTTGATTTGAAACCTCTTCATATTACATGTATTTGCTTCAATCATGTAATGAGGAAAATAAGATCCCTGATTTAATTTTATACTCCAAAATGTTGATCGTCTTGCTACATGTGAGAAAATGATAAAAATAATCCATAATTTTAAAATAATAATATATTCTATGTGTGGGAAATGAGCTGAATGCCAAATACAAACAATATAAGGAACACAAGATACTTGGACTAAGGTGGTAGCAATGGTGATATGTATGTGATAATGCAAATAAGCTGCTGTTGCAGTCACCTTCTTGTTGCTAGGACAAACACCTGGACAGAAGCAGTTTATGGGAGAAAATGATTTATTTCAAGCTTACAGACTATAGGAAAAGTTTCATCATGGCACAAGCAGATGGCTCACTTCACCTTCCATCCATAGCAGAGAGACAACAGCTAGCATCTAAAAGCACAAGCTGGCTCTGAACATGCACCTAGGGCTGGACTTTTGTTATGCCCCCAGTTTCACACATACTCCAGCAGGGATCTGCCTGCTAGAGACTAAATAGGAAGCTTAATCAAAAATACCTTAAAGAATGGAGAACATACATTTATATTCAAACTGACACAGGTGCTTTGTGACTATTCTTTACTGATCCTGGCTTAATTCTGTGCAGCACTACTGAATATGTTCAATTTTCTTTTATTTATTTTTTCTTTTTTGCTTTTTCAAGGTAGGGCCTCTAGCTCAGGCTGACTTGGAATTTACTATGCAGTCTCAGAGTGTCCTCAAACTCATAGCAAACCTCCTACCTCTGCCTCCCAAGTGCTGGGATTAAAGGCATGCACCACCATGTCCGGCCCAAATATGCTCAATTTTCAATTGAGGTAACTGAATATCACATGAAACTTTTCCAAGATCATTTAATAAAATGTTAAGCTGGATCTGAATCCCCACTGGATTTGCTATAAATTTTGCTATATAGTTTTATTATGAAGAGTCAAGAGCTAATGATTTAAAGCAAACAATAATAAAACTTCTATACCATCTATATCATCAAAAAGTAGGCATAAACACAAACTATCAAGAACAACTCCATTCAAACACTGACACATTAACATGTTTCACAAAATCTCTTTGTTGTTGTTCTTTTTTTTTTTTTTTTTTTTTTTTTTGAGAGAGACACAGAGAGAGACAGAGAGAAAGGGACAGGAAGACAGATAGAGATGGGCGCTCAAGCAGTGTCTCAGCTGCTGCAAACGAAATCCAGATGCGCACACCCCCTTGTGGTCAAGTGCAGCATTGCACCCTTGTGTCACCTTGCATCTGGCTAAACGTGGGACCTGGAGATTGGAACCGCTGGAGATTGGAACTAGCGTTCTCAGGCTTAGGAGGCAGGCGCCTTAACCGCTAAGCCATCTCTCCAGCCCTCTTGCTTATTTTTGATGTGGCTCTTTTCTTATATAAATTTGATAGCCGTAATGTATCACTACAATTTTAACGAAAGCAGTTCCTTCAAAAAAGGTATTATACACACACACACACACACACACACACACACACACACATTTAAGTAGAGAGAAGAGAGTGAGACAGAAAAAGACAGAATATGCACAACAAGGCCTCTTGCCACTACGAATGAGGAAATGAATTCCAGATGTATGCCTTTTGAACATCTAGCTTTACTGGGTACTGGGAAATCAAACTAAGTCTGTCAGGCTTTGTAAGGAAGTGTATTAACCATTCAGTCATCTTTCCATCCCACAATCAGTTTCATATATTATCAAAAACATGTAAAAACTTCAACAAACATAATGAATAATATGAAATATAGTATATTCAAGGCAATAATATGAAAATAATCTTTGACAGGAAGGAATAACTCAATTTTCATATCATAAATATCCAAAATAGCATAAAATTCCAGTAAAGGTTATTTAGTATAGTCTAGAACAATATTTATACATTCTTCTATAACTACAACGCAAACCAAGAGGTTTTCAAATAGAAAACAGACTCCTACAAAAAGGAAAAGGTCCAGTTTGTCTAATGTTTAAAAAGAAATATCCAGTGATGTAAGGCAATTGTTATGGACCTGACTGAAAATATGACACACAACAGGATAAATTTACTTAACACTTGCATGTACTTTAAGTTCAGACACAACTGATACACATTATCAATCATGAAAGAATTCTGTAGTAATTGACCCATGGTAAGTTCAGATATACATTAAATATCAGGTCTTAAAACATGCAAGTGATGAGCATTGAAGTTGTTTAATAAACTTGGGGTGGGGATGCTAACAAAATTTGGTATAAATTCAACAAACCTCAGAAATCATGAAGCTAAGAAAAATCAGATGGGGAAATATTTTACTTATAGAAAGTCATTGTCTAATATTTCATGAAGCCAATATTTAATATCTATATTTAAAATATGAAACAAAAAACATTATTTCATCCTCTTATTTTTTTCTGAAATATAATATTGCTATATATGGCCCAGGCTATCATTGAATTCATTATCTATCAATCAAGTAAACTTCAGCCTAAGTACTGTGATTACAAGTGTGAGGGACTATGCCTGGCTTTGAAATTATGAGTTTTATTTTGAGAAGATAATTTAACACTTTGTTACTTCGAAATTTCCTCTTTGCTAAATTCAAGTAAAGTTATGACATTTTAATTTTAAACTCACTTATTTAATGTAATCCATTTTTGCTTATATATGTATGTCGCTTTCTAGAGTATTAATAACTTCTCTTGTTTTTGTACATTTAAATGGATTATTTTGCCACATTTAAAAGATGTGTGGGGCCTGGAGAGATTCTCAGTGGTTAAGGTGCTTGCTTGCAAAGCCTAATGGCTCAGGTTCAGTTCCCCAGTATTCACAGGAAGTCAGATACATAGAGTAGCACATGCATCTGGAGATCATTTGCAGAGTCTTTCTCTCTCTTTCTCTCTCTACTTGCAGATAAATACATAAAGTATTAAAATTAATTTTAAAAATAAAAAATTTGCATGGCCTGTATTAATTGGTTTCTTGTCATGAGCTGTATTATTTCCCAAAAATACTATTTTTCAAAATATGCATTCATTAAAATTAATAATGTTGAGTGTAGTATTTCAATTACTATGTAGTGATCTTCAGACTGATTGAAACATGTTATATTTAACCATTAGGCAACACAATGTAATTCATGCTATTTCTACTTTTATGTGTTTATCTATTCATGATTTCTTCCTATATACCTGGGGCAATAAATCACTGTCTTACTCAGCTGTGGCTAAAAATAATTACATTAACAATACACTCCTAATGTTAGAATCAAATTTCCTATTTATGTTTAAAGCCAAATTATTAATTTTTGACTCACAAGATTCTTTGTTGAGCTTGAGGACAGAATGTAGATAGGATGTAGTTCTGTTCCAAACATTTCTCATTCCATGCTCGTTTGCTCACTGCACATGCTTATGGGAAATGACAGAAGAGCAAGAACAATCAGCAAATGAAAGCAGGTGGATGCTTCTTAATGGCCTGGCTCACAATGGCCACATTCCATTAGCTGAAACAATTCACAGCACAAGCTCAAAATCATAGCGCATGGAACTTCACTTTGCATTGAAGAAGGGTAATAAATATTTGCTGAGGAAATCCCATCTATCACAGTCATTAATCCAATATTCTAAATAGTGCATTATCACTATAGTTCAGTGATGTCTATATGTGTATTATGTACACAGGAAGTGTATCCTGGAACTAGCAAGATGAAAAGAAATGGGATTTCTTTAAATTTATATGTATATAATTTATCTGTAAAGAAAGAGGAGGTGGGAGATGCATGGCCATGACAGGCCTCTTGCCACTGCAAATAAACTCCAGATGCATGTTACACTTTGTTCATATGGCTTTGCTTGGGAAATTGAACCTGGGCCATCAGGCTTTGCAAACATTCACCTTTAACCTCTGAGCCATTGCTCCAGCCCAAGAAACATGATTTCACTAGTCATCTGGGGAGGAGGATAGAAGACTATTTAGCAAAATAAAACATGACAACAAACACTTTATGGAAAAGTGAATAAGGTATTGAGGGAATGCTCTGATATGACTGGAACACAGAGAGAAGATCGTGACAACCTGATATTAAGTCAACTTCTAGAAGAAGAAAAACATCAGTTTTTAGAGATCCAGTTTTCTAAATAACAATTTTTTCAAAGGTTAATTTTCTGAATGTCAATGCTTTCCAATAATGAAGTCAGAATTTTTTAAATTTCAAGCAAAGTTTAAACGAATTTTTGCTGTGTGATGGTTTCTACAAACTTGGAGCAACCTTAACACTGTATTTTTATTTTTCAGTGTTTTACTATTTTTCAAAGAACAGCCAAATTTTAATGCACTAACTTTGTACTCTGCACTTGAACTTGACTTTGGAAAATGAAAATGTCTTATATAGATCTAATTTTGGTAGCTAAAAGTTTTGAATATCAATCAATATATTTGTCAAAAAATAAATATGTCTCATAGTAATTTGCAATCCAATCTTTTTCTTAAATTATTTTAGTTCATATATGTCTTCACTTACATGATTAAATGAATATTTCCACTCACATTGAAAATGAGAAGTGTGCTAAGGGTCTAAAATGTGAAATGCAATCTGTAGAAACAATCACTAGAGAATCTATGATGAAGTGACCTTGGGCAAATAAGAGTAAGTCAACACACAACTAATTTTTTTTTAAAAAAATGAAAATGACTTTATTCTATGATGATACACTTATAAAACTCTACCTACAATTATCAGAAACACATTTTCAATTTGGGGAAGTGTGTGTGTGTGTGTGTGTGTGTGTGTGTGTGTGTGTGATGTATGTGCGCAGTTGCCACTACTTGTCACATACCTGGTAATTTTTTTTTTAATACAAGAACCACAACAATGTGTTTGATTTAGAATTTTTATGTATGCTCAGAAGGTGTGATAATTAATGTCTATTGTCAGCTTGATCAGATGAGGAATCCAGTAAGAGTCTGATCTCTTAGGCAAGTCTGTGAGATTCACTGAGGGAGGAAAACTGTCCCTCAGAATGGCCAGCCCTTAAGATGGTAATGTATGTATAAATAAATTTCAGGAAAGAAAATTTCTGTCATTGCTTCTTTAAAAATTTTTTTTTATTCATCCATTCATTTATTATTTATGCATCTGCAAAGGAACACCAGATGCATGCTTCCTTCTGGGTTCCATTTTTTTAATCTGGATTTCCACTGGTGGTGGGGAATTGAACCTAGCTTGCATGATTTGCAAGCAAGTATTTTTAACTGCTGGGACATCTCCCCACCTTCGGATCTTGCTTACTGATGGTGTCCTAATTGACCATGTTGCTGACATCTTTCATTGACATGGAAAGCCTGCTTCCTTAGGGCTTCCAAACAAACCAGTTAGGTGGATCTCCAAGATTCTTTCAAGGACTTTACTGCTAGTTTGAGACTTCAGAGCTACTCAGTCTCATGCAATGAGAAGCTGTATTTCAGTCTCTCCGATGTGCAGACAGCCATTGTTGGAGTGCCCAGCACATATCTTGTAACTCAATCTAATAAGTTCCTTTTGAAAAATATATTCATTCTCTTTGACCCATTCCTCTGGAGAAACTTTACAAATGCACCCTTAATTATTTACGGTTGAATGTTCTAACCCAGACACACAGTCTGCAGTCTATGTCTCAGTTATTATTATTCTTTTAATGAATCCAGCCCTGTGGGAGACCAATGAGGTCCCCAAAACAATGTAGGGTATTGCCTAAACACTTGATTACCTGCCTAGATATAAAAGGTTACACCCTATTGCTGAAGACACCACAGGCTGAGATCACTAGACATGAGAATACCATGCTGGAACTGAGAAGGAAACTAGCTCCCGCCCAGCCAGCCCTCATAGTTCTGGAAAGCCCAACTGTAGCTGCCAGAGGACAACAGTCACCAATAGAATGAATAAACTGGGGACCCTGCAGACTACAAAATTAACCAGCCAACCAGCCAAGAAGTACATGCTTGTGCACTAGTGGCATGCAGCCTCTACATGTCACCAACTGTTCTGTGATTGAATACAATGCCTGCTGAACAGGAAGGAACTTGTATCTGGTACTGGAAACCAAGTCATAATCCCATGGTCAGGAAAGAGTGGGCTGGCACACCAAAAACCTCCTAAACAACTTGGCATGCCCTCTTTAACCCAAACTGCTCTCATGCTTGGTTGGAGAATCTGTTTTATTTTATAGATGACAGAGGAAATGGAGGAGAGCCTAGATCCACTAGTCAGACAAGATGATAGCCTACTTCCCATAATGCCACTTGCCACCTCTGCCATATCTGTCAGGGCCCAGGAGAAATTGCAGAGGAAGCAACATCATGAATACTGTTGTTACTGCTAGCTTGACAACCAGAGTGATGGTGACAGCCTCTTAGAATAATCAAAATCTATGAAAGAAGAAATTCAGAGACTACAAATAACTCAACATTAAATCAGACTTCCAACAGGTCTGCCATGGCTTGGGGAATATTGCTAGAGAGGGGGCATAAAGATTTTAAGAGCCACAGAGTGGGTAGGAATGAATATACTGTGGCATGGTCCCCTATTACCATATAGGGGATGACTGAGTGAATAATAACCCCACTGAAGAGGGCACTCAGGAAAACTGGAGTTGGGGCAAAGAGAAAAAAAAAGTATATAACTTATTACAATGTATATAAATATTTTTTAAAAGGAATCCAGCCCTGTTCTGAACAGATATCTCGTTGTGACCTATTGAATAACAAACACAAGTAAGGCTATCCTTGGCTGTTTCCATAGTCTCCAAAAAAAGCTAATAATACAGCAAGTTTTCTCCCTGATTCCAGCAGAGTATACTGGGTTCTGCTGTCTCTTTAGCTTCAAGTGTCCAGGGAAGACTTCTAGACCTCCCATAGCGTTCTATCTCTAGTGTGAAGTAGACGTGTGAGTGAGTTCTTTATCCTTACACTCCTTCCTACTTATTATATACTCTCTTGAACCTCTTATGACTACACAGAGGAAGGTATAGGCTACTATAAGTGGGTATTTAAATGTGTATTTCACATCACATCTTTAAAAACACACACATACACACACACACACACACATATGATTTTTAGCTAGAGTTTATATTTATATTTATGCACTTACAAGTATTATGTATTTTTCAGATATATATTCTGTCCTTTTGAGTAGTTTCTGAGTTAAAATTATAGTAGAATTTTCTACTGATACTTTTTACTCTAAAAGAACAGTGTCTAATTTTTATTTTTTTTTCTAATGAACCATTTTGATTCATTAAACTAAAATCTGCTGCTATACATACATTCTGTCTTTGGAAACTCTTTGGTAGATACATTAGGTCAATGAATATACATGACAAAATAATGTCTCAATCAACAAAACTATATCTTTTTTTCTTAATCATATGGTTATTTGGGTATGGAATCCAGTCAACTGCCTAGGATGGTCTTAAAGAGCTGAACATAAGTCATCCTTCTACCACAGCTTCCTGAATAATTGGGATTCTCTTCCTGTCTCTCTCTCTCTCTCTCTCTCTCTTAAAATCCATACTTACATCTTTCAATAATATGGATGATTTAATAAAGTAAGGAGTCATCTGTGTTTGGTCTGCCATACATTTAATTCCCAAATATTTCCCTTCAACATGTTTGGAGTGTGGCTTCTTTGATTTTTTTATTTGTTTGCATTTTGTTGACTCTCTTTCAGTGTATCAGAAAATCATGAATGTTAACTTTCTGTAGTAATTTTTCCAGTGGTTATTTTCTTTAATTAAATCTCCACAAACCATGAATTATTGAGTTACTGTCAGTTATTGAACTCATCTTTCCTTTTACCCAAAGCTCATATCTGTGAGTCACAGAACAGGATACATTTTCTCTGAACTGTCCTTTGCTGTATTTTTCTGTATGAGATCAATATAAAGATATGAAGAAATCTATAACCCTAACATAATATACTGCAATTTCTTTCATATAGGAGAATATGGATCTCTTACACATTTTGTATGTTTTCATTTTTTTTCTTATAGTGAGGATTTTTCTCAAATGTTCACTTTGTTCTAAAACTCTAAATAAAATCTTTTGACCCACATTTCAATTTCCTACATATCTCTAAGATGTATAATCTCTTTTAAAGTCTATCACCTTCATATAATGCTTTTACCATTTCTCACATCCCAGTTCCAATGCTGAATTTGTATTCTCTTTGGTCATGCTGTGCATATTCACTGACTTACTAGAATTTTGACAGCATATACGACAGATCCAATATTTTTCTTTGCTTTTAGCATAAATACTTTTATCATTTTAGTCTATCTTTAGGTTTCTAGATTGTTGAATTTTCCACATAAATTCTGAAGCTTTGCTATGCTTTAAGCCTTATAACAATATTTGATTCTCCATATTATTTTATACTAAATCATATTTGATTTTTATTTTCACATAATGATTTTACTGTTTATTAGAAGATTTTTAGATTGCCTTAAAATTTATAATTATTTATTAAAAGTAGGTAAGGTTGCCAAATTTTCAACCCTTTTATTAAGATATTTTCCTTCCATCAACATCAACTTGGCTGAACTTTATAACTTTATTTTGCCTCATCATTGAAAGGAACATTATTTCATCCACTATACAACTGTTAGTATTTTACTAATCAGCTTCAAGTTCTAATTGAACTTTTGTTTATTTATTTCAGTAATTTTGTAAAGTATGTAATACATACAATTATTTTTTGTATAAAAATCTGGAACTGCTTCTCCATCAGGCAAATGTACATAGATAGGTTTCTCACTTTCAAATGTTATATTTCCTCAATTTTTAAAGTAATTGTATCATGACATACTTTCTGCATTGTTAATAATTTTTATTATACTTTCTAATTAGAGAGAAGTACCATTCTCTCTAAAAGCTAAATTTCCATTTTTGAATTTTAGTGTTCTAAATTTTTTTTTGGCTATGTGTCTATTTGTAGATGTCTAATAAAAGAAGTAACCTGTTTCAAGTTTCTATACTATCTAAATTGTAGTATTCTTATTTTTAATAAATCTTGGGAATATTTTAGGTAGTATATTTATGTGGTAGCTGATTTAAATCACTATTCTCTTTGCTTACACTTATATATAGGATAAATGTAGTTTTTTTCTCATTGTATCTTCTTTTTCTCTTAAATTCTATGTTCAGTGTTTAAGTTTATATTTGCACTATATTTTGTGTAACTTTAAAACATTATTGTACTTCACCAGTTTTTAGATAAACTAATCCAATATTTAATTATTCATTGAGATGATTTGAATTAACTAACTAGGAGCACTATTTGGGTTTTAGCTATTTTAGAGGGTCGGCAGCACTATTAGTTCATCATTGTTTTAATCTAAGCTTCTCAATAGCATATGACTTGGGCATGTTTTTATATGCTGTCAGTCTGTTTATATTGACAAGGTGTTCTTTTTGTTTTGGAGGCACATTCTTTCTAGGTAACTGTGTTAGTTAATCTCTGGTTGTCAATTTGATATGATATAGAATCACCATGGAAACAAATCTTTTGGCTTGTCTATTAGGGATTATCTTGATTAGGTTAATTAAAGTGTTAAAATCCACCGTAAGTATGGTAGGCACCATGCCATATGTTCAGGTACTGCACGGGATAAAAAGTAGACAGCCAAGTGAGAATCAGCATTCATTATCCTCTGCTTCCAAATGTAAGCAGTTATCTCAAGCTCCTGCTGCCATGCCTACCCCACCATGCCTTCCCCATATGCTGGACAGTAACATCCAACTAAGAGCTAAAATAACCCCTTCTCCTGAAATATTTTTGTCAGATATTTTCCCCAGCAATGAATAAGGTAAGTAAAGCAGTAGTCCAGGCTGGCTGCCACACCCAGGATAAGAACTTTGTGTGTGCAGGATTTCATGAACTTAAAAGGTTTTTGCACAGACAAACACACCATAAGCAGAGCCAATAGATTACCCACTGAATGGGAGAAAAATCTTTGCCAGCTATATCACTGACAGAAGCCTAATATCTAGAATCTACAAAGAACTCAAAAAAAAACTAAACAATAAAAAACAAATGGCTAAGACGCACTTTTAAAAATGTTCAACATCCCTTAAAATTAGGAAAATGCAAGTTAAAACAGCTATGAGATTACACCTTACTCCAGTAAGGACAGCAAACTTTAAAAAATCAAATGAAAACAAATGTTGGTGAGGATGTGGAGAAATAGGACCCTTTATTCACTGTTGGTGTCAAAGTAAGCAGGGACAACCACTATGGAAATCAATATGGAGAGGCCTGAAAAGGGTGAATATAGAGTTACCAACAGACTCTGTTATTCCATTACTGGGCATTCACCCTGAGAGCTCCACATATCAGTTCAGAGATACTTGCTTAACTTTGTTTATAGCTGCTCAATTCATAATAGCTAAGAACTTGAATCAACCCAGGTGCCCATTATTGGACAAATGGATAACCAAGATGTGGCATATCTACATGATGGAATTCTACTCAGCAGTAAGAAAAAAGGACACAATGAAATTTGTTGAAAAATGGTCAAACTTGGAACAAATCATGATTAACCAAACACTTAATAGCAGAAAGACAATTGTTACATGGTCTCAGTCATCTGTAGTTCCTAACCTGCATCAGCCCAAGTTGCTGACATACTGAATAGCATCTCATGGCTTGGACAATAGGGAGGGTAGGGGGAAGGGGAAGGGTTGTGGGGTGGGGCACAAAACTGAACTCAAATTGAACTGATACCATAGAACCCTGTGTCCTGGAAGTTAGACTAAAAGGTTGAACCCTCAACAGGACCTTAAGGGGAGCACCTGAATTGCAGGGCCCTATATATAGACAGAGATGAAGCACAAACTTAAATGTTTCCTGTTTCTCTTTATTTGTTCTGTCTTTTTCTCTTTTCTTTTTTCTTTTCCTTTCAGGCTTGCTTGTAATTCCCTATATCAGGATGGGGTTAACATCCACAATGAGCTGTTGATAGGAGAGACCTACAAGGTCTCCCAAAACAAGCAAGACAGACTTCTTCCAGAGCACTTGATTATCCACCAGAGTTTAATGGTAAGATCCTACTGCTGAAGACACCATCTGCTGTCATCATTGACACGTGGAGACCTGGTTAGAATCCAGAAGTGAGCCAGTCCCCAGACAGCCCATCGAGTGCTGGAAGGTGCTATGTGAGCTACCAGGGTTAAGTGGCCAACATCTACTGAGCAACTCAAAATCTAAGCTACTCAGAAGCAATCAACATGACATGTTGCTCACACAAGTGCAATAGAGGCACACAGCCATGTTGGATAACCAACTGCTCTTGGATTGGCTAATGGATCTGCTCAGTGGAAAAGAAACTATATCTGGAACTGGGAAAACAGTCGGAATTTTAGCCCAATAACAATTTTGCTTCCAGTGTCAAGCACCCACTAATCTTGGGCCATAAGAGGGTCTAAACCCTTTAAATTCTCTCTAAATTAATAATGCTTATCCCATTTAACTGGTGCTGACTTCAATCTCTGTTAGAGATTCTGCTTATCTTTTTCAGATGGGAATGGGATCTGAGGACATAAATGACTCTGGCCCCAGCTGAAACCACAGAGGAATTGGGGAAATGAGCAAGAGTGCTGCTTTTTCTATGAACCTGATATCAGCACAAGGGTAAAAGGGATAGACACTGAGGACACTCAACACCTACAAGACCAGAGATACAGAGGCTCCTAAGAGCCCATCACTGAAATAGACTTAAAATGCAGCCAACATAGCTCAGGGAATTTTATGGAAGAGGGGTTGGAAATATTGTTAGGACCTTATGCACAGAGACATTGCCTCTCCCCCCATAACTGGTTGATGCCCCACAATGCATGACCAACAATCCCCATGGTGTCGACCTGCATCCCCAAGGAGGAGGACCTCTTTAGAAAAAAGTTCAGCAATGAGGGAAAGGATGGTACCAACATGTGTTGTTTATATACTAAGTATGTCCATATCCAATAAAAATAAATTTTAAGAAAAAAAAGAAGAATCATTAAAATCTAACCTCAAAAATATTTTTTAAAAATTATTCATCTATTTTCAAGGAGGGATATAAGAGAGATATATAGAAGGAGAATAGAAGAGAGAGATGAGAAAAAAGGAGAGAAGAGAAGAGAAGAGAAGAGAAGAGGAGAGGAGAGGAGAGGAGAGGAGAGGAGAGGAGAGGAGAGGAGTCTGGGTACACCAAGTGTTCTTTTTTCCTAATGTGGATTGACCTCATTTTCCTATTTATTCTTCATCTCTTCGGTTATGTATCATTAGTACATGTAAGTTTTCCTTGGTATCTCTAGCTAGGAAAAATGTTCTCTCTCTCTTAAGCTATTAATCACTTCTCTATTGCATTTATTGTAGTTGCAATAATACATTTTTTGAGGGTCATTAATAGTGTCTTTCTTTTCTATAATATCACAAACTAGATAATACTTTTCCTACTTTCATTCATCATTTTGTGTCCAGCAACCAGCATGCATGAAGGCTGCCACATATTTGACAATCAATAAACATATGCTGAACAAATGGATTTGAACAGACAGATCTGTTACCTGAAAAGTGTTATATAATATGGACATCAATATATTACATGAGACTAATAGTTATCAGAGCCAACTTACAATATTGGTGGTTGAATATGAAATCTCATCATCTCACCAGGAAGTATGTCACTCTCAAATTAGGTAATTAGATGGTGTACTTATCCTTGTTTAGGCTGAGTTAAAAGAAACCAACACAGAATGTGCAGAATGGACCTTAAGAGGAGGAGGTGGAGTGATTAATGGATTCTCAAGAAGCTAGCTTCAGTGAGTAAAGCTATGCCCTTCAGAGGAGAAACACATTCAAATGATGCCAAACCTGTTGGGGGAGGGAAGTGGCATTGAGGGAAACCATACCTATTTTGGTTTTATGGTTGAACTTTCTGATGTTGCTATAACCAATCCCCACAGTGTCTTATAGCAATACAAATTTATCTTATAGTTCTGGAGGTGAAAAACCTTACATGGGTCTTACTAGGTGCTAATTGTGCTAGAAGGTTGCATTCCTTAATAGCATCTTCATATTAATATCTGGCTTCAAACATTACATAACTTTTCCTACATTCTAACTTTGACTCACCCATATCTCTCTTATAAAGAACCATGTTTCCACATTAAGTCCAGAGTAATGTAAAAAAATACTCTTAAAATTCATAACTTAGTCATATATTCAAAGTGCTTCTGGCTATGAGTGGCACCATGAACACAAGTTTGGGAGACTTGGATATGGACTTCTTTGAAAAATTATTCAGAATACCTTTGTCCCACTCTATCTTGTCTTCTACCATACCTACTGTTGGAAGCCCTATGGTAAAGGAAACAATTGATGTAGTCTCCATAGATCAGGCTATGAAAATTGCTGGATTTGGATTTTTAAAAAAATACATGTAAGGAAGACATATGTAGGAATTAATATTATTGTTGGATTATATATTTATTCTAACTTATCAATTCACAACATGGATGAGTCCTTTCATTTAGAAATTTGATTATTTTAAATTTTTATTTATTTATTTATTTATTTATTTATTTATTTATTTATTTATTCATTTATTTATTTTTGGAGAGAGACACACAGAGAGAGAGAGAGAGAGAGAGAGAGGGAGAGGAAGAAAGAGATGGGTGAGCCAGCAGTGTCTCAGCTGCTGAGAACGAAATCCAAATGCTTGAGCCTCCTTGTGGTCAAATGTGGCATTGCACCCTTGCATCACTTTGCATCTGGCTAAACGTGGGACCTGGAGATTGGAACCGCTGGAGATTGGAACCAGCATTCTTAGGCTTAGGAGGCAGGAGCCTTAACCCCTAAGCCATCTCCCCAGCCCAAGAAATTTGATTATTTTAATATGTGCTTTATGTCTATGATATATTTTAAAATAATTTCGATTTTTTAAAATATTCTACTTATTTATTTATTTGAGAGCAAGAGAGTAGAAGAAGCAGAAAGAGAGAGAATGGGTGCATCAGGGACTCTAGCCACTACAAACAAACTCTAGACACATGTGCCACCTTGTGCACCTGGCTTACATAGGTACTGGGTAATTGAACCTGTATCCTGAGGCTTTGCAGGCAAGCTCCTTAACTGCTAAGCCATCTCTCCAGCCATAATTTTGATTTTTAGAGTCTAAATATGAGCAGGAACTAATCATATCGAAGTGGCAGAACTTCATTTGATTAATTGCAGTGCTATTCCTCTAAAATCAAAACTTCCTACTCACACGGAAAAGATAATTTACAAACAGTGTGCTCTGACTTCTTTTGTTGTAACATATATCATAATTTAGATACTTTTAATAAATATGATGGTTACTTTTTGGTGCAATAAAGCAGTTTGTTGATTCTTTCATCTAAGATAATTGCAGTGATGTTAGTTGTTCTAGGGCATTACTTTCAACTTAAATATGTATGCTCATGTTAAATTGAACAGTTCTCAAACCAGTCATATAACCAATAGGAAGAACATTTTAAGTGAATATTTTGAGAAAAAAAAATGGGACTATTTCTTAATTTGATACTTAAAAGCAAAAGCCAACTTGCCATTAAAGCAATGATGAACTACAGCCAAAGAGATACCTGTAAATGATTACAAAGTGACAGGAGAGTGAGGGTAATTTAGCATCTTTTTACACCCTGTTTTGAAGGTTCTTGGTTTGGGGTAATGGCTATTATCATATGAGCTGCAGCTCAAGCTCAGGAGGATAATGTGGAATGTGTTACTGTGGTTATGAGTCATCCCAGTCAGTGCCAATAGCTCTTCATTTTGTGGAGTTAGAGGAAGATGACTCAGTTAAGCCAATCTAATTGAGGCAGCATATTGGCAAGGATTTATCACTATGTGCAACTACTCCTGAATACTGTCTTTTTTCTAGTACTGACTCCCACTTTTACGAATATATTTCCCTACAATATGGATGCCTTTCATAAAAATGCTTATTCACTCGATATTATTTCTTGTTCTAGGAAGTTGATATACATTTACCATGAGCACTGAAGTACTTAAACATGTTTGATTCTATAAGTAGGCCTGCTGGTACAATTAGGAACCAATTTCCTGCATTACGTTTCCATGAGGCATGCATAACCCTCATTGTAAACTATACCTATGATTTACTAAGACATATATTGTTTCCAGAGTTTGAGTTAGGCTTCTGATTTGCACTCCTTTCATGTCTCTTTTCATTTATAGAAGTTTGGTAGATATCAACTAAAGGTTTTATTCAAATTTAAGATGTAGATAAATAATTTATTCCTCACCCAGGAAAATAGCATTGTTCTTAGATTCTATACTTTTCTAAATATTTCTTAAATCTTGCTAAGCTTTCTACCATTAACCCAATTCTAATGTATTCCAAAGTTACAAGAAGAAATTGCATAATTATTATTCATCTCTTTACTAAAAGCTGACATATACGATGCAAGTCCCCTGCTATTAGTAAACCTTAAAGAATTATTGAAGATTGGGCTGGAGAGATGGCTTAGGAGTTAAGGCGCCTGCCTCCTAAGCCTAAGAACACTGGTTCCAATCTCCAGGTCCCACGTTTAGCCAGATGCAAAGTGACGCAAGGGTGCAATGCCACACTTGACCACAAGGGGGCGCACACATCTGGATTTCGTTCGCAGCAGCTGAGACACTGCTGCCGCACCCATCTCTGTCTTTCTCTCTCTCTGTCTCTCTCTCTCTCTGTCTCTCTGTGTCTCTCTCCAAAAAGATAATAAAAAATAAAAAGTTAAAAAAAATGGATTATTGAAGATTATTATAATGATTACAAGCAATGATTATCAAACATGTACCATCATCTTGCACTATAGTGTGATGTGTCTTATTTGTGGGGAAATGGACATGTTTTATATGTGTTTAAGTTTCTGAGGTCACAGTAACACTGACATGAACATTATTTAACATTTATATTTTATTCTTAAACTTGTTGTTATGTTTAAGATGAATTTAGTAATACCCAAGGAGATAAGAAAATAGTTAATAATTTAATTGATAGGGGCAGTTACAGATGTGGTCATAAGTCATAAGTCATAACGGAGAGAAGTCAAGATAAGTCAGAATCCTGGAAGGTAACTTCTGGTACAAGTACCATTCATCGTATGTTTTCTAGCATCATTCAATCACATGAGGGGAAGAAATACTTACAAACTTGAGGAGGGATATGACTAGTTCAACAAACTAAAGTAATTTAGCTTGGTGATGGGTAGGAAGTGGAAAGAAGGGGAGAATGGTTGCCAAAGAGATCAGAGACCACATGGGGTGAATCTGGTGTGTGGAGGAGACTGGGAGGCTGTGTGACTAGTGACAAGTAGTTTACCTCTTCCTGTACCCATGTTCTTGTATGTAGGATTTGGGTAATAATGCTGGCTGATTCACTTGGAATTTATAGTGTGGAACATAAGTAGTGAGCAGATGTCAAAGTCACAGTTGAAGTACTTAAAGCAGAAAAAAATGCACCGCATATAACATTTGGTCAGAGTATGTGATTTTCTTTATGGTATATTATGGTTTTCTTACAGTAATATGGTAAAAAAAAATTTTAAAAAAAAGAAGTAACTGCTAAAACACCAGGAAGCACATTGAGGATGATTTAATTGAAATTAAATTTTATAACACTTAATTAATACCAATTACCCTTCACCTTTTAAGGATAATTCATGTTTTCCCACAGTCTATATTTGGACAGCAACCATAAGTATGACTTGACCAGCTCAATATTCTACACAAATCTAGCAGAAACCAGAGGCTCTCTTACTGTATCTGTTTCCTGAAGAGCACACTCCATGCCAAGTTTCTGTGGCAAAGGTCAGTACTCAATAAATATTGTGGTACACTTAATAACCCTGTGAAATCCTGGATGTGTGACCACAAGTTGGAGTCATCTCCTTTTTCTCATGTGTTCTCATATATGTGGATTGAGGAACCCAAACAGATTTCCTAGCATCTCCATTTCTTTTTCAAATGTATCTGTTGTAAAATACTAGTATTTCAGGTATTTTCATCAATAATGTAGTTTTAAATTTTATTTTATACTATTTTTAAAAAAAGCTTTAAAAATATGATTTATTTATTTGCAAGCAGAGAGATAGAGAGAAGAGAGACAGACAGAGAGAATGGGCATATCAGGGCCTCCAGCCACTGCAAACAAACTCCAGATTTATGTGTCACTTTGTACATCTGGCCTTATGTGTGTATTGAGAAATTAAACTTGGGTCCTTGGGCTTTGCAGGCAAGCACCTTAGCCACTAAGCCATCTATCAAAATCCTTAATTTTTATTTATTTATTTATTTATTTATTTATTTATTTATTTATTTATTTATTTAGAAAGACAGAGAGAGAGATGAAGACAGAGGGAATGGGTGTGCCAGGGCCTCAGTCACTGCAAACGGACTACAGATGCATGTGCCACCTTGCGTATCTGGTTTATGTGGGTCCTAAGGATCTTGGGTCCTTCAGCTTTGCAGGAAAGTGTTTTAACTGCTAAATCATCCCTCTAGCCCTTATTTTTATACACTTTAAAAATAAAATTAAATGAGATAGCCGGGTGTGGTGGCTCATGCTTTTAATCCCAGCACTCCAGAGAATTGCCATGAGTTCAAGGCCACCCTGAGACTACATAGTGAATTCCAGGTCAGCCTGAGCTAGAGTGAGACCCTACCTCAAAAAACCAATAATAATAATAATAATAATTAAATGAGATGTAATTGCTGCCAGGTGTAGTGCCTCACATCTATAATACCAACACCTGGGAAGATGAGGTTAGAGGATTATAGGTCAAGGCCAGCTTGGTCTACGTAGTGAATTCTGGATCAACCTGTGCTGCAGAGCAAGATGGTTGTCTCAAAAAACTAAAAAGAAATATAATAAAGAGAGGGTATGGTAAAGAAATTACTGCATTGAATAACACAGCATAATTACGATAGGTTTTCAAAATTATGTGGGGATAAAGATAATAGTAGACTTGTTTAAGGTATCAAAAAAATTTCCTTCCTACCTTACTTTCTACCAGTCTCCTTCTCCATTCCTTCTATTTCTCTTTCTCTCATTCTCTCTCTCTCTCTCTCTTTCTCTCTCTCTCTCTCTCTCTTTCTCTCACTTTCTTTGTATATGAAATCATCTTTGTAGGCAGAGCTGTGCTATTTTATTTCCATTAAATTGCTGGATGTTTTCCAAATCATTAATCATTCAAAATTATAAATGAGCAATTGAAAAACAATAAAGTCTATCAATATGTAAAACATTCCATTTAAAGATTAAATATTTGTAGTACTCGTATAGTATATTCTTAGCCATAAATTAGGTGCCTACATACATACATCAACATGAATTTATGTTTATGTATATATGCTAATTAGAGTTGTTTTTAAGATTATAAGGATGCTCTTTGGGCTGGAGAGATGGGTTAAGGCACCTGCCTGCTAAGCCTAAGAGCCCGGTTCCAATCTCCACGTCCCACATTTAGCCAGATGCAAAGTGACACAAGGGTGCAATGCCGCACTTGACCACAAGGGGGCGCATGCATCTGGAGTTCGTTCACAGTAGCTGAGAGGCTGCTGGCATGGCCATTCTCTGTCTTCCTTTCCCTCTCCCTCTCTGTCTCTCTCTCAAAAAAAAAAAAAAAAAAAAAAGATGCTCTTTCCCACTCCACTAATTTGGTTCTTGTGTGTATGTGCAAAAGAGAGGAGCATATTCTGTCTGTAACATTGGAGTGACATGCAGCTGTGCAGAAGTCAGCTGGTTCAGTGTGCCTGCTGCAAGCTCTCTGCAATGGTTTGAATACACTGCACTCAAATGGCAGTTACATAAATCTGTCTACAGCTTTGAAATTTTAAAAACGATCACCTAGACCAATATAAGGCATAGTAATACTGTGAAACTATGGACTGGAAAGGAAACTATAAGCGAGATCATCTAGTCCCATGCAGTTCAGAAGCATAAAGACCCTTGGACCCAGGAGCATGAAGTGGCTTGAATTGTCACTGGGCATGGGAACATCACCTCTGGTGAAGGAAGGAGGGAAGGAAGGAAGGAAGGAAGGAAGGAAGGAAGGAAGGAAGGAAGGAAGGAAGGAAGGAAGGAAGGAAGGAAGGAAGGAAGGGAGGGAGGGAGGGAGGGAGGGAGGGAGGGAGGAGGGAGGGAAGAACAGAAGGAGGGAGGAAGGAAGGAAGGATAGAAGGAAAGGAGGGCATCCCTGGGTAAATACCAAATCTACTTCCTCATGTCTTCTTCTTCTTAGCTTCAAGTTCTAAATATTCATAAAAATAAATATGCATTTCCATCACCATAATTGTTTTGTTATTTTATTTTTTCCTCATTACATATTCCACTGGTCTATTAGGACATTTTCTCAATTTTTTTTTTTTTTTTTGGAGAAAGACAGGGAGAGAGACAGAGAGAGAGGGAGAGGAAAACAGAGATGGGCACGCCAGCAGCCTCTCAGCTGCTGCAAACGAAATCCAGATGTGTGCACCACCTTGTGGTCAAGTGAGGCATTGAACCCTTGTGTCACTTTGCATCTGGCTAAATATGGGACCTGGAGATTGGAACTGGTGTTCTTAGGCTTAGGAGGCAGGCACCTTAACTGCTAAACCATCTCACCAGCCCCATTTTCTCAATTTTTAAGGGAAAAATAAAATTCAATTACTTTTCATTTCCCAGCATAATAATCCTCCAGTTTCCTCACATTAATCATTTAACAAAACCTACCTAGGGAATATTTCCTTGTGTTAGGACTTGGAACAGTCCCATTTTTAAATTTCTTCTTTTCTATTATAGTTAACCTCTTTTCTTAGGCCAAATTTTTTTTTAAAGCTTAACATGTTAACTTTCAAATATCATAAAATAAGATATATATATATATATATATATATATATACACACAAATAAACTCAGAAATGTATTCCTGAAATATAAAAATATAAATTTGAGACATGAGCAACATCATGAGATCAAGGCTGTCCTGGACTGCACAACCATCTATAGGCTGAGGTCTTGTCTTAAAAATGAACAAACAAACAAAAACACAACAACAACAAAGGAAAAATAAGAGGATAGAAAGAAGGAGAAACAGAAGGAGAAAGAAGAAAAAAATGAGAAAGAAAAATATTCTGAGAACTGAATGCAACATGAAACTTGAATTTTTTAAATATAATTTTTTATTCATTTACAAGGAGAGAGAGAGAATAAGAGAGAGGCAATGGACATGTCACTGCAAATGAACTCTAGATGCATGCACCATTTTTGTGCATCTGTCTTTAAGTGGGTACTGGGGAATTGAACCTGGGCTGTCAGGCTTTGCTGGCAAATACCTTTAACCGCTGAATAATCTCTTCAGCCCCAAGATAACATTTATAACACATTAGAGAGGGACAAAGAAAAATGTTTTATAAAACAAAAATTTATTTAAACATTCTGAATACTTTAAAAAGTCATATTTATCACCTTCCATACATAAGGTAAAATTGATCTCACTAATTAGCAGACTGACTTCCTATTTTGTGTAAATTCATTTGTCATGTTTATTTTTTTCAATCTTAGACAAAATGGTATATAATACAAATGAATGAATGAATCCTGGTTTGTGTAACCTATGCAAGTACAGTTGTCAATGAGGAAGTCTCACTTTTTGTCCCTGCTAATATTGTAATTTGTCATATTTATCAACTCCAGAGAAAAACAAACAAGAAGTGAAAAAGATTACCTTCACCTGATGCATTATTCTCTTAAAGATATTTTTATTTCAATTTTCCTAGAAGATTCTTGGCTCAATTTTCCTCCTTCCATTCTCAGAACTTTAATAAATGTGTTTTTTATTTATATTTTTCCATGTGTATATGTGTGTGGTGTGAGTGCATACCTATATGTGTGGGGGTGAATATACACATGCAGGTATGCATGCATGTGTGTGTGTATGTGTATGCATGTGTGTAGGCCAGATAAGTCAATGTTGGGTTTCATCTGCGATAGCTCTCTACCTTATTAATTGAGACAGGTGCTCTCACCAAATCCAGAGCTCATTAAGTTGGCTAGTCCACCTAGCAAACTTTTTGGGCAATCTACCAGTCTCTGCCTCCCAAACACTGGGATTATAGGCACACACCATCTTCTCACACATTTATGTGGATTCTGAGGATCCAAAACTAGATCTTCATTGTTGTTTGACAAGGGCATTATTGATTGAAATATCTCCATAGCCACATAAATTTGTTATTAATTTAATAACTTTACAATTAGTCATTATTCTGATTGGCAATGGAAGAATAAACTTGAATATGTAATTTACTTTCTAGAGTTGGAAGAATATTTATGTACATTCTACTGAAAGAGCCAGTGGTGGTAACTTCTAGAGTTTATACAGGGCTGGTTTTGTAAAAGATGAGGTGGTGGTGCACACCTTTAATCCCTGCACTTGAGAGGCAGAGGTAGGAAGATCGCCATGAGTTCAAGGCCACCCTGAGATTACATAGTGAATTCCAGGTTATCCTGAATAAAAATGAGACCCTACATCAAAAAAAAAAAAAAAAAAAAAAGATGCAATAACCTATCTGACTCCAAAACCAATGTAGAAATAGTGCATATCATTTTAAAGGATATATACTGGGAATTCTTAAATGCAATAGCCATAAATATGGGAAGTAATGACAATACCAACTTACCAATTGCTAGGTGTAAAAGATAAGGACTAGAGCTAGACCAAAGAAAATTACTAAGTGTTTTAGCATCAGACCTGATATTTAACAAATACTAGAGAAAATGGGTAGAAACCAAATATTCATTAATAAAAAGAAAATATGAGCAAGAATATTCCAATTGAGGCTGTTTATATGTGATGAAATTAAAATAAAAATCATGGTGTAGGACCTTTCTGTGTAGTAGCAATTCATTTCTTCCCTTCACAGCTGTGGTCACATGACCTAGATTCTGAAATTGAGCTGGCACTTAGTCTGATTCACTCAACAACCACCTAAAAATAACATGAAATCTTAGCAAATGGCTGTTAATGGAAATCTCAAAACCCATTATCTCGTAACTTATCCAGTTATCATTTTTCTGATAAAATAGATTTATTAAGCCATATATAGCACTTTATAGCATTTAGAGGAGCACCAGAAGAACTCATTTCCACTGTAAATGCAATGATATTCTTCTAGCTTCAATCTCAAATCTGTAAGGAAAATGATTAAGTGACAGTTCAAATAAAATTTTACAGATAACTTTCTAAACTCTATTCTAATAATACCTGAATTATCTGAAAGGGGATATCATTGAAATCACCATCTTAATAATTCTTACAGGGTCCTCACACCAGGCTTCCATCTACAGGAGGTTTTCCTGTGCATTCAGGTTTGAACTATTGTTCATTTATAAGTACCTCCTTTCAACAACACATTGAAATCTCATACAAAATTAAGAATGGGAGAGAACTGATTGGAATTCTGGTTGTCCTGAATATCTAAGTCCTAGATAAAATGATTCTTAACTGCATATAACCTTCCCCATGCCTCCTCTGCATTCCCCTTTACCCTCACCTAAAACAGATTAACATTAAGACCATGGCTGATGATTTTCCTTAAGGGTATTTATATTTAAAAGTTACTTGGACAAATGTTTGAATATTAAAAATCTGAGTTATTTTAAGGTCTCAAATCACAGAGGTGCAAAAATATGGAAAATGACAGATTGTCAGCTTGAAGTTACATGAAGTACGGTGACCAGTGACAGTCATGTTGTAAAAACGGAACAAGTATGGGGAAGGCAGCCTCCCTGGATATGGAATTCACGTGGAATGAGGTTATCTGCTTTTCCAGTTTTTAAAGCCACTGTTACTATCCTGGTAGAAGTGTGTGTTCCTCACTTTAGCTAGTAGACAATGGATCTCAAACAACTGGAATTTCCTCATGATTTTCATCCTGGAAGAAAAAAAAAATACTGGGGTTCTGGTACCTGCCACAGGGAGAACTTGTCTTTGAAACAGATTTCACACAGTTCTGACATCTTGTGGGATCACCGTGCAGGAGATTAGAGCTGAGACCATGATGCATCAATGATGTTATGATGGGCACTACAGGATTTTGACCAGGACTGCTTAGACATTCATATCTTTTGTACTCTATTCAAACATAATCCTCTTTTTTAATAGATGGACTCATGTTCAGATCTCCAGATCCCACATAGCCAGATGCACACTGACACAAGTGTGCAATGCTGCACATGTGTGCAATCTTGCACATGTGCAGAAGGGGGCGGACATGTCTGGTGTTTGTTCAAAGCAGGCTGAAGGTCCTAGTGGGCACATTTTCTCTCCTCTCTGTTTCTCTCTCTGTGTCTGTGTCTCTCTCAATTTGCCTTTCTCTCTGTCTCTCTCAAAATAAAAATAATGAAAAAATTCTGCACAGCATAGGGAGTCATCAATGCAGTAAAGAGATATACTGATGATGGGAGAAAGTATTCAGTAACTAGTTACCTGACCATGGTCAATATTCAGAATATATAAAGAACCAAAACAAGAGCAGTGATTTGAAAGTAGGTCAATTACCATAGAAATTGGACAGGGGGCAAGGGAAAGACAGAAAAGAGGGGCTGCATATGATTAGTGCATGCTATATGTATGTGTGGTAGTTTGAATGGATGTCCCCCAGTAGATTTGGGAGTTTTATTCAAGCTTGTAACTTGGTGTCACTGTGTGGGTGGATCCTAGAGTCCATCCCTAAGGTGTGGGGGCAGATTTGGAATTCCAGCCTAAGAAATGCACAGCGTTCAGTTCTGATTGGGGTTCCTGGAGGGTGCTTGCTTATGGTGCTGGTGGTAGCTTTACTTTCTGTGTGAACCTGTAAAAGGGGACTAGCTTCTTTTGCCATTATAAAATGTGCCCTGGATCTGTAAGCTTCAAATAAATTCCCTTCCCCCCATAACCATGTCTGGTGAGGAGGTTTATCCCAGCATCATGACGCTGACTACAACAGTTTGTATGAAAATATAACACTGAATGCTCTTAATATGAATAATTTATATGTGCCAATAAAAAGTTAAAGTTAATAGAAGTAGTAAGTTTTCTATCTTTTGATGGATGTGTTGCTATTAGAAAATAGAACTGATTGTGTTTAAACTGAGAAGAAAAATTATACTATTGGATGTGAGCGCATATGTAGTAAATCAGCACTATGGATTTATAATATTAACTTACACTGAATGAAAAAAGTGGTAAAACTTGTATCATTGTACAATTACAATAAACCGTCTAAACATGTAATACCAATAATTAACTCTAATTCTAAGAAATCTCATTAGCAATGTATCATGAGTGTATGGGCACAAATGAGTGTATAAATAATATTTCCAAATGGTGCCTTGACATGGTAGCTGTATATACCAGGAAAGCTTAATTAAATTAACATGACCTATTATAATTAAAACAAAGCCATGGCAGGAACTGAAGACAATTTATTATATTGGATTACTGTGAGAGCTACATGTTTTGGTGAATCATTGCCCCAGTCTCTTGTGTGTTCCCAGACTCTCATTATAACTCTAGTGATAAGGCACCTAATGGCACTACCAAGGAGGAAGCATGTTTCTCACACTTTGCTAATTGTACTATCCTTTGACCATCTAGTAACTCCACTGATGAGATTTTAAGGGAAGAATCCTTTAATCTGAAGGAAGACTCCAATAAATTTCTACTTAAAGTTTTTATTTTTTAAATGTAATTATATTAATTGAGAACTTTACTTTATAGTCATATTACATGTTGGTCATATTTCCATCAGATTACATGTACTCTTATGTTCTTTCTGCTGTGCCATTTTACACTGAGGGCCCCCTTCAGTGAAGTTATGGGAAACAAAATAGTTTTTTTCCTAAAAAATGTTGGAAAGAGAAAATGATTTTTTTCTTTCAGTGCAGAAAAATCATGATGTTCATAATATATACTACTACAAAGCATCCTTATTGCTTCTTGTAAGCTTTCTTTTGGTCACACTCAGGTGGGTGTGCCAGCAGTTTTAATTTTGCACAAAAAAGAAAGTAAGAAAGAAGAAAGGAGAGAGAGAGAGAGAGAGAGAGAGAGAGAGAGAAAGAAAGAAATAAAGAAAGAAAGAAAGAAAGCATTGTATAATACATGCTCAGCCTAATAAAGGTATATTAGGGTGCACATTAAATACACCATTTCAAAAAGCACCTCAAAATTTTGACCCATTTTTCTTCTATCTTCCCTTTTATTTGTACATCCAAAAAGAAGTAAATAAAACTGAAAATAAAATTTTATAAATTAGTTTTTCCATAAAGTCAGATTTATTTAGACACACTTCATATACAAAAAAGAATGACTGAAGACTGAAGGGATGGCTTAGCGGTTAAGGTACTTGCCTGCAAAGCCATAGGAACCAGGTTCAATTCCTCAGGACCAGCATAAGCCAGATGCAGAAGGTAGCACATGTGTCTAGAGTTCGTTTGCAGTGGCTGGAGGCCCTGGTGTGCCCATTCTCTCTGTCTCTTCCTCTCTGTCATGTAAATAAATAAATATGTAACTAAATAAAAGAATAACTGAGATGGTGATATGGAATGAAGTATCAGAGTCCATAAGGAAAAAAAGTACAAATACAGGAGAAAGATAAAAGAATTGGCTAAGGGATAAAAAGAAAATAAAAACACGAAGGATGGGGTGAGAGGAAGAGCTAAAGGAATGGCATGGGAATAGTAAAGATTGACATTTGGACCTGTGAGAGAGATCAGACATATATAGAAGAACAAAGGGCAGATGGAGGAAAGATCAATTGCTTATCTCCTTTTGACCAGTTCATTTTCATGCCCATGTCTCTCAACATCTCTTTTGATTTTTCCAGTCCCTACCACATTTATTAATATTGTGTGTCAAGACTACCTTACATCACCTGTTATGCTAATTATGAAATTCAAGTAAGTAGGGTTGGGATGTAGCTTAATAGTAAAGAATTTGCCTTGCATGTTGAGGACCTGACTTTAATCCCATATCAAAGAAGACATAAAAGAAATAAAGTTTCATAACAGTAAATACCAAAGTTCAGTATGATTTGTTAAAAATACTTGTAACTGGCTATAACTCCTAGTGATCAATAATTCTTAGGTGAGACCCATTGTAAAGTCTGAATACAATTGTAAGAATGACACAGACACAAAATATGCCAGGATGAAGTAATATAGAGGACCTGTTGCTGCTAAAATGCTAACAGACACACCTACAAAAGGCAGGTCTGCTGTGGACTAGCTCCTGCTCCCAGCCCACAAGCAGGGACAGTGGCTGTAGAACTGTGGACGCTGCCCCTTCCCCTACTCACTTTGATCCTTGGTGACTCTCAACGGTTTTTTTTTTTTTTTTTAACAACACAGTACTCATTTCTCCATTCTATTCTCAGTCTTATATCTACCTCTGCAAGCAGAAAAAGAAAATTACTGGTAGTGATTACTTTCAGACTGAAATGGTCCATTCTAGCATATTATTTTTCAATGACATTGTCTAGCATTTTAACCCAAAATAACAAAGAAAACAATTTTATTTTATACTTTTACTAAATCAGAAACCACAAAAGAGCAGCTTCTCCGTAAATACTTATATGTATATTTATGTGGTAGCAATTTTTGTTGAAATTAGTTTAATTAAAAATGAAAAAAAAAATAAGCTGGGCATGGTGGCCCAGCCCTTTAATCCCAGCACTTGGGAGGCAGAAGTAGGAGTATCACTGTGAGTTTGAGGCCACCCTGAGACTACATAGTGAGTTCCAGGTCAGCTTAGACTAGAGTGAAACCTCATCTTGAAAAACCAAAAAAAAAAAAAATTATACACACACACATATATATATTCATTTTTCATACATATAACCATTGCATGGTTGTAAACAGGTGTTCTGAACTAGAACTCTTGTCCTGTTCCAAAACAAAACAAAATTAGATACTTTTTCATCTTTTCCCTAGGGAGGATTTGAATATGAGATTAAAATGTTCTAAACAGGCATGTGCCTCTTTTAATCTATTGAAATATTAGACCACAAGAAATTTACATTTTTCCAATCATCTTGTGCTACATGAAGAAAAATGCTAGTTCCCTTATGCCCAAGAGAGATTCACACAGTTCTGACAACTTACTAGGGAAACTGGAGCTGGGCCAATGATGGAGTCAATGATGTGCTAGACCACACCATGACCAGTACTATTTAGTTATGCATACCTCTTGCTTTTTATTTAACCTAAATCTCATGTAAGTACCCTGAAGATGGACTTGGGGTGATCCCTAAACCTCTTTGTTCCTCTTCCCAATGTGGTCACATTGATGAAATCTCCTTCATTCCTTAATAGGCCAAGTAAAAAGTCATACTAAAAAGCTTCAATATTTCCTTCCCTCCTTATATTTTTATAATCAGAGGCTATCTTCAAACTAATGAATGATTATATATATATATATATATCCTCAGGAGAGTTTTATGATTTAGAAATGCTATAATAACTATATATCTATCTAGAAAATGTCATACTTATGTAACATAAAGTTACATAATACTTTAACTTTGTATGTATTGTAATTTTTTTTTTTTGTGGAAAATAGAGAAGAACTAATTATGACCATAGATTGAAAGTCTACGGTATTAAAATTCTTTCATAGCCTCAACAAGATATTACAAAACTGATGGATTAAAACAACAGATATTTATCTTACCAGAGTTCTGGAGGGAAGAAGCTAAAATTCGAGTTTCTGGCAGGGATTCACTTCTTCGACCAGCTTTGGAGTCATGTTTATGCTTCTACCACCTTTTAATGGGCTATAGCTTTGCTTGGCTGCATCTATGTAATTCCAATTTCTGCCTTAGTCTTTCCCCCATATATCTCAGTAGCTAAAACTTCTCTTTTTTTTCTTGTATATAAAAACATCAGATAGAAACTGAGATGATGGCTCAGTGGACAAAATATTAACCCTTTAAGCCAGAGTACCCAAGTTTGACCCTTAGACTGCATATGAAAAGTAGAAGCCTTGGAAACTTTTTGTAATCTAACATTCTGATAGAAAGATGGAAGGTAGAAGTAGGAATTTCCTGGAAGCCTTTGGTAAGCATGGTACAAAGAACAGCAGATTAAGAGAAACTGTGTCTCAAATTAGGTTCACTGGAGAGAATAGCCCAGAAGTTGTCCTCTGACCTCCATACCCATGCTGTAGCATGCACATGCCAGCATACACACACACACACACACACACACACACACACTAAAATGATAGGGGTGGAGAGATGGCTTAGCAGTTAAAACACTTACTGGCAAAGCCAAAGGGCCCAGGTTTCATTCTTCCATACCCATGTAAAGCCAGATGCACAAGATGGTGCACACATCTAGAGTTTGCAGTGGCTAGAGACCATGACATGCCCATTCTTTCTCTGTCTCTGTCTTCAAGCATATATATATATATTATCTGCCTCTTTCTTGATCAAATAAATAAATATTTAAATAAATAAATAAACTATCTATTGCATTTAGAGTCTACCCTAATTTTAGGATACCTTCATCTCAATATCATAAATACTATCATTAAATTCAATTTCTAAATAAGGTCACACTTACCAAATATTAGGAGTTGGACATATATTTTTGGTAGAACATTATTTAACCTACATAATGACAGACTGTGTTCATTATAAGGCAACTGACTTTTATTAGTTATCTGAGGAACCTAATGACTTTCAATGATCAATTGAAAGGTTACTTATGAGATATTTTTATAAAGTTCTAATTTAGACATCATTTATTTAGGCTTTAGCATAGATTATTGGCATTGATTTATAATCTGTGTTTTAGCAAATGACCATGCCAAGTATAGTAGACAGTTTCAGGTTCGCTGAGATGAACTTCCAGACCAGGCCAAGTTATGGAGGAAGGGATATTTATTGAAGCTTACAGATCCAGGGGAAGTTCCATAATGTCAGAGGAAGCTGACCTGCCTTCACAGGTCCAAGTAGAGAGAGAGAAAGAGAGAAAGAGAGAGAAGCCAAAAGCCAAAGCTACACAGTACAACACACTCCAGGAACTCCAGCTAGGCACACTTTGCATATCTTTAGAATGGAATCTCAAACCACCACCACACCTTAGGGCTGGGCCCTAAGATCCACCCAGTGACACTCCCTCCAGCCAGGTGGCTGCAGATCCAAACTACAAGCTAATAAAACACTGAATATATTGGGGCCATCTATTCAAACTACCACATTATATGATGCGAAATTTGGTGGAAATGACCTGTGTATGTATCCTTACAAATTGTTTCTTGATATTACATTATCAGATGATATTTTCATTACTACAGAACATTAAGAGACCAAACATTTATGCATAAGTAAATTGTAGTCTTGTAAGAAATACTTACAAAATACAAAAGCAAACAATAATCAAATGATATCACATCCTGGATAAAGATTCATTCAGAGAGCATTCCATGTTTTGGATACAGTCACACTAGGGGAGAGATAAATTCAGTGGCTTAAAACACTCACATGTGTTTCTAAAGGTATTAGAGATAGAAGTCTAAAATTAGCCTACCAATTTGGTTCAATTCTTAGGAGAGTCCTTGATCCTAGAAAACTGTTTGTTCACTGTGTCCTCACACAGGAAGAGAGGAAGGAAGGAGGGAGGGTGGGAAGGAGAGAGAGAAAGATGGGGGCAGGTGTTCTGCTCCACTATGTCCTTAGAAGGTACCGAAAACAGCATGGTGGCTCCGCATGCTTAGCTTCATCTAAACCCAACTACATCCTACTGCCCCTCTTTCTAATACCTTCATATGCTTTCAAAGAAACTTGAAAGTCATTTCCAAGTACTCAATAGTTTCATGATACAACTATTAGGTGATGGACTATAACATTTTGGCCATATCAGGCTAAGTTAGAAGAATTGGAAACTCAAAGCTACCTGAAAAGCACAGGGATGGACAATAAAATCTAGATGCTTTCTGAGTAACCTGGCTTCATGGAGACCAATGAGACCTATCCGTGCACACATATTCATCTACACACACTTAAGTAGGCATGAGATTTCAGATATTGTGAGAGTCGCTGTCTGAATGTACATTCTGTGAGCTTTCTTGTGGTGTACTGTTGTTAGGGGTCAATGCTCTAGACACTTATCTAAAATCTGGCTTGGGTTGGTTTCTATGCCACTGTTCTCAATACCAAGTTTGACCCTAACTTAAATACCCCTACAAGTTCAAATAGATGAACAATAAACTTAAAATTGTAAAAATAATTTTTACCATTAAAATGGTTTTTATAACCTAACATGATTGTCCTTACTTGAAGTAAGTTGTGAATATTGTTGTCAATTCAGTAGTAAGCCCTATTCATTAAGAGATTCAAATCTTGTGGAAAACATACAATTGAAAGTAAATAGATGTTCTCATTTAGTATAAAATAGTCAAAAGCAGCTTTCTCACCAGGAAGCAGAACACTTGGGCCTCATGTGTTTATACAGTATGGATGTTTCTCAAATAATTTTGTACTAATAGTGAGTTGTAAATTTATATTTTGTCAATGTCAAAAATCATAACTTAGTTCTTTAATAATAATAGTAGGAATTATATAATGAAAGTAAAATATAAATGTAACTTATTACAGAGAGGTGATTGAATGCCAAGTGCTGAGAATGCACAATTTCACTAATACTCAAAATAATTCCCTCTAGGTATCATTACTACCTCTTATTTGCCTGGTGACAAAAACTGAGGTTGAGAAATTTAAAGTATGGTAATACTGTATCAGAGATGAAAATTTTTACCTAGGATTGAGAGATTGCAAATCACATAGTAAATTACCTCATCATTATACTACTATAACAAGTAATGGCAATGTCCTTATTGATTTTATTGAAACTATATTCAGTAATACAAATGTAGAAGCACTCAATTATCTTCATGGCACAATACTTATAACACTAGAAAAATTACCTTATGAAATATTAGGATTCACTTCTTAATTCTTTTTTAGGATTAAATTCATAGAAGATATGAATTGCACTTTCATTTTGATTTTTAATTACAATTAATGGTTCTTGTTTATAATGAAATACTTACTACTAATTTAAATTATATTCCATAACATAGACTCAGGATTGCTCTTATAAAAGTGCAGGGAATATTTGAAGGGAAGAGGGACAGAGCTCTGTTCATTCCTGTTGCCAACATTCTACATGACCTTGAACATTTCTGATAATCTTTGTGAGTCTCATTTCTTGGGTGTAAACCAAGAATAATTAATTTTACAATGCTTGCCTAGGTTTTGTTAAGATAAATGAGTTAATCATGTCTAGGACACATTCTGTAATTCTTTAGTGACAAGTACATGAGAAATGCTCCACACAGGATGGGGACCAAGGAGAAGGCCATTTTCATCATGCACATCATGTAATAGAATGGCATAGGGGGTAGAAATATCACCCTTCCTTTCAAATTATACTGATGGGAGTACTCTCCACACCATGAGGAAACTGCACAATGTTTCTGAGGTGGCTTGAAGGGAGAGAGAACTGTGGGTAGAGGACTAGCTCTAGAGTTGAAGTGCCTAGCTGTATCAGTTGCTGGGGCAAAATATCTGACAATATCAATTTAAAGAAGAAAGTGTTTCTTTCAGCTTATCATTTTAGGCTATAGTGGAGAAGGCAAGGTGGCATAGAGCTTAAAGCAAAGTTTGTCACATTCAGTCCACAGTGAAGACTCAGAGAACAATGAATGCTCAACTTATTAATGAATGATCAGTTTATACTCAGGACCCCAGCCCATGAAATGGTGCCAGGTGGTTGGTCTTCACACCTCAATTAACCTAGTCTAGATAACCACACACAGGTATTCCCAGAGGCCAACTTAATCCAAATATTCCCTCACAGGTGATTCTGGGTCCTGGCAAGTTGACAATCACTATAAACCATCACCCCAGGTAGTCAAGTTTCTAACATTATCTAGCAATTTAATGTCAGAGAAGTTCCTCTTCCTTATCCTTGCATTCTATAGCTATAAAATAATGATATGTATCTAACATAATATTTATGTATATTTTCTTAACTCCTGTTCATTATACCAAACTGCAGGTACCATTGGGTGCCCTTGAAAGAGTGGAAATAGTTTTAATCTGGTTCTTTAAAATAACAAGTAGAATCCTTAGACTTATATAAGAGCAGATAATTCATTTTAAGCCATGAGAAGGTGTTTCATTTTCTTTTTCATAGATTAAACACCATGTGCTGAAGGTGAGATGGCAAGTGGTTCAGTCACCGGTTTGGGAGACTGGAACCTGGTAATCATGCTGAGAGTTATGAGATGAGTGTTCTGACCAAAACGGAGAAAATATGGCAACTTACAGGGAATCAAAGGAGTGAAATCAGTTATTTCACAGTGCTGCCAATCAAGATGCCCAAAAGAGTTCCAGAAACTGGAGAAACCCTGTCAGGGTCTGATTTTAACAAACAAAATATAATAATACAACTAAATTGGTAAATACCTCATCAGGTAACATTTGTTCATAACAGACTTAGAAGGACAGTGGAAATTTTAATAATGATTGGTAACATATTCACGTTGGTAAGATGCACCTAATGTTTTCTTCTAACAAACTGTGAAATAGGTTTTTTGGATGTATCTATAACACAAAATGCAAAGCATGAGAGACCAAGTTTTCTTATAGTTATGTTGAAAATTAGCAGTGTAACTAGGGCCAGAATTCAGATTTCCTATATCTTATCTGGCCCACCTTTTAATGTTACAAAAGCATTAAGGAAAGCCATTTTGTAAATGTCTTTTATTTTTACAAACAAAAATGTGTATTATTATATTGAGACAGAATACAGGCACATGTTTTTTTCAGTAGGAGAAAGATTCTGGGACGTCTGGGAGCTTTATTAGATTTTTTTTGTGTGTGTATGTGATTGCTCATTTTGTTTCATTTTTCAAATACAAAAGACACCTGTGATTTAGCTCTAGAGTATCAAGTTCATTGTCTTCCAAGAACACTGGCTGACAATGTATTTGGCTGCCATTCTTCTGGTTTCCAAATGGAAACACATAATGATGATAATAACACATTACATTTATCTGCACTTCAGTTTTTAAGTACTTTCATAGAAATTACACCAGAACAGTGCAGTACATTTGTTCATGGGTACTTGTTTTATTCATGATTGTCACAGGGATGGTGTTACTAACATGTACTATGCTTATTCCTGGGGTTGGCTAGTTATGTAAAGCTTTGATCACACTGAAAGAAACAAAGTGAAGAAAAGCTAAAGGAACATTTGTAATTCTGACTAGTTGAATTTCCTTCTTGAAAGTGGGCTAATCACCAAAACTATGCCTTATTCCTCTTTAGAAGTTAGTATTTAAAAATGTATATTCTTTATATCCTCAGAGCTCTGCAGATTATTAACAAGCTACTGAACAAATATTTTAAAATTTCAAGCCATTGTTAAGGTATTTGTGAATTTTGTAAAATACATACTTTAATGGGACTGAAAACTATATGAAAAATGTATTTTAAAGTTAAATATCAAACCCTCATTTGCTTCTAAGTTTTACAGGCCCTTGTAAAAAGGGTTACTTTTCAAAAGTCATCACTTTAGACAGAACAGCAGGTTGAAATTTTGAGTTTTATTTTTCTTTATTCACCTCATATTTTGGGAGAAAATATGTTTGATCAAGTGCACTAAAAATGAATCTCCATATCCCCTTCATTGATTTATTCCATTGGACTTTCACAGTGTTTGCATTCATATTTTTAGTATAATAAAACTAACCATTAAGATGCAAATTATTTGCAAATTTGGGATGCTATCTCTGCCTATACTCAGGCTGTTGGGGGACGATTCTAAATCAGTTTTTCTTAATTTTCACCTTACCAAGACCATTCTCACAATACTGTTTGCTAAATATTATATATAAAATTAACTATAAGTAATTGGGTATATATCATACAATGTTGAATAGAATTTAACACCCATGAAAAACTTTTTAAGTAAAAACTGTATTTTGTTGGGTTTATTCAATTCATATGAAGTTTATGGTATTTTGTTTTTGTGAATTATCAGCAATATGAAAAAAATTACATTAATTCTAGTTAATAGCAAAATAGGAAAATCTTTCATAAGATTTTGGAATCATGTTAAGTGATGTAAAGTGAACTTGGTCTTTAGCTAAAAACTCTGATTAAACCATTTTCCATCTGACCCTCAAATTTTGATAGAGCAGAGTCCAGAGATTTTATGAAGCATGACTCATGCACTTAGTGTAAAAAACAAATGATAATTATATCATGAATATTTCTAATATAGTTTACTTCTTTCTTCTAATCCTACTTTATCAGAGAAAATTGTAATACATTTGATAACATTTGCTTATTTCATTTAATTTGTTTACAAGAATATTTGAAATGAGGTATTCTTTACATGCTTTAAAGTCATATAAATTAACAAGAATTTTAAGAATCTTGTGTTCTCTGTTTCTCTCTCTGTCTTCCTCTTTCTCTCAAATAAAAGAAATAAATTTTAGAAATTACAAAAATGGCTGAGAGATGGCTTAGCTATTAAGGCACTTGCATGAAAAGCCAAAGGACCCAGGGTCAATCCCCTAGGACCCACTTAAGCCAGATACCCAAGGTGGCACTTTTTGTCTGGAATTTGTAGTGGCTGAAGGCCCTGTTGCACCCATTCTCTCTCTCTCTCTCTCTCTCTCTCTCTCTCTCTCTCTCTGTCTCTCTACAGATCAAATAAAATAAGCAAATAAAATTTAAAATAAAAGAATCTTGTGAGAAGAGATGAGAGGAAATATATAACTAACATGTATTTTCTTTCCTTTGAAAACAAATGTCACTTGAATGCATTGAGCATTGTAAAATATCCTACCACTTATTGAATACCATATGGACCAAGTTTGATATCTATAAGTAGCCAACAGTACCTATAAGCCAATAGAATTTAGAGTTAAAGCCAATCTCTGAGAAATGGAATGTTTTTAATGGTAAGCGGAGTAAACTCATTGCTTTGTGGGTGAGGTGGTAGATTATAGCACTGTGAATACCTGAGAAATGTACAGATTCAGAAAATTTATATCATCATTTCTTATTGTTTTTTAATTTATTTACATTTTTATATTAAAGCATAATCATTTCAAAATTTGAGACTTCCATTAAGCATCTGGCCAATATACAATGTTCACTAATTTGATAGATATTTTGAAGGCAAAGTTGATTCCTTTCCTGTCCTGTGGCTTATTGCATTACCTGTGAAAGAGCAGGTGTTTGACTCACATAAGAGTTTATTTGAATAGTTTTCATTAGGTCTTTTTATCTGTAGTTTGTTAGTGTGGTTCCACAGATATACTCAGCCATCTGTTCTTTGGAACTGTGCTTCATGTAACTTACAAGAGTCAATTAATTTTATTGAGTGAGTCATTAATGTAATCAGAAGTTTGTTTGTCCTGGGAATAGTCCAAATGACAGACTTTAACAGCTAGGAAACACCCATTCTCTTGCCAAATAATCTTTTTTTAAAATTTTTTATAAAATGATTTTGTTTTGCAGTGATAAATTTTGAAAGAACATATTGCAGAAAGGTATTTTTTTCTATACCAAAATTTATTTTTATGGCTTCAATAAGAAAACATTAAGAAATATCAGTAGACAATTTTTTTTAATTTTACTTTTTTGGGGGACCATGCTAAGGAGATGGCTCAGTAGATAAGAACAGGTACAAAGCAAGCATGAGGAGCTGATGACCTGATTTTGGTTCCCAACAACCATGTAAAAGCTGGGTTTGTCTGCTTCTAACTGCAGTGCTGAAGGAGGAGATATAGTACAGACATTTTGGTGAGCAAGTCCAAGCAAGAAATGGCAGTTCCAGGATCAGTGAGAGACTGTCACAAGATTCTGTCTCAAGGACACAAGGTAGAATTGTGACTGGGAAGGACACTCAGTGTTCTCCTTTGGCCTGACAAAGGATGGGCACATTTGTACACATGCATACATTTACCATACACAACACACATGTGTGCATGTGCACACACAGAGGCACATTTGCTTTTGCTGACAATGGAGAAATAAAAGTTTGCATTTACATTGTTACTTTTTCCATCCTTTTCTGAAGTGATGCATTTTAAACTCTCTCTGGAATTTTGTGGACTATAAATTGGTAAATAAATGACAGGTAGTGCTTGCCATCAAGGTAGCTCTCTCAAGATCTCAGCTCCAAGGACTAGTGGATGAGGGGCCACTGCATACAGCTTCAGACCCTCCATTACCTGGGCTATTGAACAGTAATGGGTCAAATGGATTCTGTGTTTCAGAAACCTGACAGATTACCTTAGGGTAAGCATTTTTGTTATGTAGCTCAAATACCTCTATTGTACAGCTTTTTTAGTTTTCTAAGATGTGGATTTCACTAAAAGCTAAGGGAAGTCTAATCAAATATTCTGGGAGCTTTCAAGGAGGTCATCTCATGCTCTTCAGTCTGGTCTGACCTGCTTTCTGCCTGTTTTCACTTCTGCCCCTTGAGATTCTCATTGCTTTGAGTCTTTCTGCAAACCAACCTGGACTTTTCAGGTCCTTTTCTATAAATTGTCACTAACATAAAGTTATTTTATAGACTCTTAATATTCATAAATAAGGAAAGGGAATTACAAACTACAATATCAAATGGAACATTAAATATTGCTATCCTAAAATGTAATCTGAAATTTCTGAGAGTTTCTGCTTTTAGGCTCTGATATTTACTTCCATTTTCTCTCTAGAAGTCCCTCCTCAAGATGACTGAAACCCACCCATAGAATAATCCTGGTAATATTCAGTGCTCTGTCCCAAGTACTGATTCTAAGTTCCTTTAATTTTAAGTCTGAATGAAGTCTGAGGATTGAACAGCTGATAATGATCTCTGTGAGCAAGATCTGATTACTGTCATTGTCATACTTTAAATTCACATGGTATAGACTTCCCAATATTCCTATTTTATTTGTTCCCAATTACCAACAGTTAAAAGAAATATATAGGAGACCCAGATGCCTAATGGATAAGGCACTGAAATCCTAAGCCAGGGACTGTGGATTCAAGTCTCATCTGGAATGATTACCATGTTTCTTGGGGCTGGAGAGATGGCTTAATGGTTAAAGCACTAGCCTAAAAGCCTAAGGACCCAGGTTTGATTCCCCAGTACTCACATCAGCCAGATGTATATATAAGGTTGCAAATGTGTTTGGAGTTCGTTTGGAGTGGCTGGAGACCGTTGGTGTGCCCATTCTCTCTCTATCTATCTCCCTCTCTGTCATAAATAAATAAATAAATAAATAAATAAATAAATAAATAAATAAATAAATAAATTTCAACAAAAATACATAAATGTGGATAACTCTAACCAAAGGTCACTTGTCAAAAGGCTCCCTTATGCTGAGAACAATGCTGAGTCCCTTCTAACTCATTATCCTCCAACCATCAGAATGATTTGCTTCTGAATGGGTCCTGAGGTCAGAATTCATTGGGCAGCCTCTAATTGTCCACAGTGGCTCTGTGATCCTAACCTTTGGCCTTGGCTACCCTAGGATGGATTAGAAGGTACACTCTGGAATTTCCTTAGATGCAAGGGCAGTAAATAAAAACCTTACAGTCCTAGTCAATTTATCTGTATTAAAACACCTACAGATTAGGAGCATTTTTCACTGTATACTCATTTAATCTGTCTTTATTCCATCTGCTGGCTTAGTAGATGTCATTTGGCACATAGAAACTCACTAAATATATAGAAAAAGCTTTAAATAATACAGCTGAGGAAAACTCTCTTCTTAAGTCTGAGGTTCAAATGATAATAAAGGCAATTATACAAAACCACAAGGCTTTAGACTTCCTTAAAATAGCCCAGGATGGTGATGTGTGTGTCATTATTAGGGTTACATGAATATATATATGGCATTCCTGATAACTCTGCCAGTGTCCCATGTACTTCACTGAACCTACAGAACCAGATTCAGATCATGTCAGACAGCTTTTTCAAGGTGAAAAAGATCATACCTATCATAACCCTTGTAGGCATTCTGTTAATTTTTGGACCCTATATCACTTTTTAAACTTTATCTCCACTCCTTTATAGTCAGCTCACAACCAAATGGTCCTGCCATAATTTAACTTCATCTATTTGGGTTCCCTCAATTGTTCTCCAAAGTCTAATAGTCTACAAAATGGGAACCCTAAAGGCATCCTTCAGAGGGGAAATAGAGGGGTGATTCAGATTCAGAAGGTGTCTTTTTTTGAGGCAAGTGTGAATGGCATTGTGTCCATGATTTCATCCACAGCATGTATGCTATTAGTGTATAGGAGGCCTATTGATTTCTGTGTACTAATTTTATGGACTACTATTTGGCTTAAAATATTTCTCAGCTCTAAGACTGATAGTGTCTGGTAGGGCATTTAGGATCATGTATATATATATATATATATATATATATATATATATATATATATATATATATATATGATACTATTACATACAAATAATAATCATCCTTTCCTATTTAGGTACCTTTTATTTGTGTCTTTTGTCTTACTGCTGTAGCTAAAGCATCCCTATATTGACTAAAAATTAAGAAAGTCATATAATGTTGAAAATAAGTTTGTCAAATACAGCCTTTATTATGTTGAAACTTGTTCATTCTATTGCTAGTCAGTTTATCATGAAAAGCTATTTGATTTTATCAAATTCCTTTTTTGCATCTATTAAATGATCGTGTGGCTTTATCCTTTTTATATAACACATTATATTTCTTGATTTGTGTATGATAAACAATCCCTGAATCTCTGAAATTGATCAAGATGGATGATTTATTTTTAATATAGGCAGGTAGAGAGAGAAAATGGGCATACCAGGGCCTCCAGCCACTGCAAATGACCACCAGATGCATGTGCCCCCTTGTACATCTGGCTTACATGGGTCCTGAGGAATCAAACCTGGGTCCTTTGGCTTTGTAGGCAAGTGCCTTAACTGCTAAGCCATCTCTCCAGCCCTGGATGATCTTTTTATGTCTTTCTTGACTCTGTAAGTATTTTGTTCAGAATTTTTTATTTTTTTATGAGCAACATTGGTTTGTAATTTTCCTTTTTTCTCTCCTTTTAGAGAAAGTGAGAACAAAAGAAAGAGGAAGGGGGAGAGAGGGGATTGAGAATTGAAGCTCCAGGGCTTCAGCCACTGCAATCAAATTCCAGACACTGTGCTACCTACTGTGCAAATGTGACCTTGCACCAGCCTCACCTTTGCATATCTGGCTTACATGGGATCTGGAGATAGATGGAACATGGGTCCTTAGGCTTCTCAGGCAAGTGCCTTAACCACTAATCCATCTCTCCAACACTAATTTTCCTTTTTGTGTCGTCTTTATCTGGCTTTAGTATCAGGGTAATGATAGCTTCATTAAAAAAAACAAAAACAAAAACAAAAAACAAAAAAACCTAGTAGTCTTTCTTCCTTTTCTACTATATGGAATAGTTTGAGAAGCATTGTCATTACTCTTTGGAGGTCTGGTGAAATTTGTCAGTGCATCCATCTGGGCCTGGACATTTTTAGTTAATTTTTTAAATAACTTTTAAAAATCTCATTTCTTGTCATAGGTCTGTATAAATAATGTGTAGCTTTTTAATATACATTGAAGTTAGGTAGTTACTCCTAAGAAGAAATATAATTTTTATTGCTATGTAAGTGCTAATTGTTAGGAAAAATACTAAAATGAATATTTCCAACTATGTTAAGGCAAATGTGACCTTTTATCAATTATTTCTGTCACACTGAATTCATGATTCTTCCCAGTATTTTGACATTTAAACTGAAGATATTAAACTATATGTTGAAGGTGAAGATTAAACATTGATTCTTGAAGAGTTTTTAAATTTTTTAATTACTTGAGAAAAGTACATTAACCCAAGTAAATTTTGCAAGTAAAACCGCTGTTTGTAGAGACTCTACCAGAAAATTGTGTTGATCAACTTATGAGTAAAGGTTAAACAAAAAGCTTAAGATCCAAAATACTGCTTTCTTGCTTATCTTTATAAAAACCTCAAGATTGCTTGGACTCAATTTTGCTTGAATCTCTTTCACAACTCTTACTACTAGTGAGGTACTTAACTAATGAAAGACCCTCAATGCGAGGCTGGACTCTGTCTCAGGAAAGGCAGCACCCCAAATCACTCACGAGAAATGGTCTTGATGCAAACAGCAAGAGGATTTTTATTCCAAGCGCGCTGGGGCCCACAGTCATACACCACGCAGGGGTAGAGGACTGAGGGCCCCGAGTGCGGAATCAGGACAGCTTTTATAGGATTATAACAAAGCCCATGCATTGTGAACCAATCATTTTACATCATCAGAAGCCCGCGCAATGCTAACCAATTCTTTCGTGACACTCTATAGTTCTTGGGCCAATCATTTCAAATTGTTCTAGCCCGCGCACTGTGGACCAATTAATTTGTAACACACCACAATCTTCTTCCTATAGTCTCAGGGGTCTGCATTTGCACGGGCTCCTGGGTGGGGGTGACAAACTGCAGTTAAGTTAGGTCACTAGGGCTTAAGTTCAACCAGGGGTTTCTGTGTGTAATTTTTCCTTTTATGGTGCAAGCAGTTCACAGAAGCCAGATAAGCAGTTAGTTAGCTCATTTCCCATTATCTCATTAGGCCAGAGTCACGTACTCAAAAGCCTGTTGTTTTTACTTAGGTTCATGCAGGAAGCAGGCTCTGAACCAGCAAGAAGGGTGACCTTTTACCTATTTGCTGGCAGAGAGCCAGGTCTGGAATTTGAAGCATTTATGGCTTTTTCCATCCTTTCACTACTACCTCACTATAACTAAAACTATGACTGTTCGATGAATACTGTGAAGAAATGTAGAGCATAAGAACTTTTCATTGGCCTGGATTTTAAAGCAGCAAATAATTATTGGTTCTTGTGTTTCTGAAGTACTTGAATTCTCTATAGCTATACATAATTGGCCAATATACAAGAGAAAAAATGATATTTTTTCCTGCACTTTTGCAATAAGTTAGACAATATTTCTTGAGAAATTTCTTGTGGCTGTCTATGCTTAGATAAGAAAAGTATAATTTAATGTGTGTATTTTCTTTCAACAGTCACCCAAAGGTGAGCAAGCAAGTCAAACTTTATTCCACTTTCCTTAAAAAATTTCACACGAAGGCTGGAGAAATGGTTTAGTGGATAAGGTGCTTGCTTGCAAAGCCTAATGACTGTGTTTGATTTCCCAGTACCCACATAGAGCCAGATGTGCAAAGTGGTACATGTGTCTGGAGTTCATTTACAGTGGCTGGAGGTCTTAGCTCTCTGTCTTTCTCTCTCTCCCTCTCTCATGTGTGTGTATGCGTCTGTCTCTGAAAAACATTTTTTTTAAATTCACACAATTTTGAAACTATGTTTAATTCCAAAATACCTATAAGAAATTAGTGTTAAAAATCCCCCCAAATTGGGCTGGAGAGATGGCTTAGCGTTAAAGTGTTTATCTGCAAAGCCAAAGGACCTCAGTTTGATTCCTCAGGACCCACATAAGCCAGATGCACAAGGGAGCACATGCATCTGGAATTTGTTTGCAGTGACTGGAGGCCCTAGTGTGACCATTCTCTCTCTCTCTCCTCTCTCTCTTTTACTCTCTCAAATAAAAACAAAATCCCCCCAAATTACTTTAAGTAACATAATAAATATTGAAATGTGTTAAATACTACTTTGCCATGTACTTACACTACAAGGTAAAGTGTGTTAAAGCCAGTGTTATTTAGAATATTTTTATTGACTAGGAGCTCTTATTGTTGCTATAAAGGGAGGGAAACATTATCACTGTAATAAATTCATTCATAAACATTTAATTTCTGAGTAGTTTTCTTTATATTTTAGAACCTTTACAACTGAGCTATGTGAGTGAATATGATTACAATAATCATTAAATGTAGCAAAGCACTTATTAAACATTGACTTTCCTCTAAGTATTGGATTGGGAGAATGCAAAATACTTTGTTCACTATCAGTGGTTTTTGTTGTTGTTGTTGTTGTTGTTGTTTTTTAGTTTTCTAGGAAGCTAATAAGGAGGGAAACAGGAAACATCTTTCAAGGTTCTATTTCCTGAGCTAATTTTTATTGCTTTTGTACAGTCATGTAACATTTTCCCTAAGAGACTGGCTTATTTCATTCACAAGACCAAAATTATCTAGAAACTACCATTGAAGACCCAGTGTTGTTGAGGCTTCTTCCTAGGGACATAACGTTCTGTTCTGTCTCACATCTGAAGTCAGTGACTTAATCCCGAAAATGTTTACTTTTGCTATAGTTACAAAGTCAAAACACTTTAGTTTTTATAACACATAAAAGTAGGAGGGGCTCAGTTTTCCTTCTCCTGGTCGTACCATTACTTGATGCATTGCCTCGCATCCAGGAGCATGATTTCCAGAAACTGTGAAATAAAGGATCTCATTTTTGACCACTCACAGATTAGTCACTGGATTTGACCCTAATTAAATTATAGATATGGCCAAGAAATCCATTCATTTGAAAGAAAAGATATAAATAAGCATATATCAATACAAATAAATATGAGTAAATATTAATTGAACATAATATCAATTGTAGAATATAAATTATTTGTTTCAAGTTCTAAAACTCAAGCAGCATTTCATAGATATATTAATTTTTAGAATTTCTTTGAGTGGCACAAAAGATAAATATTTACTTTTTTAGATGGCATAGAGAGATTTTCCAACCCCTCCTATCCTCAACCCTCCCACTCTCCTCTACAATTTCTTTTCACAGAGTATCTTCCCCCACTCCTGTTTACATGACACATGTGTTCTTTTGCTTTCCCTGCCCCTCTTTAAGCTCATTTCTTTATACTCAGTTTTGGTTATGGTTCTACCTTTATACATTTTACCTACATCTGCCCTCTACTATATATGTACTAATGAATATTACAAGCTAAGACTTGCATTACAGAGAGGACATGTGGTTTTGCTCTTTCTAAATTTGGGTCACTTCACTTAGTTCTTGCCAAATCTGTCCATTTTCCTGTAAAATTTCGTAATATCATTTTCCTTACTACTGAATAGAATTCAAATGTGAATGTGTGCCAAATTTCCATTATCCATTCATCTGTTGATGGACATCTAGGATGATTTCAATTCTTACCTATTCTAAATAAAGCTGCAATAAACATAGATGTGTAGGTATCTTTATAGTACAGTGTGGCATCATTAGGGTATAGCTATGGTGTAGCTGGGTCATATGGGAGTTCTAGTTTGACTTTTTGACATTCCTCATTGATTTTCATAATGGCTGTACTAGTTTGCACTTCAACCAACAAGAGATGATATTTTCTCTTTCCTTGAATCCTCATTAGCATTTCTTGCCTGTTTTCTTTCTTTCTTTCTTTCTTTCTTTCTTTCTTTCTTTCTTTCTTTCTTTCTTTCTTTCTTCCTTCCTTTCTTTCTTTCTTTCTTTCTTTCCTTCCTTCCTTCTTTTTAATTTTTTTGATTTTTATTTATTTGAGAGTGACAGACAGAGGGAAAGAGGCAAAGAGAGAAAGGGAGAAAGAGAGAAAGAATGGGCACACCAGGGCCTCCAGCCACTGCAAATGAGCTCCAGATGCATGCACCACCTTGTGCATCTGGCTTACATGGGTACTGGGGAATGGAGCCTCTAACTAGGGTCCTTAGGCTTCACAGGCAAGCACTTAACCACTAAGCCATCTCTCCAGCCTTTCTTTCTTTTCTTTTCTTTCTTTCTTTCTTTCTTTCTTTCTTTCTTTCTTTCTTTCTTTCTCTCTCTCTCTTTCTTCTTTCTTTCTTTCTTTCTTTCTTTCTTTCTTTCTTGTTTCTTTCTTCTTTCTTTCTTTCTTTTTCTTTTTTTTTTGTTTGTTTTTTGGGGTAGTGTTTCACTGTAGCCCAGGCTTACCTAGAATTCACTATGTAGTCTCAGGGTGGTCTCAAACTCATGGAAAGCTTCCTACTTCTGCCTTTCAAGTGCTGGGATTAAAGGCATGTACTACCACACCCAGACATGTTGCCTGTTTAGTTGATGATAGTCCTTCTTATTGAGGTAAGATTGTAGTTCAAAATTGTTTGGTTTTATACTTCCCTGATGGATATGGATGTTGAACACTTTTTTAAAGTACTTATTGACCATTTGCATTTCTTCTTATGTGAACTATATATTAGTTTCCTCTTTTTTTGTAAAACCTGTTATCAGACTCCTGTCTGAAGTATTGGTGGCAAAGATTTTCTCCCTTTCTGAAGGTGGTCTATTTGCTTTGTTGATGGTTACACACACATACATACATACATACATACATACAAACATACACACATGCATACGTATATGTATCCTAGTAATTTTGATATATAAGCCCATGACCAACTCCTATAAGACAACTGTAGCAAAAAGCTTAAGTCATCACACACACACACACACACACACACACACACACACACACACACACACATGTTTGAAGAAGGTCAAGTGGGATGTCCTTCTTTTGATGTTCATCTGTTTCTTTCCTGAAGATGGGGGCTTTCCTTCAACTCAGAGTTGCTGTTTGTAAGCACCAACAATAAAGGAAAGCTTAAGGAGAATGACTGGAATATCTGTCTCTGAGTTATGACATATATGACACATATTTATTTGGGTAAGCCAAAAGTAAAATCTATTTTATCATGTGTAACTCTGTGCTTTCCTTTGAATAATATACTGATGTTTTGCAAAGTGGGACATGATGCAACATCTCCTAATGGAAATATATTTTTATAATGTCAGTGTATGTCAGAAATTTCAGAAAATTTCCAAGAATAGTGAAGAACATTATTTTAAAATTAAAAAAATGATTTTATCTTTTTGTTTTTACTATAAGTACAATTTATATGCTTTCTGTATGATTGTTTGATATTAATCTGTATTGCTTATATTTTAAGTGGTTTTGATTAACCTCCTACTTTGAAAACTTTATTTCCTTTATGAGGTACGTTTTAGCATTTAGTTTTTCATCATTCTCACCCTCTCAGATTAAACCTTAGTATTAAAAGGAAAGAAAAACCTTTGTAGTAAATAATCTATTTGAGCTGTATGTGTGCATATGTGTGTATTTGTGTTTTAGGAATTTAGTCTAGACCATCTTGTGAGTGAAATATATTTTCTACCACTGAATTATATCACTAGTTCTTATCTAGATATTATTTCCATTTTACTTCTTCAGAAAGCACATATACCTTCTTGAATTGAAGCACAACTGCCAACAATTTGCACAAGGTCAACATGCCCATAAGACTTTAGAGCAAATGTAAATTAGACTTATGCTTTCCATATGGACATCCAGTTAGTTTCAACAGAAGTGCATCATGTAAGAGAAACTGAATTAACAAAAAAATTCACACTACCTCAAAAGCAAAAAGCAAATAAATAAATAAACAAAAAACACTGGACAATATCTTATCAGTATTAAAATTACATGGTAAAATAATCTCCATTATTTTGTAATAAATATTTTATTTTTACAGTTAGTGTTACTATTTTTAAAATGTGTCTTCTAGACAACTTACTATTGCAAATGTGGTTTGCATTATTGCTATTGGATAGTCCAAAGACAGCCCATCTCCTGCCAATACCTCACATGTGTTTTCCTTACTGGTGTAATTGTGAATTAGCAACCTTATTTACTAAAGAGTAAACCTTCAAGGACATTTTCACTTTCAAGTTGACTGTGAAGTGAAGTTCAGACAATACATTATTCATTTTCTGACATGGAGGAAATATGTAGTAGAACCCAGGAGAAGTGTTGAATAGAGGGAGTGTTAGCTAGTAGGGCCTGTAGTATCTCCTCTACTGTGAAGGGTTTGTCTCCTTATTTTAATGTAAGCATGCTTCCCTCAGCTTATGTTGTCTTGCTATGTATTTTGCAGAAATAACCATTGCTGTCTTAAATTCATGGAAGGAACTGTCCTGATTATGCTACAATTTATATTGTTTCTTCGGATTTGTTATTAGGATATGCTTAATATCAATATTTTAGTGCTAATATTTTTCAGTATTCTTTATTGTTATCCTACTGCTAATGTTATACCTTTCTCAAGAGAATGTAAATGCTTTCTATCAAAAACATAGCAATCAAATGGCAAATGAGAATGACCATTTTAGAAGTGGAACTGAGAGCAAAACCATGGGTAATTATCCATGACAGTATGTTGTGGGAAAATTATGAAAATGCTAACATGATTAGCAACAGATTGGCAGAGATTACAGGAGCCTAGAGCATTTGTTTTCTCTTTTCTGGTTTGGAAATTCATTTTGCTAGGCAAAGTAACTGATGTGCTTGGGCTATTACTGCCATGATTAACTCATTTGACCAGCTCACCTTTTATCAGGCTGCTGGGAAGGTGAAAGGTGAAACAGATAGAAGTTATGTCCTTAATTCACTTGCTATGATATAATTATTTCTCACATTTACTTATACATTAATCTCAACTCCTAAATAAAAACTCATCTCAAAGAAAATACTAGGGAAAATATTCTTGCATAGAAGTCAAAGAACTGGTGGTTTTACTCTTTTAATACTTTATTTATTTGTTTATTTTGTTTATTTATTTATTTGTAAGCAAAAATATGAGAGAGAGAGAGAGATTAGGTGTGGCAGGATCTCTAACCACTGCAAACAAAACCCAGATACATATGCAATTTTGTGCCTATGGTTTTACACAGATCCTGGGAAATCAAGCTGGGGATCCTTGGGCTTTGCAGGCAAATACCTTAACCACTGGAACATCTCTCCAGCCAGTGGTTTGACTTTTAACATTACTCTCTAGTAATCCACTTATGGGCTCTTTGGGTATAATTGCATAATTGATAAAATTATCATTGAGAATTTGCTTGATGACCTTGTTGGGCAGGCTTTTATTAAGCTCTGCCTGTGTGTCAGTCACTGAAACACAAAGAATCCTCCCTAACCTGAGGTATCTCACACTCCAGCTGTGCATTTCCTTACATCACAGTGAGAATGGCTTGTACAGACCTGCATCATAGACGAATTCTCTACTCTATAATTCGGTATCCATCACTCATATATGACATAAAATTACTACATTTATTCTTAAACAGCTCTTCTAATATTTAGGGGCATCCCCCCTCCCGCCAATTTCTATCTTGTTTCACAAGATTGAGGGGGCTGGAATAAGTTGTGCCCTGTTTTTGCATTGACATCCATGGGGACCCAGTACATTGTGTGCACATTGTCATAAGATCAGTCTTGTACACAGTGAATGAGGACATGCATGGGACCAGGCCAGGTAGCAAAAGGAAATCCATTTTTTTTAATTTTTGTTATTATTTTATTTATTTTTGGAGAGAGACACAGAGAGAGACAGACAGAGAGGGAGAGGGAGAGGGAGACAGATAGAGATGGGCACGCCAGCAGTCTCTCAGCTGCTGTGAATGAAATCCAGATGTGTGCGCCCCCTTGTGGTCAAGTTTGTTATTGTGCCCTTGCATCACTTTGCATCTGGCTAAAGGTAGGACCTGGAGATTGGAACCGGGTTCTTAGGCTTAGCAGGCAGGCGCCTTAACCGCTAAGCCATCTCTCCAGCCCAGGGAATCCTTTTGTACACCATTGCTGCTCTGTTGTAGAGTGAAGAAACACCCATGCCTTGTTCACTGTTTTTCTTTTTTAATTTTGTTTTTGACATTTTAATACACTTATATTGCATTCTGATCATATGCACCCCAATTACCCTGTATCATTCTGCTCCCACTCCCAATGGACCCCTTCTTCCTCCTACCACTTACCGTTGTCTACACTGCAGAAGAGAGTGACTACCCCTCCTTATGGAGGGTGGGGCCTCCGGAGCCCTTCCATGATGAAATGAAGATTGGCCCTATTTGGTGGCAGGCTTGTTCCTGTAAGACTCTCAAGGGGATTTTACTTAGCGAGCTATGGGCAATACTTACACATACAACACACACAAGGAGACACATGATGTATTGGACTTTAAAATATGTGATTATACTTTTTCTGAAGAAATCTGCTATTAAATTGATTGAATTATGCAAATCAATATCCCACCCTCAAATAATTCTTCAGAATATTAAGGAAATCAAAAGTTTAAAGAATAAATTATAAACTTAATTTGTTTTTTGCTTTGTTTTGTTTTGTTTTTTGAAGTAGGGTCTCACTCTAACCCAGACTGACTTGGAATTCACTATGTAGTCTCAAACTCACAGCAAAACCCTCCCACCTCTTCCTCCCAAGGGCTGGAATTAAAGGTGTGCACCACCATGCCTGGCTTGGTTTGTGTATTTTGGAATTTTTTTGTTTGTTTGTTTTTTGAGGTAGGACATCACTGTTGCCCAGGCTGACCTGGAACTCACTCTGTAGTCCAGTTCTGGCAGTGAGCTCACAGTGATCTTCTTATCTCAGTCTCCCAGTGCTGGGATTGAAGGCATGTGCTTCCACTCCTAGCCTTTATCTATTTTGTGTGGCTTCCCCGGATGTGCCCATTGTTTTCTTTCTTAGCTTCATCCTTTCTTCTCTTGCTGTCCATACCAACTCTCTTGCAAGACCATGTACTTCTGTATCTGTGAGTGTGTAGACATTGCTGCCCTTTAACTTGACTGACTCCTATTCATCCTCTGCCCAGCATTTATAATCACTTTATTTGAGATGTGTTACTGATATCTACATGTCCATGTTACATCTGCCATGGTATCCTGCACTTCCTCTGCAGTGCCATCTACTGTATAGTCTATCTGTCAACCACAGTAACACACCCTCTCTAATAGTGGGGAACAAAATTGCTATTAGTTATATTTCTGTAGTTGACAAATAGGATTATTCCAATGTAATATTAGTTAGAAAATAAATTAATGACAAAGAGCCCCCCCACCAAACCAGCAAAAAACAATGCAGGAGAGGACATGGAGCCAAATTTAAATATTTTGTGACCACTATAGAAACCAATCAGATTGTCAATTTCTGCTTTTATTCTATAGGTAACTATTACTTCATCATTTTGGATTTCTATATGTTATGCGGTAATTTATCTATGTTGATCCATGTGAACTATAAACCATAAATTTTTTTTTAATTTTTTTTTAATTTTATTTTTATTTATTTTTGGAGAGAGACAGAGAGAGGACAGAGAGGGAGAAGGAGACAGACAGAGAATGGGCGCGCCAGCAGTCTCTCAGCTGCTGTGAATGAAATCCAGATGTGTGCGCCCCCTTGTGGGCAAGTGCGGCATTGCGCCCTTGTGTACCTTTGCATCTGGCTAAACGTGGGACCTGGAGATTGGAACCGGGTTCTTTAGGCTTAGCAGGCAGGCGCCTTAACCGCTAAGCCATCTCTCCAGCCCAAACCATAAATTTTACTGCATAAAATCTCTTTGAACTGCAGATATTCTTACTTTATTGAAATTTTATTTTTAGGATCTATTTCAATTTTTATTAATTCAAAAATTTAAAAGTAGCTATCTGAATATTACAAAAATCCCTTTGTTAGACATTCTTTCCTTTTAGCAACAAGACTGTGGTTTCTATAGGCCATATGTTAGGAGTGACAAGGCGGAGGCTGGAGATGAAATTGTATTTTTTTTTAATTTTGAGAAAACAATTTCACCTTCAAAAAATAAAGTATTATCTTCTACAAGGCTGTAAGTATATCATTCTATTTTTAAAGGCTTTCTCTTAGTTATGGTACTAGTATTAAAAATGGATTTTCTTTCTATATGAAGCTAACACAGATTTTATTAGCTAGAGTTTTATCTTTCAAGGCCATTCTGAGAAATATACATGTATAAATGCATACAAACATACACAAGCATACATATTAATGTTTGTGTCCAAAAACGAATCTATGAAATAATTGAAAACTAATCAGGCATGTTGGTTCACTTATGTAATCCCAGCACTGGGGAGGCTAAGGTAGGAGGACCTCTGTGAGGTCAAGGTTAGTAAAAATCAGTCTGGGCTAGAATGAGACCCTGCCTCAAGAAGTAAACAAACATACACAAGGATATAAATGAAGAAGGAATAAATAAATAAATGCATCAGAAAAAAAATGGAGCCCTGCTACTTCCACAGAAGCTTCAAGTGCTGGTGGCAGAAGATCAGGGTGGTCCAGCATGGTGGCATCCTGGGTCCAGGAAAGCATCACCAGGTCTCCCAGCTCACGGTTTCCGATGACTTAGGTGACTTTCTTTCCTTAGCATACTCACTCTTCTTGGTTAGTAATCTTGCAGTCTGTCCATTCTTCCCCATGGGAACACAAGGAAGCTTGATTAATCTCAAAATACAAAAGGAAAATCACAAATCAAATAAACATTGAAGGTTCTTGTCTTACTAAAGTAGCTTGTTGTAAGTGTTGATCTTCTAAGAGCTTCCTGTCTGTGAGGGGATCCCATAATAAATATAACCAGTTGACAGGAGATAACATGGGTTCACTATGAGGAAAGAAGTAGGGCAATAATGACTTCGAATTGGATCCGTTGTGTGCTGTAAAATCTTACAATGGTATTTTATCATTTGTAGTGTGTAGAAAATATTGATGGTGGTTTTTATTATCAATATCAGTTGAATAATTATTTCTGACAATCTGTTTCCTTGCTACATTCTTATTTATATTGGATACTTATATATTAAGACATTTGTAAAGAAATTAAAGTCATCCTCATTTCTACTTCAAGGAATCAATGTATCTTCCAGTAATAAAATCAGTACTAATTCTAATCAATTTGGAATCTGAATATGGGTAATTGGCCCAATGATATTTCTCTGACTACTAATATTTCAAAAGAACATATACTTTAAAAACATTTCTTATACTATTAAATACATTTTTATTATTGTTTTTGGTTTGGCCACTTGAAGTATTACCACTCCTTGACCATCCACAGGACTGCATTTTTTAGATGAATTATGACAAAATTTGCCATCAAGAATTATCTGAGGCTACAGAAGTAAACTCTGTATTACAGAGATTGTTGCCCCATTAATGTGAATGTCCCAAGTTCAGAAAGAAAGTAAGCTGGATGTAGAAAGTTCCATTGAAGAAGCTATTTGCATTGTAAATGATTTACTTTTAGAAATGCAGTTGGATGTGTTTGTGGGTGCATATGTATGTGTGCTTGTCTTGAGCTCTTTAACTCAGTTACAGCTGGGGTGGCAAGAACACTGTCAGCTAAACTTGCAGCCATTGCAGTTGAAATATATATGAAGCATATCTGAATGCAGATGAAAATGGCAGAGAGTTCAGTGATGAGACTTGTGTTGTATTTTTATTATTGTGTTATACTTTAATAGTAAAAGTTCTTGAAAATCTTCAGTCTGAAAAGAAGCCAAAAAATTGTAAACTGAACCACAATTATTTTCTTATACCTAGGAATATAGAATTAGAAAAATAGTATAATCTTTGCTATTATGTTTGCATATTTGTGGCATATGTAATAATGTAAATATAAAGTGTTATGCTATGCTATGATATGATTTGATAAAATGACTTCCTTTTAGAAAAATTTTCCAAAAAACATATGTCCCCATGGCTAACCACCTTTACAGAACTGATACCACACACATGGTTGACATACAGAAATAAATATTGTTGATCAAGTCTCTGTCCTAATGGTGTCAGGCCCAGATACTTTCTGTACTTGGTTTTGTAGTATCTCCCTAATATTCATGTGTTCCTAGAATTCAAAATATAAACTTATTCAGCAATAGTGTTTTCCAGATATAATCAAATATAGTGATATGATATGATACTAGATTAGGTTTGATGCTAATCCATTGACTGTAGTTCTTCAAAGAAGAGGGAAATATGTATAAAGATTCAGACAAAAAAGTCCAGCATAAGAAGAAGGAGGGAAAGTTTTGGTGTGATATAGCTCCATGTTAAGAAACTTAAATAATGGTCAAGCAAAACACAAGGAAGCATTCTAGCCGGGAGCCTGCAGAGTGTACCACACTGCCAACCCACTGCTTCTCTACAGTCATCCTCCCAAATATGAGAGATTCTATTTCTGTTAATTTAAACCAAACTATTTTGCAGTATTGTTACAGGAGCTGGAGATAGCTAGAACCTGAGATGAAAAAGTTTAAGAACCACCTTGCAAAAAACTGTCTCAGTAGAATAGATTGACATGGAGCTAGCTATGTGAAGCTTGCAAACTGATGTCCTAGAATTGCTCAGACAATGAGGCAGGAAGAATGGGCAATGTCTTTGGCCAGTGAAATCATACTAAGCTCCGTCCCGTTTCTGCAGATTGAGCCAGAGTACACTGGGCTTTGCAGGTAGGGATAAACAGCAATAGCTATGTAGGTTGGAAGTTGTATTTGTGTATTTGTGTATCATTAGCCAGAGAGCTGAAATGGGGAGGTAGCACTCTAAGTTTCTGCAAATCCCAGGAACCACTTTAAGAAACATCCCAATATAGATTTTCTTGGACAGCTGTCCCTGAAGATAGACTTCAAACCACAGAAGGTGAATTGACTTAGTTGTGCATTACTGTCACATTCCAAGAAGAAGTGTTGAACATCAGTTTTATATTTCTCTCTCTTTTATTGTTTACCATCTCTTAATCAATAATATTTTTTTGGTTTGTTTGAGGTAATATCTCACTCTAGGTTAGTCTGACCTGGACTTCACTCTGCAGTCTCAGGGTGGCCTCAATCTCATGGTGATCCTCCTACCTCTGCCTCCTGAGTGCTGGGATTAAAGGAATGCCCCACCACACATGGGTCAATAATACTATTTTTATCCCCTAGTGTCTTGGAGAAAGTAGTGTATTTGGGAGTCCAGATTCTGGAACCAGACTGTCTGAATTCATATTTCATCTCTTATGCGTGCTTTGAGATATTGAGCAATCTCTATCAATTAACATATAAAAACTATATCATAAGAAGTTGCCCTTCTTTTTATGTAGGTAAGTTCCTGTATATTGTTTCCCAAAGTGTGTATGTGCTTATAATAAATATTTTTTCTCTTCCAAAATTACAACTTAAAGTAAAATTTTGAAGTAAAAGTTAAAGTGTTCTTTTAAAAATGGCATAGTATTCTGCAACTGTAACACTTATCTGAAATTACTATAATAAACATTTAAAATTAGCTACCATTAATTTTAATATTTCAGGTTCAATTCTTGAAGTAGTTTGTATATTACATTATATAGATAACAGATTTCTACATGAACAAATAATGTAGATGCTTTCCATAGCTGTGCATGCCCAGACAAGCTTAATTAAATAAGAATTGTGTTATTACAATTATCTGTTATGCATCAAATACATTTCTGTTTTTCTTCTATGGGGGATTTATGAAGGTAAATGAATAAAAGAATGCTTATTTGAGGCACAAAGATATAAAGCTCCTTTAATGTCAGCCAATGATGGCATTACATCATTAGTCAGAAACATGCCAGTAATGAAAGAATTTCTTTCATTGTAATTACTAATAAATATTTTATTGGTATAAAAATAAACTATAATTCAATTTAAGAAATTTTAAAATAAAAAAAATTAACATGAAATTAAATTCTAATATAAAATAAATTTTATGCATTTATTTTATTGAGAACTTTAATGTATGAACATTCTGTAGTTTTTTAAATTTTATTTATTTATTTGCAAGACAGAGAGATGAGAGAAAAGTGAGTGTACCAGGGCCTCTTGCCACTGCAAATGAACTCCAGATGCATGTGCTACTTTGTGCAACTCACTTTGCAAATGGGGAATTAAACCTGGGTAGTTAGGCTTTGCAGGTAAGTGCCTTGACTGCTGAGCCATGTCCCCAGCCCTGACCCTTCTGTAGTTTTATCATATTCCCATTCAATGATCTGGTTTTATCCCTTCTTCTCTACCTTCATTCCACCGAGGACTCTCCTCTTTCTAGGTAGTCCCTCCTCTGTTTTGTTGTCTCTTTCCTCTTGTCCTCCTTCACCCTCCCTGTCAAAACATCAATGGGTTCAGAACAGTGCAGGTCTTGTGGGGGTCTCAGTAACTACAGTGGAACCTTGGATGCTCCAGTGGACTCATGTCTGAAGGACAGTGACTCATAGTACTCCTTCCCACCCTGTGGCTCTTCGTTCGGATCCCTCCTGCACAATGTTCTCTTAGCCTTGGAAGGCATAATAGGTATCTCATCTAATGTTCAGCTCTCCACTGTCTCTTGTTTTCAACTTTGATGAGTTTTGAGTCTTCTCAGTGTTTACCACCATTTCCACAGAGAAGTTTCTCTGGTTAGGAGTGAGAGCAGTACTCACGTTCATTCTGATCCTTCCTCTTCAGTGTACTCTGAGCTCTGTGCTGTGATACAGATGACTGATTCAGTACTAAGCATTGAGCTTTCTCTTCCTCCTGTCATTCTGATGAGTCTTGGGTCTCTCTGGTATTCATAACCATGTGTAAACAGTATTAATCAAAGGACATAAACAAACACATTTAGAAAGTTTTTTTTTTTTCTTTTGATAGGAACAACATCTCCTTCTAGCCAAAGAACAGTGGTAGCTTCCCTCTAGTGTCAATGAATTTCCCAGCCATAGGCTTTGGAATCAGTTCTCAATACCAAGCGTATCATTAAAAATAAAGGAATTATAGGTTAACAAACCATTGCCAATATTGTCTCAGTGTTAAACTGACAATTTAAGCATCAATTTTATATTTCCCAAACTTGGTTTATTTAGACATAATACTATTAAATTAGAGTAAGTTAGATGTTAACTATGACATCAAGATATTTCTACATTTGAAAAATAGTACATACCTCAGAAATTTAAATTTCAAGCAAAATTTTCAATTGTCGAATATATTGCAAAAATTAAACATATATTCAAATATATTTTATGCATAGGTTTTTAAAATAAATGAAAAACATAAAACCACTTTAGATAGAAAAGTTATAAAGATAGTAGAGAGAGTTCTGACATTGACTCCACAGTATTTTTATGATACTTACCTTACTGTAGGATGACACACTTCTTACAAGTAAAGGATACTTACGATGCAACACTAAAGTCTGTACTTGGGGTTTTCTTAATTGTTTGCCTCCAGTCCTTCTGTTTCACGATCCCAAGTGAGATACTGCATTGCATTTAGTTTTCTCTTTTGTTTCTGCTCACTTGCTTGATTCTTTGAGACAGACAGGGCTTTGCTTTGCAACCCAGGCTCTCCTAAAACTCATAGCAATCTTCTTGCCTCAGCCCCCTGAGTGTTGTGACTGTAGGTGTGTGCCTAATAATTTGGTTTCTCTTGACTATAACAGTTTTTAACTTTGTAATTTTTTAATGATTTTTGTGTTGGAAAAGTGTTGGTTAGACATTTTGGAGAATGTTCTTCAATGGTAGTTTGGCATTTTTTTTTTCACGTGGGACCACAGAGGTACTAAATTTCATCCTTATCAGGTCATCCCAAACTATTAACATGACTCACCACTATTGAGATTAATGTTGATCTCCAGGGTGAAAGTAGGGTTTGTCAGTTTTCCCCAATGTAAAGTTGTGTCTTTTCCTGACATTGATAGTCTGTATAATTTGGAAGGAAAGCAGAATGCAGACCCCACACTGACAGAATTCTGTTCTACCTCTAAGAGACCAGAGGATCTATATGAATTATTTGATTTGTATACTGAGAGGTTTTTATTTTCTCTTCTTCCCCAGTTGTTCAATTTATTAGTGTGGACTCATAGATATATCTAGCACTTCATTTACTTGTTACTCAAATTTGTCTAGTTTGGGACATTAGAAGTTCTTACACGTCTGTTTTGTTTACAACATATGAACCCTTCCAATCATCCAGATACCCTCTCTCTTACTTTTGCAACACAACAAATGATCATTTCTTATGAACAACTGGAGCAGTAATAGTCTGGACTTTGGCACTCTAGTCAAAGAAGAAGAAACTGAAACACTAAGTCAAAAACTTGGAGCTGGAGAATAAAGACAACCTGATCAAATGATGAACACAAAATCCATGTGACTATTCCCATTATAGAGTATTATTGCTGCAACGTGTGCCGCACCATCAAAATTGTGTGTGGAAAACTTGTTTCCCAATGCAATGGTCTCAGGAGGGGAGGCTTAGTGAGAGGTGATTAGGACGTGAGTCTTCTGCCTTCGTGAGTGCATCACCATCATTATTAAAGGAGTCGACTCTTTATAAAAGGCTGAGTTCAGCCCTCTTTAATTTCTCTTCTGACCTTTATTTGTTTTGCCATGAAAAACACTTGTGAGGTCCCAGACTTTTGGTTTTAGAATTTCTAGTGTCCAGAATGGTGACCTAGTACAATGTACTTTTGGGGTTTTTCCTCCAGTTTGGAGATATTTTTCATGATTCTCTACTCTATTAAATCAAGTATAACCTCATACATTCTTTTCTTTTACAATTTTTAAAAACAGTTCGTTGTAACTCTCAGTCTTCAGTTTTGCTTACCTGAAGTTTGGGTTCATCTCATTTTGTTGGCTCTAAGTCTAAGTTGGCTCCAAATCTGCTGTTTAAGGTCAAAGGTCTTTTAGTGCTATGGAAATGTATATCTGTTTCTAGTTACCTAAGAGGTTTTATTTTTGTTTCTTTAACCAGGAATCAGTATTGAATCTTATCCAATGACTTTTTAGTACATATTGAAATAATCAACTTGCTTTAGTACTTGACCTATTAATTTTGTGTTTATTGCTAATTTATTGTGGTAAATATTGTGTTTCAAATTTATGTTAACGTGTAAGGTATATCTTTGTTTTGTCTGTGTAAGTATGTTTACTGTACTCTTTACCAGATATGGACATTGAAATCAATATGGATTCTTGGCTGTATGATCAGCAATGGATAACATCTGTATCATTCATTTACAGCAAAATTAAATATGTTTTTTCTATGAAACATGTGCTTTCCAGTCTTTATGTCTTTTATTTATGTGTTATTTACATGTTTATTGCATCTTTGAGCCACTTTCTGAAGTGACAGTCTCATTTTCCTATAGATATCATGCACTGGCATCATACTGAAGTGAGCTTATATGTATGTGTGTGCACTTGCACATCGTTGAAAGTTTAACAGAAAAAAAAAAAAACTGGAATGACTCTGTGATTCTTATTTTTGTCTATGGACATTGCACGTTTTAAATTTTTTCTATTTTTAATAATATTATTGTTATTTACAATATTTTTCATATGGATACATCATGACTTGATACTCTCTTTTCCCTCATCCCTGCCCTCATTCTGTGGAGGACGCTTCTCAATAGCATTGAAGGTATTCCCTATGAGGTTGTGGTTTATGTATTGTGGGAGCAGCAGTCAGTAATTTGGAGGGGTGAGGAATGCCTCTGGGCATGATGTCTCAACCCATGGCTCTTACAATCTTTTCTGCCCCACTCTTCCACAAAATTCCCTGAGCTGTGGTGGGTGAGCTTTAAATCTACCTCAGTGATGAGTTCAGCACTCATGCTCTTCTCGCCATTCCTTTGTGGTTTCAGCTCTGGCTTGGCTGAAGTGTGAGGGGCAGTTTATCTCCTCTGGTCTCACTGTTTTCCGAAAAAGAACAGATTCTCCAATGGAGAGTGAAGTCTGCATAGTTTAAATGGGATAATGAGGAAAATGGCTAACAGTGGTCTGAGCAACCAGAGGTCTGAGCCACTCAGAAGCAAACACCCTGTGGTAGTTTGAATATATGTCCCCAATATATTCAGTGTTTTATTAGTCATAGTTTGCATCTGCAATCACCTTGCTAGAGGCAATGTCACTGGGTGCGGGTCTTAAGCTGTGGTGATGGTTTGAGATTCCATTGTAAAGATATGCAAAGTGTGCCTAACTGGAGTTCCTGAAGTGTGCTGTGTGACTCTTTGGCTGTAGTTTTGCTCTGTGTGCTGTGTGCCTGGTTGGATTTTTTCTCTCTCTTGCCTGGTCCTGTGAGAGTAGGCCGCTTCTCCTGCCCTTATGGAACTTTCCCTGCATCTGTAAGCTTCAATAAATAATATCCCTTCCTCCATAACTGTGCCTGGTCTGGAAGTTCATCTCAGAGAACCTGAAGCTGTCTGCTACACATCCTAACAGGATGGCAGTGCAATAGTGGCACACAGCCTCAGTAGGTAACCAAAAGCTTTCTGATTGGCTAAGAGATCTGCTCAGTGTAAAGGAACCCATATCAGGAATTGGGAACCAGGTCAGAATGGAGACAAAGATTATGATCTCCAATGACAAGATCTCATTAGTGTTTGGCTAAAAGAGGCTTAAATACATTCAATTCTCCCTAAATTAATAATGCTTATCTCACTTAAACATTTCACATTCTTATCCCTAATCTTGTATTTGGATTCTTGCTCCTATTTTATTGCCTATAGTAGCCAGTGGTTTACGTGTTTATTTTCCTGTAAATAAATTATTTGGAGAGAATTGAAAGGCAAGTATTTTATTAGGGGAAGAATTGGCGTTTTCATGTCCAGTCCATTTCTGTTATGTACTGAAAGACTAACCTTACAACTAGCTGTGTCATGTTTCTCCTCCCTTCTCTGCAACATATTGAAAGTCCTGCTAAACTATGGTCCAACTTTTTTTGAATTCCTAGTAGGCAGTAATACTATAATAGAAGTTCAACCTTAATAATTCTGGCATATTCAGAGAATACTGAAAACTATTTTTCCAAATCCATTCTATCAAAAATCTGAAAATTATACAAGGAATATTTTCATTAAAAATATTAAAATAAATTCTAATGACTCCCAGAAATTCTAACAAGAATAACACATCTATGAATTTAAAAGTAGATGTACTTATAGACTTGGAATAAAACCCTGGGTATATACTGGTACTAGAAAGAGAACATGTGAACACTGTCTAGTTTGTGGTAAAGTACATAAAGTCTTCTGTGAAAATATTGATAGTGCCTAGGTAATATAACTGTAGGCCCTCCAGAAAGAAAAATTTCGAGACAGCAAATAGGAAAGAACATTTTTTTCTCTTTACCAGTCTGAATACTTAAATATAAACTTTCCAACAGTGTTTTAGAATGCAAAAGAAATAAAAATATATTATTAACATCTAAAAATTGTAACCATTTAATTAGATCAGTCATACAAATTAATTCTATTAACTGTATAGTCATAATAACATAAAAATATTTTATATCAAAGATTTTTCTATATTTTTCTTTCAAAATTATACTCTCTTGCATAATTCTGAGAATATTTATGTCTTTTAATATATGAGTATAGTATATAGATGTTTTTCACATGCTCTGAGACTAAACTTTCTTAATAAACTGAGATTGAAAACAGTAAGTTTAATAACACTGGACAGATTTATCAAAAGAGTAGAGATTTGTTTTTAATGAGAAGATTTAAAGAGATATGTCAAATATATCACTGTCTTCCATTTCTTTTTTTATTTGATATCAAGTGTTAAATTTTCAGTCAGTGTGTTCAATAAAATAGCCATAAATAGATATTATCACAGAAGATAGCAGTTTAACCCTTCCGTAGTATGATTACATATGACCTTTTTGAAAGGACACGCATGCACGCACATGCATACACACACACACATTGGCCTAATGATAGTGTGTTTAAGAGTAATCTTAAGGTTGGAGGGATGGCTTATTAGCAGTTAAGGTGCTTGCCTGTGAAGCCTAAGAACTAATGTTCAAATCTCCAGGTCCCACATAAGACACACGTACAAGTGCACAATTTTAAACATGTGCACAAGAGGCCTCACTCGTCTGGAGTTAGTTTGCAGCTCCTGAAGGCCTTCACATGTCAATTTTCTCTCTCTCTTTCTCTCTCTGAAAATAAAAATAGTAATCATAAGGTAATTAGTTACAAGGCAAAACCAAATTGTGTGTTAGAAAATAGGCAGAAATATCTGTAAATATAAACATAGGGCATACATAGACAAAGACCAGAAACCATGATGATTCAAAACTGATTATTTTAGAGACAATGCAATAAGTAAATTATCAATATAATGTTATGTGGAAAATATTATAAGAGAGTAGATACAATGCTATCAGCTATGCTTAGATATTTGAGGGTAGGAGGAAAATCACAAATAGTGATACAAAAATTGTAAAGATTAAGCATCACAAATAGTAAAATTATTGCATTATGAGATTTTCTTACTGGCCTGGGCAGGAGCTTTTAGAGAATGACTGACATGAGCATAGACTGAGCTCCCTTTGGATGAAAACGCTCCTCTTTGTGGATGAGAGCTGAAGTGTGCCTTCCTCCTTATGTGTTGAACATTTGAAAGTTTGCTGAAAGTCCTGAGGAGACCAATGGTTATTAAAATATTTTTAACTATTCCTTGTTTCTATTTGCTCCTTGAGGACTGTTCACCTCTAATAGGTCAACAGTGTGACTTAAAGCAAAGCTTAGGTATTTTCTGATAGTAACAGCAAGTAACAGCTTCCATAGTCTTCTTTAGGCCAATGCAGTGGAGCCGGAGCATGCTAAGGAAGCTAAAGTCTGATGTAGACACGAAATCCTTACACAGAAGTAGGAAACTGATGAGGGAGGGTGCACAAGCACGAAGATGTTTCCAAAAGAAGAGTATAGCTTGAGCTTGAAAATCCTATGAAGGCATACACTCCTTGCTTTTTTCTTGACAATAAATCTGTAGACTCACATGTTGTATGCTTATATCATATAATGTTGGCTCAAAAAAGATTAATTAATGAATTATTGAGGAAAGAATGGTAAAGATATTTTGCCTTAAAATGTGAATAATCTCTGCAATTTATAAAGTTGACTACGTTGAAATCTTCCTATGAGAAACAGATAATTCCTTTGTCTAATGCAATTTCTTTCTGAGATAATTCTTAAAGTCATAATGATTAGTGCAGCAACATTTTTTCTCTTGTAACACTTTCATTGGAGAACATATATGAGTACAATTTAGACACTTTCCTCGTGCCAGCACGTGCAAAGGTGACTAGCACAATTCTGACATGAAGACTCATTATTTATCAGATTATCTTTCAGACTATAAAATTCTGACAACTAGGGCCCATATAAAAACTCTCTAGTGCTGGAAAGATGGCTGAGCAAATAAGGCTTTTGCCTGAAAAGCCAAAGGACCCAGGTTCAGTTCCCTAGGACTCATGTAAGCCTGCTGTGCAAGGTGTCACATGCATTTAGAGTTCATTTGCAGTGGCTGGAGGCCCCAGCACATACGTTTTCTCTCTCTCTCTCTCTCTCTCTCTCTCTCTCTCCCTCTCTCTCTTTCTTTTTCTCTCTCTCTCTGTGTCTCTCTCCCTATCTCTCATAAATAAAATAATATTTTAAAATACTCTCTGGTTTGCGAATGGCAAGCATATATTATTTTTAAAATTCTGAGTGTGCTATTGTCAATATATTATAAGATTCTAACTGAAGAAAGTTTCTCAGAAAAAATTCAACAATGTGCTCTGAGAAACAACTTTCTTTGAAAAATAAAAAAGCCTATCTAAAGATAAGATCGAATATTTTTGTACTATATATCAGGGAGATATCATTTAAAGGATTATATTATAATAAGAATTCAAGGAAAATGCCTTTACTTAGTTATTATTGCTTGAAAGCTTTACTTACATCATTTAAATTTGATTTTTTTTTTTTTTACAGTGATGGCCTAGGTTAACAGGCAAATTAGATTTTCTTTTTCGAGGTAGGGTTTTACACTAGCCCAGGCTGACCTGGAACTTACTATGTAGTCTCAGGGTGGCCTCAAACTCACGATGATCCTCCTACCTCTGCCTCCAGAGTGCTGGGATTAAAGGAATGCGCCACCACGCCCGGCTTCAAAATGGATTTTATTAAACATTTATTTGTTATTCAAAGTTTATCTTTTCAGAAATGTGCATATGTTGCTTGAAAGGAACTATACCCACTTCCAAGTTTTCTTCAATCAAATTTGGGTATTCTATATATTTGTAACTTGTTTTCCTAATTCTTCATTTCATTTTTATGTTTTGGGCAATTCTTATCTTATTTGATCAGATTTTGCGAATCCCCATTTTGTCATTTCTAGTATTACCTCATAACCCAAGCCTCCTGATTCATTCACCTGATCATAGCAATGTGAACAGTGGAGTGCTAGTGACACTTGGGGGGAGGGTAAGAAATGTAGATCATTAGGGATTTTCTTTCCCAGCATTGCAAAGGATTCTGTTTACAGTTTTCATTCTCAGTGCTCATATATATATGTCTCCAGCATTTATCAATTCTCCTATTTTCTTTTAACTTTCTTAACAGTTTCCTCTGATTCAAAGAAGTGTTCAATGACTTGATGTGAGACAAATTGCTGTCTTTGTCTCTGTCCATATTTATGGAGGAATGCACCTAGACTTAGAGGTAGAACTGGCTGGCTTGTAGATCTTTATGTAGTAAGGTTAGTAGTCTGAGATTTTTCCATGAACACCCAAGGGAGTTATTTTGTCTCCAAATTTCAAGGAATGACTCACTTAGTATAATCCTTTCCAGATCCATCCATTTCCCTGCAATTTTCATAATTTCTTTTTTCTTGAGTAGAACTGCTGAATAAAACTCCATTGTGTAAATGTACCACATCTTTATAATCCATTCATCTGTGCAAGGATATCTAGGCTGCTTCCATTTCCTAGCGATTGTGAATAGAGCAGCAATAAACATGGTTGTGGAAGTATATCTAAGGTAGTGAGAAGAGTCCTTTGGACATATGCCAAGGAGTGCTATAGCTGGATCATATGGTAAATCTATTTTTAGCTGTCTCAAGAACCTCCACACTGGTTTACACAATGGCTGGACCAGATTACATTCCCACCAACAGTGTAGAAGGGTCAAGTCCAAGCATATCAGGGACCTTGATATCAGACCTGAAACTCTGAAACTGCTAGAGGAAAAGGTAAGAGAAATCTTTCAACATATTGGCGTAGGCAATGACTTTCTGAATATAACCCCCAACTGCTCAGGAAATAAGCCCATTAATCAACTACTGGGACCTCATGAAATTACAAAGCTTTTGTACAGCAAAGGACACTGTGAATAGAGCAAAGAGACAACCTAGAGAATGGGAGAAAATCTTTTCTAGCTATACATCTGACAGATTATTAATATCCAAAATATACAAATAACTCAATAAACAGAACAATAAGAAATCAAACAACCCAGTTAAAAAATGGGCTATGGAACTAAATATAGAGTTCTTGGAATAAGAAATACAGATGGCACATAAACATCTAAAAAAGTGTTGTATATCTTTAGCCATCAGGGAAATGTAAATTAAAACTACTTTGAGATTCCATCTCACTCCTGTCAGAATGGCTACCATCAAGAAAACAAATGACAATAAATGTTGGTGTGGATGCAGAAAAAGAGGAACCCTTCTACACTGTTGGTGGGAATGTAATCTGGTCCAGCCATTGTGGAAATCTTCACATTTCTTTTATCACATAGATTTCTATCCTCAATCTTTGCATAGTTTTATATTAAATTATTTAAGTTCTTAAAAATTTGCCTTTTGTATTTAAAGTTCTTCTGAAATTTTTATTTCATTTTAATTTATTCTAGTGCATTATTTGAGCCACTTAAAAGTTTTTGCTTACATTTATGATGTGTGTGCATGTGTGGTCACATGTGTGTGGGGGAGTGAATGTGCATATGGAGGTCAGAGGTCAATGTCAGATATCTTCTTCGATTGCTCTCCACCTTATTTTTGATACAATTTTTTAAGATTTGTTTATTTATTTATTTATTTATTTATTTATTTATTTATTTATTAAGAGAGAGATACAGGGGCAAAGAGGCAGATAGAGAAAGAGAATGGGTACTCACTCCATGACCTCTGTCTTCCGCAAATGAACTCCACACTCATTTGCCACCTTGTGCATCTGGCTTTACTTGAGTACTGGGCAATCAAATCTGAGGTCCTCAGGCTTTGCAGGCAAGTGCCTTAACCACTAAGCCATATCTCCAGCCCCTTGAGACAGAGTGTTGTACTGAAACGGAAGCTCACTGAGTTGGCTAGTGTGGCCAGTGAGATCCATGACACTCCTGTCTCTACCTCTCAGCACTGGGATTGCAGGTTCTCATTGCCACACACAGTCTTTGTGTGTACTGGGGATTCTGACTCAGGTCTTCAGGTTTGCACAACAAGTAATTACCTCACTAAGTTATTTACCAAGACCAATGCTGTTTTTTAATGTAAAAATAATTATAATTAATGATGTATTATAATAATTTAGGGGGAGAAATTATTTTTGGTTCTTATATTAAGTAGAAGCTAAAATAGCCCTTGAAGGCAGATAATACATTTTTTAAGATTTATTTTTATTTGTTTATTTATTTACTTATTAGAGACAGAGAGAGGGAGAGAGAGAGGAAGATAGTGAGAATGGGTGTGTCCAGGCCTCTAGCCACAACAAACAAACTCCAGACGCATGTGCTACCATATGCATATGACTCACGTGGGACCTGGAGAATCAAACCTGGTCCTTTGGTTTTGTAGGCATGTGCCTTAACTGCGAAGCCATCTGTACAGCCCGGATAATAGTTTTATTACTGATAATTTCTGAGAAGGAGAGGGAAGGGAGGTGGGTTAGAAAGATGGAAAGATGACAGAGAACTGTGTCTTCAGTGAACCGGATGAACAGGAGACAAAACAGATCCCAAATAAAGCACAGCTGATTGGTTTGTGTATAGCATCACTTACCTTGACACGTGTGTTTCTTCAATTACTTGTTCAGGTTAAAACTTGTGATTGGGCTGGGGAGATTTCTCAGTGGTTAGATGCACTTGCTTGCAAAACCTTCTGACAGGGTTTTTTTTCCCTCAGTATCCAGGTAAAGCTGGATGCACAAAGTGGTGCCTGTGTCTGGAGTTTGTTTCCAGTGGCAAAAGGCATGAGTGTGCCCATTCTCTCTCCCCCCTCTCTCTCTCTCTCTCTTTCCCCCTTGCTCTTTCTCTCTCTCATAATTAAATAAATTTAAAAAATACATTAAGGCTATGTAAAAATTAGTCCATGAAAAGTAAATATAAAGAAATAAATAGATAAATAAGTAATAAATAAATTCCCTACTTTCTTTGCTGTGACCTGAAAGATCCTTGGATCTACTTCTACCCATTACCTTCCATCTGAATAAATACCATTGTCAGGAATATCACTCAATCCATGATAAGATTCTATAATTAAAATTATCAGTAACCTAATAGACTTCACTGCAGTATCTCTATTAGTTTATGGGTGAAGAAGCAACATTAGTAAATTCATTTGGAACATGCTTTGTTCTAGTGCTTGTTGACTTTAATATTAATTACTGATTCTTAGCAAGCAGTCTTCTATCTTATGTCTGAAAATAAATGAAAGATTAAGAAGTCATTATTGTTTGATTAATTGGTGTGAGCCCAGCTGGTAGAACATCAAGTATGAATTTAGATAAGGAAAAAGTAGGCTTCATCTGTCTCAGCCCTCCTGTCTTGTTCTTTTATCAATTATACATATGGAAAAAGCCAGGTGGAGAAAATATTTGTCAGTCATGAATCAGATGACAGTGAACACATGAACAGAGTTAGATTCTAAGAGCATCTTTGTCTTCTGGCCTGTACTCAAAAATTCTCTGACTTGCTTCCTTTTATTTTTCTGTTTCCCAATACTTCTTTTAAGCTTCCACTCTTCTCCTACAGTCATATAAAATACCAACCCCATTTTTTTTTCTTTTTAAGGGATGTAAGTGATAGACACTTTTTAGAATTATTAGCTTCATATTTTAGACTTTCTGAGGAAATTTAGTCTGGCTTGCTTTAGTTCTAAGTTTTACTGGACAATTCTTGCTACAAAATATTCATATAAAACTTTCTAACAGGGAACCAGCATCTGAATTACAACAACAAATTAATCTCCTCGGTGGAGATGTAGCATATTCTGCTTCATTTATGAGAAAATGTGTTTACTTGAAAAAAGAAAAAGAAGGAAGAAGTGGCTAAACCTAACAGCTCTCCTGTCCTTTGTGGAGAGAGTAGCTGCACTGAGGTCTTGCTCTGCTGCTGGAGTTCTCACTCTCAATTCACAGTTTCAAATGTGCTTTTAGTCACATATAATTACTGAAGAACACAAACATAAGGTTTGCCATCCAAGACCTTTGTAACATGAAACCCCAGATTAACTTGCACCAAAGGGCCTTTGAGTGAACATCAGTCTGAAAAGATATTGCGAGACAGATCATGTAGCTATCCAGATAGAGGAATCTGACTCCAGATCTAGCTGGCAGGCAGGCATAATATAGGCCCTAGCCAAAGCATTGCATGCTTGCTTCATTAATATGACAAAGGTGAGCCAAGATAAAGAGAAGGGCATTATCTCTCCTTACAGTAATATCAGTGTTGTGCTCAGTATTTGGGGACATAGGATTAGGTTCATTTTCCAAGGAGGGATTTATATAATAATGAATTTAATCTGTGTTTAATAAGATTTACTTTCTTTGTGTTCATTGTAATGTGGAAATAATTTTAGTTTGTCTGCACAGAGGTCCCTCTGGCTCACATCACAGTACCATCCATATCGGCAGAGCTCCAGCCAGCATCACAGTGAAACACATCATCTCTGGTTGCACATGGCTAGCTGCCACTGAAGATTTGTTTTAAACCAGTGAAGCAATTCTTCTCCTTTCAATAATGTCTGATACAACCAGATTTCATTATATTAATAGCTTGGTAATCTTCATTAAACCAGCCTTTCCAGAATATTCTGTGGTTTGTACACAACCTCATAACACTTATATACTTCAAAATTAAAGTATTATTGGAATAACTTACATGATGTCTTTGAATTGTTAAAAAGATTTTATTTTATTTATTTATTTATTTATTTATTTATTTATTTATTTATTTATTACAGATGGAGAGAGGGAGAGAGAGAGAGAGAGAGAGTGAGAATGGGTGAGCCAGGACCTCTAGCCACTGCAAATGAAATCCAGATGCATGTACCACCATGTGCATCTGGCTTACATGGGACCTGGAGAATCGAACTGGGGTCTTTAGGCTTTGCAGGCATGTATCTTAACTGCTAAGTCATCTCTCCAGCCCTGAAATTTGAATATATCAAAAAATAAGTCATTAATTTTGTGTTGAAAAGTGCATGTTTGGGTATGTGTGTGTAGTTGATAAGGTATTGTGGAGAAAGTGGATGAAAATATTGTTTTATCTCATTATTGACTTTAAAATTATTATAATTTTTAAATTTTAATTTCTAACAGAATAATATTCAATACATTTAAAAATTCAATTAAAATATTATTTAATTTCTTAATAGTTGAACACTATTATATATTGGTAACTATAGTTAATATGTTGTTGTGGAGGTTGGGGTGCAAAATGTTCCCATAGACTTACGTATTTAAATACTTGTTTCCCAGTCGGTGGCACTATTTAGGAAAGTTGTGGAACTTTTAGGAGGTGGGTACTTACTGGAAGACATATGTCACTGAGGGTGGCCTTAAAGTTTTATAATCTTGCCCTATTATATCTTTGTATTTTCTCCCTGCAGGTGTGAAGATGTCATACTGGATATTTGCTCTTTCCATGCTTTCTCTAGCATGATGAAACTTCCCCTTGAAACTGTAAGCCAGAATAAACCCCTTTCCTTCCTTCTGCTGCTCCTGGTAAGGTATTCCATTCCAGAAATGAGAAAATAACTGATAATTCTGTATCCATAAGACATCTAAGAGACTGAAGATGCTATGTACTCATCACTACTATCAGCCCCCACCAAGTCATATGTCAAAACTTCATTGTCTGTATGATGATATTTGGAAATGAGGCCTTTGGGATGGAATCAGGTCTAGAGAGTGTGACCAATTCTCTTTCTTTCTCCCCTCTCTTTGCAGTGTGTGAGTATAATAAGAGTAGACTGAAAAGAGAAGCTTCTCTAACCAGAGGTGAGAGTAGCATTAATATGTGAATATGAACATTAAGTGTACTGCCAATGAACTCCAGAGGCATGCACCTCCTTTTGTGTCCAGCTTACGTGGGTCCTGGGGAATTGAACCAGGGTTCTTAGGCTTCTCAGGCAAATGCCTTAACTGCTAAGCCATTTCCCCAGCCCCAAGATTGTTTTATAATAATAAGTTTTATTTATTTATTTATTTCAAGCAGAGAGAGAGAAAAGAGAGGGAATGGTTCTCTACACACTGTAAAAGAACTCCAGATGCATGTGTCACTGTGCATTTGGCTTTATGTGGGTATTGCAGAATCAAACCAGGGTCTTTAGGTTTTGTATGAAAGTGCCTTAACCACTGAGTCATCTTTCTATCATCATTTTAATGAGACATTTTATTTTACTCCCAAGTCTAAGCAGAAGAAACATGAAGAGGGCTTCAGCTATGCCCATTGGAGACAAGAGCATCAGTGGGATGTCTCCAACAGCTATAGATGGGCTGGCATTGTTTACTTAAACTTTCTTGAACTTTCATGGACAGAATACTTTAATTGTCCTAAGCCCCCACCAAGTCATATGTCAAAACTTCATTCTCTGTATGACTATATTTGGAAATGAGGCCTTTGGGATGGAATCAGGTCTAGAGAGTGTGATCAGTTCTCTTTCTTTCTCTCCTGTCTTTGCAGTGTGTGAGTATAATAAGAGTAGTGCTTTCAGGGTCACTTGGTGGGAATAATATATACATTTAGCCAGACAAGAGCAGGCTTTATACCCCTAAGGCTCATGACCTCCCCTGCCATAGACTTTTGCTTAGGTTTTTCAGTACCAGGTATGTATCCCCTCCCATAGAGAGGGCCTTCAGTCCAATTATGGAGCACTTGGTTACCCCAAGAGCAGACATGCCACTATTGTACCCATTCAGTCATTGGGCCTGTATGGCCAAACTTGAATTTTCAGTGTCCACTGTTTTCCCTGCTGATGACTTCTGTCTCCCATAGGGCTGCATGCAGTGCAGCTTTTTCCAGCTTTCAGTTGGCTGGTCAAAAGGGAGAAGGTTTTCTGTTCAGCGCCAGCTTGCTTTCTCGGTGACCTTGCCTCTCAGGCAAGAAATGTCTTCAGCAATAGGGTCCTACCATCTGTTTCTCAAGGGAAACCAAGGGCTTTGGTAATAGCCTTTAATGTTTTGGAGACTACCGGGACATCCTTGGCCAACAACTCACTGGAAGGTATCCCATCTCAGGCACTGAAAATTTTCTAGTAACAGTCTACAGCTTCTGGATGTGCCATTGTTCAAAAAAGTAGGTTTTCATAAGTCTTATTCACACTATCTTGAATTTTGATTGACCCTCCCCCTGCCCTTCTTTTATGCATTCTCTTCCCATGGCCTCACTTAGGCCATTCCCCTCCCTGTAATCTGTTCTTCTACTTACATATGTGCAACACCATACACTTAAGTCCTTCCCTTTCCTCCCTCCCTTATAACCTTTTACCAGCTTACTGGTTTCTGGTAGCGATTGTTGATTCCAGTTCACACACAAGTCTATACAACATAGTGCAGAGAAGAAGGGATGGAAGAGTGCCCAACACTGAAACATCTCTGTCACACCCTCCAAGGCTCAAGGCCCATTGTGGAAGAGGGGGCAGATAGAATGGAAGAGCCAAAGGAAGGGTAGGACTCCTTACAATGCAACTGTCCAGACAGAAATTGGCCTTGATATCCATGACCTTTCAGTGCCTAGCAAGACCTTCGCAAGACCCTCAAAATAGAAGAAAAAGATGATGACAGCAAATTAAAAGAGAAACTAATGGAGAGAGGGAGGGGATATGATGGAGATTGGAGTTCTACAGGAGGATGGGGGAGGAGAGGGAAATACCATGCATTTTTTTGTATGTAAGTATAGAAGTTGTCAATAAATTTTTTTTTTTAAAAAATAATGGACTGTCTAGGAACTGAAAATGGATACTCACTAAGGACCAACACTTTCAACCCTTTGATCTTGGATTTCTTAGCCTTCCAAAGTGGAGGGGATAGGATGGGCACATCAAGGCATCTTACCACTGCAAACAAACTCCAGCTCCATGCACCACTTTGTGTTTCAGTCTGTACATGAGAACTAGGGAATTGAACCTGGGTCATCAGGCCTTGCAAGCACGTACCTTTAACTGCTGAATCATTTCTCCAACCCCAATATTTTTTAAAAGCAATTTTAAAGGCAATTTTACTCTAATAGCCCAAACTAAAAGAAATACCATCCTAGTTCTGCTAAAGGCTGAGGTCTCTGGTACTCTGGCCTCATAGTGATGGCTGTTCCAAGATTTAAGAAGGCTTTTTGTTCACCTGTCTAGCTACTCAGGATTTCCACTTCCAATTCTGTTGTTTTGTGTAGGTTGAGTGGGCTTCTCATGGCATGGCAGTTTCTGGATAGTCAAATTTCATACCTAGTAACTATTTTCCAAAAAAAGAGAAAGGAAAAGATCCCTGTTCTATTAAAATTCAGATGCAAGTGATACTGTATCATTTCCCTCGAGTGCTGTTGGTCAAGCCGTGTTCAGTGTGTAGAGAAATAAATTCTCTTCTGGAAGGCAAGCAAGGGTGATGAAGAGTTCACAGCCACATTTAGTCTTATATGTCACCCTTCCTGATCACAGCCTTCTCCCAGGCTTTGGATTTTGTCAGTGGCTTGGATATCTGCTGCTTTTTGAGTTACTGACAAATTTAAATTTTCAGATTATTTTTGTCCTCAAAAGAACATTCACATCAGACTACAGGTAATATCCAGGAGGAATTCACATGCTTTCCAGCCAAAATTTTCTTCAAAAGTTCAGTGTACCTCAGTTTATTTGAAGGCAAAAATATGTTCTATATCGTGTGTGTGTGTGTGTGTGTGTGTGTGTGTGTGTGTGTGTGATTTCACTTCGCATTGGAAACTGCTTGGAAATATAGTCCAATCTCATTGATAATGGTTAGACTTGTTCCTATAGAAACTCAGCCAAGATGTACCTTTGATCTTATCCTGACTTTGGTATGTGGGCTTCTCTCACAATGCTGTGTAGCAGCACTGGGCTTCAGCTCCCATTCTGTCACACAACCATGAGGGTGAATAACCAGCTCTCCACAGAGTACCTTGTGGCTATATTAGGATGTGTACATCAGAAGTATTGAATGCATTTTTGAGTTTCGAGATTTTCAACTTACACTGTTTTTTTTTTTTTTTTTTTTTTTTTTTTAGCTTAACCCCACTTTGTAAATCAAAGGACATTAGTTTATTAGGACTGTTGTGTAAAGGTAGGTATAGCCTGGGTGGCTGAAGTATCATAAATTTATTTTATATTGTTCTGAAGACTGAAAGTCCAAGGTTAAGGTGTTGAAAGGCTGGAGGTTTTGAAGAGGGCCTGGAGGAGAAGATCCATTCCAAGCTTTCACTTCAGCTGGTCAATAGTTGTCTTTTCCTTGCCTTCTCTGTAACTGCAATTGTCAAATTTCTTTCATTTATAACCACATTCATCTTATTGGATTAGGGTCTGTTGTAACACCTTGTTTAAACTTCATTATTTATTTGAAGACCTTATCTCCAGGTGCCATCACATTCTGGAAAAATCAGAGGTTCACATGAATGTTGATGGGATGCACAATTCAACCCTATTGCCCAGATAGATACACTGTACAGTTCCATCTCATACAGGCCTCCAAGATGGTGACCATGGTTTCTCATTTCATCCTCAGGTAAAGTATTCTGTATTTAAGAAGAGAAGCAAAGAAAGGAGAATGAAGGAAGAAGCCAGAAAGCAATGCAGAAAACGATGGAGGAAAAGAGGAAGAAGGACAGGAAGGTAGGGAAAGGGAAAGAGATTTACTCTGTGTTTAGAAACAGGCTACAAACAACTACACTAACCTTTACCAATCACTGTGCAAAACTCCTTCTGTCATAAAACGTGATTGCTGGTTATGAAGTTTGAAAAGATGTCCCTTCTTATTTCATTTCAGCCCCCTCTACCTCATTATTAAAATCAATAATGACATGCTATGCTGTTTTTTTTTTCTTTTGTAGCAAGTCACTTATACTATACTGCCAGGCTTGGTTTATTTGATTCTGAACTTATTGCCAGGGAATCATTTGTTTCTGTGCTACAAAATGCTCAGCTATGTGTGCCTCATTGAACACAGGAGGTAGTGCTTGACAGATGATTGTCCAAGGCTCACTAAGAGGTACTTATTCAGACTGGCAAAGGATGCAGGCAGAATAGACAAGCTGACTTACACACAAGTAGCTTGCCTTTCTGTTCACTGTCAGACCATCTCCTAACAGAGGGAAGAAATCAGACTGATATATGAAATTAAATGATAATGGAAGTGGAATGATTTTCAGCACTTTAATTAGAGACTTGCCAGGATAGAATCATATGTATGGGTTGAAAATGAGATTGGAAGAATATGTGAAGTATAAAAATAATATGGTGCTTCTTTAGCCAGAAACATGTATTATTTTATGGTATATAAAACTACAAAGACAAGCCGGGCGTGGTGGCGCACGCCTTTAATCACAGCACTCAGGAGGCAGAGGTAGGAGGATCGCCGTGAGTTCGAGGCCACCCTGAGACTACATAGTTAATTTCAGGTCAGCCTGGACCAGAGTGAGACCCTACCTCGAAAAACCAAAAAAAAAAAAAAAAAAAAAAAAAAGCAAAACAAAACAAAACAACAACAACAAAAAAAAAACTACAAAGACAATAAATGTAACTGGACACATTTTCATTAAATGTCATTCCAATTTAATTAGTTTATTGTTGTGAAAAAGTATTCTTCTTTATTACAAATATTTATGGCATTATTTAACCTATTTTGAAGAGAAAGTTTATTTCATTTTGTTAGTCTTTTGAGTTCTACTATCTTTCCTCATGTACTAAGTTATGTCAATATATTAATAACTTCAGTTTTTAGTACAGTCTATGAGTACAATGCTTTCTTATTTTTCTTTTTAAAACATATTTATTCATCCATTTATTTTTAAATTTTTGTTTATTTTTATTTGAGAGCAACAGACAAAAAGAAAGAGGCAGAGAGAGAGAGAGAGGGAGGGAGAGAATGGATGCACTGGGGCATCCAGCCACTACAAATGAACTCCAGATGCATGTGCCACCTTGTGCATCTGGCTTACGTGGGTCCTGGGGAATCAAGCCTCGAACCAGGGTCCTTAGGCTTCACAGGCAAGCACTTAACCACTAAGCCATCTCTCCATTTTAGAGAGAGAAAGAAAGAGAGAGGCAGATAGAGAGAGAGAGAATGGGTGCACCCCCACCTCCAGTCAGTGCAAACGAACTCCAGACTCATGTGCTACTTTGTGCATCTGGCTTATTTGGGTACTGGGGAATTGAACCTGGGTCCTTAAGCTTCCCAGGCAAGTGATAAGCCATCTCTCCAGCCCATAATTTCTTTATTTAAATGAAGATATTGCTCTAAAATCAATAGGACATAGGCTTAATTTTTTCTCAGTTAAATGATCCTTTACTCTTGTTTTAAACATTTGACTACCTGTCTCTACATACAGACAGTATAATGTGAAAATAATCCCCTCCTACCACTTTACCTTTTCCTTCCTCTCTGAGTACTCCCTGCATTGAAACTTTTCTTCTTTCCAACTAGCCTCTCTTTTTTTTTAATTTATTTTATTTTATTTATTTTTGGAGAGAGACACAGAGAGACAGACAGAGAGGGAGAGGGAAACAGATAAAGATGGGCGTGCCAGCAGTCTCTCAGCTGCTGTGAACGAAATCCAGATGTGTGCACTCCCTTGTGGGCAAGTGCAGCATTGCTTCCTTGTGTCACTTTGCATCTGGCTAAACGTGGGACCTGGAGATTGGAACCCCTGGAGATTGGAACCAGCCTTCTTAGGCTTAGGAGGCAGGCGCCTTAACCACTAAGCCATCTCTCCAGCCCATAGCCTCTCTTTTTTGATGTGATTATTTTTTTCTAACTACTATGCAGGTCTTGTTTAGGTACCTCCGGCCACTGTGCTGTCATGAATCCCACAGCCACTTTTTATCTGGAAGACAGTACTGTAAAGAGTCCTCCTCTTCTTTTGCTCTCATCTTCTTTCCACCACCTCTTCTGCAGAGAATCCTCAGCTTTCAAGGGTGTAATGGAGATGTCTCAGAGCTGAATACACTGCTGTCACTTCTTCTCGCACCCTAGTGGGTTTTGAGTCTCCCAGTGGTCACCACCATCTGCAAAGAGTAGTTTCTCTAACCAAAAGTGAGAGTAGCATAAACTTAAGTATTTAGAAGGCGGTATGGAGGCAATATGGCAGTAGTAGTTTCTCCTATAGGGCTTATAACCTACCAAGATACAGGCTTTTGATTAGGTTTTTCTCTATAAAGCAAGAATTCCCTCCTGTGGATTGGGCCTCAAGTCCAATCAGAGAGCAGATGGTTTTGCCCCACAACAGCCATATAGCCATTGTACCAGTTGGTATTCAGGATATTCAGGCATGTATCGTGTATGTCCTCTGCTGGTTATATGAGTTTTTCCCCAAGAGGCTGCATAAGACTTTCCAGCATCCTGACAGTCAACAGAAAATAAGCATCCAACTCAGCTCCAACTTGATTTCTCAGTGACTTGTGTCCCAAACATGTGGATCCTTCAGAAATAGGGATTTACCAACTAGTTCTGGTTGGCAACCAAGATTCTTGGCAGTAGACTGTAATGTTTTTGAGGTGTGGGCATTAGGGCGCTACTTGATCAACAAATCACTGGAAGGTATCCCATCCTGGCATGACATTTTCTTGTAATAACATATGGGTTCTTGGCATAGCATGATCTACACCTACAGGGTACTTCTTTCCAAATAGTGGCTTGTTCATAACACCTTCAATTTGGATTAACCCTCCTCCTAACCTCTCCAATCCTCCATCCCTGTCTCTAAATTTTTATCTTAAGTCATCTTTGACAAGCAATGCATATCTACTAAATAGGTGCCAGGATGAGGGACAGAGTGTGAAGCTAACTGCTTAAATTAACACATGTACATAGAACCTGACTTCAACTCTTCTAGCACTGTACCAACATGGCCCATGGGGCTATGTGACTTGAATATGATTCACACTTCAACTTTCAAGGAGGCATTACTTTCTGATCAGTGTTATTTGTAGCTAATATGGCTATAAAATCAGAAACATTTAAGTAATGGGTGATTATGTCAAGTTTAAAAAATAAAATTTACTGAGAGAAAACAATTAAGTTAAAATTTAAGTTACTGTCTGATAACCCAACATTGTAAAATCCAATGAGAAATAAATGTATTTTTGACAAATAGTTTCTCAATCAGACAACTCTTTTTCAGTATACATCTGGTATGAAACCTTGTAAATAGTGTCAGGGACAGATTGGTGCCCTGAAAACCTTGCGGAATTAATGTTTAATGGCAGTATTTGAAGACTGCCATCACTGTCATCCCTCCAGCAAGTATTCACTGAGCTGTGACAAGCGCTGTCCTGGGAACTGTGAATAATGTAGCCTTATATGAAATAGACTCTGACATCAAGAAGTCCATGTTTGTGTCACTTTTTCAAAACACATTTATTGAGCACCATCCCCAGTGCAGGCATCTAGTTAAGCCTGCCCTAGGGATGAAATAGAAGACCATGACAGTTCCTGAGTTCAGTGTTTTACCTAACAGGTCCACCTAACAATTTCCAGGAACTTGGGGCCTATTCTTGTTATTGGCCTACAGAAGATGCTTGCTAATCAATAGGTTTCGCTAATATTATTTCTGAGCCACTTCCGTCCAAAGTGACCCAGAACTTATTTCCTACCTTACTCCTGTTATTTGACTGTATGGCTTAGTCCTGAGTTTTGGATCTGGTATTTCTTTAATGTCCTATGTATTAAGACCTATACTTGTGTAATTGTGTTTCCTACACTGTTGGACGTTAGGACTACTCTTATATATCTTAATCACAGTTTTCTTAGATGTGGTTTGCACCTGGTTTGCATCCTCTCTTGCTGTGACTCCCTCAACTGTTTATCCTATAGAGGCTTTTTTTTTTTTTTTTTTTTTTTTTTTTTTTTTTTGCCTGAATGGCTCCTCTCAGAAAACTTAATTCTAGTTCCATAAAATGTGAATTATATATTTTCTAATAAACTTGAGACATGAGGAAAATCCCTATTTAACATGGATTGTAAATTCTATGTGTTAAAATCAAATTTAATTCTATTTTTAACAAAGAAAGGAAGAGAAACTTGAATATGCAAAGACATTCATCCCAGTAATCCTTCTAATGAATAAACAGAAGATTGAAAAGAGGGCCTTAGCTTTGCTATTGTTGAATTAAAAATCAGCTACAAAATTAAACTGACATCAGAGAATTTTTGTCTTTTTAATACTTTCTAATTAGTCTATTGTTTGTTACTCACAGGAGTAACTAACCCTTCATCTGCACAGATTCTATAAATTCTTCAAATACATGATTACTTAGCTTTTTACCTTATTTTTTGGTGTGTGTGTAAGCATACACATATGTGTGTGTGGTGTATGCACATGTAGGTATAGATGTGTATGCTGTGTGCACACATATGCAGAGCCAGAGAAAAACATTGAATATCCTTTTCCTTTTGTTCATGTACCTACTTCCTTGTGACGTAGTCTCTCACTCAACCCAGAATTGCTGTTTTTTGCCATGTTTTTCAGTCCACAGCCCCAGCATGTCTGGTTTCCAATCCCCCATACTACACACACACACACACACACACACACACACGCACAGGACTACAGTTACAGATCCATGTGGCCATGTCCAGCTGTTTATATGGGAGTTAGGGAATAAAACTGAGGCCATCTTAAGCCCTCCTAGGCTCTCATGCTTGAACATCAAGAACTTTTAACCTTTGAGCTATTTTTCCATCCTTATACTTAGCTTTGTGATACAAATTCCCTAAGTAGGGCATTACATGTTTTGTTCACATCAGAAAAAAGTTACTGCAACAAAATGTCTTTCAGTTGGACTGGGAAGATGGCACATTCATTAAAGAATCTTACTTGCAAAGCCTGCCAGCCATGATTTAAAACCCTGGTCACTCATATAAAAGTCAGGTAGGCATTTGTTTGCCATGGCAACAAAGCTGGTATGTCCATACACATGTATACTAGTGCATGTGAGTGTATGCACATGCGCTCTCTCTCTCTCTCTCTCTCTCTCTCTCTCTGTCTCTCTTTCTATCTCTGTCTCACACACAGAGATATAATAGAATTGTTTTGGTGATTATTTCACATAAAAAAGACTTCCAACCTTCATCAGGTGCTTAGACAGAACACCTGAATCACAGAGGCCTGGAGAGGGTATGATGAAGACTAACCTCAATATTCTTTTGTTTCTCTCTCTCTCTCACTCCCTTTTCTTTCTCTTTCATATTACCTTTAGTTTTCTTCCTTCCTTTCCCTTGGCACTGACCTGTAACTCCCAGAACCAGCATGTGGTTAACATCCACAATGAACTGTTGATCAGTGAGACCTACGAGTTTTCCCAAAAAAAGACGGATTTCTGTCAGAGTTCTGGATGACCCACCAAAGGTTAATGGTGAGATCCTACTGCTGAAGACACCATATGCTGTTGGAATGGAACATGGAGTGACCTGGTTGGAATCTGGAAGAGTCAGTCCCCAGACAGTTAGCATGTTTAGTACTAGAAGGTGTCACATGAGCGACCAGGGGGAAATGACCAACATCTCTTTAAGCAACTCATAGTCTAAGCCACTCAGTAGCAATCAATCTGACATGATGCTCACAGAAGTGCAACAGTGGCACACAACCATGGTGGGTTACCAACTGTTCTTGATTTGGCTAACGGATCCACTCAGTGGAATGGAAACCATACATAGAACGGGGAAACAAGTCAGAAACATATCCAGAAAATGAGCCCGCTCTCCAATATCAAGGTCCCGCCAATAGTGGGGTACAAGGAGGTCTATACCTATTAAATTCTCTCTAAAATAATAATGGCTATTCATGTATCTTGCACTAACCTCACTCTCCATTGGAGAATTTGCTTCTCTTTTTCAGATGGATATAGGACCTGAGGAGAGAATCAGCCCATTGCACTTCACCAGGGCATCAGCTGAAGCTACAGAATAATTGGGGAAATAAGCAAGAGTGCTGCTTTCTCAGTGAACCTGGTATCAGCACAAGGGTGAAGGAGATAGACACAGAGAACACTCAAACAAGATATCCAGAGACACAGAGACTCCCAAGACCTCCTCACTGAAATAGACCTAAAATGAACCCAATATGGCTCTGGGAAATTGTCAGAAGAGGGGTCAGAAAGATTGTTAGAGCCATAATTTGGGTCATTATGCACAGAGACATTGTCTCTCCCCCATAACTGATGGCTACCTCCCCCCACAATGCAAGATCCACAATCCCCATGGAATTGAATGAAGGCTGGCAATGATACCATCATGGCTGTATACACACTATATAAATAACTAAAAAAAGAAAAAAGAAAAAAAATTAAAAGACTTCCAATATAAAGCAAAATCTTTATTTCACAAATTTATGAAAATAATTTGTAAAACAAAACAGAATTTTCCAGAAAAGAAAATAGCTAATATCAAAATTCTATTGGTAATTTCTAAAGAGCATGCTCTTACATACTTATAGTATTAATTTAAACATTAAAGTAGTTTACAGGTGTAATTTCATGAGAGAACATGGGTAAGAGACTTTAAGAAAATTGTGCCGTGATATCTCATCTACATGGTCTACATCTATATTTTCAAATTGTGTTTTCTGATATTCATATATTCTACACAATATCTTTCTCATTTCAATGAAATTAATAAAACCAGTTTAAAATAAATGTAAGATCAAGTAAGAAAGTACTCATTTGGCCTGTGTAATATTTAATTGCTAGTTAACTGTTCATCTGTCATATAGTTCTGAAATGTCAATTCTCCATCCAGGTTCTCATCTCTACATCTGAAGAATGGAATGGACAGAGAGTAGAGGGTGAGCAAATGAGGATTTATTTACATGGGATTTCAACAACTATTTGACCATAAACTGGAATCGTTTTGGTAGCAGGCTTGCCAACCAAGAGAACAAAGACGTTGCAGCTCCAATTCTTGGTGGCAACAACTTTATGCCCAAGAAGACACAAAGGTGTCTCTTATTTTAAGTGTTATTTTAGTATGGTTTATATTTTCTGTTTCCTCATGTGTGTGATTTGCTTTCTCTTCAGCATGAAGGATTCCTTCAAGTATTTTCTGTAGACCTGGCTTAGTTGTCATAAATTCATTTAGCCTGTTCTCATTGTGGAATGTCCTTATTTCTCCTTCAATTTGGATAGATAGCTTTGTAGGATGAAGTAACTTGGTTGTCAGTTGTTATCTCTCAGAACTTGGAATACATCATTCCAAACCCTTCTGGCCTTTAAAGTTTGTGTTGAGTATTCTCCTCTGATCCTGATGAGGTTGCTTTTATAGGTGACTTTCTCTTCTCTCTAACTGCTTTCAATATATTTTCTTTGGTTTGTGTGTTTAATACTTTAATTACAATATGGTGAGGAGAGGTTCTTTGCAGGTTTTGTCTGCTTGGTGTTCTAAGAGCTTCTTGTAGCTGCACTGGCATTTCTTACCCTACTTGGGGAAATTTTTCTTCTATAATTTTGTTGACAATGCCTACTAAGCCTTTGGAATGAAATTCTTCCCCTTCTGCTATACCCTGAATTCTTATGTTTGATCTTTTCATAGTGCCCCAGATATCTTGGAATTCTCATCCACACCTTCATATTAGTTTGTCTTTGTCTTTGTTGGACTGTATTAGGTTGGCCATCTTGTCTTCTAGTTTAGATATTCTGTTCTCTCCTTCATCCATTCTACTGGTGAGAGTTTCCATAGAGTTTTTTTATCTGACTGACTGTGTTTTTCAGTACTAGAATTTCGGCCTAGTTTTTCTTCAATATTTATATTTCCTTACTCATTTCTTGTAATGACTTCCTTATTGCACTAATCTGGCAGCTAGGGGGTGGAGAGGTTGAGATTTTTGTTCTGAAATGTGTTCCAAAACAGCCTTGGTCTGACTCAGACCCTGACCCCAATAATGACAGAAGAAAAAGACAAAGGCTCTATGAATCTGATTACAGCTTAGTTGAGAATGGTAAAGCCAAGAAAGATTATGCAACCTATAACCTGCCCTGACATGGAAAGAAAGATTAGCACTTCCAGTGCTTTTTTATCAGTTGGCCTCCTTATCTTTTGGGGTAGTTTCAAATCTCACTGATGCTGAGTGCCCACCATGATCCCTCCATGTTGTGCTATGAAGCTGGTATTCTGATCAGCTGTGCTTGATGCCCTGCTGCTGGGTGCTGAATGTATTCTCTGCAGAGTCATGGTGCTGGTGGTTGGGGGATGGGAGAGTTCAGGAAGCCTGGAGTTTTACGGGAACTTCTCAACTGGTCCACCTCTGTCCCCTGCAGCAGCTCTTCTGTTGTTTCCCCTTCAAGTTTTTGACTTTGCAAGGAGGCTGATGAGGTCAGAAAGTCCCCCTGTTTGTTCTGTGCTCCTGCAGCTAGATGCCTGGTGGGTGCCTGGATCTATGTAAGTCCACACTGCTTGATCCATGTCCACAAATGCTTTGGTGGGATTCTGGCTGATTTCCTCCTTTCTGGTGGATCTTGGTCTTTCCTGTTTCTACACTGTGGCCGATAAAAACTTATATATCTTGACTTTTGGGATGAAGATTGCATTTTGCTGGGGTTCTGCTGAAATCCCTCCCTATGCACCCATCTTACCTGAAAGTCTCCCGGTTTGTGAATATATTTTTAAATTAGAAAAAAAAGGCCAGTGATTACTTTTTTTCAACATTGATACATAAAACAAGAGATATTATTTAATATTTTTATTCTCTACTGTTTTCTTCATCATAATATTTTGAGAGCAGCTATGTGAGAAATGCTGTATTATTTTGTTCTGATTACACAGTATTTTTATTAAAGTTTGAGAGTTTCAGCTTCACACTATTATTATATGACAGCTTACTGAGTACTCTACATTTTTTCTTTTTCATAAAGACAGATGTATATACTATGGAGCTTATTTGATGAAACATTTAAGGAACTGGAAATCTTCACTTTAAGAGAAGTAAACTGTAATTATAAATTTATGGTAACATAATAGAACTTGAAAAAAGTCAAATCACCTAAAATTATGGGTATTCTTTGTTTTTATTGTTAGCTCAGCAAGGAATGTTAATTATGTTTATTTTACTCAAGGCTCTGAGATTTTATTTAACTAAACATCTCATATCTGCTTATTTTGATTTAGATAATGATAGATTCAATTAAACAATTGAAATGAATCAAAATAAATGTTATTTTTTCTAATTTGAATTTGGATTAGGAATAGTTATAATGTATTTGATAATTATAATTAACAAAATTATTATGTTCTTTCTCAGTATTGGTATTGTAATAAAATTGTCACTAGGCTATTTTTTGTTTGTTTGTTTGTTTGTTTGTTTTGAAAACAGAACACTTACCCATCTATCTTTTCAAGTTTGAACCAGCTTTAAAGTTCTATTAGAGTGTTAGTGTCCTCCATATATTATAGTATCCCAGAATCCATAAACATGAGAAACAGGATCATTGCATAGAGTATAAGACCAGTGTGGATTCTAAATACAAGACTACTGTCTTTAGGGAAAGATAGAGACTTAGACACAGTGACAAACAGACACACAGAAGAGATGCCATGTGGTGGTATTCATTAGAAGTACATGTTTGGAGTTTGAAAATAAATGGCAAAGGCAGGCATATCAATAGAAATATCAGTGTCACATGTGGCCAGTTATTTTTTTCCCTGTATGTACAAATATAGTTTCATGAGCCCATGATATATGGAGCAATCACGTCTGCCAGTTTCTACCAACTCAAAGGCTAAGAATGTAATCATATAGCATCTGGAGCCTATGGTGGAGATTTCCCTGCTTCACTGTAATCCACCCATCTGATGCTTTTCCAATGTATTTGAAAACTGTTTGATTTATGATTTCTTTTGTTCTGTAACTATAAAACCTTCATGAAATTTTTGCAACATTGGGGCAACCTCAATATGTTTTCCTGGACTATGGTCACTCAGAATAAAATCTTGTGCTATTCGAGGAAAAAAAAAACTTTATGCAAATATTTTGGAGTAAACAATGACAGAACCTGATAATACCATATTTCTCTCCTCTCAATGTTTCTACTTTTCAATGGATTATTACATTCAGGTTATCAACTAGAAATATATATATATATATATATATATATATATATATATATATATATAATATAATTTGAAAGTCTTACTACAAACTGAGTTTCAACTTCAGCATACTATTGTTTGCTGCTTTTCTCATTCTAAGAAGTGTTTCAATAAGCTTAGCTTATTGGTACATTATAGATTAATTTCAAAGTTTGTGCTTTAGGAACATAAACATCATTTTGGAAGTGCTTGATTATGACTTCTCTAACACCAGAGCAGACCTGTAAAAATTTACTTTCTTCCAGTCAGAACTACACTTGGATCCTCGGGACATTCTCATTTTCACTGATCATGCACTTTCTGACCTTACTCAATGCATTTAATGGTTCTGGCTTAGACCCTAAATCTTTGAATGGCAATAATGATCTTTTCCATCTAAGTGGAGAGATTTCTGTAAAGTACATAGAACTTGTCAACAGGAAATCACTACACACACCAAAATTTATTGTTAGCTTTATGGCCAAATTGAACTCTAAAGGAATTGAAGTAACTGTCATTTGAAGGTTGTCCAGTTAGTTCATTTTTTAGACAGATGGCTGACCCACAACAACAGGCACACAGGCCCTGAACAATTACACTCAAGCTGTCTGGGCCATCATAGAAGAAAAATGATCTGAATTTCATCCTCAAGCAGTTGGGAGCTGCGTGTACATGGTGGAAAAGGAGACTGAAGACAAGTCAGATGTCTTCTCTCTCATACTGTTTCAACATTAAGGTGGTGGAACTGAGGCTCACCTGGTTCTCCTCAGCAAGTGTATTCATGAGAAAGGTTTTCACAGCACTTGAAACTTATTGAAAAATCTCATCATAACAAATTCATAATGTGTCAATACTAACAAGAACTTGTAAAAATAGTTTGCATTTGGTAAGATGAAGCATGTCATAAAGAGAAAGCTGTTTCAACTAGATCTTGAAAACTAGAGAAAATTTCAGTAGTAGAGATAATGTTGGAAGAATGGTTACTCAAATGAGAACAAAACATTCATTCAAATGGAAGTGAAGTAGTCATCTGAGAAGAGCTGAGTACTTTGATCAGGGGCAAAAGAACCAGACAAATGAGAAAGAGACTGGTTATATTGGCAATAACTTTAATGACATTACAATTTGAGCTTCATATTATTAGATGGGGGTTGTAAAATTCAGATATCCTGATATTTTTCCTAATTAAAAATTATTCTTTTATTCTCCTTTGAACTCCTCATGAACTCAAAAGCTGCTGAAAGCTCAACACTAAAGGAGCTCTCCCTCCAAGGCTCAAAGAACAGTGTAGAAAATGGGGGCAGAAAGAAGAATCACAGGGCAAGAAGGTGTACTCTGAGGCATTACCCCTCCACAGAGATGGACTGATGCATTAATGACCCCACAGTGACTACTCATGACCCAACTGAGGAGGGCCTCAGTAGAATGGGGGTCAAGGGAGAGGAGACCTTAGCATATAACCAGATGCAAATAAGACAAATTTACAATATGTTCATTTATTAAGGTTTTCAATAAAAATTCTCTTTTTGTCTTCATACAGTCATCATGACCTAGTACTCCCTTAAATTCACCACAAAACACAGGTAAAATAATTATTAATAATAACATATTTTAAAACCAAAAATGTTTCTTGTATTTTTATTGCAACCTAATTTACATATCATAAAATTAATTTACTTAAACTGTGCACATCAGTAGTTTTCATTATTTTTAGAGGTGTGTGACCATCATCACCACCTAATGTTAGAAAATTTTTTATTGCCTTTATGCAAGCTATGTGATCTCTAGCACATCATACACACACAAAAATGTGCATTGCATGGCGCATGCATCTGGTGTTGGTTTGCAGTGGCTGGAAGCCCTGAAGTACCCATTCTCTCTCTCTCTCTCTCTGTCTCTCTCTCTCTCAAATAAATAAATAAAAATAAAATAATCTTTAAAATAAATGAATAAATAAATAAATAAGTTGTACCTTGTACCCATCAACAATCACACTTTACTCGTTCTCACTCATATAGGTCACAAATCCTAATACTAAGTAGTAGGAAAAATACAACTAGTATATATATATTTTTATGTACATTATTTATATGAATTATATTTACATATGCCTAGAATTATAAAATATGAGGACTCTTTATAATTATTCTTTTCCCACTTAACATGAGGTTTACAGTTTTGTCCATGTTAATGCACATGACATTTCTAATTCTGCTTCATTGTTGTGATAGTTTGAATGTATGGAACCATCGGCTCAGCTGTTTTATTAAAATTCAGCTTGCAACTTCAGCCCTAATAGGTCAATCCCTGCTACAGGGGAAAAGTCACTGTGGGGGGCCAGGTGGATCTTGGAATCTAGACCCAGGATGTGTTTGGGTATGGATCTGAATCTACCCCTACTAGGTGTGTGAAGGCCAGTTGGAACTCTGAAGCTTTGTGGTGCTGGCTGTTGGTGATGTCTCTCTGCTTGGATCTATGACAATGACCCAGCTTCTTCCATGATTCATGGCATTCCCTGGAATTTATGTCTGAAATAAGTGTCTTTCCTCCTATCATCTGCTTTTCATTGGATGCTTGTCCAGCAATACACAGCTGACTGCAACAATTGTCAAGTAGTATTTCAAACTATGGAAGAATCAGATTCAGTTTATCCATGAGAAATTAACACCAATTAATGGACATCTAGGTTCTTCTCCTTTACGTATATTACAAATAATGTGTCTATGAATACTTGGGTATACAATTTTGTACAGACATGTTTCAATTGTCATCAGCATATACCTGAAAGCAGAATTTCAGGGTTACTCTTCAATTAACATTTTAACCAGATTCTAATCTGTTTTCTAAAGTGGTTCATTATTCAACAGTTCTTCCAGTAATGTATATGAGTTCCAATTTATGTGTAAGTTTTCCAACACATGATCTTGCCTATTTTTCTTATTTTAGCAATGCTCTTTTTTATGAAGTCACATATTACTTTGGGTTCATTTATATTTTGAACTTGGTCTCATTGTATAATATTTCATGTTACTGAATTTAGTTTATCAGTAATTGCTAGGGATTTTCAACCAATATTCTTAAAGGGCATTGATTTTTTTTTTATTAAATCTTATCTTAGCCTGGATTTTGTGATGAATTAACACTGTACTTATAGAATGAGTTCAAAGTATTTCTTCTGTTGGGTGGATAGGTTTATAAAGGATAAATAATTTATCCTATTTTAAAAATGCATGCAAATACAACCATAAGATAAAATTGCTTTGAGAATCTCTTGAATAAAAAGTTAAAAAGCTTAAGCACTTAATACATGAAATCAAGAGTCCACAAAGTCCCTATCTACAAAAAGGTTTAAACAAAAGACCTATGTATCATTCTTTGAGGGAGAAGTCCCTCAAAGATTTAACATCTTTACGTGTGATTATAAAACACTAGAGTTTCAAGAAATAATGATAATTGTTATTCAAAAAGGTGATATTAAAAAATGAAACCAACTATGATTTATCTGTTTATGGCTCCTTTAAAATTCATGTATTTAAATTTTATCATGAATCAGATCATATTAAGAGGTTCTGACTTAAAGAGTGATTAAGTCAGGAAGGTGATCTATTAATTGCAGTCTTTCTAAAAGAGGCTCACACAGTTTGACATGTTAGGTAGTTTGAATGTGAAATACCACTCATATTATCATGTGTTTTGAATACTTGGTCCTCAGCTGTGGTAATCTGGAAATGTTGTAGAGCCTTGTGGGGTGGCGTCTTCTGGAGTAGGCATGTTGCTGAGAGTAGACCTTTGAGTTTATCAGTGCAGTCCACTGGGTGTTCAAGCTTGTTCACTTTGACTACTTCATCCTAGTGATGTAGAGATGTGGCACAGGCTTCCTGTCATGATGAATTTTCCCCTCAAGACTCTAAGCTAAAATTACCTTTTTCCTTCTGTTTATTGCTTTTCATCATGTGTTTTGTCCCAGCAATGAGAAGGCAATTGCTACAACATTTTGCTGATCTGCATTCCCCTAAGTGAAGACACAGCCATGAGAAAATGCCATCAATGAAACAGGCCCTTGTCACACACGAATGCTGGAACTGTGGCCTTGGATTTCTAACCCAGAACTATAATAAATATAGCTCTTTCTTCATAAATTACCAAGTCTGTGATGTTTTGTTATAGTAACAATAACAAACTAAGACAAAAACCAAAACTCTCTCTTTAGAAAGGTAGCTACTGTGTACAATGCAATGGGAAATTCTCATTATTTTTGTGCACACTGAGCCATTTTCCCATTCACCTAGAGAATAGCACTTCATTATATATGGAGAGAGAGAGAGAGAGAGAGAGAGAGAGGGAGATTCTCCATACATATTGTGTTGGGTATTTTTAATTTTTGCATGAAAGATAGAAGAGAAAACAAGGGAAGAAGTGAGGAAGGGACAGGAGAGATGGGGAGGGGAGAGGAGAGGACTAGACAAAGCAGAGCAGGAAGAGGAGGGTAAAAATGAAAGGAAGGGAAGTGAAGAGTGAGAGAGACTAAAAGATTGTTATATTTTTGTTTGTTTTGTGAAGTCACCTTGGAGAATAAACCATTAGTCATAAACCACATTTAAAATTCTCTCTATACATTTCAATTATGTATCTCCCCTTCTCTTTAATTTTGGTATTATTTTGATGATGTAAATGTCAAGAGGGGTAGGGTGTGTATTTTGATTGTTTTTCTAGTTAACACTGAGTTGGCGTTATGTTGCAGTCCATGGAAACATGATTATTTGTAAAGAAATAGGATGGAGTTCCTGCATCACTTTCTAAACACAGCAGGCAATTATTAATGAACTCCTGTGCCATCCAAATTAGTGAAAAAGTAATAAAATTGTTCCCATCTGGTTCTCTTGTTTTCAGATAAACTTAAAATCAGTGCTTCCTCAGAATTCTTCGTGGCATTCATTTTGATCTTCACATCCTAATCAGCAGTCCATGTTCATTAGTGTCAGAATCAACCAGCACTGTGCTAATGATTCTACATGGCTCTTACCACTTACTTACCATCTATGCATCTAGAACAATGCATTTACTTTGGTATAACAGAGATTATTCCAGTTTTCATGGTGTAATATTTTAGAAATATGCCTCTGGGGCTACGGAGAAGGCACAGCAGTGAAAAGCACTTGTTGACAAAACTTGCCAGTCAGGGTTCAATTCCCCAGCACTCAATTAAAGTAGGATGTAAAGGGGATCCATACATCTGTAATCCTAAGGTGCATATGACAATGCAGGGCGGGCCCAGGAAAATTTGAAGCCTGAGGGCCTGCTACTCTGATGTTTACTGTTTGGCTGTTCCTTTGCAGTCATAAGAGACTGTCTCAAAGAAGGCGGAGCACGGACACCACAAAGTTTTATATTGAAGATGTCCTCTGAATTCCATGTGTACCACTGTGGCATGCACATACCAATGCCTCAACATGCACAGATAAATAAAACTTATTTCAAAAATTAAATAGATGCCCTCTATGATTGGAGAACCTAGAGCACTTGGAGTAATTTATTTTTAAATATGATTTCATTTTTATTTTCCAGCAATTATTTTTATAAATGAGATACTACAATTGGTAAAAAATAATTTAAAATAAAAATCTTATATTCAACTTTCAAAGTGCTCATTGCTGATCAATAAATAGATATATCTTTCCAGTTCATTGAGAATTTCTATTGGCACATAGTATTCCATCACATAGAATAATAGATATATAATGATATATGTATTCTTTAGCTTTCATATTTTCATTCTCTTTTAATTGTTTATTATCTTTCTATAGTTTGTAGAATTCTATCATATTATTTAGTGGCTATCTAGTTATCTGTAGACATCAACAAATTTAGTATTGTTAAATAACAAAAAGCTCAATATTCATCATGATAAAACTCTGGTCTTAAACATTTATGCTGCTGTTTTAACAGTGTACATTAGACTATGCCTTTTTAAGTGAGCTTTGAGTAATCATAGGATAATGCTTACCTTGGTTTGGCACTCAGGAATCTCTATTATCTTGTCATTTCTTGCAATCAAAAGCCTTTACCACTGAACCATATCCCCAGCCCCTTTCATTTTTTTAATTTGTATTTTTCTATATTATCATACCAAAGATGTCTGAATAGCTTGTTGCCTCAATAAACTCATACAGATAGAGCAAAAAAAATTTTTGGATATAATTTAAGGAGATTTATGCAATGAAACAAATCAAACTTCATCAACTTAATATATGACTTTTGAATGTATGTTCTAATATATTTTTCCTGTTCAATTATTGGTATAATTATTTAATATAACATGGGTAATCCCACGGTTGTATACAGAGAGCAAACAACATTTATTAGTTACAATGTGCACTTTAAAAGTTATGTTCAAACCTTATTTTCCATTCAATTTCTGCAGCATAATCTTCATTTCTTTTACAAAATTGTTTCCTAAGATTATCTTGGTTGTATTTAATTTGAAGTAAATCATATAGTTAATGTGAAATAGCATTTTTTATTTATTTAAGGATACAGTTCAGAAAATGATAATATTTTGTTTTTGTTTCAGATTTAAAAATACATAATATACCTTAAGTTTGTTATTTATAGGTTCTTAGATAAAAAATATCTTATGTATTTCATTATTGTATATTTCATCTCAGCTTTGTTTCTCTATTTTTGTAATTGGTTTTCTGTTGGGTTCTCTATTTTAAATGTCTGGCAATATTGTCTGCTTTACTTAAGCCCAAAGCTAGAATACATGTAAGCAATTTGGATAGTTGGCTTGCATGGGCATAGAGAGTAGTAGACTTCACCAAAGGATGACTTCACTGAGAGATTCCTTAAAACTTTATTTTATATTTCCTTTCAGATTATTCGGTTAACATAGAAAAATACTTAGCAAATCTCTATCTTAGATGGATAACTCTACCTGCCAGAGATTTTAGAGAATACAGAGAAAGAAAGGAACCAGTCGGGAACCAGTCGCAAATGTCTTTTGTTGTTTGTTTGTTTTTTCGAGGTAGGGTCTCACTCTAGCTTGGGCTGACCTGGAATTCAATCTGTAGTCTCAGGGTGGCCTCGAACTCACGGCGATCCTCCTACCTCTGCCTCCCGAGTGCTGGGATTAAAGGCATGCACCACCATGCCTGGCTCCAAATGTCAATTTTTTAAAATCTAGATAAAATTTTATTTAGAAAAATAAACAGATTTTAAGCATACTATTTTAAAGAAAAGTAAATGTACAGAAACTCTTTTTAAAATATGGGCATGTCCTCATAATATAACTGATTCCTGGGCATGAATATACAAATGGAAGATAACACACAATGTAAAATAATGCATTTATTTTCCAAGATATGACCATTTTTTCTCAATCACTATAAACCAAACCAGCTAAAATATTAACATTTTATATCCCAGAGAAGTATATTGCAAAAAACATCTTGATGGTTGGAGAGATGGCTTAGTGGTTAAGGTGCTTACCTGCAGAGCCTACAGACCCAGGTTCGATTCCCCAGTATCCACTTAAGCCAGATGTACAAGGTGGCACATGCGTCTGGAGTTCATTTGCCATGGCTAGAGGCACTAGCACTCCCATTCATTCTCTCTTTCTTTAAAAAATAAAAAATAGGGGCTGGAGAGATGGCTTAGCAGTTAAGCACTTGCCTGTGAAGCCTAAGGACCCTGGTTCAAGGCTCAATTCCCCACTACACACGTAAGCCAGATACACAATGTGGCACATGCATCTGGAGTTCATTTGAAGTGGCTGGAGGCCCTGGCGTGCCCATTCTTTCTTTCTCTCTCTCTCTCTGCCTTTTTCTCTCTCTGTCTGTTGCTCTCAAATAAATAAAAATAAACAAAAATAAAAAAATATTTTAAAAATTTAAAAATAAATAAAAAAGAGCCAAGTATGGTGGTCCACACTTTTAATCCCAGCACTTGGGAGGCAGAGGTAGGAGAATCAGAGTGAATCTGAGGCCACCCAGAGACTATATAGTGTATTCCAGGTCATCCTGGGTTAGAGTGAGACCCTACCTCTTAATAAAAAAAAAAATCTGATTGTGGTTTGTGACATGATAAAACACCTATATCATTTTAAAGTACAGATATACTTAAATTGTGTTTTTTATATTCTATTTTCAAAAGAAATACTCATAGTCTTGCTTATAGATGAGCAGATTGTTCTATATACATTCCAAGTTCTTTAAGGCAGACCAGATAATGTAAGGTGTACCAAGGGCTTAGATATAGTTATTTTGCTTTCCTATTTTACCATATGGCTTCCCTAATATTGGTGGAGATTAGAGATAGGAGAATGGTCACTGGGCAGTACACTGCAAGGATTTACAAGCATATCAATAGATTTTATAATTTTTATAGGTTTCTATATTTCTTTATGGCTGTGATATTGGAGTTATATTTTATGATAGTAGAGTCTCTGCATATAGGGGAATATCAGTATTTATCTATTATTATATTATATCCTAGTAGTGTCTCTATATACAGGGGTTATCACTATTTTATATATTTTATATTATATCATAGTAGCATCTTGGCATATAGGGGCTATCAGTATTTTACTGTCATTAGGAAGTTATAGTACAGCTGTCTGGTGAATAGAGATTTCCTACTTAGGGACAAGGCCTAAGGGTTTATAGAACTTAACATATGTTTTTGATGGATCATCCAACCCCTTAGTGATTAATGTATTCAATGAAATGTAAGTAATTTAAACAAGCATTCCAAAAGTAAAGAATGAGAATATCTTAATAAAATATAAAACTCTCTTGGAGGGACACATTTCTACATGTCTCCCCATACTTTGGGAGTTAATCAAAGCTAGCTTGAACACACCTGCTTGGAGCAGCCCAGAAAGATTCCAAAAGACACACACCTCTCAGGCATCAGGCTGTGGGGATTTTCTTAGCCTGGATGCAGTTGAAAACACAAAGACAGAGAAGAGTACAGAGTAGATAATTCAGTACCGTCTGCCCATGCTTGATACAAACAAATCCAAAGTCAGAATATTAGGCATCTGAAGCTTGATTCATTTACATTTGTCTTGTATTGATTTCATTTGATTGATTTGATTCACCAGGCCAAACCTTCATCTCAACAATACTCTGCTGCTCTTATAAACTAACTGGGAAGGATCCAGCTGGTTCACATAAGCCCTTGGAATTTTGTCCAATACTGAAAATTTAGTTTTCACCAGAGGTTTTCCTTAAGTGACTTTTAAGATGCTGATATAATGCTACACAACAAAAATATGCTATTAAATACTATTGTATAAAGGACTAAGAATCACCTTAAATCTTGAAGCCCATGCTGCAAGGAAATAGAAGGGAGAACAGATGAACAGAGGAAAATGATTTTTTTCCCCAACCTTCATGTAGCACTCAGGAAAAGAGGCCAGTGTCCAGATAGGAAAATCACTTTGGTGGAGGCAGCCACCACCCTAAGACATATGTAATCAAATGACTTATTCTGCCTTGTTTGTAAATGTGGAACATTCATAGGAATGCCTCCTTTTTATTGTAACACAAAATGAAAAAAATAGAAAGAAAGAGAACCTACTCAAATACCTGGGTAACAACAAGAATAGACACCTGCCTGGGGATACGTAAGGAAGAGAAACTGTCCTCCAGGGAAAGCTCCTCTGTTCGTCCCACACCCACTTGCAATGTGGAAAGGGAATATTTGAGGTTAAAGTTGAAGTCTTAAAAGATTAAGAGGAATAACTTTACTGTGACAGTCCCAGAACAAGCTGATTTCAACACCCTTGCATTGAAAAAGAAAAACATGTTATGGAGAAATAATCAAGTCTCACAGACAGCTGAGGAATTAGGGGACTCATCTCATGGATAGTGTGGGGAGAAGTATCCTAAGGGAGAAAATGACCATGCCATTGTGTGCATCAACCTGTAATCTCTTGAGAATGGTGAAAGTCTTTACCTACTTAAATAATTATCAATAAAAAGTCTAAAAAGAATAAGAACTGAACTATGGAAAGGATTCACCGCCTTTGGAATGGCACTACAGTAAGGAAGAGAATTCTTTAAACAAACATGTTCTTTACTTTTATCACTACTATACTGTTAAATGTGTTTTCTTTTTTCTGTGATTTGTTTTTCTTAATTTCAGAATGATTGGTTTCTCATGGATTTGGTCTCCCATCATAAATTAGCTGTTCTTCTGACAATTTTTTATACTACATTAGTTTTGTAAAATAATTACGATCATCCCATTCACAATTTATGATTATTTTTCATTAGTATAACCACAGGCAGCATAGACTCTGCTATTTTCCATTTGATTCTATAAAGATGGTGCCCCCCACAAGGATTGCTATACAAGCATACACAAGACAACTTGTAGCTCACATTACCAAATGAGGACCCATTCTTCAAACCCAAAAGCAGGATTCCTGGGTATGTTAACAGTGACAAATCATCTAATTACCTCCTGTGGTGCTTTGATTCAGGTGTCCCCTATAAACTTAGGTGTTCTGAATGTTATGTACCCCACTCTTGGCAATTTGGGAATTAAACCTTCCTGGAGGAAGTGTATTTTTGGGGGTGGACTTATGGGTATTATAGCCAATTTCCCTGTGCCAGTGTTTGGCAAACTCTCTTGTTGCTGTTGTCCACCTGATGTTAGTGAGGAGATGATGTCCACCCTCTGCTCATGTCATTGTTTTTCCCCGCTAACAAGGAGCTTCCCCTAGTGCCTCTAAGCCTAAATAAACCATTTTTTTTCCCCACAAGCTGCTCTTGGTCAGGTATTTTCTGTCAGCAATGCAAACCTGACTGCAACACCTTCTCTCTGACATAATTGATAATGATTGTTATATGTAAGGTGTGATCCCATCAATGCTGATATCTAGGAAACATGATGGATGTTTAATCCCTAGCAACACTGATTATTTAAGGAAACTTACATCTGAGATTGCTGTTTTTGTTACTAATTTCTGAAATGCAACTTGATATGTAGACTTGATAATTACAATGAAAGGAATGTGTTCCTAGAATGTACAGGGACATGAGCTTAAAGATTATGAAAGTCAATATTTTAAATATTGAGCATAGACCTAAAAATTGGAAATGAACATCTATCAATGGAAAGTCATTAAATGCATAAAATCCCTCAGTGAAACACTGTGAAGTTATTTTACAAATGAGGTAGTGCTAGATTTAATTCTAACAAGTATGACACACTTCAATACATCATGCCAATGCATGGAATGTTTGATAGTATTCGTGTCTGTATTTGTATATGTTTGTATATAAATAGATATCTAAAATGAGCAATGTGGAAGGACCATGTCTAATATATTAGGCCATGGTAAAATTTAGCTATATATTTTTCTTCCTTCTCTATTTCATTATTGATTTTTTGAAAAATAAGTATCATATATAACTTCTGTAAATACTAAATGTGAAGTAATATTTGTTTTTCACAGAAAATTTTTGGCAACACTAGTGGTAGAAAAAGATACTATCTTGATTTTTATTATGCATGGTTTTATTCAGTACATTTCTCATACAATCAAAGAGGAGAGTTGAAAGTCATTTGGTTGAGCACTGTAGTAATGGTCAGACAGTACTCTAATCCCAACACTCAGGAGACTGAGGCCAAAGGATTGTGAGTTGGAGTCCCTCCTAGGATACAAAAAAATATATGAGACTTATTTAGACATGATCAATACTAAATGAACCCTAAATAAATTAAAGAAAATCTATCTTCCATATTTTTTCTTGTGATATTTAGTAATTAGGACTTATTAGAAATTGTTTGTACAAAATCATTTACCATTTTAGATGTTATATCATCTTGAATTGAATAGGCTAAAACAATCAAGGACAGCATAATTTAATCACAGCATAAGTTAACCATGACCTGAAACTATTCTAGTGTCCTATTTACTGGGCAGGTGCTAGACTTATCATGTCTTTATTTAATACATAAAGTTATCTACATGACTGGCACTCTTCCAGTTGGAGACTAAGTGATACTATTCTTTATTCTATTGTAGTGAAACAAAACAATATATGGTTACAAGGTAGCTATGAATTAGTATATAAGGAAGAAAAACATTTTGAGACATGTAAATGAAACAGATACCATTTCATATGCTAGAAAACCATGAGTAAACTCAAACAAAATTACTTAATGCAAATTATTTCATAGACCTAATAATGGTAAACTCTATAATTAGGAGTTTGTTTACCATTGCAAATGTATGTGAAGACACTTAAGTGAATTTTACATTGGTTTGTTGGACTTTTTATTTAATCTGATATAACTACAAGTGCTTTTGCCTATCAGTCATAGAGTCCAAGGTATTCTCTGTTCAGGTCTCTGCTGAGATTTTTGATAGGATTGTTAAATTTTTTATTAATTAGTTTTTTGAGGTCTTTGTAAATTCTATATATTCTCAAAGGAAGACATGCAAATTGCCAATATCCACTTAAAGAGATGCTCAACATCTTTGGTCATCAGGGAAATGCAAATTAAAACAACTTTGACATTCTGTCTCACCTCAGCCTAAGTGGCAGTCATCACAAAATCAAATGATAAAGAACTCATACCTCATATTGGGAACAAAATCAGAATCCTATCTCCAGGCATCTCATAGACCCTAGAGAGAAGCCTCCAGTGCTATCTGGATGAGCAGAGTGGCATATGTATCAAGAAGTCTCTCAAATCACTATGAATATCCCCCTAAATCAAAGTTGCTCTCACTCTTGGTCAGAATTTCTATTTTATTTTACACAGAACACAGAATAATAAGGAACTCCAAGATCCATTAATATGGCAAGTAAAGAAACCTGACTGCCTTCAGTGAGATAGGCCACCTAAAGCACACCTACTTTGGCCCAGGAGATATTAGCAGAGGAAGCAGCAACAAAAGAATTGCTCCCACTGCTAGCTTGAAAACTAACTCCAGGGACATGGTGAGAGACACAGTGTTTAATCAAAACACATCAAAGGGCTGGAGAGATGGTTTACCAGTTAGGGCACTTGATTGTGAACCCTAAGTATCCATGTTCAACTGTGCAGATCCCACATAAGCCAGATGCACAATGTGATGCATATGCAAGGTTGAGTGTGTGTCTAAGGTGTCACAAACATCTGGGGTTTGATTGCAGCAGCTGAACGCCCTTGTGTGTCAATTCTCTCTTTGTCACTCTCTCTCTCTCTCTCTCTCTCTCTCTCTCTCTCTCTCTCTCTCTCTCTCTCATAAAAATGTTTAAAAACAACACATCAAAGCAGAAACCCAAAGGCTACAACACCTTAAAGTCAGACTGCTAAAAGACCCTCCAAAGGTCAGGGAACATTGCAGAAGAGAAAGTGGGAAGATAGTAAGAGTCATAGAAGAAGAAGGAAAGAAAGGAAGAAAGAAAGAAAGAAAGAAAGAAAGAAAGAAATAAAGAAAAAGAAAGAAAGAAAGAAAGAAAGAAAGAAAGAAAGAAAGAAAGAAAGAAAGAAAGAAAGAAAGAAAGAAAGAAAGAATTCAAGGTAAAGACAGTTTGATCACTGATGCCTGACTGCTGTCTACAGAACTGCTGAGTTAATCACTTGCACTGCACAATAAATCCTCTCTAAGTGACACCTATTGAACAAAATCTAAGGAAAGTTTTGGTGTTGTCTGTAGTTTAAAATTATTGTCACTAGGCTGGAGAGATGGCTTAGCAATTAAGGCACTTGCCTGCTAAGCCTAAGAATGCCCATTCAATTCTCCAGGTCACACGTTTAGCCAGACGTAAAGTGAGGCAACGTGCAATACCACACTTGCCCACAAGGGGGCACACACATCTGGAATTCATTCACAGTGGCTGAGAAGCCACTGGTGCACCTATCCTCTATCTGTCCCTCTCTCTCTCTCTCTCTCAAAAATTATTGTCACTATGATTTTGTTTCTTACATAGTTTTGAATAATTTTTATTTTAGATATATTTTGATATTAATTGGTATTTTTTATGTGATAGTGTTTAATAAAAAAATCTTTTCTGGAATCATTTATTTCCAACACAATTTCTTGTATTGGTAGTAAATACACATTATTGTAAAACTGAGCATGTGACAAATACATACTGAGTCCTGATTCTCTTCCAGGGCCTCTGCTAGGCCCTGAGAGATGACTACAGACACAGCAGATTGTTTACTTGCTAGGATGATGAGTGCTTACAGATGAAATCTTATTTGTTCATAGACGATAACCAAGAGAGCACATGCCAATGCAACAGGACAGGACCAACTTCTTGGCCACTTAAAAATGGGAGCACATTGAAGCTCACTGAATGTTATTCATCTGGGAAGTGTGTATAATAATAAAACTCGCTTCAAAAAAATGTTTGGAAAGGAAATAAAATAATGCATATCCAGTGCTGAGAATAGTCAAACATATGTAAAAAGATCAAGTTCAATGATTCCCCTTTATTGAATTTATCAAATTATTTTTATTGATACTCAATTAGTGTTTATTTAAAATATTTTTAAAAGTTCACAAATGTTTCTTCTTTAGATTCTGTGATTAGAGGGGACACTTCTTTGAAATCCCATGTGATAATCCTGATATTTTTACTAAGAATTCTCCAAATGCTCAAATCTTTTTTAGTATATATTTTTATTGATTATGTACTTTACTGTATGAACAAAGAACATGTTGGTCTCATTCCCCTCCTGTTAACCTCTTATATCCCTTCTTCCCCACCCCAATTACACAGAGGGTCCTCCTAAGTGGGGTTATTAATGTTCACCATGGGGTTATGAATGCATAAGTCAGGTTACTTCTTCCCACCTTGTGGTTCTTACAATCTTTCCACCCCTCTCTTCCACAATGTTCCCTTGGCCTTAGCAGGTGTGTTATAAGTCTGTTTTAGTGTTGAGCTCTCTGAAACCTCTGGATTTCTGCTTTGATGAGTGTCTTCAGTGTCTATGACCATCTATATAGGGAGCAGGTTGTCAGGTTAGCAGCAAGAGCTGCACGCACTCAGGTTTAAATCCTACTTCCTCTGTAATGTCCAGTGGGCCCTGGCAGATGTGCTTGAGGTAGCTCACTTCATGTTAGGCACTTAGCTATCTTCTCTTGTCATATTAATGGAACTTGGTTCTCCACAGTTTTCACTGCCAACTCTATATTAATAAAAAGAAAAACAAGAACAACAAGACATATTCTCCAACCAAGAGTGAGAGCAACATAGATTACAAGGGATAAGCATAGTTAATAATGAGATATTTTGATGAGTGTAGCCACTCTTGTTAGCTAAAACCTAGTAGGTATTTCTCTCTGGAGTATATGGCATTTGTACCCTAGGCTCCTGACTTGGTTCTCAGTTCCAGATATGAGTTCTGTCCCATTAAGCCACCATCTTATCCAATCAGAGAACCACCGAATACCAGCATATCCTTTGTGGCACTATTGCACAGGTGTGTATATCTTGTTTGCTGGTTGATTTTGTTGCTTGCAGTGTCCCTTGATTGTTCATGCTATGTGTGGCCATTATACCCCATGAGCATGCATAGTACTTTCTAGCAACATGAGGGCTAGCCAGCAGGGAGCTGAATTTCTTTTAAGTTTCAGTGTGATCACTCTCTGGCCTGTGGTATCTACAGCAATAGGGTCTTATATTTAGCTCTGGCAGCTGATCAAGTGCTTTGACAATAGCCTTCACTGTTTTGGGACCTCATAGGTCTTCCCAACCAATAGCTCACTGTGGGGTGTAACTGAATTTTAGCACTAGAAATTATAAGGCAGAGTCCATTTTTTTTTTGAGGTAGAGTCTCACTCTGGCCCAGGCTGACCTGGAATTCACTACGAGTCTCAGGGTGGCCTCAAACTCACAGCAATCCTCCTACTTCTGCCTCCCAAGTGCTGGGATTAAAGGCGTGTGCCACCATGCCTGGCCCAGAGTCCATGTTTTTAAGATTAGGCTTTCTCCACACTCTTTGGGAGCTTTCTGCTATCTATCCATCTATCTTTCTATCTATAATCTATCTATCTATCATCTATCTATCTATCATCTATCTATCTATCTGTCTATCTATCATCTATCTAAAGAAGGAGGAGGAAAGAGAGGAGAGGTGAAATAAGGAGAGGGGAGGGGGGGTAGAGAAGGGGAGGGTAGGGTAGAGGAGAGGAATGGTGTATGGGTCTTCCAGGGCTTTTTTGTCACTGCAAATGAAGTCCAGACACATGTGTCATGTTGTACATCTAGTTTTATGTGGGTACTAAGGAATCAAACCTGGTCTTCAGACTGCAAGCAAGTGTTTTTCAGTATTGATCTACTGCCCCAGTCCATCAAACATTAAGAACTTCTGATTAATCCCCTGGGGAACTCCAATATTTCTTTAAGTAATTATTTTCTTGTTTCAAAATGCATCCGTCGTGCATGGTGTTAGGAATCAAATCAGGTCTTCCTATTGGCAATCACTCTATCATTGAGCAACATCCCTAACCATCAATTCATTTTTTTGTGAAGTAACTTTTGTTTGTTTGTTTGTTTGTTTATTTATTTATTTATTTATTTGAGAGAGGAAAAGAATGAGAGAACCGGTACACCAGGGACTCCAGCCACTGCAAACAAATTCCAGATGCATTCATTTTTTTAAAGTAAAGTTTGTGAGATTTTGGTTCTTTGACCATGCATTGTTGGTTAGGAGATAATTTTGGTGACTGAAAGGCCTGAGTAAGATTTTCCTGGAGATGCTTTTGGTACCTACTCCTATTGTTTCAGAACTGATATTTCAGGCATATCATCCCGATTTTCAACTATCAGCAATTGTCTCTCTTTGCATGAGGTCATATTCTGGCTGTTTATGTCTTCAATAAAAGAAAAGTACTTTGAAATCAAAATGGACTAGAGCTCACTGCCCACTGATGAGTCTGAGGAAGTGCTGGGTATTTTCTATTTGGGTGTAATAACTGTATGCATGCTTTATGACATTTTGCAGAGTTCCCTGGCATTATTAAGTTCCATCTCACCACAGAGGTAGTTTGCTGGACAATTTACCCAGAGTCTGCTTTGTTCCATCTATTCTCTGTTCTGCAGCTGGGGTTCTTCAGAATCATCTCCCAACTGAACTGTGTGCATTTAAATATTTTCTGAGTTATGGCTTAGTAGAACCCAGCCTAAAATCCTATTTCATTTTAAAACTCTGGAAAATTTTGCACCATTTTCTTTGTAATCTGAAGTTACAGAAAACCTGAGAGATATGCAATAATATTTTATTGGAAATTACCTTTTTATTCTTTTATCATAATTCTAAAAATTGTTAGTTAGAATGTGTAGTTAGGAAAATTTCTCTTTATGTCATCTGAAGTTTCAGGAATAATTTTGGCCTGTGTATTCAGATTTCAAATTATCATTTAGAATTTTTTCAGTGAAACACTTTTCTATTATTGTTATTTCATTTGTTCTGGTCTCATTTCTATAACTACTATAATTATGGCATAAATGATCCATCCTGTATTTCTATTATTCTCAGTACTTCAGTCATTTCTTACATTAGGTCACTTTTCTCTTGTCTTAGGTTTCTTGTTCCTTTTTTCTTTTATCTGGTACTGGATTGACCCTATGGCCTCAAGCCAGGCAAGCACTCAGCCACTAGACTGTATCCCCAGTCCTTTAATTTCTTGATGTCACAATGACATTTTTTAGTACCTATAAATTTGTTTTTAGTGCCTGAATATTCTTTCCAGTTTCATTATTTTTGTCTATATTTGACAAAAATAATGGTGCTAGTAAGGCCTGCCCTCAGTTCTACTTCTCCAGCCAAATTATTTAAATGTACAACTCTTAGTTTCATTTGTGGAGGCTACCTTTTATTCTCTATGGCTCAGCTGGCCTAAGATAGAAACCTAACTAAACTCCATTATGTGGATGTCTGAACACATAAAATATATGAATATAATTCTTATTTGTCTGCATTCAAATTCCCTGTCTTGTTTGAAACATTTTTATGACCACCCACTTCTGATTATTTACTATTGCAAGACTCTTTATGTCTTATTTAGTTAAAGTGTGTTATCATGGTATTAATACTATCAGTGTAAAACATATTCTCCCAGTCTTTTATCCTTACTATGATATCTTTATTTAATTATATTTTCCTTTTTGAAAGTACAAATCTTGCACTAGCAAAGATGCAGATGAACACATTAGCACTTTGCCACACCCAGAGGCCCCTGAATAGGAGAAGGATTTCTTTTTAGTTTTCTAATTGCTACAGCTTTCAAAGTCAAACAGAAATAGAGGTCAAACAAATGTAAATACTAACTATTGTATATTGGTGTTGTAAACATATTAGGTAGCAAATTATAATTTCATTTCATTGTATCATCCTCTATAGTAGAATAAAGTCTATGCATGTTTTTCTAATATTGATTATAGTATTATGGTCTCATGCTTCCTTTTCTCTCCCTCTGTATGTATTTGAGTTTGAAGAAACTTCAAAATATTTCATCATGGAATGTCAATCATGTTAAATTAGTGTTGGATCATTCAGTTTCCTAAAGGGAAACTAGTGGCAAGAATAATGATGGCCTGGGGCCAGAAAGAAATGAGTCGAGATCTTGACTCAGACTCTTCACATCATGTGAATGGAGCAAACTGTTTACATTTCTGTACTTCAGTTTCCACATGGGAAATGAGAGTGATAATATTTACTACACAAAGCTGTTGAGAGGATCCAGTGAGTCCTGTCATGTGAAGTTCTTCCTGCGATGTCTCATACAGAAACATTTGACAAACAGAGCTGCCAGTCAGCAGGCATCTGTCTGTCCTTGTGATAACTTTTACTACATGACATGAAGGTGCCTCAAGCTTCACCTACTTCAAACAAAAGCTATTACTTGATTACTCACAGCCAGGCTGTTTCTCTTCAAAGTTTACCTTTTATATTCATATTATGTCAAAGTATGGAGAACCAGTACCCTGTCTCTCTCTGCTTTGCTATCCATATCACCTCAGACTACGAACAGGGCATGCAATTTCCTTCCACTTTCCTTTCAGTAAAGAAAGGGCAGGTACAGCTGATGGTTGGGATCTCTCCCCTCTTAAGTATTGTATGAATTTTAAATAAAAAACAAGACATTGTTGCTTACTGTGACTGAATGATGAGGTTGGAAGGACAAGTTCCTCAACTCTGTATCTCTCTGTTACCTCTGAGCACACATAGTGGTTCATACCTATAATCAGGCACTTGTGCTCAGCCAGGATAGTCATGAGTTTGAGGTTAGCCTGGACTACATAGTGAATTTCAGGATATCCTGAACTACAGTGACACCCTATCCCATTATCATCCATACCAAGCAAATATTCTAGCTTATCATTTAATACTTTGTGGATTAATTTTTACTGACTAATTTGATATTGGATCACACATATTATAGTGCTGACATTTTCACATATACAAACCATTTTAAGTCCCATGATTTGTGTCATCTTTTGCAGCAGACTCATAGGATCACATGAGGTTCATAGTGTATTTTAACAAGATTAAGGAAGGATTGAATAGAATATATAGCCAGTAATACATCTGTATTTTTTTATTGTATATTCTCATCAATATTTGTTTTCTCTATCTTTAACTTTATAACATTCTGGTTGTGCATGGATGGCATTTAATTTTCATGTTCACAAGGTTTATGTCTATTTTATTGAATTGTTCTTGTTTGTATTTATTGTGTACATTATACTATCATAAAAATACTCTGTGTGTATATATAGTAGTTATTTATATATTCTGGTTATAAATCCTTTCTGATATATAGTAACAGTTTCCAGTATTTTGAAGCATACCTGTCAAATTTAGTGATTTTTTAATGAGTAGAGGAGTTTTAAGTAAGTGCAATTTAATATTCATTTAGTTTTTGATTCTTACATTTGGAGTCCTAGCTTTGCCAGTGCCCAGGAAATGAAATATTTTGGAGTTTTTTTTTTTTTTTTTAGTTTAGTTGTGATGTGTTGATTAAATATTATTTTCCCAATACATATATTCAGGAATCCAAGTACCATTCACTGAAGAAATGGCATTCCTTTCCTCAGGGAATTTCTTTCTTAAAGATTCATTGAACATGTAATTATGGCTTAGCTTTTTCAAGCATTTTATTTTGAATAGATTATTTTATCAGGTGAATATTGATTGTTGCATTGAATCCACAGTACAAAGGGCTATCTTGATACTTAAATTTACAGTTACCATTTGCAATTAAAGTACTGTTTAAAAACATTTTATTTTTACATCTCACATCTATTTGTGCAAGGCCACATGAACAGTGATATAATAGCAAATGCACTGGAAAGAACTGACAAGATGACACTAAGATCTCATGATCAGGTGGTAAGGGACATAAAGAAACTGGCAAGAGCAAGGTCAAATAGGGCAAACACATAATGCTGGAAAACATGAAAGGCCATATAAAGTTTTGGATTAGAGAAAAATAAATCCTAAGTTCTTTGATATGTTTCATACTGAGAGATTTATTTCTTCACTTTGTTATTTTTAAATTAAACACAGTTTGACAGAGTAGCCATGAGCACAAAATGCTAACATGGTGTCACACTTTTTAAGTTTGTTATTTTAGACACCAGAGAAAAGAACATTTTTCACACAGGCACAATTAGATGGAAATCACCATTTCAGTTTTAGATAGATTTTCCATTTGTCTAAATACTTTTGCCCTACTTTTTTATTAGAAGGAAAAGTACCTGTATATGTAGATTTCATAGAAAAAATGAAAAGGTATATCAGGTTTAGTGGAACAATGTTTATAGTAATTTATGATGGGATACTAAACAACTAACTATATAAATTATCCACTGTCTTCTGGTTTAGAAATCTCACCCCAACTCTTACATGTGTGTTTCTATCTAGTCAATGGTATGGGTTCTACTTAGGCAGACATGCAATGCTGTCAGCCAGCTGAGTCATTTTCCATCTATGCAACTTCACTCCCTATAATTACATTCTAACATAAGGAAAAACAATTTAAAATGTTTAAATAAAGCATATTACATATACATACATATATATATGGAGAGAGAGAGAGAGAGAATGGGCATGCCAGCAGCCTCTTAGCCACTGTGAATGAATTCCAGATGCATGTGCCCCCTTGTGGGCAAGTGCAGCATTGTACTCTTGCATCACTTTATGTCTGGCTAAATGTGGAACCTGGAAAATCAAATGGGCGTTCTTAGGCTTAGTGGGCAGGTGCCTTAACCACTAAGCTATCACCCTAGCCCTCCCATAGATATTTTGAAAAAAAAAAAAAAGTTTTGAGGCAAGCTCTTACTCTAGCACAGGCTGACTAGAAACTCATTCTGTAGCTCCAAGTCCAACAACTCTAGCCAGTAACAGGTCTCCAAGCCTGATAATTCCAACCAGCAACAAGTCTCTGTAGTTCCAATTCCACCCCTCCAGCTAGACTACTTGCAGTCCTGGAAAACTTCATCTGGGCTGACAGCTCTCTCTCTCTCTCTCTCTCTCTCTCTCTCTCTCTCTCTCTCTCCTTAGTAGCCATCTTGTGGTCCCGGCATCTCCACTGGGTCTCCACTGCAACTCACTGTCCATCCTCAGGGCTCCAAAGAGTCTCTATGCAGGCAATCTAGCAGAATCCATCAAGCTGTATTTACAGCACTTCAAGGTTTCTCTTAGGCCAAGGTTTCAAATCCTTCCACATTCCTCTTGAAAATCATCTCCAAAAAGCCAAAGTCACACAGTCAGGTATCTAGCAGCAATCCCACTCCTCTGGTACCAAGTTTACTGTTGCAGTCAGGTTTGCATTGCTGGCAGAAATCACCTAACCAGCTTGTGAATAAGAGGTTTATTTTGGCTTACAGACTCAAGAGGAAGCTCAGTGATGGCAGGGTAAAATGATGGCATGAGCAGAAGTTGGACATCATCTCCTCACCAACACCAGGTGGACAATAGGAACAGGAGAGTTTGCCAAACACTGGCAAGGGAAAACTGGCTATAATACACATAAGTCTGCTCCCAGCAACACACTGCCTCCAGGAGGTGTTAATTCCCAAATCTCCATCAGCTGGCAACCTAGCTTTCCGAACACCTAAGTGTATGGGGGACACCTGAAGCAAACAACCATAGAGAATATATGCAGGGAACAGAAATAAAGCATCTCAGGCTTGCTTTTCAATTTAGATCCTCATCTCCACACATATTTTTTATCTCTTTAACTTAATCAAAAAGTAGCATTGTCATTAGTGAATAAAATTTTTCTTATAACATAAATAATTCTTACTAAACTTGCCTTTTTGAAACATCAAAATAAAATAGGCATAAAATAATGTATTGAGAAATGATATAAACATATATCAGAATAAGTTTATAAGTCAAAGATATCTGATTGTGTTTAAATTGTCATCCATAAATATACCATCTTGGGAATTACTTACTAAGTTTTATAAATGTACTTGATTGAACGAAATTTATCTGGCTGGTTTGTTTTCCCATAAACAGCTCTCTAGGTTCAGTGTTTCAGATATATTGACATGTTAATATAAAGAAGCAGAAATATTTAATCTGAATTTTAGGTATTTTGTTCTAAAATAACACAAACTTCATCTAGTTTTGATCTATAAATATAAATAAATATAAATTTAGGAGAGATGAAATTTATAACCTGTAAAATATTAAATAAGGATCTGAAGAGATATTTGTTTTATAGTTATACTATTGAATGGTGTGCTATGATTTTATGTATAATTATTTATCTATTTATTGGGTATGTTTTGTAAATGGATCCAGTCAAGGATCCTCAGCTTTGACAGTTACTGGTGCTAAAGGAAATCAAAGTTATAAGTAAGCTTAATGGAGTAGCTTTGTCTGTTCTAAAATCATAAATCTAAGTGGCCTTTCGTCTAAGAATAAACTGTGTATTCTAAATCTACAACCAACACTTATATTAAATGAGAAAATATGGGCTCAATTGCAATTAAAAAATAACTTTCACTCATTAATGGGCTGATAATATTTGCTTTGTTCTCAGCTTATATTGACAGACAGATGCAAAGATATGAAATTAATCTCAATGTCTCCTGATTTCCAGGAGCTACTGGAATTTTGTCATAATTTTGCATCATTGAAAACTAGCATATATGACAGTACATAAAAATACAAGGATACTATCTTTTGATGGAAGTAGTCTTATTTTCCCTATTTTCAATTTTTTTTGTCTTTTTTTCAGGAAAGTATCAAGAAGTATTTAATATATAAATACTATGCCCACTATTTAACAAGATACAAACAGTAATAGGAAAATTCTTAGAAAACTTAAGATTTTATTTAGAGTTACTCTACAATATAAAGGGTTGAAGTTCTAGACATTTTTACATTACTTTTTCAAGGACAAAATAATAGTAGTGTGCCCAGAATTCAAATTAAAATCAGTTTTTTTTTTTTTTCCTTGCAGTCGATAGCTTTATGCATGGTACACATTGCTGTCTTCAAATCAATTGATAGAATTTGCTTTGGAGATAAGAAATCTATTGAGCATAAGTAGGTACTATGGTATACAGCTTACAGTCAGAAAGAATGAACTAGAATCTCAATTCTATGGAGAAGCCCTTGTAGCATAGAACAACATGGAGCAATTATCCAATAAAAAGCTGTTACCCTGTTCTTGGATATAGGTAGGAAACCTGGGTTAAACTTAAAGTGGTTCTTCTCCTGAAGTCTACAGAATCTTGTCCCAATGTACATTTTCATCAGCAATGTTAAGAGACTTTAACTTGCTTTACATTCTGACCAATGATACATAGTATCATTCTGGTATCTTTAAAGTAGCTATTCTAATCGATATGTCTTGGAACCTCATTAAAGTTTTAACTGTAGATTTCCCCCCAAAATAATACTGAAGATCTCTTCCTATGCTCATTTTTTTTTTTTGTCCTTTTACTTTGTGATGTCTGTTCAAATACTGAGGTGATTTTTAATTAATTTTTAACATAATTTCATTTATATGTTAAATGCAAGTCATTGATTAGATACATGTATTTATTCCAATGTGGGGCACTATTTAAGTGTTTGTACAAAAAATAAATGCACAATTTTTATTAAATCTCACATTCAGTTATGGTTCCTAATTTTTGTGTATTCTATGTAAGAAATTTCTTGCTTTCCCCTGTTTCCATTTAGAAACTTTCTGGTATTGGCTTACATGTTTTATCCAGAAATCCTGCTTAGTTCATCTTTTACATGTGATACAGGTAAAGATCTTTGATTATTTTGTTTTCTAATGCTCATGTTTAGTTGTAATAAAACTATACAATAACCATTGAATCACCTTGGAAATCTTGCTAAAATTTATTGACTGTGTCAGTCTCATTTTATTGCTGCAGTGTCAATACCATTCCATATAAACAATTACCTATAAAGTCATACAACATTTTCTAATAATATATATATATATATATAATATATATATATACATATATATATATATAATTTTCTAATAAGTTGCTATAAGCTTACAGTTTATTCTTTCCTGAGATACCTATGCTGAAACCTAATCCTTAATGTTGTGGTAGTAGTAGTGAAACAGTTAGGAGTTGATGAGCTCTGAGGAATCTTCACATGAATAGGATTCACATCCTTATATAAGAGGCCCCAGGGACTCCCTTGTCACCTCAGGTATGTGCATCACCATCAGATATAAACGCTATCAGATGGTGACTTACTATCACTAGAAAGAAGACTCAAATCAGGCCTCTTTTCATCTTTGATATATTAATTTATCTAACATTTAAATTTTTCATTGTGTGTCTGTCTGTGTGTGTGTGTGTGTGTACATGCATGTGGATGCCAGAGGCAATCTTAGATTGCTTTAGATCTGCTTTTTACCTCTTCTGAGACAGGATCTGTTACTGGCTTAAATGTCATCACTTAGGCTCTCTCTTGGTAGTGAATTTGGGTCTTTATGCTTGTGAGGTAAGCTTTTATGACTGAACTCTTTTCCTAATCCAATTAATATAATGTCTTACTAACTTATTTATCAAGATCTGCATAAGTTACACAAGAAGTCATAGTCCTATTAGTCATATTTTTCTATTAAAATAAACTTATGAGTGTGAAATTATAATATTTTAATATCAATGTAAGAGATACACAATTTAAAGAAATTAACATTTAGTAACATTTCAATTTAAAGAAATTAACAATTTAATTGTCCTCAAGTTCACATTAAAAAGATTCCTATTATAACTTGGAACTTTTATTTTGCTTTTATAAACCAATTATATTCTAAAATTGTAAAACCAAAATGCATTACCCTGAATATGATTCAGTGCTAAGATACCTTTGCCATGACTGCTACAGTTTAATATCACTTTTTTCCTGTTTTCATAGTATATCATATAATTTCATCATTTAATTTCATCATATAATTTATGGTAAAGCATCCTTATACTGATACTTAGATTTCATTAATGATTCTCTTTTTTAAACTAGCAACTAATTAGTGGAAGGTTTCAAACTTCCTTAATTCACATGAATTATAATTTTATTTTCCTAATATGATCAGGTAAAAAATGAGAAAGAAAAATGTCTGATATATCCATTTCCTCAGCCTATTTAACTAACTTCCCTTTATCTTCTTTATAACAATTTATGCTTTAAAATTACAAAACTGTTAACTTACTTACAAAGCTAATAAGTGCATTAAATAGAAATAAAATTATTTATGTAAGCTTATCTTTTCTTGAGAATATTTTCAGGATTAATAACATACAAACTTTTGGAGACATGCCACTTGGTTACAATGTTTAGCAATTTACACAGTACCTTAAATATACTTCCAGGCAAATGGACTTTTTAGTATGCAAATAATTTCATGTGCCAAGTTTTATTCTGCCTTTTATTACTAGAAAAAAACTTTTATTTCAATCCTCCAAGGAATGTATAATCATAAGTATTCAGGCCCTGAGTATGTGGACTACCTAGAGTCCAATTTTTGCATCTTCATGAGTTATGTATTTTTGGATTGTGTAATTAATTGTTTTAGTCATAAACTGTATAAAATATTTAATTCCATATAGTTGCTAAGTTAGCTCTTCTTTAATTGGTGAAAATCATAGTCTTATAGAAATACTATTATAATTTCTGCCTTAGCCTATGGTGCATCAATGCAAGGAACAGGTAAAGATGAATCTTGAACAAAGCCAAAAATACCATTGCAGATATCTTATTGTATGTTATTGTATATATGCCAGATGAAAATGTAGATTGACCAAGATGTATCACACAACATTGGGTAATTTGGGTCGTGCATTGTGGGGGTAGCCACAATGTCTCTGTGCTTAATGTCCCAACTTATGGCTCTAACAATCTTTCTGCCACCTCTTCCATTAATTTCCCTTAGCCATGTTGGGATATTTTTGGTCTACTTCAGCAATGAGGTCTTGGGAACCTCTGAGTTTCTGGATATCTGGTTTGGTAGGAGTTGAGTGTTGTCTGTGTTTATCTCCTTCACTCTTGTGTTGGTACTGAGTTCACCAAGAAAGCAACACCCTTTCTCATTTCCCCCATTCACTCTAAAGTTTTAGCTGTGGCCCTGGTGAGGTGCAATGGACTGATTCTCTCCTCAGGTTCTGCTTCTATCTGAAAAAGAAAAACAAATTCTCCAATGGAGAGAGAAGTCAGCACCAGATAAATGGGATAACCATTATTAGTTTAGAGAGAATTTAATAGGTGTAGGCCCTCTTGTAACCCATGATTGTTTGGTGCTTGATATTGAAGAGTAGGCTTGTTTTATGGCTATGGTTCTGACTTGTTTCCCAAACCCAGCTATGGGTTCCGTTCCACTGAGCAGATCTGATAGCCAAATCAAGAGCAGTTGGTTACTCATCATGGCTGTGTGCCACTATTGCCCTTGTGTGAGCATCAGGTCAGGTTGTTTGCTGCTGAGAAGCTTAGATCATGCGTTGTTTGGAGAGTTGTTGGTCACTTTCCCCTAGTCGCTCATGTAGCACCTTCTGGCACTAGACAAGCTAACTGTCTGGTGACTACCTCTCATCCACATTCCAGCCAAGTCACTCTGTGTTCTGTACCAACGGCATATGGTGTCTTTGGCAGTAGGGTCTTACCATTAACCTTGGTGGGTCATCAAGTACTTTGACAGAAATCTGTCTTCTTTTTGGAAACCTTGTAGGTCTTTCTGTTCAACAGCTCATTATGGATGTTAACTGCATGATGGTACTGGGAGATATAGGCCAGCGCCAAGGGAAAAGAAGGAAGGAAAAGATATATAATATAAAAGAGAATGAGACAAGAGAGAGAAGAAGGAGAGAGAGAGAAGCAGGAGAAGATTAAGATTAGTCTTCATCATATGCTCATGCATGATTCAGGTGTTCCCTCTAAGGATCTGGTGAAGGTTTAACCTTTTAGTCTGTCTTTCAGGTTATAGGATTTTAGGAAACCTTTCCTTAAAAATAATGAAATTTATGATCAAATGGAAAGGGTACCATAAATGTAATTATTTTTAAGAAAAGGTTTTCTGACCAGGGCCAAGTGCAAATGTTTAGGAGGCAGTTTGATAGCATTTCTGTTTAGTATCACAACCACTGTAAGTTCTTCCCTATTTCCTACATTCTCCCCAGCCTTGGAATTTTGACCTTGTTTTTAGTATGAGGTTTATATTCCCTCCCATGGGTTAGGACTCAAATCCAATCATACAGCTTTTGGTCACCCCAGTAACAGTCATGCAACAATTGCATGAAGGGTACCTCCTGCCTGGAGGCTCAGTTTTGTAGAATGCAGAATTTATCAGTGTATGAAATTGTTGATATCTTTTGTCTGCCAGCATCCTACATAGTATATTTTGCACTATAAAAACTAGCAATCTTCTGCCTCAGCAACAACTTGATTTTTCCATCCTCCACCCAAAGGGTATGGTGTCTTTAATAACAGGGTCTTGTCTTTCAGTTCTGTTGAACAGCCAAGAGCCCATGGTAATAGCCTATATTATTTTGGGGACCTCTGAAGACTCATTAGGACTCTTGTGTAATAGCACATGGCTACTGGGTGTAGCATTTATCTCTTTGTATAGAGTACCACCATCCATTCATTAATACATTTATAGTACTACTAGTAGAAATAATATATATACATATATATGTATAATGTTTACTAAATAGTAGTTTTTGTATGGATTTTTCATATATCCCAAGTTTTGGTTAACTTTCACTCTACTCCTCTTCTCACATATCTCTCCTGCCTCATATCTGCTTAGCTCAATCTTTTTGACTCCAGCATAACCCATAACCAGTACTTTATATAACAGTTTCATTCCAAGAATTTCATTAAGTTTATTTTTTCTCCCAAGGTATGGTCTCACTCTAGCTCAGGCTGACCTAGAATTCACTATGTAGTTTCACGGTGACCTCAAATTCATGGTGATCCTCTTATCTCTGCCTCCTGAGAGCTGGAATTAAAGGCATGTGCCACCACACCTGGCTCATTAAGTTTAGTTTTGAATATTAAAGTTGTTTATATATAAAACTGTAATTCAAATCCTAACACATCTTTTAGATAAATTTATGATGAAAAATAAAGTATCATCTATACATAGACATTTGACAAACATGTATTTCAAATTAATTAATGGTATTACAAAAGAAAAGAAAAGATTAATTTTTTTACTTATGTTATTCATCTGAGTATATGATTTTTTTCCAGAGTTTCCATTCATAAATCCTGAGTGAATGCTGAGAAGAGCAGTCAATTCTTAATCCCTTTTAGGACCTTACATTTGCCTAATTACATTAAAGAGTAACATCAGACATCCTAGATAGCCTTGATTTTACCAAGTGGGAGGTGCATAATTAAGGAGGAGGCATTGATTAATGACCAATTGTCAATTATTTCCAGTTGACAATTTTATTTATTGCTCCCCTTATCTGGATAATTATTTCCTCTATAAGAAAATCACACTAGAATTATTGCCAAAGTTCATCATCAAAAGCACTTGATTCAGGAAGGGGCCCAGTAGATAGCCTTGTCAAAACAGGTTAGGAAATTTCTCACAACTGTAGCTAGCATTGCAAAATGTTTCAAGATAACAATCTATCATTGCTTCTTTACTGTCACCTGAGAAAGATCGACCCACAGAATCTGATTGTTTTCTGGGATGAGGTGACACTGCTTAGAAAGCAATGAAACATATCTTTTCTGGAAAAGAAAACATCAGAATATAAACTCTAAACCCAAGCTAAGCTTTTGCTTTGTTCCTCATTAATAAGGAACTATAATACTTAAATAATAGCTTTGATTCTCCTACATTTGGACCCAATAGTATACTCAAAAATCATTCAATAATTATTTTAATAAAATATATTCTAAAAGATGTAATATGCCCTGTGTATATAATGAAAAGCATTGTCTATCTAACTATACAGTTGTATGCATATAGTCATCCTTCAGTATCTGAGGGACATTGGTTTTAGTAATCATAAGGATATCAAAATCCATAAATGCTCAATCCATTAATATAAAATGGAATAGTATTTTGATGTAACCCACTTGAAAACACCTCCATATTATTAATACCTAATATAATGTGAAGATTCATTAATTTCTATACTGTACTTCTTAGGAAATTAAGACAAGAAAGAGCTAATCTATACATTTTCAGTACAGATTAGTTTATTTCTTATCTATAATTGGTTTAATCTATAGATGACATTCCACAGATCATATATATATGTGTGTGTATATGTATATAGTAATACACACAAAAGATATGTATGTAGAAGATTGGTATGCCTAAAGCCAAGAATATAAGTAAACTGAAACTAAGACAGTGATGACACAGATATTTTAGGAGCAGAAAATTTGTGAGTTTTCTTTGGTGATTGCTCTCATTTACTCAAATCAACCAGGGTATTAGAGTTTGCTTTGATATAGCCACTGAATGGAACTAAATCAAGAAAAAGATTTGCTTTCCTATTGCACAAATTCTTTCAGGTATGACTAGATTTCTCTCAATTCTTCTAAAGCAAGATTCTTAAAGCGATATTGACTTTCCAAAATTATATTACTTTTCCAAAACAAAGCTATATAGAGAGCATTAACTTAAACTCAAGCAGCATTTTTCTGTTTATCAAATAAAGTTGGTAATTATGGAAGAATTGTGAGAGAAAAATTATGCATATAACATTATTTTTATTACTTTGTAATAAAAACAAAACTAAATCCAATGTAGGAGAAGAAGTTGCTCATGTCCTTAGTGATAGATTTAATGACCAAAATAAGAGCTTCACATTTGCCACCACCCATGGGATTTCATATGTAATCCCATACTTATTTCCTATATCCATGGACTTACACAGGATCTTGAAACTTATACTGGTTGATAGGTTATGAATTAAGGTAACAAGTGTCACTTCTAGAATGAGGGAAATTAGGTCCATCCAGTGTATGACTTTCTAATTTCTTCTCTGCTTTGTAATTGGAACCAGTGAGGTTATGCTGAAGCTGAAACATACTAGCATTGCTGACTCTAGATACTGTGAAGATAATTGGGAGAAACAGAATTCCCCCAGTGTTTCCTACTGAATACATCAGTGGGTCAGAAAGATGCCATTCCCCTTAAATTTGGCCCAGAAATGTGATGAATGAAGCAAAATGTATTTACAATGGCATAATATGGACTATTCAAATCAATTTAGAAAAGTTGGCACCCAGATCAAATTTACCAAGAGGCAAATGTGATCTAAAAAAAAATGGAAAACAGCATTGCAAAAATTATATTATTTTTAGCAAAAATGAGAACACTGTTAGAAATATTTATATGAAATGTCCAGGAACTAAAATAATACCATTTTAGAGCCTTACCTATTAATGAAATTTTCTCCATCTGAATTGCTTTACTGTTCCAGAGCAACTGACATGGGCAACCTATGTGGAATAGACATAAGGTTCCTGAACTGAGGGAGCATGTTTTCAAACTGAGGTCTGTATTAAACAGAAACTCTTGTCCACTCTTTCTCCATGGAAAATATTAGTGTTTGTCTCATATGTGACTATATATGATTAGAATTGTTCAAACAAAATAGTTTACTTGTGACCTCTGGCCATACCACAAAAAGAAAAAAAAGTCTAAAAATGTATCACATGTATGTAAGAAGTAATGACTATTATTTTATTTTTCTCAAATACATAGTTTATTTTTAATTCTGATTTTAACTATATTAGTTACACTAATGTATGAAATAGTGTGTTTGTTAGCTTTTTGTTGCTATGACAAAACACCTGTGTAAAACAACCTAAGGGATGATTCATTTGGGCTCACAGTTTCAGAGGTTTCAGCCTGTCACAGTGGAAAGTCATGGCAGAGCAGAGCAGTTCACAGTACACAAACTGGGAGGAAAAAAGAATGTCTACACTCCTGGGCTTCCTTCTCCACCCATTTCATTCCATCCAGACTCCCAGCCTATTGGAAGATACTACCACTCATAGGATGGGTTGTCCCCTTTTAGTTAATCCTATTTGGAAATACCTCCCAGACATACCCAGAGTGTACTTTAATAGCCTAGGCATCTCCAAATCCAGTCAAGTTGTAATCATGATTGCCTATTGGATTATGGAGTAATTTGATACCAGCATACAGTGTGTAGCAATCAAAGTAGCATTCTTAACATCTGCATCTCTTTAAGGATTTAAACACATGTTTGATTAACATGTAATAATTAATAGCTTTGAATATGTATGGAGAACAATGTGATGTTTCAGTATATGTAGGCAATAGGTACATATTTAAGCAGGATAACTAATAAGAAACTATGATTTTTATTGGCCATACATGCAACATTGACATGGGATCAGATGCATATTTAGAAAACAAGACTAGAAAAACATATGGTGTACATTCACAAAGACAAAGCACAAATACTTACTGAATATTCATGTTAGCATTTAAGCAAATTGTGTTTTTCCAGCTGTCTTGCAATATATCTTAGGTGTTCTTAAATTTAATATTTGAATTTTATATGAAATAACATCTGGACACTTTCTCATTTATTCCCATTTATATCCATTTGTGGCCACAGATCTCTTAATATTAAAATAAACATTTGCATTAAGAATACTTTTCTTAGTAATTTCAGAAGTAATTACCTAAATATTTGCAAATTCAAGGAGCAGTTTTTGCCAAATCCTATGCAGGAGGTTGTACCTACAACCTTTCTTCTTTTCCCAACTCTAAATTTTATTACATTTCCTAAGAAAAAAATAATAAAACCACCCTAACAGTAATTGACTCATAGGTAGCATTAATAATTTCTCATTTCTCTAATTTATATATTAAATTCAACTATTTTTTACCTAACTCAAAAATATACAGGAGCAATCTTCATTCATTTGGGAACATGCTTTTAGCTGTTATTTTAATATCAAAACAAGTAAACTCAAGGCATTAATAAGACCCTTCCTTGCATTCTTCAATTTGAGCAGTATTTGATGAGAAATAATCCCTGACATTCTCATGGGCATAGTACACCTACCTCTATACTGTCCTTCACCACACAGAGAAACCATCTTATTTCAAAATGTCTGATTCTTTGACAACGGAAATATTTTTTGCTCACTGTTCACTGAAGCAATGAAAGTGTATTTACATATGTAAGATGTGTTAATAATACAAACAATATTACACAAACATCATGCCTAATAGCTTATTAGGGAATTTCTCTGAAGTGTTCTGACTTTCTTAGGAACATAAGGAAGATAAACACAAGGACTCAAGATTCTAGGCTCACATCTATTCATTTCAAATGTCACAGGCTTTTCACTATGTGTCACGCAGATTGTACTAGCTTCCTTTCTGTACTTGTTGCTATGATTAAAAACCCTGACCAAAGCCACTTAAGGAAGGAAGGGTCTTTTCTAGCTCACAGTTTGGTGGTATAGCTCATCATTCTGGGAAGGTCTGGTGGCAGAAGCATGAGGCCTCTGGTCAGAATGCTCCCACAGTCAGGAAACAGAGAAAGATGAGTGCTGGTGGTCCATTTGTTTCTACTCTGTAGCAATATTTATTTATTTGAGAGAGAAAGTGGCAGAAATGAGAGAGAGGGAGAGAGAGAGAGAGAGAGAGAGAGAGAGAATGGGTGCACCAGGGCCTCCAGCCTCTACAAACGAACTCCAGAAACATCTACTACCTTGTGTATCTGGCTACGTGGGTCCTAGGGAATTGAACCTGCGGTCCTTCGACTTTCCAGGCAAGTGCCTTAACTGCTAAACCATCTTCCAGCCTTGTTTCTCCTCTTTATGGAATGCTGATGCTCACATATAGAGGAGGTCTTTCCATCTCATTTAGCTGAATCTAGAAACTCCTTCACAGACATACCCAGAGGTTTGACTCCAAGGTAATTCTATATCCTGCCAAGTTGACAATCAGTATTGGGCATCAACCATATAATCAAAATTAATACAGGAATGCATTTCTTCAGTGATGCATAGCTTTCTTGGACAGATTTTTTGCCTGAATTATTTGTGCTAAGGTTGAAATTTTCATACTTGTTCATCAACCCTCATTAAATCTTTTTTACAGATAATTGCTTGCCACCTCTTCACTTAGTTCTTTGTTGCAGAAACTAAGTTGATCTTATCTCAAAGGGTTTCCCATAAGCCTTTTCTAGGTTGCAAACTGCAGCTGAAAATGAAATAGCTCAGAAGGATCAGAACTTCTTATAGCTCATAATACTGACAACATTTTTCTTCCTTTAAAGGATATCTTATTATAATGTACTTCACATATGAACAAAAGGATTCCACAACGTAGGTATGCAAGAACCACCTAAATACAGACCATTTATTTGTATTTCCTCCAATACAGTAATGAATCATTTGCGTGTCTTAGGAGCTCCTATGCCTTCTCTTTCTCTTCCATTATGCATGTAGATAACCAGGAACCTGACATTGGCAGGTATATACCACTACCTGTCTTGTATGCGTTTGCATGGGCATTCTCATAAATAATTAGTGTTTTCACATATAGCCTAATAAGTATGTTATTTATGTATCATTTTTGCTTTGTTCATGAGATAACTCATATCATATTGAAAGCTTGGAGTATAGCTCAGTGGTGGAGCATTTGTTTAGAATGCTTGAGGCCCTAGGTTCACTCCCTACCTCAGTACTGGAAAAAAAAGTTCTAAAAAATTATATTAAAATACTGACCATTAAGTTCTTTTGACCTTACTCATATATTACAAAATTAACACTTTTAAGATATGCCACAAACCTGAGTTTAATGCATCTAAAGACTTGTGCAATACTTACAACTAAATTTAGAGTATCTTCTTCAGCCTCAAAATAACTGTTATATCATTCAGTCTTCCACTCCTCTGCCTGCTCCAACCACTAATCAATTTTTTTGTCTCGTGATTTGAAATTGTTCTGGACATTTAATATAACGGAAACATATGATATGTGCATCTACTCTTAATTTTGTTCATTTGGGTTAAATGTTTTCAAAAGCTGCCATCCTGTAGAGCTGTCAGTATTTGTCAGGGTTTGACTCGGAGGATCACAACTGAGACACAGTACCCTGATCACTATTGGCTGCTTATTCTCATGGCCTATGGCCATTGAGGAGCCATGATTCACTGACTCTAAATCAAAAGCATGCTACATGCACAAAACAGAAAACTAAAAACATCAAAGTATAGTTTCTACACATTGCATATCCCTTTTCCATCATTACAAAGTTAAACTCATATAAGTCAGACAACTAGTAGGTGGGGATCATCTTTATATATTTTCATTAGCTAATAGCCTTAAGTGATAGTGCTTCCTAAAATTAAACAAACTCCATGTGCAGTAGGCCCAAACGTGGCTATTATACTAAAGGATGAAACATGTTTAGATAACTAGATTAAATAGAATTCTTCAGAAGTATACTTTTTTACATCTTTGAACAAGTTTTATTTGTGGCAAACACTTAGGAATATGCATTTTATTCATTTGAAAGCCCATTATGAAGGTAAAGTTCAATAATACATGGGATGCTAACTCAATTTAACTAAATACCATTGAAATCCTTTTTCAAAAGATGAATTGTATACAATTAATTTTGGATTTACTGTAATATTTGTTTCATTTAGTGAGGTATCATTTGCATATTGTAAATTTTTTTTTCTTGTTAAGTGTCTCCTTCTGTGAATTTTAACAAACATATATCATCTAATTGTCAACATAGTCAAGACATAGATCAATTTCTACCACTCTGAAAATCTCCTTCCATCCCCCATACAGATAATACCTTTTCCTACCTCCAGCCTATGAGAACCACTAATATGATTCCTGTCCGTGTACTTTTTTTTTTTTTTTTTTTTTTTTTTTTTTGGTTGTTTTTGGAGGTAGGATTTCACTCTGGCCCAGGCTGACCTGGAATTCACTATGTAGTTCTCAGGGTGACCTTGACCTCACTGCGATCCTCCTACCTCTGCCTCCAGAGTGCTGGGATTAAAGGTGTGCGCCACCATGCCTGGCTCTGTCCATGTACTTTTGACTTTATATGTTAGAATAGCTTTTTTTTCCAAATAGAATTGTATGAACCACTTAGTTAGCAATTCCTAGTCCTTCTTACTGAGGAAAACAAAACTCATTAAAATGCCAAGAAGAAGTGACAGTAGAATCTTCAGTACTAAATGAGACACCTCTATCACACCCCCCAAGGCTCTGTCAGAAACTGTGATCAAACTGATGGAAAGAATATAAGAAATAAAGGATGTGGGGGCAGCTGGGAGATTGGTCAGTAGTTAAGGCACTCAATTGCAAAGCCTGGCAGCCTGGATTTGATTCCCCAGTATCCACATAAAAGCCAGACGCACAAAGTGGCACATGTGTCTGGAGTTCTTTTGCAATGGCAAAGGCCCTGACGTGCCCATATTCTCTCTCTCTCTCTCAGTCTGTCTCTTTCTCCCTTTTTCTCTGTCTCAAATAAATAAAATAAAATACATAAAAAGAAAAAGCGTGTGGAAAAATTCGTTGGAAGGTTCTGTCTTTCAGAAACAAAATGGCAGTTGCATTCCTGACCACATAGCAGCTCTCCTTACCTGCATAAGACCTGCATAATATTGGACCCATAAACATTTCGTGGATGATGGGAGAAGGTAAAAAATGTATCAAAGTAGAAAAGAGACTACTTGTAAACATAAGCTGGTCCAGTGGAGTGGGAAGGGAGAAGGGAGAAAAAGGACCATGGTGGGGTTGATTGTGTAATTGTGTTAGTGATTGTGTAAAATTTTAAATAATTTTTAAAATAGATCACAGAAGTTCTTAGTCTTTATTACAAACCAAAAATTTGTTTTACTATAACAATGTGTCCATGACACTTTTGGTAAGCTAAGACATGAAAATTTATAAATAATTAGTAAAGAAGACAAGGCCAATTTACAGCTATTCCTTAACGTCTAAAAGCATGTGGTAAACAAATACTCAGGGATATACTAATCATATTAACTATATTTTTTCCAATGATAAGAATGAAAACAGGGCTTAGAATATGATTCAGCAGATAAAGCCACTACTTGCAAAGCCTGTTGACCTTGGTTCAATTCCTCATAACCCATGTAAAGCCAAAGGCACAAAGTGGCACATGCATCTGCAGCTCATTTGTAGTGACAAGAGGCACTGGCATGTCTCTTCTCCCATTCTCATTCTCTCTTGCTCCCTGTCTGTCTCTGCTTGCAAATAAATAAAAATATTTGTTAAAAAAGTAATAAAACTAATAAGAAAAAAACTATGATTAGCTATATTTTAGTTTATATTTTGAAATTTTTGAAGAATTTTCTTTTTAAATTATTACTATTGCTTTATTTATTTAAGATAAAGATTAAGGCAGTGTTATCTGGAACTTGAGCTAATTTGTGTAGCTAGATTTATATAGATACTAGGGAATTGAACCCAGGCCCTCAGCATTTACAAGCAAGTGCCCTTAACCACTGAGTCACCTCAACAACTCTGACAATTTTTCCTAATTCAAGCAATAATTTGACCATTTACTTTGAGAAAATTAATTTAAAAATTTATCCTTTATAAAATAAAACCTAATAGCTTATTACTGCTTATCAGAATATTATCTTGGTTCTATTTTTACTCCATAATTAAATATTCTTCAGTCTGTTCTTTCTGACTTTCTATCCCTAAAGCATACATTTCCTCTTGTCTACAGTGAAATGCCAGCCTTTCCATATCATATTCAAAACCATCAGTGTACAGAAGGTAGATGCCAGGCCCCTATGGTAAAGGAAAGTTTAGGATTAAATTCAAGTCGGGAAATTATCTGGATGCCTATATCCATTTGTAATGTGAGGGAAGAAAAACAAGAGACATACTTGTGAGGTATTGACCATCTCTATTTCATCTAGGGTTACAGCTTAATGGCAGAATGCATGCCCAGTATGTGCAGCCTTTGTTGTCAATTTCCAACACTGAAATATAAAAAAGTGAAAAATAATTAAAATTAAAGTCAAGGACTTTAATTCACTCAAAACTGCATACTATATACTGTCAAATGCAGTGTTTGTTTTTTTTATTGACAACTTCTATACTTACATACAAAAAAACACATGATATTTCCCGAATATGACTTCTTACAAGTGCAGTGTTTTTTAATATAAATCCTAGTAATTAATTAGTTGTTTTTTTTAATCTGTACATTCATAATGCTGTCTTCAATTCTGGTCCGATATTTATTTTATTGGAGTAATTAAAAAGAATATTAGGGAAAGCAAGAATTGCTTGTGTAGAAGAGAAACAAGTTCATCACAGGAGAAAGCCCATAATAAAATTATATTTTAAAAGTTTAAAAAAATAAATGTTTATAATAATTATTTTTCTTTGGGGTATTTGTTGGTAATTTATTGTCTTTATTTTTGTAAGAAACAATACACTAGGATAGCTATAAATTTGAGTGTTAATAGAAGATGTACTGAAGTTACCTAAAACTTCAAAAGATAATTATATATATCAAAGAATCATTTTTTAAAGAAATAAACAGTGGAAGTATTTACAAAAATAAAATCATATGCAGAAGATGAATTAATACCACAGATACATGCATAACTGCTCAGATCTAAGTGAAAGTATCGTCCTCTGTAAGTCTTTCTTGGGTTCCCTGGCTACACACAAGGGACCTTCTCTGAATCTTGGTGCTGAAACCTCTGCGCCTCACTGTGTTCATTCCAAGGAAAGAGTCCGCAGCAACATCATGCTGGAAGGCAGAATGGCTGCGATTGAAAATGCCTACATCCCAAGCTTTGGAATCTTTGTAAACCTTACAAGGGAAAGGAGACAGAGATGTGTTAAAGATCTGGAGATAGGTTATTTTAGATCACTCTCGGTGGCCAAAAGTAATTACCATGATCCCATTAAGTGAGAAGAAAAGAGGAAACGAGTTAAAGAAGGAGATGCCATGTTGAAAGCTGAATTTGGAATGAGAAAATTCCTGCGTTGGAAGATGGTAGAGGGTTAGTAGGACAAGAAAATCACTTTGCCTAGAGCCTCTCAGGGGAACACATCCTTGAAGAACCCCAGGGTTTAAATCCATCTTTGATTTCAATATTTTGATCTGCCAATATGTGTGGGATGTGCAAGTTGTGTTGGGAATCAAACAAGGGCAGTGTCCATGGTAGGCAAGGGCTCTGCAACTACTCAGTGCCCAGTCTGCCTTGGCCCTGAGGAAAGGACAGTCTGGCTTTAAGCCACTGAATTCATGTTTGAGGAAATGGCAACAGCAGACTAGGGCAAGTAACAAGCCAGCAGGAGCTTAGTAGGAGAGCCTGACATCTTGTTCCCGTACTAGAAGCAAGTCAATTGATGATTTCTTTTATAGTCAAAATCAGTTTATTGCTTCTATACTTATCATCATTTAAAATAATGTGCAAAACACTTGGATGAAGCAATTATTTTTGACATGATGTTTAAAAGGTGCATTCGCTTTATTCCCTTTAATACTTATGTGTACACATAAGCGACTCTAATGACCCATTAACTTGTTTTAGCCATATCACAAATTAATGTTGCACCAAAGGTATGAGATAATAAATAATTTAATCCAATAACTTTATAATACTTCAAGTTCTCCTGACATTAATAACAGACAATAATAAATTTGCTTTAGAAAATCATCAGTACATAGAACACAGTTCTGCAGATTGAACACATTTCAATTTTAAAAAGCTCCAATTTATTTACCAATTCTTCTTAAAATTTGAACACCTCAGTAACCAGATTTTTGAGCACAGTAGCATGCAATTTATAACTTGCCTAAAAAAGCTCTATGGAGACAGCCAATCTGCTGTCTCTTCCTTTCATTGTCCTCTTGTTTCCAAGAAGAAATACCATTTCAGATATTTATACTTTTACTCTTTTTCTTCACTGAAAAGTGTATCACAGTCACCATCAAAATATAATTATAATTCTAAGTACTTCTGCTACTGCTTTTAACTTGGCACCACCATTGTTGTGTGGTCTAACTCATCCTCATCCAGACCAGCCTGTGAAAATTTGACTTGGAAATTACTTCATTCATCTTAAACTGCATCTTCCCACTTCTTTTCAGTTCATTCTTTTTCATCTACACTTTATTTTTGACAGAAATGAGGGCAAAATCTATGACTTTAAAATTCTAATCTCTTTGTAACATGTAAACATATTATAATCGTCCAAGGTGTGCGCCTATGCTATCTTTGATCATATCACATCAAAGGCTCAGTAGATTTTAAAACATAAAAGAAATGATAAAAATATAATCTGAGGAAAACTTCAAAACAAATGCTGAAAAACGACCCACAGCCTCACCACTAAAATTCTTTCTATTGCACTTGGGTTTGTTTTATGATTGTGATCATGCTGTTAGGGATGGAGCAAGGGGCCTTGGTCATGCCAGACAAGCACACCACCACTGAGCTATATCTCAAGCCCTGAGAATAATACATTTTCTTACATTGTCTAACAAAATGTTATATGAACTCAGTTCTGAACTCCATGACAGCTCCCTGAGATTCATGTACTTCAGAGATCCAAAGGGAAAGAAAGGTATGAGTCTCCTAAATAATAGCAATTGGTGTTTGAAGCCTAAATCTAGTGTGCCTTCTGTTGTAGAGAATTGTTAGGGTGAGCATACAAACCAGACACAGTTTATAGAAGGAAGGGATTTATTTCAAGCTTACAAATCTAGGGGAAGCGCTATCTATGACACACTAAGCTGACTCCCATTTATAAATCCAAGCAGAGAAAGAAACCACCAGCAGCCAGCAACACCAAAAAGCAGCTATGAGCCAGGACCAGCAGCAAGCACGAGCCCTGGAGCTCAAACCTCTCTGCTGTACTCATGTGCTGGAATTGAAATCTTCCACAAAGACAGCTTTGGGCTGGAACCTGGGATCCATTCCCCAGTGACACCTCCTCTAGCCAGGCAGCTAGAGACCCAAATTATGTGCTTGAATAAAACACCTGAGTCTGTTGAGGACATTCATTCAAATGACCACACCAGTTTTTAGCACACTTCTTGGTGGTAATCTAAACTTTGGTGCCTAAAAATTCAGCATGGGTATCTCAGGGATACATTGCAAGTATTATAATTATTAGACACACAAGTGCATTGGTCTTGTGATAAGTACCATTGTGCAGAACTGCTTTCTGTAGCTTTTGTCTGTTCCTCTGATTCTGGTGTCTTCAGACTTGGAGAAGGAAAGCTGGGTGACCAAATGCTTCATGCTTCAACCTGGTAAGATTTCCTTAGAGAATGAGAGGTTGAAAGAGATAGTACATGTTTTGTTGCTAGCTTCAGGTCCTCTTTCGAGAATCCTATCTAATGTTTCCTGCTAATCTCATTCTGTTCATGGGGCAAGAGCTGCTTTCCCTGCCCCCATTGGGCTTCTAAATATGCCCAAGATTCATTGAATTTCTTTTCCCACACTATTCAGCATGGGCTTCTTACATCTTTTGCATGACAACTAAAACCATTTAAAAAGTGATATAATTAAAAGCAAATTGTTTATTTTTAATGTGTTATGACTTTTTCTTTTCTATTAAGAAAATGCTTCCTTGATAATTCTAAAACTTTTACGTCTACCCACCAAGTTACACAATCACTTCAGTCTAGAATGAAGTGTCTTAAAGTACTCTAAACACCCTCTGGCTTTTATAAACTTCTAATTCTCTCTTCCATGATATTTCCTGAGCCACAGAGGGTATGATAGAGCTGTCTTATGTAGCACTGAGCTCTCAAGAGCATCTTGCTTTCAGCAATGAAGAGTTTGAACCTCCCCAGTATCAACAGCTTCTCTAAAAAGGAAGTTCTTTGATGAGCATTGAAAGCAGCACTGATGTTCATTCCACCACCTCCTCTGCAGTTTCCTGAGCCCTGGTAGGAAACTTTCATAATGAAATCCATTGGTTTTACAAGTACTGGATTTAAATAAAAAAGAGATAACAGTGTGAGGTGAGGAATTATGAGAGATGAGATCGGAGATGGATAATTAGTAAGACAATAGAGTAGATATATCATGTTAAGTAGTTAAGTATTTAGGAAATTATTGAAATTTATGAGAAGAGAAACCATAGTGTTATATATTACTTTAGTATTTATAAAAAATCGTGTTTTAGAAGTTTAAAAAAGAGTCACCACTTCAAATATATTCCATTGGCTCCATGAATGTAAGCTCATAAAAAATATGTACAATTTTTGTAATGATCCCTGAGCATTGAAGGCTATAATAGAGTTGTCACATTTAGTGCTGAACACTCCACTGTCAGCTCTCCTCAGCACTATGTTGGACTTTGAGTCACCTCAGTCATCACTATCACCTGTACAGAAAAGCTTCTCTAAACAAAAGTGAAAGTAGCTTTAGTGTATGTTTATAAATATATGTGGTTAGAGTTTAGTGGGCACAATATATGCATTTATCCAGACAACAATATTTCCCCCAATATTTCCCAGATCTAAACTTATGAAAGTTTTCAATAAAAATTTAATATATGTACTATTTGTTTTGATGTGCACAATTTATTCCTCTGAAAATTAGAATTTTTTTTTTTTTGCATAGAGTAAGACTTTTTCTTATATATTTTTTTTGGTTTTGAGGTAGGGTCTCACTGTAACTCAGGCTGACATGGAATCTACTCTGTATTTTCAGGGTGGCCTCGAATTCACAGTGATCCTGCCTCCTGAATGCTGGGATTAAAGGCATGTGCCACCACGCCTGGCTCAAGACTTCCTTTTTTGTATTTTGAGGGTCATAAAGACCTTCAGTATGATTCTAGTTTTGTGTCATTAACTTTTTTGCAATTTGGAGGAATGAGTCCTTATTTTCCTATATGTTCCTATGACATTAGATATTACATTAAAATTCACATCTAGATCTTCATTTAAGTAACCCAGGTCAGAAATAAAGCATAATTATAGATCCCTATAATTATAAGTACTATGTGTTATATGTACTACAGTATCTTAACTTATTTTTCACATCATTCCTGTTAAGGCATTCCCATTATACAGATGGCAAAACTGTGATTCAAACAGCTTTATGCAAGATTTAAAAATGAGTAAGTTATAGGGATGAAATTAAATACAGGACTACATACCTACAAAATTTATCCTTTTGATATGGAGTGTATATACAGTGTAGTGTGTCATGCTATCCTGTTAAGAAATGCGCAAACTTTAAATCATTTAACCATGGCTTTGCTGCAGGTAGCAGAGGTAAAATGGAAACCTGTAACCTTGAGTTCTAACTTCTTTCTATTGTGCACTCTTGCCTGTCCTCCTAGCTTACCCACCAGAGCTTCACTATGTAAATGAATGCTGCTCACAAACAGCCTCAGATTTCATGGCTTTCCGTATCTTTTAGATTATGAAACAGAGTGTGACACTGAATATACAAGTAAAACTTCAATTGCACACGCATATGAAGACTCCACCACCAAAACTTACCTGCTTTCTGGGTTATGTTTCAAAATATCATAATTTGATTGTACTAACCTCTTCTTAAGATTGAAATTATGGAGTTGGGCATGGTGGCACATGCCTTTAATCCCAGCACTTGGGAGTCAGAGGTAGGAGGATCACCATAAGTTCAAGTATTTGCATTACATAATGGATCAACTTTAATAGAGTGAAATGAATTTAACTGACATTTTACAAATGGAGTTACTCTGAGAGTAAATAACTCATAATGGAGCATCCAATTTTCTTGAGAATGTACTTCACAATAATAGATAGGAAGGTATTTCTATGAAGGCTTTTTTAATTGTGAAGATTAAATTCATGCTCAACAGAATAATAAACAGGTAGGTGCAATAGTTAATTCCAGTCTATAATAAATAAAATGCTCAGAAGCACTGTGAAAAATGCTATTTTATTTTATTTTTTAAATTTATGTTAACAGATTCTCATAACTTAATGGCTTAAGATAATACAAATTTATTACCTTACCTTACCTTACCTTGCAGCCCTAAAACTCAGAAGCTGCAAATCCATCTTATAATATCAAATCAAGATTTTCTTTCTGGGAAAGGAAAAATCCATTTTCTTTATTTTTCATTCCATGCAGAAATCTATTTCTTGCCTCTTCCACATTCTGGAGTCTGCTTTAACATTTCTTGGTTAATAGCCAAACTACCCTATTCTCAATTTCTGTTTTCACAATGTTTTCTACCATTCAGTTGTAAAGCTTCTTTGTAACTTTTTTTTTTTTTTTTTTTTTTAGAGAGAGACAGACAGAGAGAGAGGGAGAGGAAGACAGATAGAGATGGGCGCACCAGCAGTCTCTCAGCTGCTGCGAACGAACTCCACATGTGTTTGCCCCCTTGTGGTCAAGTGCGGCATTGCACCCTTGCGTCACTTTTGCATCTGGCTAAACGTGGGACCTGGAGATTGGAACCAGTGTTCTTAGGCTTAGCAGGCAGGCGCCTTAACCGCTAAGCCATCTCTCCAGCCCTGTAACTCATTTTTAACAGGACAGCATGAGATGACATTTGGAGCCCACCTGGATAAGATAAACTTCCTACTTCAAGATTCTTAATTATATTTCCTAAGTCCTTTTTGACATACAAACTAGCACTTATATGTTCTGATAATTGAAGCATGGATACCTGGGATGCAGGTATTATTTAACCTGAAAGTATAATACATCCTCATTATCATTCTATGTCACTCAAAGGGCAGGCAGCATTCTTACTTTATTTTGATAGATGTGCAGTACTCATGTATACTTATGTCTTTATTTATTATACAAGTATTCACTTATAAACACATTTTATAATATTCACAACATTTTACAATAATATGTATAAAATATATGATTTATATTAATTTTAAATATATATCACAATAACATTAATGGAAAAATATTACCAAAATGCATTATGTGAATGGTTTGAAATTTTTAATTGTTAAAGCTTCTGGAGATAAATTCTATTACCTAATGTCATAATATTAAATCAACATCAATCTGTTCTATTTTTCTTTTATTAGATGTAAACTCTGAGAAACTTTGTTCACACAGACAAGTGAAAATTAAAGAATTCTAGCAATATTTCACATGTCTTCAGGCTCCTTTGAATCATATTTAAAACTAACTGGGCCAGGCGTAGTGGTGCATGCCTTTAATCCCGGCACTAGGGAGGCGTGAGTTTGAGGCCATCCTAAGACTACATAGTAAGGTCCAGGTCAGCCTGGGCTAGAGTGAAAACTTACCTTGAAAAATCAAAAATATAAAATAAATAAAACTAATTAGTAATCTATTAATTGATACAGACCAGGACCAGTCACCAAATCTGTACAAGAATTTAGTGGGAAGCTCAATTAAACAGTCCTTTAACTTTGTTGAATGCAGATTGTTGGAGAACATGCAAATTTAAAAAGTATCATTATCAAAGTCATGCAGTGTGTCAAAATCAAAAGCAATATTTTAAAAATTATTCATATGTTTTTAAGTACTGGCATTTTACCTCCAAGAATAATAGAAGGTGGTAAACTCAAGAAGGCAATAAATAAGGAAATAAAAGTGAAGTTGAAAAGAGAAACAAGAAAAAGAAAACTCAACTATATGTCCCTTCTTGGACAGAAAAACTCTACCTGTATGTCCATGTGACAACAGCAAGCCTCAAAACTTATTCCTTTAAAACCTTGATTTTGCATATTCCTTGTGAATACTTCATATGACCCCAAGCATATACACTCTCCTCATTATGAAAAGCCCAGGTACTTAATACATCAGGATATGTTTTTCAAAAGCAGTGGCTATAATTTTACTCCTTTCTTGGTGGCATGCATAGATCACAGTAGCAGTGCATGAAAGCCAAACCTCTCTAAAAAAAGCCCCTCTTCTACATTATAAAATTCTCCAGATTAACTTTTCATATTTGACAAAGTCATGCAGATAATAATTACCCAGATAGTAATTAAAAGAGAGCAAACGCAATGCATCAACACTGAATGCAAATGTGGCCGCCTTCTGTTCACCTCACAGTTCCTTCTCATTCTTGGTCCTGAGAGGAAGGAAAGACCCAGTTCAGGTGCTGCTCTGGTCCATCCCCTCTGTTTGAGATGCCTGGCTAGAGCTGGAAAGAAGAGGACAATGGGCACTAATTGGCCACACACTCTTGAGAGGGGCTGGACCTTCCATGCAGAGCTGAGGAAAAATGTCCTGCATTGGTTCTCCAACACTTAGCCTATCACCACCTCTAGCCTGCATGGAAGAGGAGTCTGGTAAGTCAGAAAGTACAGAGAGATGAAGATCTCCTTTGGGATATTTTGGAATGCTGTACTTTTCCTGTCACATTGTTTTGGAGCAATGATGTGCTATTCTTTGACTTAAGCTAAGTGCACCAAACTTCAGTGGAACTATCAGAACTGTTCAAAGGGTTTGGAGGAATTGAAACTCTCACTGGAAAGAACTGAGGAAAAGGTGTCTGGTATAATCTAGTAAGCAGAACAAAAAGAGTGGGCTCCATTTATTTCACTGTTTGATTGGAAAAGATAAGTTACTATAGATTAAGGTAACATAGCTAAACTTCAGCCAGGATGGAGTGATCCCAAGAGTAACAGACATATGAGATATTTGCTAGAAGAAAACACTAGAAGCTTCAAGTGGGGGTTTTTCCAACTCTCTAAGAGGATGAGTGTGCTGGTACAGGGCATAGACATTCCAGAAGGACATACTTTTCCGATTAAAATAGTACAGGTCCAATGAGAGACATCCACCTCCTACCTTCTCGCTGCTGACACTTCAAGTTTTGAAGAACATTTCTGTGTTGGAAACGAGAATTCCGCTTCACTGCCCTGAGCATTTTGAAGGAAATTGGAATGGCCACCTCCAGATTTCAATGAGTGGGAGAAGGAAGAGGTAATAAATAATATTTGGCAGTGAGAACTTCTGTGTTTGTTGCCTGGAGCGAAAATACAGCTCACGCTGAGAGCTCCAGTGCCTACCTGAACTCCCCTCATCTTCCCACTTTCCTGCAGTAAAGCAGATGCTACTTAAGTCATGGTGTGTGGACATCGCTTCCCTTTGTATCTGTTTTAATTTTCTAAATCCCCAAAGCCTTCATCATCTCTAGTTTCAGGTGCCTTATTTAGGAAGAAAAACTCTGAAAAATAATGTTTATATTATAGTAATCTATCTTAGTGTCCACTTGTTCTAAGCATTTCACCTTTATAATGTTTTTGGATATCTTGTTTTCATTCAAAGATATATCCTAAGAGGCAAGGGGGAGTTAACTAACTTCAATAGATAGAAAATACAGCCTGAACTTGAACCCAGGCAGAGATGCAAGCTCTTCTTATTTCCGTCACTGTCTTTAGATAAAACATGTTTTTCATTCAAGGTTGGCAGGCAGGCTGAAGATACATAAAAGGCCTCCCCATGAGTCACTCTTTTTGGAGCATTTCCTCATTTTCACATAATCAGCATCTGAAAACTTGAAGAGCAAGTCCTTCTTGGTAGGAACTCAGGGAGCTTTTAAAATAAAATAGAAATGACAATTGAAATCCAGCGGAAATAAAAACTAAAGATGCAGAAAGAATGAGCATATTAAACAGTTGGAATAACTTTTACTCACATAAATAAAATAAAGTATTTGAACAAATCTGCTTGCAGGTGGTGAAGATTTCAGCAAAAATAAATAAATGAAATGTCTGATTTCTTTAATTCTACTACCATGTCTTTTGAAAATATAATGTGTGGACTGATCTAAATCTTGAAAAGTAAACAATAATTTTTGATCTTTTTCAGACTTCTTCTTTACAAAAACAGCTCAGCCTCCACAAAACTCAGAACCTCTCTTATGGAGAGATGGCTTAGTGGTTCAGGATCTTGCCTGTGAAGCCAAAGGACTCAGGTTTGATTCTCCACCCAGGACCCATTTAAGACAGATGCACAAGGTGGCACATGTGTCTGGAGTTTGTTTGCAGTAGTTACAGGCCCTGGCATGCCCATTCTCTCTCTCTTCCTCTATCTACCTTTTTCTTTCAAATAAATAAATTAATTAAATATAAAAAACTCAGAAACAATATCCACATTATTAGATTTCTCTTTCATGTTGTTGATATTAGCAGTATCTTAGATGACCAAAATATCAAGTCTTTTTCTATGACAACTGGTCTTCAGGGCAGAGGCAAAGTCAGTCTGTGTCACATTTCTGGCCTTCACTGGATTATAACCCACTCAGGACACTTTATTTGGCCTTTGCAAAGCATGCTGCCTTGCAGCTGTTTCCAGCCTTCTGTGAATGGCAAGTGAGATGTTGCCTCCCTCCCGCTGTGGCACTGGGTCTCTACCTTGTTCATTTGCCAATTTGATCAAACAGTTTATGTTAAGGAAGATATTCTAGTATCATAGCAGCAAATAAGGATGATCAATTCAGAAGCTGTGTAAATCCTGACATTACTTCTTAAAAGTTTGAAAATGAGTGTGATTAAGGAATTCACATTCAATGAGATTTTATTAGAGCTAGATTTTCTGGACTGGGATTATGGTTCTGTGGCTTAAAGTGTTTGTTGCAGAAGAATGAGGTTAGTGAAGGTCAGTTTTGAGAAGGAGAGGACAGCTAATGGGGCCAAGCTTGAATTAAATGGTCATTTGAGAACAATCTAAACAGGAGGTGGAGAAGATGAGGAAATGAGCTGATGATCTGCTTTTATCTGCCAGCTTCATTATGAACTAATTGCATGCTTTATCCATTTTTACTTCAGACTCATCCTTAGAATACAATTGCAACTTCTGTGTCTCATGGCATAGGACAAAATGGCTCATTCTCCTGGAATCTGTTGTGAAGGGAGCAAGTTCTACGGTGAATTTCAAAGGCTTCAAAGAAAATTATTATTCAAAGGGTAGAGTTCAAGAAAACAATATTTCCTTGGTATCTCTTACCTCTGAGACAGAAGAGTCACAGTCTTATTTCTCTCCGACATAGATGACCTTTTATTCTAAAGTGAATACCATTGGTCAAATAATAAAATACCTCCTCTTAAATAAAAAAGGCCTGGTCACCTAATTGATTGAACTTTTTAGTGAAAAGGTTGCACACATAGACCCCCTCCCTCCTGCCCCAATTCTGTTGAGGGTCTTCAGTGGGGATATTGGTATTTGTTGTGGGGACCAAGGGGCCCCCATCTGTCTCTGTAGGGGTGGGGGAAACATGTTTGTATGAAGCCATTAGCACCCACTGTGAGGTTCTTACAATCTCTCTGTCCCCCCTTCCACGATGCTCCCTGAGCCTTTTGTGTTGCTTTCTCTGAAGACTCAGGATCTCTGGTTTTATGAGGTTTCAGTGACCATAGTATGTGTTGCCATTTCCCTAGTACTGGTTTTCAGGCTAGTCATGAGAGCAGTATTTGTGTCACTGCTACTCCTGTAATGACTTATGGGCCCTATTAAGTGGAAGTGACACATCTCATGGTAGACAGTCAGCTCTCTCTTCTTGATGTATTGATGTATCCTTGTTCTCCCCAGTATTATCCTCCTTCTGTAAGATTGAACAGTTTCTCCAACCAAAAGTGAGAACAGTTTGAATAAATGGGGATATACCTCACTATTGGAGAGGTATATTGATGTATATATCTACTTTTCTTAGATAAAGAGCAATGGAGGTTCTCTATGGAACCTATTGATTTGCTGTTCTAGGGAATGTGGCTTGGTTTCCAGATCCAGATGTGAGTTTTCCCAAAGGAGCAGGTCTCATGTCCAATCCATGACCCTACCTACCATAAGCCTACCTACATCAGCTGTGTCCACTATGGCACAAGTGTGTACTTCTTTATTGGCTTGTTGATTTTGTTTCTGGCAGGGTTTCTGGCCTATTCAATCTGTTGGCAACCAATATTCTCCAGCTGCTCTCATAGCACTTTCAGCACTATTAGGGCTAGCAGGGAGGAAACTGGATTCCCTCTTGGTCCCAGCATGGTCACTTGGTGTCCAGTGCCTGCAGGCTGTGGTTTCTTCGGGAATAGGGACTTGCCATTTAGACATTGCTGAAAAACTTGGTTATTGGACATCTTTTATTTCTTCCTTAGTCCATGAGCCTCAAAACTGGGGGTAAATATCTATACAAGAAAAGTATTCATAATAAAATCAGTTTAATTTCCATTATTTTACCTAAGAAAGAGGCAATTGGAGATTCTGATATGCATAAATATAGTGAAAGGCCAAAAAACTCAAGAGGTGTTATAAGCTAAGAAACAATGTTGTCACATAGTATCATTGTGGGGATTAAATATGTTCAAATTTGCAACACAGTTTTGGATCTCATAACATCATTGTAAAACTACCTATGGTCCTTTATAGTTTTACTAATCCATAAAGACATATAATAGGTAAAAGAGTGACTTAAAATTTTACCTTCTATAATCATTTGCCCCTTTTAAAATTAAAAAGATTTTTAGATACAAGATTTCTTACATCGAAAAATCACTACAATAATGTGTATTCCCAGGAGGGAAGGAGCTATAATTGCCATGATTTTTATATTCCTGTTCTATATAAGATGGATTTTTATAGATAGGCAACTCAATACATCCATTCATAAGTTAATATTTTCATGGTTTTGATGAACATATGTATATATATTCATAAATACATTAAAAAAGTTTTAGAATGAATTTGGTTATGGATTTTCACAATTTATTCTACAAGTTAATGATACAACTTAAAATTTTAACTAATCATATTATAGTAAGTTATTTCATTTTTAATACTAATGTGCCATATATCTTAATACAACAGTAAAAAGTATCCTAAACTAGGGTTTGAACAAAGTGTTTCTTCAACTAAACAATAAAGTTAGGGCAGATAAATGGCACAGCATAAACTAAGCTTAGATTAAAAGCATAAATTGCCTTTAAATCTTTCATTTTATAACTTTATAAGCCCTCTACAACACCAAGTATAAAATAGAGTATTTAGACTTTTTTCAATTTTATTAGTAAGATTTTCCTGATCACCATGCCCAAAATAGGCTGCTTATGTTGACATAATCTTGTGGATGGTTCCAGAATTTTAACTATATTAGCCAAATGTGTTCTTTACCAAGGCTGAGAGCAGCAGCTCTGTGAAGCTGAGATCCAATAGCATTCAGAGGACTGAGCCTATTCTTGGTCAAAATCATGCATTCAGAGTTGTGATAAAGGTTGGCACAGATCAATCAGCTGGAAAGAACAGTATTGTGTGCAGCTGGCTCAGTGCATGGTTTCTAGCAACACACCAACCAGAACTGACTGTGTCAAAACAGAATTCTCAAAGCCAGAATAGTTCACTCAGCACTTCCTAACAGAGAAACAGATTTGAATGTGCTTGTGGAAGAACTCTGAGGCCGCTGGATGGCTGAAGGGAGCTTTGGGAATGTTAAGTGACTTAGTGAAAGCGCCTGTTGAATGTCAGTACATCCATCTCTATGTCAGACCTGGACATATTTCTTCTTTTGACAGCACCTTTCTTTGGAGATACTCTCACAATTTGTTAACAAGTCAGTGACCCACTGTCACAAAAATCATTGATGAATTAATTGCATGAGATAAGTAGTTAAATTCATATAACATTTAAAGGAGGCAGACATTTAAGAAAATGGGGATTGGATGACGGAAGAACACTCATTAATACAGTAGAAGAATTCTGCTGCACTTCTAAACCCTTTATCCTTTCTAATTCTTACAAAACTTGTCAGCAACATTTTAATCTCTAACTGTGTGCATGAACATTGCATGCCATGTTGTTTCTCTCATTACTTTCTTATTAACTTCAGTAAAATTTTAATATTTTCTGGGTGGCAGACAACAAAAATCTAACAAACCTTCCATTCAAGAAAGTATCTGAAAAGTCTCACAGACAACTGGAAAATGCCCAGTATTTTTGAAATAAGGTATGCCCACCAAATAAAAAAGTTTTGTTTTCCCATTCTCTCTCTCTCTCTCTCTCTCTCTCTCTCTCTCTGTGTGTGTGTGTGTGTGTGTGTGTGTGTGTGTGCATTTTATTAAGAAAATACTTTGTATGGATACAGCATGTGTTGATACCATCTTCTCCCTCCTCCCTGGCCCCATTCTGCTGGGGCCCCTCCTCAGGGGTTGCTGGTATTCCCCATGGGGTTGTGGGTTATGCCTTGTGGGAGCAGCAGTCAGTTATTTTGGGGAGGCAATGCCTTTGGGCATGACATCCCAACCTGTGGCTCTTACAGTCTTTCTGCCCCCTCTTTTACAAAATTCCATGAGCTTTGGTGGGTGTGCTTCAAGTCTCTGCTTTGATAGGTGTTGAGTGTCCTCAGCATCTGTCCCCTTTGCCCTGGCACTAATTGTCAGGCTTACCATGTAAGCAGCACTCTTGCTCATTTCCCAACTTCCTCTCTGGTTTCACCTAGGCCTTAGCTGAAATGTGAGGGACTGTTTGTCTCCTTAGGTCTTGCTACCTTCAGACAAAGAAAAACAGATTCTCCAACAGAGAGTGAAGTCAGCATAGTTTAAATTGGATAAGCATTATTAATTTAGAGAGAGTTTGATGGATGTAGGTCTTCTTTTAGCCAGAGATTAGTGGGAGCTTGACATTGGAGAGCATAATCTTTGTCTCCATGGGATTCAGATCAGGTTCAAAGTTCCAGATATGGGTTTCTTTCCACTGAGTGGATCTTTTAGCCAACCAGATTGTTATTGGCTATGTCAGTATGTCAGTAAACTTTAAAATATTCTTAGTGTTTTGTTTACTTCAAAACTACTTCTGAGGTCTATGGGATATATATAATTTCACATAAGTTCTAACTTGGCAATTACAACATGACTATATATGTGAAATGTGAACGATATCATTGTGTTATATATTAATTCTATCTTATTCTACAGGACACAAATGTGGCTTGGTAGTAGACTGTTTGCCTAGTATGTGTGAGGCCTTGGATTGGAACATTGTAAAATGTCAATGAAGAAGAATTAATTCTAAGAATATCTAAAAAGTCAGTTAAAAATAGGTAATGAGAGTTAGGAATTTTTGAATCATAATTCCAGTTTTTGTGAAACAAAATGTTTATATTCCAAACCCAACAATATTACTGGTAGGACTATCAAGGGGTGATATAAAAAGTTACATAAGTCAAACAACAAATTCCAGAAATAGAATTCAGAAGAATGATTATAAGTAGGTGTATTTTTTCTTTATATTTTAAAATTTCAATTCAAATTTACTAACCTAAGTTTACCTAAGAGTGAAAAAGAAGTATTGTCACAATGATGACAAATCAGCTCCATTAATCTATAAAAGGGCTTGAAAGAAATTCCCAAATTACAACTTCTAGAAATGTTTTGAATATTGAAAAAAAGAGGGAAAAAAAAACATGTTTGAAAAGTGACTTAGGGGCTAGAGTGATGGCTTGGCAGTTAAGTCACTTGTCAAAGCTGGACACACAAAGATGAGGTTGCACTAGGTGGTATAACCATTTGGAGTTTGATTGCATTGGCTGAGGCCCTAGTGTGCCAGTTCTCTCTCTCTTTCTCTCTCTCTGTCTCTCAATCACTAAAATAATAAAAAATTAAAAGTTTATTTAGTGTTTGAGAACCAAAAGGAAAGATTATATCTCTCTGAATAAATTATAATCAGCAATCAAAATTTGACCACTTAAAATGAATAACGACTACAAAGTAAGATGATTAGAGACAGAAAATGCACCCTGAACACTGAATGTATGCCACTTGAGTCACTAAGAATATTTCATATAGATAATAAACTACTGTAAAACAAACAAAAAAAATTGGTGAGTTGTTTCCTAAGTCAATTGGCTTCAATGAGATGGACTAACAACAAACATACAAATCCTCCAAGCTGAAATCCCTTGGAAATAGCATAAATATAAGCATGACAATGATAGAGATTAGGAGTAAGGTAGCTCCCATTTTTTGTAGGCAATTAGGAAGAGTTAAAGGCACAAAAAGAATAAGCAGATATTTGTATGGCCCAGCAGAGCCAATGAACACAGAGATTTTACAATAAGTCCAGAAAGCAGAGACTTAGAACAAAATGCAAAAAGCGCTGACTTCACAGAAGTCCATACCTGACTTATGCTGACTCACCAGGAAGTGAGCTGGCCCACACATATGAAGTAACCACGCCTCTGTATAATTTATCAGCCTATCAGGAGTCCCCACATACATTCAAAGTAACCAGTCTAATCCACCTCAAATTGATACTTAATTTATATCCTCAAGGACATTAAAAAACAATGATCCAAGTCACTATATGACAACCCACTCATGAGCCCTCCCAGTCAGGAGCTTTCTGTTTCATTTTCACATACTCCTTTCCTTTCAGGCTCTCTTCTAATATATGTTTGTTAAATAAGTTAAACAAACAGAATAAGCCCTACTACCATGTTTGCACCTGTCATTTCTCATTAGTTACAAAACAATGAAATGAGAACACATGGCTTGACTCCATAATTCTCAAAACTAGTAAGAGACATGATAAAACAGAATGTCTAAGACTCTCAAGATTTGAGAAATTATAAAGCAATGAGTTTTATGAATTTCATTCTTGGATCTCACATCTACTGAACATGCAGAAGACTACACTGTTGGGGTCCCCCCTAAGGCCAGCCCAGGAGGGATGGTAGGGTCTCTGACGAGTTGGGGGTGAGCAGCGTGGAATCACGACATAGACTCCGAGAGATGGGTGGAAGCAACAGAGGGTGAGCTGCCGCAAACTCGTTGATTCAAGGAAGTGCAGGGGGTTTTAAGTGGCTTGGCTGGCCAATCATTGTATGGGGTGGTCCCTTTTTTGTGAACAATGACAGCCTGTCTCTGGACAGGTCATCTCGTAGCAGGTTTCTCGGGAGCATAGGGCTATAGCTGTTGTCACGCCAGGCCTACGCAGAACGCCATGTTCACAGAAGCCACTTCCTGGTTTCTTCTGCCATGTGGTCTGGCTAGAGCCAGACCTGCATTGTGCCATACACTACTCCATGTAACTTAGAGTAAGTACAGATAGTTTCAGATAAACAGTAACCTGTGAGCATCATTGTTTTCACATATGTCCACACATTTTCTCTCCATGGTCTTAGGTGGGATAAGAAGTTACCTTCCACTTGTACCTTAACCCAAGGAAGTAGATAGTGACACTTTATTCCCCCCATTGTTTTTGAGAAAACACAATTGGAAGTGGGACTTTTCCTCCCATCTTGTAAAATCAAGAAGGACCCCAAGCCCCTAAAAGAACTTTTAGTATGGTCTTTAAGAGATCAGAATATCCATAGCCAACCAGCATCAGTGAGAGTTGATGCCATTTATGAAAATATCTTTAAATGACAAACTATAGAAATGTAAAACTGATTAGTGACAACCTGAGGTCAGTGGGGGAGGAGCTTGGGATTATAAGGTAGGAAATCTTCACTATCTGGAGTATATCATCATCAAGCACTCACAGTTATTATATTATACTTTCAAGAGCTGATATCTTTGGGAGAAACTAGGTAAAGAATATATGAGGGCTGGAGAGATGGCTTAGTGGTTAAGGTGCCTGCCTGCTAAGCCTAAGAACCCGGTTCCAATCTCCAGGTCTCACGTTTAGCCAAATGCAAAAGTGATGCAAGGGAGCAATGCTGCACTTGCCCACAAGGGGGCTCACACATCTGGATTTCATTCACAGCAGCTGAGAGACTACTGGTGTGTCCATTGTCTATCTGTCTCCCTCTCCCTCTCTCTCTGTCTGTCTCTTTCTGTGTCTCTCTCCAAAAAAATAAAATAAAAGAATATGTGAGATTTCTCCTTACTATTTCTTCTATCTTCACAGGAATCCATAATCCTCTTAAGGTAAAAATTAATAAGCTATTCCTCCCACAGATGGATAACAGGTGTTGGTTATGACCAATTCTTTATTCTCTACAAAATAAGTTTACATTCACCACAAAAAGAATGGCATATGTATATAGATTATCTACTCACAGAGCCACTTCAAAAATGCTGCCATATTCATTTCGTCTAACACCTATGCATTTTCTTCTCAGCATTAAATTGAAGAAAATGAGCATAAGAATGTTGGGCTCACTCATGTTGTCTACCTTGCATAACAGGAAGGATCAGTTCCCTACTGTGTGCACATCATTGCTTCTTCATTATTCACTTTGTTTTTCTGCCTCTTTTTCCATACCTAACCTAAATATCAGGTTCTGTCTATTTTACTGATTTTATTTTATAGATTTTGCTATGTGTATATAGCCCATCTCTTCCTCTTAAAAATGTGCCTACATACACCATCTCTGAGACTTATCATCTTCAGCTTTACAGTGAGTGACTCTTTCCTTAATACCCACCCCCACCCCCAGTAGACATAAGTCTTAACCCTGAGGTTTTGCTAACAATAATACCTTATATTTACATAAGGGGTCTCCCAGATAACAATATGCTGTCACACAAGCCTTGCCTAATTCTTCATTGACACATGTAGTGACAAAAATAAAGTACACTTTTCTCTACACATTAAACGCTTCGGTTTGTAAACCAGAAAGAATAAGTGGGCAAAGGTATACAAGTGAGCATAGGCAGTGACAGTTCAACTTTGCAGCCATATACACACACGGAACTTGAATTTCCATTTCGTATGCTAGCCTGCTGAGGAATGTTGTAAGTGTTTAAAGATTTGTGAATAGCAATAGGAAGAAATTGCTCCAGAGAGAATTCCTTTGCCAGTATTTAAGAGCTCTGCATTTAATATTGTAAAGAATATCTTTAGTATTCTCCAGAGAGCTCTGAAAACTAAAAAAAGATGTTCCTTGGATCAGGCAGCATTTGAATATATTTTTTCATATGTATGTGAATCGCATAAATTTACATGATGTATGTATGTGTGTATAATAAAATATTGATTACATTTAACCAGTAAGTGATAAAGAATGAAACAAGGTATTTTGGAAGGCATTTATTGACATTTATCATTATTCATAGAGCCACGCATGGAAGCTTAGCTAAATATCTATTCTTTTTATTTGTATAAATTTCAACCTAACTCAACAAACCTTTTGTGTTCATGCATGAAAACACCCACAGTAAAGGGTATGGGATCTTCTTAAATTTAAAGTCAAGAAATGTTTCTTGGGCTGGGATTCCATAGCAATTTCTTCCAAGTTGAATCATTCCATCATGGAGAAATGCTCTTTAGGAAGTCCAAAGTTGTTATATAGGCTGTTTAGACTCAGGAAGTAAACAAGGCTCAGAATATGAACACCTCACAAGTCCCAGGAAGCTCCTGAAACTTGTGTCTCACAAGACTCCTCCACAAGGTTTTATAAGGAGTAAGAACTACTGAGAAGAGACTCTTCCACCAGCCCAGCTGCCTGGAAGTCCTGCAGTGAGCTCCAGAGATGCAGCTTTTCTTAGTCATCAGCCATCTTATGTGAGATTTTCAGTGACACAGTCATTCATGCTCCTGTAATAACACGCCCCATCTATAATTTTATAAATCCAGTAAACCCATTGGCTCATGCAGGTAGACTTGGATGGAACCATTTATTTGATTGACAGTGCTCTTATCTTTTGTTAGTAGACATTTGTTCATGTCTCATCAAGAAAAGTTCACAATTGCTGGGGAGATGGTGCAATGGGTAGTCTTTCTGTAGAAGCATGAAGACCTAAGCTTGGATCTTCAGCTGCCACTTAAAAATGCCAATGTAGTATAACCCTGGAGCTGGGGAGGAAGGGATAGGAGGATTTTTAGGGTTAACTGACTAGGTCTAGTTTAGTAGAATCAGTGAGCTCTAGGTTTAATGAGACACTGTCTCAAAAAAGTAAAATGGTCACTCATCATTAATCTCTAGCTTCCACATCCACATGCACACACATGCACAAATACTCACAGGCAAGCATGCATATGTCTATTCCCTCAACATACAAATACACATGCCAAGAAAGGACAAGTCTGTACAATGAAAAGTTCTTAATGTAAACAAATGGTTGGAATTTGGACCAGGAATTGGTAAAGCCATGTTTTGTCCTCATATTTTTCATGCCTATATTGCTAATATTGCTATATAGCATAAGGTTTAATGATCATAAACTTTTCCTACCCTTTGGTACTCTTTTCACTATTCCAGTGCACTGTCTCACCTCTCTCCTTCCTCTGTTATCTCCTGATCTCATAGTTTAAATTCTGCATTGTCTCTGTCTCTTCCCTCCGTAGTTCCCATATTCCTACCTTTTCTGCTTTTCTTTCCTTCTCCATCCTGCCCCCTCCTCATCTGCTCACTTTTCCCACATTCACCATTCTGATTCCACCTCTACTTCCCACACTGTGGCTCTCAAATCTGACTTTACAAAAAGATTGTAGTTCAATGAGTCATATTGCTGACTTGCTTGGAAGGACTTCTGGCTCTAATCACTGGTAATGCACACTGAGAGCTATGCTAGTCCCATGCATAGCAGATGAGCATTTCTTTAGTTGCTATAAAACTATTTTGTTTTTTATTCACATTTGCTTTATAAATTTTCAGCTGAAAGTTTAAAAATGTATAACCAGTATAGCTATATTATAACCATTTTCTCACTCAGCAAGTGAAATAACATGTTAAAAACAAAACCCCAAATACTGTATTTTAAAATGCCTTGCTTTTTTATTATATACATTTAGTTAGCAATGGCTGAAGAAAATTTTTCACCAAAAGTAAAGAAGAATGGAACACAGAAATGCCTTGATTATATTGTACTTAAGATAATGTAATTTTTTCCTTTAAGGAATTCTCAAAGAGTGTGGGTGAAACCACATTGTATGACTTTAAAACTAGATCCACATATGCAGCAGAAACACTGAAAAGAAAATACATACTCTGTTCAGAAATAACCTTTATTATGGAGCAATGCACCAAGTGTTGAACAATGGATAGAAGGAAGAACTCTACAAATGAATAAAATTAGCATCCTTGCTTTTTGGCTTGAAGAGGATGTGTGTTAATTCTTAACTAATTTTGTAGTAACAATAATTTGTGAACATATTATTTTCCTGAATTTTGCTAAAACCACAAAGATTTAAGTGGTCTGATCTTTTTTGTTATTCCAACTGTCAAAGGTAATTTTTAAATTTAATTTTTTAATTTTTATTTATTTATTTGAGAGAGAGAACGAGGGAGAGAGAATGGGTGTGCCAGGGCCTCCAGCTGCTGAAAACTCCAGATGCATATGCCTCTTGTGCATCTGGCTTACGTGGGTCCTGGGGAATCAAACCTGGGTCCTTTGGCTTTGCAGGAAAGTGCCTTAACCACTAAGCCATTTCTCCATCCCTCAAAGGTAATTTTTGAAATGGGCTTTACCAACATATAGGGAAATTCATATGCAATAAGAGATGTCAGATGTATTAATGTCATAAAGATCAAACATTCTGTAAATAAAAATATTTTCAGTAAACTAGAGAGTTTATAAGAGTAAAAATGAATATACAAACACAATGAAAACTCCAACTTGAAATAAAAGTCCCCACTGTGTTCCTAGTTCCATTTTTTGTTTTATTTTTACTGGAGTACATGGAAATCTAAGTTTCAACCTGCATACAGCCCACTCCTTTTCATTGAATAATATGATGGTTTACAATGTTACTTAATTTGCAAACTTGGGATTCATTCTAGATTCTTCACTAATTCAATCATCTCTACCTAACAAAAAGTGATTTCATAAATTTAAATACATTACAAAACTTCAAACTTTCTTTGAATTCCGTTGCTAAATCCTTTTTGAATGATGTGTCTCTCCTTAGGATTGAGATAATAGCTCTCAAATTGAGCCTCATTTTGATCTGCCATGACCTTGTTTTTCAATAATACAACAGTGACTGTGACTTGATAAGCAGTATACTATATTACTGACTTGTTTAAAACCATTTAATTCCTTCCTATGCACATATAAGAAGATCCAAGTGAAGCTCATACTATAAGACTCTTTTCTAGCCCCACATTCCTAAAACTTATTGTCCCCTCCTTCTGCCTGAAATAGATTCCAGGTATCTACATATCTACAAATCTCATTAGAAGAGCTCACTTCACTCTATGTCTATGTTATTTACTGCCATTTATTATTTGTTATAAAATTTAATGTTCTATATAACACACATTATAATCTCATGCACATATTTATGTCTATATATAATTGTATGTACACATTTTGTATGTACGTATTTTTGTGTATTGTCTACTTCTTCCAAAAGATTAAGTTTCTTGGGCTTAAGAACATGCCAGTTTTGCTCACCCTATATGCTATAGGCCAGTAAAGTGTTCAGCAAAGTAAGTGTCAGCTAATATTGGTGAAAGAAATGCAGTCCCTGTGTAAGGAAGAGAAGAGCAGTATCCTTATATTCCTCAGACCCAGTCCAGAACACATGCCAATAAGATGCTCACTTTGTGTCTACATTTACCACTTTAACCATGAACACAGTCCAAGAAAGGTCTACTACATAGCTTACTGGCCCAGAGCAAAGAAGCTGGGAAAAATACAGCTAGAAACACTAAAGTATGAAGTCTTTGCTTAAAAGCAATCATGAAAAGTGAGGCATGGGGCTCACACCTTTAATCTTGCACTTAGGAAGCAGAGGTAGGAGGATCACTATGAGTTCAATGCTACCCTGAGAATACATAGTGAATTTCAGGTCAGCCTGAGCTAGGGCAAAACCCTAAATCAAAAATTCTAAAAATAAAAATTTTTAAAAATCATAAAATGTAATAGAGGCAAAATAATATTTTGTTTGTGAACATTTATATATAATTCTTCATTGATGATTATATTAAAATATTGTAGTGTCCTTTGCTAAAAATTAATTTGCTTGCTAATACAATTGTAGGATTGTTTCTGTGGTTGGATTGGAGTACAAGAACTACACTTTGCACCATAAACTCCTACTATAAAGGTACATAAAGTAGAATTTCCAAATATAAAAGCACCATAGATTATTAAAAACCCAAGCATCAAATCACCTCAGGATGCAAAAATCATAACACTATAATAGAAGAAACACAAAGAATCAAGAAAATACAATCCCACCAAAAATTATAAATCCATCAGAAATTGCCCTTATTGAAACTGGTTTAGATGAAATACTTGACAAAGATTTCAAAGAATTCATTTTATCTATACTCAAAGAAATCAAAGAAGAAATCAAAAGAATCAATAAATGTAATACTATATAAATACACTATAAATACACTATATAAATGGACTGAAGGACAAAAATCACATGATCATTTCAATAGATGCAGAAAAGGCATTTGACAAAATCCCACATCCCTTCATGGTAAAAGTCCTACAGAAAGTGATAATAGAAGGAACATATCTCAACATAATAAAGGCTATTTATGACAAACCTACAGCCAACATAACACTAAATGGGAGAAAAGAACTTGAAGCTTTTCTACTAAATTTAGGAACAAGAAAAGGGAGTCCACTGTCCCCATTTTTATTTAATAGAGTACTGGAAGTCTTAGCTATAGCAATAAGGCAAGAGACACTCATAAAAATGATACAAGTTTGAAAGGAAGAGATCAAGTTATCATTATGTGCAGATGATATGATTCTATATATATAAAGGACCTTAAAGACTCAACCAATAAATTGTTAGAGCTGATAAACACTTTAGCAATGTAGCAGTATACAAAATAAACAGACAGAAATCAGTAGCTTTCCTATATATTAACAACAAACATGCAAAGGATGAAATCAGGGAATCTCTCCTTTCACAACTGCCTCAAAAAAAAAAAAAAACTACATAAATAAATTAAATACCTTGGAATAAACCTAGCCAAGGAAGAGAATGATCTCTACAATGAAAACATTAAGACACTCAATTGAGAAATGCAGAAGACACTAGGTAATGGAAAGACATCCCATGTTCTTTGATTAGAAGAATCAATATTGTGAAAAGGTAAATGTTATCTAACGCAATCTATACATTTAGTGCAATCCCCACTAAAATTCCTATGGCATTCTTCACAGATATAGAAAAAAACTATACTAAAATTCATTTTTGAAACACAACCAACCAAAAAACCTCAAATAGCCAATTCAATTTTGAAAAACAAAAATAAAGCTGGTAGTATAACCATACCCAATTTTAAGCTATATTACAGAGCCATAGTAACAAAAACAGCATGGTACTGGCACAAATACAGACAGGTAGATCAATGGAACAGGATAGAGGACCCAGATGTAAATACAGGCAGCTACAGCCATCTGATTTTTGACAAAAATATTCATTAGAGAAAAGACAGCCTCTTCAAAAACTGGTACTAGGAAATTGTATATCTATATGTAGATGGATGAAAATAGATCCTTGTCTTTCTCCATTCACAAGAATCACATCCAAATTGATCAGGGACCTTAATATCAGACCTGAAACTTTCAAATTGATAGAGGCAAAGGTAGAAGAATCCCTTCAATATATTGGCATAGGCAATAACTTTCTGAATATAACCTCAGTTGTTCAGGAAATAAAACCACTAATCAACCACTGGGACCTCATGAAATTACAAAGCTTTTGTACAGAAAAGGACACTGAATATAACAAAGAGACGATGTACAGAATGGGAGAAAATCTTTGCCAGCTATTACATCTGACAGAGGATTGACATCCAGAAAATAAAAAGAACTCAAAAAACAAAACAGTAATAAATCAAACAACCCATTTTAAAAATGGGATATGGGGGCTGGAGAGATGGCTTAGCGGTTAAGGTGCCTGCCTCCTGAGACTAAGAATGCTGGTTCCAGTCTCCAGTGCTTCCAATCTCTAGGTCTCACGTTTAGCCAGATGCAAAGTGACGCAAGGGCACAGTGCTGCACTTGACCACAAGGGGGCGCACACATCTGGGTTTCATTTGCAGTAGCTGAGAGGCTGCTAGCATGCCCATCTCTATTTGTCTACCTCTCCCTCTCTCCTCTCTCTGTCTCTGTCTGTGTCTCTCTCCAAAAATAGATAAATAAATAAAAGTGGGGTATGGAACAAAATAGTGTTCTCAATGAAAGAAATACAGATGGCATATAAACATCTAAAAAATGTTTTACATCATTAGCCATAAGGGAAAGGCAAATTCCATCTCACTCCTTTCAGAATGGCTACCATCAAAAAAACTGACTATAAATGTTGGTGAGGATGCAGAGAAAGGAGAACCCTTCTATACTGTTGGTGGAATATAATCTGGTGCAGCCATTGTGGAAATCAGTGTGGAGTTACTTGAGACAGCTAAAAATAGATTTCCCATATGATCCACCTATAGCACTCCTAGGCATATATCCTAATGACTCTTCTTACACCCTTAGAGATACTCATACAACCATGTTTATTGCTGCTGTATTCATAATAGCTAGGAAATGGAACCAGCCTAGATGTCCCTCAACAGATGAATGGATAACAAAGATGTGGTGTATTTACATAACAGAGTGCTATTCAGTGGTAAAGAAAAATGAAATTATGAAATTTGCTGGGAAATGGATGGATCTGGAGGTGATTATCCTAAGTGAGGTAACCCAGGCCCCGAAAGCCAAACATCACATATACTCTCTCATATGTGGATCCTAACTACAAATGTTTAGACTTGTGTTTGAGCTGGAACCAAAAAATCGGTAGCAGAGGCCAGTAAGCTGGAAAAATACTATAAGGGAGGGGGGGAGAAGGACGGAATTTGGGGATGGTATTATATATATGCAAGTAGAAGAACAGATTATAGGGCGTGAAATGGCCTAAGTGAGGCCAGGGGAAGAGATTAAGAGAAGGGTGGGGGAGGGTCAATCAAAATTCAAGATATTCTGGATAAGACATATGAAAGCCTACTTTTTTGTATAATGGCATATCCAGAAGCCATAGATTTCTACTAAAAAATTGCAGTGCCAGGGTTGGGATACCTACCAGTGAGTTGTTGGCCAGAGAGGTCCCTGTTGCCTCCAAAACATTACAGGCTATTGCCGAGGCCCTTGGTTTCCCACAAGTAACAGATGGTAAAACCCTATTGATGAAAACTTCACATGCGTGGGCAAAAAGATCACTGAAAAATCAAGCTGGTGCTGAGCTGAAAACCTTCTCCCTGTAGACCAGCCAACTGAAAGCTGGAAAAAGCTGCACTGCATGCAGCCCTAAGAGAGACAGAAGTCACCAGCAGTGAAAACAGTGGACATTGGAAGCATCAAGTTTGGCCAGACAAGCCAAATGACCATGGTATGTCTGCTCTGCAGTGAACCAACTTCTCTGTAATTGGAATGAAGGCCTGCTCTATGGGAGGGAATACATGCCTGCTACTGAAAACCTAATCAAAAGCCTCTGGCTGGGGAGGTCATGAATCTTAGGGGTATCACGTCTGCTCTTTCCTGGCTAAATGTATATATTATTCTCACCATGCTGCCCTGAAAGCACTGCACTTAATGTTCTTATATATTAATGCTACTCTCACTTCTGGTTAGAGAAGCTTCTCTTTTCAGATGGAGATGACCACTGGGATGACCCACAAGGCAGCATAGACAAGGGACGGAGGAGTGCTCAGAACTGAAACATCTCTATCACATCCGCCAAGGCTTACAGTACATTGGGGAAGAGGTGGCAGAAAGAATGTAAGAACCAAAGAAAGGGTACCACTCCTTACAATGCAACTGCCCAGACAGAAATTGTCCTCAATATCCATGACCTTGCAGTGCCTAGCAATACCTTCCCAAGACCCTCATAATAAGAGAAAGAGATGATGACATCAAAATAAAAGAGAGACTAATGGAGAGAGGGAGGGGATATGGTGGAGAGTATAGTTGTGAAGGGGAAATGGGGAAGGGGAGGGAAACATCATGGTTTATTGACTGTAAGTATAGAAGTTGTCAATAAAAAATTTCATTTATGTTTGATCCTTTACTTCTAGTTTAGCAATTCTTTTGATCAGGGTCACATAGCTTGCTGTGTTTTAACTTTGGGATTCAATTTCTTTTGTTTTCTGTATGAATTCAATGGTGGCTTACATTGTGGGACTGGGCATCCTTGGTGGAGGTCTCTCGGTTTTCTGACTTTTTTCTTTCTCTTCCTTCCTTCCTTCCTTCCTTCCTTCCTTCCTTCCTTCCTTCCTTCCTTCCTTCCTTCCTTCCTTCCTTCCTTCCTTCCTTTCTTTCTTTCATTTTTTTTTTCTTTTTTTTTTTTTTGCATTGCAGTTTACCCATCTCTGGAAAAAGTCTCATTTTAGTGAGGAGGAAGCAAGTATTTGTCATTGTAGGCTCTTCAGTGCGTGTTCTGTTTTAAATATGAACTGGATTGGTGTAGGCTGGGGTTATAACCACAGATACACTGATTGTGGAGAGTGCAAGTACATCAAAGGTCCCTTGGGAAATGGGAGGTGGGGAATTGGGAGCTCTGACCTCCGCTCTACACTTGTATGCATTTTTCAGCACAAGGGGACCAAGGTTGGGTGACCAGAAGCCAGAAAGTTGGGGATGCAGGGCAAGAGGCCAGCTCCCACAGTGGCCCATGTACCTCCTGGCTCAAAGGAACAGGGATTTGGGGAGCCAAAGGCTGGCCAATCAGAACAAGAGGCCTGCTTCCATAGCATACATGCAGGAAGAAGGCAACCATAAGCCAGCAGCAGGGTCACAGGGACCAGGGAATTGGGAGGTAGGGAAGGCACTGGAAATTCTGGCCTACTCACTCTGCCCACATTGTCCAGAGCAGGGGATCCAGGAGCTGGGGACCCAGGACAGTTCTGGGCTAGAGTGAGACCCTACCTTGAACCCCTTCCCCCCAAAAAAAGACAAAATTCAAGTTTATTTTAAATTATTTTACTCTTAGAATCTCTGTTTCTCCTTGCATTGGAAAAAAAAAAGTCCTCACAGAAATCTTTTGATACCATGTAGTCATTTTCCATTTGGTAAGAAGTTTTTAAAAATATTGATTTATTTACAAAGAAAGAGGGGAGGGAATAAAGAGAGAGGAGAGAGAATGGGTGCTCCCAGGCCTCCTGCCACTGCATACAAATGAACACCAGGTGCATATGCCACTTGGCATTTGGCATTATGTGGGTTCTGGGGAATTGAACCTGGCCATAAAGCTTTGTAATTAAGTGACTTTAAACTCTGAGCCATGTCTCCAGCCCTGTGGAAGAAATTTAAGAAAATGCTTTCTCTATTTAGGAAGTGGTGCCTATCAACTTATATATTTTCTTGAGAGAAATATTAGCCAGTGTGTGTACTAAATTTTTCTTTATAAATTATCACTTTCTGTCATTTTTATTCAGAGAAAAAGATAAATCACTCATGTTCAAAAACTATTATTTTCCATTGAGTTAATTTGGCTTATATAGGAATTCTATCAGCTAGAAAATGGTAAATTCTCTTATCTGTCCTTGTAAAATTACTTTAAAATAACTTTAAATGAAAAATCAATGAAAATAATATGGTGCTTTCACAAAAGAGAAATGATCATAATCACTCATGATTTTCTCAAAGGAAAACATTTAGGAGTCTCATTTTCTCTTGATATATGAGATAGAAACAAGCTGAATGTAAGTAAGGCACACTGCTATGAGAATTTTTTTCAGTACTGCTATAGTGCTTAGTACTGTTTTTTTTAAAAAAAACCCTCAAATATTAATGTAATATTTATTGTGTAGTAAAGTTGTTAACATCTTGAGATTTAAATTTTAGAAATCAAGAAATGAGGACTCAATGATATTTTACAATAACCAAGATTATAGTAATATAAAATATCAGAAGTAGGATTAGAATATTAATACTTTTGTTTTCTTCTTCAATATTGAGGCTTGAACCCATGTCCTCACACTTGCTAGGAAAATGCTCTACCACTGACATTCTCAGCACCAACCCTTGTTCTTCTACTTAAGAATGTTTGCTTATTCCTTGTCACTATGGGCCTTCACATGCAAACCAAATTAATGAATTTATTTGGAGATAATAAAAATTACTTATATAAAATCTATCAAGTTTTAATTGTGAAATACTTTTATTTCAGATAAAATCTATACCCAATTATTCTTTAATACCTTGATTTCATTTCTTTCCATGCTGAAATTTCTTATATATCACCTTAGTTTAGACACCAAATATTTATTGCTATTTACTATATAAAAAGAACATTGTGGGTGCTAGATGGAATTAACAATGGTGCAATCTCATTCCTGAGAAAGATAACAGTGTAGAAAAACAGAGCATAATGAGCCCCGTTTCTGGCCATGTAGGCAGCCCACCCATTGCTAGTACTAGTAATGTCAAATAATTTACAGTCTTAAATTCTATCCTTTTGCATATATGCATGTATGGTATACTTATATGAGTGTATGTGTGCTCATGTATGTGAGTACATGTATGCCCAGGTGCATATGCATATGCATATGCTAGAGGAGGTGTCACAGGGAGTGGCTCCTAGAGCCCAGCCCTAAGGTGTCACTGGAGGCAGAACTGAAATCCAGCCCAAAGGTATGCAGAGAAGTTTGAACTCATCTTCCTGGGTCCCTGCTGCTTTCTGCTTTTTGGTGTGTGTCCTGGTGCTGGTATTTTGCTTGTTATAGTTTTCTCTCTGCTTTGATCTGCCAAAGAAATCCAGCTTCTTCTGCCACTGATGGAACTTCCCCCTGGATATGTAAATTTGAAATAAATCCTTTTCCTCCTCTAAACTGTGTCTGGTTTGGATATTTATTCCAGCAATGAGAAACTATTACAATATTTTTCTGCTTATGTCATATGTCCCTCATATTTCACACTTAGTTTTTATCATGTATTTGAAAAGAATGAAAAGAAATTATTCCTAAGGTAGTCTGGCAAAACTTAAATGAGAAATTACAAATTAGCCCTATTTCTTTCCATAATTACATTAAATTTGTACCTTGTTCTTAAGCTACTGAATTCAACTTGTATTATCATTTCTATCTGGAGATTTTCTAATGAGTGAGGTTATCTTTTACATTTTTGGAGAAGTATCCAACCAAAATAGAAGAAGTAGAGCAGTGTGCAAATCTTCATATTGTTATTTTTATCACAAATTGCAATTTTTGTTTCATTATAATGACAAAACTCTGCATTTTATATTTTAATGGAAGAAATAATTGATGAAGGATAGCTACTAATTGGAATGTAAAGGTGATAAAGGGTTATGATAATGAAGTGAATGTCATGCCATAAAATTTCTTTTTAATCATTACTGTCTTTGCTGATGTTAACCCAGTTTGTTATGTTGTATTCTCTGATAAAATGGACATTGCAACTGTAGTCAAAAGACTATACTTCTGTCAGTTTATTGTGACTTTACCTGTCTATATGCACATATTTTCACATTTATTACCATAACCTTTAACAAGAAAATAATATGAAGATTCCTAGGGTATCTTGAAATTATATCTACTCAAGATTTGTCAGTTCTTGGACATAACGGTAAAATATGAAGTCACTACAACTCTGTAAAACATATTCAGTAGAAGCCATGGGCCCCAGCTGTAGGTGTTTCTACGTCTTGTCTTGTGTTTAAAGGTTGATGTGGTCCTTTGAAGATAGGGAGTTATCTGAAGGAGTACTTTCATACTTGGAAAGATGAGAGATGATAAGCTGTAATGGAAAGATCGATGTTGATGTAACTTGTACTCAATAGCTTTAGTCTTTTGCGGCAGTTTGCTCTTTTGCCATAGTACTTATAGAATGAGGCCAGAAAATCCATTTACACGCTTTGTAAAAGCTTCTGTTTTTTAACCATGGTTCTTTGTATATAATAGAGGTTAAATATCTATTTACTGAAATATCATAGAGATTACTTGAATCATTCAGGCTTGGAATAACTTATAAAAATGAGCAACCACAGGCTTTCAGTTCCATTTTATGAGTATACCTGTAGCAGACAGCTTCAGGTTTGCTGAGATGAACTTCCAGACCAGGCACAGTTATAGAGGGGAAGTTCCATAATGGCAGAAGAAGCTGGCCTGCTCTTACAGGACCAGGCAAGAGAGAGAGAGAGAGAGAGCCAAAAAGACAATGCCAAAAGCCACACAGCACAGCACACTTCAGGAACTCTGGCTAGGCATATTTTGAATATCTTTAAATTGAAATCTCAAACCTACCACCACACCTTAAGATCCGCCCAGTGACATTGCCTCCAGCCAGGTGGCTGCAGGTGCAAACTACAAACTAATAAAACACTGAATATATTGTGGGCCATCTATTCAAACTACCACAATACCAAAATGGTTTATAATATGTCATTACTTTCTAAAAGTATTATTATCTTTCTCTACTTCCCTGCTTCTCTCTCCTTTCCAAAACCCTTCTATCTGAAATCAAGTGAGTCCAAAGTTGGTGTGTTATTAGTTATAGTTTGCATCTGCAATCACCTTGCTAGAGCCAATGTCACTGGGGGCTGGTCTTAAGGTGTTAATGGTGGGTTTGAGATTCCATTGTAAAGATATGCAAATGTGCCTAGCAGGAGTTCCTAAAGTGTGTTGTGTGACCTTTTGGCTATAGTTTTGCTCTGTGTGCTGTGGTGGCTGGTTGGCTTTCTCTCTCTCTGCTTGGCCCTGTGAAAGCAGGCTGCTTTTCCTGCCTTTATGGAACTTCCCCTGGATCTGTAAGCTTCAATAAATAATATCCCTTCCTCCATAACTGTGCCTGTCTGGAAGTTCATCTCAGCGAACCAGAAGCTGTCTGCTACAGTTGTCATGCACATGAATTTGCTCTTCCAGGGAGAACAAACAGTATAAGGTTTACTTACAAATAAATTAACAAAAAAGTAAAAACAATATTTGTTGAACTATTGTAACTGATAGAACATTTATTGGAAGTATAGAAACAAAGGTCAATGAGACCAATTGGAAAAGCACAATAGAAATTAGATTCTATAGGATAATCAACACTGGCAGTGAGCATTAGAATAACATTAAATTCATTACACTTCAGAGTATAATACCAGGCTTTTTAATTTCATTTTAGACATACTTGGGTGTTGCTATTTTTTTCAAGGTAGGGTTTTGATCTAGCCCTAGTTGACCTGTAAGGCCTTATGTAGTTTCAGGGTAGCCTTGAATTTACCATGATACTCCTACCTCTGCCTCTTGAGTGCTGGGATTAAAGGTGTACACCACCATGCCCAGCTTTTTGACATATTTATTTGCTCAATGTTCTTCAATTTTTATCATTTATTGAATTGTTCAGACTTGCATGTTCTTCTCAAACCTGTGATTCCATATTTTTTTTACATAAGAAAAGAGAGAAACTCTACCTCATATGTACTCATTATGTAAGTCTCATGTCATTTTCTTAAAAAAAAAATCACTTGCTAGTAATTCCTATTGTTTGAACCAAATATACTTAGATTCCTTACATTTTATAGTATCCTATAATCATCTCACTCTATATATACTTATGTATGTATGTATGTGTATATGTTACATATATATATATACATATATATATATATATATATATATATATACACATACAAATTACGTTCCCAATTTATATATATATATGTTAATATTTATCACCTGTATTTACATTTCTTAACTATTTTATAGAATATATCAAAGTAGAAACCATGAATATTTTGTTCACTCTCATATAGTTAGCATTTTCCATAATTCTATTCACATAGAAAATGCTCAATGCATATGTAAAGAAAGATTGGTAAGGGAGGTGTGATGGTTAATCTCAACTGCCAACTTGATTGGAACTAAAGTCATATAGCAGATAAATTTCTGAGCAGGTATATGAGTGAGTTCTTAGGTTAGGTTAAATGAAGTGTGAAGACTCACCATAGCTGTGGGCAGCACTATACCACAAACAAGGAACCTGAACTTAATGGAAAAGACAAATTGGGCAGAGCACCAGCAATCATCACTCCCTGGATACATTGTGATAATCTGTCTTCTGCTTCTGACATCCAGTATTCTCCACCATGATGTCTATATCCCATTAAACTGTAAGCAAAAACAATGTTTTCCTCCTTCAAATCTTTTCTTATAAGGTACTTGGTCACAACGATGAGAAAACTAACTAATACAAGATGGAAGTAACTCTGTGAAGATCACACAAAACTTATAAAGTAAGTTATATGTTTGCATTTGAGTATAGAAATAAGGTTGACTTTACTATAACTGCAGAAACTTATATGAAAGAATAGAAAACATATGGATCATTTATAAAATGATATAATTATAATTTGAATGAATGAATATGAATCTAATTGATGAGGAAGTCATGCTTAAGAACTATTCTTAACTACTGTGGTGGTTTGAATGGATGTCCCCAATAGATTCAGGAGTTTATTAAAGCTTATAATTTTGATCTCCAATCACCTGGCTAAAGGAGGTGTTGTAAAGAGAGCAAAATGTTATTTCTTTATATAAAGCTTAGAGAAAAATAGAAGTCACTTCCTTGTAGGAGCCCATAATGGAATGAAACACTTGCTTGATCAGGTGGGGATGATAGATAAACAGGATGCTCTGCTGGTCTGAATAGCATTACCCTGTGCCTGCAGTGTTAAGCAAACTCCTTAAGGGCAGATAAGCAAGACATTTTGATACTCTTGGTCACAGGCAGGTCTAACACCCTCCCCCAACCCAGGAACTTCTGTAACTGACTAACAGACCTATTCACAAGTTTATTTAGTCTTCTAAGAATGGAATGCCCCTTCTGTAATGAATCAAATTCCCCTTTATGTTTAAAGTTACTTTTATGGCTGTAGCTGCAACATGTGAATTGTGATTTATGGTTTAACTCCCATCCTGTTTTTGCAATAAACGTTGTGTAGTTTTTTTCCAATAAAAGATGATGCCCAAAACAATTCATTGCTGCATCCTGAGAAACTGTGAATGGAGCCCTGGTGTGCACTGGTTTTTTTTTTTTCTTTTCTTTTCTTTCATGTCTACCCAATAAAATTTGGCCACACATTCCATGAGTTGATGGTCTTACTTGTGAGACCCCATAACAGTGTCACTGTTGGTGAATCCTAGGATCCAACCCTAAGGTGTGAGGGTAGATTTGGAATTCCAGTCTAAAGATATGCAATGTGCTGGAGGTTTGCTAGAATTCTGCCTCATCTTCTTGAAATGTGCTTGATGGTGCTAGAGGTGGCTGTTTTTCTCTCTCTCTCTCTCTCTCTCTCTCTCTCTCTCTCTCTGCTTGGATCTGTGAAAGGGGAGACAACTTCTTCTGCCATTAAAGTAGCCCTGGATCTGTAAGATGCAAATAAATGCCATTTGTCCCATAAACTGATTTGGAGATTCATTTCAAGGACCTGATGTGGTCTGCTAAGGAACTCGTACCAGAGTGTTGGGAGTGCTGAGATGAATCTGACCATGTGGATTTTGGTCTTTTGGAATTTGTGTGCTGGATGAATGAAAAACTTGGTGCTTGCAACTGAAGACATCATTTGGAGCAGTAAATCAAGTATTACGTACTAGTCTGATGAGTGTTTGAAAACACTAAGTGCAGATAAAATTGTATTTTGAATCTTGGTTTGTGAACTTGGAGGCTTGGCTTATGAATTTCCAAGGGAGTGGAAAAACTGCCAAAAACTTTTTTGGAACTGGACTACTTTTAAAAGGGTTGGCTGCATTCTGCTGCTCATGCCCAGAGAGTTTGATCAAAGTTAAAGTAGTAATGGACTGATATGCTTGGCTAAAGATGTGGGACAAAGAGATATAAGATTTAAAATTGGAGAAATTAAAAGAAGTTTAAAATTCACTGGCACAGAGATTGGTTTTAGGTTACTGAAGCTGCTATTGTCAAACACATTATTAATCTTTAGGAATATGGCCCAACTGCTTTGCATTAAAACAATGGAGAAAATGCCTGAGGTAATTTTAGCCCAGAAAGATTGAATGATAAAAATGCACTCTTTGGAAAGGAGATCTGAAAAGAAAGAATATGCTCTTCAAGGTCACAATTTATTTTTTCCCTGAATTAACAATATGGTTGTATCTGGCACACATGGTGTTGGTTTCAGAAGCATGAAGAATTTGTGGAGTGGATCATGAAGTGCACATAGTGAACCATTGCTGAGATATGGCATAAGGCAGGTTGTGATGACCCTGATAGGCTGGCAATGCTATTGGAAGATGGATTGTGGTTTTCATGGAGACCCAAAAATGTTTTGGATATAACAGGACTATGCAAGGGCTACCATGTAGCCTATTGGCTCAGGATGGAAGTTTTCCCTGGCTATCTAGCCCAGCTGCAGGGGCAGAATTGGAAAATCTAGAGACTGTCAGTCATTGATTATGGATATTGGACTTGAACTGCACACGTTTGATGAGTGCTTGATGGTTATTGAGTCTACATTGTTCCATTCTTCCCTTGTCATTCCTTATATCAGTTGGAAATATTTACTCTGTGCCTTTATATGTTGAAAGTATGTAATTTGTTTTGATTTTATAGGACTCACAGTTAAGAGACAATTTTAAACGTCAGTTGTGACCTAGGATTTTTGAACTATCTTAAGTTGGGAAAGATTGTGGGGACCTTTGAATTTTGACTGAATATAATATACAATGTGATCTGTAAGCTTCAACTAAATGTCATTCATCCCATTAGGTGGGCCTCAGTTAGGCATTAGAAAACCATTCATTCAAAGATTCCATCAATTATTATAACTTTCATGTATATAAACTACACAAAAATGTCTTATACTTTATGTAGCATTTGAAAACAAAATGTGAGCTACTATTGTAGGCTATATAGCAGATGTTTCAAAATCTGTTATTAGCAATTCATTCTTTTCTTTTAAAAATAATATTAACTTTAAAACTTAGATTAAAATTTTTATACTATTCCTAAAATTTAACCTCTAAGATTTGTAAATAAAAGTATTCTATCTTCACATAAACTTAATGTTTAAAATATGTTCCTACTAACTGACACTATTGACTGGTTAGTTGTGATAATTATCTCTTTATGTTTCTAATCAGTAACTCATCAGCAATGATGACTAGAGACATGCACATTAATGATACCACAATTAGCCAGGACACAATAGGGGGCATGAGGAGAAAGTCTGCTCTGGACCTCAGGCAAAAGAATTCAGCTCCAGTACTAACACTGCTTTCATGGCTATGTGATTTGAGTAAAGAAGAGCCCACTTCTATGCCAGTTTTCTCAACAATAAAAGAAAATATTTGAACTAAGCCATTTCCAGTCTATGCCTTCTACTTATACACTTCTATTTGAACTTCATGAGGTTGACAATGTGAAACATCACAATTCTATCTCACAGTTTTATAATTTTCAAGTTCATCTACATTGATAAAACCGAGAGGTACAGTCAAAGATTTAATTTGTTATCCTAACAGACCATTAAAAGAGCCAAGAGTGCATAGAATTTCCTGAATTTTACCTAATTTTCAGAGGAAATAAATCTAAACAAAATATACACTAAGCATCTTTCACTGAATGTCTAGTTCCTGTCTAATGTGATGGCTGGTACACAGCACTGCCTGTATTTCATGAATTATGCCTTTGTTGTGGATGTTATGAACTTTTGAGAAAAATTTCAACTGATGATACATGTAAACATAAAATTAATACTCATGAGGTACAATAAGTGTAATGTATAAATTGTGTAACATGTACATCCAGTCAAATATGTCTGTTTCCACAAACACTTGTTATTTACAGAAAAACTGGTTCCAAATCAATTGTTGCCATTCTTGGAAATATACAATACAGTTCTGTTATCTATAGTCACCCTTCTGTGACTATGGCCAAACTAACTCCTAACTGCAATGTGCTACCCATTGGCCAGGGTTTCTTATCCCTTTCCCCTCCTACTCCATGCAGCCATTTATCTCTCAAAAATTCATGAACTCATAATTTCTTACAGTAAAATGAGTTTTATTTCTCTAAAATCAAGATCATAATGAGTACTTAAAATGTTATTGAAATCGAAAAGAATTATGAAAGATACCAAACTATGCTTTACTAAGAACAAAAATGAATGCCTTAAGGATGATTAATTTTTTTAATTAGTCATGGACATACTCACTATATAAACAGCACATGTTGGTATGATCTTTTCCCTCATCCCGACACCACCTCCAAAGGGACCCTCCTCATTGGGGATGTAGACCATCCCCATGGGGATTGTGGGTCCTGCATTGTGGGGGCAGCCATCAGTTATGGTGAAGAGACAATGTCTCTATGCATAATGTCCCAACTTGTGGCTCTAACAATCTTTTCAGCCCCTCTTCCACAAAATTTTGGGCACATTTTAAGTCTACTTCAGTTATTGACTCTTAGGAGCTTCTGAATGTCTGGTTTGGTAGGTGTTGAGTGACCTCAGTGCCTATCTCCTTCACCCTTGGGCTGATATCAGGTTCACTAAGAAAGCAGCACTCTTGCTCATTTCCTTCCATTCCTCTTAAAGTATTTATGCGTAAAAAAAACCATAAGCATGTAATTTGTGTATTTAATACTTTTACTTTAATACTTTTACTTCCCATAAAGCCTGTGAGAATCTTCTTTTTTTTCTGTTTGAATGTTAAAAAAATGGCTTTATGAAAATGAACTGGGTATTTTTAGTTATGAATTTTGAGTTGAACCAAAATAATGATAGAGTTTTTATTTCTTAATTTTACTAAACTAACAGTAAGATAGTTTTCTTCAATGCCACTTATGTTCTTTTTTGTTCATTTGTATTAATGAACAGTTTTAACATTATTTACTAATAATCTGTGTAAAGTAATCTGAATGTTTACATATAGCTTTGTGCTTAGGAGAATGTGAGATAGCAGACATGTTTAATTCCATTTATCTTACATGTCAAAGTACATAACATAAATTTTAGATTCTATATCATATGTGGAACATCATGTACTTGTGATGAAGAATTTATTAAAGACATGCTTTGTACTATGAACTGACATAGATGTCAGTCTTGAACAAAATGAACATAATTTTTATTGTGGTATGAATATGTTGAAATGTATTACCAGTTTGGGGATAGTAAATGTTAAGTTATGCATAAATTGTGAGGATGGATGAATTTTCAGCCAACATGAAAGCGACTTTTAATTACATTCAAGCCTTTTATCTTTCTATCCTTAGAGCTGCATGAAGACATAGCATCAGTCTCATCTGGATGGCACAGATTTACTCAAAAAACCATCTTGGATGCAGAGAACCTGCTGGCATCTTGATCTGGACCAACCAGCCTTCATAACTGTGTTAAACTGTTTTTTATTTTTATAAATTACAAAGTCTAATGTATTTTAGTATAGGAGCACAAAGAGGTGAATATGTGTCTTCTTCAGTGAGGCAAGAAGTCACAGAAAGAGAAACAGTGGGTTAAAATGTTGTACAAGAATATCGTATGCATCTATCACTCCACAAGAAGATCATGGTAATATTTAACTTGAATATAGAATGCATAGTCATTACCCATCTAATTTTACAGTGATGAAACCTCCAATATTGTACAAGCAAAGAGAACCAGATATATGCAACACTTGATGAAATGGAAGAAACTTTACAGGTCTAAAGTACCCTAAGATCAGGAAAAAGAAGACTTCTGGGAAGTTAAGAGCTTAGTCATGAAAACAACTCTCATGGTAATTAGGCCAGTTTAAGGACTTTTGACTTAACCATACATAGATGCCAATAGTCCTGGCAAAAGTGAGGAATGCTTTGAAGGTAGAGATGCAAGCTTTAGTGAATGCCATTGCTGTCCATGCAAAGTATGTCATTACTGTTATTTATTTTAGTTCAATGCCAGAATATCAGTCACACCTATTCTTTGGCTTGAAGATGGAAGTATTCTGCTAAAGTAACACAATTGATCAAGGACAGTCAAATGAATAAGATAATTATATTATCAAAAGTAACTGGGGGTGGGAGAGATGGATTAGCAGTTAAGGCACATGCCTGTGAAGCCTAAGGACCCAGGTTTGATTCTCCGGTTCCCAAATAAGCCAGATGCATATGGTGATGCATGCGTCTGGAGTTTGATAGCAGAGGCTGGAGGCCCTAGCACACCCATTCTCTCTCTCTCTCTGTTTCCTTTTAGCTATGTAGCTGTGGCTACTTTAGTTTAAAAAAAGCTTTTTTGCCATAAGATTAATGGAGTTGATTTTAAGTCCTAAACAAAAATAATTTATTTTAAAATGTTATTGCATATTCATTCATAGTTCTAATGCTAATTTGTGATAAAACAGGTAAGGTAAATTCTACAAATGCTGTGGAATTGGCTATATATTTTAATTATTTTGTTCTGTTAATAACTAACAATGCAGTGTCTTCAATTATGAGTCCTTAAAAATTGAGTGAATAAAAGATTTATGATGAAAATAACATATATATGAAGAGTGATTGCCAAAGTTAAACACTAGTATATAGACATATTTAGAAATAGGACAGGATTAGTCTCTGTGAGTTTCTGTGGTGGACTGTGTTAGGAATTGGTCCAAAGCCTGCCTTCTTGCTTGAACAGTTCATATTCAGTACATGAGGTCTGTGCCTTAAGAATTCTGGGCCATAAGTTATCCTTCTACCTACAAATAACACTGTTTATAAAAATCATTCCTGGGGAAGGGCTGTTCCTTGCATTTCAGAAACATAAACACTGGTGCAATTTTAAAACTGCAGCTGTAGGGGTTCACAGACTCAAATTGTAACACAATTTTGTATCACTCACATTGGATCTTAAAGATTCATAATCATCTATGCTTCCATAGATGGTAGGAAACTCTGTTGGAATGTGAATAGAATGAAAATAGGAGATTTAAAAACATTTAGATTTTCTTCAAAAGTGCCACCATTTTCCTAATATTTCTATTCAGTTTTAGTCTGTGACATCACTAATTTTATTTCTGTGTGATCTTATGAGTTAAAAAATCCTAAAAGTGGTCAAAAACCATCCTTCTATAGAGAAAATAACAATAGTAATAGTTGCGATTTATTGAATGCTTAATATGTACTAGGCAATATTCCAAGAAATTAATTTATACTATTTTATTAAATTGACAGAAATCCAGGTTGAAAATATGGAAGTCAAACAAAAGTAAAGTGTATGGAGAGACTTTGACAAATTCTCTTTGCCTGAGATTATTATCATTATGAGCTAAGATTATTCCAAGCTAAATGAGTAGAAATCAGCTACTCTTATAATGGGAATAATGAGTACATCAAAATAAAATTCAAAAAGCACAAAAGGTATGAAATTTCTTCTCCCTTCTACCTTGACCATCTGCCTTCCAATGAAAAGCATGTCTTGTTAGTTGCTGTACCATTTCAGGTATTCTGTGCATAAAAAATTCGACCATTTGTTCCTTCTTCAAAAATGCAAAATGAGGAATGTAAATTGTTTAAAATAATAGAATACCATGTATACTATCTTTTGAAGATTATTACAATCCATATATATAATCATTCATTTTAATGACTGTGTACTATTCTTAATATAAATGGAACATAATTTATTCATCCAATGTTTTGGCAGCAGACATTTATTTGATTCAAGTCCTTTGAAGTTATAAACTATACTCTGATGGCTCTCCATGGAAATATTGTGCACATACTTTAGAAGCAAAATTTCAAAGTTAAGGTCGATGTATAGTCTTCATATTCAAAAATCTTGACAACTTTTCTTCTAGAGACAGTATAACAGTTCTTAATATCAACAAGAAACCAACACAGTTATTATCAGACTTCTTAATCTTTGCCAAACTAACAAGAAAAATGTTCTTGTTTGTTAGTTTGTGGTTATTTCTTCTGGAATGTCATTAAAGGATATCCTTGAATATTTTATGATTGTTCATATTCTAGGTAAATATTGCTTCCTTGACTACAATTGTGCATTTTATAATTTATGCTTAGAATGTGGAGAAAATATACTCTGTATATCTAAAGGCATTAATCTCCTTTTTTGGGAAATTGAGATACTGTGACTTAGTGCACACATTCCAAGGTGTTTCTCAGTTTTCCAAATTTGTTAAATCCAACAAATATCAGAATTTCCATTAATTTATCTTTTTTTTTTTTTTTGTTTGTTTGAAACAAGGTCTTACTCTGTACCCCAAGGTGCTCACAGCCATATATAGATCCTGCTGTTTCAGCTTCCCAAGTGCTGGGATTACAGATATAAACCACCACACCCAACTTCCCTTTCTTTTTTCTTTTTTTTTTTTTTTTTTTTTTTTTTTTTTGCAAAAGAGCTATTTTTTTTTTGCCAGCCAAGATCAGCTTATCATTGAGAATAAGACTGCTAAAGTACTTTTTCCTTTGATAACTTACCCGGCACTCCTTGTAGTGTAACCCACCACATCTTTTACAGAAGGCAACACAAAGCTAAGAGTTGTTCTAATCACAGGAATGAGCTTTCAGCTTGATTTTTCTAAGGTAACTGATGTGGATTAAGTTCTTGTGTTTTCTTCTTATATCTTTACTTTTCTACATTTTGATGAATGTTTCTTTTTACACAGGTATATAATGGTGATAATTTTATAGCATTTTCTGTAGCTCTATCATATATGTTAATTTGATTTCCATAATGGGCAAGGATACCCATCCTTATGCTATAGGAGGATGTGAATATTTAGAAAAATTACTGGATTTTTAATATAACACAGTTCATAAATCAGTCCAAGTATTCTGATTCTAAATGCACTCTCTACTATAATACTCCCCCCTTTATCCTAATCAATTAAAAGTTTATCTAAGATTAGCACATTTCATTGTAATGGCTTAGAATGTACTTTAACACTAAGCATCTCAAAGTGACTCTAGGATGTGTTTATTGAAATTCCATGTATGAAAGGAACTGAAAATAACCCTATGAGCTCTTACCTTAAAAAAGCTATAAAAATGCATAAATATGGAAATTTAATTAAATTTGATTTATGTTTAATGATTTGGTATGCAACATGAATATGCTAGTCGTATGTTTTTCAAATAAAATAAGGAAAATGGCAATGTGCTTTGATACTCTTGTATTCAATTCCCAAGAATCTAAGATATCAGTTTTTGGATGTGTATGTGATGTGCCAATGTGTACACGAGCATGTGTATGAGTGTGAATGTACCCATATGCCATAACATTCATGTGGAAGTCAGAGGTCAACTTCCAGGTGTTGATCTTTGCTTTTCACCTCCTTTGAGGCCGTCTCTCCCATTTTTCAGTATTTTACTTGCCAGGAGAACTGGATGTGAGCTTCTGGCAGATTCTCTGTCCACCTCCCTTCTTTCTATAGGCAAAATAAAATTACAGATGCTTGTGTCAGTGTTTGCTTTTATGTAATTTCTCAAGATCTGAACACACTTGCATTGCAAACACTTTATTCACTGAGCCATTTCTCCAGCCATAAGGGATCATTTGTCATCATGTCAAGTGATTTATTTTAATATACAAGTAAAGCCAGAAATGCTTTGTTATAAATTTTAATTATGGAAGCCTTATATGGCAACTAAGTGTATTAATTCCTACATAAGTATCCTTCATTGCTTTTACACACTGACTTTTCTAAGTCTTCCTGCAAGATGTCTCTCCTCCTTTTCATGTTCTGTACCAAATGTGATTACAGTTGAAGCATAAAAAATTCTTTCACTCCTTCTCAGTACGATGTGTTTTAGCTTCAAGCATATGTGACACAATTAAAACCTGTTTAGGATCATGTCATGTTCATGCTTGCTCTCAAATTCAAATTCATTCTTTCTCAAATTAAAAAAAAGAAATATATTTAAATTATCTGCAAGGCCCTTTCAGCTCTTATACCTTATAAAAATAGTCTCTTCAGTACCACATAATACCAGAAAATTCACTATCTGTTGAAACTTGTTTAGATGATTTTTCATCATCTCCACTCATGAATGTGTGTCCATTGATCAACACACATTTTCATACTTACTCTTTTAAGTACCTATTTTAACTCTCATTGATTTCCCCCAAAATATTTAAAGTAATATCTAATTTATCATATAGAGCACCTTAAAATCTCATTAAAAACAAATTTTCCTTCTGAGATACAAATTATTTTTTCTGTAAACAAAATAATAATTTTTCATAGATAATGAATCATTCCATGAACAAATATATTATGTTACAATATCAATTTCTAGTGGCTCATAAGTAAATTCCATTGATATAAAAATATTTTCCTAATCTGATATCCTTTACAATAAAACTGTTACATAGTATGATATGTCAGAATCGATAATCAAGTTGCACTGGGTACTATATCTCCTTAGATATCTAAATATCTTACACACAAACTAATACATATAAGAATTCCCCCGAATTAAGCTAAGGAAATAGCTCAGCAGTTAAAAGTGTTTGCTTGCAAGCTTGATGGCCTGAGTTCTACTGTCCAGCACCTACATAGTGCCAGACGCAAAGTCACATACACGTCTGTGATCCCAGTGCCTATATCAGTGGGAGGCAGAACAGGAGAATCTGCAAGTTCATGTCCAGATAGACTAGTGCACACAGTGAGGGGAAATGTAACAATTCAGAAGGCCTTGTCTCAAGAAGGTATAAGGAAAGGATAAACACCCTGAGTTTGCCTGTAGCTCTCCACATGTGCATGGTGATACATGCACACACACACACACACACACACACACACACACACATCTCTCACCTCACACTCACACCATACACAAACACACACATAATAAAAAACGTACTCTGATTGAAGGAGAAACATGACTCAAGTGTTCACAAGACTCTTAATGTAATGAAAAGGTAGATATTTTCATATTATAAATGTTCCATATGAGTATTTTAAATTTATCTCATAATAATATTTCACTGTTCAACCACAAAATACAAAATGAGTACACAAAGCTTCCTTAAAATTTTTTAAAAATATTTGTTCATTTGCAAACAGAGAAAGAGAGAGAAGAGAGAGAGAAGAGAGAGAGAGAGAATGGGCATACCAGGGCCTCTAGTCACTGCAAACAAACTCCAGAGGCATGCAGCCACGTTGTGCATCTAGCTTTTATGTGGGTACTGGGGAATCAAACCCAGGTCATCAGACTTTTCACACAAGTACCTTAACTGCTGAACCATCTCTCCAGCCCAGATTTCTTAATTTAAAACCCAATTAAACTATGGTAAAATGAAATATTATTAGATGTGTCACTGGAAAGAGTATAAAAAATAAATAGTATCCTTAGGTTACTTAAAACAATCTTTGCCTTGGCTGAAGAGATAGCTCAGTGATTAAGGTGTTGCTTGCAAGCCTGACAACCTGGGTTTGCTTTCCCAGTACAACAAAAAGCCATGTGCACAAAGTGGTGGAATGCATCTGGAGTTACAGTGGCAAGAGGCCCTAGCACTCATTCTCTCTCTCTTTCTCTCTCTCTTTGTCTCTGTCTCTCTTCCTTTGCAAATAAATAAATACAAAGTATTTGAAAAATATCTATGTCTACTCTTCCTCTGCTCTTGCTTTCCTAATTGCAGGTGAAAAGAGAATGCTGATTGGATTAAGCTAATCATGTTCTCTCTTCTTGGCTCATTATAGACATTGTCTAAAGAAAACAGTTCTCTTGACAAACTCTTTCCTTATTCCATTATTTTCTTCACTGTTCCCCACATTCTATAACACTCATGTGGGCATTGTCATGTGGGCATCCTCTCAGAGTCTGGTATCTACACTAAACCCAAGTATACACAATTGCACACAAAACAGTGCACTTAGCATTCTTTTTACCTAGTCTTCTATATACTTCATAAAAGATTTAAAAATATGTTTGCAAAGAAAAATTTTTAAATATAAAGATTTCCTCAAACAAAGGCAAATCATTTAAGAACTCATACTTAAATAATGTAAACAATTAGTAGCCTATTAATTTTATTTACTTCTCATGGGACAAAAAATGTACAATGGTGTCTATTGGTGTCAGAACTCATATAAAGAAACTCCCAAGAGTCTTTCATAATAAATAACCAAGAATAAATTTTTTAGAAGAATCATGCAAGACCAATATGCACAGCCTATAAAATTTTATTGAAGGACATAAAACTTGACTAGAATAAATTGTGAAACTACCTGGGGCTGGTTGGCAGGAGTCAGCGTTTTATTGATGTCAAATTCTTCTATATCTGTATATAAACAAAAACAAATATCACCAAAGTGTACATGGAATTTGACAGATTAACACTAAAGTTCACCTTTAAGGAAAAATAATAATAGTTAAGCACTTGGTAAAAAATATAATGGAATAACTTATACTCCTGGCAATAAAATAGAATACTTATATGTTGAAAGTGAAAGATGGGATTTTCAGTCTTTCCACTATAAAAAGTGACAAATGTTACCAACAATAGATATGTTTAACCAATTCAAACATTAGTGTTTATATGTATCAAAACATCACATGACACCCTCCATGAATATTCATCTTGATTGTTTTTAACGTAAAAATTAAATTAACAGCTTAATAAGATTTGAAGTACCAAAAATAAAATATAATAACATTAATATAAATCCAGGGAAATTAAAATGATATCACTTTTATGAGGAAATGCACAAGAAAGAAAATATCAAAATTCATGTGCTATGGGACTGTCGAGATGGCTCATGGTTAAAGGAGCTTGCTTATCAAGTCTGACAGCCTGAGTTCAATCCCCCAGTACCCATGTAAAGCACAATGTGACAAGGGGCCCTGACATGTTTATTCCCCACTCTCTTTCTCTCTCTCTTTCTTTCTCTCTCTGCATAACCCACAACCCCATAGGGAATACTTGCAACCCCACTGAGGAGGGTCCCCAGTGGAATGGAGGCAGGGAAGACATAAGAGGGGTACCAATACATGATGTATCCATACAAAATATGTTGTTAATAATAATAATAATAATAATAATAATAATAATGAAAAATAAATTTAAAAAATCATGTTCTACATGTAAACAAATATGCATGCAAACTTAATATGATACAGAAGAAAACAATTATTGATGTCAATAGAAACAAATGAAACCTAGGAAAATATGCCTTTAGAAAAAATATCCTAGGGCTGGAGAGATGGCTTGGCAGATAAGGCGCCTGCCTGCCAAGCCTAAGAACGCTAGTTCCAATCTCCAGGTCCCAAGTTTAGCCAGGAGCAAAAAGTGACACAAGGGCACAACGCCACATGTGACCACATAGGGGCGCATGCATCTGGAGTTTGTTCACAGCGCTGACAGCCCACTGGTGTGTCCATTCTCTGTGTGTGTGTGTGTGTCTTTCTCAAATAAAAAAATCCTAAAACATTTTATTTGCTTTTTATTTTTCACTGGATGCAAAGATATTTCTAATTGGTTTTAGATACAAACGGAACAAACTATAGGCCAATAGCCCATTATCTCAGCATTTTTTTTTTTTTTTGGGAGAGAGACACAGAGAGAGACAGAGAGAGGGATAGGCAGAGAGAGAGAGAGAGAGAATGGGCTTGCCAGCGGCCTCTCAGCTGCTGAAAATGAACTCCAGATGTATGTACCCCCTTGTGGTCAAGTGCAGAATTGCACCCTTGTATCACTTTGCATCTGGCTAAACGTGGGACCTGGAGATTGGAACTGGCATTCTTCAGGCTTAGCAGGCAGGCGCCTTAACCACTAAGCCATCTCTCCAGCCCTATCTCAGCAGTTTAAATCCTATATGATTAAAGAATTTTGAAGTCAACACAGGCAAAAAATGTTCAATATCACTTGTCATCAAGAAAATACAAGTTATCACTGCTGTGAGATATGATCAGAACAATCAAACAGAATTAAACACCTAGATAAAAGGAAAGTCTTCTGCAATGTTTATGGCAATGCACATTTGTACAGCCATCTTAGAAATCAATATGAAAATCCTTAATAAATTAAAAATAGAACTGCCAGATGATCCAGCAATCTGTTTACTGAGCACATTTCCAAAGGAAATTGAATCCATATGTCAGAGACATCTGCTCTCCCATGCTTATTGCAGCTCTATCCACAATACTCAGGACATGGAGTCCACCTAAACCAACTAATGAATGAGGAAAATATGGTCAGTATATGTGATGGGTTAGTAATCAGCCTAGAAAGCGTGCAGTCCTGTCATTTGTTCCAACGTGGATGAACCCAAAGAGCACAGAAAGAAAACTACTGAATGACTTCACTCACATGTGAAACTAGAAAAGCTGATCTCAGAGCAACACAGTGTGCTGGTTACCAGGAATTTGGGAGACGTTGATCAAAGGATGCAAATTTCAGTTAGATAGAAAGAGTAAGTTCAAGAGCTCTATTGTACAACATAGTGACTGCAATTACCAGCAATGCAGTTTTTATTAAAAATCACTAATAGATTTTAAATGTTCTCAATATGAAGAATTATGTGTTAATAAAGACATTAATTAGCTAGATTTAGTCATTCCACAATGAAACATATATGCTTCAAGACAACACATTATATACAATTAATAAATACAAATTTATCTGCCATATCAAAAATAATATACAGGGGCTACAGAGATGGCTTGGCAGTTAAGGCACTTGCCTATGAAGCCTAAAGACCCAGGATCGACTCCCTAGAAACTACATAAGCCAGATGCACAAGGTGGCACATGCCCACAAGGTCATACATGCACTCTAGGTAGTACACACATCTGGAGTTCAATTGCATTGGAAAATCCTCTCATAAAAAAATAAAATTAAAAAATACATGTATATGTATAATACATGGAAATACATGCTTAAAAACAAGCATGGCTTATTTATTAAGAAAAACAATGACATATTTAAGAGTACAGAGGGAGAAAACAAGACTATCTGGCAAAAATAAAGACTTGATATTCATTATAAATATAAACCCAACTTAGCTCAATACAAATCAGTTAGAAAACTCAACCCAATAGAAAAATGAACACATCTATAAATCAGGTAATTTTCAAAAGGATAATCCTTTTTTTCTTTTTGAGGTAGGGTCTATCTCTAACCCAGGCTGACCTGGAGTTCACTATGTGGTCTCAGGCTGGCTTCAAACTCACAGTAATCCTTGTAGTTCTGTCTCCCAAGTGCTGGGATTAAAAGCATTTGCCATCACACCCAGCTCAAAAGGATAATTTCAAAATTACCAAAAAGTGTAAGTACATGCTTACTCTCACTGGTAACCAAGGAGGGTATGTGTTGACTTTCAGGTTTGCAAAGACAAATTGAGAAGTTTATAATATGAATAACTGTAAAGTTATTGGAAAGTGAACATCTGGATTCATTGTGGAATGAAAGTATTATCTTCAAAAATTAGTTTCTGCAGTCTCTTTACTGTAGCAGCCACATTAGCATTTTGAAGCCTACATAACCACAGATGTGTGTGTGTGTGTGTGTGTGTGTGTGTGTGTATTGAGGGTGATCTTTACAGTAGTTGTTACATTAGGGAAAAGTAAAAGCTACCTACATTGCCATCACTAATTTGGAGTTTAAGAAATTATAAGTTGTAGACAATTAAGAAGTTTTACTCCTTACATATAATAGTAATGCATTTCTAGTATTGAATTACTTTTAGTGCATCTTCAAAAGTATAATAAACCAGAGTACATAATATAGTAGACAATAGGCTTTCATTGAAAAACTAGACAAAGCATGCATGTCTGTTTGTGTGTGTGTGAGCACATGTTCTTATGCATGCAGAAATATTTGCAGAAGTACTTTTACAGTGGAATAAAGTGAGATTAGAGTGGTGGTGATGGGACTTCTACTTTCTATTCTATATCTCCTTGAGAAGTTTTTATATCAAGCATTGGCAAGTTTAATTAAATTATTAAAGGGCAATTTAGGAACTGATAATGGCTTAAAATTTTAGCAGTCAATGATATTATCTTCTTACAGAAGTCTACAAAATTTGTGGACATTGAACAGATCAGATAAAAACACTCTTTTTTTTTTTTTTTTTTTTTTTTTTTGCCCCAAACAAGGGTTTATTTTTGAGTTGTAGAGGTCAGATATGAGCCACAGATCTCAACTGGGTGTTTCAGTTATTAGTTTAACTTGACTATACTGAGCCATGGAAACAGTGCCTGGTTGTGTCTCAGTGGGAGAAAGAAAGATCCATGACACTCCCTCTTCATCTGCCCTGAACAGGAGGCCCAGGAGGACACCTCAGGGCAGTCAGGGGTCCATAAGCTTTTGTGTGCAGCTGCAGGAACTCATGCTAGGACTTCATTGTGTTTGGTCTGAAAGAGCAGAGAGAGTCATCAAAATGCCTGAATAGAGGGAGAGCATTTTATTGAACCATCTACTGGGCTAAATTAATTGAGCAATGGAACATGACAGTTCAATAGGTGAGGTTATCAAAAGAAAACTGCTCCCCTAGGGCAGGAGCCCCAAATGGGTGCCCGAGCTTCTCTGACAAAAGTGATTGCTTCATGATAAAAATATAATTGCCCCCTATTGTGGCATTGCCCTTTAATGAATCCCATCCAGCACCTAAATATGACAAATAGGAAGGGATGGTGTGCAAGAGGGTTGACAGTTACATTTGATGTTAAACCATATGAGGCTGCATGGCTTTGAAGAGAAGCTGCCCTTTGTATGGTTCAGTCAAAGAACCTTTTCAGTCAGTTGCTTCAGTAGGACTTTTCACTAACACACAACTTGAAGAAAGCTGTAGTTTATTTCAAAAGACTCAAAGAAATGAATTTTTCTCAGAAAAACAATACACCAAAAAAAAAGCTGTTTTGTGAGAAAACCATGGCCGAATAAGTGCAAGGAATTTTGCAATTCATTCAACCTTTCCTTTATTAATAGAGAAAAAAATAATGTAAATGAAGATCCTTATATAATAATAAGAGAATCAGAGTTCTTATTTGGTGCACAAAATATCTTAAATTTGAATGTTCAAGCAATGCATGTAATTAGGTAAGATTTTTCAGCTGAAAAAAAAAAGAAAGCTGAGCTCAAACTAGCTGAAACAATAATTGTGCTTATTGGTGCAAAATCCTAGAAGTCCAGGGGTAGAGTAAATATCAGGTGTGATTGAATCTAAGATTTTATGAGCTGTTTCACTGTGATTCTCTATGCCAGTGTTGTCCCAGGCAGCTTTGTGAAATAAGAGAAATGTACATTATCAGCAATGTCCAACATATACATGCCACTTTTGAGCACTGGAAAAGTGGTATAGAAATTAGGAACTCAGGGTTGTAGAAATAGCTTAGACATTAAAGCACTTGACTACAAAGTCAAAGGACCCAAGTTTGATTCCCCAGGACCTGCGTAAACCAGATTCAAGAGGTGGCACATGTGTCTGGCTTTCGTTTGCAGTGGCCAGAGGCCCTGGCATGGCCATTCTCTCTCCCTTTCCTCACGCCTCCCTCTCTCTCTCAAATAAATAAAAAATAAGATATTTTTAAAAACAAATTTGGAACTCATTTTTAATGTTGATTTTACTCTTTAGTAAGTTAAATAAAAAATTTAGATAACCTTGCAGGGCTTTAGATTCAGACATGGCAAAACAGGCTTTGTTCCAAACACACTATGATAGCATCATATGTTCATATGTTCATTGAAGCCAATCATATATGAAAGTACATGGATAAAACCAAGAAATAAATATTGCTTTGGCTAGAAGAGGAAACACATCTTTTTCTTATTACATTGGTTAAAACTAGATCTCAAGACCATTCTTGAACTAGTTGCATACAGGAATCATTAGGCTTCTTGGGACCTTTCTGATTGCAGGAATGGGATTTGCTCTTTGGGGGCTTTTTGGCTGATGAGAATGGGTGAGAAATACTGATATTCATATCAGAGGGAGCACATCTCACCATATTTGTCCTTGTCCTTTAAACTTCAATTTGTACCAACCAGTCAGAAGGATGCCAGCGCCTCTGCTTTGCTTTCTATATTGTCTGGTGCCTGACATCCTCATCCTGCCAAAAGGAAGTCATCTCCTTTAAAGCATTCTGCTTAATATGGTGTCTAAAAGTGGTTGCTATCTGATCTTCTGCCCATCTGTGGACCAACTGTGTTCCCTAAGAGTTGAAAAGAAAATTTCAGGAACTGAATTCACTAAAACTATAAAGCTCTCATCACTTGGTGCCCCTGCTGCTCTGTTCGGAACAAGCCCTCCTCAGCTGCTTTCAGCTGTCCACCATGCTCACTAGCATGCAACACTTTGCTACCACCCTCCACTTCATAAGCTAAATGTTTCTTCTTTCAGGGAGTCTACTTTGATCCATGAACATCTCAGGTGACCTGTTTTGAGCTTCTGTTGCATCCCATGATTTCTGTATTATTAATTTTCAGACTATTTTCTCTATTCATTTGTCTTCATTCTCTATTATACTCAAAAGTTAATAGCAACAAGGAGATTGTTTTCATCTAAATGCCTGTAATGTGTTTCACAGGTATGTAACAGCAGATCTATAGCTATTTTTAGTTTAGGGATGAAACATGCTGGAGAGATGAGCTGGTAATAAATGGACAGGGTAAGTTTGCTTCAACTAACATATGATACCACATAATAGGCATCTTCCTAGTCCAAAAAAATCTGCATTGTAAACACATAAACATCTTCAATTAAATATGCTTTTATAGCCAAAAAGTTCTGAAAATACATTATTTTCTAAATCAAATATGTCTTTACAACTTAGTTCCCAAATTTTGCTCATCAACATTAGCAAGACTCTTGAATTATGATTTTTTTATTTGCCAGAATCAGCCTTTATATTCAGTATTGGTGTGAAATACCACAGAAATATATCTTTTGAGAAAGCTCATAACAGTGAAAGGGTAGAAATCCTCCAAGAAGCAAAGAAGTAATTGAAGCAGACTATAGTGACCAGATATCAAAGTTCTCTAGTGAACCTTACTGTTTTCCTTTCAAAAACCATGCTTCTCCACCATCATTATTTGCTAGGTATTCTCTGAAAAGAAACCCAATCTGTAATCAGCATCTCTCTCTCTCATTAAATGAGCTTTGAAGAATTTAAATACAATACAACAAATAATCCATGCCCTACTGTCATTCATTGTGCAAATCTACTGGACTATATGCAGTTTAGCCTGACAGTAAAATAAAAATTTATCTTTGATGCAGAACTAAAAATAACTAGTATCAATTTTCATATATATATGTAACTATAATATAATATCATTATGATATCTTGTTCTTGTAGTCAAATAGAATCCTTTAGAGGCATACTGAAGACAAAAGCTAAGAATCTAGGAATATAATCAAGAATGCACATATTTGACTACAGAGTTCATTAAAGTCATTATTGTAACAAACTTGTTATCAGCCTTATGGAAGTTCATGGAGAGATTATACTTGGAATTTGTGATATCTATTTTTTTAAGATTTTATTTTTATTTATTTATTAGAGACAGAGAGGGGAAGAGTGAGAATGTGCATGCCAGGGCCTCTAGCCACTGCAAACGAACTCCAGGTGCATACACCCCCTTGTGCATCTGGCTTACGTGGGTCCTGGAGAATTGAGCTGGGGTCCTTAGGCTTCACAGGCAAACACCTTAACCGCTAAGCCATCTCTCCAGCCCTTGTGTTATCTATTTTTGAGTTTATGGAAATTTACACACACACACACACACACACACACACATGCTCTCACATCTTGATGTTGCATTTGTTTATAAAAAACCTTTTAAAAAATCACTTATAATTTAGTAACCATGCTGTAATGGCTAAAATACAGATTATTGGAAATCTCCCCAAAGGTACTTTATAAAAAAAAAAAAAACTACCATTGTTTAAATAAGGTTGGAGCCTTTAATATTAGAAGGGGAATCTGTAACCCTCCTGTGCAAAATGTCAGCACTTCATTTATTAAAATACCCATTTACTCATCAAACAAATATTTATATTGTACATATAATGCTCCATACATGGAAAGATCTCTGTTTATAAGTTGGTAATAGTTTGATAGAGCAAGACACTATTAGAAATATTAATTGTGGGTTGGAGAGATGGCTTTGTGGTTATGCACTTTTGTGTGATGCCAAAGAACCCAGCATCAATTACCCAGGACCCACGTACACCAGATCACAAGGAACACATGCACCTGTAGTTCATTTGCAGTGGCTGGAGGCTCTGGTGTACCTATTCTCTGTCTCTATCTCTGACTCTCTCTCTCTCACAAATAAATAAAAAATAAAGAAATATTAGTTGTCCAATATAATTTATATTATTCAGCATAAATGTGAAAGTCAAAGAATTGGAATTCATTACTTACTCTTACTACAGAATTAGTTAGGGGAATCCAAATTCTCACATATGCCAAAAAGCAAAAGATGCAAATCTTAAAATTTACATGTGAAAACTTCCTTCAAATTATGCCTTATCACCATCAGGGCAGTGTTACTGTGGGGAGTCTAACAAAAAAGATAGAAATTAGAATATTTTGAGGATTTATTTTGTTTGTTTGTTTTGAAACAAGGTTTCACTCTATAGCCCAGTCTGGCCTTGAACTCGTGGTAATCCTCCTGGATCAAATCAAGAACCACCATACCTAGAAAGGCTGTTTTATCATAAGACAATTTAGTAGGTGCGACATCAAGATTTAAATTGTTTAGGAGCTGAAGTGTTGCCTCAGAGGATAAAGCACAAGCTGCACAAGTGTATCTGACTTTGAGTCCCCAGAGCGCATATAAATGAATGTTGTTGCAAGCATCCGCAATCCCAGTGTGACTATAGGGAGATGGGTGATGAAGACAGGTGAATCTCCTGAAAGCTTGTGGGCTAGCTATCTGGCTGCATGCAGCAGTTAACAACAGCACCTGCCCAAACAAGGTGGAAAGTAAGGACCAACATCATTGGTTATCCTCTGACCTCTACACTTGCGTCAAGGCATTCATGCACCTTTCTGCACATGCACACATGCTCACACAGAGATAAAAATACAAAGGATACATGATTTCAAAATGACCTTACAGTGCCTAGCAATACCTTCGCAAGACCCTCATAATAGAAGAAAAAGATGATGACATCAAATTAAAAGAGAGACTAAAGAGATACAATGGAGATTGGAGTTCTAAAGGGGAATGGGGGAAGGGAGGGAAACATCATACGTTTTTTGTATGTAAGTATAGAAGTTGTCAATAAAAAAAGAAAACAAATCAAAAACATTAAAAAGATAAGCTATTCAAAGAATTGATATATCTAACACATTAAAATAATTAGAATCTTGGGCTGGCGATATGGTTTAGCAGTTAAGGCCCTTGTCTGCAAAACCTAAGGACTAAGGTTGGATTCCCTGTTGAGCCTTGCTAGTAACAGGCTGGACCTGTAAGGAGGCTGGCCTGAACTACTGGACATGGCCAAGGGCCCTGAGCTGTGGGGTTGCAGCTGGCCCTCTGTCAGGAGTCCCTGGCGGCGGTGATGGCCTTCCCTATGTTGTAGGGTATAGTGAGCTGTCATTGCCCAGAGTGGGCAGAACTGGCGAGGCGCTCCCCCCAGACCCCAAAAGGCTATGACCATTCCATAAGTCAGACTGCCCCCCACAGTTCCTAACCTGTGGCTAGCTGCCCAAGAGACCCTCATGTGGCTAAAGTCATGTAGCCTTCCACCCCCACAGTTTTGAAGTCACAGCCTCCTGTTAATCTCCTCTTCTGCCCTTCCCCCTACCTTCCCTTATCCTTCCCCATAGCTTTGAAATTACTAGTCCTTCCTCTATCTAGATAACAGCCCATAAACTATGCATCCCATTGCCATATAGTCTTTACGTGCCATCTCAGCCTTCCCCAAGTGTTTATAAACCCACCCCCCCTTTGAATAAACGAGTGCTGTCCATCAGACAGTCTCCCGGGTGCTTATTGACCTGTCATGTGTTCGTATGTTAGCGTGGCACTCGTAGCCCAGCCAGAATGACCCTGCTGCTCTCTCCCTCACCTGGGACATGGGTGGCCAACGACCCCGGGGAACGGGAATGGCACAAGACCCACAGCATGAGACCCCACAATTCCCCATTACCTGTTGGGCCCTGCCCGGTGTGAAGCCGACTGGTTAGCCCAGCCAATCTTGGCCTACTCCCGGTAAGGCCTAGTCGAGCCTGAGTACCTGCCCTTGACTCAGCACCTAAGCTGAAACTGCCTCCACCCAGCTGCTGCTGACGTGATGAAATACTGTTGGCCCTTATACCTTTCTCTCATCCCCTTCCCACCCCCTTCCTCAAAGTATATTGGCCCTTATACCTTCTCTCATCCCCTCTTCCCGCCCCTTCCTCAAAGCATATAAATATCTCCCCTGACAATAAACAAGATTTTTTCCCACTTAGACGGTCTCAGCGACTCAATGTGGTTTTTCTCCCAGGTGTTTTAGTGGGGAGGGGTTTGAGTCGCCGACACCCACCTTCTCGCTCAGCCTCAGATGTTCTCTCTCTCTTCTGCTCTACCTGCCGGTGGTGAGGGAAAAAGCCCCGACAATTACCCACTTAAGCCAGATGGAGTTTACGTCTGAGTTTGTTTCTAGTAGTTGGAGGCCCTGGTGTACCCATTCTCCTCTCTCTCTCTCTCTCTCTCTCTTCATAAATAAATTAAATAATAAAAAACTAAATATTAATTACAACCTATCCAATGAGTGAAAGTTTAAAATCTAACAAATAATTCTATATATTTTGAAAAGTTTGTAAGTTCAATAAACTTGGAATGCTTCATAAGAAAAAGGTTTAAAATGGCATTGAAAATAAACAATTTGGGCTGGAAAGATGGCTTAGCACTTAAGGTGTTTGCCTGCAAAGCCAAAGGACCTAGGTTCAATTCCCCAGGACCCATTTAAGCCAAATGCACAAGGGGGCACATGCATCTGGAGTTCGTTTGCAGTGGCCGGAGGCCCTGGAGCACCCATTCTCTCCCATTTTCTCTCTCTCTCTCAAATAAATAAATAAAATAAATTTAAAAAATAAAAAATAAACAATTTATTTGAAACATTTGCATAATACAGCAATTCACTTCTGAAAGAAGTTAGATATATGAAGTTTTTCACTTTGAACAGAAATTGTCATTCTCTGCATTCCCCAGACAGAAGGCAGTTGGTGACTAAGCTCTGTAAAGATCCCTTAAGGAACTTGAGAACAAGATTCATATGCCAGATTCCTTCACATTTCTTGATTCACAGCTCAGGGCTTTCAAATAACACATGTGTCACTGCCCATTCCAATCCCAACCCAACTCTGAATGGACTCTAGTGACCCTCAGAACGGTCTTGAAAAGGTAGGAGTCATCACACTTCTAGAATTAAGATTTAAAAAACACACCAGCTGTAAAGAGTGTAGCTAATATATTCTTACTTTCATTTGAAATGTGTTCAAATACTTGGACATCACTCTCAAATCACCATTACAGTCTCACACAATAAAAATGTTAAACTTTGTCTTAATTCTCTTTGTGCCACATAAGCTTGAATTCTATTCACAAGCATGGTCTTTTTTTCTAGACAAATTATGGTTTATTTCTGTTCAACGTAATTCCATGTTCTCTCTTATTATCATGCTGTTAGCATGAGTTGATTGACAGTAATGATAGCTTTTGTCTATTGACCATTATTTTGAAAGCTGTTTCATGCTTTGCTTTTGAAACTTTATATTGTTAAAAGTACTAAATATTGATCTTGATAGTTTTTTTTTCCTTTTGTGTCTTGTGTTATATTAACTCATACCAGCTTTTAATTTGCCATGTGGCTGAGGATGACCTTGAATTTCTGATCCTGTCTCTACTCCTGACTGTTTGGATTTTAAGCATGTACCTCCATGTCTTGTATTATGTGGGCATAGAACTGAGGGCTCTGTGCATACTGCACAGGCACTCTGCCCACTGAGCCATATCTTTAGCCCATTTTTGACTTGCTCAAATTCCAAAGTTTGTTACATAGACTATGACCTTGAAAGTACATATTTCTACTTATGATTATGATACTACCAGGAATATGACCAGTTTCCTTTCCTTGATAAAAATTGTGCATAGGTTTGATTTTTAATCCATAAGTGTGCATCATTGAGTTATATATAATATTCCAAATATCATTTGATAGAATATGCAACACAAGAGGATATTTAATAACATTAATATGAGAATGTATTACTTATAGCAGTCAACCCAGAAACATCTCTGGCACTTTAAGGTTCAGATATCTCACTGTTTCTTCATTATGTAGGAATGATTGATTGATTGCTCACCTGTTTGAACTCAATCTCTATGTTGATTGTTACTGCATGGCCTAAGGCCTCCACTCTGGAGTGGCCACCTACCTTACTAAACCTAAAACCATCAGTGTAGCAAGCCTTACCCTGGAAGAAAAATTCTGATCATTTCTGACATAGATTACTTGCCAGAAAAGGGACAACATCCAGATCCATCTTGAGCAAGACAAATTGTTTGTTATACACTCACAGTCTTTGCTTTCCCTGTACAGCACTTAGCCATTAACATTTATATAATTATTGACATGATTGAATATAATTGCACCTATTTTGTTAGATTTTCTTTTTGTTTTATATAATCTTTGCTTTTACCCTTTTGGCTTCTTTGATGCTAATCTTTTAATATGAAGAGTTTGTTTTGCCTTTGCTGTTAACTTATTAACTATGTTACTATGTTTTTATATTTAAAGGTTGTTTGGGGGTTATAATGCATATATTTAGCTATCATAGTCAGCCTTCATATGTTATGCAATTTGATGTATAAAATAATATCCTAAAATCAGTATATATCTATTTTGTCCCTACTGATATCTAAGTGTGAGATATCTAATATCTCAACATTTTTAGAACTTGATACATATTATCTTAACCCAAAACATTAAAATTGTCATGATATTTATAAAATCAGTGATTATCTGGAAAGGCCTCTAAAAATGTAGAAACTAAAGCAAAAGTTGACAAAGGACATAACATGAATTGAGAAACTTATGCATAAGTAAAAACAACCAATACAGTGAAAAGATAATCTACAAAATGGGAGAAAATCTGTCATCTATATATCTGACAGAAGGTTTATATAAAAAAAAAAAAAAACACATACAGAACTTGGGCTGGAGAGATGGCTTAGTGGTTAAGGTGCCTGCCTCCTAAGCCTATGAACACTGGTTCCAATCTCCGGGTCCCATGTTTAGCCAGATGCAGTGACACAAAGGCACAATGTTGCACTTGACCACAAGGGGGTGCACACATCTGGATTTTGTTCCCAGCAGCTGAGAGGCTGCTGGCACACCCATCTCTATCTGTCTTCCTCTCCCTCTTTCTCTGTCTCTCTCAAAAAAAAAAAAAAAAAAACAGAACTCACAAAACATAACAGAAAACAACAATTAATCCAACTTAAATAATGACAAGCAATCTGAATAGACATTTCTCAAAAGAACAAATGCAAATAGACAATAAGTATATAAAGCAATGTATAATATCTAGCAATCATAGCGGTGTAAGTCAAAACCATAAGATATTATCTCAGTCCAGTTAGAATAACTATTATCAAAGCAAACAAAAACAAACGTTAGTAAAAATGTGTAGAAAACCAAATTCATGTACACCACTGATGGGAATAGAAAATTAGTACAATCATGTTGGAAAATATTAGTTAGGGAGGTGTCTTATAAAATTAAAACAAGTGGGCTGAGGGAGATGACTCTGTATAGTTAACTTCACATTTCTGGACAAAAAAAAAAAAAGCTAACAAAAAATCAGGCAGACAGAGTAACGGTTTATTTCACTAGCTAACATTTCCATGTTACAACTCATTATTGCAGCAACCCACAGTTGAGGTGTTTCTCCACAACTCAATTAATCTTTAATAGTCTGTGTAATTAATGAAAGCACTTGCAGCACATCTGAGTAGCTGAGCTTACAATCCTCAGTCCCCACTTAAATCTCAGGATCTGGGCTGGAGAATTATCTTCGTGGTTAAGGTGCTTGCCTGCAAAGCCAAAGGACCTAGGTTTGATTCCCAAGTAAAACACATGCACAAGGTGGCACATGTGTCTGGAATTTGTTCGAGGCTCGATTCCCCAGGACCCAGATGCAAGAGGGGGCACATGCATCTGGAGTTCCGTTTGCGGTGGCTGGAGGCCATGGTGCACACATTTTCTATCTATCTGCCTCTTCCTCTAGCTGTTGCTCTAAAATAAATAAATAAATATGAAAAACAAAAAAATACATTTACTCATATTTATAATTTATAGAGATAGGCATTCCTTTTGATAACTCTACATTTCCATCATATAATACTTTCCTTTTGTCTTGAGAACTTCTTTCCCTTTTTACTCTTCTTACAAGTTTACATCCTGTCATTTGTTGAAATAATTTTCCCAGCAGAAAAAAATATAACTAATGTTCTCTCTTGATGTTTGTGATAAAAACACAGAAATGGCTAGTGTAGTGGTTTGAATAAGTGTCCCTCTCCCCACCCCCATAGATTCAGCAGTTCATTAAAATTCTTGGATTTCCAGCCACTGGTCTGGAGAGGAGGTGTCACTGGACAGCCCTAAGGTGTGGTGGTAGATTTGACATTCCAATGTAAAGATACGCAAAGTGCCTGGAGTTTGTGAAGTGTGCTTGTTTTGTGATATGGTTTTAAGGATTTGGCTTGTGGCCTCTCTCTCTGTCTGGTCCTTTAAGAGGGGGCCAACTTCTGCCATTATGGAACTTCCCCTGGATCTGTAAACTTCAATAAATATCCCTTCCTCCATAACTGTGCCTGGTTTGGAAGTTCATCTCAGCGACCTGAGGCTGTCTGCTACAGTTAGCATGTTGTTGTTTTTTTGTATAAAAAATGTTTTTAAACATTTTTAAAGAACATAGCAAAATAAAATTGAAGACATAAATTCACCATGAAATGTGCATTATGGAAGGCAGGTCCCTATTGCCACTTCACTGCCAACGTCTTCTGTCAAATGATATACCTAACTACTCTTCACGCTTTTGCACTGGTATTTTTAAAGGAGAAATAAAGAATAAGAGGATGGGAACCAGGCGTAGTTGCATGCACTGTTACTCCAAGAACTCTGTAGGTTAAGGTAGGAGGATCACCATGAGTTTGGGGCCAGCATGGGCTATCGGATGAGTTCCATGTTAGTCTGGGCTAGAGTAAGACCCTGACTCAAAAAAAAAAAAAGAACAAAAAAGGAAGTCTATTAGTTCACAGTCTGTAGCAGTGCAAACCTGTATGTCTACTATGAATATCAGTGTGGAAGCACCTCAAAAATGTAAAAATAAAGTTTATGTAGGTAAACAACTTTTCTTAGATTGTTTGTGATGCCTGCTCAGTGGGAAATAACTCATACTTGGTGCTGAGAACCAGGTCAGAATCCTAATGATAGGAAACTCATAAACTCTAAGAAGAAGTTCCCACTGTTCTTTGGCTAAGTGTAATTGATATAAACATTAAACAGTCTCTGAAATTACTATGCTTATGCCCTTTAACCCAGCTGCTCTCACTCTTGGTTGAAGATTTTTTTGTTTGTTTGTTTTGGTTATTCAAGGTAGGGTCTCACTCTAGCTCAGGCTGACCTGGAATTCACTGAGTAGTCTCAGGGTGGCCTTGAACTCATGATGATCCTCCCACCTCTGCCTCCCTAGTGCTGGGATTAAAGGTTTGTGCCACCACACCGGCCCCTTTTCTTTTCTTTTTTTTTTTTTTGTTTTTACAGATAGCAGAGAATACTAGGAATATCCAAGATCTAGCAATATGTCAAGCAAAGATAGCTGGCTGCCTACCACAAGACATATCATCTCTATCACATCTGTAGGGTCCCAGAAGACATTGCAGAGGAAGCATCAATTTTAAAATGAGTACTACTCTCACTGTTAGCTGGACAATGTGCTCCAGGGAAATGGTAACAGCATGGTCACTCAAAACTCAAAGCAGAAATCCAGAGGCTGTGGAGAGGTCAACATTAAATCAAACTTCAATACACCTGCCAAAGCTAAAGAGGGGTAAAAAGATTGTAAGAGCCACTGGGTGGGTAGGAATAGCCTGAGGCATGCCCCCCACAGAAACTGACTGAGGCTTTCATGATCCTACAGTGAATCCACTAACCCCACTGAGGACGGCCTTCAGTGGAATGGGGAGAAGGATATAAGAGTATAACTGTTTAAATAAAATAAAATAAAATTTAGTTAGCTAACTAAAAAAATCTTACCATCTGCAACTCCTGGGCATGTGCCCTAAAGCCTCTCATTACGATTGAGATATTTGCTTAGACATGTTTGTCGCTGCTCTATTCACAATAACTAGGAATTGGAATCATGCCAAGTGTCCATTGACTGATGAATGGATAGGAAAGATGTAGCAAATACATACAGTGGAATTACACTCAGGAGTAAGAAAAGATACAATGCTAAAATTTGCCCAAAACTGGATGGACTTGAAAAATATAATCATAGTAAATGAGGTTACACAGGTGCAGAAAGACAAACACGTCATTTTCTCATATGTGGTTCCTAACAAAGACCAACTTGGTTGGTTTGAATGTTGTAGTAAGTATCAGTAGTAGTGACAAGAAAATAGGAAAGATAGGAAACAGGGAGGTCTGAGAGAACAGGATACTTGACAGGCAAGGGGAGGGAGAGAACACAGAGAGTAGAAGGGTCTTGGGGGGAACTGGCTTAAGGGAGGATAGGAGAGGGGAAATAAAAAAAAAAAAACTAATGGCTGCAAGAATAAATACAGTGGAATCTTTTCTCTTGGTTAGGTAACTAAGAGATATAACCTTAGTAAGGGGAGGAGGGAAAGACAGAGCCTATGGGCTGCTCAACAAGCATGTCGAGGGACAGAACATAAAAGAAGACAAGGGGTGAATGGTTCTTAGGGTACAGGGTGGCATGGGGATGACCTGGACAGAAGTGCCCTGTAGAAAGTAGAGAAAGCTTAATCCTAAAACTATGGCCTCTTGATGGTAAATCCCGGTACTAGAGCTGGTTTATTCCCAACTGTAAGCTTTTGGTTAGGGAGGTCCTTGTGGCCCCCAAAATAATTCAGGCCATTGCCAAAGCACTTGGTTACCCACCAAATCTAAATAGTATGACCCTATTGCTGAATATCCTACAGGTTACAAGAAATAATGCTAGAACTAAGAAGGAAGCCAGCCTTCATATCACCACAAAGTCCTATCTGAGCTGCACAAACAGGAAGAACAAGGAGGGGATTCTGCAAAATATAAAATCAACCAAACAGGCAACATGTACATATCTATGTGTGGTGGTTTGAAAAGATGGCCTCCAACATATTCAGTGTTTTATTAATTTGCATCTGCAGCCACCTGGCTGGAGGCAATGTCACTGGGTGGATCTTAAGGTGTGGTGGTGGGTTTAGGATTTCAATCTAAAGATATGCAAAGTGTGCCTAGCTAGAGTTACTGAGGTATGCCATGCTGTGTGGCTTTTGGCTTTTCTCTGTGTGTTTGGTCCTGTGAAATCAGGCCAGCTTCTTCAGCCATTATGGAACTTCCCCTGGATCTTTAAGCTTCAATAAATATCCCTTCCTCCATAACTGTGCCTGGTCTAGAAGCTGTCTCCTACATTGTATAACAGTGGCACACAGGCAGTGGGGATACTCACCTGTTTTGGATTAGATATGAGGCTAACTCAGTGGGAAGAAATTTATACCTGGTGCTGAGGAACCAATTCTGAAGCCTAAGGCTTGGAAGGTCATAAACTCTCTTTGTTCTTTAGCTAAAATTAGAGGGTATGCCCATCCAAATGTGTTCTAAGTGTATATGCTTATCTGCTTTGGTCCATGTTACCCTAACTGCTGGTTACAGAATCTTCTTTTTATATATTGCAGTGAGTTCACGGGGGGTGGGGTGGGATAAGGAAAGAAAGCTGACTGCTTAGTATGAGAAGATTCGTCTCTATCACATCTGTCATACCCCAGGAGACACTACAGAGGAAATGGAAGTTTAAATATGAGTGTTACCCTCACTGCTAGCCTGAGAACTTTTTCTACGGGGATGACAATAGACACTGAGGAGACTCACAATGCATCAAACCATGAAATCAGAGGATGCAGAAAACTCAACACTAAAGAAGACCTATACCGGGCCAACAAAGCTCAACAAAGCTCAGAGAACATTATGGAAGAGGGGCCCAAAAGAATGTAAGAGCCACAGGATGATAAGGAGTGTCCTGAGGCATTGCTCCTCACACAGAGACTGGCTGGTACATTCAGGGCCTCACACTGAATATGGATAATTGCATTAGGAGGGTCTTCAGTGGAACAAGAGTGGAGCAGAGGCAACATAAGAGTATAACCTAAGGGGAATATGATCACTATGCTATATGCACATACAGTAAAGTTCACAATCGATTTACAAAAAGAATAAGAGGATGGGACTGCAGGAGACAAAGAAGCTAAAGTAGGAGAGAATGACAAGAGATGAAAAAGCCAAAAGAAAATAAAGAAATGTTAAAAAGAAAAAAAAAAAAGAAAAACACAGAAAAGAACTAATGAGAACAGATGTACTGACAAGGGAAATTTTTATTTATGTGCCACAATAAATTAAAATCTTGGAAACAAGGAAATAAACATAGTTTTTGAGGGCTTTTTAAAGTTAAATATTTAACAGTTTTATCTATCAAGTTTTTTTTGTTTGTTTTGTTTTGTTTTGTTTTGTTTTCTGAGGTAGGATCTCATTCTAACTCAGGCTGACCTGGAATTCACTATGTAGTTTCAGGCTGGCCTTGAACTCACAGCACTCATTCGACCTCTGCTTCCTGAGTGCTGGGATTAAAAACATGTGCTACCATGCCTGGCTATCTACCAAATTATAATGTTAAGAAAAATTCCAAGTAAACCCTGTGAGCATTCCCCTCACCTCAAGTTACTACACAATGGGATATAGGTGATGATGAGTGAGAATGTGCTGTTACTAATGCTTTGGGTCACCTAAGGATATCCAAGATGATTTGTAATATAAATGTGACACAAATGAATACATGATGACTTAAAAGCAAGAGACTAGGTGACTAAGTTAAATTAAATGCAAACAGGAGTGAGGAAACTTAAAAGTAATATTTACCTAAGAATGTTAGAAAAAAGACAAGGCCAATGGTGATCTTACTGATCTGTCAAAAATTTCTTTTCTCCAAATACAATTCAAGCTATTATGTTGCATAAGTTAATTTATCTTGTTCCATCAAGGCCTACATCATGCATAATAAAATTGCTTTTGTAAGTAGACTATCAGTCATGACTAGTAATGCAAAAATGAGCCAGTTAGTCAAAGGTCTAATATAGTTGCCACTAATAGAAGGAAAGGAAATATTGAATATATTTTGAAAAGTAAGTCTCGAATAGTTAATACATTTTTTAAATTCTTGGAATAGTTTGTTTTAATTGTATAAACACTGTTAATCTCTACTTGAAAAAATAGATTGAATTTTAGCAATATTTTTCAAGTCAAACATATTTCCCTACAGGAGAGTATTAAAAGTTGTGCTTGCAGGCTGGAGAGATGGCTTAGTGGTTAAGGCACTAGCCGGCAAAGACTAAGCATCCATGTTCAACTGTGCAGATCCCATGTAAGCCAGACACACAATGGTGAGGCAAGGGCAAGGTCACACATGACCGCTAGGTGGAGGAAGCATCAGGAGTTTGACTTCAGTATCTGAGGCCCTGGCTCGCCATTCTCTCTCTCTCTCTCTCTCTCTCTGTGTGTGTGTGTGTGTGTGTGTGTGTGTTTGCATTTCTAGCCCAGACCAGAGAAAACTTCATTGTTTTAGTGCTCATATATTATGGAACATTCTTTTTGTACTGCGGTCATAGAGCATGAATAGCAGGCATGACTTGATACACAGAGATGTAAATGTACATACAAATGTGTCACATTGCCTTAGACACTATGAAAGAAGCAGTGCAGAGAAGGAAGACAGAGCCACAGGAGATAGGAAGATTGATATCCCATTTAGAATCTGTGAGACACTGAACAGGTATGAGGTAGAGTTTGCAGTTAGGACCTTTATTTGTTTTCAATGGCATGGACATACCAAGAAAAGAAGGAATGGTTGGGGGTTGAAGTTGACCTGAGATGCAGTTCACACACAGCCTCAGATAACCCACAGGGGAGCTCTGAAGCAGGTATTACTCATGACAGTGGGTTAATGGCCAACCTATTCAGGTCTGCCATAACCAAGGAATATGTCTGACCACAGAAAGAACAGGAACTGAAGTGGACCTTGTCTGCAAAGGATTTAAGCCCCACAGGGTGAAAGTTGAGTCAATGGTGATGTGACCCTGTAAGTCAGCAGCAGGTTCTGCATGGAAAGGATGTGAGTGGCATTTCTTCCTGTCTCCTGCAATAGGATAACAAAAGGAAGGTTTGCTCAGAACAGAAACCTAAGAGTAATACAAAATGGAACTTCCTTAATATGTAAAGATGTATATTACATGTACAGATCACAGCAATTGCAAAGACTGAAACAATGCCAATGTCATGTTTAATTGAGAATAAAGAACAAATAAAATGGGTTTTACTACAACCAAACAGAAAAGACACATAGGAAATAAGACTGAAGGTATGGCTGTGTCAAGGATTTTCACTATTAATTACATGTGACAAGAAGAGTTTAAGTAAGGTAATGAACTGATTTACTTTCAACAAATTGCCTCTGTGGCAGAAGTAGAAAGAATCCAGAGAGAAAGCAGAAAGATGTGGTTGAAAGCTTATAGTAATTTACTAAAAGATGTGGATGGATTAGGAGGAATAACAGCTGAGGCCATGGTGAGAATTGCCATGGGCAGTTATCCTTTGAACTGTAGGCAAACAGAATGTAGAAATGTGTGTGGGGGAAAGTGTGTTAGAAGGAGTGAGAGTCAAGGTGAGCCCCAGCTTCTATCCCAGAAACCCTGTAGAAGGGTGGTGCCCTGTCTGAAGATGGAGGTCATAATTGATTGGCATTTTCAGGTAGCAACTGGGGATTAAACTTCTTTTTAGAATACATGTAAATATTGGACTGTTGAGCAAGCTAGTGAATATTCAAATTAGACTTCAAGGGAGGAGTCACAGACCAGAAGATTTATACAATATCAGCATCTACAAGGCATTTGAAGCCATGGAACAGTACTAGATGAAAACTCCCAGAGTTAATTTTAATGTAGAACAAAAACATGATGAGTGAGTCATTTTTCTCAGTGTCAATTGGGTGTATTTGGTTATAATGCAGTAGCACACAGCTCCCTTGTGTCCCCCTCGCCCTGCATGTTCAGGATGAGCGTGCTGGGGTATAGCTCCTCTTTGTCACGCCTCTAGGACTCCACTAACCATGAGCCACTCACGTGAAATACCTTACAGTCATGGCAGAATGGGAATGTGCTCAAACATGCATTGACTCAGTGTTGCTGCCTGTGAAGGTCTACCTGTACTTTTTCAACAGTCCAAACCTCGCTTGCTGATTGTATCTGCTCACAAGTAGACAGTGAAGTACATCTCTGAGTAACATCAGGAATTTCATAGACACTCTAAACATTTTTAAGTTAGTGAAAGGTCACTCAAGAAAGGACATAGATTAACAATAGCTAAATATAAATATGTAGGAAGAAAATAAATAGTAGGAAAGAAAAAACTCTCAAAAATAAAAATGAGCTTTATTTTCTCATAGTGTAAATCTATGTAAGTGTAAGAAATATTTTTCATTAAGAAACTAAAATATGCTTTTAATATAGGAGTAGTAAATAGAATGGACTATTTTAAATATAAAATATTTTGCTATTTCAAAGTGTAAAACTAATATTTTCATACAGTGACATTCACAATCAAGAAACTAAAAAGTCAAATTAAACAAATAGTTAAACTGTCTTTTGGGGAGGAATGAGACAAACAAAAGGGTGTGAAGAGGATGAGGGTTATTGGTGTGATATGGACAAAGCTTAATAAGTATAAATATATATATATATATATATATATATATATATATATATATATATGCATAAAAATGTTATAATAAAACCCATTTCTTTGTATATGTACCAAAAATTGACTTTGCATGTGTTTGTTATCTAAAATTATAATTCATATTTTTTAATTAAAATAAGTGCACATTTCTTTACATACCCATTGAGAAATGATTATAAAGTCCACTGGGATTTATAAGGATTACTGCCTGAAAGTAGTTTACTATGGAATAAAGAAAAAATTGGAGGGACTCTCAGGAAAGACTATTCATGTAATGATAAAATATTTGAAAAAGATCAATCAAAAAATAAGAATACCTAAAAGAATCAAGATTCAGAAGAGAGGTCAGGGAAGGGACTCTGGTAAGTCTGGGAGAAACAGAAAAATGGATAGCTTTATAAAACTAATAATTGAAATATTCACTAGGATAATTTCTCTAATAAATGTGCTTTAGGATAGAGACTGCACAGGTGGGCATATTTGACCTTCAGCACCCCATATCCACCTCTTCTCACTGTTTGGAGAGACATGGACACCTCACCAAAAGAAAACCAGCTCACACAAAATGGACAGCTCCTGAGACTCCACATGACACAATATTGGGACAATTAAAATATCTAACTAGAAATTTTGAGTTTCACAAATGAAAAGTATATAAAAGTTAGATTATTAAAGTCAAGAAGAAGTAAGATGTTTCAGGAGTAATATGGAACCCAGGTAATCACTGCAAATTTGAGTTAGAGAAATGACATAATATAAAAAAGACATATTTTGGGCTGGAGGGACAGCTTAGCAGTTAAGGCATTTGCCTGCAAAGCCAAAGGACCCTGGTATGATTCCCCAGAACCTACATTAGCCAGATGCACAAGGGCACACATGCATCTGGAGTTCATTTGCAGTGGCTGGAGGCCCTGTCATGCCCATTTTCTCTCTCCCTTTTTCTCTGTCAAATAAATAAATAAAAACATTTTTAAAAAGACATCTTTCAAATCTACAAAGAAATAAGTATGTGTAAATCCACAGAGGACAGCTAAATAGAACTGATGGTGAAGCCTATGGTCCGAAGTCACTGCATGACATTTGTATTTTATTCTATGTTGCCTCTGTTTTCCTGTCTTTGCTTTCTCAAGAGAACTGAAATAAAACTCCTCACAATAATAGAGATAATTTTTGGGTTTTTTTTTTTTTTTTTGCCTGCAAGCTCCTATTGAGACTGAAGACTAGGAAAAGAATGGTGAGATCTTCCACTGGGACTTGAGTTAGCATAGAAAGCAGAAGTGGTAGAATTTTCTCAGCTACTGTTTTCCATTCCCCTTGCCAGGTCACCCTCAGCTTCTGTCATTTACTTGGAAATCCATCTGAGGGTATGAAAATGGCAACTGATCATTTCTATTTTGTGTTGTGTTTGGGGACCACTTACTCATACATCTACTGTTAAGGTAAAACTTAAGATTCCCTTGTCCATCACCCATTTGCATAAAGATCTGAATGGTTAAAGATGGCCCATCAGGTAAGATGTGTGTCACACAAGCATGAGGACCTAAGTTTGAAGCCTAGCACCCACATACAGACCTGAGAATGGCAACCCAAGCTTGGACAGAAGAATCCCTGGGGTTTGCTGGTAAGCAAGCCATTCTGAAAAAAAAAAAAAAAAAAAAAGGCAGCTGCCGATTCAGCGATTCAGTGAGAAACTCCATCTCAAAGAAACAAAGCCTGAACGCCCCCCCACATGTTGCATGCACAAGAGTATACTATACACACAATACAACAAGATACACACACATACACACAAAATAAACAAATCAATTAATAGCTTTTTATAAGACTCAATTTGTGTCTGTCATCTCCATGATTGCCCCAACATACTCATCTGAAAAATTGACATGATTAGTACCTTTTGTTTTTAAGAATGTAAGAATTAATAACTACAACATGGTCCCAAGTAGGTATTTGATTTATTGTAGCTAATGATATTAATAGCTATAAAAATTTGGCTTCTTTCATTGCCTCCAACACTTGGATGAGGGAAAGAATTGAAGAATGGTGGGTGACAGATCCTGGTTCTGTAGGGAAATCATCCAAAACTACTTTTAGGGAAGAAAAATGTCTCCCTTTTTCTGGCAATGTTACTAGAAAGGAATTCATTATATTCAGACATTGAAGTATTTTCTGTGAACAATTATAAAACTTTCTCTATAAAATTTCAGCTTAGAAAAACCAAGACAATTTTACTGATGCTTTATTTACTTAAGATTTAAACCTTATCAAAAGTTACTAAAAAAAAAAATCACTGTTTTATAGCCTTTCCTAAATACTGGTTATAATGCAGAAGGCCAAGGTCAGTTTGCTCAGCACTTAAGCAATTGATTTCCTTCTGAAGGGTTTATAAGTAAATAATTGAATATATAAATTTTCAAAAATTTTAGTCATCATATTTTGGAGATGTAGAATAGAAATAAGTGACCTTTATGTAAAATTACATCTGACTCAAGTGACACTGAACATTAATTATTCAGGTGAGTACTAAATTGTTCAAATTAAGCTTTTAAAGTTTGTTAATAAGTATAGTTTATCTATATGAAGTGTTATTTTTGCATATGAGAATACAATACACTAAATTTCCTATAGTGTAAGAATAGGAGGAGACAGAAAGATCCAGTTGTATCTCTGTATACTCATGGTGTCATTTGCTAAAACACATAATCACAAGCACAATCATGTATAGGAACATAGGCAGGCACCAATTCTGGGACAATGTAAAAGTACACAGTATGTTCTTGAAATATTTCTAAAGACAAATTCCAGAAATATTTTTGAACAGTGCAAAGCCTTTGGAAATGAATTCTCAAATCATTTTAACTGAAGGAAATTATGTCTGTTTTCAAGATCATTTAAAAAGTCAATTTCTCCTTTTATATTCTTACTTCATCTTAGATTGGCAATAATTTTTTCATATGCTTGTACATAAGAAAACTTAGGGCATGACATGGAATTAAGATGCCATCATTTGGGTGATTGATGGGTCAGTTTCACTTTCAGGCATCTTTTCTATTGTCCCAATGCAAAGCAGTTGACCCACCCTGATTAGTGCTAATCAACAATTGCAGCTTCAGTAACCTAAAACCAGTCTTTGTGCCTGTAACTTTAAACTTGCTTGGATTTTTCCTAGGATAAACAATTCATTTTTCATATTTTCTTGTTCTACACATTCCACCAACACACTAGTCCATTACTTTTAAATTCAAACTTGGTCAAAGTCTCTGAGCTGGACAAAAGAAATAGCCAGCCTTCACAATCCTCAATTCTCTCTGCATTTAGCACTTTCAAACTCTCACCAGAATAGTCCAAAAAGCTCTGCTTAGACCACTGGAAGTCTTCTCCAGTCCAAAGAACCAAATTTTTCCACATTCCTCCAGTACACATATTCTAAAAGACCAACACCCACATGGTCAGATTCACCATAGCAATAATCCCATTTCTGGTATGAACTTACTACTGCGGTAACCCTTGTATTGCTGGACAAACAGCTGACCAAAAGCAGCTTGTGGAAGGAAAGGGTTTATTTCAGTCGTACAGAATCCAGGGGAGACACCATCAATGGTGAAAGAAACTGGCTCACTTCCATAGATCCATACAGATAGAAATCACAAAACACCCAGCAAACACAAACAGCCAGAGCTCAAACTGGCTCTGAACACATCCTAGGGCTAGACTACAAGATCCACCCCCAGCAACACCTCCTCCAGCAGGCTGTTGGAGACTCAGATTGCAAGCTTAATCAAAAGTAACTCAGGCTATGGGGAAGGGCACACGTTAACAAAATACCACAATTTGTTTAGATTTTTTTCTTGATTTATTCTACCTTGATAGAATGCATGCTTAACTTCACAAGGAGACCTTAGAATTTCCCCAAATTATCAATAAATAGCATTTCATATAATGCACTACTTTTTTTGTCATCCAAAGTACTCTATGCAACATGTAAACAATGAGCAAGATAAAGACCATGAGGACCAGCAATATTTGAGAATGCAGATATCTGTGAAAATACACATTCTGGATGTATAACTTTTGCTTTCATGATACAAGGCACATAGGAAAAATTGTACATTGCAAGTTGTATATGCATAGCATTTATCTAAGGATCTACTGCAAAAGAAAACAGAAAAACAAAAAATATAGTATAACAAGTATTTAGTAATACAAATCTCAGGTTGCTCTATATCTCACCATTTTCCCTAATTATGTCTACAATTAATATGAAAGCATTTTTTATTTTCAACACAACACATCTCCAGGAGAGACATAAGGCTGAAGGAAACCTATCAGGATCAACAACCTGCCTGGTCCTGAGAGATGACAGAGTTACAAATGACGCTGAATTTCATTAAGGGCCTGCTACTTAGTAAACAACAAAGTTATCATCCTCTTCCTTCCCATTAATATTCACCAGAGGAGAAAGAGAGTGTTATTTTGTTCCATCCAATGATCTGTTTTCCAACCAATTAGCCTTTTTAAAAACAACTCATTAAAGTACAAAGTTATGGTGTTGAATTTTTAACTATATATATTTTTTTCCTTTTGTGCAATAATTAATGTTAACAAAAGCATCTAATTTTACCAAAAGTTAGTTATGTTTTACAATTAATAGAAAACTTGCATCAAATAGTTAACTTCCCTATTAAATTTTAATTAAGATAATATTTTAAGTACAACTTTTTCATCAGGGAATAAAAAGAAAATTGAAGTCAGAGACATTTTCAGAACTATGTGGAACCTGCTGATGAAGGAAAATATATGTAGTAATGAAATGTCCAGTATTCATTTGGTGTGGCCAGAGAACATCTGCTAACCTAGAATGTCCATACTATCTAGATTGGGCTTCTACTTTCAGCAGTGCTGGAAAGATAGGAAAATACTTGCATAGAATGGGGTTAGTGCTTGTGTTTTAGGTACCACAATCTGACATGTTCAAGACAAAATTCTCTCTGTTAAGTATAGCTATGCCCTCCTCCCCATAATATGGGCACTCTGATTCATTCAACCTAACTACCTCAAGTCAACTCTAACTCTTCTTTCTCTAAAATATTGAAGCTCATTTTTTGGCCTTCCAAGCAAATTTTATTTATAATTCTTACTGTTCCCCATTGCTATCCCTTAACATTTTAAATTTTAGCATCTTCTGTCTACACTTTTGAAAACTACACTTCTCTGTCTCTAATGTCTTATTTATCTTACAAATAACTGTTTTTTCCCTCAAAACAAATGTGATTCTTGCATCATTGCTCACCAATAAACAGTGAGCCCAGTCCTCTTTCAGTTGGAGTCATGACACAATCATTCTTGAAGTCTGCGTCAGTTTATTTGTTGTGAACAGATTAGGTTTCTACTATTTTTCTTGATCATATCACTGTGTGCACAGATATTACAAAACTCAGTCACTTGGAATTGTGACTGCATGCTATTATTAGTCATCTCCCTCCAGAGAGGAGCATCTTGAGTTCTTTTGAAATCATTTTTATTGCCCCTGTGGCCCAGTTGTTGGAAGAATGACCCAAAAGTTGGCTGCTTTAAATAGTATTGGACAATCTCACCCTACTCAGGTTAATGCAAGGAACTGAAGTTAAGGCTGAGCTTTTGAATTAGGACAGTTAATTCCTGTCAAGGTTGAGTAGGCTGGAGAGATGAAGGAGGCTAGAGCTGTAAACCAGTTTAATTTTATTAGGTTCTGGGAGACAAAAAAAACTAAATTCCATTTCATTTTTTAAAAATTTTATTTCTGCCTATATTTTATCTACTGTGTACTTACAAATAGTGTTATTTGTTTAGCACATTGTATGAAAACATTAAAAATCATGTTCATCTGTTTGTTTAAATTCCCCTGAAAGTTTTAATAGAAACTTCTTTGCTTTAATATTTATTCAGTTCTTCCAAATGCTGAGGAATGAGTATTACATAAACACTCAATAAATAAATAACTAGCATGATTAAATAACTAGCATGAACTGAATGCACACAGCTATGCTTAGAAATTGAGTGATGACATTAGCAATGAAGGTTAACTGTGAAATGCAATGATTCTGCTTATTAACCATGCACAAATGTGAGTGCTCTTTACAACTACTCTTACAGGTTTCATTTGTATTTTCTACATTAAAAAAACCTATTTACTAGAGCTGGCACCTAGGAATGAGGTATTGTATTTGGATGGAGAGGAACAGAAGAACTATTCTGTACCTGTTTATGTATTTTACATGTCAGAGCTTTAGTGAGTACATGAAATCCTGTGGAAATAATCAGCCTCCACACTAGAAGATGTGTATAATTCCTCATGTATAATTAGATTATCATCTGCATGAGCTTTGTCAGAATTTAGAACTTTCATTTTTTATTAAAAGTTCAGCATGCATTTGTGATTTTTAAACCACATTTCAGTAAATTAAAATGCAAAGGGAAATTCCAGTTTAAAAATAATTTTATAATAATTTACTTGACAGATAAAATTGTATATGTTTGCTGTGTGCAACAGAGTAACATATATATGTTCTGAGGTATATGTTGTGTCATGACTAAGTTTAGCTAATTAAATATGCTTTACCTTGTGTAGTTATCAATTTATGGTTTGGGTACAAACACTTAATATCCATTCTTTTAATATTTTTCAGAAATATAACATATTCATAGTTAAAGTCACCATGTTGTATAGTACTTCTCTTCATTTTTATCCTAACTAAAATTTTGTGTCCTTCAACAACATCTTCTGAACCCTCCCCAGCAATCACTATGATCCATGGTAAGGACCATTATTGTGTGTCCTACTTCTAAGCTAATGTACTCATAGAGTATCTCCAAATGGAAATATGATGTCAGATACCATTGATGAGTGGAATTAATGTCTGGCACTGTCCTTTGTACAAACAGTAATGAGTGCATAGCTACAGGTGTATGATGATTATTATCTAAACAGATATCCTTAATACCAATCATTTAAGTTGTATAAATAAACCCATCAAGAATTGAGTTTCAGTCTCTATGTCTCACAAAATACATAACTTAGTAAGTAAAGAAAGATTAAGTATGATATAACTGGTTATCTTTTAAAATCCCAAGTGTGTGTATGTGTGTGTGTGTGTCTGTGTGCACACAACTTTTCAGAAGCTAGTGCAATACCAAGTCAATGTGCAGAATGAAAAGGTCAAGTTTCTATTCCATCTCCCTGATCCAAAAGATTATATAACATGAATAGAGAAAATGTCAGATTTTAAACTGACAAGAGCAGATCTTAATCTTAACCAATAGACCAAGTACTATAAACATTCGACAGAGCCACAGGCTGCAACTCTCTGGAGTATTGCAAGTTTTCCTTCCCTTCAGCATTCTGAATCATAGTCATCCTTATACTTAGAATAGTTTGACTCTTGCTCTTTCCATTGCAGAGATACTTTCTTACCTTCAGAGTCCTTGAAGTTTAACTTGTACTTTTTTTGTTTTATTTTACTAAAATTAAAAATTTACAAGCTGGAGAGATGGCTTTGTGGTTAAGGCTTTTGCCTGAAAAGCCAAAGGAACCAGGTTAGATTCTCCAGGACCCACTTTAGCCAGATGTACAAGGTGGTACATGCATCTGGAGTTCATTTACTGTGGCTGGAAGCCCTGGTGCACCCATTGACTCTGTCTCACTTGTGCCATCTCTCTCTCTCTCCCCCCCCCCTTCTGACTCTGCCTCTCTCAAATAAATAAATATAAAAATAATATTTTTAAAACTTTACATAGTCTCCCCCTATATCCCTCTGCTTTATCCTCCTGCACCCCCACTGAACTCCCATTTTCCCCCACTATTTCCTCTTCTATCTCGATGGCCTTTTTTCCTCCTTCATCATCCAAGACAACATGCTAGTGGGCCCAGTGTTATGGAGGGCTTATGCAGGTGATAACAGCTATTATGAGGTCATGAATATGTCCACGTTATATCTGTGAGGTAGTCTTCCAAAGCACTCCTCCCCATACTTTGGCTCTTAGATTATTTTCAGCACCACTTCTGCCATAGTCCCTGAGCCACTGGAGAGTGTGATGGTGATATCTCATTAAGGCATATGTACTCAGCTGTCACTTCTCAGCCCTTTGATGAGTTTTATGTCTGTCCACTAGTAACTGCCTTCTCTAAAGAAAGAGTTATCTAACAAAAAGTGAGAGGTACACAAACAAGTGCACAAACATAAGCACTTAGAGGGCAATTTGGTGGGCATAATATATCCATATGTAGCTTTAAAAACAACAGTAATAACTTTCCACCTAGGAAAAAAAGAAGCCATAGGCTTTTGACTAGGTTTGAAGTATTAGGGATGAATCTTCTCCCATGGAGTTTCCTCTAATTGAATTAGAGAGCAGTTGGCTATCCGTGCAACAGTCATGCCACTATTGCACTAGTGGATTCATCTTGCCTAGGTATAGCTGACAGGGTCCACTGCTGATTAGTACTGATGACTTTTCTCCACCATCAGGCTGCATAGCACTTTCCAGCACTATGAACTCACTGTCAGCAGAGAAGACATTTCCAGCTCAGTTCTAGCTTAATTTCCTAGTGTCCTGCAATCAAAGAACGTGATGTCTTGAGCAATAGAGTCTTACCATCTACTTCTGGCAGACAATTAAGAGTCATCACAATACCCTGTATTGTTTTAAGGAGCTTAGGAGCCTTGCTGACCAACACCTCACTTGGACATATCCCAAACTTAGCACTGAAAATTTTCTGTGATAACCTATGGCTTTTTGTTGTAGCATTTATAATCCCACGGGGTACTTTTTAATTTAAATATAAATGTTTTTCCTTTTAACATATATTTTTAATTAGGTAACAAAGATGTAAGTGGTGAGTGCTAACTTTCATAGGGGCAAAGTTTCAAGGAAGTTCAGAGGTTGAGAAGGGCACATTCACCACAGCCTGGGATGTCCTAGAGAAGATGAATCCATGGTGGAAGGCAGGTATCAGGGAGACAAAAGATAAAGATTATCCCATCAAAGGTCCATGTGGGAATACTCTGAATTAAGAAAGAATGGCTAGTGCTTTGGTGTCTCAGATAAATAAAATGACATCAGACTTCAGTATTGAGGGAGATTATCTAGGTAGGAGATCCTTTGAGTTCTCAATTTTAAAGCATAAACCTGTCTCTATTGCTTTGTCTAGATAATTTTGAAATGACTTTACTGTGCTCTTAGATCAAAGGCCATTCTTGAAATAATTTTCAATAAATTTCATGGTTACTGAAGTTAAAATTTACTTTTGGGAGAAGGAAAGCACTCCAGTAGCAGATGTTTTGTAAGACTGCATTACTTACCATTCAAATGATGTCTGATGACTTAAAATACCTATTTATCTTACATGCAAGTTCAAATGAGATAATTGGACATATCATTATCTCAGATGTGGATTTAACACACCTGTCGAAATGTAGTCAGCCAAGTTTCAATCCCTTCTGGAATCTTTGTTGGAAACTTTTTCACACTGATTAATGGATTATTTTTTCTTTGGAATTATCTTCAGAGGCCCAAAATAGCTGTAAATAGAAGAATCCAGGTAAAATCGTGTTATATTATGCATTGTACCAGTAGGTAAAATACAGTTAAAACTACTGAGGGAATAACTAGCAGAGGTGGAAGCAACCTACGTAAGCAAAGTTCATGGATAAATAAATATAGTGTTCCTGAACCAGACATGTCAGTGACCTGAAACAGTGATATATGCAAATACTTTTGCATCTGTATAATCCTATTTATATTCAAAGAAGCTGTTCCAAGAGTATATGCATGTAACTAACAAGAGCAAAATTTATCCTTCATAAAAACCCCTCAGACAATGCATGCATGCCATCCCCTTTTTCTGTTTTGTTCCACATAGCTGTTGAATAGGAAGAAGAAAGCTTTTTTTTATGGACTCATTTTCACACTCTTTTTATGAATTAATAATAACTGAGTAAAGATGATGCTGATTTACCCGCTCATATATATTTGCAAGAAATAGCTGTTTAGGTTTATCTGTTTCTTTTTCTGTGTCTCTCACTATGTTTTCCACTATGGCATCATTCAATGTACATCTTAACTCTTTTATTTGGATTTTGTCACAGTATTCCCAACTGATAGATTGATTAACTTTATTCTTGATTGTGATGGAATCCAATCATGCAGATTGATATTTTCAGAGAGTATTGAATGTGCGGCACCAGATAAGAGGAACAGATAGCCATTCATTGATGTTTCTCTGTAGGGAAAATTACTTTAGGGTTTGAAGTGATTTGTGCACGTGGAAGTATGTCACTTGGGATATGAAAATATAATCAGTATGTCCTATTGAAGACAAATTCCTAATGCTGATTGGTTTTAGCTGGGCTATGGAGGGTAGGAAACAATACAATTATCACTCTGGGAAAATAAATATGTGAGTTAGCCCAATTAATGGTAGTTTTCACTGTACCACCATTTCATGATCACAGCTCTGTGGACCGGCTAGTGGGTGATTGTGAGGGGAACAGGCATGCTTGGCTGCTTTGGTAGTAATTTAGTAGCTGCTTTGAGAGTCTTTATGTTTCTGCTGATCTAAGATCACCTGGCTTGTTGAGTTCCTTAGTTGTTTTTATTTATTTTATTTATTTATTTATTTATTTTATTTGTAAGCACAGAAAGAGAGATAGAGAGACAGAGAGAGAATGGGCAAACCAGGACCTCTGGCTACTGCAAATGAACTCCAGACACATGTGCCCCTTGTGTATCTGGCCTACATGGGTCCTGGGGAATTGAACCTGGGTCCTTTGGCTTTGCAGGCAAATACCTTAACCACTAAGCCATCTTCCCAGCCCAGTTGTTTTTATTTAAGCATCAGTAGTGGGGTCAGAACAGCTAAGCTAGATTTGAATATCCCAACAAGAAACACTATAAAACAGAAGAAAATGAAACCAAGTTGTAAATGTTGTGAATAAAGTTAACAAAATTACTAATCTACTTATTCAATAACTTGAATAAAAAACAGTATTTTTGTGAACATTCATAGATACAGCTCCTAAACCAAGCTATGGGAGGATAAGAGCATTTTCTTGGAATCTTCTATCTCAGCTGAGTCAAACATTCCTCTTTAAAAAGTGGTAGGGGAGTGTCACGTGAACAAGTTTTTTTTTTTTTTTTTTTTTTTTTTTCTGAAACTCTGCCACTACACCGAATTTTTCTTCCATAACAAATTCAAATGAAAATGAAGTGGAAGCTGTTTGTGAGGGACTCTCATTTTACTGTACATAAGAGAGAGAATAATGTAGGTTACCTTCAAATTTTGCAAATGTATTCTTCCTTTTATAATTCCTAAACAGTCTATTTCAATGAACCCTTGATGTATTCAGACAGATAAAATTTCATCACCTCAGTGGAAAAGATGGCTCAGCTCCCTGCACAAGGGGAAGGCCTGAGGGTGACTGAAATTGCCAGAGCTCATTTCTCCAAATCCCATATAAACATCTGGGTATGACCATGTGCATCCGTAACCATAGTCCTGCAAAAGGGAGCAGAGACCAATGAATCAACAAGGATTGCTTAAAACAACAAACTCCAGTATCAGTAATAGACTCAGGCTCAGATAAGAATAGGTGGAACAGGTACGTAACAGGACCTACAAAGCCCTTCTTAACCACTGCAGGCAAATGCCCCCTGCTGCAGGCAAGGCTAGAGTGCATGGGGCACTGGACGGGCATATGCACCTGCTTACACCACACACAAGCAATCAAAAAGAAAATTAGTCTCTAGCAACCTATATATCCCAGAGACAATCAAAATCTATCTTTTTTCCCCTCATATCAAAATAATGTATACTTTTATTCTTGTTATATTTTCACCCTGAAATTTAATCCTAGTCCTACATATATAGCTTCATGGTTGTGCACTTCCATTTGTAAACTATTAATCATAGATAAGGGAATGGAAGCATAAGAACTTTGAGTGGTGATTATTCCCATCTTTGCATTGTAAACAGATTGCAGAGTGCTGTGTGGGTTAGCGGGAAAGGAGGTAACACTGGTCAGATTGTGAGAAGCTTGTCACACTACAGCTCAAAATCAGACTATGATAAGGTGATAAGTGGAATGAGTGTTCACTCACTTATCTCCACAATGAACCTTATTCTAACCATTGGTTCTTCAACTTACATGGCCAGCTCTGGAGATTCGGGACAAGCCATTCATGCACCCAGCAGAACTTCAAGAGTTAATGCATCATTCTTAGAAAGGTGAATTTGAGCTACACTGAGCAGTAATGGTTTGCACATCCCAATGTCCCCAAATAAAGTCTCTATGGTCAAACATCTCCAAACGCAAACAAGTGCCTTGAAAAAAAAAAAAAATGAGTTGAAAAACTGAATGAGGTCTACTGAGCTGACAGAACATTTTCTTGGAAAAATATCATATGTGAAGAAATAATTCCTTCACTTTCACTTTCAAAGATTGCCATTTCTCAAAACATTATTTCAGTACTTGTAGAAAAGAGGTTTGTAGCCTAAATAGCAGTTATTTCATAATTCATAAATAATATTTGCCCACTACTAAACAAAGGTAGTTTATTTGCTGGTTCTGTAATTAGCTATTCTATAATTTAAGTAGTACTCTATAATTCTCTTCTTTTACAACTGGATACACATAAATAAATTATATTCACAATTTTCATGATTTTATAAATTTTATAAATTTTCATTCCTTCAATCCTGTCAACATGCCCCCACCATGATTTTCTCTCTTTAAATTTTATATAGTCTTTGAAATAAGTCAATACCTTTAAATAATTATTGATCTACTTTGAAACAGTTTCAACACTGTGATTTCTTTCTTGATAAATATAATTCAAAACCCTAATCTCAATGAAATGCATTTTATTAAATATGAAAATAAATTTATTGGCTAATTTTTCCTTTGACTTCTTTCCTAATAAACCTCATGTTTTGTTAACGTATGTTGTTTATGACTGATTCCTCAAGAATTACTGAAGATTATTCTATAATAAGAATATTCTGTGAGTGGCAGGGGAAGAGAGAATCATTTTGTGAAATGGAATCATCAAAGCTTGGCATGGTTGTGCAAGCCTTTAATCTCAGCACTGAAGAGGCAGAGATAGGAAGATCATCATGAGTGGGTGCCATCCTGGGACTACATAGTGAATTCAAGGCCAGCCTGGGCTAGAGCGAGACCTATCCTTGAAAAACTAAAAACTGAAAAAAAAAAAAAAAACGGTCATCAAATAGCTCACTTGGATACTTGGCTTCCATTCTGCCAATGGAAACATAGAACTCAGCATAGTTCATTCTCCCCTGCTAGCCCCTTTACTTCTTTTATGTATTGAATGTTGCATGGAAGTTTTAATAATAAAGCAGATCATGGCAAATCAGCAGGTAGGTTATATCTATGAATTAGTATTGCCTAGAAAAACAGAACTATCTAATTAAAATGTGCATATGTATTACTGTTCTTTTTTTATGGAGTAAGGGATTTATTGAAGCTTACAGATCCAGGGGAAGTTGCATAATGGCAGAAGAAGCCGGCCTGCTCTTACAGGACCAGGTGAAAGAGAGAGAGAAAGAAAAACCAAAGCCACACAGCAAAGCACATTTCAGGAACTCCAGCTAGGCACACTTTGCATATCTTTACATTGAAATCTCAAACCCACCACCACACCTTAAGATCTGACCAGTGACACTGCCTCCAGCCAGGTAGCTGCAGATGCAAACTACAAACTAATAAAACACTGAATGTATTAGGGGTCATCTATTCAAACTACCACATATTGACCCTGGCCCCCAATAGATTCAAAACCATCACACATTGTAAATTATATTCAGTTCAATTTCAAAGGTCTCCATGGTCTTGACCAACTTAAGATAGTAAGTCCTGTAAAATCAAACAAGTTAAAATCTTTCAACATATAAGGGCACAGAGTAAACATTTTCAGCTAGTATAAGGCATAGCAAGGAGAGATGAGAACAATGCAAACTCAACCACCATCAAACAAACATCAAACTTTTACAGTTCAAGTTCAGTATAACAGGAGACTGACGGTCTCCAGGTTTTCTAATTCTGCCCCTCTAGCTGGGCAGAGTAGCCAGGGAAAACTTCCATCCTAAGCCAACAGTGCACTGCAGTGTAGCCCTTGCACAATTCTGGTATATCCAAAATGTCTTCAGGTCTCCATGCAAACCATGGTCCATCTTCCAAAGGCTCTCAGCCTGTCAGGGCATCATGCCCTGCCTCATGCTGCATCTCAGCAGTGGCTCCTGGAACAGCATGCAATTCATGACCACTCCACACATTTTTCATATTTCCAAAACTAATACCAGGTGTGCAGACATAGCCATATTCTTAACTCGGGGACTAAATAAATTGTAACCTTGAAAAGTAGGTTCCTTCTCCAGTCAACTCTTTCCAAAAGAGTTTGCAGTTCTAACAGTCTTTCCTCAGGCAGCTTCTTGATTGTTTTAACGTAAAGCAGTTGGGCCATCTTCCTTAATACTACTAATGTGTTTCACAATAACAGCTTCAGTATCCTAAAACCAGTCTCAGTGTCTATAATTTTAACTTGCTTGAGGTTTTCAAAAGTAAAAATCTTAAATCTCTCAGTCCAATATCGATTGCCAAGCATATCAATCCATTACATATTTAACCTTGATCAAACTCTCTGAGCCTGGGCAGCAGGACAGGCAACCAACCCTTATACCAGTAGTCCAGTTCCAACAAAGTCTTCTGCAGTCTTTTCTTCCCCTTAGGAAGTTCATAAACCAAGCCTACAAGTTCCATACTTTCTGCACTTAGCATTCTCAAACTCTCATCACTATAGTCCATAAAACTTGGCTTACCTCTCCAGAAGGTATCTTCAGTTGCAAGCACCAAGATCATGCCCATTGCTCCAAAACAAAGGTTTTAAAAGAGCAAAATCCACATGGTCAGGTTCATTTCATCCCACTCACGGTACCAACTTCTATATTAGTCAGCTTCAGGTTCACTGAGATGAACTTCCAGACCAAGCACAGTTATGGAGGACGGGATTTATTGAAGCTTACAGATCCAGGGGAAGTTCCATAATGGCAGAAGAAGCTGGTCTCCTCTTATAGGACCAGGCAAGAGAGCTTATTGTTCTATTTTACTGAAAAACACTCCCTCTCTTTTTCTCTCTAAATTTAATTATAAGCTATTGATAAAAATAATATTTACGAGCCGGGCGTGGTGGCACACGCCTTTAATCCCAGCACTCGGGAGGCAGAGGTAGGAGGATCGCCGAGAGTTCGAGGCCACCCTGAGACTACATAGTTAATTCCAGGTCAGTCTGGACCAGAGTGAGACCCTACCTCGCAAAACCAAAAAAAAAAAAAATAATAATAATAATAATAATAATAATAATAATATTTACACTAAGTTTTTATTTTTCATTCTGTGGGTTTTATTATCATGATTATTTAGAGCTAGACATGTGGCTAACTTTTGCATAGTAAAAGTGTATAAAAGAACCCTTTGACTCAGAGACAGAGAGGCTCACATGGTTACAGACTGGCAAGTCCAAATCTGCAGACTGATGAGTCTGAAAGCATATGCAGAAGCAGGAAGACCTAATGATCTAGGATAATCTTGTCTTTCTCAACTAACTGCCAGCCCTCTGTACTCTCTGGGTCTTCAACTGATTATCTGAAGCCCACCTACCACCTACAATATTGAGGACAATTAGACTATTTTAGTTTATCAATTTTTTGTGAAACATCAAGAATAGTAGTGAGCCACCTCGGTGTCCAAATTTGGCACACAGCATCAACCACCCCACTTTAGTATCTGTTTTCAGGCTTTTTTTTTTTTTTTTTTTTTACTATTCCTTTTATAAATATTTCCTTTTATATTAAATAGAAAAGGTTGAACAATGTAACTTTGAAAATCCTATGTTCAAGATATACTTCTCTCTAAAACAAAGAAATTTTCTAAAACTTGTTCTCCCACTCCTTACTGACCATTATCAATACACTTAATTCAACAGCTTTGTGCTATTAAAATTCTGAATAAATTATATCCACTAATTCCTTTTTTGAACAAGTAATGTCAAGTTATCCTAGTAATTACTACTAATTATTTTTTCTTTAAAGTATATCACATTGTCTTTCCACCTGAGTGCTATGTATATTTAGAACTGGAATTATTGTACTTTTTATTATAGCTCCAAATAATGAGAAATGGAGGAGAAGTTTAGCAGCTTTGAGTTCCAAGGGTCTTCTCTGGTAAGAAATGTGTTAGTTGCACTAGAAGACTGTTTGTGTCCATTGTTCACTAGCATGGATATGGGTGATACTCTTTAGCAAGGGATCTAAGTAAGTTACTTTAATCACTGTGGTTTTACATTTTTAAATCCTAGATTGTTAATTAATTCCTTGGATCTAATTATTAAGCTATAACTACATAGAATATTTAGAGTTAGGAAATGTTTTCAATACGCTGGTCTTCTAATTTCAAGATCATTTGGTCACTTAGCTATTTCATAACAACAATCCAATAGAGCTCTATGGATGCCTGTTATCCCTATGATCATCAGAGAATATGATCACAATGTCCTAGTTATCCTCAGGCTGACATGCCAAGTCGATGCCTTTGGTGAAATGCTTTTATTATTTTCTATGGGATAAAACTTATAGTGTTCTTTAAAGTCTTCTAGCTGGTTCTGTGCTTGCATCTCCTACGTCTTGCTTTGCAGCTTCTCTCATCTTCCTTGCTTGATGAGTCACTACACGATACACTGGCACCCTCTTCCCTTCCCCCACAATTACCTCTTTTGCTTTGACAATTAACCACAGGAGGTTTCTGTTTGAGCTCATGGGTTTCTTGATTCTTGGCACATATTTTGCTTGGGCTTTGAATGTGTTTTAAACAGTCTCTGATATACTGGCAGACTATTTTTGATTTAGTTTTCCCCTACAACCCTCTTGATTTTTGCTAATGTCAACATTCTGATATAGTTCCCTTTTAGAAAGCAAGTTAGCATGTATTCTGTTTTTGCTTTTTAATTCTCATCAGAAAGTGTAACTTAATCATACACTGATCACTAATATGTAATGATTTGTATAATTCCTGGTTCACTTCCTGTCTTTCATGCGTAACTCAGTGGATTTCCTTTCCATATGGATTCTAAAGTTACTTAATATAAGAAACAGTTATGTTATTCCCTGAAAAACATTTCCTTCATCTTTCCTCAATAAGAAAAAAATACATAAATCCAGATGTGAATAATTAAAATTATATATGGTAACCATCTGTTATGATTTGGGGTATTGACACTTAGAATGGACATCTTAAGACTGCATATATTTGGACATCAGATGAAGATGATTGCATCAAAGATAAACCTCAATTCAGGGCACACAATCTAGTTCGCTTCCTGTCTTGATTTACTGCTTAATTGATACTTTCTTTTCCTCCATAGTTTGCTGGGTCTTTTCAATTTTTTTCCTTCTAAAGGAATCTTTTCTCAAAAATGTATAATATTGTTTGAAATATGTACTATAATTGTAACAATTGAAACAATATCTTAGTAGACACTTCAGAATGTCTCTTAATTGGTCATCAGTGCTTATTTTTATCATTGCTATCTCCCATCCTCAATCTTAGGATCACTCATATTGCCTCCAACTCTCCAACATTATCTAGTCATTCTATCTACCATTCCAATCACTTATTTCTTAACTATAGTTGATTTAGAAAAAAAGTGTTTTCTCTAAGTCCTTTCAAAGATTAACATATTCTTTTATATCAGTGTTCCCACTCTGGCTTTTTAATTATTCAATTTTTTTTTATTATTCAAGGTAGAATTTTATTATAGGCCAAGCTGACCTGCAATTCACTATGTAGTTGCAAGCTTGCCTAAAATTTACAGTGAGCCTCCTACCACTGCCTCCTGAGTGCTGAGATCAAAGGTGTGCACCACCATATTTAGCTCCACTTTGGCCATATTAACACTTTGTATAGCAAGATATTTGCTCTGGGGGAAATACCTGGTAGCAACCCTGGGTCTGATGGATAGAGTCCATTAGCACCTCCAGTAATGATAATCATTAATAATAAAATTAATTATAATCATTAAAACCAGATAATCATTTCAAATACTTCTATAATCAGTAGACATCTCCCAAAGTACCTGTGTGAGCAAAATTGGCCACTAATTAAGCAAATGATGTAGATTTCCTACACTTTTATTTAGTGACTATTTCCATTAAGTATGGTATGTCCTAATTGTGTACTATAGCCTACGACTCAGTGGCATTAAATCTTTTTTTCCCACTCAATCATTATTATTAGTTCAAGATATTAATCATTTCTTGACAAACATTCCATTCCTCCTATCTGTTTGACTGAGTTTTTACATAGCCATTAGAGAAGAAAACTTTGGCTAATTTTGTCTATGCATTTAGTAATGACTAACTGTTCTTTGCATGCAATAAATGATTACAGTTTCCTATATTTCATGCCCTTTATCTTATCTCTTCTATCATTTGTGAGGACTAACAATGGAGTCCAGTCCTCTATCATGTGACTTACACCATCAGAACAAAATAATTTGTTGCTTGTTGGTATTTACCTCTCAAACCTTTCAAAAATTAAATGCATAACTGTTCATGAAATTAATATCTGCATAAACCTTAGAAGAAGTCAATATGTAATAACACATTGCATGATATTTTAACATATAACATGAGAACCTAAAATGTAGTCAGAACTCCTAATCTATAGGATCAGAATATGCTGATTCACCTAATCAGGGATGAAAATATTTGAAAAAACATTGCACATACACAGACATTTTTGGCATTCCCTAAACAATACAACTAACAGATGAATGATTTTCACCAAAATAAATGAAATAAGATAAAATTGAATATATAGTATTTATTGTCTATGGCATTATAACTGATTTAGAAACCATTTGTAATATATGTGAGGATACACATAGATGACATACCAACATTGCATACTTTATAGGACCCATGAGCACCCACAGATTATGGCTTCCATGTGAAATCCTAAAATCAATATCACAAAAATTTGAAGGGATGGCTGTAATCATTTTATCTTGTAACTATTCTATAATCAGTTATATTTTATTAAGAACAAACTATGGAATTAATAATATTGAAACTCTGTCAACAATTTATTTTGCTCTTAGATCTTTGAAAGTTTATTAACCTCTATATGAATTAGTTTAAAACATATAAAATAATTTATGTGAAGAAAATTTAAATAAAGACAAATGAAAACACAAGTCAAATTTGAAACCTGCTACATAATCATGGCTTTTTCCTTTAAATAATTACAATAAATGTATATCTCTTATCAACAAGTTAAATTACTGCTTAAATTTATTCTCTTTCTTCATACTGACTTTGCTAATACTGTCTAACATACGAGGAAGCTGTGAGCTTAATCTTTGCTATAATTAGAAAGTGTAATACTGTTAAGGTATTACAGGCTCCCATGGTCTTATGTAATGTTTCCAGGTATCTTCTCCTCTCTCTCTCCCCCTCCCCTCTCTCTCTCTGTCTTTTTCTATCTTTCTCTATCTGTGTCATATGCAGATAGACATTTGTGAGGTGGAGATGAAGGAAGAATAACATATTCATATCTTCCAAATGAGTCTGCCTCCAATTTGAACATTCCCATTAATGAGAAAGACCTGCACTTCATGATCATTTTCCCTTGCTTTTCTATTTCTATGTAGTATGATTTTGGAGCAAAGGGTGAGAGGAGCTTGTTAACTAGAGGTTCAAATATATAAATTAGGTAAGCTACCTACATGAAGAACAACAATGCCTAAATATGAATGGGGCATTTTCTTTGAGTCAGAAACTTCTAAATTTGCATTCTGCCACTTGTAATGGATTTGTGGAATATTTATTATTTTTCTAATTCTGGTCCATGCCACTGAAATGGTGACAGGCATTTAATCTGCCATGCAAATGGGGAGGGTTACAATTGGGAAACAAAGTTAAAGTTCCCAATAGTCCTTGGCACATATTGAGCACTCAGAAGCTGTAGACCTGGAAAGCTCTCACCAACCATTGTGCAAATGATGATAGACACCAAGCCAGATGGGCAACATTCCACTGAAGGATTGCTATGTGTGGTCTATTTTGGAAGCAAGTTCCTGTAACAAAGTAACTGACTTTGTGTGATTATGCTCAAGCTCTGTGCCACACTCATAACTGATTCTCATTAAATGCTGATTAATGCAGAATGTGGCTTAGCTATCTAAAGTGAATATGGGGGGTGGAGGAGGAGAAATGGATCATATCCCTTTACCTTTCTATCAGGGAATTTATTGTTTATTTTTACCTTAATGACTTGTGTCTTATCCCCTTGACAGTTCCTAGTTCCCTAACAGCTCGGAGTTTAGCAATCTGAACCTTCCCCCTTGTCCTCTGCTGGCCAACTTTGGGTCATTTCTCTAATGCCCTGAGTAGTCCTGGGGGATAAATCACAGTACCCATTTTCTCTGGATCCCATTGCTTCTTCATTAAGCAGTAAAACATAAGGGGGCATGGGTTCAAATAATTTTTCTGTGACACAATCTTTCTGTTGTACTTCTCTGATGGTCACACAAAAAGGAAGCATCATTTCTCATTGTAAAATCTCTGTGTGAGACAGAAGACAAAGTGCTCAGAACGCATGGAACAAATTTCAAGAGAAAAGTCTGTCCTAGAGTAAGATGTCCTGTCTGATAGCCTGACCTCTATTCTTTATTAAAGAAAAAGGGGAACACAGGAGAGCTGAATTAAGCACATGTCAAATATATTTAAAACAGAACTTTCAGAAGTCATGCATAGCTGAGTGTGACAGCACATGCCTACAGCCTCTGCTGCTCAGGAGGCTGAGGCAGGAAGAATGGTAATGTCTGAGTTTGAGGCTAGCCTGGGCAACATAGCAAGAATCTTATCAATCATTGATGATAGATAGACAGATAGAAGGGATTGGATAGGAAGCATAGATAAATGTGTGGAACACATTGCTCTACATAATTTGATTGCTGGTGCACACAAGTATTATTAGCAGAGCAGCAGTGGTAAGGCCCTCTGACAATAAAACATGCATAATTTTAGAGTAAGCTCTATACAAATAATATCACATTACACCTGTCATCAACAATAATATGCTTGAAAATGTGTTAAGATGAACAAGCAAAATGGCAAACTAGATATGCCTAGCACGCTTCACAACCAAGGATAAAAGTTCATAATAACAAGCTATGCATGGTGGCACACACCTGTAATCCAAGCACTCAGGAGGCAGAGGTCGGAGGATCACTGTGAGTTCAAGACCAGCCTGGAACTCAAGAGTGAGTGACAAGTCAGCCTGGGCTACAGGGGGACCCTACTTTGGAAAACAAAACAACAACAAGAAGTAAGTAAAGACAACAATAGCTTCTTCAGCAGATTGTTTGAATCAGAGTTCCAGAGGGCACTGGGGATGTAGCCCAGATACTGAGGAACACGAAGTACCCAATCATCTGGTACAGAAAGGAACTGAGCGCATAACATCTAAGATGCAATTTCCTGTGACTAATGTTGAAATAAGAGGGACTATGTGTGTTGGGAAAAGAAAGAGTTGGGAGGCCCTGGAAGTACTTCTTTATCCCACAGATACCCGAAGCATTTGCTGCCGAGGAAGCCCATGGCCCTCATAGGTCTTGGGACTAGCTTGAGAGCTACCAGGAACCATACCCCAACATCATCCTAGGTTATTGTGCAAAATGCAGCTCCTCTTCCATCATCTCCCTCTCTGGCAGCTGCCTCAGGGCACTGCCTTGAGACCCTGCCTGGGATGGAAGCGACTGTGCCACTCACCTCTACAACTTGGCAAAGTCCTCTTTAGAAACCAGCCAAATGCCTCTGCTCAGCCACCCGTAGCCCCAGGAAGCACCTGGGTAAGGAAACTTTGAGTGAATAGGTGTGCAGAGGCCTGCAGAACAGCCTGGCCAACTATCTGAGTGCAACAGAATCAGGTAGACTCGCCTATGCCCAGAAAGCTGTAGGGTAGCAACACCCAAGGAACTTAACCCACTGTGGCCTCTGTCCTAAAAAACATTCAGGCAGCTCTGTTTACCCTTGGCCTTGGGAAGCAGCCAGACATCTGTTCTGAGCAGTGTGATCCATGAGGCCCTGAGAAGTAGGCTAATAACTGCATCTGGAGCACAGCCATGCAGTCCATTGTAAATGGCATAGCCCATAAAGACCCCACAGAATAGCTAGTGTCTCTGCCTATCTTCTTGGGGCTAGGAAGCAGCCTAGAAACCTATCTTGAGTATACTGGCGCTTTAAGGCTCTATAATGTTAACCATGATGTCTGAGACAATGATTGGCCTGTTATGGCAGGTGTGTGGTCTGGCCTCTTTCTCCTCAGACACTGATAAGCATTTGATATTCTGCTACTAAGAACTCTATTGGGCCCAGCAGGGTGGTGCTACCAATTCATACTTAGCTAAAAGTGGTATGTGTGCTGTAGCCATGGCAGGGTACATAACAACCAAGACTTCCAGAAAACTAAGCTCACTATAATAATTACTTTTGGGGGGGTGCAGGGGAGGTTGAGGTAGGTTTTGGCTCTAGCATAGGCTGACCTGGAATTCACTATGTAGGCTCAAGCTGAACTTATGGCAATCCTCCTATCTCAGCCTCCTGAGTGCTGGAATTAAAGGCATGCCATATCACGCCCATCTTAATTACTTTATTCATTGTATTGACTAAATGCTTAGGAAGAAGAGGCTTATGGAAAAAAGGGATTACTTTGGTTGACATTTCCAGGAGGCACTTTCATCATAACAGGGATAGCATGACCATGAAGTAGAGTTGTTCACACTGTGCTCACAATCATGAAACAGATGGTGAACAGGAAGGGCGACCAGGCTATAATACTGGAACACCTGCTTCCAGTGACCCACTTCCTCCAGAAAAATGCCACAACCTTTGATACAGCACCACCAGCTGTGACTAAGTGTTCAAACACATGAGCCTTTGGGGGACGTTTTACATTCAAACCACAACACTCACTGACATGTTCGTTCTTCATCCTAACTGATGGTGCAATCGCAAAACTCCTGTGCAAGTCACCGGAAAACCACAGACATCACCAAGGTAGGTTACAGCTGAATAAGAAACTGTGTAGACACTCTGGCAAGTGCCCCTTGGATCCAAAGACAGCTAAGCATTGCAAGTGAAGCAGGCAAGCACACAGAATAGTTTAGCTACCTGGATCCCTGCTGGTCTAGAACAGAAAACAAACCCTAGTCCTATACAATGCACCTAGCAACATTTTGGGAGTCTTAAATGGCTCAGAGTAATGATCTGCACATGCCCCTCACTCCAAAAATGAACTCGATTTCTTCTTCCCTTAGTGACTATATTTTGTCATTAATGCTGATTTGGATGTGCTCTTAAACAGATCTAGAATCAGAACAATGGGGGACCATCAAGCGGGCACAGGCTTTGAGTGCCTGCGCAGTAAAGTAAACTGTGTCCTCTCAGTGGACTTTGTGGGATCAAATCCTCTTTATCATCTTATGCCTATGCATAAATGACAGTACATATGACTAAAATCAGATGTATTATGTGAAGGAACATGCACAGCAGAGAAAATGTTATATAACACAATTCTCTTTTTTTAAATTTTATTTTATTTTATTTTATTTATTTGAGAGAGAGAGATACAGAAATAGGCAGGTAGAGAGAGAGAGAGATAGGCACATAGAGAGAGAGAAATAGGCACACCAGGGCCTCCAGCCACTGCAAATGAACTCCAGATGCATACTCCCCCTTGTGCATCTGGCTTACGTGGGACCTGGAGAATCAACCCTCGAACCAGGGTCCTTTGGCTTCCCAGGCAAGCATTTAACCACTAAGCCATCTCTCCAGCCTTAACCCAATTCTCATAATTAAATGGAATGATCACCCAAACCACACCCTTAGCAACAAATGAAATCTATCCTCCTCTAAAAAAAAAAAAAAAATTGAAGCCCCAGACATTTCTTGGTGCCCTTCAATTCTCTCTACTCCAAAGGCCCACTGTCCCTTTGGCAGTGTGTTCAAAATTTTATTGATGCTTTTCTCTTAATAAGGTTTCTTCCTGTTTAACTACGTGTGTGTGTTTTTCTTTAGTTCTTTGAATAAGATGTCAAAGGCCAGGAAACACCCAAAGATAGACAGAGAGAGAGTCAAAATATAATAACAGGCCAAGACACATTGGTAGGATAAAGTCTTTTACTAGAAAAACCACCCTATAAAATTCACAGAAACAACTGACCTTCTAGCTACACAAATACCAATGCATTGAAGCAAGAAGCATGGAAAGAAAAATAATCGGTGACATAATGATATGAGGAGAACACAGTAACTATATAGCAGTGTACCCCCAACAAATGGAAATTAAATAATGGGATATTTAGAATACAGACAATTCAATGAGATTAAGGAGATAAAGTCCAATATTAATAATAAATTTAACAAAGACATGCAGATGAAAAAAATAGGCAAATACATCTTGAGACCAAATCCCTCAATATATGAAATAAAAAAGGGGTGTTGGAGAGATGGCTTGGCAGTTAAGGCACTTACCTGAGAAACCTAAAGACCCAGGTTTCATTCCCCAGTACCCATGTAAATCAGATGCATAATGTGGCACATGTGCCTAGATGATCTGGTGTGCCCATGTTCCCTCACTCTCTCTCTTGCATCTGTCTCTATCTTTCTCCCAAATAAATAAATAAATAAAAATTTAAAAAATCTTTTAAAAAACAAAAGAATCAACCAAGCAGAATAAATACTTTCTGAGACTGATCACAGGACATTTTCAATAATTTAGTCATACAAAAAGTTTAACAAAAGAAAGAGAGAGAGAAACATGGACACACAGAGAAAGAGACTGAGTCTTAAGGGATACCATCATTATTAAATGAGCAAACATTTGCATTATGGCAGTTACAGATGTGTAAAACAGAACAAGTTCTAAGAAGGTTTTTCAAATAAATACTTGCTGAAAACCTCACAAACACTGATAAAGATACAAATACCAATGTCCAGGAAGATGAAAGAACTCCTTAAAAGATTTTGATTAGAAAAGGTCCTCTTCGGGCTGGAGAGAAGGCTAACTTGTTAAAAGTGCTTGCTTGCAAACCCTGATGGCTCTGATTTGATTCCCAATACCCACACAGAGCCAGATGCACACAGTGGTGCATGCATCTGGAGTTTGTTTAGAGTGACAGGAGGCCCTGGTGGGCCCATTCTCATTCTCATTTTCTTTCTTTCAATATCTCTTGCTCTCAAATAAATAAATATCCATTTCTTTTTTTAAAATGATCTTTTTTTAAAAAAAAAGATTTTATTTTTATTTATTAGAGACAGAGAAAGGGATAGAGAGAGAGAGAGGGAGAGAGAGGGAGAGAATGGGCATGCCAGGGCCTCTAGCCACTGCAAACAAACTCCAGATGCATGCGCCACCATGTGCTTCTAGCTTACATGGGACCTGGAGAATCGAACAGGGGGTCCTTAGGCTTCACAGGCCATATGCCTTAACTGTTAAGGAAGCCCTAAATAAATATTCTTAAAAAATAGGACACTATGTGGAAGGCAAAAGGGATTCAGGCCAGAAGTGGTGGCACATACCTTTAAAAAACAAGAAAAGATCTTCTTCAAGGAATATATTATGGTCAAACTGTCAAAGGTATGATGTATTTGTGTTGTTTGACCTAAATACCCGAGGGAAAGAACTCAAGTAAGGAAAGGTTTATTTTAGCCCATAATCTCAGACCATCCTGGAGAAGGCATAACAGCAGAAGTAGCTCTGTGATGGTAGGAGTGTGGGTGTTTGAGGTTCTTTACCTGGTTATGTCCCAGGTATGTATCCAAAGGAAATGAAAAGTGTGCTGAAGAGAAGTAATATGCTCTTACATTTTATTGGCACAATACTCACAAGAACCAAGATATGGAATCAACCTACATGACATATGTATGTATCAAAGAATAAAGAAAACTGGATAAAAATACACTGTGGGATATTATTTGGTTTAAAAAGAATAAATTCTGTCACTTGCAACAACATGGATGGAACAGAGGGTATATTGTGCTTATTGAAGTAAGTCTGGCACAAAAGGACAAATACCACTTAGGCTCCCTTATGAGGAAACCAAACTGTTGTTCTCAAAGTAGAGTGCAGCAGAATGGTTACCAGATTCCAGAGAAGGTACAGTGGAGGAAGGCTTGAGAGGAATAGCTATAGCTAATGGACTGTAGCTGGATAGAAGGTCACATTCCTATTATTCTACTATGCCGTAGGTTAACTACAAGAGGGAGCTAAATACTTTTACATAGCAGACAAAGGATTTTGAACATTCTCAGGGAAAAGAAGTGATCAATGTCAGATTTGACAGATTTGCCATGGTTCTTATCTGACCATTATACATCGATGGAAATATCACACTTTACTCCATAAGTATATAGGATTGTATGAATAAATAATAAATTTTTATGAAAAAGTAAAACTTGCTAATAGAGTGGGTTTCATGTCATATATTCCTAGGAAAACTAAGAAATAAAAGTTATTAAGATTTTAAATAAGGGTTTATTAAAATAAACAGTGCCTTCCTACTAACTGGCATGAGAAGAGAAGAAGCTAGACCCTTAGCAACAAAGGCAGATGTGGAAAAAGATGAAATTACATATTAATCAGTGAGGTCTAAGAACAAATTTCTTTGGCAGGGAGGGGACAGTGCAAGAGAAAAGGACACGATTTACTGTTCTCTGTCACTCTAGGGCTGAAATTGGTTTCAGCAATTCACATGTTATTGCTCTGCAGTGTGAAGCCTGTATTTGGCTTCTCATTTCGGGATTTTAAACCTCTTTTCATTTAAAATTGACCAGGAAAGAATATTAGTTCACCACAGAATAATATGCCCCATATCATGTCCTATGGGCCTCTTTCTGTCTTTTCTAGGAACCCCAGGCTTGTCACTGATTTCTTTTCTATCTACAGGCAAACAGAAAGCTCTAGGTGAGCTTTGCTTACATGTTCACAAGTGATATTGAGTCATTTGTTCTGTTTCTCAGCAGGTTCTCATGGTTGTGTGCAGCAACCTCCAGGTCGAGGTTCAATGTGTGTCTGCTTCATATTTGTCTCTTAAGAATGCCTTTTGACTCAAACGTAGGTTGAATTAAAGAGGGAAAATCTTATTTTATGACTTTTACAGCTGTTTCTGACCCCACATTCTTATAGAGGTACCTTGGTGGCATTTTCTTACCACAGGATTGACAGACTAGAGAAAGTTAAACATTTTCTTTTCTAACTAACTAATGGAAAGCAGAACTATTTTCAGGACTGCCTTGTCCTTGGTTAAAAAAAAAAAGTTTAAAACCACTGAGTTGCATCATAGCCATAAAGCAAAGAATCTGTTCCAGTGTCTTCATTTCTAGTCAATGTTTGAGCAGCTGTAAGAGAAAAGAAGAATCATTTTTGATCTTCCAAGTCAATCCAAAGAACTAATTTTGCTCCAAAATTTGACAATGGTCATTTCTTTTCCATGTCCAAATAGATGACCACCTTGAGACTCTTTCCCTAAATGCTCTGAAAGTCATCTGGTCATACAGGATGATTAAGCACCTACAGGGTGCCTTGCTTGCACTGTTTTGTCTGAGAGAAGGTAAATCTATGGGGGAGTAGCAGGAGAGAAACTGCTGGTGAGATTTCTTGGGCAGTGCACATGTACATATGTCTTCCTAGAGGAGCTGACGCCACTGATCTTCAGCAATTGGTGAAGCGGTTAGCTTAGCCTTTTCTGTGTGCAGAACGTTCCTCAGTTCTGTAGGTTTCATGACTGTGTGAAAGCCAGCTCTACAAAGCATAAGGTACTACTAGCCTCTGCACTCAGATGACAAATAGAGATAATGTGATAGTGTTCTGGGGCGTATACAAGACTGCAGAAACATGAGCCACGTGTGGGATAGGGGAACTCAAAAGCATCACTTTTGGTAGAATTCAAACTCAAAAGGGAGAAATAAAACTGCATGTTACAGTCTAAAATAAGTGAATAATCTCTTCTGAACAAATTGGAGGAGGAAAATATGTTATGGTTCTGATAGATTGCATAGTTGCACTCTTGCCCACAAGCAAATCTTATTCTTAAATGTAATGGTAGATTATTGCATACTTATGGTATCAAAGTCTCTACATGTTCTCCCTGTATCTACTCAACTATAAAAATATAATAAAATCACATGTTTCCTAAAACATTTTAAATATATGTTGGTTCATTTTTCTGTTTCTTTTAAACATAAACAATTTGGTGATTTAAAATAATCATCTTAGTTTCTTTATAATTTTGTTTTATTTCTACGTAATAGATAAGACAAAAATAAATATAAATATCTATGGAAATATTTTTTCTTTCTCCCTTGTATGGGTAAACTCCAATGGATCAAGGATAAAAATGGTGAGCTGGAGAGATGGCTTAGCAGTTAAAGGCGCCTGCCTGCTAAGCCTAAGAACCTGGTTCCAATCTCCAGGTTCCATATTTAGCCAGATGCAAAGTGATGCAGGGGAGCAATGCCGCACTTGCCCACAGGGGGCGCACACATCTGAATTTCGTTCACAGCATCTGAGAGACTGCTGGCACGCCCATTCTCTATCTGTTTCCCTCTCCCTCTCTGTCTGTCTCTCTCTATGTCTCTCTCCAAAAATAAAATAAAAATGAAAATGGTGAGAAATTTCTTTATTGGACATCAAAACGTCATTGGCCTAAGATAGATTAGGATGTATGGTGAGCATATAGAGCATTAAAAGAAAGAGAATTTGTTGCTGAGAATAGGGAAAAGTCAGGAAGAAGCTTTAAAATAATGAAAAATACTTTCCATAAACCAAAGAAAAATATCCAATCTCATTACTTTATAGAAATAAGTATATATGTAAAATTTTATAATTCTGTTCTTCAAGAAGAAATAGGTGTCAATGAATGTCCTTATGGCTGATAAAGACTCGTGTTATCTTAGGTGGCTTTCCTCTCATAACTCCCATCCACTTTCCTTAAATTAGACCTAAATCATAAAAGGATAGAACTTTGTATGGGTACATAATCATCTACTCTCTTAAGATTCTAGTTCTATAGGGCAATGCCTTCCTGCTTTTCAATAAAGTTATCATCTGCCATGTTTCCTTTCCTTCAGCATCCCCCCAATGAATCATCTGAAAATAGCATTCATCTCTCATTAATTTGGGGCAAAAGTCCCAATAGGTCCTATGTATTCCTGTGTGCATAATTTCTAAGACTAAAAAAGTATGACAATCTGAGGAATTCCAAGAAAAAAGTACTTGCTTACCCAATTGCTAAAAGACAAAAAGTAGAGCTCACTAGCTTTCATTATCCTTGATCATTCAATTTTTGCTTAAACACCACACAGTAAGAAAGTAGATAAATATTTTGTGCTAATATTTCACCTAGCTCTTTTTTTTTTCTTTAGACCCTCTCTTTCCAGTTGCATAGAGATTACAAAATGTCCACAATCCACAGTCCCTAACAAGGATACCACTTTCATACCTCAAGCAATTGTTCAGAATCAGACTTTGAACTAGGAGTTGCATATGCAGTTAGAACACAATTACTTGGTCCTTCAGAATGTTTATTCTGTCCCATGACTACACAGCTTTTGTTTTTCCTTTAGTATGGTTCTCATGTTCAAGTTACCTAAAGAATAGACTTTACATTTGGTATTTGGGTAATGACAAGTGATAAGGTTAGTTTAAGATATGATTTCAATAATCAGTTGGCAAAGATTAATGAAGACATTATTAACTGCAAGAATACATTCCAAGAAGGGCTAAGAAAACCAAAACATGACCTGAACTGGAACAAAGAGATGGATACTATACAGATTAAAGCAATAATAGTTCAAGATATGGCATATTATCTAACATTCTAGAACTTCTTAAAACCATGAATTTCTACCATCATTAGTTTCTCCATGCATGAGACTTATGGTAAACCACACTTCGGTGAGATTGTTTTCACAGAGCCTTTGGTCAGACAAAGATCAGATGATCCTAACTTAATCTGTATTTTTGTTATTATTTTTTTATTTATTGGTTGGTGATGAGGATGGAATCCAGTGCTTCCTGTATGCTACACATGCAATCTATCACCAAGGTATGTGCTTATGTTTATATCTATAGGTTTTAAATTTCTATTTATTTGTTTGTTTATATATTTATTTAGAGAAGAAACACTATGGCCTCTTAACACTATATGTGATATCCAGGCACATGGGTTACTTTGTGCATCTGACTTTATGTGAGTACTGTGTAATCAAAACTGGACTGGCAGAGTTTGCAAGAAAAAAACTTTTGCTGCTCAGACATTTCTCTAGCCCCATATTTGTATTTTAATCTATTTAAGAACTTCTTAAATATAGGGCTTAACTTCTTAAATGTAGAACTTCTTAAATGTAGGGCTGGAGGTATGGCTTAACAGTTAAGGCATTGGCCTGCAAAGCCAAAGGACCCAGGTTCTATTCCCCAAGACCCATGTAAGCCAGATGCACAAGGTGGCGTATGCATCTGGAGTTCGTTTGCAGTGGCCGGAGTCCCTGGTATGCCTATTCTCTCTCTCTGACTCTCTCAAAAAACTAAAACTTAAAAAAGAACTGACATGTACATGTGTATTTATGTATTTATGTATATATATATATATATTATCTATATATATATATATGTGTGTGTGTGTGTGTGTGTGTGTGTGTGTATGTATGTATGGTCTTAAGTTACTATTATGTATAGTAAATAGTAAAAAAGATTTTCTTTCAATGTGTTGCTATAGGTATTACTGTTACTGGAAGATGCTACAGATAGACATGAATTTTTACTGTATAAGCACATGTAATTATAGTGCAGATTTTTGTAGATTCATCCTGATTATATGTTATTCAAATGTATACAATGCATGTTCAGTCAGAGAATGACATGACTACATCCACAGACAACTGAAACTTTAATCCATAAGCAAGAATAACCATCAGTCCCACTGATGAACTCCAACAGGGTTTGTATGTACCGAATACATAATTTTACTTCTGTTTGGAAATATTCACTCTATAATCCCTGTAGCCTCAAGCAGGAAGTTCATTTTATTTATTTACTTATTTATTTAAGAGAGAGAAAGAGGTAGAGAGAGAAGGGGTAGGAAAGGGGGAAAGAATGGACATGTCAGGGGCTCCAGCTGCTGCAAATAAACTCTAGATGCATACGCCACTTTGTTTATCTGGCTTATGTGGGTGCTGCAGAATTGAACCTGGGTCCATTGGCTTTGCAGTCAAGCACCTTATCTGCTAAGCCATCCCTCCAGCCTAGGTTCTATCTTTCTTTAAGATACTGCAGATACAGTGCCAATACCTCCTGCTCCTCTGTTTCCTGGTTTTCTGCCTTTCCTGACCCAGCTAGCCAGAATTTGTCTGCAGATTTGGTGTGGGTGGTCTGTTTTGTAAGCCTTGGCTAGAGAGGCTCTTGCTAACTGTCACATGATTCTGTGGTTTAAGTGATTCACTTTTATTCCTTTTCTACTTTTTCCATGGTTTGCCAGATTTGTTTGTGCCGTCTGTGTGTGCACACATGTGCATATATGCTGTGAGGGTGGTCTCTTACATCATCACAAACTTCTCAAATCACAAGTGAAGAAGAGCCAGTAACTTCTGCAAGCTAAATGCAATCCTTCTGGTGTGTTTTGCATCTGTGTCTCCTGTTAAGTTCCATTTTAAAAGAATTCTGGACTCCAGACTCTTCTGTTTGCAGCACTTTATGTGAAACTCTCTGCACTGGGATTACTCCTAGTGAGGGGAATGTCCATGGAACTCAGAGTTGACTTCTGTTTGAGTCCCTCCTAGGGCCAGCCCAGGAGGGGATGCAGGGTCTCCGCACAGTAAGTGGGTGAGAAGCGAAGCGCAGTGTCATCACACAGACACCAGGAGTTGGATGGAAGCAGGCAGAGGGCAAGCTGCTGCAAACTCCTTTATTCAAAGAAGTGTAGGGGTTTTTAAGGGTTTGGCTGGCCAATCATTGCATGGGGTGGTTCCCTTCTTGTGACCAATGACAGTCTGTCTCAGGGCAGATCATCTCGCAGCAGGTTGCTCACGGGCATGGGGCTGTAGCTGTTGTCACGCTAAGCCTGGGCAGGATGCCACATCCACAGAAGCCACTTCCTGGTTTCTTCTAGCAGGCAGTCTGGCTAGGGCCCGACCTGCATTGTGCCATACAGACATTCACAGTGACCTTGTAAAAGTCTCTTTGGAGCTTATTTTTCTGATCATTAAAGTGAGGAAGTGGAAGCAAATTGTTTTGAATGTTCTTCTTTTATAATTGCTTGCCTCCTTCTGGGAAATCTGCCTTCTCTGTTTCTGCCTTACCATCCCTTTTGTTTTATCAGCATCTGAATGACCTTGTATCTTTACTTATCTGAACACAGATGTCATCCTTTCTTGAAGCTGGGCATTTTCTACTCACATCTGACTAGAAAAGTATCCCAAAGTGAAAACAAGCATTGGCCAGCCTGAGTCCCTCATAACACACCATAGATGGTTAAAGGAATCAGATGCATTACCTCATAGGTTTAGCTTTTCTTGGTGCCATGGACCATTTCTAGATGTAAAGGCTCAATATAGATGGCAACCTGCACAGTGACAAATTAAGTCTAATAAAACTGCTGCTCTGTCTCATCCTCCAAATATTCATAAAGCTTGAACAGATTATCTCACAGGAAGTAGAGGTCATTAGGAAGGTGTACAATATTGATATGTACTCAAAAAAAACACAAAAATGAAATGTAGGAAATATGATGCATTATTATAAAAACTTGTTGCCCAAATCAAAAATGGTTTTTAAGAACTTAAATTTATGGCATAATTTGTTCTTACAAATCCTAACTAAGGGACTAGTGATAACATTGTGATGGCATTTTTTTGGGAGGGTTCAAATGCAAACCCAAAACCTGAGCTCCTGTATGTTTTAACAAAAAATGATAAAAACAAACTGAGAAGGATAATTTTTTGTATTGCATTTATTCCATTTCAGGAGAGTTTATTTGGGGAAAGGAAAAGTTGGAGAAAAAAGAGTGAGGAGTGGAAACAGAAAATACAAACCAAAAAGAACTTGTGAAAACCTCCCTGGAATCCCTCACTAACAGACAGAACCTCAGAGCTGGAAGATAATACACAAGAAACAGTTCAGTCCAAAGATTTTGATAAGTTCAAAAAAAGTTATGAAAAGGACATGAGGGAACTGTGGTATACACTAAAATGACCTAACATCTGGATCAAGGGTATACCAGAAGGGAAGAAACTCAGACCAAATGCATTGAGAACTTATTCAACAAAAATTATTGAAGAAAACTTTCCCACCATCTCAAAAGAGAGAACCATCCAGAGACAAGATGCTAACAGATTCTAAACAGACTGAACCAAAGAAGAAACTCTATAAGGCACATCACAGTTAAAATAAATAAAATAGATGCCTAGACATTTGATCTCCAGGTGTTAGCAGCTTTCTGGCTGGAGACCATGGAGGAAGCATATGCTTGAGTCCTCTGTCCTTTCTTTGTAGATAGCCATATTTTCTCTGTATCTCTTCATGTTGCCTTCTGGTTGTGTTAGAAAGAGTCCTTCTGGGTTCCAGGTGGGCTTAGAATTCCCTAAAGCAGTGGTTATCAAGGTAAGGTTAGCAAATAATTGACAACTGAAGATGTGAAGAGGAGTAAATAATGAAAGATTTATTCTAAAAGAGAGTACAAATAAGAGGGTAGAAAAAAATCAGAAAATCTCCCAAGATGAGATGAAGTTCTCCCACCCAGCTGGGCGGGGTCCTGGAATTGAAAATTCTAGGTAAAGCTGGTTGGCAACTTGGATCAGGTCTAATTATAAAGTAATCACCCAGTGGGGATGAACTTTATTTCCAAGTTCAAATGTCTATGAAGAACTTTGATGGCTCGCTGGGATGGGGTGGGGGAGAGTACAGATACAGAAAGAACCAGCCAGCAGAGGAAAAAGCCCTTGGAAACTTAAGGAGTGAGGATCAGGAAGCTGCTCCTTGGGCCCATCTTGGATCAGACTGGAGTTCCTTTTTATTCTGGCCAGGGCAGGATGGCATCCATGTTCTGTGGACCTGTGTCCCTAACTGACCTCCTGTGCAAGAAAACCACCTTGCTCCTGGCCTCTACTATTTGCAGGTGTCTCTGTGTCCAACTTCCTCTTTTTATCAGGTCACCAGGTATAAAGAATTATGAATCACCCTAGTTCCTCAGTGATTTTTTTTTTTACATCTATAAAGGTATGATGTCCATATAAGGTGGCATTCTGCAGACAAGACTTCAGCATATAAATGTGAAAGATAGAAGACACACTTGTGATAATTGAATAATATCAGTAATACTGGCTTCAGTCTATTTAAAATTATCCAAGTGTCTTGAGAAGGGTGCCAAAAAAGGTTGATATAGATATACTTTACATAGATACTTTGATCTAAAATGATGGGAAAGATTTTAAGACAAATATACACACATTAATCTATTAGAAGGCACTTAATAAAGAAGATAAATCAAGAAATAACAACATGATGCCTTATTTTAAAATAGAGAAATAACAAAAAGAAGAACTAATCAGGAATTTATCGAATGCTTTCCTCTGAGGTCTTGAGGCAGGGTAGAGATCAATTATTTTCTTTATAGAGGCTATCACACTATTTCATTTTTAAAAACTATTTCATTTTTTGAGCAAAAAAACTGATTTTAAGATGAAATTTGATATCTCAAATTTTATTTTTTAAAATTGAGCTGAAAGAATTATGATGATTCCAAATAATGGTCTTTCCCTGAAATTATCTCAAGAAACAAAGAGAATAATCTTTGACTGAGCAAAGTGTCCCTGGGTGGCCAAATGGCAGGTGCCAGAAAATACATCATCCCAGTATTACGGAGAAGTATTATCTAGAGGGGAATGAGTATTGAGAATATCTTAGACTTTTTTTTTCTGGACACATCATTCAATGTTTTATGATTTTGAACAAGTGCTGAACCTTTCTATCTCACTACTTTTTTTTTTTTCATTATTTGTACAATGAGAGAAGCACTCCTACTTCCTTTGACTTATAAAGGTTTTCTTCTCCATAGTTTGATTTTTAGTGCTTTATGCTTTATTGATCTCTTGTCATATATGTAAGCATATATATATATATGTGTGTGTGTGTGTGTGTGTTTGTGTGTGTGTATGTGTATGTACGTAAATATACACATTTTATTGTCAAATGTGGAAATATGATTTTCATCACCAACCTAAAATAAATCCTTCTAAAGATCTGTGAACATGACAAATTTTTTTTTAAAAAAACACCCTATAGATTTTATAGATTTACCACTAAAGTCTCTGTTTCCAGTGTTTTAAATAAAAGGTGAAAACTCAAAAAAAAAGAGCTCCAAATGGAAAGAAATAATTAAGATTAGAGCAGAAATTGATGAATTGGAAAGAAAACTATTAAGAAAATCAATGAAATGAAGAGCTGGTTCTTTGAAAAAATAAATAAGCAATATTGAAAAACCCTTGGCCAATTTGATCAAATGAAAAAAAGAGAAGTCTCAAATTAACAAAATCAGAAATGAAAAGAGAGTTCACAACAGACATTAATGAAATTGGAAGAAGCACCAGAGCATCCTTCCAAAACCTCCACTCCACAAAATTGGATAATTTGGAAGGAATGATAAATTCCTAGACACATACCACCTACCAAAACTAAACTCAAAACAGATTAATCTCCTAAACAAACATCACATTTGATGAGATTGAGAAGGTAATCGGGACTGGATGGTTTCTTAGCCAATTTCTATCAAACCTTCATTGAAGAACTGAAACCAATTTTTCTCAAACTTTTCCACATAATCAGATAACAGGGAATCCTCACCCAACTCCTTTTATTAATCTAGCATCACCCTAATATCAAACCAGACAGAGATATAACAAGAAAAGAAAACCAAAAGTCTATAACCCTGATGAACTTAAATGCAAAGATCCAGAACAAAATCCTAACAAACTGAATTCAACAACATATCAAAAACATTATCCATCTTGATCAAGCAAGCTTCATCCCAGGAATGAATGGTTCAACATACAAGAATTCATTAACATAATATACCACATGAATGAATGTATTCACAAGAGCTACATGATCATTTCAGTAGATGCAAAGAAGGCCTTTGAAAAAAATTACATCACTTCATGATCAAAATATTGGTGAGAATAGGCATGAAGGGTTTATATCTCAAAACAATAAAGCAAAGCAGCAAGATACAAAATCAACACACAAAAATCAGTAGCCTTTCTATATGCAAAGGATAAATATACAGAGAAAGGAATTAGGCAGGATGTCCCATTTGCAAAATAAAAAAAAATCAAATATTTGGATAACACTAACCAAGGATATTAAAGACCTATATAATAAAAATATAAAACACTCAAGGAACAAATTAGGCCAGCCGTGGTGGTACACACCTTTAAATCCATCACTTGGGAGGCAGAGGTAGGAGGATCACTGTGAGTTCAAGGCCACCCTGAGACTACATAGTGAATTCCAGATCAGCTTGAGCTACAGTGAAACCCTGCCATGAAAACCAAAATAAATAAATAAATAAATTAATTAATTAAAATAAAATAAAATAAAATTGATGAGGACTTGAGAATATGAAAAGAATTCCCATTCTCCTGGATAGGTAGAATTAATATTGTGAAAATGGCAATTCTACCAAAAGAAATATACATATTTAATGTAATACCAATAATAATTCCAGCATCATTTTTCACAGGGATAGAAAAAATTATCTCAAAATTCAAAATTCACTTTAAATGACAGCAGGCCTTGGATATCCAAACATTCTCAGCAAAAGAGACTCTTATGGAGGTATCACCATATTCCATCTAAAACTATATTATAAATCCATCCATTGTAACAAAAACAGCATGGTACTTGCACTGAAAGAGAAATGTAGACCAACAGAACAGAACTGAATATCCAGCCTTAGGATCAAGTAACTACAGCTATTTGATCTTTGACAAAGGAGCCAGCAACATACACTAGAGAAAAGACAGCATTTTCAACAAATGATGCTGGACAAATTGGATAGCCACATGTAGGAAAATAAAACTAGACCCACTCATCTCACCATAAACAAAAATCAACTCCAAATGGATTAAAGATGTCAATATAAGACCTGACACACTTCTCCTACTGGAAGAAAAAATAGGAGGAACTCTCCATGAGATAGGAGTAGGAAAGACTTCCTGAACAATACCCTAGTAGCCCAGGAAATTAAACAATCATTCAATCAATGGGACCGCACGAAGCTATAAAGCATCTGTTTGAACACACCATAATCAGAACCAATAGATTACCCACATAATGGGAGAAAATCTTTGCCTGCTATACTACTTGCAGAGTTCTAAAGTCTAGAATCTGCAAAGAACTCAAAAAATTGAACAGTGAAAACTCAAACATGGCTGAAGAGATGGATTAGCAGTTAAGGTACATGCCTGCAAAGCCCAAGGACCCATGTTCAATTCCCCAGGACCCACATTAGCCAGATGCACAAGGTGTCACACACATCTGATGTGGCACATTCACACAATGGAATTCTACTCAGCTGTAAGAAAAAAAAAATGATACAATAAAATTTGTAGGAAAATGGATGGACTTGGAACAGATCATACTCAGTGAATTCACAGAATCATAGAATCATAAAGACAAATGCCATATGTTCTCACTCATCTCTGGTTCCTAACCTAGAACAGTTTGCATTGCTGGCATAACCAACAGGCAACTCAAGGCCCAGACAATGGGTATAGAAGGGTTTGAGAACTGCAGAAAGGGAAGGGGGGGCAGGAAATAAACACAAAATTAAACCCAAAATGAACTGGTACTTTGAAAATAGACTAAAATATTTAACCCTCAACAGTAGGGAAGATGACCTGGAAAGAAGGGCCCTGGAGAGGGTGGGATAAAGCCTAATCTTAAAGAATTTGGTTCTGGCTTGTAACTCCCAGTACCAGAAATCATTTGCTTCCCACATTTTTTGATCAAAGAGAACTCTGAGGTCTTCAAAATGGGATATAACTCTGTCAAAGCACTTGATTACCTACCTGAGGTTAAAGATAAAACCCTAGTGCTGAGGACACCACATGCTGCTGACAGAGAACACTGAGAGACATGGCTGGAATCCAGAAGGAAGCCAGTCCCTCAAATGATTAATCCTTTAGTACTGGAAAGCACTACATGATCTACTGGGGGAAAGTATCCAACACTGGTGTCAGCAGCCAGGGGTCTAAGCAACTCAGAAGCAAACACCCCAACAAGATGTACACACCAGTACAATGTTGGCCCCAGCCTTGCTGGGTAACCAATGGTTTTCTTATTGGCTAAGAGATCTGCTCAGTGGGAAGGAACCCATAGCTGGAACTGAGAAACAGGTCAGGATCCCATGGAGATCAAGATTAGGGTTTCCAACAATAATATCCCACTAGTCTTTGACCAAAAGAAGGGCTACATCCATCAAAATCTACCTAAATTAACAATGCTTATCCCAGTTCACCTATACTGACTTCATTCTCTGTTGGAGAATCTGATCTTTTTCTTTTTCAGAAAGTATTGATATGGGAGGAGCTGATAAACCAGCCTCACATTTTAGCCAAGGCCCACGTGAAACCACAAAACATAGGTGAGATAAGAAAGACTGCTTGCTGGGCGTGGTGGCTCATGCCTTTAATCCCAGCACTTGGGAGGCAGGGGTGGGAGGATTGCCGAGAGTTCAAGGCCAGCCTGAGACTACATAGTGAATTCCAGGTAAGCCTGGACTAGAGTGAAACCCTACCTCGAAAAACCAAAAAAAAAAAAAAAAAAGAAAGACTGCTGCTTCCATGGCGAGCCTAACAATCAGTGCCAGGGTGAAAGAGACAGACGATACTCAACACATACCAAACCAGAAATCCAGGGGCTCCTGAGGGCTTTCATCTGAAGTAGTCTTAAAACACACCCCAACATGGCTCAGGGAATTTTGCGGAAGAGAGGGTAGGAAGACTGTAAGATCCACAGGTTGGGATGGCACACCCAGAGGCATTGTTCCTTCCTCAAAGACTGACTGCTGTTCTCACAACTCATAACGCACAGCCCTATGGGGAATATGTAAAGGAACACTACAGAGGAGGGCCCCCAGCAGACTGGGGGCAGGGAGGAGGGAAATGATGGTACCAACACAAGAGGTGTCCATATAAAGTATTGGGAGATGAACAGTCCAAGAGCTGGAAAAGAAGACAGAAGTCCCTTGTGGACTCCAACTGGTCTTTTTATTATGGGTTTTGGCCTGAATCCAGAAGAAACCAGCACACCCGGGTGCAGTGAAAGGGCTGGGCTTGAACTCAGCGCACACCTGAGTCATTTGAGCTCTCTGGCAGCTGCTGTAGATAGCAGAGCGAATGTGTGACATAAGCATTTGTAAGCAGCCAGAAATCAGGTTAAGATTTCCCTTATGAATCTTTTCCTAATCATCCCTCTCAAACATAAGTGAAATTAATCAATCAAGCAAAATATGTATTTTAAAATAATCCAGAAGTATTGCCAGCACATTGATCACAAATATCAAACAAAACCCTCAAATATTTTCATAATTAGAGAGGTGATCCACATCTTCATTGAATTTTCATATGGTTTCATAATTCTTACCATAATCTTATAAATGACCTCGGGTATAATTAATTCTATGTCTTCAGATCTGTGTTAGTGTGAGATATATCATGTAGACAAATGGAAAAATTTTAAAAATATATCTGATTTCTCTCTCTTCCATTACTTATCATGCCCATATATATCTGTGTATAACTATATATATCCTCTTTCTAATATATCTTAAGTGTGAATTTTAATTTTTAAAGATAGTCTGTTCAACAATCCCTTTTCTTTGCAAAACAATAAGTCAAACATACTATATTACTTGTTATTGCAATGAATGTCATGAAGCAGGTTACTAAAGAAATTAAATTGTACTTTGAATATTGGATCAGCTATTTCTTCTCATGGTGGAAAAATATGAAAAAATAAGTGACAGCAGGCTGGCTTTATTGGGAAATACTAAGTGTAGCAGGGGAATAGGATGACATCAGCAGAGGGTGGACATCACCTCCTGGCCAATATCAGATGGGCAACAGCAACAGGTCCCAAACCTGGCAAGAGGAAGCTGGTTATAACACCCATAAGCCCACCCTCAACAATACAGTGTCTCCAGGAGGCTTTAATTCCCAAATTGCCATCAGCTGGGGATCTAGCATTCAGAACACCTGAGTTTATGGGGGACACCTGAATCAAACCACCACACTAATCAATTGTTGTCTGTTCATCTCTGATGTAACCTACAAAGAAATTTCCATGTAGATCATCATATGACCAATAAATCAGTAGAGTTCAGTTGAAATGAACTGTATAAGGAGGTTTTTTTTTTTTACCAAAATTACTCAATACCAGATTGTTACTGATATCAGTAATATAATGAAAGTAAAATTTAAGCTACCTCTGTCTTTATGTAAAAAAACTTATATAGCTCCCCCTGACCAAGTTCTACACTTAGTATTTCCCAATAAAGCCAGTATGCTGTGCTGAGCCTGCTTATTGTCATGGGTTTCCTCAAGTACTTTTACATTTTGTACTAGGTGATTTTTCTAATCATAATAAATTGTTAATTAATAGTATCTAGCATTGTTCTGGACTTACAATTTAATCTTCCAAACATTATCATATAAACATTATAATTATTCTTGTTATAAGCTTTCCCCTAATCATATAGATAATAACTGGCAGAATCAGGATTCAATTTCAAGTTGTGTGAAACAAAAACTTTTAATTAAAAAAACTATAGTAATCCCTGTATGATAGCTTATTGAATACTAGAAAAAAAATAAAAACAATTTTTAGAACTGGAGAATGGAATGGTAGCTTTGAGAGGCTGAGGAGACTAGGAGAGTAGGAAAAGATAGACTGATGGGTAACAGGAGTAGGAAATTGTAGTGCATTATTGCATAGTAGGAAGACTATATATAACAAAATTTTATTCTATATTTCAAAGAGCTAGAAAAATCCAGGTATGGTGGCACATGCCTTTAATCCCAGCACTTAGAAGACAGAGGTAGGAGAATTGCTGTGAGTCAAGGCCACCCTGAGAGAGACTACATAGTGAATTCTAGGTCAGTGTGGCTAAAAAAAAAAGGATCTTGAATGTTGTTACCATAAAGAAATTACAACTGTTTCAAATCAAATTAAATCAAATTTCATTTGATTTAAACATTACATGTTTACATGTGTTGAAATAGCACTTAGTAGTCTATAACTATGTATAAGTGTATATCAGTTAAAAAGAAATTAAATTTTGATGGGGGTCTACCTAGCAGATACCTATATGTTCAGCTTAGTTAAATTCATCATAGTTTTGCATTTTTGCATGTATTTATATAGTTTATGCACACGTATGTGTATGTGCATGCACTTAGAAACCGAGTACCTTGCATGTCCTCCTCTACCACTCTTCTACCTTGTTTCAATGAGACTGAGTCCATGCCAATAAACATTGGTGCTGCTGGGCTATTTTTAAAGATTTTATTTTATTTATTTATTAGAGACAGAGAGAGGGAGAGAGACAGAGAGAGAATGAGAAGGGGCACTCCAGGGCCTCTAGCCACTGCAAACAAACTCCAGATGCATGCACCACCATGTGCATCTGGCTTACATGGGACCTGGAGAATCAAACTGTGGTCCTTAGGCTTCAGAGGCAAATGCCTTAACCACTAAGCCATCTCTCCAGCCTTTGTTTGTTTGTTTGTTTGTTTGTTTGTTTGTTTGTTTGTTTTTTGTCAGAGTGGCCCACTAGTGAGTCACAGCAATTCTCCTTTATCCACCTCCCTCAAGATTAGTGTTGCAGGCATGAGTGGCTATGCCTTGCTTTTTTCATGGATGCTGGAATCTCAACCCAGGTCCTCATGCTTGTGTAACAAGTGTTCTTGTGCACTGAGCCATAACTCTAGCCCAAATTCAACATCTTTAAAGGAAAAATATATAAGATAATATATAAATAAGTCTTTTAGCAGAAACATGTAATGAACTTGTAAACTTTCATCAAAGTTTTATGAAAGCACTCCATTCTAAAGAGAAGCAGGTCTTCATGATTTATAACACATTGTTGCTTTGCAGAAAGAAATGATTTTCAAATTACCATTACCTTGACAAGGAGGAAACACATATATATTTCTTACAGTCAGTTGTTATTAAAATAGTTTGGCCTTCTCCATAGTAAAGATTAGGAGACTTACCCTTGTGTTCATTTTGTGTCCAATATGTGCTTTTACAATTAGGAGCTCAGTAAGTGTTTAGTGAATTAACAAGTTAGTTGATTTATAATTAAATAAGTCACAGCTTGTCTTTTTTTTTTTTTTTTTTTTTTTGGTCCCTCCATTAGAAGGTACAGTTGAAATTAACCTTTTGGTGGTCTGAATGTAGGATGTACCCTATATACTTATGTGTTTCAATGCTTGAATTCCAGTTTGTAGCACTTTTTTGGGACTTTTCAGAAGTGGAGCTTGGCTATAGGAAGTGTGTTACTTGAAGTGGGCCTTGAGGTTTTATAATCCAGCCCTCTTCCTCCTTGCTTAAGTGAAGGTGTGTGGCTACCTGTCTGCTGCCGCCATGCTCTACCTGCCATGATAGACTTCCCTTCCAAACTGCAACTGAAAGCATGCCCTTTCCTCCCATAAGCTGCTTCTGTTCAGGTATTTAGACCCAGCAAAGAGAAAGTAACTGACACAACCGCAGAAGCACACCTCTTCCTCCTTTATCAGAGCATCTTCAAGTCTGCATAACTGAAAGCATGGATAGTCCCAGCCAGGCAGCCCCAGAGAAGAGACAAAGACAAGTGAGAGTCTTTCATTTGTTACTTTCAGCTTAATGTGTTAGCAGTACTTATTTTAGAGAGTCACATTACATACCTTTAGAGCTGTGAGTTGTCCTTTAGGTTAGAGGATGAGTCTTTATTGTATAAGAAGTTCTTACATACAAACAGACCTCATTCCTAAGTAGCTCAACCCCAAGTTTCAATTTCTTTTCTTGCAATATAAAGTTTTGAAAATCTCTTTGGTCTAGCACAGCAGAGAAAGTGCCATTGCCCAGCTTAGTGCTAGGAGATGGTGGTATCAGTGATAATGGTGATGAGCTCCTGCACTAGGTTGGCTAAGTGCTTCATGTGCATCAGCACACTCATTCTTTCCATGCCTTAAGGGACTTCCTCTGACCTCCACTCGTGTCACAGAGAGCTTAAACTACATCTTCTAGGTCACAAAACTTCTCAGTGACAGCATAGGACTCAGTACCCAACTCTGCTAATTCCTAAAGAGTAACCTCACCTTTCTCACAGCTCCACTTCCTAGATGTCAATAGTAATTTTCAAAAGAGAGGGTGGGGATATGATGGAGAGTGGAGTTCTAAAGGGGAATGGGGGGAGGGGAGGGAAATACTATGCACTTTTTGTATGTAAGTATATTTTGTTGTCAATAAAAATAAATAAATAAATAAATAAATACTTCCTTATCACTGACATTCTAAAAAAGAAATAATAGATAGTGTGAATGCAGAGGTTTGTACAAATAAAGAAGGAAGTTATAACATATCGGACATACTCTTCAGTCATCATTGATTTACTAAATAAGTGCTAAAGTAGAAAGAATATGAATTACCCAACCTTAATTAGAATAGAAAAGTGAAAGATATGTCTGACATGTTTATCTCAATGTGTTTTATCTTATGTGGCTAGTACTAAAAGAGACTTAGTATGGTTTAAGCATAATGTAAACTGAGCATAAGAACCCACGTAATACAGCTACTTACTGCTCACAGATTTCTGATCAAGCTGCCAAATACACAGGTTGATTTATTCAGAGGCCTGGGGAAAACCAATCCATATTTCCAATATTCCAAAGTAATGTCACTTTGCAGAATGACTACAGTGAAGTTTAATGAATCTTGAAGAATATCTGATTTGGAAGAAATAGCAAACATGAAACAAAATATGACCACAGAAAGGTTTAGGGTATATGATTGATTTATTTCCAGATGTGAGAAGTCGTGGCTATAGTTTAGAACATTAGCTGTGAATTCTATGCTATGCTCACTTGCTTCTAGCCCACTTCAACCAGTTTTGCTTTTTCCCATTGTTTTTCTTTCTTGATTATTCCTACTATTTCCTTCTGTAGGTAGCACATGATTGAGTACCTCTCACCTCTTTAAAATTTCTTCTCCTTTATTTTATTTTTCTTTCCCTTTTCTCTCTCTCTCTCTCTCTCTTTGAGTTAGGGTTTCAAGTAGCCACACTGGCCTTAAAGTCACTATGTAGCTGAGGATGACTTTTGATGTTCCTGTCCTATAGTCATTTCTAGGAGTGCTAGGATTTAGAAATTAACCATTATGCCAAGTTTTATGCAGTACTTGGAGTTAAACATAGGGCTTTGTGTATGCTGGGCAAGCACTCTATCAACAAAACCACATCCTTAGGTTATCACATTTTTAAATGGTATTTATTGATAATGAGTATTAAATTATACAAGCTTTAAAGGTTGCCTCCTGATGAATGAAATATTGAATGAATATGAAGGGCTATAAGAAAATGGATAGTTCATAATTTCATATTAAAAGTTTCTTTTAAAAAGTTTCTCAAAAAATAGTAATTCATAAGTGGTTTTATGTCTCTATAATTCAAGCCACTATGGATGCTGAGGATGGTGAGAGCAGTTCAAGGGCAGCCTAGGAAACACAGGGAGATAACATCTTAAGAATTCCATTAAGAAGAGATTTCAAGGGCTGGAGGGATGGTTTAGCAGTTAAATTGCTTGCCTGCAAAGCCAAAGGACCCAGGTTCAATTCCCCAGGATCCATGTAAGCCAGATGCACAAGATGGTAGATGCATCTGGAGTTTGTTTGCAGTAGATGGAGGCTCTGGTGTGCCCATTCTCAAATAAATAAATTAACTAATTAAATTAAAAAGTTAACATTAAAAGAAAAGAGTCAAAAGATATAAATACATAGCAAACTTAAAGTCTCATCACAGAAAGTATTCATTATAAGAGAACATGAATCAGCTACAATCACTTTTTGTATGCAATGGTGAGGATGTAATGAAGAAATATAAGGGCACATCTGACTATGGTGAAGAATAGGTTACACAATTCTCCTAAAGAGAGGATGCTGTGCTTTCATTGAACACAGAGTCCTAGATACATAGTGGTTAAAGGAATTAGAGCAGGAATGTGTGCTTCCCCTCCCTGAGCCAGTGACTTGGCATGGCCATGCCTCATCTATGGGATGGAGATAAGCTACTTAAAAAGTAGCTTTTACTTTAAAAGTAAAAGAAATGGTAAGGTGAATAAAAATAATGATGTTACAGGTTTATGTAAAGATGTAAACTAAACATTTTAATTATGTTCTTAGAAAAATTCTTCCTTTCTCTGGTGGTTTTCTAGATAAACTGTTTTTCAGGCATTCTTATAGTTAGGTAGAGTCAGAAGAATGAATTTTAAGTCTTTGGAATATAGGCAGAAGTGGTACCAAATAAACAGAGTTCTCACCCATAAAACATCAGTGAGATGCTCCATGCATTCAGCTTTCTAACTCAGAAAGAACTTGAGTGAAAATGGAGTCACTATAAGAAGTAGCTGCAAATACCAGGAATCCTGCCTCAAGACTGTTTTTTGTGGATCATGTTATATTAACCTACTGATATTTTATAATTACTTTAAAAACTATTAGCATGTTCCATTAATATAATTATAAATAAACTCTTTTGAGATGCAGTAAGTGATTAATAGCAAATAGTTCTTGGAAATGTATGTTTGAAATGAAAAATTAGATGCCATATTAAGTTGTATCTAGGTGGATTCAAGGATATGAACCTGCTACATATTTTCAGCTATCACAGGGAAACATTTGGATATCTGGAAAAAGAATCTGATGAGGATGCAGGGTCCATGGAGTAAGAGGTATAGGTGAAAAATTTCCACCTTTATCTCTATAGATAGTTGACCTCTGAACAAACATTTTAGCAACTTATCCTGACACTCATCTTAAAATGGTGAAGTTGCCTTGATACCAGAATTTGGGGGTTTCTAAGGAGTATCAAAGCCTTAGTGAGCAGTAGTAACTCATGACCAGATATGCTGGACTGTCTTGGTCACATAGAACTTAGACAGAGTCACAGGACTTTTTAAATCCTTGTCTTATGAATTCAAAGAATTGAAATCTATAGACCATAGGATAAGACTTATTAGATTATATATAGAACTTAAGAGAAGGAAGGAAGGCAGGATTTTTGGCCAGAAGGCAAGAGAGGTTTTACAGAAATGGTGACACCCACTCCTGGACCTTTGAACATGTCATTTATATGAGCCCCTTGAATGGGTGGCTAGACTCCTGATGTCAGATGTTTGAGGTTTGGATTTCTGGAAAGGGCAATTTTCCCAGAAATCTTAATCCTCCATGAAAACCCTTCTGGGAAGAGGGTGGGAAGACTCCTGCAGAGGGCAGAGATAAGAAAAGGTCAGACTCTTCTGACATTTCTGACCTGCAGCAACTTAAAATGACCTAGATTCTCCTTTACTGTCCCAAGGACAATTCCTGTGTTTAGTCAAAAGAAAGCCATTCACTTTAGGGTCCCATTATCCAAACTAGCATAGCCAGTTCATATCTCCTATACTCCACTGTCTTCCTGGAATACTTATCATGGAAAATGGTTCAAAGAGCATGCCTGTGCTCTATGTGAGGATACTTACCACTTTAGGACAACTTCTAGAACACTATCTAACCCATAAAATACATTTAATTTTCTTCTTAGAACACCTTTTCTATTCTTTAGACATCAATCTATTCTAAGCTTGTTAACCTTTCATTACCACTATTATCTATCAAGCACTTACTAAATAAATCTTTCCTAAATGAATAGGAAAAGGCAATAAGTTTAGAAAAGCAAGAGGAGGGAATATTTTGATATAATTGGTCTGGGATTAAGCTTGGACATTAATATTCTTTAAAGTTCTCAGGTGACTTCAATAGCCAGCCAAGGTTGAAGACCAGTTATCTAAAGCTTTGGTTTGCAAAATGTGAACTCTAAACTTAGTAGATCTTAGAACTCTAGTCTACTAAGAAATGTAGACTCTTGGGCCCTAGCTTAGGCTCTCCTGGGTCAAACTCTTTATTTAATAAGATGTTCAGATGTGTGTAGACATTAAAATGTGAGAGATTTACTCTACAAGTTGCAGTCACCTCAGATAAGATCCATCCACTCATCAAATATCATGAAGCCAAATTCAACAGGGGAGATACCTGCTGCACTATTTTAGGTGACTGCAATGAGGAAGCCTTGTCTCCCAGAAGAACTGCACTGAGATCTGCTCACAAAGGCAAGTGCATTTGTGCATCTGTAGCATTCCAGGCTTTATGGAGGGCTCTCTTTATGCATTAGCTAATCTTAGGATTCTGTTAAATGCATGAAATATTAACCTTCCATGGTGCAGATGTTATTGACTGCTATATATATTATATAATTTAACCACACTCAAGTAATTGTTCAGAGACTGAATAGAGTATCCTAGACATTATGCTGGGTCACTATGGAAATTGAGAGTTCTGATACTTGAAGGCTACATGCACACCAACACTCACCTGTAATATCCCAAATACCTAGAATGCCTGCTAGTGAAACACACCTGGGGATGGATATTGGTGGTCATTTTCCAAACCGATGTCACGCAATGGGAAGTATATATCATTAAATTTTATTTAGTTTAAGAGAAAGAAGTCAATCTGTCTTTGATAGACAGCATGAGCAGGGCAAGTCAGGGAGGAGACCTACCAAAAGACCTGGAAGCTACAGTGCTCCTAAAAATATATAAGCTACTTACCATGGGCGGGGGGGTTGGAGTTCACAGATTTTTTTATACTATCATTATAGAAAAAATTATATCAAACAAGTTTTTTTTTTTTGTTAAATCTGGTGTGTAGATAGATTGTTACTAGAAAAATTTCAGTACCAGGGATGGGATACCTTCCAGTGAGTTGTTGGCCAGGGAGGCCCCTGATGCCCCCAAAACATTATAGACTAAAGCCAAGTTTCTTGGTTTCCCACCAGGAATAGATAATAAGACCCTATTGCTGAAGACTCCACATCCCTGGGCTCCAAGGTCACCAAGAAATCAAACTGGGGCTGAGCTGAAAACCTTCTTCCAGTAGAACAGCTCGCCGAAAGCTGGAAAAAGGTACATGGCATGCAGCCTTATGGGAGACAGAAGCTATTAGTGGTGAAAACAGTGGACACTGCAAGCCTCAAGTTTAGCCAGCCAGGCCAAATTAGCCAACTGGTGCAACAGTGGCATGTCTGTTATGCAGGAAACCATCTGCTCTTTAATTGGACTGGAGACCTGATCTACGGGAAGGAATACATGCCTGGTACTGAAAACCTAACTAAAAGCCTATGGTTGGGGAGGTCGTGAGCATTAGGAAAGGAATGCCTACATTTGTCTGGCTAAATGCATACATTATGCTCACCAAACTGCCCTGTAAGGATTCTACTTAATGTTCATACCCATATATTAATGTTACTCTCACTTTTGGTTAGAGAAGCTTCTGTTTATAGATGGTGGTGACCACTAGAATGACACAAAAGGTACCATAGTGCTAAGAAGACGTGACAGCGGAATGTTCAACTCTAAAACATCCCTATCACACCTTCCAGGGCTCAGGGATCATTGCAGAAGAGGCAGCAGAAAAAATGTAAGAGCCAAAGGAAGGGTAGGACTGTTTACAATGCAATTGACCAGACATTAATTGTCCTTGATGTCCATGACCTCTCAATGCCTACCACTATCTTCACAAACCCTCATAATAGGAGGAAAAGATGATGACATCAAAATAAAAAACAGCTAATGGAGAGAGGAAGGGAATATGATAGAGGGTAGATTTGTGAAGGGGAAAGTGGGAGAGTGGAGGGGATTATCATGGTTTATTGTCTGTAAGTAATGAAGCTGTCAATAAAAAGGGGGAAAATTTTGTGTGTGGAGGAGGAACTTTGGAATCCTGTCATCTTCTGGGTCCTTTTGTCTTGGTATATATGTAATCCCCTGCAAATTGCAATGTTTCAACATTAATCTTAAGTTAAATGTTAGCTGCAGGCACATTATTTAATTGAAAAGATCATGAATTTACAAATAATACTTTGGTACAATATAGGTACTTGTCATTATTTTGAAAAAGTGGTCAGAATTATATAAATATATCCATAAATAAAAATAATATTAAAACACTTGAGGGGTTCACACAGTTGCTGACATACTCTTCTCTTAGCGTGTCTTGAAATTTTACCAGTGTTTTCAAAAGAAAATGAACAAAGTAGGCAGTGTGACATTTGCAACTTTGATTGTCTTCACTGAGCAGCCATCTCTATAAAAGGAATGCAGTCACTTTACCACTACATACCCAGTCATTTCTGTTATTTCTGCACATTCCCTACCCAGGTCCTAAAACCCTTCCAATATTTCCAAGTTCTCTATAGCTTTAGATCCTTCTCTGCCATCTTCACTGCCTATGTGAGAGCTGAGTCTCATAGAAGACCATCCTTCCACTGCAGCCCCCTCAAATAAGAATTTTTTCTCTTGCCTGGGATTTTAAATCCTCTTTGCCTCTCATTATGCTTCCGGGTAATTCAAACTGTTCTCAGTATACATATCATCTCAAATTTCAAATCTCATTTTATTGGCAATGGAAACACTACCTTCCCTATTGTCATCCCTTACCAATCTTTCATTCATTTCCTTTTGTTTCATAAGCGCATTGCTACTCTATTCAAGGCTGTTGGGTTTTATTTTTTGTTGTGTCTAATGTCCTCTCAGGTATTCTCCTGACACTGTGATCTCTTAGTTTCTTGACTTACTCTCTCATGAGCTTTTCCTCTTCTTCCCTCATCCTCATACTCCATGGTTATTTCTTAAGTGGATTGTCATAATTTTTTGAGTTTCTCCCCTCTCAATCCAAAAAACTACCTTTGCAATCTTTCTCATATCTTCCACATCCTCACTACACCTTCAGCTAGTTTGTATTTCCTGATCACTTATTAGAATGTCTCTCCCCCACAGCATTCTTTCATTTGTCCCCTCTGGCTTTTCCATCCCTGGGGCAGCTCTCTTCCCTGGACTCCAGAGTCATGTGTGTAACTATTTAGCCTTATCACCAGTGCTGGCTCCTCGGCACCCTCACTTAAACAGCTGATGCATTCCAAACTTCCCGTAGGCTTTCTCCTTTATCTAAGCCCACTAGTTGCATGGGTATCACTCAAATTTAAGACTTAAATGGATTTAAATTAGTTAAACTAGAGAATAACACACATTTTCTAGTTGGTTTACATTCCAAAGAGATGCTGACCTTCCTTGACAATTCTCTACTGTCAGAAAAACATGTTTGTTCTACAATAAATTTATGTTAAAAAGAGAGAGAGAGAGAGACTGTTTACCCAGTCCAGTGCTATTATCCTGGTCAAAGACACCATGTTGTCCCTTGTAATCAGCCTGATGCTTTCAATCGGCTGCCTGCAGACCCTTCTCAGCATAGCATCCAGTGTGAGCTTGTAAAACAGATTGTTTCTATTTGCTCCTGACACTGCTGTGTGTCCCAGGCAGGGCCTTTCCAGTTTACTTACACTCATGACTAAAACCACAAGCATGTCCCACAAGACTTTCCATGGGACCTCAGAATGCTCCCTGGGGCTTGATTCATTCTGGCCTTCCTTTGGTTCTGCAGCTTGTCCATAATGGTGCTGCCCTTGATATTGTCTCTGCCCAGAACACTTTCCCTCTGCTTTGTTCCTCGCTTCGAGCCTGTCGTTTCACAAATGCTACTCTTATTTCTGACCTCTTAAGACCACCGGTTAAAATTAATCAATCCTGGGCTCAGGAAACGGCTCAGTAGTTAAAAGCATTTCTACACAATCCCAACGAGCAGAGTTCCAATCCCCAGAACTCATATAGAACTGCACACCTGCTGCAATGCGCTGTGGAGTCAGGAGAATCCTGAAGCATGCAGAATTGCTAGTCTGACTTTCCCACAGCAAACGGAAATAGAGACTGTAGCAGTTATTTTCTCAGTGCTGGGAAAAAGACACGTTACCAGAAGCAGCTTACGGAAGGAAAATGTTTATTTCTGGCTTACTTTTTTTTTTTTCTTTCAGATTTTTGATGTAGGGTAGCCTGACCTGGAATTCACCATTTAGTCTCAGGGTGGCCTCCAATTCACAGCGATCCTCCTACCTTTACCACCCAAGTGGTGGGATTAAAGGCATGGGCCACTATGTCCAGCTCCTGATTTATGGTTTTGAGGGAAAGTTTCAACATGCTGTAGACAGCATGGCAGGAGCAGGCAGCTGGTGTCACATGTCTGAGGGAGGAAGAAAGAGCATGAACTAAGCATGACTAATTGGCCTGTATTATAAAACCTCAAAATCCACCCCATAGGATATTCCACAAACTTCCCATATAGCACCACCACCTGCACATTAAATAAGAGATGTAATTAGAAACACATGAAGCTATTAAGGACATTTTACATTCAAACCACCACAGGGGTTCTGTCTTTTTAAAAATATTTTTGTTTATTTTTTATTTATTTATTTGAGAGTGACAGACAGGGAGAAAGAAAGAAGTAGATAGATAGAGAGAGAATGGACACACCAGGGCCTCCAGCCACTGCAAATGAACTCCAGATGCATGTGCCACCTTGTGCATCTGGCTTATGTGGGTTCTGGGCAATGGAGGCTCGAACCGGGATCCTTAGGCTTCACAGGCAAGTGCTTAACCACTAAGCAACCAGCCCCAGCAGTTCTATCTTAAACAAGGTCAAAGGTAAGAGCTGAAACCACAAAGTTGTCCCATGGCCTCCACACAGGCACCATGGCACACACATGCCATACACACACACACACCACATGTATTACACACACACACTTAAATTTTTAATGGCACAGATATATGCATTACCCCACTATGAAACAGTCTACGTGAAATATGACCCATTTTATTCATATTTTGTTCAGTGTCTGATTCCATCCCAGACTCTAAGCTCCTTAAGAGCAAGAATTCATATTTATCTTCTTCTTTCCTAAGTGCACAGACTCTGTAGCAGTGCCTGGTATATACTATGTACTCAATAAATATATGCTAGTGAATAAGCACACTCATTAATAATGAGATAATGCCACTCATTCCTAATCATGATGATCTTCCCACACTGGAACTTTGTTAAAGTCCTTACTTCAACAACACTTACAGAATCTCTTGCTTCTCTCACTCTCTCTACCTCTTTGTGCTCCTTCTTCCTCCCCACCTCTTTCATTCTCTTTCCCTCCTTTTCTTTTCCCATCATTTGTTCATTTTTACTTACATTTCATTTTTCAACATTTCTTGGACATTGAAGAGCAGAAATTCTACTCACCAAATGTCTTTCCATGAACAGGCCTGGCTTATGACAGAAAGTCATTAAATACTGGTCTGTACAGGATACTTAGACCTTCTATAAGTGAGGGTCACAAACTGAGTAAATTAAACAACAGAAACACAGTGTTTCATAGTCCTGGAATCCAAAAGGCTAAGATTCCCAGCAGTATGGGTTCCTTGTGAAGGTTGTAAGGAAGAATGTATTTCATGTTTTTCCCTAGCTTCTGCTGCTTTTCTGGCAATTTTTGTCATCAATGTGTTACCTGCCTTCATTGTCACATATCAGTTTCCCTATATGTAAGTGTCTACTTCCAAATTTCTTTTTGTAATAACGGCAGTTATGTTGGCAAGGGCCCACCATAATGATCTCTTTTTAATTTGTCGTGGCCTTATCTACTAATAAGATGGCCCTCTATAGTACTAAAGGTTAGGATTTCAATATATGAATCTCAAAGGGGGATGCAATTCAACCCATAACAGGGGTTTATAGTTCTATTGTGGAAAAGAAAACTATCAGAGGGAACTAGCATTTAATGAGCCTGAAGGTGTAAGACAGAACAAGCATATTCATGACAAAGAATTCCCTGTCTTTATATTCCTTGATTATCCCAGCCACTCCACATGTTAATTTTTGCTTTAAAAAAAAAAAAAAAAAGATCCTTAATAAAGATAATTAAGATACACACTAATTAGCAGGAACTCAGGTCAAGATAGTGCAATTTCATGGATTTTACTTCAAAATTAATTCATCATAGTAGAAGCAATTCACATACAGAAAAATAATTAGAATATTTTAATCCAATTTAGCTCAGTTCCAAAAGACATCTTGAGAGACAAAGCAACAGATGTCAGCCTGACCAGGATGATAGAAGTGGAAACACCAAGGAGAGAGCACTAAAATGATGAGCAATGAACAGCAGGTGCAGTTTGTCCAAAGGCACAGACTTTAATTCCTTCCAACATCCCCAAATATAGAAATGACACTTTAAAAATTAATTGTAAACTTTGGTATATGAACATATGAACATATTGGTCATTTTTTTTCAAGGCTTAAAATATGCAACAGCTATTGCAACCTCTGAAATCAAAGAGAAATGACTTCTTGGGGCAAGGAGCAGTTTTCAGCATAAGTCTAAACAGGACAGTGGAAATAAAATGTTGATCCCATAAGCCATGCAGTAGAGAAAAGTAACAAAATAATAAATACTAAAGAAGAATTTATTCTCGTTCTTTACAGTTAAATTGCAGCGTGCACGCCATTATTGATCTAGCATTAGTGATGCTTTTACTGTGTTCCACCATTTGTTTCATACAGGTTATTTTTAGGTAAGACATAGTTTCTGATCTCCAATGTCTCAGAATCAAATAAATTCAAGGCAAATATTTTTTTTCCCCTAAGATTGAAATGGCATTAAAAAGGCTTCAGGGAAACACACAAGTGAGAATCTTCATTGACCTTTGCCTGGAAGTACCAGGGAATGCATCCAAAATGCTTCAATTAAGGCCAGTCATTAAAAACACTTTACTGGTGGGTAGTTTGAATCGATGTTCCTGAATAGATTCAGGAGTTTATTAAAGCTGGTAACTTAGAACTCCAGCTGCAAGGCTGGAGGAGGTGTCACTGTAGGTGGATCCTAGGGGTTCAGCCCTAAGGTGTGTTTGGGGGCAGATCTGGAATTCCAGCCAAAGGTGTGCAGAATGCTTGAACTCTGCCTGGGGTAACTGGAATGTGCCTGCTTATGGTGCTGGTGGTAGTGTAATGGGGAAATTGGGGTTCTGGGGGATCCCAAGACCTGAGTTCTTATCTGCAAACTAACCAAAGAATTGGCAATTCAAGATTTAAGAGAGTGATTTTGAAAATACCACATTCTATTCAGATTTTATAAAGGAGTGTGGAAAGGGGAAGGCTGGGAGGTAAGGGGAGATAAAGTGGGGGGAAGAGAAGTACACCACGTGGAGCCCAAAAGCCCATATGGGCCACATGGAGCTCAGGAGTCCATGTGACCAGATAGGGATCTGGGGAAGAAAGCACGGAAAGAAAAGAGAAAAGAAAGTTCAAGGAGCTCCTGCCATGTGGAGAGCTGGAGGAGATAAAGAACCACGCAGAGAGAAAGGGCTAGGGGGCCCAGCCAGCTGGGCCTGGGCTAGGACCTAGGCCGAGCCCCTCCCAGCTGGGTCTGAACCAAGCCAGCCCAGGCCCAGCCAAGATAAAAACTTTTCCACAGCTGGAAGTTCGGAGTGATCAGCGTGAGAGCCTGCCCTCCCCTTGCAAAGGTATTTATAACCTTAGGGTGGTGGGCTGTCTTTTGGCCCAGGTGAAGCAGAGGTCCAGCTGGGTGGTTAGGTCTAGGCACTGTCTCAGTAAGGGATTAGCTTAACTTGCCTAACCACAATGTTTAAATCCTATGAAAGACCTCCCTCCCAGGAAGGGTCCTGACTGTGGAAAAACAGTTCTGTGGAACTGGCAAGAGATGTTTTCCTGCCCTTTTTACTTTCAGGGGTCCAGTCACCCTAACTCTACCCCCCCCCATCAGTAGTATTTCTCTGTGTGGACCTGTGAAGGGGGTTTGGAAGTTCATCCCAGCATTGTAAAACTTGGTAGCAGAGATATTGTACCAGAGAGTGGATTGATGATGTACAATGAACGAGACCACGTGGATTTTGGTGTTTTGGAACTATTGTTTTGGAGGAATGTTTATGGAGTTGGTACTTGCAACTGAAGATGCCTTCCACAGCAGAAAGCCAAGTTCTACGAACTATTCTGGTGAGAGGTTGAAAACGCTAAGTGCAGAGAGAATTAAACATGGAGGTTTACAAGAACTTTCAAAGGAGAAGGAAAAACTGCATAGTACTTTGTTGTAGCTGGGCTACTGGCATAAGAGTTGGATGCATTTTACTGCCCATGGTCAGAGTGTTTGATTAAAGTTAAATGTGTAATGAACTGATGTGCTTGGCTAAATATATGGAACTGAGAGATTTTTTTTATTCATAACATCTTAATTTTTTTGTTATTAACAACATATTTTGTATGGATATATCATGTGTTTGCAACCTCTTTTCCCTCATCCCTGCCCCATTCCACTGGAGACCCTCCTCAGTAGGGTTGCAGGTATTTCCCATGGGGTTGTATTTTATACAGTCAGTTTTCAGGGTTTTTTTTTTGTTGTTGTTGTTTTTTGGTTTTTGCAGGGGAGTGAATGCCTCTGGGCCTGATGTCTCAACATGTGGCTTTTACAATCTTTCCAACCCCTCTGCAAAATTCTCTGAGCTGTGGTGGGTGACTTTTAATTCTACTTCAGTGATGAGTTCTTAGGAGCCTCTGGATCTCAGCTTTGGTAGCTGTTGACTATCATCAGGGTCTGTCTCCTTCACCCTGGCACTGATTATCATATTTCGCATGGAGGCAGCACTCTTGCTTCCCACTTCCTCTGTGGATTCAGCTGCGACTTGGCTGAAGTGTGAAGGGTATTTTATCTCCTCAGGTCTTGCTACCTTCTGAAAAAGAAGAAAAGGTTCTCCAATGAAGAGTGAAGTCAACATATTTTAAATGGGATTAATAAGCATTATTAATTTAGGGAGAATTTGATGTATGTAACCCCTCTTTTAGCCAAAGACTAGTGAGGACTTGACCACTGGAGAACATAATCTTTGTCTCCATAGGATTCTGACCTGGTTCCCAATTCCAGATATGGGTTCCTTTACACTGAGCAGATCTATTGGCCAATCAGAAAGCTATTGGTTACCCACCAAAGCTGTGTGCGATTATTGCACTGGCGTGTACATCCTGTCAGGGTGTTTGCTTCTGAGTAACTTATACCTCTGGTTGCTCAGATTGTTGTTGGCCACTTTCCACCAGTAGTTCATGAAGCACTTTCCAGCCAGATCTCTCCATGCTGTATGTTAGCAGCATATGGTGTCTCCAGCAATAGGATTATGCATCAGGCAAGTAATCAACTGCTTTGACAGAACCTATCTTGTTTTGGGGGCTGTGTAGATCTCTCTGAAAACTAGCTCACTGTGGGTAGCAACCTATTTCTGATATTTGGAATTAAAAGCCAGTGACAAAAATAATAACAATAAGGACTGGAGAGATGGTTTAGCGGCTAAGGCACCTGTCTGCTAAGCCTAAGAACGCTGGTTCCCATGTCCAGCGGTTCCAATCTCCAGGTCCCATGTTTAGCCAGATGCAAAGAGAGGCAAGGGCGCAATGCCGCACTTGCCCACAAGGGGGAGCACGCATCTGGATTTCGTTCACAGCAGCTGAGAGACTGCTGGCGCACCCATCTCTGTCTCCCTGTCCCTCTCTGTCTATCTCTGTCTCTTGCTCCAAAATAAATAAATAATAATAATAATATTTTTAAAAAATAATAACAATAAGGTGCTACCCTCTCCAGGGCTCTTCTTTTCAGATGCTCCCCCCTTACTCCTGTTGAGAGCTATATCTTTTGGTCTATCTCCAAGGAGAAAGGTTTCTAGGGTTCCAGGTCTTTTTGGATTTAGTTTTGTGTTTGTTTCTTCCAACCCTCCTTTTCCCCTCCCCCCAAACCCTTCCATCCATATTGTCTGGGCCTTGAGTTGCCTATCAAGTATGTCAGCAACTTGAGCTGGTCCAGGTTAGGAACTGCAGGTGAATGAAACCATGCAGTGTTTGTCTTTCTGTGATTGTGTGGGTTTGCTGAGTGTGATATGTTCCACATCTGTCTATTTTTTGTACAAATTTCATTATATTATTTTTCTTACTTCTGAGTATAATTCCAGCATGTAAGTATACCGGAACTTTGTTATCCATTCACCCAATGATGGGCACTTAGATTAATTCCAGTTCTTAGATATTATGAATTGAGCAGCTATAAACATGTGTGGACAAATATCTCTGTAGTGAAGCATGGAACATTTAGGAGAAATGCAGATTTAGGTAACAACTGGGTCTGTTGGTAGCTCTATATTCATGCTTCTCAGGATCTCCATATTGATTTCCATAGTAGTTGTACAAATTTACAATCCCACCAACAGTGGATGAGGGTTCCTCTTTCTCCACATCCTCACTAACATTTTTTGTTGTTTGAATTTTTAATGATTGCCATCCTTACTGGAGTAAAGTGGAATCTCATATTTGTTTTAATTTGCATTTTTCTGATGGTTAGGGATGTTGAACATTTTCTTAAGTGTGTATTAGCTATTTGCATTTCTGCCTCTGAGAACTCCCTATTCAGTTTTCTGCCCAATTTTTGGAGTGGGTTGCATAATTTTTTTTTATTATTTAGTTTTTTTTTCTTTCTTTTTTTTTCTTTTGTTTATTGAGGTAGGGTTTCACGCTAGTCCAGGCTGACCTGGAACTCACTACGTAGTCTCAAGGTGACCTTGAACTTACGTTGATCCTCCTACGTCTGCCTCCTGAGTGCTGGGATTAAAGGTGTGCACCACCATGCCCGCTTATTGTTTAGTTTTTATTGAGTTCTCTGTGGATTCTAGGTATAGGGTTTCTGTCAGTGGTATGGCTAGCAAAAGTATTCTCCCATTCAGTGGGTAACCTGTTGGCTCTGCTTATGGTATGTTTGTTGGTGCAAAAGCTTTTTAGCTTTATGAGAGCCCATTGGTTGAGTGATTGTTTAATTTCCTGGTGTACCAGTGTTTTGCTCAGGAAGTCTTTCCCCATGACTATATCATGGAGAGTTCCTCCTGTTTGTTTCTTCCAGTATGAGAAGAGTTTCAGATCTTATATTGAGGTCTTTAATCCATTTGGACTTGATTTGGAGGAAAGTGAGATGAATGGGTGTGGTAGTTTGAATAGATGGCCCACAATATATTCAATGTTTTATTAGTTTGTAATTTGGATCTGCAGCCACCTGGCTAGAGGAAGTGTTACTGGGCAGATCTTAGTGTCCAGCCCGAAGGTGTGGTGGTGTGTTTATAATTCCAATCTAAAGATATGCAAAGTGCCTACTTCTACTGAGAGCTCCTGAAGTGTGCTGTGTGATGTGGCTTTCTCCTTCTCTGCTTTATGAGGTGGCCAACTTCTGCCACTATGAACTTCCCCTGGATCTGTGAGCATCAATAAATATTCCTTCCTCCATAACTGTGCCTGCTCTGGAAGTTCATCTCAGTGAACCTGAAGCTGTCTGCTACAGAAATTGGTACCAGAATGTGGGGGAGATGATTCTGACCATGTGGAGTTTGGTCTTTTGGAAATTTGGTTTTGGAGGAATGGACATGGACCTCATACTTGCAACTGAAGATGCCTTCCAGAGTGGTAAGCCAAGTTTTATGGAATATTCTGATGAGAGTTTGAGAATGCTAAGTGCAGCGAGAATTGAATTTGGAGGTTCAGCTTATGAACTTATAGGCTTGGTTTATAAGCTTTGTAAGGGAAGGAAAGACTGCAGAGGACTTGGCTGGAACTGGGTTACTGGCATAAGGGTGGCTGCATTCTACTACTTAGGACCAGAGTTTGATCAAGGTTAAATTTCTAATGGACTGATTTGCTTGGCTAAAGATATTGGACAGAGAGATTTAACATTTTAAGTTGGAAAACCTCAGGAAAGTTAAAATTACAGGCACTGAGACTGGTTTTAAGTTACTGCTATTGTCAACACATTAGCAATCTTAAAGAAGATTGCCCAACTGCTTTACACTGAAACAATGGAGAGGTTCCCTAAGGAAAGACTATGATAAAAATGCAAACTCTTTTGGAAAGAGTTAACTGGAGAAGGAACCTGGTTTTCAAGGTTATGATTTATTTTGTCCCTGAATTGAGAATGTGGCTGTGTCCTGAACACCTGGTATTGGTTTTGGAAGCATGAAAAAATGCATGGAGTGGGTCAAGAAGTGCACAAACAGTTCCAGAAGCTGCTGCTGAGATTTGGAATGAAGCAGGGCATGATGACCCTCATGAATAGGCTGGAAGGGCTTTTGGAAAATGGATTGTGGTTTGCATGGAGACCTGAAGATGTTTTGGATATATTAGGACTGTGCAAATACTACCATGGAGTGCACTGTTGGCCTGGAATGTAAGGTTTCCCTGCTACTTTGCCCAGCTGGAGGGGCAGATTTGGAAAATTCAGAGACAACCAGTCACTGGACTTGAACTGCAGAAGCTTTATGTTTTGTTTAATGGTGGTTGAGTTTGCATTGTTGTAGTTGCTCCTTGCTATGCCTTGTACCAGTTGAAAGTGTTTACTCTGTGCTTTTGTGTGTTAAAAGTACTTAATTTGTTTGATTTTATAGGACTCACACCTAAGAGAAATCTTAAATCTCAGAGGAGACTTGGGACTTTGGAACTATCTTAAGTTGGCCAAGACTGTGGGGACCTTTGAAACTGGACTGAATATAATTTACAATGTGTGATGGTTTTGAATCTATTGTGGTCCAGAGATGAAATGTGGCAGTTTGAAAAGATGCCCCCAATATATTCAATGTTTTATTAGTTTGTAGTTTGGATCTGCAGCCACCTGGTGGGAGGAAGTGACACTGGGCAGATCTAAGTTAGGGTCCAGCCCTAAGGTGTGGTGATTGGTTTACAATTCCAATCTAGAAATATGCAAAGTGCCTAATTCCACCTGGAGTTCCTGAAGTGTGCTGTGCAGAGTAGCTTTTGGCTTTTTCTCTCTCTGCTTGGTCCTTTAAGAGAGGGCCAATTTCTTCTGCCATTATGAAACTTCCCCTGGATCTGTAAGCTTCAGTGAATATCCCTTCTTCCATAACTGTGCCTGGTATGGAAGTTCATCTCAAAGAACCTGAAGCTGTCTGCTACAGTGGGTATAATTTCATTTTTCTACATATAGTTATCCCATTTGTCTAGCACTATTTGTTGAAGATGTTGCCCTTTCTCTACTGTATTTTTCTGGCTCCTTTGTCAAAGATCAAGTAGCTGTAGTTCCTTGACCATAGGGCTGCATATTTAATTCTGTTCAGTTGGTCTATATGTCTCTTTTATGCCAGTACCATGCTGTTTTTGTTACTATGGATGGGTTTGTAGTATAGCTTTAGATCAGGTATGGTGATAACTCCAGAGGGATTTCTTTTGCTGAGGATATGTTTGGATATATGAGGCCTCCTACCATTCCATATGAATTCTGAGATTTTTTTTTTCTATCTCTGTGAAGAATGATGCTGGATTTTTTATGGGTATTGCATTAAATCTGTGTATAGCTTTTGGTATAATTGAATTTTCACAATATTAATTCTACCTATCCAGGAGCATTGGTATAATTTCCATCCTCTGAAGTCCTCCATGATTTCTTTCTTGAGTTTCTTCATCTTTTCATTATAAAGGACTTTCACATCCTTGGTTATTGTTTTTTCAAGGTATTTGTTTTTTTTTGTTGTTGTTGCTATTTAAAAATGGGACAGCATCACTGATTTCTTTCTCTGTATATTTACCTTTTACATATAGAAAGGGTACTGATTTTTGTGTTGATTTTGTATCCTGCCACTTTACTGAAGGAATTAATCATCTTTAGAAGTTTTTCAGGTCAATTATGTATAGGATCATGTCATCTGCAAATAGAGCTAACTTGACCTCTTCCTTTCCATTTTGTATCCCTTTTACCTCTTTCTCCTCTCTTACTGCTTCATCTAGGACTTCTAGTACTATGTTGAAGAGCTGTACCCCTGTCTTGTTTATATTCCCAGTGGGAACTCCTTATGTCTTTCCCCATGAAGTAGTATTTGGGCTTTGTGTGTTTTATATATAGCCCTAACTATGTTCAGATATAAGCCCTCTATGCCTATTCTCTACAGTGTTTTGATTATGAAATGGTATTATATTTTATCAAAGGCCTTATCTGAATCAATTGAAATGATGATGTGGTTCTTGTGATTAAGTGGTATATTATGTTGATAGATTTCTGTATGTTGAAACACCCTGCATCCTTGACATGAAGGCTACTTGATCAAGGTGGAGAATACTTATGATATGTTGTTGAATTCAGTTTGGGAGGATTTTGTTCATGATCTATGCATATAAATGTATCAAGGATAAAGAGCTATATTTTGTTTTCTTATTGTTTCTCTGTCTGGTTTTGGTATTAGGGTGATGCTAGCTTCATAAAAGGAGTTGGGGAGAATTCCCTGCTCTCTGTTTATGTGAAATACTTTGAGAAAAATTGGTTTCACTTCTTCAATGAAGGTTTGATAGAATTCAGCTGAGAAGCCATCCCTTCCTGGAATTTTCTTTTTGGGAAGTTTTGTGATTAACTTTTCAATCATGATGGATGTGACAGTTTTGTTTAGGAGATTAATGCTTTGAATTTAGTTTTGGCAGGTGATATGTGGTTTCTTCCAGATTATCCAATTTTGTGGAGTAGAGGTTTTGGAAATATGTCCTGATGATTCTTCCAATTTCATTGATGTTTGTTGTGATCTCTCCTTTTTCATTTCTGATTTTGTTTATTTGAGACTTCTCTCATTTTTTTACTTGATCAAATTAGCTATGAGTTTATCAATCTTGTTTATTTTTTCAAAAAAACCAGCTCTTCATTTCATCAATTTTTAAATTGTTTTCATAGTTTCCAATTCATTAATTTATGCTCTGACCTTGAATATTTATTTCCATCTAGATCTCTCAGGGTAGATAATTCTTGTTTTTTCCAATGCCTTTAGGTGGACAGTTAGGTTATTAATTTTGGATCTCTATATCTTTATTATGAAGGCATTTAGCACCTTGGAGTTTCTCCTTAGGACTGCCTTTATTTTGTACCATAAGTTTTGATAAGTTGTGTTTTCATTATCATTCAATTCTAAGAATTTTACCTAAATGTCAAGATCCTCTGTCTGCCCATATTTTCTTATTTTTTTTTTTTTTTCTTTCTCTGTCACCCTTGGCTATTCATCTCCTCTGATATCTATCAATAATAGAACAAAGCAGGATCAATGAGAATACAGTATAGTCTTATACATTGTATAGGGCTTTGTGTTCCACTGCACTTGAAACATAGATACAGGACATGGGGACCAACTAATGCACTACAGCCTATGGAAGTTAGCTTTTAGAAACTTGTAAAAAAATTTTCAGAGTAACTTTTCCCAGTGCTAAAGTTTACATGTAACTGTTTCATCTTCATGAACATTAGGGGGTATCTTCACCTAGTTTCTGTTGCTATAAGTGAATAACCGAAGTTGGTATTTATAAAGAAAATGCCTTCATCACTTATAAGTTCTGGGATCTGGAAAATCCAAGAGCATGGCAAATACATCTACTACAGGCTTTCTTGCTACATTGCAACATGGTGGAGGGCATCATATTTAAGACAGGTCAAAGGTGACACAGAGATCATTTCTATAACAAAGCAACTCCTGTGATAAATCATCAGTTTATGAATCCATTGTGATGGTTTATATTGATGACCAACTTGACAGGATCAAGCATCATCTATGAGGCATTGTATTTATTATTATGTTATACATTACATTTATTATATTAATTATATTCTATTATTCTATATTACATTATGTCTTTGGTTAGCCTCTGGGCTTGCCTGTGAATGATTATTAATTGAATTTAGGTAAGAAGATTTACCTTATCAGAGGACAACACAATTCCATGGTCTGAGATCCTGAATGCTATACAAAATGAGAGTTGTCTAAGCATGAGCATTCATCACTCTCTCTACATCTTCCTTGCTCATATGATGCCAGTTTCCTATTCTGTCATGGTTTTCCTGGCATGGACCACTTCCTCTTGAAACTGTAATATGAAAAGAAATTTTGTTCCAGCAGTGAGAAAATAGCTGTTACATTCATGAAGAAATAACCTATTAATAAGGACAAGACACTCCATATGTACCTTCCTCAAATATCATCAACATGCAACATTGTGGGATTAAGTTTTCTAGACATGAATTCCAAGAAGCACACCAAACCTGTAGTAAATGAGATTTACAAAGTTGAGGGTATTATGCAAGGTAACTATAAAGCAAAGATCCCAAGACACTGTACTGTCTTAAATGTGGTTAGAGATAAGATAAACATCCATCTTGATAACCTGTGTCTTTTGATGAGTGAGTTAAAACCATTACTATTTAAGATTATTACTGTGAGGTTTGAATTAATCCCTGCCATGATGAGGTGTTTTATGGGGTTTGGTGCTTTCTTGTGTTTTATACTATTTTGAGCCTGGTCTATTTTGTTTGTTGTGATCTTCTTATTGGCTCTTGAGATGGGTTGTTTGACTATTCTGTGTGGAGTATTCCCTCAAGTATTCTCTGTAGGTTTGGATTTGTGTTCACATAATCAGAGTTGACCTTTTTTGTGGAAAGTTTTTCTTTCACCATCTGTTATGAGGATACTTTTTCTGGGTAGAGTAGCTTGGATTGGAAGCCATAGTTTTTCTGACTTTGAAGTGTTCAATGCCTGTCCCTTCTGGATTTCAGGGTATCCATTGAAAACTCTGATGTAATTCTGATGGGGTTGCCTTTGTATGTTGTGACTTGTTTCTTGCTGCTTTTAACACTCTCTGTTTGTTTTCATTGTTAAGAGTTTTAACTATGATCTGTCTTGGAGAGTTTCTTCTTTGGTCCTGTCTGTTTGGTGTTCTGTGGGCTTCTTGTATCTGCCTGGGCCTGTATTTTGAGAGGTTCAGAAAATTTTCTTCAGTAATTTTGTTGAATATATTCCCTATGCCTTATGGTATGGATTTCCATGATCCAGGTGTTTGGTTGTTTTAGGGTATCCTACAACTCCCTCATATTCTGTTCACTTGAGTTTTTTGAACTTAGCGAAGTTTTTAGCCTCCCAATCCATTTCTTCTGTCTTGTCTTCCAGGTCAGAGATTCTGTCTTCCACACGAGTAACTCTGTTAATGAGGGGTTCTAGAGAAGGTTTTATAATTTCTATTTGATTTTTGTGTTCTGCTATGTTATTTTATATCATGTCCATCTCTTTTTTGAAGTATGATTCCAATTCGGATTCTGATTTTCTTGATGGTTCATGGAATTTATTCTTGAATTTGATCAAGTCTTCATTAAGCTTAATCACCCAGTTGTTGAGATCTTCCATTTCTTGACTCACCTTCAATTCATTCATATCTCTTTGGAGGGTCCTAACATTTTCTTTGATCAAGTGAAGCTACTATCCAAAGCTCAATGCTCTAGGATACAAGTCTCTTCAATTTCATTGATGTGATTGTTGATTCTTTGATGGTTTCTTTCCAGTTCAGTGATTTTTTTTTTTGATCAAGCTTTCATTGATTATTGTGTTTTCATTTTGGGAATGCATTTCTATTTATTTCTCTATGATTTCATTGAGGGCTTCCATTGTAGGACTAGGTATCCTCTCAGTTTTTTTTTTTTGTTGTTGTTGTTGTTGTTTTTACTTTAGTTGACTTTTTTGCAATGTTGTCTACCCATTTTAGGAAAACTCTTTATTTTATTGAGGAGGAAGAAAGTTTTTGTCCTTTAGCCCATGCACTCTTCAAAATGTCTGATTCTGTACAACAAATAACTCTAGTTAAAATCTTATTATTGTACCCATGGAATTAACAAATGTTAAATGAGGTTCTCAAGAATATGTTGAAAACTAGTAGGACCTATTTTCTGTTAAACTATGTAAATACTATCTATAGTGTTTGTTTGATGGTTTTTATTTCTGACCTCACTTTCAAACAGTCATTATTACTTCCAAAAAGAGTTTTAATATGATTTTAAAATTGGAAAATGACTCAAGTACCCATTTCTCAAAAGAAGATATACACAAGGCCAGCAAATATATGAAAATATTCAGTGACACTAACCATCAATAAAATACACCTGAAAAGGACAAGAAACTATCATCTCATTCTAGTTAAATTGGATATCATCAAACATATGTTAAAATACTGACAATGATGTGGAGGAAAGGAAGACTCATATGCTGATGGCAGAAATGTAAATTAGAGCCAGGCGTGGCGACATACATCTTTAATCCCAGCACTGGGGAAGCAGAGGTAGGAGGATTGCTGAAAATTCCAGGCCAGCCTGGGATTACATTGTAAATTCTAGGTCAGATTGACCTAGAGAGAGACCCTACCTCAAAAAAAAAAAAAAAAAAAAAAAAAAGAAAGAAAGAAAGAAAGAAAGAAAGAAAGAAAGAAAAGAGAGAAAGAAAGAAAAAAGGAATGCAAATTACTATCACAATTATGGCAAAGAATATTGAGTTAATTTTTAAAAATCACAAAATATTCCTATTATATGATCCAGCATCCCAATACTAGGTATATATTTAAAGGAAATGAAATCAGTGTGCTAAAAGATATCTACAATCACATATTTATTGTAGCACTATTCCTAAAAGCCAGCATATGGAAATAAACTAAGTATATAGGCACATAATTGGAATAAAATAGCTAGGACATGCACAATAAAATACTATTCAGTAATATAAAGAATAAAACTGTGATTTGTAGTACTGTAGATGACATTAAGCTTCATAAAATAAGCCAGGCAGAGGAATACAAAGCCACACATTCTCACTCATATGTGGAAGCTGCCTTTGATCTCACAAAATTAGAAAATAGACGTGTTTATCCCAACTAAGAAGGGCAAAGAGAGGGAAGAATAAAAAAGGATTAGTTAACAGGTGCAAAACATAGTTGATGGGAGGATGAAGTTCTATAGTGCTACAACATAGTATAGGAATAGACGTTCTCAAATAACACATACAAAAGGGTAAAAAGTACATGAAAAATATTCAACACCACCAATTATAAGGAAGATACAAATTAGTGCTGCAATAAGAGATTATCTCATGTAGTTTACTACAGTCAATAGTTTACTGCATATTTCAAAATAACTTGAATAAAAGATTTTGGATGTTTGTTATACAAAAAAGTGATTGATGTTTGAGGGGGCAGAGATGGCAATTATTCCACTGTGATCAGTGAATATTTTATATATGTATATAAATATCAGTATGTGTCACACAAATATGTACAATGAAGTATGAATAAAAAACTGAAAGAAAAATGACATTTTGGAAAATGTTAACTATACATAACATCAAAAAGAATATTATAATGAAACCTATAAAACCATGTGCAGCTAAGTAAGCTTTAATCACACACACACACACATTTTATATGCTTCAAGTATTCAACCCTCCCTACCTCTGGAAACTACTGATAATTTCATTTTCCCTATATATTTATCTTTTTCAGAATGTCATTGAGTTGGAATTATATAATATATAGCATTTTCAAAATGGCTTATTTCATTTGGAGAAAAATGATTGCATAATCAATATATTTTACTTTTTGTCAGACAATTCTTTTTTATTAGTTATGCACATAATGTGAATACACTCATGTTGGGTGCCATCAATAGCCTCCTTCCTGTCCAACCCCTCTGAAGGAACCCTCCTCATTGGGGAATGTGGGTCATGCATTGTGTGGTAGGCATCAGTTATGGGGAAGAGGCAATGACTCTGTGCATAATGACCCAACTTGTGGTTCTTACTATCTTTCTGCCCCCTCTTCCATGAATTCCCTGAGCCATGTTGTGTTCATTTTAGGTCTACTTCAGTGATGAGGTCAAGGAAGCTGCTGTGTCTCTGGATATCTGGTTTGGTAGGAGCTGAGTGTTCTCTGTGTCTATCTCCTTCACCCTTGTTTTGGTATCAGGTTCACCAAGAAAGCAGCACTCTTGCCCATTTCCCCCTTTACTCTATGTTTTCAGCTAGGGCCCTTTTGAGGTGTGATAGGCTGATTCTCTCCTCAGGTTTGGCATCCATCTGAAAAAGAGAAGCAAATTCTCCAACAGAGAAGTCAGCACCAGATAAATGAGATAACCATTGTTATTTTAGAGAGACTTTTATAGGTGTAGGCCTTCTTGAAGGCCACAACTGGTGGGAGCTTAATATTGGAGAGTGCACTCATTTTTTGGATATGGTTCTAACTTGTTTCCCAGTTCCAGCTATGAGTTCCATTCCCCTGAGTGGATCTATTAGCCAAATCAAGAGCAGTTGGTTATCTACCATGGCTGTGTGCCACTATTGCACTTGTGTGACCATCACATCAGGTTGCTTGCTGCTGAATAGCTTAGACCACGAGTTGCTTGGACAGATGTTGGTCATTTTCCCCCAGTGGCTCATGTAGCACCTTCTGGCACTAGACAAGCTAACTGTCTAGGGACTGACTCTCTTCCAGATTCCAGCCAGGTCATTCCGTGTTACGTACCAATAGCATATAGTGTCTTTGGCAGTAGGGGAACAAGACAATTCTTTTTTGTTGTTTTTTTTTGTTTGTTTGTTTGTTTTAATTTGAGAGAGCTAGAGAGAAAGAGAGAGAGAGAGAGAGAATGGGCAAGCCAGCAGCCTCTCAGCTGCTGTGAATGAACTCCAGATATGTGTGCCCCCTTGTGGGCAAGTGCAGCATTGCACCCTTGTGTCACTTTTTGCATCTGGCTAAACGTGGGAACTGGAGATTGGAACCGGCATTCTTAGGCTTGGCAGGCAGGCACCTTAACTGCCAACCCATCTCTCCAGCCCACAATAAGACAATTCTTTTTTTTTTCCATTTTTTTAAATGACAACTTCTTTAATTGTAGACAATATCCCATGGTACTTCCCTCCCTCCCCCCACATGCCCCTTTGAAACTTCATTCTCCATCATATTCCCTCCCCCTCTCAGTCAGTCATGATATCAAATTGAAAAGAGAGATTAATCAATATATTTTAATTGGCACTTTTTTACTTCTTTTTTACAGTTGGATAATATTCTCTTACATAGATAATGTGGTCTGGATATGCAGTGTTCCTCAAGAATAATCATGTGGTGATGATTTTGTCACCAGCTGATGGTACTCCTGCAGATGACTAGACCAGAAGAATTCAAAACTTCATGAAGGAATTAAGCTATTGACAAATTTATGAATGAAGGGGATACAAGGAGGTGAAGCCTCCTTGGATGAAGTAGGCCTGTCTTTGAAGGCTTACCTGTCCCTGTCCTCATTCAGGGCCTCTCTTTCTGCTTCCATTCCTGGCTGCTATGAAGTGACCAGGTTGGTTTAGTCACAGACCCTGCCCCATCATGCTTGCCTTGGCTTCAGGCTAATAGAAATGAAACCAAGTGAAAAAGGACTGAAACCTCAGAAATTATCAACCAAATTAAATTGTTTTTCTTTTCTCAAGTTTTTGGTCACAGTGATGAAAACCTAACTCATGGATATATCAACATATGTTTACACAGTTACCTAATAGAGGCCCTATTGGTTGCTTCTAATTGTTGATTATTATGTGTTAAGCCTCTATAAACTAACATGTGGTTTCATCAAGGATATCTTTTTAAATTATTTGGGATAGTATTAGGATCATGATGCTATATGCCATGGTACAGCAGGTTTAACTTTATATGAAACTTCTGAACTATTCCAAAGTGGCTGTGCTTTTGTTCTGTAATGGACAACTTTTTGTTATTGTCAGTTTATTCTGATTTGGTCCATCTAATGGGTATGCAACCTTTTCTCATGGTTTTGGTTTGCAATTCCCTAATAAAATTGAAGGTTAACCAGCTTTGAAAACATGCTCATTTCCAGTTTTTCTATCCTATTTCATAAGTCATATATTTTATCCAGTTTTCACTGGATTATTTTCTTATGCTTGATTTCCAAGAGTTCCTTCTGTATTCTCAGATATAACTCATTTACTGGATACTTCCTTCTAAATATTTTACTTTTCTGTTTTGTTTGTTAAGTGTCATAACCATGCATTTCTTCAAGCACATTCTTATGTTATTTTTTTCTTTTCTTTTTTTTTTTTTTTTTTTTTTGGTGTATGTGCTGGGCTTGAACCCAGAGCCTGCCACCATAAATAGACCATCACGTACTTTGTGCGTGAAGACTGTTATACTTGCCCATATCTTTTTCTTAGCTAGGCCTTTTGGTATAATACTAAATAGATATGGTCAGAGGGGACACCTTTGCCTTGTTTGATCTAAGGAAGTATATTACTTCCCTTCTCACTGCTATGATCAAATATCTGAGCAGAAATAACATAAAGAAAGAAAGGGTTAAATTTAGCTTTTAAAGTTTCAAGGCAAGGCAAGCATGGAAGAAGGAGCAATGCTGGTCACATTGTGTTTGTATTCAGGGGTCAAAGAACAGAAAGTGGGGCCAGGCTAGAAAACCTCAAGACCTACATCCAGTGACCCATCTTCTCAACAAGGCTCCTTCTCCTAAGTTTCAAGACCTTCCCAAACAGCACCACAATCTAGAGACCAAGTTTTCAAAAGCATGAGCCTGTGGGGAACATTCTACATTCCAACCAAAATAGGAAGTGTTTAGTTTCCCCATAACAATGATAATAACTTTCTCCATTAGTTTTACTTACAATATCTAAGAGCGCATAATTCTTGTTGCAATTTTTCTTTCATAATTAATTTATTTTTTGCTTCCAATAAGCAACTTTATTCTTTCTACGAGTTATAGTTTATTCATCTTTAACTTTGAAAATATAGGAAGGAATGCAAGATTTTCTGTTCTGGAAAACACTAAGGTTAAATAACTTTTTAAAAAGATTTTTAAAAAATTTTTATTTATTTATTTATTAGAGACAGTCAAAGAGGGAGAGAGGGAGTGATAATGGGCACTCCAGGGCCTCTAGCCACTGCACACGAACTTCAAATGCATGTGCCACCATGTGCATCTGGCTTATGTGGGAACTGGAGAATTGAACCTGAGTCCTTAGGCTTCACAGGCATGTGCCTTAACCGCTATGCCATCTCTCCAGCCCTAAATAACATTTTTATTTGAAACAGTATAAGAAAACTATTAAAAGCTGAAACTGATATGCCATACCCTGGAACCAGATTAAAAAGAAAATTAAAGTTTAATTTTTTTCTCCTGTATTGGGAAATGTCTCCCTGGCAACACCTGTTCAGCCAATCCTCTTGGAGCTACAGCTCATTCTTCAGAGTATCTTATTGCAATTCCATCCTAGAAAGACATTATCAGTAATTACTAATTGAATCAGTAGTAGATGAGAGAGCTTGTTGGTCACACAGGAAATGGAAAAGTTGAGAGAATTGATTTCACTCTCATGACCTAGAAAATAAGGTTCTCATATTCCAAGTTGAAATTCAGAAGCAAGTATGCCATAGCAACCTATTCACATTGCATAGTTCTTTTATCTAGAAAATTTAATAGGATATTGCATTATATATCAAGTTCTATGAATTCATTTATCACACATTCAGTGTTTGATATTCTAAATAGCTGGTTTCTAGGGCTAGATTTGTGGCTCAGTTTTAGAGTATTTGCTTAGCATGCATGAGCCCCTGGAGCCATTGTCCAGCATTGTCAATTAAAAAACAAAAGTTAAACATGTGTCTTCCACATGCAGGTTTGGATCACAAATGTCTGAACCAGCTTAGCAGCATCAGCAGAGAGTTCTTCCTTTGTGTGAATAAGACAAAATCATATAAAAGGTCAGTCACCAACATGATGAAAGTAATAAATATCCCTGGGATTATCTTCCTTAAATTTAACTTATCACAATCTCCTGCTTTTATTTTGGTTTGTGTTATTTGTTGTGCACAGAATACAAGAAAATAAACAAATTATGATCAATATGTATTATCTCTTATTTATTTATATAAGGAAAGACCATTGAAAGAATAGAAATGATAAGAAGACATAAATAAGGGAAAAGCAAAAGAAAAGAAGAAAGCTAAGAGTTTGGGCCAAAAAGTGATGTGATAGGTAAATGCACAGGTAATTGATAGATCTGTAAACAGATGATGGTTGACAGACAGATAGACAGATAAAAACATTGTTGAAGCCTTTGTTGTATGTTTGGCAACATAACCTCTCCATTGTTACCTTGTGAATGTTTATTAAACATTACATTTATTTTAAATTGATTTCCTTTGATTGCACATTGTGTATGTAGTATATGTAGTGTGATATGTGAGGTATGCATGTTTGTGCATGTGCAGATGTGCACGATTCATACACGCACATGTGGAGGCCAGAGAAGAATGCTGGTGTCCTCCCCTGTTGCTCATCCCTATGTTTCTTGAGAGGGAGTCTCACTGAACCCAGAGCTTTTCCTTTCTGTCAGATTGAATAACTTGTGAGCCCCAGTGTTTTCTGGTCTGTGCTACCCACAAGACTGTGTTTACAGGCCTGTATGGATATGCTCAGCTATTTATGTGGTGCTGAGGAATCAAACTCAGAGTGAATCAGGTCCTGTCTCTGGCCCTCATATTTCTGAAACAAATGGTTTTACCTGCTGAGCCCTGTCCCCAAACTCTATTTTTTTCAACATTCAGTTTATTTGGAGACTACAGTCAAATAGGGTATTTGTTTATATAACTTTTTTCTTCTCTCTGCCCAATATGCTTTATTGTGATTTTTGTTGTCCACTAGAACTTAAGACTCATCTATGTTAATGCCAACCCAGCCTGAGTGCTGGAGCAAACATGTTCAAAGATACCCCAATGCACATCACACATCCCAGATACCCTCTTGGCCAACAGAGTCTCTTGTATAGTCAAACATTTTCAGAAAACTCATACCCAGTGATTAAATAGAGCCAACTGATTCTATGAATAACTACTAACAAAGTTCCCAAAGGGCAGAAAAAAATCAAAGAAGGGACAGAGATTAACAAAGCATGAAGCTGCAAAACATCACTAGCCCTGCTATGGTACAAGAAGATGTTAGTGAAAGTTAGAAGCAAGGGTTATGTAGTGCCTACTGAGCTAGGATTATGGAATAGAAAAGACCAGTGCTAAACACTGGAAAAGGAAAATTGTAGAGAAATACTCTGACTTTTCTCTCTTCTTTTAATTTCTAGTCTACCATATGTACTTCCCATGGGGGGGGGCAATGGGAATAGAAATTAGAAAATATAACGTTTAGGTTCAGTTCCCTGCCATTTACAGAAATGATTTGAAACAAGTAACAGAATTACATGTCATGATAGTTATTCCCTGAAGACACAAGTCTTTATTGTGCCACCGGAATCAATTCCCAGTCTGCAATAACAGACAGTCTGATCATTGTATGCCCACACACAATTTTAAGAACTCTGATGCAGCTGATGAGAATGCATGACTCTTCAATGAATGCTATGATTATCTATAGTTGTACCCCACATGCCTATCATCACTGAAAGTATATCTATATTATTCTAATTTTATATTCATATTGATGACTCCATTATCCTCCTCACTGTCCTCCCCCTTCCAAAGGGACCCTCATTAATGGGGATTGTGGGTCATGCATTGTGGGGGTAGTCAAGAGTTATAGGGGATAGGTCAAGTCTCTGTGCCCAATTTGTGGCTCTAACACTCTTTCCACCCCCTTTTCCGAGAATTTCTCTGAGCCACACTGGGATCATTTTAGTTCTACTTCAGTGATGAGGTTTTGGGAGCCTCTGTGTCTCTGGATATCTGGCTTAGTAGGAGTTGGATGTTCTCTGTTTATCTCCTTCAGCCTTTTTCTGGGGTCATGATCACCAAGAAAGCTGTACTCTTGCCCTTTCCCCCCATTACTCTATGGTTTCAGCTGGGGCCCTGGTGAGGTGTGATAGGCTGATCCTCCCTTCAGCTTCATCATCCATCTAAAAAGATAAGCAAATTCTCCAATGGAGAGAAAAGTTAGTACTAGATAGATGGGATGGCCATAGATATCTTGGAGGGAATTTTATATGCATAGGCCCTCTTCTAGCCCACATTTGGTGGGAGCTTGATCTTGGAGACTGGGATCATTTTTTTGTCCATGGTTTTGACTTATTTCCCAGTTCCAGCAATGAGTTCCATTCCACTGAGTGGAACTATTAGCCAAATCAAGAGCAGTTGGTTACCCACCATGGCTGTGTGCCACTACTGCCTTTGTTTGAGCATTGCATCAGGATGTTTCCTGCTGGGTAGCTTAGACTGTGAGTTGTTTGGACAGATGTCAGTTGTTTTCTCCCAGTCACTTGTGTAGCACCCTCTGACACTAGACTAGCTAACTGGGGACTAACCCTCTTCCAGATTCCGACCAGCTCTCTCCATGTTTTGTCTCACCTGCGTATGCTGCCTTCAACAGTAGGGTCTTACCATTAACCTTTGATGGGGCATCAAGAACTCTGACAGAAATCTGTCTTTTTTGGGAAACCTTGTAGGTCTCTTGGATCAACAGCTCATTGTGGAAGTTAACCCCGTGCTGGTACTGGGAGTTATAAGTCAGCACCAAGGAAGGTAAAGGAAGAAAAAGATAGGTAATATAAAAGAGAAAGTGAGTATAGAGAGGAAAGGGGATAGAGAGAGAGAGAGAGAGAAAGAGGGACAGAGAGAGAGAGTGAAACAGGCAAAGATTAAGTTTTGTCTTCAAACCTTATGATCATGAAAATGCATTTGTGAGCTAGAGAGATGGCTTAGCAGTTAAGGTGCATGCCTGTAAAGCCTAAAGACCCAGGTTTTATTCTCCAGGTCCCACATAAGCCAGATGTACATGGTGGCACGTGCATCTGGAGTTTGTTTGCAGTGGTTAGAGGTCCTGACATACCCATTCTCTCTCTCTCTCTCTCTCTCTCTCTCTCCCTCCTAAAAACAAACAAACAAAAATACATTTGTGAGAAAGTAGAACAGAACACAGGCAAGATATTCTAATCATAATGACCCGTGTAAAGCTTGTGCTGTTTGGGGACAGTTCACTTTATTTGTAACAGTTAGATACATACAGTCTGAACAGCTTTGCCATTTTCATGTTCTGGAACTTACCATCTTTTCTCAGATTGATGCAAAATAGAAAGGCAATCAGCCTATGAAAGCAGTAAAATATCTTCATACTCCTTTGTTTTCTCCAACACTGTGATCATTAATAAATGAAACTGATTTCCTCTCGGTGGCCTTGGGCTCTCTTCCAGCAATGCCTACGCTAAGACCTAACCATCAGGATATCAGTGCCAGGACTGGGACAAAACATGGTCAGGGTGTCCAGACTAGACATGCTCAACTGAAATCTTGAAGAAATTTTAAGAAAACTTAAATTTTCTCCTTTCTTTTTTGCTGAAGTGAAAACTATCATCTGTAATGTCTCATTTAATGCCAGTGGTACTGTGATGCACTCAAGCTCAAGATACTGTCATTCCAACTTTCCCAGAAGGGTGGCAGAATTAAATGTCCAGTGCCGCACACGAAGAAATAATAGTATGACAGAACCTGGATTAAGGATGGAAATGGACTACATTCTGAGAATGAAAATAACCTAGAAACTTTGACAAAATGTCCATTTTCTCGTCATCATGACTCCACATGGCAAGGGTACCTGGGTGTGCTGTTGCTCCTTTGTAAGTGGTTGAGTAAATTTATCATGCTGGTGTCATATGAGCTCACTGTTGGCAAGGTTTCAAGAAATCTCATTATTTTTTGATGTCTATGATGGATTAAAGATGAGAATATTGCTGGCCTAAGGGTTCGTTAGCCTGGCCTGTCATATTTGTCAGCTATAAAGCAGCTCTGCAGAAAGGTTAGGAGGGCGCTTGCAAGAGTGGGCCATTAAAATGCGGTTCCATTACTTACACTCGGTTAGGCTGAGGAAATGGAGGGTAACAAGTGTAAGAGTTGCCTCATGGGATCCATTTGCATTGTTACACACCCGAAAAGGAAAAATTGAGATGACAGGAGAAGCAGTAAGAAGCTCTCTCCACATAGCATGGCCGCATCTTGTAATCTCTCACTGTGGGTGCAGAGTGCTTGATTGGATAACTTCACAGGCATCGCTGGGAGTTCTGTGGCCAGGCAACATCCTCCCTGATCAGTCTCAGCTTACAGAGCAAACTCACCTTGAATTGCTCTCTGGCCCCTTGGAGGCAGAACAGGGCTATGAGAAATCTCCATCATAAGGCGAAGACCAGCACAGCAATTATTCAGAATAATCACCAACACTGTGATTGAAAATACTAAACATAGCTTCAAGAATAGTTTAAATGCATAACTGTTGACCTAATATGAATAAAGAGATATTATTTCTTTAAAATTGAAATACATACCCAAACCTTGGCTGCTTATTTTAATTCATTAACACTATGCTAAAATACATTGAATAACAATTAGAATTCATTCAGTGATAATAAATAATATTGCCTTTTATTTAATAGGAACATCAATAGTTGTATGTGTACATATGTGTGCATATATGTGTATACAAGCATAGAAATAGTAAATATACTTTTTCTTTAAAATTATAGTTCTGGGCTTAATGGAAAAATTATTGGAACTCATCAGTCATACAAAAAGAAATGATGATAGCAACATAACTCTGAGGAAATATTCTTTGGAATAGTGGCAAGTGTTGAAAAAACATCTCTAGTATTTTGTGTTATCTCCTGATGTATATCAGGAGGAGAGAAGGAGGCAAGTTGAAGGTAACTGAGGGCAAGAAGCACCTGCCACTTCTTTAATTGTCATGGGGAGATGATTTCCATTATAATAATGAACGTGAAGTTCAGCCTGTGATACTTGAGCAACTGTCAAATAGGACTCATAGCTCTTTCGATGTTGTTAGAGGGGAACAAACCTGGAAATGAAATGTGTGAACCACGGAGTATGGTTTCTGCAGGGAAACATCACTGGAAAGAAATATCAGACTCTGCCATAAAAACACATAGGCCAGGGCTGGAGAGATGGCTTAGTGGTTAAGGCGCCTGCCTCCTAAGCCTAAGAATGCTAGTTGCAATCTCTAGCAGTTCCAATCTCCAGGTCCCACGTTTAGCCAGATGCAAAGTGATGAAAGGGCACAATGCCGCACTTGACCACAAGGGGGCGCACGCATCTGGATTTCATTCGCAGCAGCTAAGAGGCTGCTGGCGCACCCATCTCTATCTGTCTTCCTCTCCCTCTCTGTGTCTCTCTCAAAAAAAAAAAAAAAAGCCATTATACTGAGGACTGAGGTCACTTGAAAATGATGGAGCCACTCTGTGTTACTGAGCATGGCACTGGTAGTGACATAATAACAGCAAGCCACCCCTATGTATTTAATCATTTAGAGCTACAGCAGTCAATTTTATACCCCTAGATGTACTGGAGACTCTGGTGGAAGAGAGCTCCCAGAAGTGTGGATGTGCACATCTTTCCCACACCCACAGGACCTGCTGGTGGTTCTTCACACTGACTATTAAGAGTTTCCTGAGGCTGGAGGGATGGCTTAGCAGTTAAGGCACATGCCTGAATAGCCTAAGGACCCAGGTTCTATTCCCCAGGACCCATGTTAGCCAGATGCACAAGGGGACGCATATGTCTGGAGTTCATTTGCAGTGGCTGGAGTCCCTGGCACCCCCATTTTTTCTCTCTCTCTCTTCCTCCTCTCTCTGTCAAATAAATAAATAAATAAATATAAAATATTAAAAATATATGAAAAAAAGAGTTCCCTGAGATAAGTAAACTAGTAGTCTCTGACTTATAGCCTTGCACTGCACAATACTCGGTGTCTTACAGCCTTTCACATCACATTCAAGTCTGTCCCATGATGTTACTGACTTTCATCCTTTGTCCCATACAAAAAGTTACTGGCCTTAAGAGAAAATCATTTGTTAGAAAACTCAAAGAAACATAAAGTCTAAGTTCTCAGCATTTTTTCCATGATACTCTCATGAGAATAAGCTGTGAATAAAAGGATCATGTGGTGGTTTGATTGCAAATGTCTTCCATAGCCTCAGGTTTTTGTATGTAGGCTTCTTAATTAGTCCCCAGCTGGTGGCATCTTTGGAAGGTGGAACCCTGCTAGAGAAGGTGTGTCACTAGTGACCTACCTTAAGACTGATTAATCTAACCTACTATGTGTTCACAGGCAGCTTGGATTGCTGCTCCCTAACTGCTGTGGATGTGTGATGGAGTGAGCCAGCTGCCTCCACCATGCTGACACTTCCCTTTCAAAACTGAGCCTGAAATCCTTTCCTCCCATGAGTTGCTTCTGGTTGGATGTTTTGTTCCAGCAACAAGAGGTAGATGATATAGACTAAGTCAATTATTTCTTTTGAATTACTCAGCATAGCATGTTGCCTAGTTCCTTAACCATACATATTCCAATTAGCATTTGAAAATAATTGCATTTATAATGTCTATCATTTGCCTTATCATTCATTATGTCTAAGACAGCTAAACAAAGTATTTGAAAATAAGAAACATTCATATTTAAAACTTATCTATGCTTCCATGCAATGTGATGTTCTGTTAGATTCACACAATTTATATTTAGTTATCTATATTTTTCTGAGAGTGGGGGAACATCTGTTGTTTGTGTAGCTGCTAGAGTGATTGAAGCTGGGACTTTTCACAACAGAAATATTGTTTTCCTTTTGTCCCTTCAGAAAGTTGCAGCTGGTTCTTTTCAATGTAGCATAGTCATCTTAAGAACCACAAAACTGTCTCCACAGGGATGGTTTTTCTACATAGTACTCTCAAAGGTCAGAACACAAGTCCACCAGTGTTTTCCATGGACACTCCCTTACTAGATAAATTTCTTACATTTTTCTTCAGGTGGCATAAGCTATCCTGCCTTTTAATGAGTTTTTCATTGAGGAATAAAAACTATGTAAAAACTTAGGTGGTCAGTCTGAAATCGCATAATTCTGTTAGGCAAAGCAAAAAAAATTATCCAGAAAACATAGAAACTGAATATAATAATGAAAAGCTATAACATTATGCTAAAATCATACCTATATAAAATAACTATATTTAGAAAAATTTAAATCAGTTATAAATATCGAATTTTGAAACATTATTTGGCATTACCTGCTAAGAAATTTAAAAAGAAAATAAAAGTCAAAAGGGGTCATTATGCCTTTGAATAAATACTTATATGGCAAATTATAAAGACATAAAGGAGAAATTGGGAATCCTTTAGCCTAGAGTTATTTTGAATCTTGTTTTTTTTTAAATACAAGAAAAATGTAATTTTAGATAAAATGAAGCAATACATTTTTATCTGCATGAATTAATTCAATCAAAAATTACTTTACTTTATATGATGTAATATGAAATATTCCCTGGATATTCAGTGTTTATAATTATAAAATTACTATAAAGTAATTAAGTAAAATCTGAAAGTTCATATCTTATTTTGTGACCCCCATATATATATATATATATATATATATATATATATATATATATATGCATTTAAACAGCTTCCCAAAAGTATTGACAAGTAAGATAAGATACTTAGATCTTAGACAAAGATTAATTGCTGTTTTCTAAACACAGAACCATTAAAACCATGGAGTGGTTATTTCTTAAACACTGAATAGATGGATAGTTTAATCTGTTGTTGAAGAATAAAGAACCCTAGATTTTTTTCAGAGACTCTATGCATAAGTTGTATAACCAATACAGCGTATAAATTACTGAAATTTTGACTCATTCTTTCTATTTTTAATGTTAGAAACCTGTTATCATATTCATAGCATCTCAAAAGCTCTACAAAGACCAGATAAATTCAACCACATTATGGTCTAAGGCTCATCTTCACACATACTGAATAAAAGCCACTGGAAATTTATACGCCTGTATCAGAAAATACTTTCTTTTGCTTTGTGGTTGAAATGATTTTATAAATATTCATAACTCTCCAGAGTGTAAACATTTAATAAATTATCTTTTGTTCATCCTACATTTTATATTTGAGTAATGAGAGGCACAATATTTCTCTACCATTTACAAAAGTTACATCTTAACTATACATAGTAATAGTAGTCACCAAATTAATGCTCCTAGTGGGAATCATTGTAGAAGATCTGGAGAGAAAATAAAAAGAAATGTTAGAGCATATAGATTTCACTTCAGGTTGTCTGAATGAATAATGAGGGCAATAAAATCACCCTTAATTTGCTCAGTGAATTTTCATCAATCACTACTTGAAAGTGTGTTTAATTGCAAATTATGAGTTGATTGTTGATAGAAAGTTATTTTGTGAAAATACACTTTTCTAAGTGATGTAGATATCTGACAGTAACCATTCCAAAAAACTATTACAAGAGATTTTTTGACAGGTGATCTAGAGACATAGATAGTAACCCCTCATTTGTCTCTTGGGGTATACATATAAAGATTACTAAACTTTCTTCTGTGATGAATTTGTTTCAAAAGTAGAAAACAATGAGCAGATTTGAACTGAATTTTTGAGCTCTAGAGATTAGGCAATAGGATGTCAATAAACTGTAAGAGATCCTTGAACAAACACACTTTTATCCAGTGAAGACAGCACAGTGGTGCTGACAAAAGTTAGATGCAAGAGCTCTTGTGTTTGAGATCACAGCTTGTTCTTCAAAGGACTCTAGTTTATAACATGTGGTTGAAAAGGAAACCATTTATAGATTTCCAAACATGTTTTCTTCCTCGTTAAGTACATACACTTGGTAATAAGTTTTAAGTCAAACATTCACTAAGATTAAAAGCGGCATCACTTAATTTGATGACAATTTTAAGAAACAGGCTGTTTTTTATTTTAAAAAATTCCTAAGTCTTTCAAAATGATGTTTTCTATTTTGTTATCAGTTCCACCTTCCATAGAGATGGAAGTAATCAAAAACCACTATAAGAGGTACATGTTCCAATTTCTTCTCATTGAACGGCAGGACAATTTACAATGTTTCAGGGACTCTATTATGTTCCAAATGACTAAGAAACTTACAAAATTGGTAGAATTAATTAACAGATATCATGAAAATCACGTAAGAATTGGATTGTTTGTTAGAGAATACGTAGAAAATACGTCTCAAGGTCAACCAAATAAAGCAAATCATTTATACAAAGTAGCTCTAATTTTGTCTCAGAAACATAGTATCATCCTTATAATTTTTATTTGCTTAATTAAATTTCATAAGACAAATATTGGAGCACCAGTAATTTCTTAAGAAACCTTGTCTTTTGAGAAAGATAACTATAAAAGGACTGAATAGTGCATTAATAAAACCTAAGCTGATTACATTTAAAGAAAGCTGTTAAATTCTCTCACTTTTAAATTGAATGATAAATGAAGTGAATAAATGTTTACACAAAAACCAAGCTTTGTAAAACAAACAAACGAAAAAACTAGTATGTGTGTATTCCATTAGCTCAAATTCATCAACTCAGAAAACAAGGAAAACATGAGGCATTAACCAAATTTCATTTGAATTTTATATATCTGGACATTTACAAAGAATGTGAATCTAGTCATTAATTATGTGTCCATAAAACCTTTTTTTTTCTTGATCCATGATTTAGATGCAAGGTAGGCCATAGGATTATGCTTACTTTTGGGATCTTCAAGAACTAAGAAAATATCACAAGACTAAATTTGTGGGTTTTCTTATCCATTTTCTTACTTTTGCAGGGAAAGATAGGGCACTGTGGTTTTTCTACTGGTTTAAGACAAATTTTGTATATTTCTCTTGTATGTGGTTCCTAACATGGAATAGTTTGATTTGCTTATAATTTGTAACAAGCATCTATAAGACTGGTTAAAAAGCTAGAATGAGCACTGGTGAGAGTAGAGGATAGCTTAAGGAATTGATCAGAAAGAATGCTGCAATTTTTCTCTGTAGAGTGAAAAAATTATAGCTTTTGAAGCAAATGTGCAGCTAAACAAACCATCAACAGTGTCAACAGACATCCCACAAAAATGGGAGAAAATCTTCACCAACTGTACATCTGATAAAGGCTTAATATCTAGAATATACAAAGAACTCAAAAAAAAAAAAAAAAAAAAACCTAAGTAATAAAATCAACCAATCCACTTGAAAACTGGGACATGGAATTGTACAGTAAGTTTTCAAAGAAAAAAAATACAAGTGGCCAATAAATATCTTTTAAAATGTTCAATGGGCTGGAGGGATGGCTCAACGATTAAGGCCCTATCCTGCAAAGCTGAAGGACCCAGATTCAATTGCCCAAACCCATGTAAGCCAGATGCACAAGGTGGCACATGCTTCTGGAGCTCCTTTGCAGCAGCTGAAGGCTCTGATGTGCCAATTCTCCCTCTCCCCACTCCCTTTCTTGCTCAAATAAAAATAAAATATAAAAAAATGTTCAACATCTCTGACCATCAGGGAAATGAAAATTAAAACTACTTTGAGATTCCATCTCACTCTAATCAGAATTGCTATCATCAAAAAATAAAATAACAACAAATGCTAGCAAAGGTGTGAGTAAAGAGAACCCTCATTCATTGTTAATGGACGTGTAAGCTTATACAGTCATTACGGAAATCAGTATGGAGATTTCTCAAAAATCTAACAATAGATCTACCAAAGTCTCTGCACTTTGTTATAGAGATACTGGCTTATCCATGTTTGTTGCTGCTCTATCCATAATAGCTAGAAAATGGATCCAGCCCAGGTGCCCATCAACAGATGAATGGATAATAAAGAAGTGGTATACATACATAATAGAGTTATATTAAGCAGTAAGGAATAATTAAATTTGTAGGCAAATAGATAAACCTGCAAAAATTATATTAAGTGAAGTTATTCTGGTTCAGGAAGTCAAACTATGTATGTTCCTCTTGTATGTGGTTCTTAACATGGAACGGGTCAATTTATTTATAATTTGTAATAAGCATCAGTAAGGCAGGTTAAGAAGCTACAATAAGATTTGGAGAGAGGAGAAAGGAAGGATTAGAGGAGGAGATAATTGACACACAAGTGGAGGGACAAAACATAAGGGTGGACAAGTCTGGAGGGACATTGATAATAAAGAGAGGGAGCTCATAAAACTAAAAGCAACGTGAATTTCTGCTGCAAAAGATACTTATTTGTTATCTAATTATAAAACATAATTCAGTTAAAATGTGTGAGAGAGAGAGAGAGGGAGAGAGAGATAATTTAGACAGAAGTGGTATGCTGGGGTGGAGAAACCTTCATGCTACAACCATAGGCTGTTGCAGGTGTCTTCCAGTGCCAGAATTGGGTCACCCACCACACAGTGATATTTTGGTCAGGGAGGCTCATAAGCCTCCCCCCCCCCAAAAAAATACAAACCATTGCCAAAGCACTTGGTTAGCTATCAGAAGTATATGGTAAGACACTGTTGCTGAAGACCTCATAGGCTGTTGTCACAGGACACTGAGAAATAAAGCTGGAACTGAAATGAAAGCCAGCTCCCAGCAAGCTGGCTGTTGTAGTGCTAACAAAGGACTGTACAAGATGGTGGGTGATAGCTGTTACCAAACACTGGATCCTTCAAGCTACAAAATTAGCCAGCCTGGCATTTACAATATAGATCCACTACAATAATGAATCACAAATTATAGGGGTAATCTGACTGCAAAAGAGATCTGCTGAATGGGAGGGAGTTCTTGTTGGGTCCTGAGAACCAAGTCAAAAAAACCCATAGGTTGGAAGGTGATAGACTATAGAGTGTATCTTCCACTGTTCTTTGGCTAAAAGTAGAGGTTATGTAACTCAAAATATCTTCTAAATGTCTATGTTTACCCCTTTTGATACATGGTGGTATCACTCTTGGCTAGAGAACCTACATTTTACAGATGGCAGTGAATGTCAGGCAGGGTTATACAAAACCCAGAGGAATGATAAGAAGAGAAAGCCAACTGCCTAGTATGAAAGGAGTTATCTTTCTCACACCTGCCAGGACTCAGGAAACATTATGGAGGAAGAGGCAGATTAAATATGCCAGCTTCTCTCATATGTAGCCAGAGAACCTTCTCTGGGAAATGACAGTAGACAATGAGGTGATGCAAAACTAATCAAAGCAGAAAATAAGAGGTTGCCAAGAAGAGCTCAAAAGTAAAGTAGAATTCTAATATGCCCTCCAAGGCTCAGGGAGCATTGCAGAAGAGATGGTGGAAAGAATGGAAGAGCCACAGGGTGGGGAGATATATCCTTAGGTGTTGTCAGTCTCCATAGGAACCCACTGGTGCAACCATGAACCCCAAAGTGGCTTCTCATACCCCACTGAAGTGGCCCCTCCGGTAAATAGTAAAAAAGAGGGGCATAACAAGATTACCCAGTGGGAATAGGACCAATTTGCAATATGTTCATATATTAATGTTCCCAATAAAATTATAAATAAATAAAAATATCTTTAAAAGAAATTATAGCTTTTATATTACATGGATTTAGTCCTTTAAATTGCCCCTTTAAGGGCCAGTATCTTTGTCCATATGTATAAGCTATAAGAAGGTAAAATGTGTATCCTAAAGCTATGTTTACTGTCTTCTAAGACATGAGAGTTTTAGCAGTTTCATTCCCATTGCTGGGACAAAACACCCAGCCAGAAGCAGCTTATGGAAGGAAAAGATTTATTCTGGTATAATGTTTCAAGAGGAATCTTCATCACATCAGGGAAAGCATGGCAGAGCAGACAGCAGGGCATCACAACTTTTCATAGCAGCCAGGAGGTAGCAGCAAGAGTGAGTTACCTATGAACACAGTATAGAGCTAAACTGATAAACCTCAAGGCCCTCTCCACAGGCTCCACTTCTCAAAGGACCCATAACTTTCACAAATCACCTCCACCTAGGGATCAAATATTCAAAACACATAAGCTTGTATGCCAGCACAGGTATGACTAGTTAAGAGAAAATTTTTAAAGTAGCTGAAAATGAGAAAGTATTATATAAGTAGTCACTGAGCAGTCACATGGAAAATACTATTCTGTTTTTCCTTTTAGCTAAAATAACACTATTGAATATTCTTGGTTGTTCCCAGCACCCTCTTTTCATGGTATCTTCACTTTTTCTTATTTTTAGGGTTTTTTTTTTTATTTCAGTCCTTAGATGGTTTCAGGTTTCACTTGAATTCTACAGAATTTCACTTACTATACACATCTATATTTCACGTCTACCATTCCTCTCATTCATCTCTTGATGGTTCCCTTTACTTCTATCGTCCACGAACAGAATCCCTACACCTGCTCTTTGTTCACTCAGCTCACCTTGCTGCCCTACACATGCCCTGTGGGGCACCTGGCTCTCCTCTGCTGCCTCCACTGCCAGCCTCTCTCTTCTCCCATACCATGGGACCTTGGACAAAGTATTATATTTCCACTTTGTCAACATTCACTTTCTCCTTTGATCAGAAACCCTCAGGTCATAAGAACCTACCCCTACTACTCACAATTTTTGTTTGTGATACTCTATTGAATGCCATGTCATATTTTTCTGGGAAATACCACTATCATGAGGCTTTTTACTATGACATATAAGTAGATTAACAAACCAGGACTCTGCACTCCAAATTACTTGGATTTTCCTTTTCTTGTGATCTTATCTGCCCTGTTAATTTATTCCTTAAGTCCTATGATTATACAGCAAACCAGGCTCTTATCACTGCCCAGATTTTTCAGTAAACTCAATTATATGAATTCCTTTTCTCTGACAACCTCCCATATCTATATAGTCCATATACTCTAGTCCTCTTTTCACCTTTGTTCTGTAGCTGAGATTCTATTGTCAAGCATTGCATACTCATTCCTTTATAAACATTCCCTTCTCTTTCCTCTGTCCCTTCAAGATATTCTCTAGGCAAACTAAGGTCCTGTCTAAATCAGTCTTTCCATCTATTCCATACCTTCTTCTGTGCAACTGAGTAGCCTGAAGAATAATCCAGAACAGTTGTAGCTATACTCTAAATTTATGGCAAAAAAAAAATCTGAAATTGGCATTTGACGATGGCTGGAAGTCATGTTATGCTTCAGTAGCAAATGTATTCTTCCACCTTATAGATGTCTATTTCACACTTCTTTTCTATTCAAATCATTCATATCTTCTATTTCATCCTCACTTTCTCCTGGGGGTTTGGTTTCTAATGTCATCCAGAAAACTGCTAACAAGAAATCTTCTTTGGTCAACTCTTTTAATCATGATCAGCTGCATTTCTGCATCTGAACTTCCTCTTTGTCCTCCTGAATGTTGTACAGAATATTCAGAGTCCTATTAAAAACCCCTCATATACTTTTGTAATAAATCCATCAGGATCTCATTAAGGACTCACACTGACTTTGTTGCTTGCTGTCTACATTGCCTCTTCCCCATAAACGATGGCTACCCCCACAATGCATGACCCACATTCCCCAAAGAGGGTCCCTTCAGAGGGGGGAAGACAGGGAAAAGGCTAACAATGGCACCAGTATGACTGTATACACACTATCTACATAACTAATAATAATAAAAATGGGGAAAAAAAGAATTCACTCTACTGGCTTGCTCCTCCCAGCCTAAAAGTTCATCTTCCCATATATCTTTTAAAATACTTCACTTGACCCCTTCTCTCACCTATCTACCCCTGTGATTTTTGTGAAACCCTTCTCAATAAAATCCTCTAAAGAGTACTCTATGTTCTTTGCATCTGATTTATTACTTTAGATATCCTTGAGATAGGCAGATTTTTCTTATCAATTTTTTTTTACTTCTGTACATTTTACCAATCCTTTCATATTGAAAATCTTGTGGTAGCTGTCCAGACCTCATTTCACGTATCCAATCATCAATATTTTATACAATTTATTAATTACTCTGTGACATGCTTTCACAAAGTCATGACTTTCACATAGTCATTTTTTGTCATTCCCTTTTACTAGTTCTACTTCTTCCTGGTCTCTCAATATAGCCATGCCATAGGACTCAGCTCTCCATTTGTCTCCTATATCTGCATGCATCTCTTTGCTTTCTCGTCCTCTCTGAAATGATTATACCTTGAGCCCAGCCATCCAAAGTTCCAAACACACACACACACACACACACACACACACACACACACACACACACACATAATGAACTACAAACTAGACCTCTTTCTGTGTTTCTCAGTGAGCATTTCAAGGCCAGTATAGCTCAAGCTGAATTCTTGGTCCAGACATCTGTATCTCTGTCTTTTGAATATTCAAGTAAAAATTGTGCAGTTCCCTGGAATTCCTCTCCTACCTTCAGATCCATACAATCCCTACTTCATGAACTATTGAAACATTCAGCATCTCACCTTCACTCAATATTTGACTGCTATCTGCAACATAAAAGCTATCATATTCTGTTTCTTGGATTATGGAAGTAGATACCACTGTCATCATACTTTAACTCTTTCTCCATCCTGTCTGTTCTTTGAAGTGTCAATATGAAACTGCTAAGTCAAATCTTATTAGGATTCTACTCAACTCCCTCAAATAGTTCCCAATTTTCTCTGAATAAAATATGAAAATCTTGAAGTATCTATAGCTCTGTATCTCCTATTTAGTCTCTCTTTTTCCTATGGAGTTATGTGCTCTAAGCTCATCTTGTCTTAGACTCTCTCTCTTCATCTCTGTGTCGTCTCTCTCCCTCTTTCTCTTCCCTCTACCTGCATTCTTCCCTTCTTCTGATAGCTACATAAGCCTCTTTCTTCCTGTGACTCTTCTATGCCATAGTACTTATCAGCTACTAAATAATTGCTGATTGTTCTCTTCTTTTAATTTTTATTTTTATTTATCCATTTTGAGAGAGAAAGTGAGAGAGAGAGAGAGAGAGAGAGAGGGAGAGAGGGAGGCTGATAGATAAAGAGAAAGAGAAAGAATGGGCAAGCAAATTCCAGATGCATGTGCCACCATGTGCATCTGGCTTATGTGGATAGTGGGGAATCTAGCCTGTGTCCTTAGGCTTCACAGGCAAATGCCTTAACCACTAAGTCACATCTTCAGCCTTTACTCTCTTTTTAAAATGCTTATCCACTTTCTGGGTGCAGTTCCTTACCCAAAGATTCTATGGGAAAATAATTTTGGAGAAACGATGAACAAGGACGTGAACTCAGCCAATAGGAATGCTTTATCAAGCAAAGTACCACTACAGACAACGGAAATCAATCTCACTTGACCTATTGATAGCACAAAACGCTCAAAAAACGTATAAATGATCTGGAACATTTTATCTCATTTCTTTACATCATTGTTTAAGACTTCTCTTGGTAGGACATACAAGAACCTTCAAGAAAAAATGTATATAATTGGAAGCTGTATAGACAGCCCCAGAAAATTGTCAGTCCCAATAGGGCTCTGAGCAGGACACTTAGAATTGTGTAAAATTTAGCAAGCTGCATGGACATCAAATAAAAGAAAGCTTCCATGACATTGAAAATTTTCAGATAGGTCAGGCATGGTAGCCTTATGAGTTCAGAGTCATATTGTGCTACAGAATGAGTTCCAGTCATGCTGGGCTACAGTAAGGCACGGCCTCAAAACAAACACGTTCAAAATTCCACATATTTAGTTCATATATTCATTCCAATTACCTAGACACAAAAAGAGATATTCATTAGTGATTCCTCTGGTGAATCGATAAAGGGATATATCTACTCATGAACTTAACTCCTGCATGATTTCCTCATCTAATTATTTACTCCCTCTGTGATATCTACATACTTATTTCCAAAAGTATCTAGGATATGTCCATGTGGAGAATGTGTACTTAATATAGATATGGTATATTTTAAAACACACCAATGTCCATGCCATCATCAGTTTCTGACATGATCTAAATCTGTTCTTAAAGCCAGAGGTCACAGTGTCAACTTGACTTCTTCTCTACTAAATTCAAATTTTAAAAATTTACCACTAAACAATCTTTCAGATTAGTGTTTTCTTCTGATATTTTTATTGCAAGTATTTTAGATTAGAATTTTATTGTTTCTCTTATAGAAAACTGTAGGATCTTCTGAAACATCCTTAAAAAAAAAAAAGCACTTTGTTAATTCTAGTCTCTCAGTTGTACCTGTCACAATGTTTGTATAAATATATTTGTGAAGCACATAGATAATTGTATCATAATTGTGCTTAAAACTTTTGGATGAATCTCAGTGATTAATTAGGAGAATATATTCTAAACCCATTAGTATGGTTTATAAGTCCTTGTCTTTCTAACCACAACATTTTTTTTCTCAACTACTCCAAAATATCCCACCATTATCAACGAAGGTATAAGGGATGCTTTGTCACATCCTGTACCAATTATTCCATTCTGTAAGTATTTTTCCTTTATTTAGTAAGCCTAATGTTCACTGTTTTATTTTCTTTTAAAAATATTTTTATTTACCTATTTGCAAGCAGAGACAGACAGAGAGAAGAGAGAGAGATAGAGAGAATGGGCAAGCTAGGGCCTCTAGTCACTGCAAACAAACTCCAGATGCATGTGCCACTGTGCATCTGGCTTGACATGCCTACTAGGGAAGTGAATCCAAGTCATTAGGCTTTAATTGCTAAACCATCTCTCCATTCCACTCATTCTTTTAAATTAGAAATATATTTAGTGAATCTAAGGATCATGACCATTGTTTTATTCATAATATAAGCGTCATAATTTAATTATACTGATTTTCAGATTATTTTAAGTGAATCAAACCTTTTCTATTTCCTTTATTTTCTCCCATGCTTAGAATGATGGAGCAAACAAAGACATGACCAAAACACCATTGCCTCATTTGAAATGCATTTGATGATTTGTTCACTCTCTGTTATCTAGCTACACCATCATAGTTTCTAAGAATTATGTGTTCCATCTGTTTTTACTAAAGTGTATATTCATTAAATCATGTAGTTCTTAATTTCATTATCTTAAACCAATAAAAATAACACTAATTTTCTGACACTGCTTGCATGAAAGAGGTAAATATTCTAAATTTTACATTTGGTGAGCATCATGCCTATATAAAATTATTTGATCAAGAGTTTCCAGAACAAAAAAAGGAATTTGAAAAAGACACATAGCTTCCACTTAGTTTCATTCACAGTTTAGTTGAAATGATATGAGTGACATGTAAACAAATAAATACATATATCATGACACAGAATAATTTCATTTGAAAAATGAAGAGACCTAATTAAGTGAAGTTGTCAGTAAGAGAAGGCTTATCTCTGTGAATTCATTATTATCATACATGAAAGCTACTGAATTTATATGTTTATTTTTTGTATCGTATAATATTACTGAATAAGTTTATTAGATAGATCTGAGTTTTTGGTATATGTTTCAGAAACTTTTAGGTATAGAATAATGTCCTATGCATATAAGAAGAGTTTGATGTCTTCTGTTCCTATTTTTTCTCCTGCTTATGTCTTTTTTTCCTATTCCTTCAGCTAAGACTTTGAGTACTATATTGACTAGAAGTAGCTAGAGGCAGCATTATTGTCTCTTTCCCATTTACTCTAGTGACTTCATCTTAGACTTTAGTTACTATAATTTTAGTAGCATAAAAATAAGCATTATTTTGTCCTCTAGTTGTTCAAAACTTGTTAAAATCTTAGTATTATTAAATATTAGAATATAGTGCATATGATTGCTGCAAATATATGGAAATGATACTTGTAAAATTTTGAAAACCTTTTTCCACAGTTGGTAGATTTCTTTGTCTTTTGTCTTACATATTACTTTCAGCAGGGACAATTACAATTAATAAATGAAGGAGCAATTAAGTATAAATGGATTCTTCATATGCATTTTCATTGCCCATGGATATGTCCATTAAAATTCAGTGAAAACATGCTCTTATTATAACATAAATGAATTTATGTATGATGCTGATTTTTATTTGGGGGAGGACAAAAAAATGCTGTCTACAAAATCAGGTGTCAAACAAGCATTTTTTTGGATATTCTCATGTAAATGATGCAATGTAAAATACAAAAAAGAACATTGAAATTATAAACAGATCCATAATCTAGTTATGATTGTGCACTTGTATCCTCTGTTTTAACTTTGGAGATACATTATTTTATGATGTAAATGTGTCTTAACATCCTGAGATTCTTATATGCTATGCTTATTTTTTTCACAGTTAGACTCAAACATCCCAGTAATTTCTGTTAAACCTTAACCTAATCTCCATTCACAGACATTACAATTTGCCATCATTATTTAGATCTCTGAGCTTTATCACCATGGTAGAGTTTCTAAAATGAGAGATTCTATACTCAGATGGCCACTTTTTTTTCTATTATGTCGCATACTATGCAAGTCTAGTGTGCTACTTTTGTTTTCATTTTTAAAATAGGGACTATTGTGAGACTTAGGTTATTTCATATACACTGATATATTGTGTAAAATAATATAAACAAGTATATTCATATTTCCATCTATACAAAGTGATTGTCCTGTGCAGTATCATATATGCAAATTTATATGATAAGTTAACAATGTATTTTTACATGCTTTGATTTAGCATGTTAATATCTAAAAGAGTAAACACAAGTGAAGACAGAAATTACTCAACATTTTCATATTAGGAGTGGCCAAATATTGTTTCCACGTGTCCCTTCTCTACTCACATTTAATTATCCCTGCATCTACAAATATTAATTATTGCACATGGAGATGAATCATTCTCATAATATAGACAAAGAGATCAAGAAACATTAAGAAACAACTTTCTATAGCTTATAAGTCAAGATAATTGATCTTCAAGTTTTAATTTAGCCTAGAATAAGAACACCCTTTTTTCTTTTTCCTTTTCCTCCATTTAAGAATTAAAATAAATGAAATTCTATCCATAAAACCTATAAATGTTTTATATAATTTATTTAGTTTCCTGATTTTTTTGTATTTTTTCAATAAAGTATCTGACATGCACATTCCAGGCACACATGCTCATCTTATCTATCCAATGACTCTCAGTTATAATTTTTCACCTTTTTTCCTAATTCTTTGCAGAATCACAGCTGATTTTTTAAAAATATATATATTTTATTTATTTATTTATTTGCAAAAGAGGGAGAGAGAGAGAGAGAGAGAGAAATGCAGATTTATAGAGAGAATAGGTGTGCAAGAGCCTCCAGCAACTGCAAACAAGCACCAGACATATGTGCCACCTTGTACATCTGGTTTATGTGGGTACTGGGGAATAAAACCTAGGTCCTTAAGCTTCACATGCAAGTGCCTTATCTGCTAAGCCATCTCTCAAGCCCCCTGCTTCTTTTATGTTTTATATTTTTATGACAATGTACAAATTTCTGGATTGGTTTGTATGTTAAGATATTTTCTCCATCATAAATTTATTTAGACACAAACTATTAACTTGTCTTTAAGGTCCTAACTTCAGGGCAGAATTGTTCACATGGGGGCTAGAGAGATGGCTTATCAATTAAGGCACTTGCCTGCTAAGTCTAAGGACCCAGGTTTGATTCCCCAATACCTATGTAAGCCAGATGTACAAGGTAGCACATGCGTCTGGAATTTGGTTGCAGTGGCTACAGGCCCTGGCACACCCATTCATGCTCTCACTCTCTCACTCTGTCTAGCTCACTCACTTTCTCTCAAATAAATAAAAATTAAAATGTTTAAAAAAATTGTCCACATGGGACCACAACTTGAGTATAAGACCCCAGGATTGTAGCTAGGTACCCACCCTGCAATAACTGCTTCTCGTCTATGTCTTGCAGATACTCTACTTCAGAATTCCTGTATTATATCATCATAAATCATCTCCATTTTAAGAACTAGTAAATATTCTTATATTTATACTAACTCATAGTTTTCATAGTTTACCTCTTTTTTTTTTTTTTTTTTTTTTTTTTTTTTTTTTGGTTTTTCAAGGTAGGGTTTCACTCTAGTCCAGGCTGACCTGGAATTAATTACGTAGTCTCAGGGTGGCCTCGAACTCTCAGCGATCCTCCTACCTCTGCCTCCCGAGTGCTGGGATTAAAGGCGTGCGCCACCACACCCGGCTAGTTTACCTCATTTTCTTAGTTAATACGCTTTCTTTAATCCAGGTAGAGCTAAAATTGAAATGATTCCTTTTCTGATTTGATTGTACAAATAACAGAGATAATGTATCTCTTTTTTATAATTCTAATAAAGATCCAAATGTTTCTAATTTCTATTACCACTACACTTGCTTTTTAAGGGAAGGTTTTTCTTTAACTTTAATAAAAGTGTTCAAATAACATTTATGCTAGAAAACATTCCATATCTAAGAGGTGTATGCACTATGTTTATATACATATCTCAGTGGTGCTGAAATGTACCAGGGAAACCTGAGAGCCCAGTGTCTCAGACTCTGTGTGAGCTGAATCGGCACAGTGTGCTCTTGGTCATCCTCCTGTAAGCTGCAGCCCTTTTCATTACAAGATGTTTGCTTGATATGTGTTTCCCCTTTGCTTAAATACTTTACCCAGCATATGGGCAACACTCCGGCATTTTCTGTAAGTGAAAATGACTTATTTTTACCTTGTATGTTGCTGCTGAGAACATATAAAGAGGAGCTGTGAGCCAAATCTACTGCAGATACCATTTTGTGCTCTTTCAGGAGGATGATATAAATGACAGTGGAAATATACATATTCTCAAATTTTTGAGCAATCTTACATGATTGGCACATTTAAATTTAAAGATAGCAATTTGTCTCTTTCTACCTCCTCTCCTCTGAAGAAAAATACTATTTCAAAAAAAAATGAAAAGGCTAGTGTAATTCTTATCAAGGTCCATCATATACCAGCAAAGGAAGAGAAAAACAAGGGAAAGATAAATGGATTTCAATTGGTCCTATCTTATTGGGGTTTTTATTGCCTTGAAAGTAACCCATCACCCATCTCCCTGCTTCTTTGGTATATGGGTCCCAGGTGCTGTTGAGGGTTAGATTAATAAACACACCTCAAGGCACAATAAAACACACTGAGCATGATTAGTAAATGCCCATTGCTTTTTGAGTAGTCAACACATAGCCAGATAATTAAGGATGAAAAAAAAAATCCCCTTTTAATCTTGAAATTCTATTATGAGGAAATAATTAAACAGTACAAATTTCCAATGTGTACACCTGCTCTCCCTATCTTAAAGGAGTAGCAAGATTAAATATTCCCATAGGGAGAACATATTACCAGACAGGCAAGCTGAAGGTGGTATTGGTATTATTTTGAATCTCCAACTTCACCATAAAGACACAGAAAACATGTAAGGGATATTTATTACAGTATGTATGTGGATTTAAAATTCAGAATTAGTTTACTTGAAGTATATGAAATCATTTTGAATTCTTATATATTGGATTGTGCATGGAGTATAAACAAAGATGACAAGATGCCCCAAAAGTAACATTCATTTTATTTGAAATAGACATTCCAATATAAAAACCTTAAAGAACATTGAATCATAAAATTAAGCAGAACTGTATATTTTAGTAAAGTTTTAGTTGGAATGATACAATTCATCTCTTTACATGTGTATACTGAATCTAGAGACCAGTGAACACTTCCCAAACAGTAGTGGATAGTGTGGTTTACTAGGGATTAATTAACCATGATAGATTTATAGAGATTAATATGTTGGGGTAGTGAATCAGTCATAGAGGAAATGACTTAATGGCTAACATTGATCTATAAGAGATATTATTTATCTAATATTTAATATAAACTTTAGCCAAGGAATTAGCTGACTGTCAGGCCATTAGAAAAGGCTATTTTACCAGGCGTGGTGGTGCATGTCTTTAATCCCAGCTCTCGGGAGGCAGAGGTAGAAGGATTGCCATGAGTTCAAGGCCAGCCTGAGACTAATACCAAGTCAGCCGGAGCTACAGCAAGACCCTACCTCAAGAAGAAAGAAAGAAAGAAAGAAAGAAAGAAAGAAAGAAAGAAAGAAAGAAAGAAAGAAAGAAAGAAAGAAAGAGGAGAGGGAAGGGAGGGAGGGAGGGAGGGAAGGAGGGAGGAAGGAAGGAGAAAGAAGAAAGAAAGAAAGAAAGAAAGAAAGAAAGAAAGAAAGAAAGAAAGAAAGAAAGAAAGGAGGAAAGAAAGAAAGAAAGAAAGAAAGAAAGAAAGAAAGAAAGAAAGAAAGAAAGAAAGAAAGGAGGAAAGAAAGAAAGGGAGAAAGACTCTCTTGTATTGCTCTGAGAAGAGGTATGCTAATAAACCATTTACAGAAATGTTTGTATTCTGGAAGCTGAGGCATCTAGAGTCTTCTACTTGTGATATTTCACTGTGTCCATTATAGCCAAAAAACAATGTAAGGATGCATCAAGGACAATGTTTGTGGGGAAAAAAAAATGTTTGAAAGAGTTGCTAGGGAAAGTATCTGCCCTTTTGTATAGCACCATCCCCTGCTAGTGCTTTTAAACAAGTAACGCCTTCCTTTGGGTGCTCTGACTTAGAAAAAAATGAAGATAATTATCACTTTTATTTTCCAGTTAGTTTTTCAAGATGTGCGAGCTAGCTTATGCCAAACTATTCTCTAAGGTCATTTAAAATCCCTTAGTTTAATTATATATAATGCAAAAAAAGAGAGAGAGAATGGAAATAACTCATCTATTGTAGGTTTACATATCTCCTACTTTGGAACTCACCAGTACAGATAGTCACAGGATGAACTATGAATATTAACTCTGCTGATCTTCTCATTCCAGCTATTCATTTCTAGGATGACAGAGCCCCTCAGAAACAAGTTCTACTGAGGAATGCTTTCCTACCTGTAATACACAATGCTGCAGTTATATCATGCATTAACTGTGCTGTTTTATTGAGCATTTCTTGTAAATTTTATATTCCTCCAGAATAGTTTTATTTCTCATATTTCAGTGGCTTTCTAACAGTCTATTATTCACTGAGATAGATAATATTAGACTGATATTCACAGTTTGGGTAGATATTTTCAGCAAGTGCTCTGCATAACTGAGACATGAGTGCCAAACACAGGAATTCAACACCAGTTTCAAATCTGTGGAAGTATATGTTATACATCAACGTTTGTCACTATCATTTGGGCATCAGAATTATAAGCCTTTGTCTGTTTGTTCACATTTCTTGTCAATTAACACAGTAAACAAAGATTCCAAGGAGATCCTGAAGTGCAGATAATCCTTTGAAAAAGGACAAAGGCAAAACTCATTTTCCTTTCTTCAGAATTGGCAGAGCAAAAGTAAAGCTAGAAAATCACCTCACAATTTTCCAAAGGTGTTTATGTTATATCTCGTGATTTCCTGCTCCATTAATACAAAATCTTCTGGTATTCTACTCCCTCTCAGTTATCCCCATGCCTTAATTTATGAGTATAAACATAAAAATTTAGAGGACAATTTGATGGGCACCATGTGTCCATTTAGTCAAAAAGCAGTGATAGCTTCCCCTCCAACATGGACTATGATTTTTTCAAAGTATAGGTTTTTACTCACTTATCAGTACAAAAATGGATCCACCCCTCAGCATGGAGCAGTTTCCAATCCAATTAGGAAGCAGTTAGTTGCCCCCATAACTGACCTGCTACTATTGTACCAATGAGAACATCTTGCCTTGGGGCCAGTTATGTAGGCTGCACGGTCTACTGCTTGTTAGCAGTGATGTTGACTTTTCTTGCCCAGCATCCTGCATAGCAAGTCCCAGCAAGTCCCAGCACTATCAGTTCCATCTTGACTTCTATCCTTTGACTGAAGTAGGTGATGTCTTCAGAAAGAGGGTTTTACAATTTAGCTCTGCTGGGCATCAAAGAACCTTGGAAATAGCCCATATTGGTTTTTTTGGGGGTAAGGGGGTGGCAGGGGCTCATGGGTCTCCTTAATCAGCAATTTATGGGGTGACCCAGCTCTGTCAGTAAGATCTATCTGAAACAACCTATGATTTATGGTCAGAAATCTCCAATCCATGAGGATACTTCTGCCCCAATGCCCTCTTTTTATTTTTAAATATATTTTATTTATTTATTTATTTATTTATTTATTTATTTATTTATTTATTTGAGAGAGAGAAAGAGGGAGAGAGACACACAGAGAGAATGGGAGCACCAGGGCCTCCAGCCACTGCAAATGAACTCCAGATGCATGTGCCCCCTTGTGCACCTGGCTTACGTGGGTCCTGGGGAGTCGAACTGGGATCCTTTGGCTTTGCAGACAAACACCTTAACCCCTAAGCCATCTCTCTAGCCTGCTCTTTTTCTTTTAATTATATATTTTTCATTAACTAACAAAAAAGTAGGGTTCTATAGGACTTATACATTACATCTTTAGTTTTGTGTATCCCTCCCTACAACCTCTCCTCTCTTCCCTTCTTTGTTCTTACTTCCACCAAGCCTATTTACCTCTTGTATTCTGTCTCTCTTAACAATCTACTATTCCCTTCCCTAAACCCTCCCATTTCAGGAATTTATAGTTGCTATAGTGGGAAATTGAAGAACTCCCACTTACTTAGAGAAAGTTCTTTTGTTTCCTATGTGTGTAAGTTAGAAAGTGGTATGGTGAGAAGGCTCCTGCTTCCCTCTGCCCAGCCCAACCCAGCTCAGCCGTCCCTTAGACATCACGCCTACACTGCTCTCTACTAATGCACCATGCATTGGGAATGTTCCCCTTGTTAACAGGTATTTATGGAAATATAGGGCTCATGGGGATGATTAAGATGTTCATATATGTTACATTTATTTTTCAGTCTTCTACATTTGAATCAAAACTCAAGGCTCAGGCCTGGGGCATTTTCAGTTCATACCAAAATACCAGAAGGAGAATATTTCCATTGGAATGACTCAAGCTGCTCACCAAATATTTACACATCCTTTCACACCCTTAAATCTGCAATGAAGAATTTGTGAATTTGGAGATATTCCAAAATCATATAAATCCCACTATTTTGAATTCAAACCAATCCTTTGAAAAAGACTAACTCTTACTGAAAACCTCAGAAACATTGTTTATGTCAGAAAATTTTAAAAAATGAAATGATTTATCTAATATTTCCTATAGTTCTCCCTAGAAGTAAAGCAGAATCTCTATGGAATTAGGCTTGGAGAAACCAGACACCTTTAACTTAACCTTGAGTTGGACATATGTGCACATATTCTGAGAAATGTGGCTGGAATGCTACCGTTTTTTTCTTCCTTGTCCTCTTACGCATTTGGTTTAACTCATTGCATTTATATCAGTAAGCCTAAATTGCCTCGAGAAATTCATCTTCTGACTTGGAGCGGAGAAGTAATGTCTAGTCAAGATCCTTTCTCATACTTTAGGAATGAAGGACTGAAGTATACAGAAAGTTAAGGAATGAAAAAGTATCAAAGAGAACAAAAAAGTCCAAAAAAGGATGACAAGAAGTGATTCAACATGTCAGTTCTCAAGCTATTGACAACTTTTGTAGCAGTAGTGAAATGACACTGGACTCAAAGCCTTGTTCTGCCAAAATTTGTCAAATGCTTAAAATCACTGGCTGTGTACAATATGGACTCTTCACAACTGGTGCTGTATTTTTTGTATATTTTTCTACTACAATTCAACAAAATTACTGTTATTATCGCTGAAAAATTCCTTTACCATGAGTACTCATGGCCCATGATGAAATAATGGTAGGGTGCAAGATGATCACCTGCCTATTTAATTCTTGCTCTAAAACCTGCTAGTAGCAACCCTTCATGACAGGAGCAGCCCCCTTATATTCTCCCTGATCTGAAAACCCACATTCCCCAAATCTGTTGTTGTACTAAAGTTGTTTATCTGAACATCATTCTCCCAGATATTATAGTAATTGGCTTCGGTTGGATAAAGATGAAAGCTTCCTAAAAACTAACCAACCTCAGTTCAAATGCTAAGATTTTTGTAAAAAAAAGAATCCAGGAGGAATTTAGTACTGGACAGTTCAACAATGAAGATAACAACAGCTTTCTTTCTCCCCTTTTATTCACACCATAGAAATGTTCTTTAATGCTGGCCCTGCCCACCATATTAAGAACAATCATTAAATGTAGGGCAATGAAAATCATGCCTCACTATATGCTCTACTATTTCTGTCTCCAAGGTACATAGCTATTATATTTTGATGTATCTCTAGTTGTAGCAGCTGTGAAGTGCAGGTGTATGTCTTTTTGATACTCAGGGGTAGATATGTTATTAAATTGACTCTTTCCTCTCAAGAGACTTCTGCCCTTGAAGTTTCCTGTAACATATGTAGAACTTTTATGGCAGGAAGCAGTATAGAATTGGGCTCAGTGGGAATACTTTTATTAAAGCCCAACATACACTAAATGAAGTCCTATTGCAATTGGGACAATTTTCAAGCTCTCTTACATCTCTAATTCCCAAGGTTCCATCACATCCCTATACGCAAAGTTGCCTCAGGAAATGCCAATTGGCTTATGTAAGTAAACCATGATTGTGCTATAGTGTACATGGCCAATCTATTAAGGAGTTGATTCATTATGTACTGTAGACAAAGGTGTTTTCCCCCCTTGCTCAGTGCTCTGACATCTAAAGCACTAATAAGGTTTTTTTTTTTTTTTTTTTTTTTTTTTTTTTTTTTTTAAATAATGTATGAGCAAACCATAGAACCTTTCCTTTCTTAGGTCTTTCTGCTTTGGACTTCAAATCAGATCTCTGATATGAGAGCATGTGAAGTCCCCATTGACCAACTCCCTAGGCAGCATAATGCATTGAATACTGCTGAATTCACTTTCCTCTGCAGCTGCAAGAGAATGGTTCAGAATACTTTATTAGGGGCAAAAAAATATAAATAAATAAAAATAAATAAATTGATGAGTACTTGAAAGTAAAAATAAATTCCCCACCACATTAAAAGTTCTATACAAAGAAGAATGCTTATAAAATTCGGAAGTGCAGATGTTGATAACCTCAAAAAATAATCTATTCATTTTTTGTTATACTGGGATATTATGAGTAAACATTGTCAGATTTTGGTTGATGATTTTTACTCTCGTGTGAAGACCATGGATTGTTGAGGTTAGAAAGTATGACCTTGAAATGATTTTACTAATTGTGACATGTGTAGAGAATTTAGCTTGTCCATAATTCTTTCCTAGATGTTGAGCCTTTAGGAAGGGGAATAGGGAAGACAGTATTAAGAAAGGCTGTTTTTGCTGTAGAAGAAATCTTCCTAAGTCCTTTTATTCTTTGCTGATCTTTTGTGAACAGATAAATGGAATGTGGCATACAGAGAAAACAGGTGATCCAGGTAGCATTTGAGCATTTCCATAGAAAAGGATAATTTAAGCCTGAATCTAAATTTAGCACGTGGAAGCAATCATATTTTCGTACTATTTTTGCCCTCTAAATTTAGAAACAATGTCTTGGGAATAAAACCAATGTGTCTTTCAATCAGAGGAGAACATCATCAGAGATGTTTAATTCCAGTAGAAGCACAATAATGAATTCGAAAACCCATCTATTATCTCATATAATCCACATAAGACATGTGCCACCTGCATATAAAACAAGGTTGTTTGATCAGTATGACTGAAACATCCACAATCCAAGAAGCACAAAGGGTTTAGTACAATGTTGAATGGGTGATGTGAATAATAATTAAATGCCACAAGGAATCACATAGAACCTAAGACACTAGTTCATAAATTAACATTTCTGCCAAATAATTAGCCACATATGATTATTTTAATCGTTTAGCATAGAATTTTGGAAAAATAAAACTTATGGATGCCTGGAACATCTATGTACAGTAAACATTCATTGTAAATGTTTTGTTCTGAATTTTGGATTTGTAAGAAATATAACTAGGATAAAAGAGAAGATAACACTAAGGAGAAACTTCAGCAGAATGAGGTCATGCTGTGTAGAATGAAAAATCTCTGTTTTGAGAGCACTAAGCATTTTAGCTCTGTCTAGTTAAGATGGCAGACCAGGAGCCACACCAAGAAAAACAAGTGGGATGAAAGATCCAAGATAACACATAGCACACTCCTCTATCAAAAAGGAAGGTGTGTCAGGAATTATTTCTCTTAGGGATCCCTCAGCACTAAAACCAGAGTAAGCAAAGCACCCCCCAGCAACCACACTACCAAGCAAGATTCGTTCCAGAGATCCACAGCTGGGAATCCATTACAGCTGGGAGCCTCAAGAGGGAATGTCAAGACACTGCACTAAAACAGACTCAGCGCTAGATTCCAGAAAAGTCACTGGATCTCACTCCCAAGGTCCAGTCTTTGCTACAGCCCATACAGCGATCCTGGGCAGGTCCAACCTCTAGACTGTAAGCAGTTAGTAACACAGGACATCTAAGCCCAGCTGGGCTTCCCACCCCTCCTTACCCACTATACATACCGGGTCCTGAAAGAGCCACTCTAGAAAGAAAGTTCCTACCCACAGGTGAGAACACCCTTTCTGCCCCATCAGGTAGCAACAGCACTGAGGCCCACAAAGTCTCCAGGCTGATTACACACCAAAAGGAAAGTAGTGGGGGGATAAGGCTGGGCATTAATGACCAGGTGAGCTTCCACTATATCTCTCCCCTTCCACTCCCCTTTCCCATGAACCCAATCCTAAAAGTGCTGTGATCCAGAAGCCAGAAGCTGTCATTACATAGCAGTATATGTCCTCTATTTGAAGTAGGGAACACCCTCTTGGCTCCAGTCATGCAGCACCAGCTCTGTAGCCCACAAGGTCCGTGGGCTGATTATGCACCCTAAGGCAGGTAGTGGGTGGGCAAGGCTAGGATTCTTACCCATGCCCTGCACTTACTAGCTCCTGAAAGTGCTGTGAACAGGAAGCAGCTACATTAGAGCTGAATTCTTAAATCATAGTACACTTTTTTTTTTCTGGTAGTGCCAGCACTGTAGCCCACAAGGTTCTAGGGCCTATCACACACCAAAGTACAAGCATGGGGTAACTCTGGGCATCCAACTCCAAGAAAAGCTTCCTCCCTCCCCCCTTGCATAAGGGGTCTGCACCTGCAGTGACTAAGCAGCTGCCACACTAGCAGGGAATTCCCTTGCCACGGTGGAATTGGTAGAATTGCCTCTCTGCTATCTAGTCCTGTGGTGCTAGCACTGTGGCCAACAGGATCCTGAGGCCTAGCACACACCATAGGCCAGAGTGAACTCTGTTCTCTCTGTAAGTACATGGCCTGGTTAATCACTGTGAGCAGTAAGCCATCATGCTATCAAGGAACCCTCATTCTGCAGCCTGGGACACCAAGAACTCTTGACCTGCCCAGCAGCTAACACCATCCCTGATACACACAGGGTCCTGGTATTGATCTTGCTCCAAAATTCTAGGCCCTGAACAGCATTGAGAAAACAGGACCCTGCTTTGACACTGAGTTGGCCAGACCTCCCAGAAACACTCTCAAATACACCTGAAGTCTACACAATAAGGAGGGCCCTCCTCAGATTCAAATACAGCTAGCCCAAGTAGGTAGATGACTACCCTCTCACCTCTACCACAGCTGTCCTGGCCACACAACAGGTACCATAAGAGCTTCAATAGCTAAGCTGTAAGCACAAGGGGCAAACCCCAATACAAAACAACACAATACATCAAACTAAGATATCTGCACAAAGAATGACTATTCTCATCAGGGAAGCCTCCAATGAAATTATAGAAACTCCAGACATAGATTTCCATAATGAAACAACAATAGGCATGTTAAACAAACTCAATGAGGCTATGAACAAGACAATGAATGAATTCAAAAAGAATGTTCAAAAAGAATGTAAAATATAATTTCAAGCATGGTTGAATAAAGAAAACTACCAAAATGAGCTCAAAGCATGTATGAAGGAGATGTAAGCAAATCAATGAGAAGAATTCAGTAGGTGCTTGATTTAAATGGAAGAGAACCCACAAAATACTCTTAATAGATGCTTCAATATAACTGAAAAGAATCATGAAGAACTTAGCAAATGGACAAATGAAATTCAGGAGAACCAACAAAAACATGAAGTCAATGGTCAGAGGAACAAGCTCAAAGAGGACATGATAAAGTGCAGGAATGAAATCTGAGACAACAAGTCAAACCAGACAATAAGAATGCAATTCAATAAAGAGATGGAGATAATGAAAAACAAAAGTATAATGGAAAATAAAAATGAAATATCTCTTTTAAAAGGCTCCCAAGACAGCCTCGCCATTAGAATAAAGCATGCAGGAGACAGGATATCAGAACTCAAAAACAAGACAGGGGAACTGGAACAAGAGTCCAAAAATAATAATAAGTCCAAAAACTCATGCTAACATAATATAAGGGAAATGTGGGGCACATTTATATCACACACACACACACACACACACACACACACACACTCCTAATATGTGATCTCTTTTAGTGATGGTTCCATGAGCTGCATATTCTGTGGAGAGGAAAGTTGAATGTTCGGTAAATGCTAAGTCCAATTGATCTATGGTGTTGTTTAGATCCATTATTGCTCTGTTTACTTCTGCCTTGATTGCCTATTGATGATAGCAGGGTATTACAGTCTCCTACTATTATTCTGTTGGGATTTATTTCTAGTTTATTGTTCAGTATATTTTGCTTTATAAAATTTGGTACTCCTATGTTTGCTACATATAAGTTTATAATTGTAATATCTTCTTGTATTGTTTTTTAATGAGTAAGAAGTGGCCTTATTTATCCCTTTTTATTACTTTGGGTTTAAGAACTATTTTATCAGATATTAGCATAGCTACACCTGCTTCATTCTTCCTTCTGCTGGCTTAGAAAATCATTTGCCATCCTTTTATCCTAGGGAGGTGCCCATCATTGATGGCTAAAGTGGGTTACTTGTAGTCAGCAAATGGAAAGATCATTTTTGCTGATCCAACCTATTAACCTATGTCTTTTGTTCACAAAGGTGAGTCTACTAATATTCAGAGTTATGACTGTGAGGTTTAAGTAAATACCCATCATGTTAGAAGTTTTGTGAGATTTGGTGTTTTCTTGAGCTTATATAATTTCATGTCTTTTCTAGATTTGGTTGTTACATTTTCCCTCTGGTGGCCTCTTGATATCTCTTCTGTGTGGAATTTTAATACCTGAGTATTACCTGTATAATTTATTTCATGCTCATATATATTCATAAAGCTTGCTTTTGTCATGAAAAGATTCCTTTTTGTAATGCCTTGTGAGGGATAATTTTGCTGTGTTTAGTAGTTTGTATTGGAAGCCATGGTCTTAAATACTCCATTTCAAAGCCTTCTAGACTTAAGAGTTTCCATTGAGAAATCAGAGGCAATTCTGATTGGCTTACATTTCTATGCAATGAGCAGTTTTTCTCTTGTAGCATTTAGTAATCTCTCTTTGTTTTCAGTGTTTAGAGATTTAACTATAATGAGACATGGATAATTTCTTCTCTGACCCTGTTTGATGTTCTGCAAACCTTTTCCACAAATTCAGGAAAAGTGTCATAACTTCTTGCAATATATCTGACCACAATGTAATATAATTAGAAATCAACAAAAGAAATAACAACAATAATATACCAACTCCTGGAGACTAAATAACTCACTCTTAAACAATAAATGGGTCATTGCTGAAATTGAAAGGGAAATCCATAAATTTATAGAACTGACTGATAATGAAAACACAACACACCAAAACTTATGGGACATTATGAAGATGGTCCTAAGAGGAAAGTTTGTAGCACTGAATGCCTAGATTACAAACTCAAAGACAGCCCAAGCTGATGGTTTAACCATCCATCTGAAGGCAATGGAAAAATAAGAACAATCAGATGCAAAAGTACATAAAAAGAAATATAAAAATTAGAGGAGAAATAAATGAATTGGAAAGTCAGAAAACAATTTTAAAAATTGATTAAAAGAAGAGTTAGTTCTTTGACAAAATAAGCAAGAATGATAAATACATTGATCAAAAAACCCTCAAATAAAGAAGATTATAAATGAAAATGGAGATGCTATACTGGATACCAATGAAATTGGGAGTATCATTGGGACAAATTTATACAAAACTAGAAAATCTGAAAGAAATGATTTATTTCCTTGATTCTTACCACCTATCAAAATTAAATATGAAAGAGATCAACTGCCTGAATAAAGCTTTAATATCAAAATGAGATTGGAAATATAATTACAAACCTCCAGGCTAAGATGGTTCTACCAAACATTTACTGAAGAATTAAAACCATTATTTCCACAAGTTATTTCCCACAATTAAAAAGGAGAGAATGCTCCCTGATTCTTTCTATAATGCCAGCATCACATTTATACCTAAATCAGAGGCCCAACAAGAAAATTATAGACCCATATCTCTGATGAACTTACACACAAAAGTTCTCAATAAAACTCTTGCAAAGAAAATATAAGAATGCTTCAAAAGTATTATTCACCTTGATCAAGTATGTTTCATCCCAGGGATGCAAGGATGGTTCAACATATAGAAATGGATAAATATAATACATCATGTAAACAGACTTAAAGACAGTAATCATGATTGTTTTAATTGATGCAGAAAAACCTTTGACAAAATACAACATCCCTTCATGATTAAAACACTAGAGCAAGTAGGGATTGGGGTTCCATATCTCAATATAATAAGAGCCATATATACCAGATCTGAGGCCCATATCCTTATAAATGGGAAAAGACTCTAAATTTTTGCACTAATGTCAGGAACAAAATATGTGCCTGCTCTCACCATTGCTTTTCAACATAGTACTTAAACTCCTGCCTCAAGCAATAAGGCAATAGAAAAATAAAAAGGATACAAATCAGAAAGAAAGAAGTAGCCATATTTGTATATAACATGATTCTTAAGTGATACAAAAGACTCCACAAAAATACTTCTAAAAGTGATACGCTGTTTCAGCAATGTGGCAGATATAAAAGCAGCACACAAAAATCAGTAGGTATTGAATATACCAATGAAAAACATGTAGAGAAAGAAATCAGCAAAGCAGTCCCATTTGCAATAACCACCAAAAACTTAAATATCTTAGAATGTTCTTAACCAAGGATTTAAAGACCATACAATTAAAACAATGTATCTGAAGAAATAAATGGAAGAAGACATGAGAAGGTGGAAAGACCTTCCATGCTCATGGATTGGAAAAAACTAACATCGTGAAAATGGCCATCCTACCAAAAGGTATATATGGATTCAATGCAATTCTAATCAATATTCCAGCAGTATTCTTTACAGAATTAGAAAAAAAAAGTCTCAAAATCATATGGAAACACAAAAGGCCTTGGATAGCTAAAAGTATCCTCACCAAAAGTTAAATAAATAAATAAATAAAATAAATAAAAATAAATTTAAAAAAACTCTAGTACTATCACCATACCTGATTTAAGACATACTATAAAGCCATAGTAATAAAAACAGCTTGATACTGGCACAAAAATGGGCACATAAATCAATGAATTAGAATAGAAGTTCCAGGAATAAGTTCCTCCAACTGCAGTTACCTGATATTTGACAAAGGGGCCAAAAATGTATGCTAGAGTTAAGCCAGCATTTTCAACAAATGATGCTGGAAAAACTGGACAACCACATGTAGAAGAATAAACCTGAACCTGGACCCTCTTCTTACTCTGCACAAAAATCAACTCCAAATGGATCAAGGACCTCAATACATGACCTTAAATTCTAAAATGACTAAAAGAAACACAACAAGATTCATGTGTAGGGAAAAACTTTCTGAACAAAATCCCAGTCGTCCAGGCAATCAAAAACTCAACCACTGGGATCTCATGAAACACAAAAATTATACAGGTAATCAAACCATTAACAGAGTCAATAGACAACCTACAGAGTGCGAGAAAATCTTAGCCAGCTATAAAACTGAAAGAGGTTTAATATCTAGATTTTATAAATAACTCAAAAAATTAAGTGGTATAAAGTCAAGCAACCCAGCTGGGTGTGGTGGCGCATGCCCTTAAGTCCAGCACTTGGGAGGCAGAGGTAGGAGGATTGTCTTGAGTTCAAGGCCATATTGAGACTACATAGTGAATTCCAGGTCAGCCTGAATTAGATAAAGTCTAGCAACCCACCTAAAAATGGGGAAGGGAACTGAACAGAGAGTTCTCGAAGAAAGAAATTCAAATGGCTAATAAACATCGAAAGAGTTGTTCACCATCCCTAGAAATCAGGGAAATGCAGATTAGAATGACTTTGAGATTTGAGAATAGCATCCATCAAAAATCAAATGAGGAGTTGGGGGAAGGTAAGGGTGGAAGGGAATGAGAGGGTGGGGGGAAGGACAAGGGGCAGGGATACAATTGGGACCCCAAAGGAAAAGATATTATAAAACCCTTTACTCTGAACAACAGGCTAAAACATTGATCCTTCAGCAGGCTAACCCTAATCTTGTCCTGCTTCTCTCTCTCTCTGTCCCTCTCACTCTCTCTTCCTCTCTATACTCACTTCCTCAATAATATTATCTATCTTTTCCTTCCCACACCTTTCTAGGTGCAGACTTAAAACACCCAGTGCCAGCATGGGGTTAAACTCCACAATGAGCTCTTGATCTGAGACATCTACAAGGTCCCCCACCCCAAAAAAAAGACAGAATTCTGTCAGAGTTCTTGGTGACCCACCAAAGGTTAATGGTAAGACCCTACTGTTGAAGATAGCATATGTGTGTGAGACCAAACACAGAGAGACCTGGCCAGAATCTGGAAGAAGGTCAGTCCCCAGACAGTTAGCTAGTCTAGTACCAGAGGGTGCTACACGAGCAACTGGGGGAAAATGTCCAACATTGGTCCAAACAACTTGCAGTCTAAGATACCCAGCAGGAAACAACTTGATGTAATGCTCATGCAAGTGCAGTAGTGGCAAACAGCCATGGTGGGTAACCAACTGCTCTTGATTTGGCTAATAGATCCACTCAGTGGAATGGAACTCATGGCTGGAACTGGGAAATAAGTCAAAACCAGGTACAAAAAATGAGCTCAGGGCTGGAGAGATGGCTTAGTGGCTAAGGCACCTGCCTGCTAAGGCTAAGAACACTGGTTCCAATCTCCAGCAGTTCCAATCTCCAGGTCCCACATTTAGCCAGATGCAAAGTGAGGCAAGGGTGCAATGCTACACTTGCCCACAAGGGGGCACACGCATCTGGATTTCGTTCACAGCAGCTGAGAGACTGCTGGCGTGCCCATTTCTGTCTCCCTCTCCCTCTCTGTCTATCTCTCTCTGTCTGTCTCTCTCTGTCTCTCTCTCCAAAAATAAATAAAAAATAATAAAAAAAATTAAAAAAAAAAAAAATGAGCTCAGTCTCCAAGAGCAAGATACCACCAAATGTGGGCTAGAAGAGATCCAACACATATAAAATTCCCTCCAAAACATAGATGGTCATCCCTTCTATCTACTACTAACTTCTCTCTCCGTTGGAGAATTTGCTTATATTTTTTCAGGTGGACAACGAACCTGAAGGGAGGATCAGCTAACCACACCTCACCAGGGCCCCAGCTGAAACCATAGAACAACGCAGGGGAAGGGCAAGAGTTCAGCGTTCATGGCGATCACAACACCAGAAAAAGGCTGAAGGAGATAAACACAGAGAACATCCAACTCCAACTAAGCCAGATATCCAGAGACACAGAGGCTCCCAAAACCTCATCACTGAAACAAAACTAAAATGACCCCAGTGTGGCTTAGGGAAACTCGCGGAAGAGGGGGCGGAAAGATCGTTAGAGTCACAAGTTGGGGCATTATGCACAGAGACTGGGGCCTACCCCTCAGAACTCTTGACTAACCTCATAATGCATGACCTACATTCCCCATTGATGACGGGCCCTTTGAAAGTGGGAGGACAGGGAGGAGGACAATGGAACCAATACTATGAATGTACAATAAGAATAATATAAATAAAAAATATATATATTTAAAAAAATCAAATGAGGGCTGGAGAGATGGCTTAGCAGATAAGATGCTTGCCTGCAATGCCTAAGGACCCAGAGTTGATACCCCAGTATCCACATAAGCCAGATGTCCAAGGTAGCACATGCATCTGAAGTTTGTTTGCAGTGGCTGGAGGCTCTAGCATACCCATTATCTCTCTCTCTGTCTCTCCCTCTCTCTCTGCCTCCTCCACTCTGTCTCTTTCAAATAAATAAATAAGTAAAATGTTTAAAAAATATCAAATGACAACAAATGCTGATGGGGATGCAGAGAAAGAGGAACCCTCATCCACTGCTGGTGGGAGTGCAAACTTGTACAACCACTATGGAAATCAGTATAGAGACTCTTCAAAAAGCTGAAAATAGTCCTACCATTTGATCCATCTATACCACTCCTGGGCATATATCAAAAATGCTCTAGTCTTTATTACAGAGATATTTGTGCAGCCATGTTTGTAGCTGCTCTGTCTACAATAAGTCTGATCTGGAATCAGACCAGGTGCTCATCAATAGATGAGTGATTAATGCCAATGTGGTACATACACACAACATAATTCTATTGAGTGGTAAAAAAAAATGAAATAATGCAATTTGCAAGAAAATGGATAGATTTGAAAATAAATCATATTAAGTGAACTCACAGAAGAACAGATAAACAATGCTGCAGGTTCTCCCCATATATGCCTCCTAACCTGGAACAGTTTGAGTTGCTGGTTTACCTGACAGGCAACTTGAGGGACAGGTAAATAGGTTTGGAAGGATTTGGAGGGAGGATGGGTTGAGATATATACAAAACTAAAGCCAACATGAACTAGTACCATAGAAACCTTTCTCCTGCATAGTAAACTAAAAGACATAACCCTCAATACAATTGCAAAGAAATATCCAGAGTCATTGCTCCCCTCACAATGACTGACTGATGCTTTCCCAACTCATAACCCATAATCTTATGGTGAATACCAGTAACCCATTGAGGACGGTTCTCATTCGAGTGAGAGTTTAGAGGAGGGGAATGGGACCAATACATGATTTATCCATACAACAAAGTTTCTAATTTAAAAAATAAATAAGTAATACAAAATAAAAACAGGAAACAACAAAAAATATTCTCAGAAAAATAACCCTTTGTGGTTCTATACAAAGACAAAAAAGTTTTCAAAAACCAGAATTTGCATATGCAGTGTTAATTGTAATTTTTATTCAGAAAGAGGAGTGTTTATATATGTTTACATGTGTATAACTTTGTATTTGTTGCCCAATGGAAAATTACATCCAAGTGAGTTGTGCAATGTGTGGGGCTAATCCAGTTCACTACCCAAGGGAAATACACATAGTACTTTACTGAAAAATCAAAATCCATGAGTTTTCTTTCAATGAATTTGATGAAAATGTTGTAATGAATGTTAAAAAATTACATTTGAATCTGGGTAAAATGCAGAAAACACATCTTTATAACACTATTTATTGATAATATGAATTCCATTGGTCTGTCTTCTCCATGATCTTTCACAAAACTAGAAATTACACATAAATTATTTTACTTCAGTTGGAAACCTAAAATTGCAAATTAACTAATAGTAAGGGATAAAAATATTTTGGCTCCAAAATTAAGTCCCACATGTGGTCTGAGTAGATTATAAAACACACAAGAACAAGAGATCTTTCAGACTACTTGGCAAAGTAAATCTAAGCATCTTAATATAGAACTATAAAATAATATTGAACATTTTAGCTCCAAGAAGTACCTTCCATTATTTAAAAATAAAATTTCAATAAATTTGAAGGAAAGCTGTTATTATAATGATGCAAAATCTCAAAAAGAAATAGGAAGTGTTTTCCATCAGAGAACTAGAAATGTGTGTACCTGCCTTTGAATACATGACAGTTCTTTGTGGTACATCATCTAGTTCTTCAGATAAAGCAGTTGCTTTAAGACATCCCATGTTCCTCTGTTTAACAGCAAATCTCCTAAATCCATATTTACTCTCTCCTACCTCTTCTGATACTTAAAATATCTGCTTTCTCCTACTATCAAATACAGGAAAGGGTCCTCATGAGCCCACACAGCTAAGTCATTAAAAAAGTGCTGACTCTTTAATAAGGAGTCAGGTAATGGAGCAGTGAGTTCTTTCTTTATCAGCTTCTTTCTAGATGAGACTGTGGCTTCAGATCCACTGGGATGAAGGTCCTTATGGGTTAGTGACTGTTCACTCTTGCATCTAAGTCTTGGATGTGATATAGCCTCCTACAAATCCTGGTCTGTGTGTGACTTCTCATAAAGTCACCAACTTACTACTAAGTTTGGGTTGACTATGTACGGAAGATTTTGATAGCAAATCATCAAGTAACTGATTTTGCCATTTTCAGAAGCCCATGAAGATAATTTGCAGAATGACTTGCTATTTATTTATTTATTTATTTATTTATTTATTTATTTATTTATTTTTTGGAGAGAGAGACAGACAGAGGGAGAGGGAGACAGATAGACAATGGGTGTGCCAGCAGTCTCTCAGCTGCTGAGAACGAAATCCAGATGTGTGCGCCCCCTTGTGGGCAAGTGTGGCATTGTGCCCTTGTGTCACTTTGCATCTGGCTAAACGTGGGACCTGGAGATTGGAACCAGTTTCTTAGGCTTAGCAGGCAGGCACCTTAACTGCTAAGCCATCTCTCCAGCCCAGCTTGCTATTTTTTTAAGCACAGAGAACTAAAAGGTATCTTTACATGGCTCATCTTGCAAGTATGATCACTCTTGCCCATCTGTTCACCTCCTTCTCTATGTCACAGATTAGCGTTGCTACTTCTACCAGCTTCATTGTCACTCAGACCAATCAAGAAAAGACGGTGTGACTTGTGCATTACTGAGCTGAGTTCTCCTGTCTTCCAAAGATGAATCTAATTAAACAATTACTTGTGAATATATGCATCTTTAACATAGAGAGCAGTACCAATGATAGCAATTTATCCCAAAGAAATGGATTCATGTGAAAAAAAAAAAGTCATTTTAGATTTGTGTTTTTAGCAAGGTAGCAATAATTTCACATTCTAAGGAAAAATCCCCCTTAAGCTGCCTCTACAGATGTGTTTCCTAGTCATGGAAGGCACGTCAGACAGTGTCTCACACCCATGTCAAAGGTGTCAGAGGGGAGGGGCTCCAGCTTGCTGTCCAAGTGACCAGGGCCAGGTGGCATAGGTTAAGGAAGCCAGGTGTACATGCCCCAGGCCAGTCTCTCAGGCAGTCTTTTCTGCCAAGTCGGGTTGAGACCAGAATATGTCAATGGTGAACAGCCCGAAGAGAGCTAGTTCTAACAGTGTTGCATATCCAGTTGTGTTTGAAATTACCCAGGGAAGCCTGTTTCAACAGGATTTCTAGCAGTTGTAGGTCCAAGGGGTTCAAGGAAGTCTTTGAACTTGAAGATGCCTCTCATTCCCAGGGTTTGAAAGCTTCTGAGAGTAGCTGGCTGCCAGTCCTCAGAAATCAGAGAAGAGCTCACTTTAGCAATAATTTATTGCAGTTCAAGTTTTTCCTTGTCTTTTCTTTTCACACGTTTGGAATGCAGTGTTACCACAGGAAGATCTGCTCCTTAAGACATATTTTGAATCTTTTTTTTTTCTTTCAACACTTCTATAAGCATAGGAAAATCACCTGCCTTTAGTTATCCATGTTGTAAAATGTATAGAGGAGGCCAGACATGGTGGCACATGCCTTTAATTCTAGCACTTGGGAGGCCTAGGTAGGAGGAACACCGTGAGTTCAAGGCCACCCTGAGAATACAGAGTGTATTCTAGGTTAGCCTGGGTTAGAGTAAGACTCTGCTGTGAAAAACCAATAGAAACAAAATGTATAGAGAATCAAGCCACAATTAAACTTAAACACACAACTATAGACAAAGACAGAGTTTCATCTTAATTCCAACTGACTATCCTGTGCTGTGCACCGCTATATGATATAGTAAAGACTATAAGAGCAAAAATTCAAAACTGGAATATGAGGTCACCCTCCACCATGGCTACTTTCGGACTTGGTGATCATTTTTTAAGCTTTCTAAACATCAGTTTCACATCTATAAAGTGGACTAAATGAAACATAGCATATCTTAGGAAGTTAGCACATAAATGAAAGAAGATAATTTATTTTTAAGGGCCACAAAATATGGAAGTAACCAAACTTTATTTTGGATAGTATTGATAAATCCATCCACTTAGCCAAGTGTAAGTTGTCCACTTTTTAATTTTTTACTTATTTATTTGTGTGTATGTGTGTGAGTATGCGTGTGTGACTGCATGTACCACAGTTTCTCACAGCTGCAAACACAATTGCCCATCCAGATTTATGTAGGTGGCATGGCTGGGGTATTGAACCCAGGCTGGTAGGTTTTTCAAACAAGCACCTTCAATCACTTAGCCATCTCACTACCTCTGCTTGTCCACTATTAAAGTCCTTAATACATAAAACACTTGAGTCTACATAATTATATAATTGTTCACTCTGGATGATTGCTCTATACCTTTGAAGGAAATTCCTTGATGAAGTTACAAGAGAAAGGGAGAAACTTTTGTTCCCTGTTCTTGATTACCCAAGGGGTCACAGCTCAGTGGACAAGACACAGAGGAAATAGAAATAATACTCTAGATGTACTGCAGAAATTAGACTTTTGAGCTTGAGAATTTTTCTATAGAAGTCAAAGAACTATTTTGAGATTATAAACACCATTGCTTCAGTTACAAATAGGATGACTTCTAATGGGAGAAATATGTAATAGTTAAAGATGTTTTTATGAACTTGCATAAAAAAATATATGTCATAAGAAACTTGATATTTGATCTTAGTGGTGTGCAATCCAATATACTAAATTTCTTTGATCCCAATAAGAACAAAATGGAAAATGAAATGATTCTCAAAGCAAATAGGTATCATGTTTTATGTTCTCATTTTGACTTATGAGTTAATAATGGATAGAAAGAGAGTGCTTTGTTGAGGGGCTAACAAAATGATTTTTTTTGAGACAAGCCTAATAGACTAGCCTTTATTTTTAATGAGAGAGAAAGAGAGAATTGGTGCACCAGGGCACCCAGCCACTGTAATTGAACTCCAGATGCTTATGCCCTCTTGTGCACATGTGTGACCTTGCATGCTTACATCACTGTGCATTTGGCTTACATTGGACCTGGAGAGTTAACATAAGTCCTTAGGCTTCACAAGCCAGCGCCTTGACTGCCAAGCTATTTCTCCAGCCTGACAACATGGTTTTAAAATTGCTATTAATTTTGCACAGTTAGTTTTGCATCACTTCACCTTACAAAGTCTCCTTTTGTTTCTCTGGAGCTGCAGATCAAATCCAGCATTTCATGCATGTGAGGTAAGCACTCTACTGTTTGCTATATAATCCTGACCTCCATTCTTCATTTGGGTGATCAATAATTTGATTTCATAATTACCAAAAATTTTAATCTATGTATTCATAACATTTTACTTGATTCCTAAAGTATGTAATTTTTCTTTCAAAAATTCCTCAGAATTCTTAAAACCACAATGCTTTTTTATTGTTGCTTGATTTATTTGTTTTTAATTTGTATTATTTTCTCTTCTTTTCTAAGAGTACTCAATCCTAACTACCAGTTACTCTTACCAGTTACATATGATAATCTTTCTCAGGTGCTTGCTTGTAAAGCCTACTGGCCTGGGCTCAGTTCCTCACTGCTCATGTAAATCCAGATACACAAAGTAGTGCAATCATCTGGAGTTTCTTTGCAGTGACAAGAGGACTTCTTAGCACCCCCATATATTCTCTCTCTCTCTCTCTTTCCACAAATAAATACAACTACTTTTTAAATGATATTCTTCTCCCTTCTCCCACTCCCCTACATCTCTCTGAAGCATCTTACTATGTAGCCCAGGTTTTTTTTAAATCATGATCTTTCTGCATCAACCTCCTCTCAAGTCCTGGATGTATAGGCGTGCACCACTGTGCCTGGCTTACTTTTTATCTTTTCATGTCTCAAACGCCTGCAGGTGAAAGTTGCCAGTCTTTTTAGAAATGGATAGCTTTAGAAATGAGAAATATTATTACTTAAAGCTTTCTCTAGAAATAACACTGTAAGTAACACTTGAAAAGAAATTACCATTTCAAAATGATTATGACTCTAAACCTGATAGAAAAATAATGGAATGAAAATAACACCAATTTAAAGAAGTTGAAGGAGATAGTGGGCCTAAAGAGATTCATCAAATAATTGATTTGCTTTGGACAATTATGAAAAGAGCTTCTATGTCCCAGCCAGATAAAAAGGATGCAAAGTTATGAGCCAGGTGTGGTGGTGCACGCCTTTAATCCCAGCCCTTGGGAGGCAGAGGTAGGAGGATCGCTGTGAGTTCGAGGCCACCCTGAGACTACATCGTGAATTCCAGAATCCCAAGTCAGCCTGAAGTAGCTTGAGACCCTACCTCAAAAACCAAAAAAAAAAAAAAAAAAAAAGATGCAAAGTTCCGAGATAGGGAGGTGCAGTGCTGTCACAGTGTTAACTGTCATGAGCTACATGTTGGAAAAAAATCTAAAGAAGAAGCTAGAGTTGTGGAAAGTGGAAGCTGTGACAAAGCCTCACTGAAAGTAGAGGACCCTAAACCCCAAGATTCACAGGATATGAAAAGGCTATACAGAAGACTAGGATCCCTTGATGTGTTTTAAGCATGGAAATAAAGTATTACTTAAACATTGGGTTATAAGCTGTACTTGTCAAGGCAAGATACACCTGTGAAAGAAGGAAAGATTAAATGTTTTAATTTGTCAGACTAAACTCAAGCTTGAACTTCAGTTAAACAGAGCAGAGCCTGAAGATATGGCAAACATTTTGGAAGAAAGTAAAAAGCCCATTTGCAAATGACCCAGAAGTCTCTCACTGATGACAGACAGAGTGCTGGAAAAAAAGTAAGTTAAATCAAAATATTCAAAATAAAATATTGTCTCAGCAGTCCAGTAAAAATAGCTATTATCTCTTTATGCTAATAAAATGACTATTGCCAAAAAATCTTAATAATAATTGGATTTGCATCTCTGTTATTAACACTTTCCCAGCAGGCCTGAAACCCTGAATTCAATCTCAGAATACCCTCCCCTATGGAAAGACAATTGAAGATGTGAAGAAAAATGCTGGTATTTTTTTGGTATTGCATTAAATCTGTATATTGCTTTTGGTAAGATTGCCATTTTCACAATGTTAATTTTGCCTATCCAGGAACAAGGGAGATCTTTCCATTTTCTCAAGTCCTCAATTTCTTTCTTGAGTGTTTTTGTGTTTTCTTTGTAAAGGTCTTGGTTAATGTTATTCTAAGGTATTTTATTATTTTTTTGTTGCTATTGAATATGGGAGAATGTCACTTATTTCTTTCTCTATATCTTTGTCTTTTGCTATAGAAAGGCCATTGATTTTTGTGCATTGATTTTGTATCCTGCCTATTTGCTGAAGGAGTTAATCACCTTTAAGAGTTTTGAGACGGAGGTTCTCGGGTCACTTATGCATAGAATCATGTCATCTGGGAATAGGGCTACCTTAACTGCTTCCTCTCCAATTTGTATCCCTTTTATTTCTTTCTCCTGTCATACTGCTTGAGCTAGTGCTTCCAGTATTATGTTGAAGAACAGAGGTGAGAGTGGACACCTCTACCTTGATCCTAATCTCAGTGGGAATTCCTTCAGTCTCTCCCCATTAAGTATTATTTGGGCTTTATTATGTTGAGATATAAACCACCCATGCCTATTCTCTCCAATGCTTTGATCATCAAGTGATGTTGTATTTTCTCAAAGATTTTCTGCATCTATCGCAATCATCATGTGGTTTTTGTGTTTAAGCTTGTTTATGTGGTGTATTACATTGACAGATTTCCATATGGTGAACCAGCCTTGCATTCCTGGGATGAAGCCTACTTGATCAAGGTGGATAATGCTTTTGATGTGTCGTTGAATTTCCTTTGCAAGGAATTTGTTCAGGATCTTTGTGTCCATGTTCATTAAGGAAATAGGCCTATAGTTTTCTTTTCTTGTGGCATCTCTGCCTAGTTTTGGTATTAGGGTGATACTAGGTTCATAGAAGAAGTTGAAGAGCTTTCCCTGTTCTCAGATTGTGTGGAACGGTTTGAGAAAGATAGGTTTCAGTTCTTCCATGAAAATTTGATAGAATTCAGCTGAGAAGCTGGACTCTTCTTTTAAGGGAAGTTTATGATTACCTTTTCAAACTCGGTGGATGTGAAATCATGGCCATCTGTACTACTTCTTTTGGAAATTATCTGTTCAATTAATTTGCCTATTTAATTTTTTAAATTATTTGTTACTTTGTTGATTACTTTTTGTTTTCTTTATATATTTTGGTCACTAACCTATAAGAGTAATATCTGGCAAAGATTTTCTCCATTCTTCAGGTTGTCTCTTCACTCTACTGATTGTTTGCTATGAAAACAGTTTTAAATTTCTAACAGTCTTTGTTGTCAGCTCTTCTTATTTTCTGGGCTGTTGAAACTCTGTTTGGAGATTCTGTACCTCTGCCTCTATCTTGACGTGTTCTTCTCTACTAGGATCAAAGTTTCACATCTTACAGTAAGATCTCACATCCATGTGGAGCCAATTTTACAAAGGCTGACAAATTTCACTCTTCTGAATGTGGAAATTCAGTTTTCTAAGCATCATTTGTTAAAAAGGGTGTTTTTTCTCAGTTATTTGTGTTGGCACCTTTTTAAAAGTGTAGCTTCATGTGTGTATTTCAAAGTCCTCTGTTCTATTCCATTAGATACTTATTTTTTAAAATATTTTATTTATTTATTTGCAAGCAGAGAGAGATAGAGTGAAGAGAAACAAACAGAAAGAATGGGAGTTCCAGGGACTCCAATCACTGCAAATGAACTGGCTTTACATGGGTACTTGAATTGAACTGTGGTTGGTAGGCTTTGTAAGCAAATGCCTTCACCACTGAGCCATCTACCTAGCCCAGATACTTATTTTCCTTAAGTCCATTTTGAAGCATATAAAAGTTTCAATATAAAAGTGATTCAGGGCTGGAGAGGTGGCTTAGGGGTTAAGGCGCCTGCCTCCTAAGCCTAAGAACACTGGTTCCAAACTCCAGCGGTTCCAATCTCCACGTCCCACGTTTAGCCAGATGCAAAGTGACGCAAGGGCGCAATGCCACACTTGACCACAAGGGGGCGCACACATCTGGATTTCGTTCGCAGCAGCTGAGACACTGCTGGCACTCCCATCTCTGTCTTCCTCTCCCCCTCTCTCTCCCCCTCTCTCTCTGTCTCTCTCTGTGTCTCTCTCCAAAAAAATAATAGGAAATAAAAAATTTTTTAAAGTTTAAAAAAGTGATTCAATTATGTAAAATATTTGTTCTCAAACAACTCTGCATGTTGGAATCATTGTGAAATTTGAAAAGAAATTAACACCTAGACTGCTGGCCCAAAGTTCAGTTTAATTTGTTTGGAGTGAAGGATGGAACATACAAAAATTTAAAAGTTCCCCAAGTGACAGAAATATACAGTTATTCTTGAGAAGCACTGATGTAAAAGAAATAGGAAAAATAGTTAATGTATATTCGTGTGAGTACAAGCTGCTTAATGCAATGACTTACTTAATGCACTGTCTTTTCCATTTGTTTTCCAGCAGGGATTAAAATTATTGACTATAGAGTGTTTGTGCAACTAGTAGCACTCCTTTCAATTAAATGTTAGAAATGAATTTTATTTTTTTAGTTGTTTCTGCGGCTTTTCACAGTAGTACCCAATATTGTAAACAGGTACCTCCATTAATGTGGATTTGCAGAGAAAACTATTGACATAGCTGCTGGTTAAATATGATTGCTTCACCCATTTGTAGGATTTCCAATTCTGTCCTTTGGGATCCACAGTCTCCCACCAAGAACAATTAAAAAAGAGTATCTGAGCCGGGCGTGGTGGCGCACACCTTTAATCCCAGCACTCTGGAGGCAGAGGTAGGAGGATCGCCAGGAGTTCGAGGCCACCCTGAGACTACATAGTTAATTCCAGGTCAGCCTGGACCAGAATGAGACCCTACCTCGAAAAACCGAAAAACCAAAAAAAAAAAAAAAAAAAAAAAGAGTATCTGGTATTCAAGTTTACTATGTAATTTTTTAAAAAAAATCAGTGTGTTAACATTCTTTATTAAAAAGCAATCTTACCCAAAAATAATTAAAGTTCAACCCACAAATAACAGCTGAGAATTTTATAAAATTCTCGACACACAATATTTCCCAGAGGGCACTACTAATAAACTGCCACTTTCACACATAAGAAAATGAGTCCAGAGAGGTAACAGGAATCATCTCTTAGCATATATCCAAAATTTAGTGACAAAACACCACTTGGAACACGCACTTTGTCTTTCTTGCTCAAGTTTTCATTCTATAGAACAGCTTTACTTGGCTATTTCAAAATATATCATTAATTACTAGAATCAAACTTTTCCATAAATATAAAAGCCACTTGAAGCTTCATGAAATTATTAATTACTTTCTTAGCACTCATAGATTTCTTATAGATGGAATGTTGGTCATTTGAAGTTAACTATTAAAATAGTTCCCATTTAAATTTCCCCAAAGCCTGCACCAAATTTCCCAAGAAATAGTTTCATTAATTGCACACATTTCTGCAGAATTGATTGGACTTATTAATTTCCATTTCTTATAATATTTCTAAGGTATACCACTGCTATGGTGTGAGAGTTCCAACATTCCATCTATCTAGTGGGAGGCAGGGGAGCCAGTCCAAAGCCCAATTTCCACTTGTGGAACAGAGCTCATGAAGCTTGGCTCTCTTCCACAGAACAGCTTACACAGCCCTGTGGTGGTACTGCTCCTCCTTGTATTGTGGAGGATTCTCAAGTCCTCGGCATTTAGCCCCATGTGGGCATCCTCTAAGCTCATGTTTTAGTTAATGTTTTAGGTTGCATTAACTCTGTCTAATAATTATTGCCATGTTTACAGTTTCAAAATGCCCAAAAAGCTCTAGTCCTTTCAGATGCCTTTGTAAGACTGCTTTGTACCTGGCTTTTATGCTTTCAATGGAAGAATGACAGAACAGTAAGAGACCTTGACTTCATCTAAACTTACATAATTTCACAAGTATATGGAGCAAAAAAATAAATCCGCTCAGTGGTAGAGCACATGTTAGTATTTGTAAGGTTTGATCTCCAGCAAAATACACATACACACACACACACACACACACACACACACACACACCACATGAGACACACCAGAACAGAACTGTATACTATTTTCCTTAGTATTCTAGTCTATCATGCCCCATAACCAGGCATCTCTTTGTGTCATGCTATTTTTCTAAAAGTACACATGAGTTTTCCTAATATTCTTTCATTGCTATATATTAAGTCAGATTTTAAGTAGATCCATCATAAAAATGACAATCCTACACCATGTTAGGTATGAAGTATTTTATTTTGTTGCTTTGTTTTCCAGAACAGTCAGCCTGTAAGTCTCTTTTTGTTTGCTATTTTAGTTATTGGTGGCTTCCTTTGACCCATTATGTCATTCTTGCCTTAATGTAATTTTCCTGGCACTCAAGACCTGAGTTTGAATTCCAGCTACATCTTTTCCTACCTTTGTGATCCCTTAGAAGTGTATTTAAACTCCATAGTTTCTGCTTTCCTATTAATGCAAGTGAAACAAGCAGTAGTATTAATCTCAAATAATTACTGCTAGAGTTAAATGTAAATATATGGTCCGTGCCTTGCAAAAAATAAGTTTTTCTTGTACTGCCATTTTATTGCTTATATGGCTAACTGGAAGCAGCTAGAACAGTGAAAAATGGGTAGCTAATGAAAGAGAAGGGCTCAGTGCCAATTTGACTTCTATGATCAACGGAAACTTGTACTCTGTTCCAGGGGTAAAGGTACTGCACGGCTCTCAGTTAGTTGTCTCCTATCACTCCAGGAAGGTGTGGAGGGAGGTAGTCATTGGATACACGCACAGTAGTGCTACTGTGACCTGAATTGCCATCCACTCTACAGTTTCCTATGAACAGATGCTACAGTCCAAACTATATACTGCTATCATAACAACAGTGAGTGTAAGATGGAAAAGGGTACTGGGCTCTATAGCTCTCAGTGTTTTAGCATTGCTCCTGTATTTAATTTGGCATTTCAGTTATGTTTACTGCAGGACAGTTATGGCTTTATTAATAATCTTTTCAGGACATACTCTTTCCGATAACTAAAGTACCTAAAGTGCCCACACAAAAATGTGTTCAGAAGCTTGTTGAGTCCTAACAGTAAAACTGACAATAAATTTATAAATTTCAGGGTTATCTTTTTCTGACCAAAAAAAAAAAAAAAACATCAACTTGTAAGAAAAGGTTTCTGCTTTTCATACTGTAACCTCAAGCATAATAGGATGTTTCTATAGACTTTTTTCAGGTACAGTCTCCATGTAGTCCGGGGTGACTGGCATTCACTATGTAGTCTCAGGCTATGTGGTTTCATCCTCCCACCTTTGCATCGAAAGTGCTGGGATTAAAGGCTTGTATACCACTGAGGAAAAGGAAGTGAGCAAAGAGAGTCACACTCTACTATACTGCTTTGTTTTTATAGTTTTGAAAATAACAGCATGTGACATTAGAGAGTGTTGAATTGAAAGGTACCTGCATCATGATTTAAACTCAAACATGTTCATATCTTTACACTTATAAAATAAATAAATAAAACCATGAGATTAAAAAGTTGTAATAAAATACATGGGACCAATAAGTCTTGATAAATAACTTATCATAAATAGATAAAACAAGAATTGGAAGAATATCCAAAAAATTCTCCAGAAAACTAAGATAGAAAGAAATCAAACAGATACATGTGCATACACGGCAACACATACACATGCACTCACCACAACATATACACATGCATGCACCTCAACACATAACATACACATGCATACACAACACAGAAACATGCATATACAACACATACATGTGCACATACCCCAACATATACACATGCATACACCTCAACACATAACATACACATGCATACACCACAACACAGAAACATGCATATACAATACATACATGTGCACACACCACAACATATACATTTACATTCACCTCAACACATAACATACACATGCATACACAACACGTACATGTGCACACACCCCAACATATACACATGCATACACATGCATACACCACAACACATACACGGGCACACACCACAACATATACACCTGCATACACCTCAACACATACATATGCATACACCACAGCACAGAAACATGCATACACAACACATACATGTGCATATACCACCACACGGATATGTGCATGTGCCACAAGACAGACATGTACATATATCACAACATGTGCACATGCATACACCACAACACATACATGTGCACCCAGCACAAAGCAGACACCAGCATACACCACAGCACATGCATGTGAATACACCACAACACATATGGGTGCATGTACCACAACACATGCACACCACATTATGCACATACATGCAAAAAAAGAAAATATTTGTTTGTACTACAACCAAAGAGGTTCAGAGGTGAGATGAAAAACACAACTGGAAAATTTAGCTATGTTGAGAACCTTGGATGGAGTGTTTGGAATGTCTTTGGTGATGAATTTGTAGACAATGAGCGTGGGAAGGAGTTTTACAGTAGCTGGTGGATTCTTGTAAGGGTTAGGATGAAGTAGCCTTAGAAATCAAGGGTGTCAGAAGCAAACAATCTATTTTTGTCAACCAGGCTGAGAAAATTCTCATTTTCTATTTTCTTGCTTGACTCAATGACTCTAAAGCAAGTATAACAGGTGTTAGTTTTCAAGTTTTTCAGTTTGATGGCGAATTAGCCAAAACTCAAAGAAGTTGGCTTAATTGAGAACCATGATTGAGTTTCCACTCCGCTCCTCTTTATCACTTTCTGGGACACTATACAGGGAAAAACTTTGGGAATAGATGCATATGTAAATCTTACTGTATTTAGGAAAATCACACCTGTGAAACCATTCAATCATTATAACACCACAACAACAACCAATGATAAACCACCATCACTGATTTTGATCCCATAAGATGTCACATGCTGGGTGTGTCTATCAACCATATATGTTGGAAATATATATAATGGTAACATTAGCATTTATATTAAATAGATAAAGAGAAATGAATCTCTGAAAAATTATAGGACTAGCCTAAATTCACCACTCCACTAAGTATTTTATTGTGTATGCAATAAAGTGCACATTTTATTGTGTCATCCAGCCTTGTTCTGATAAATTTTCTGGTGTGTCTAAATAGCCTTCAGGGAATGGATTGCCACATAAACTCTTGACTATTTTCCCTCACTGACTTCATATTTCCTTATGGAACTCTTGTTTTCACCCTTGTACATCATCCCAGCACAGAATTATGGCTGCATTTACCCTGTTAACATTTTTATTCCCTCCTAGAAATCATTCTGACTATACCTTCACCTCTGTTGTGCTTTCCTGTTTCCTCTAGTTTACAGAACTTACAATGCTTATCATTTATACTTATCAGTAAAATTAGTAAAGTGTGGCTTCTCTCACCAGACTAATACCATGCCCTTTTCCTTACCATTTTGTTGTTGGCTGTCATTAGTTGCAGCATGGAACTTACAGGCCATTTTTAAATAAATAGATTTAATATAATCTCCACCCATACTTACAGATTTGTGTAGTATATCATACTAAAACTGAAAGATACATGGAAAACAAATAGTACTGCAGGAGAATCTGCTTTTTCTTTAAGCAACTGTTAGATGTTGCATTATCATGTTTGATGTGGTGTCATATAGTTAAGGAGTTACCCAGTGCAGCTCATCAGTGGCTATAGACTTTTGAAAATTTCCTCAGATGTTTTAGATTGCCTTAGTCTTAGAACAAACAGCTAAATAACCCCATACAGAGCTTATTTAAGAAAAGAAAAACCTCATCACTTACTATTCTTGACATGGAAAGAATTGCTTGCGTCTATATGCTTTCATAATTCCTTTGTTTTGGCCAAATAACATATATTGCACTGTAGATCTTAAGCACAAATGCCCCTAGATATTCAACTCAGATTCTATATTGTTGACTGTGAGTCTAATTCTGATTTGCCTTCCATAACCCTAGAATTGTGATTTGTGTATAATCAGGACACAGGAACTTCATGTTGCTAGAGAGCTGATCAGACTACAGAGGTGTCACAGTGAGGAGTAGAACTAGAAGTCATGCAGGATATAATTTGCATTGGCTCACTGATAATCCAGGTCCAAAGGCCTGGGTAACATCCTCACACAGAAAGGAGAAGCAAGCAGCTTTTAGATTTATTCCTGCTCAGGTCTGACTACAGTCTCTAAGTCTAACGACAGTGGACAGCCCTGCTGCTCTTAACTTCCACAGTGGAAAATGGAATGCAAAGATAGAGGCTGTCCTCTAAGCCACACAGAAATGTCTAATTAATACAGTCACTTACCATATTTTACGTTACATTATCAGGATATGCTTCCACTTCAAATCCCCCCAACTGATTCACGTGGTACTGAACGAACAAGGAATGTAAAGAAGTTTGGATGTCAAGTTGACACCTTTATCCCCACCATGATTCAGCTATTAGTTTGCATATCAAAGGAACAATAAAGAATTGCACACGTGTAAACAATTTCCCATTCATGGTAAAATCATGGGCCACACAGAAATTCTTTTAAAGAGTTTTATTTATTTATTAGAGACAAAGAGAGGGAGAGAGGGGGGAAGAGAGAGAGAGAGAGAGAACGGGCATGCCAGTGCCTCTAGACACTGCAAATGAACTCCAGATGCATGCGCCACCATGTGCATCTGGCTTACTTGGGTCCTGGGGAATCGAACCTGGGTTCATAGGCTTCACAGGCTTTCTTGATGAACCCGACACCAGAACAAGGCTGAAGGAGATAAACACAGAGAACATTCAACTCCTACCAAGCCAGATATCCAGAGACACAGAGGCTCCCAAGACCTCATCACTGAAGTAAAACTAAAATGATCCCAATTTGGCTCAGGGAAATTCAAGGAAGAGGGGGCAGAAAGAGTGTTAGAGCCACAAGTTGGGTCATTATGCACAGAGACTTTGCCTCTCCCCCTCAACTGTTTGCTACCCCCATAATGGTCGACAGACATTCCCCAATGAGGAGGGTCCCTTCTGAGGGGGGAGGTCAGGGAGGAGGCTACTAGGAGGCACCAATATGAATGTAAAATGAAAATTTAAAAAAAGAATGCCTTCTGGGGCTGAAGAGATGGCTTAGTGGTTAAGCCACACAGAAATTTTAAGAAAATAAAAAGAGTCCTTTTCATGATCCTCATATATTTTTGTTTACAAGTGGTAAATTCTTAACTTCAGGTGGATTTACACACAACTGTTGAGTCAAATGTAAATTTGTGTGTGTGTGTGTGCATGCAGTATGTGTGGTGTGTGTGTGAGTTGTTGCATATGCTCACAGGTGTGTGGAGGACAGAGACCATTGATATCTTTCCTCTAGTACTCATCCTGGTATTTCCTTAAAAAGGTCTTTCTGAATGTGGCTTTTAAGTAATCCTCAGCAATTCTCCCATCTCTGATCCCTAGGGGAGTTGGGTTACAGACATGCATAGCCATGCTCAGCTGTTGACATGAGTCCTGGGGAGTCAAATTCAAGTGGTGTCAGACCTCTTATTCCTGTGCCTGTAGCAAGGACTCTTCTCTACTGTGCAATCTCCCCAGCCCAAGATGATATGTGATTTTAATATCCACCCCCACCCCAAGTGATGGATTAGTGTAAACTATGAAGTCCCTTCCAATGCTGAAGGCTGTGGTTTATCTAGATTAAATTTACCTCAGAAACATACTAAAAAGTGCAGATTATAAATAACTTCACCCAATGCCCATCGAATTTGATTCTGTAAGGTGTGGGGCCTGGGAATGAACCTTGTTTCAAGTTCCCAATGTTATTCTAATCCATACCAAGTTTCAAACCTATTTTGCTGGAGTTTCCTTCCAGTCCTGTGATTTTATGATTCTGGCTTATGACTAATAAGCCTAAATTTTAGTCGGTAGACCACACAACTCCCTGCCAAACTTCCTCCACTCAATATAGCAAGAATTGACAGATGCCAAAGTGTCCGTGGTCTCTGGTTGGTGCCCATCCTAAAAGCAGCTGGGCCCACACAGCTTTAACCCCAGCTGTCTGGAGAAGGCAGCAGGTGCTGAGATGGCCAGCTGTTCTCATGAAGCAAGTCTGGCAGCTCTACTTGCTCAGGTCTTGAATTTTCCCTTGGGTGGCCTCGGTTTTGTGGGTGGTCCAGCCCAACCCTAGTTCTGGTGAGTGTGCATTCCAAAGCTGAAATACCCAGGCCAGAGCCTACAGACAGCCCATATGTGGTCTATGTTTATATATGCGTAGTCACACTTTGCATTGGAGGACCACTTAAGGTCCACTTCTGCCTCGAATTCTACCACTTGTGTGTGTATTCAGAGATAAATATTATGCAAAACATTTTCACACATGATACTTAATTGTAGTTGAAATGGGCATGGTCCAGCTGTCTCTCCTACTCTCTCTCTATTTCAAATTGCTTCAGTTTTGTGTTTTAAATTAAGTCTATTTTTAATTTTTAAGAACAGAACTTAAGAAAGTAAAACCTAAAGTTTACCTTAATGCTATCAGACTAAAATAACTACATCTAACCAGTCTAAGAGAAAAAAAAAAATATTTAGTAAAACAGTGTCCAAAATGTAAAAGGCATACACATTTATAGAAGAGAAGTTACATGAACTGCCATAGCACAGAGGGTTTTAGGAGAGTGAAATACTCTGATGTAACAATGCGAACATGTCTTGTGTGTTTTTCCAAGTCTGTAGAACTCATAGAGTGTTGTCCAACAATGAAATGTAGGTTCATCAGTTCAAACAAATTTATCCCACTAGTAGTGTCTGTTAATTATATGGGAGACTATATATGTATGAGCCCAGGGCTATATGGGATAACTCTGTACTATCCTCTCAGCTGCCTTATCACACTAATCCTGTTCTTAAACATTTGAATATGTTTAAAAGTATGGAGGAATGAAGAATGGATGTTTTTGCAGAGCTGTAGAGAAATGTTACTATTTTAAATCACCATTCTTAGCATGTGTATGCTTGTTTAATACAAGTAGCAAAATATGTATAATATACTGACTGACTGGTATAACACTGAGTTTGTAAAAGTATTACAATATTAGATTAAAACTTTATATGTACTTTTTTTGGTGTTTAGATATTATTTATTTTTGTATTGTTTTCCTAGTTCTTTGCTTCCCCTGGTTGTAAAGAGGAGACACTCCACAGTTGGAGGTGGACTGGTAAACTTGCTCAGTGGATTTCGCACTGCTTTCAGAATGAACTGATAACTAACTGCCTTGGGACTTCAGTGAGTTAGGTGGGAAGGTTTCTAAGAAAAGTATACAATCTTTTAATAAACAAAGCCAGTGCCATTTTCATCTGCTTCACCCACACACTGAATTATAGTTGTACAACCTCGTTTTCTAGCACACATAAAATGTGACAAAAATGCCCCATGGTTCTTTTGAAGAATACCAAATGTATACATCAAGCTGTGCCAACAAAACTATTTGGATAAAAGAACAAGAGTTGTAAAAGAATGGGAAAAATATTCCTCCTAAAAAGATAAAATTCAATTTCACATATTTATTGTCAAAAGCAAGGGAGGATTTATATATACAAATATGTATATATACACATACATACATGCATATGAGTTGTGCAGTTATTTAAATAGCCAATAAATGCCATTATTTTAGCCCCCTCAATAGACCACTTCAAGTGTCTAGAAAGCCATTTGCATAACTGAGATGAGTATGTACAAAAACAAGGACTATACAGTATTATCAAATAAAGAGGAAACTCAGGTTCCTTAAATTGATTAGAAATGCATGGAAACTGACAGAAGCAAGTGAGTTTGTAATCCTGAATTTCTAATGTGTTCGTATTGATCTGTGTGGAAGTGAAAAGCTCTTCAATGTCACTCCATTTTGTGGAAATTGCAAGAGAGCTCCAGAGTGGTGAATGAGGCAGGAGAGGCTTCTATATCCAGGGCTTCCTGCCAGGCATTCTAGGTCCTACTTTTACTTTCTGTAGGACCACCTTCCACCTCCCTAGGACGTTCCCTCATGTTCCTCTTTTCTATTGCATAGGATTTTTGTCCTCAGAGGTCATCAGAAATAGTTGCCAAGAGCATAAACTTGAGGGAATATTACTCTTATTCATATGTGCTTATTCCACATTTTAAAATCATAAGCATTAAAATCTCCTGAGAAAAGAACTTATTTTGTTATATCAGCTAAGAGGCTGGGGAGATAATTTAGTTAATAGAGGGCTTCCCTAGCATGCATGAGGTTCTGGATGTCATCACAAGTACTAAGTAAACTATAAATACATAAACCAGAGATAAACTGTAGATAGATAAAATGTGTTAAGTAAACATGTGAGGAAATGGGCTTCTTAGGGGAAGTTGCTGAGAAGAAAGGCTCTCTGAATATCCTTTAGATGTATGTCTTTAAACAGATAGTCCCAACATACCATCCATTTTGTGATGCATCCTACAAAATCCTACCAGCCTAGAAACAGCCGGGGACTTAAAATTACATGGGGAATGACAGCAAGACTGAGACACTGAAAGACACAGACTCTAGCCCTAATTGTCTAGGATCATGCATTAGGCATATTCTCATTTCTTACAATGAAGGTGGTAAAATGAAAACAGGATATAATTAAGCTATAGTGAGCAATGTGTCTACCTCTGAATCATTCAGAATGTTGCTATGCTAAGGCGCATTTGGGTGGGAGGCTGCTTCTAAAGACTACAATATAAAAATGCAATGCATAACTGATTAAAACACCATAAAGAACCTTAACACACAGAAATTACACTAAGAGGAAACATCATAATGTAGATACCAGGTAAAGAGTGCTTGTTTGCAAGTCAGTAGTACAAGAAAGGGAGGCAGATATGGGAGGTAAGTGTTGAAAAGAAAAGGAGGGAGAAAGAGAGAGAGAGAGAGAAAGAGAGAGTTGAATTAAACAATCAAGTAGGTCACTGTACAAGGGAAAAATCTAAATTTTAATAAGAATATTAAAATTTTTAATATTAATAACAAATCATATAAGTAACCTTATATATTATAAAATAAATAAGAAAAATTAGAAAACTCAAAACTCAATTTTTATGATATTGAAAAACATAAAATTTATTAATGACATTCAGAATTAAGAAAGGATTAAATGTTTGTATAGACTATATATGAATGCAATTTCTAGATATACTTAAAAGAAAACTAGAAAGTATTTATCAAAATAATATTCTTACCTAGTAAACAAGAAATCCCATACCTAGGAATTCCTACCAAAATAACTAAAGTATACTCTAAATTTACAACAAATGTGTATATATAAATTTGCTGCAGTCTATTTTAATCAGAAATATTTGGAAACAAGTGGTTATTGGGATAAAGTTATTTTTCTGATTGAATTATAAGATATTAAGCAGCAATTTTACATTTCACCCATAATAAATACTGTTTATAAAAAAAAAGTCAATCTATATTAAAGTGGTAGCTCTTGTTTTCTCTGGAGACTAAAACAATATAACTTTCAAAGTTTATATTATGTATTTTATTTTGAATTTTACATCTTTTAATTTAAAAAGGAAAGTATTTAAAGCAAATGGGTTTTCTATATTACAAATCAATTAATATTTATGTACAAAAAGGAATATGCCCTACCATTCTAAAGGGAGAAACATATCTGCAAAGTGAATATCAAATCTCTTTATCACCATTAAAAGAATGGTAGATGATTTTTACTCTCTCACTTTAGACTATTACAGGCTGTTCTAATTAACCAAAACACACCAGTGTTATTTTAATATTAGGAGCAAATAATGCTACTGTTCTTTACATACTTAAACATTCCCCGAATTCTACAACAGTTAGTGCAGAGTGACAATGCTGCTTCTGCTCATGTTTTTACCTGTATGAGTTACTGAGCCTGATTATTTCTTATTAAATATTGAAATAAATCTGTCATTCAAAAGGTAGGAATCGGCATTAGAAAATGGATCCATTTAATTAATGCTAATAAAAGAAATCTACTAAAACCCACTCTGTAAGTGTCATCAAATAAGTTGAAATCTAACTTTACAACCCATGCATATCTGCCTTTTAAAATGAGTGTAGGACTTTTCTCATTTAAATATATTAGCCTCTAAAATTATCTAGCTTGTTCTTACCATGCAAATTTCTTTATAGATTTTATTTTTCTATTGCAAGTGGCCAAAGGCCTCTGAAACTATGTCAGAATTGGAGGTTTTGAAGGAAAAGTCTCAAATGACCCAATGGATCAAATCAACTTTAATTTGATGTGAATTTAAAGAGGCCAAGATACTAAATTTTGAAAACTGATCTTTAGCCTGGCAATACTAACTAAATATTGTGAAATAATTACTAAGGAAGCAACCTTTTCCCCTTGTGCAATTTTGTTACATTTGGCAGTCATTTGACAAACTTTATCCTATAATCATATTTAATTTAATAAGCAAAATTGTACCATAGTGACTTTGGTGGTAATAACACAGATTGTTAAAATTAATACTTTATAAATGTATTAATTAATTGTCATATAGCCTAAAGTTTGCAAATGTGTGCAAGAACTATAAGAATGAAATCTGGGACTAAATTATAAGAAAGTACTGTGGGATTATGTTTTATGGAACATACAAATAACTTTTCTGAGATTATTGCTGTAAAATGCTAAATTCTTTAGTTGTAGCTTCCCCAAAGTTAATCTTTACAACTATTTAATCTACCTGCTTAAAGCAATGTAATTAGATTTCCTCTTTAGCCTGAAGAGGACAGATGACCCCTTTGATAGATGACAGTGAAACCTGGGAGAACCCAGATCCATCAATACTTCAAGAAAAAAAAAATAGCCCATTCTTAGCATGAAATGAACCACCTCTAGCACATCTGCCAGAGCCCAGGAGACATCACAGAGGAAGTGGCAATTTAACTCAAGTGCTATTCTCACTGCTATCCTGACAACCTGCTCTAGGGAGATGGTGACAGACACTGAGGACAATCAAAATTCATCAATACAGAAACACAGAGGTCTCAGAGAGCTCAACACTAAAGTAGACTTATAACACATCCACCAAGGCTCAGGGAACATTGCTGAAGAGGAGGCAGAAAGACTATAAGAGTCACAAGTCCCACAGAGACTGATGCATTCATAACCCCATGGTGAATTCCAACAAACCCACTGAGGAGGATCCTTAGTGGAATGGGGACAGGGAAGAGGGGATATAAGAATAACATGAGGGGAAGAGAACCAACACTTTATGTGTTCAAACAGTAAACTTCATAGTTAATTTTAAAAAGAAATTTATGAAAATTTTTTAAAGGGGCTGGAGAGATGGCTTAGAGGTTAAAACACTTCTGCAAAGCCAAAGGAGCCAGGTTTGATTCCCCAGGTCCAATGGAAGCCAGATGCAAAAGGTGGTACATGTGTCTGGAGTACATTTGCAGTGTCTCAAGGCCCTGGCATGCCCATTCTCTATCTGCTTCTCTCTCTCTCTCTCTCTCTCTCTCTCTCTCTCTCTCTCTCTCTGTGTGTGTGTGTGTGTGTGTGAGAGAGAGAGAGATACAAATAAATAAATAAATAATAAAATTAAAATATTTTGAAAAAAATCAAAAATAAAAATACATTCCTAAAAAAATAAAAGAATGAGAATACACATGAGTTATAGAGACAGCCACCCAAAGTTATCTTGGCCTCCAGTTTGAATGCATATGTGGTGTATGCATCTGCACACACACCTATATATACCACACATCACACCACACATAACAGACACACACACACACACACACACACCGCATAAGCATTGCCAGTATTACAATCATCATTACATGATTTCATGTCATTTAAAAGTTTATACTATGTACAAATATATACACTGCAAAGTTTCACAAGATACAATCTGACACACACAAAATATAATGCAATGCAAATGAGAATAGTAGAATAATCAGAAACCTAATTTCACAATCTAGACCAAAAATGAGAACATTTTAGAATACATTTATCATGAGAATTTAAAGTGTTGACTGGGCTGGAGAGATGGTTTAGTGGTTAAGGTGCTAGCCTTCAAATTCAAAGGACTCAGGTTTGATTCCTCAGGACCCACATAAGCCAGATGCACAAGGTGGTGCCTGCATCTAGAGTTTGTTTGCAGTGGCTGGAAGCCCTGGAGTGCCCATTTTTCTCTCTCTCTTTCTTTCTACATCTTTCTGTCTCTCAAATAAATAAAAATATAGAGTATTGACTGACATTGTGTATAATGTCAATAATATCTTTGACAGCATTTTCACATAATGTTCAGAAAAATAAGGCAAGATGCAAAGTAGGAGGTTCAGTTAAAAAATCTAGAGAATTGTTGAGCAGTCAGAAAGTCAGAGTTGTGACATCTGTCTTGATCTATACTCCCCTGGTATCAACTGTCCCCACTACTATTTGACAGTAATTGTGTGTCAATTCAAGTTTAATCTTGATACTAAAAACTTACAATGGAGATCTTATATATTTCTTCCAAAAATAATGTATATACTTTGGGTCTCTAAATTTTAAATATTTTTACGAGATCTACTTCTTCAGAAGGCATTTCTATGACAGCCAATGGTATAACCCTGATGAATTTTTGTTGACCTGCCTTGATGTGATATTATTTAGAACATCAATCTGTGGATACCAACAACAATGTAGAACACTGTGTCAGAACTAATGCTTATCTACCAGATCAAATGTTTCTCAAGAGCCACCTCAGTTAATTTGTCCTTTAGTCTTCTCTTTCCTGTTTTTCAATATAAATAAACTTGATTTAGTCCTGGGCACATGGAAGGCATTATATAATATTGAGGCCAGGTTCTGTTTATCAATTTTTTGGATCATAAAGTCATTATAAAAGAGCTCAAAAAAAAAAAAAAAAAAAAAAAAAAGGACTAGTTGAGTATAGTTCTACCTCCGAGAAGAGTTCACTGAATGAATTGACTTCCCAAATTGCTTTACTTAGTGTCATCTATTTGGATATTTGAGAAAAATCTGCCAGAAATGATCCTGGTGTTAATGTAATTAATATTAAACTGTTCCTTCTGGAGATATTTAAACAACAGTATGACTTGTGTTTTGAAGCTATTTCTGGCTACTAATAGTAAAATTATGTCATAAAAGATACTTGCTTCCTACTGGGTCTGGCAGGAGGGCATCCTTTAGCTTCACTAAAATGTGCTTAAATAGAAATCAAGTGTAAAGTAGATTCTTTTCTGCAGTTATACTTTACATCACTGAAGCATTAATTTGCTCAACGATGTCTTGAAATTATTTCTGCATATTATGATCCTCATCCTGGCACTTCAATTCAGAATCACTGGCATCTTAAGTTACATTAGGAAAGGGAAATAGAGAAACAATGAAGTGGGCTGAGAGAGAAAACGTTTGGAAGCATGTAGGAACATTGGTAACTAAAATTTCTAGTGCATCACACCTTTGGAATAGAGTAAGGATGTGATGGTTAATGATACATTTTAAGGATCATTTCTTTTCTGCATCCAATGTGATGAGAAACATGAGATATGTCCATTAACTGGCCATGCTTAATAAAATTGTTCTGATGTACTGACCATGTACTTATGAACTCATTTTAATGTGTAAGGATTTTACAGATTTATAGAAGGAATAAGAATGCATTCCAGTGGTATGAGCAAAGCACAATCGAATACATTTCAGTGTCCAGAAAACACAGTTAACTCAATGTAGTCACGAGATATACTCACTCTGATATTAAATTGTCAAATATTTGTCTGCTTATAACACTATATTTTGGTAAAATAGATAGTAGGCTGTCATGGATTTGGAGAGAGAAGGATCATTTTTCTTTTAGCTAAATCAATAGGATAATTAGACCTAGATATTAATATTTGGATTTAAGAAATGGAACATAATCTCATTCTTGTATAACATCATAAAGAAGTCTCTGTCTACCTTGCTAAGTTCAATGCAATCATTGTTTTTAAAAAAGAAACAAGATTTGTATTCAGTAATGGAATTGATACCAAAGTTTATATTGTAAAAGAAGATCGAAGATTCAGAAAAAAAAAAAAAACACTAAAAATACACTCTATGAAGCAAAGCAGATTTTCTAAATATTAAGGTTTATTTTAAGATTTTCCTAATTAAATTATTATGAACTGTCACAGAAACAAAGACTAGATGGAATAAGGTAGAAAGTACAAAAATAAGGGCAAACACATATAGATGTCAAATATATATATATATATATATATATATATATATACATACATATATATAAAGAATGTGTATGTGAATAATCCAAAATCATAGACAAGCTAAGAGGAAATATGAAAGTCTTTTTTCTCTTTTTCAGGGGTGGAGAGGACAGTCTCACTCCAGCCCAGATTTAAGCTGGAACGTACTATGTAATCGTGACTGGCTTTAAACTCACAGTGATCTTCCTGCCTTGGCTTCCCAGGAGCTGGGATGATAGGCATGAGCCAGTGCACCCAAAAAGGGGAAAATATTTTTTAGCAATGTACTATGGAAAGAAATTTTATCATTACCTCAATAACTAGAAGCAATAAAAAGCCTAATAAATTTGACTAGATAAAAATTTATATCTTCTTAGTAATCATATCCTGATTTTATATCAGATACTGACATTTGGATAAGGTAGATGGAGAATGAGAATGGATGCTTTGCAGCTTTGTTTGAAAGACTAAATTAAATTTGGGCTCGGGAGATAGCTGGTGGTTGAAGGTGATTACTTGCAAAGCCTATTGACCCAGGTTTGATTCCCCAGTATCCAGGTAAAGCCAGATGCACAAAGGCACAAAGTGGCACATATGTCTGGAGTTCCACTCCATCTCTCTCACTCTCTCTCTCTCTCTCTTTCTCAGATAAATACATATTTTAAAAAATCAATTTATTCCAAAATTAAAAGTTAAAAAATACATTCACTTTTAAAATTCTATATTCAACTGTAAATTTTTTGACATATAATTAAACAGCTTGGAGCATAAAGCAACTGGTAAATCAGAAGTGAGAAATATTGTACCATAGTAGTGCCAAAGTTTTCTGTGAAAGTGTTTTATAAATGTTTCTGTTCTTTTGGATGAAAATGAAACATAATTACACATTTCTAGCAAAACCCAATAGTGAATTCAGTTGGTCCCTTTTGCCAAGACTGACATTTTAAATGGTTTTCTTATTGATAATGTATGTGCAAATATTGGTGAAAGGACATCCATACATAATAGATTCACAGCTGTTTGAAAAAAATGCCTTGGGCTGGGGAGATTGCTCATTGGTTAAAGATGTTTGCTTGCAAAGCTTGACTCCCAGGTTCAATACAATATATACAAATACAATATCCGCATAAAGCAAGATGCCCAATATGATGAATGTACCTGGAATTCTTTCATAGTGATACAGTGGCAAGGTGGCTGGTATGCCCATTCTCCCTCTTTACTCAGCTTCTCATGCTTAGGAGGCACAGCCATTTCCTCTACCAAGAAGAGACCTTTCTTAGCAAGATATGAAAAGGAAAATGTAGGGCTGGAGAGATGGCTTAGCGGTTAAGGCACCTGCCTCCTAAGCCTAAGAGCGCCATTTCCAATCTCCAGGTCCCTCGTTTAGCCAGATGCAAAAGTGACACAAGGCTGCAATGCCACACTTGCCCACAAGGGGGAGCAAGCATCTGGATTTTTACCCAGAATGTACATAAAATGCTATGTTTAGTGTCTCATGCTTGTAATCCAAGCCCTGAGAAGGCAGAGACAGGGAATTCTCTGAGCCTCTAGGTTTGGTGAAAGACTATCAAAAAATAAGGTGGAGAATAATAAATAAGGTATTGAGGGGCTAGACAGATGTCTTAGGGGTTAAATGCTTGCCTGTGAAGCCTAAGGACCCTGGTTCAAAGCTCAATTCCCCAGTACCCATGTAAGCCAGATTCACAAGGTGGTGCATGCATCTGGAGTTTGTTTGTAGTGGCTGGAGGCCCTGGTGTGCCCATTCTCTCCCTCTCTCTCTCTCTCTCTCTCTCTCTCTCTCTCTCTGCCTCTTTCTCTCTCTGTGTGTTGTTCTCAAATAAATAAAATAAAAATAAATTTAAAAAGATATTGAAAGACTTCTTTCTTCTACAAACACTCAACACATACAAATATGCATTCCATACATATCAAAAAGATTTTTTCCATTTTAAAAATAATTTTAAAACTTTGTCATGGATTTCTTAATTTCTTCTTCTACATGGAATTAAGTTTTTTTAAAAAAAATAAGTTAGATATTTGGTTTTATTTTAAAAATATCTGACCAATTTTACCCAAGCTATTGTATAATCCACTTATTTAAATAGCTAATGCTATTTCATTTTAAAGCAGGGTCTCACTGTATCCCTTACCTAGTTGCAATTAACAGCATTTTCAGGAAAAAAAATAGTTAAATTAAAAGAGTAGAATGGTGAACTCATGTAACATACATGCATTTATCACTTGCATTTCACCACTCTGTGTGCCCACATGGGTGTAATGTTAAGATACAAATATTAAACACAAATAGATATTTGTATATTGGGAAGCATTTTAAAAGTTTTAAGCATTACCCAGAATAAGTATTGATTCTTATTAGATGTGCTTTTGACATTAACCAAAGTAATTATTATTCTGATTGGGTCTCTTACAGAGTAAGTTTTCTGCCATTGCATCATTATTAAATCAACCTTTCATTTCTTACAGAAACATATTTGGAAGTATTGTATTATTATTTCCATGGTTGTTGCACATGATTGTTTGAACATTATTTAGCTGTTTGCCACACTATTTGGTAGGGTAGCATTACTGAATACGTTGTGTAACCAGGTGTGGCAGTTGGATTCAGGTGTCCCCTATAAACTTAGGTGCTCTGAATGCTAGGTTCCCAGCTGATGGAATTTGGAAATTAATGCCTGCTGGAGGCAGTATATTTTGGGGGGTGGGCTTCTGGATATTATAGCCAGTTTCCCTTTGTCAGTTTTGGCACACTCTCCTGTTGCTCTTGTCCACCTCATGTTGGCCAGGAGGTGATGACCATCCTCTTCTCATGCCATAGTTTTTCCCTGTCTTCCAGGAGCTTCTCCTCGAGTCCGTAAGCCAAAATAAACCTTTTTACCCACAAGCTGCTCTTGGTCCAGTGTTTTCTGCCAGCAATGTAACCTGATTGCAACACCAGGTATTCCCATTTTGAGCTTCCAAGTTCAAATTCTGATTCCACCAAAACTAGCTGTGTGATGTCAGACCCTGTGTTTTTTATTTCCCTCTCTCTGTAAATGGAGGGCTATTATAATGATTTCACACTTTACAAAGATTTAACGAAGTCATGTGTATAAACCATTAAGAATGCGTTCCAGAAAAAGAAAAGTGCTCAAGCAAGATGTATGATCATTAGCGGAACTAATGCCAAACACTACCAGATTTAGAATTTAATGTCATAATGCTCAGAAAAGGATTACCAACCTTTTCATTTTATTTATTTATTTGCAAGGAGGGGGAGGCAGGGAGGAAGTGGAGAAAGAGAAACAGATAAAGAGAATGAGAATGGGTGTACCAGAGCCTCTAACCACTGCAAAAGCACCCAGATACAGGCAACACTTTTATGCATCTGGCTTAATGTGGGAACTGACGAATTGAGCACAGGTTGTTAGGCTTTTCAGGCAAGTGCCTTAACTGCTGAGCCACCTCCCCAGCTTTTGATAGCTTCTTATGATATATATATATATATATATATATATATATATATATATATATATATAATCATCTTTTCTTCTTGTTCAGGTGAACTAGTAATTTGCCTGTTTTATTTTCCCCAATGAAGCAGCCTTGCATGGTAATTCATTCAGGGTTTTGATGTTGCCAGCGTGTTTGTTATCTAATTCATTCACTCATTCTTTGTTTGTCTTAACTAATTTATTCCCTCCCCTCTTTTTATTGCCTTTGCTTACATCAGTTCCTGAGCTGTCTCTCCTTAACAGTTTGAAGTATAAAATGAGGTCATTTTATTTAATATTCAAATTAAATAGTACAAAGCCCACACCCAGCCCATCTCAAGAGCTGTGTTGTAACTTCTCAAGTCTGTGACAATATTCTCTACCTAAGTCTTGACCCAATTTGTTACTTTTAAACTTTTTATTTTTTATTTATTTATTTATTTATTTATTTGAGAGAGACACACAGAGAGAGAGAGAGAGAGGAAGACAGAGATGGGCGCAGCAGCAGTGTCTCAGCTGCTGCGAACGAAATCCAGATGTTTGCGCCCCCTTGTGGTCAAGTGCGGCATTGCGCCCTTGGGTCACTTTGCATCTGGCTAAACGTGGGACCTGGAGATTGGAACCAGTGTTCTTAGGCTTAGGAGGCAGGCGCCTTAACCCCTAAGCCACCTCTCCAGCCCCCAATTTGTTACTTTTAATGAAAATCTCAGGAAATTGTGTTCAAGCCACATAGCAACCTTATACCCTTCAGTTCTAACACCATGAAATGATCCTGTCCCCTGCAGTGACTGAAGCACGTGCCAACACCCTGGCAGACGGCAGCATACCCAGGGGCGTGAGAACAGGTATGGGAAGGATGACAGAAAACCCTGTCTTCGCCAGCATGTTAGTCTATCATGGCTGATCACTGGTATTTCTTTATAAGGACTTATTCCTCACTGCTGATACACTCATGTACATACAATGTATAGCACTTGCTTATTAGTACCTTGGTGGAAATTAGAAACAGGTATACCTTCTGGGTGCAAAATAGACAAGAAAGCATGAGCGGCAACTCCTGTCAGATAGTGCCACCCTGCTCTGGAAGGTGAGGTGAGACATTTATCAAGTCACAGACCAAAGCACAAATGCACCACAACCAGTTGTAGTGAACCGATGAGTTTATTAAGTACACATCAGGCTGAGAGGTTGCTTACAAGAGCATTGGGTGACTCACAGGCGGCTGCATTACAGAAAAGCCCACCCCTGCACAGGTGGTGACTCACAGAAGTCTTTGGAACAGGCAGCGCAGCCTGCAGGAGAGGTTCTCCTCCCCGAGGAGTTGTTTACCCTTTATAGAGCTTTAGGGAAAGGTTGTGCAATCCTTTTCCCAGACTTGTAGACCTCCTGAGTATGCTGAGCCTCCCTCCGCACCCCCCCCCCCAGGAGGGAATGCTGCAATTCAAATAAAATTGCTACTTTGTATATACTTTGTATATTGGTCAGACTCTGTCCCTCAACAGTTGTTTACTGCTCCTATAACCTTAGAGGGTGGTCCTGTGACGTTTTGAATTTCAGTTCTCTCAGACTTAGATCGTCTCAGTCTCTTGAGCCCCTCTTTAGAGGAAAGCATTTCAATTTGGAGGAATTTGTTATACACCAATCTTGCTTTCCACATGCCCTGAGGTCCTCATTCCCTTCTTAACTAAGTAATGGACTTCAACACTGAAATATTCAAATGATGTTGATTTCCAATATCCCTACCTCTGCTGTCAGCCCTAGTAGCTGCATCAATGTACAGGCACCTATTCCAAACACAGGTTGCCTCTGCTAGTGACAGATCATATATGCATAACCTGTCCTAAACTCCCACAAAGTCACACTCTTGACATTCTTGTCCAGTCCTCTATTCTGAAAAAAAAAAAAAAAAATTGCTCTCTTTAGTCTCAAGGTTTCTAACATTCTGTTTTAAAAGTTGTCATCCTGGGCTCTATTGTGAGATAAAAAAATAAGCAGACAACAATTTATTTTGCTTCATCTGACTGTTCAGTCTTGCACAGGGTCACTTTGTTGAGAATAGAAACAGAGAGATAAATAACATTTTTGCCCGCTAGTCATTTTTATTTCTAAACGGTCTTAGAATTTTTTTTTTCTCATCACTGAGACAATTTTTTTTTCAAGAGCTTTATTCACCAGGTAGTATCTTAGGCTGACACGAAACATAAAAGGTCTTTTTCCAGTATCATAGCAGGAATATAAAGAGTAAACCAACATATGATTTAGTTAATAAATAACAATTTAATTTTGTCAATAATAATTTAAACTTACATGTAAAATTATATTTAACTTTGTGTGTGTGTGGTATAGCTATGAAGAAAAAATAGAAGTGTGGCTTATAAACAAGATCAAAAGGTAGTGAGAGGTGGAGCAGTGCATCTTACCTCTATGAATGATTGGCATATATCAGTTACTTTCTCATTGCTGGGCAAAACACCTGTCCAGAAGCAGTTTAAGGAAGAAAAGGGGTTTATTTTAACTTATAAGTTCAAAGGGAACTATGATATGGTAAGGAAAGCATGGGAGGAGCAATACGATGGCTTTACTTCTTCGTGTCAGCAGGAAGGAGGTAGAGAGAGCAAGATAGACACCAGGGCTGGGCTATAAGCACTCAAACCCCACCCAAAATGTATGCTTCCTGCAGCAAGGTGCTACTTCCTAAAGGTTCCATGATCTTCCCAAACAGTGCCACCAACTGGGGATTAAGTGTTCAAACACGTGAGTGTATTGGGGGGAGCATTTTACATTCAAGCCACAAGTGTAGCATGTCCACAGAAGACCAAATGAAGAGAAAAACTAAGAAGCTGTTGCAGCCAGCTGCATGTTGATGGACAAATGCCTGACCAGAAGCAGTTTATGGGAAAAAGGGGTTTATTTCAGTCTTACGAATCCCAGGGGAACACCATCAATGGAGGAAGAAGCTGGCTCATTTCCATAGATACAAGCAAAAAGACACTATCAAAAAAACCCAAAAAGCATGAACAGCCAGAGCTCCCAACTTCTCTCCACACACCTTAAAGGCTGTACTCCAATATCTGCCTTGTGACATCCCCCCTATAGCAGGGATCTGCCCGCTAGAGGCTCAGGTTGCAAGATAAATTTTAATAAAACACTTGAGTCTATGGGGCCATACATTCAAACTATCACATTCAAAATAGCACAGAAGCAGTGTAAGGTATTAGAAAGCTATCACATGAACCAGTCAAAAAAGAATCATAACCAAAATGAGTAGACCCTGAGAAATGGTTGAATTCTGAACACATTTATAAAGTAGTAACAAGTGGACTTGCTAATGGATCAGATAGGAACTCTAATTCCTGAAATGTAAACTATACATTCAACTAAATATTGCATTTCTATTCTACTTCATCATTCATTTATTTATTCAACACTTTTAGTTACTACATGCCAAAAACTATGGCACTTATATGGAAAATATGAATAATGCATTTTCTTTTTCTGAGGAACACACTAACTAATGGAGTAGAGACACATGAATGAAATGTGTATTCAAACCATATGTATTATTACAGCACAAGGAAAAAATGTGATATACTGAAATTGTCACAGGAAAAATGAGATGTGAAGCAGAATGGGGAAAGATGTTCTCAGAAATTCAAGTTGTCTATTTGTATCAGTTATTTTCTTGTAGCTGGGACAACATACCCTACCAGAAGCAGTTAATGGACAGAAAAAGTTTAATACACCTTACAGCTGCATAGGGGAAGGCAAGTTCCATCATGGAAGGGAAGGAGGGCATGCCTGAGATGGGGCAGAGTTTGTCACACTGCATTAGAAGCAGGAAGTAGAGAGCCAAGTGGGCTTGGAACAATGAAGTAAGACTTCAAGGCCCATACACAGTAACATACTTCCCTCCAGAAAGGTTCCACTTCCTAAATGTTCTAAATCTTCTGGAACACCACCATCAGCTAGGGATTAAATATTTAAACACATAAGCCAATTGGGGTTAGAGGGTACATTTTACATTCAAACCATTGTAACACTGATTAAGAAAGATCATTATAATAGCTTATAATTCCAAAAATTTCAAATGCTTAATCTTTTCTTCCAACATATAAATATGGAGGAATCACAATTTATTCATCAATACAGATGGGCAGAAAATTAATATCCTTGTACTTTTTTATTGCTTTTTGCAAGTGTTAATTGCTAGAGTATTATTAATACAGGATATCTATTTCAATGATTGTCTAAATTTGGCTGTTAGTAGCTAAGAGTTAATTTAAAAAAAAACATATCAATTTCAAATTCCAATATGTAATGGTCACAGGGACTGGTTCCTCATATGTTCACCAACATGATATCTGAAATTTTAATAAGCTATTTTTTTAATCATGAAAATGGTTTTATGATATTTTCCTTTATATATATATTTATAAAGAGCTTTAATTTTCTCAGTGTTTTATTACTTTATTATTACTTTTACTCATTGACTGAGCTGCATTTTATTTTTCAAAAAAGAAGTGTACTAACTTTTTTTTGTATCTCCTATCCCAAAGATCTATAGTGTCTAAACTGGTAGGATACATTGAATAATTTTTACTTTCACTGAATAATTTTATACTGTCTTTAGAGATTTCCCCTTAATTTTGCAAACAAAGCTATCTGTTCCTTCATGGAATGTAAAGTTTAGTAGAGGAAATTTTTAAGAAAATAAACAGAAACACAAAATATTCTACTCTTCAATTTATAATAGTTAATAATATTCACTGGGCATTTACCCTGCACTGGATTGTATTTTATGAGCCATCAATCTCTTCTCTGTGGAAAAACCAGTATGATTTTCTTTTTCAGACACTAAGATGAGAATAAATTTATATTTTTGAAGAATACAGAGGGGAAAAAGAAAGTGAAAGAACAAATAATATGAGAAATACATCATATAAGACTGGCAAAGAATAAAATACCAAGTATGTTGCAAAAATCTTACAAAAAGGACAGTTACTAACCTTTGTTTCAATGACTTTTTGTCTGCACTTACTCATTCAGATTTAACAATAACTATTAAAGCCATTAATATGTTTAAATAATAGTTACATCCGACTATTCAGATGAGAAAACTAAAACACAAACTGTTGTCCTATAATTACTATAGAAGCCATGATTAAGGTTCTGAATAGGTGAGTGTGGAGGATCCAATAATAAAAATGGGCGGTGGCATACATGCACAGAAGGAGAAAGAAACATGATCATCAGGTGGAGAGCTGGAGGAAGCTTATATGAATGTACTACAACAACTGCAACCTTCATCTACTTTAGGAATTGGGGATAGCCTGTTCAGTTCATGGTATAACCTGGTGAGCTAAAGGCTAAATCCTGTAATTTGTGCACCACTGAAGAAATGTTAAGTTTTTGTTCAATAAATGTGTAGGATGCCATTGGGTAGAAGGTGATAACGTTTTAAAAATATTTGTTTATTTATTCTCAAGCAGAGAGAGAGAGAGGGAGAGAGAGAAGGAGAGATAGACATTCCAGGGTCTCTTGCTGCTGCAAATGAACTCCAGATGCATGTGCAACTTTATGCATCTGGCTTTATATGGGCACTGGGAGTTGAACCTAGGCTGGTAGACTTTGTAAGCAAGCACCTTTAACCACTAAGCCATCTTCCTAGCTCTAAGGTGATAACTTTATGTGAGGATAGTTTTGTTTTATAGTTTTGTTTATGTGTATATATGTAGGCAATATGGTATATGATGTGTGTTGTGTGGTATGATATATGTTGTATATACACATATATGTCTCCTTGCAGCTCCCATGCATTCACTTTCAGTGGCCAGAGTGAAACAAAGGGTGACGCATTCCATCACTCTTCTGCCCATTCTATTTATTTATTTATTTATTTATTTATTTATTTATTTATTTATTTATTTATGACAGAGAGATGAAGGGGGAGAGAGAGAGAGGGAGAGAGAAAGAGTGAAAATGGGCACACCAGGGCCTCTATCCACTACAAATGAACTCCAGACACATGTGCCACCATGTGCATCTGGCTAACATGGGACCTGGAGAATCAAACTAGGGTTCTTAGGCTTCACAAGCATGTTCCATAACTGCTAAGCCATCTCTCCAGCCCTCTTCTGCCCATTCTTGTTTAATACAGGAGCTTACAGCATTTCACAAGCTCAGGCAATTCTCTAGCATCTGCTCCTCTTTTCAGGACTGGTGTTAAGGGTGTATGTGAGCATGCCCACCCATTTACAAAAGTTCTTGAGATTCAAACTCAGGAAACAGACTTAACCACTGAACCATCTCTCCAACCCCAGGATAGGCTTTATGGTTGTGAAAAGAATAAAATTATAACCAGTTACAATAATGTAACAATAATAATGAAAAAGCATGATCAGGTGAGCAAAAGGTGTTGCAGCAAATTGGAGTCAAATGATATAGAAGTGACAGGACTTGGCATAGAATTCTATTTGGGAGGTCAATGCAGGTTTCTGGCCTTAGGAACTGGCTGGATAAATAGTGATATATTCTATGGAATATGGATTAAGACAGAATTAAGAGTTTTCTAAATAAATAATTAAGATCAACTTTCCTAATGATAAAATTGCCTGTGACTCTAGGTGAAAGAACAAAGACCTGTCTTATCTTTAATAAGCTCAAGTACATAGTATTTCAAAAACACTGGAAACGGGCTGGAGAGATGGCTTAGTGGTTGACCCCGGTTCAATTCTCCAGGTCCCATGTTAGCCAGATGCACATGGTGGCGCATGCGTCTGGAGTTCGTATGCAGTGGCTAGAGGCCCTGGCGCACCCATTCTCACTCTCTCTCTCTCTCTCCTTCTCTCCCTCTCTCTGTCTCTAATAAATAAATAAAAATAAAATAATTTTAAAAAAAAACACTGGAAACAATGCAGGTGAGGAGCAACAAGCAAGGAAAATATAAAAGAAGCCATCAGGAAAAGGAGGTTTAAGAAGGAGAGCAGAAAGCATTTATTATTGTAGGACTAGATAGAGAAGCTAAGAGAGCCAGAAGGTACCTGGAACATAAAGGACAGGCACAGCTTATCAAAGCTAGCTACCTGTGTGTGTTTTATTCTGTTATGTCTGCTTCTGATATGAAAATTGATGTCTACATGACCAAATCTTGACCATAAGCCACACAAACCACCAACTTAGGGAAATAATTATATATTATTGTATCAAAGTCTACAAGTCAGCCAGAAAATAATTCTGTTATTAATTCACACAAATTTATGTGGTGGCCTATGTCTGTTTCCAGGGAAAGAGAGATCTTATCAAAGGATGGGTTCTTAAAAATGTTTATAGACATAACAGACTGAGACGGGCAGGATTTGAGGAAGAACATGGACACTGGAGAAAAGAGAAGATCATTAAAGTCAGCTACAGGAATGTGCTTTTTTTACTTGAAGATACCACATTAACTTAAACATAAACTAACATATAATCAGCTAGAAAACTCTCAGCCATTGGAATCAAAGTAATGAACTTAAAAGTCAAAGAGGAAATCACCCTGCAAATTATAAAGGATTTTAACTAGATGAAATATTAGAGTGTAAAGACTGTAGCAAAAGCAATTTAAGGGAGTTCATCAATCCTGAATACTTATCTTAAAAGTTACAAAATCCTACAAGTCAATGCAATCTGGAGCTAAACCCTGACAATGTTCACAAACTAGACCTATCTGGATGAGATACCTGCCCCTGAAGGAGGACATGTCCTACAGTATGGTCTATGGGTCCATGTGTTCTGATCTTTTCCAAAGTACAAGGCAAAAATGCCATGACCCATTTTAAATTAATAGGGAGTATCTTCCTGGACACATAAGATATTTAAGAAAAAAATTACTTGAGAAAACAAACTGAAATACTTCCTAATCCTTTCTCCTAAGCTTCAAGCACAAAGATGTGTCAATTGAAATGTAAAACACTTCCATTTCTCTTGTTCATGCTTTTGTAAATCCAAACACGGGAAAATGATGACTGATTGTTCCTGCAAAATCTTTCAAATTATTATTCCAAGCAATCATCACTCTTAAAAATAGACTCAAAAACTTCTCTCAGTTCATACACTTCTATTCATCTGTGAGTATTATGTGTTGAAATCAAGAGTGATTGTAAAGGATGTTATTTTATTTCTGAAATCTGTGTTTAATCTGGACAGGGAAGCTAGAATAAACATTTTCTTTTCCTCAGTGAGGTCTGTCATCAACTAAACCTAATAATCACAGCATTAATCTCACAATATTATTTGTCATTATGTCATTATCAAGTCAGCTTGCTACCCTTTAGGAAAAATAATTAAATCTTTATTATTCCTTAATGAGATCTAAATGTTAGTTCTATTTTTAAATGTTGAATGTGCATTGGAGTACAAAATGCTAACAAAAGAGAGTCAACAAAACATGCTGTGTGGCTTTTCAGAAGCAAATAACAGAAAAATTACCTTTTTTCAAAAGGTGCAAGTTAAAAGTATTTTACATCAGAGCCTGAGATGTAGACAAAAGATTAAACTAATACAAAATTCAGACAACACACAGGCTGCCTCCTCATTACACTGGTGACCACTGTGAGGGTTCCCTGGTTTCTAACTTTAGCACTAATAGGAAGAAAATAAACATTAAAGATTATGTAATAATAATAACTTATTATTATACCACCTTAACATAAAAATATGGAATTCTTGACATAGTTTCAATTATAACAAAAATATTGTTTAACAAAGCTAATGGTAATTCCCTTATGACAGGTTGTATTATAAAGCAATAGTATGCAGAATATACATTTAATAAGGTTAAAAGTGGGTAACACATTTTTGTGAAAATATATAACAGAAATAGTAAGAATCATATTTTATTTTGATATTTTTTTTGGAAAGAGACAGAGAGGGAGAGGGAAACAGATAGAGATGGGCATGCCAGCAACCTCTCAGCTGCTAAGAACAAAATCCAGATGTGTGCGCCCCCTTGTGGTCAAGGGCAGCATTGCATCACTTTGCATCTGGCTAAACATGGGACCTGGAGATTGGAACTGCTGGAGATTGGAACCAGCGCTCTTAGGTTTAGGAGGCAGGTGCCTTAACCACTAAGCCATCTCTCCAGCCCTATTTTGATATTTTAACTTACAGATAAAATTGTGTATTTCCCTGACAATGGAATTAATATCAGATGACATTCAAAGTCAATAAAACTAATACAAAAATATCTCTGAGACATAATGTTTTCTAAAATGATGTATAAATCTAGTGAAATTCTGAGTCAAAAAATACTCTGTTAATAATACTTTCAAGTTAATGTAAAAAAACTGAATGAAAGAGAAAGCTTGTTTGTGAAATTGGGAATAAGACATAATCATAAAGAATTGTTGGTTATAAAGCTGAAAAAATGGCTCAGCAGTTAAAGGTACTTCTTTGCAGAAGATTGTAGTCCAGGTTCAATTCCCAAACCTTCCAAGTAAGACATATGCCAAAATTGGCACAAACCTGTAGTGTTCATTCACAGGTGTAAGAGGCCCCAGAGTACCACCCAAAACATATATGAAGATAAATAAATAAATAAAATTTTTAAATAAATACAAATTACCTTCTATGATTGAAATCTATTATAAAGTTTCCATAAAATATAAAGAGAGATCAGCAAATATAAACCAGTAAAAGCAAAATTCAGAAATAGACCCAATACAAATGGAAAACATAATTAAGATGAAAAACTATAATATTTTTTTAATTAGTTTATTTATTGCAGGGAAAGAAAGAGAGAGAGAGAGAGGCCACATTCAGCACTCTTGCCACTAGAAACAAACTCCAGATGTACATGCCAGTAAGTACATCTGGTTTTTGTGGGTACTGGAGAATTGAACTTGGTCTTTGGGCTTCACAGGCAAGCATCTTAACCATTAAGGCATTTCCCCAGCCCTCCATAATTAAAATATAAAGAGAGATTAGCAAATATATCAATTAGTAAAAGCATAATTCATAAACAGATCCAGTACAAATGGAAAACACAATTAAGATGAGAAAATAAAGAAAGGTAGTGGCATAATTGGGCTGGAGATATGGCTAAGTGGTTAAGGTGCTTGCCTGTGAAGCCTTAAGGACCTATGTTTGACTTTCCAGGTCCCCCATAAGCCAGATGCACAAGGTGACACAAGCATGCAAGGTCACAGATGTGCACAAGGTAGTGCATGCTTCTGGAGTTTGATTGCAGTGGCTGGAGGCCCTGGTGTTCTCTCTTTCTCTCTCTCTCTCTATTGTTTTCTCTTGCTCTCTTCTCATAAAAATAAATTACAAAAACTGGTAGTGACATAATTAAGTGAAGTAAGCAAAAATTTAGATTTAATATTAAATTAAATGTTTCAATTAATTAGAATAAAAATGTGAAGAGAATATTTACAAATCTTTGGAAATACTAAGATACTAAATCTAAGAGGAAAGGCTGAGAATTTGATATTTTTCAAAAATATTTATGTATTTATTTGAGAGAGAGAGAAAAAAAGGCAGAGAGAGAGAGAGAGAGAAAGAAAGAAAGAAAGGGCATGCCACAGCCTCTAGCCACTGCAAACCAACTTCAGAAGCATACACCACCTAGTGCATCTGGTTTATGTGGGTACTGGGGAATCAAACTTGGGTCCTTAGACTTCACAGGCAAGCCCCTTAAGCACTAAGCCATCTCTTCAGTCCTAAAATATCTTATAATATGACATCATATTCCAAGACGAGAGAAAATTGAGAATAATTGTGCATTACAATTGAAAATTTCCTAAATCCCTGTGATATGTAAAAATAAAAATTGCCTGATAACAAAATAGATATGAGGAAGCACAATTCAACAAAATCTTGAGACAACATGCTAAGCCACACTACTATTCAACAAAATACAATTAAAATAACAAATAATTTTTTATTTGTGGGGGAAAATGTTCAATATTAACAACAAATCTTGCTGGAATGATATAGTAATGTTGGCTATCTGATTCAATGATAATCTTCATAAACACCACGAAATGACTTAGGAACTGATCAAAAATAAAGAAGGGTAAAAACCATGAAATAAGAAAATAACAATGACAAAAATTACTAATTCAATGTTTGATATGACTTGGGTCTTTTTGGTATGAGGTACATTACTGTAAAAGCTTGACTAGGTAGTACTATGAATAGTGTAGATGTCGTGTTTATTTCTTGGTATTGACAGTTACATTTTAGTTATGTAACTTGATTTTAGGAAATACAAATGAAAGTACTTTGGGATAACAGAGACATCATTTTAGCAACTGGAAAAGCTCTTGTACTTGAAAATCTTCTCTAAACATTAACTTGTTTCACACCTACTCTTTAGCATAGCAAGCAAGCCTTAAGAATTATATTTTTAAAAATGTTATACAAAATGTGCCATTAACTTAAATGAGGATTAAAATTTCTGCATATTCATCAATAAGGTAAATATTAAATCATTTTTCTATAATATTTAATGTTTTATTACTATGAGAATGATTTAAACCTACATGTGTTTAATTTTCACATCTGGTCATGCATTGATTCAGCTCTTGACGACCTACACAAAAGGAAACCTGTCATAGTGTCCTCCTGTGAGAGAACTTCTGAGACCTACAACATGACTGGTCATATGAGGTGGGGTGACAATGATCTTTCATGCTAAGTACAATCTTTCAAGGCAAAAATGTTTTTCATTCCAACAACTAGTATAACAAATGTTGCTTTTGTTCTTTTTTTTTTTTTTTTTGTTTTTGCTTTTTTCCTTTAAATGTTATAATAAACTGAGCCCATCGAACATAACATACTTGTCAAAAAACTCAGACAAATTCATCAAAATGATATTACTCTTATTCTTCAGTCATATAGTCCAACAAAGTCAGTAAAAAATGTCCTAATACTGTTGGTTTTAATCATTTACTCTTCTACATTAAAGTTTTGAAGTTGTGACAACCATGTGACAAACAGAAATGATGAACTAAAGATAATTCTGAGCAGAAGGTTGAAAGTGGCAATATAGAAAAGCATATCATACCTATTATCCATGAAAGCTATAAATCCTGTAATAAACTGTGATTCTCTAAGGAATCCCTAGGTTAAATGTCAGTTGAAGACTCATATTGTTGACTTTGGTGTCAGTGAATTTCAGAAAATCACAATAAGGACAGTTACTTAAGCAGGGATATGATCTGCTTATGTGGACACCATTTTTATCAGGGTCATGCCAAAAGCAGGACAACACTTTAGATTAAGACACTAGCAAATAGAGGTGACTGAAAAGGTACAGCCTGTACTGTAGGGTCAGAAGTAACTCATTAAGAGTTTTGTACTGGGATTGAGCCCTGCCCTTCAGGTATAGATCCTAAATGGTATCCCTATTTTTATTCTTGAGTTAATTTTTGGAAGGACTGGAAAAATCACTGCTAGGAAACTAGGTTGGGAAGCTTACTCTACTCTAAGAACCCAGCTTGACATTTTGAACTTAAAAATGTAAATCAGGAGCAGCAAGGAAGGGCTTTCCATAGAAAATAAAAGCTTTTAAATTTGTTATTTTATGTATATGATCATTTGTAAATACGTTAAGGTTTTCCTTTTTCTTTCTGATTTTGGAATGTAGACTTTTTTCATGAGATTTTACCTTTGAAACATTATTTTAGAAAATAAAACTATAGAAAAAAAAAAAACACAGATTCTCCAACTATGAGTGAGAGCAACATGAATTGAATGGGATAAGCCTACTTATTTAAGAAAGTCTTTGATGAGTTTACATACTCTTAGCAAAATAAAATAAAATAAAATAAAATAAAATAAAATAAAATAAAATAAAATAAAATAAAATAAAATAAAACAGTGGGCGCTTTTTACTTGAGTCAATGACCTTCCTTACTATAAGATTCTGACTTGCTGGGCATGGTGGATCACCCCTTTAATCCCAGCATTAAGGAGGCCAAGGTAGGAGGATCTCTGTGAGTTCAAGGCCAGCCTGAGACTACATAGTGAATTCCAGGTCAGCCTAGGCTAGAGCAAGCCCCTACCTAAAAACAAACAAAACAAAACAAAATAACAACAAAAGGATTCTGACTTTCTTCTCCAGAGACTGACTGGGGCATTCACAACCCCACATGAATACAATAATCCCACTGAGTAGGGAGTATGGGTGGTGTGTGTCCCCCTCAGTGAAATAGGAACAGAGGAGTATGACCCAATGTAAATGTGACCAACATGTGCTATGTTTATACAATAAAATTAATAATAAAATTTTAAGTAAAATTATTCATTAACATACAAATGAATTTCTTTGATACAATATAAAAATGAAAAGAAAATAAACAATGTAGCTTTCACTAAACAGTTCAAGTTTCAAATCAATTTATTAAATATTGAAGCTAATAGGAAAGTTGCATCTCCTCCTTTTAACACTGTTCTATCACACCCCAGTTAGAGTTTTGATCCACTAAAGTGTAAGTGAGAATGTGTGTTCCAGCATGAGAAATGCTGCTCTAAACAGGATATGCCAGAGTCCTAAGAGCCACTTCAGCTTTATTTACATTCCCTGAGATTGATCATTACTCTTCCAGCACCAGGTTTTGCTATAGTACACACTCTTGACAATGGCTTATTTGGCCATTTTGAAAAATAGTGTTGACATTTGTCTAAGGCCAACAAGTGTGATCTATTATTCAGAGGTCTCAGAAAATGTTCTTTGATTGTAGGAAGAAATGAAATAGCAAAATTATCATGCAAGTATTGAAGCTCTCTACCTTAATTTGGTAAAACACAGTTCAACAAGGATGTGGCAAGCATTTGTCAGTAGCTGTGTTATATTAGGCAAAAAGAAACATGGCTTAACTCTGTCAAAAGATATATAAAGAAAGCTTTGTGGATCAAGCCAGTACTGAGTCTTCTACTTTATCTTTTTCTTCCTTTCTTTCTTTCTTTCTTTCTTTCTTTCTTTCTTTCTTTCTTTCTTTCTTTCTTTCTTTCTTTCTTTTTTTTTTTTTGTGGTAGGGTCTCACTCTAGCTCAGGCTGACCTACAATTCACTATGTAGTCTCAGGGTGGCCTCGAACTCATGGTGATCTTCCTACCTCTCCCTCCGAGAGCTGGGATTAAAGGCGTGTGCCACCAAGCCCAGCCTGAGTCTTCTACTTTATATGTGACAATGACTGCTATATGCTTCTATGATGACCCACATATCTAGGTTTTCTCTCTCCACTTTCCTAATATGGATAGAGTTTAAATTTTTGTTGCTTTTTTCTCTACAAGTCACATTGTAAATTCTTCAAAGATAAACATGAATATTGCAACCTAATATATTTGTTTTATTTCCTAGATCCATGATGTATTATCATCAATGCTTATGAGACAGAGAGAAAACGAGAGGGAGAGAGAAAGACAGATCAAAAATGAGAGAGGAGATAGCATTGGTTCTCTTTTTCTGGATAAGTTTAACTGATCAAATTATCAAATTAGAAGCTGAGTGTGGTGGCACATGCCTTTAAGTCCATCATTGGGAGGAAGAGGTAGGAGGATCACCATGAGTTCGAGGCCACCCTGAGACTGCATAGTGAATTCCAGGTCAGCCTGAGCTAGAGTGAGACCCTACCTTGAAAAAAAAATATCTAATTAGAAATTAATGTAGACATTTTAAAGTTTTCCTTTTTTTTATTTTTTTATTTTTGGTTTATTTTTTTATTTTTTTTTTTTTCAAGGTAAGGTCTCAGTCTGGCCCAAGCTGACCTGGAATTAACTATTTAGTCTCAGGGTGGTCTCGAACTCATGGTGATCCTCCTACTTCTGCCTCACAAGTGCTAGGATTAAAGGCATGAGCCACCACGCCCAGCTTATTCATTTAATTTTTGAGGTAGAGTCTCACTCTAGACCAGGATGACCTAGATTTCACTTTGTATTCTCAGGCTGGCCTTGAACTTACAATGATCTTCCCACATCTGCCTTCCAAGTGCTGGGGTTGAAGACCTGTGCCACCACACCTGTCTTTGTTATTATTTTTATAAATATTTACAGAATATTAACTTAAAAGCTTACATCTGATACTTCTGATTTTTGAATCTTTAAAACCTGCAAACCTGGGGCCTTACACTGGATGACCATTTTCCATAATGATTGGGCTCATTGAGTGTCTAGTGGTCAATAATTGTGAGGTCATGTTTGATAAATATGTATATATAGATAATATGATCATACAAATTGAGTATAGTTTCTTCTTGATGTGATTTTTGCATGTGCTTCTACTGGGACTCAGGTAGTACCACCAAGTTTGGGCAACATTCATCTTTTTTTTCTTGTCTCACACTCAGCTGTCTCTGCTATATGTTATGGGTTCAAGATCCATAACATTAAGTTAACAGTTGACACCAGCACTTGAGTACTTGACCTCAGATGATCAGTCTATGCTTTCCTTTCTCAGGCATGCATGTGTTCATGTGTGTGTAGAGTATGTATGGTATATGATATATGCATAGTGTTTTTACATGTGTGTGTATAGATGTGCACTCTCTATTCATATGTGGGTAGAGTCCAGGCAAGAACATTGAGTGTCCTCTTTTCACTCATCTGCCTGTTTTCTTGAGATAGAGTTTGTCACTCAACTCAGAGCTGGAATTTCACCATGTTTTTGTTTAGCAAGCTTTCGTGAATCTCCACTCTCCTTCACCCCTCCAAGACTTGATATAAAAGATGTGCATGGACACACCCAGATGTTTATGTAGGTGCTGGGGAATTGAGTTCAGCAGTCTCAGGACCTCAAGTTTGCACAGTAAGCAGTCTCAACCTCTGAACCATCTTTCTAATCCCACTTTTGTGCTTTCTGATCACATATGTAGGCTACATTAGGACTTCCTTACTCACTATGAATATATACTCACACATAAACATTTTATTCAAGAGATAATTATTTTTAGCAGCAAAGTCCCCTGATAGAGCCAGACAACTGACAGCAACACATTGCCAGTACTGAGAATTCTCTTTCAAAATTATACAAATAATTTATAACTATGTGTCTATGGAAATAGCTGTAATTGGAATTTTCTTACAAAGAATGTTTTGATATGTATATTTTTGAACTGTGCTTCTAATAGAATGTCAGCGATTTCTGGATTTGTGAATAAAATAGCTGGAGGATGAACAAAATGTACCTGTAGAATTTTATAAATTGAACTTTGATTGATTTACCATCTTAAACTGTGATGTTGAGGGTGGCATTTATCACTGGTGACTTACAGAGCCAAAAAGTCTGCTTTAAACATTTTTATATTTGGAGGAATCTTATTTTTGGTGGCAGAGTGGAAACAATGATTAGAAAGACCATCAGTCAAAAGATAAAACAATTTTTCTTGTGTATGAATCACAGATCCATGGAAACTAAAGTTTGAAAATGACCCAATCTTATCTAAAATAATGTATTCTTAAAAAAAAAAATCTTCAAATTCCCTTTGGGTCCATGTTTCCCTTTTGAAATTCTTCTAGGTACATTATAATTTCAATAATTAAAATCATTTCAAAACCTTTAAGACTTAAAAGGGAAATGTTTTATTAAGATAATTAGAATGAAATTTATACAAAAAACCATTCTGTTGTATGATTCAAAACTTTATATCATCTAAGATTTTAAGTATCCTAAGTCTTGAATAATATTAGTAAGAGGATGTTTGCATAAGAAATCAATAATTCAAATTCCATTTGGAACTCATGAAGTACATTGTAGATTTTAAGAGTAACCACAAGAGTGAATACATATACTATTTTCCAAGAAAAAGTCTAAGAATAGCTTAGCAGTTCTTCTTTTATGAAAGGAACCTGGACTCCATATGTCCCTCCAAACCATGATTCACACTTAGTAACTGCATATGCATCAAAAACATAGATCTAATCTTGTCACATGCAAGTACAAATCTTTTCATGGCTACAGTATCATACAATTGAAGTTTCAATGATCTGCTTAGAGTTTTGTTCAAAACAATTTGTGAGTTTTATTTCCCATGCACCAGTGTCTTTTGTCCCTTCTATTTCCTGTGGTTTGGGGATCTAATTTACCTGATCATGCTTCCATTCTCAGCTATCTTTGTTGTTAAGTGTTTTCCAGTTGCTAATCACCACCCCCACCTATAATTCTATAACTACTAACTGAAGCTTTAAATATTCCCTAAATCTTATGTCAGCTTATATTATATTTGAAAATCACCCCACAGTCCTTTGCTTGAAATCACTCCTCTGTGTACAGTGCAATTCATCATTATGTTCATAACTGGACTCTGACAAGTTACTCATCTTCTAATAGCTTCAGTTTCTTCATAAGTAAAATAAATTTACAATTACATTCAACTAACAGGTTTCTGTGAGAATTAAATTATATGATACTTTGTAGAATATTTATCATAGTGCCAGACACAGTATGAGACCAATAAGCATTGACTATTATTAGGAATTTTTCATAATTTCTCACAATTACTATTTAAAATAAGTCACTCAAGAATTTATTTTAAAAAATTGATTCTACTCCCTGCCTGCTAGACAAAATGTGCTCACACATTCAATGGTGGTAAGACTTTCTGGGCAACTAACTGCTTTCTGATTGTATTTAAGGTTAGCTCCACAGAAAAGAATTTGTGCATCATACACAAATTTGTTCAAAAGCTCTTGGATCATGGAGGTCATGGGCCCAAGGTGGGAAGCTACTTGTATTGCTTGCTAAATGAACATGTTATACTCATCAAATTGCCTTCTAAATACTTATATTTATACACATTGATTAGTGTTGCTCCTATCTTTGGTCAGAGAAGCTTCCTTCAAAAGTGGGTAACAGGGCTGGAGAGATGGCTTAGCGGTTAGGGTGCCTGCCTGCTAAGCCTAAGAACCGGGTTCCAATCTCCAGGTCCCAAGTTTAGCCAGATGCAAAGTGGAGCAAGGGTGCAATGCTGCACTTGCCCACAAGGGGGCACACGCATCTGGATTTTGTTCACAGCAGCTGAGAGACTGCTGGCGCACCCATCTCTGTCTCCCTCTCCCTCTCTGTCTGTCTCTCTCTGTGTCTCTCTCCAAAAATAAATAAAATAATAAAGTGGGTAACAATTTGACTTCAGAGACTCATAACTGGTCAAAGTGCTGAGAATATGTGACGATTGAGGACTCAGATCTAAAAATGGCATCTATATCACCCTAAGGCTCAGGGAACACTACAGAAGAGGGAACATAAAGATGGTGAGGAGAGTTATGGAACACTATTTTCTTGACATGTTATGGACACTGAATTCATGAATGTGTAGTAGGTGTGGTTAACTGCACAGGCCCTGCACAAGACTGAGCTCATCAACATTCTGTCATGGATAGGGGAGGGCCTCCTGAAGTTCTACCCCTTGTTCAGTAGCTATGGACAGTTAGTAGTTGCTGGAGGTCTAGAAGATATTGTCTTCAGTGGTGTAGACACTGTAAGGAGACACTGTTAAGATGGTCATGTTCTGGTAGATAGCACTGCACACATTCTTATGTAAACAACTCTAATTAAACTCTTTGGATCACACACACAAAAGCTGAAAGTAGGAGGAGGATGAGTTGTGATGAGGAAGAGCTTCACTAGGAATAGGAGATGGACAATAGAGGTTGATGAACACCAATTCTCTCTCTCTCTCTCTCTCTCTCTCTCTCTCTCTCTCTCTCTGTCTCTCTCTAAATTAAAAAATAAAAGAAAAAATAATTAAAAGTGGAAATAGGGGCCGAGAAGATTGCTCAGTGGTGAAAGACACTTGCTGGAAAATTGTCCGACTCCCAAACTGTCTCTCCCAGATATAAACAAACATAAACTAGATGCAAAATACAAGCTAGACACAGAAAGTGAGACAATCATCTGGTATTCAGGTGCACAGAAGCAAGAGATCCTGGTGCATGCACACACACACACACACACACACACACACACACAAATACGTGCAAATAAAAAAACTACAAAAGGAATATAAGCACATACATTCAAATATTGCATGAACTTATATGTGACATGTAATTTGGGGTATGTAAATTTATGGCCTAGAAACTAACAGAAGGTCCTCCAATGAAGGAACAAGGTGTCAACATGCATTCACTCTCATCTCATTGTAGACAAATGCTAATTTATAAATAGCTCATTCTACCAGTTTTTTATAAAATATTTAAACAAATATAACTCTGACCAATGAGAAAATGTCAGTTTCAAATTTCTAGAATATATTTCTTTGAAAGCAACAATGCATATGCATACATCTGTATCATAAATATATTTTCTCCAGAAAAGCAGTTCTTTGTTATATTAAAGATTTATACAATTTTTCCTAGTTATGGATATTCAAATTTATTATTCTTCACTTCCCAGCCACTACCTTTCAGTACCTTTTGAAGCAAGTATTAATATCTGATCTTACCCAAACTTATCCAGGAAAAAAATCCTCCAGGGTCCTATCTAAAGTCTTCCCATTGGGAACTTTTCTAGGACCTTCCCATCACTCCTGAAAATAAGGTTTTACTCTTGCTCAAAATAATTTTCTGGCATCATGTCACAAAATAAATCTAATACAAGTAAGAACTACTTAAAATTTTGAAATTTGCCTTACTTGATAACTGTAACCTGTTCAATGTATGAACAATCTTTTGTCTTTTTGATACCCTGCTTGTTATTGGCTAATATGAGATCCTTAGAAGATATTTTGTGAATTAAAATGTAATTAAGACTAGTATTCCTCCCTCTCTTTCTCACAGATACATACAAACATACACAGACACACTCAACTAAATTTTGTGAGGTATATATTTTACAATTCCTATTCTGAATGATTTTCCTATACCTCTCATAGAATCATCTTTGCAAAGGGCAGTTTAGTTAGCCTTAAATGTAAACATGCAAAGCAAGACTACTACATTTGGCCTAGCATTCCTTGAATATATCTAATTGAAAGGAAACTCTTGCACAGAAAAAGCACCCCACTTTGCTGTGCTGACACAGGCATGAATCAGTTCTTTTCTTCATAGATCTCTTGGGATCTTGTTAAATTCCTTAAAAGGAACAATTCCAAGTAGCTAACATTACCACAAGCAGAGGATAAATGAATATCTTTAAAAATGTAACTTTTACAATATACAGAAATTCAAATGCTTTAGCCGATTATTCAACAATTAACTCCTGTTGAACTTGTCTCACAGGGCCTCCCAGAATAAAATTCCTTGACGACTTGTTTTACTCTTGTCCAATTTAAAATTCTAGCCTTAGAGGTTTATCCTCAGTCCAGAAGCATTTGTGATGTAAAGGATGCTTCAGCCTTGAGAACAGTCCTCAAGGTGCAAAAGATATAAAAGAGCCTTCAAATACCAACAACCACCCCAAATTAGAAAATGGAGGTGAGTGTGGCTGAAATCAGTAATAAGAGAAAAATAAAAAGGATGAAACACACAAGGTATAGGAACAAAACGTATCACCCAGCTTCAAAGATGTAAATGAGTTCCTTTGAAGAAATGGAGATATTTGAGGCTATAAATTACAATGTCAAATTAGATAGAAATCTTCAATATAACTCAGTCACAAAAACCATGCAGGGTTCTTTTGGACTCAGTACTGAGAGAGATTGTATCACTTGTGTCATAGAACAGAGAGAGATGGGAGGTGATAGCATTTTTTTCAAAGTGACTGACAGACATGCACCTGGAATACATTTAGTTTTGTACTTGCTGATACTCAGAAGATCTAGATAAATTGAAACACTTCAGGAGAAGTGAAGGAAAAATGATTGGTGGAATGAAAACTTTGATGGATGGACTGGCAAAAGAGAGATTTCTAAAGGCCTTGAGGGAGAATTTGTTAAAAATATTTCTAGTGATATAAAAAAGTTTTCATGTTTGGATTTGGCAAACAGTAAGGAATTCAGGAAAAACTAATATATATTATATAATATATAAGGAGATGGAATTATGAGTAAACCCATTATCTGTGTAACTTACTAACCCAAACAAGTGACCATCAAATGTTGTCCATGCCTGGTCCACAGAACACCATCTGCATCACACAAATGCAGAAGCTTAGGTCCCTCCCCAGACCACCTGAGAACATTTTCACAGCACCATTTGGGAACCCTTGTATGAACATTCAATCCTGAAACACTGGCATCATTACAAAATAAGGTTTTAGACAGAGTATGGTTTCAATTTTGTCTTTCCTATTTATTCACTCTAATAATCTGTGTTTATTATAGCACTAAACACACAGCCTGAATGGAATTTCATCCCCTTAAATATCCATGAGATAAAAATTAATATGTACTTGAGATTCCTGAGTTGTAAAAGAAGGGTAGACTGGAGAGATGCCTCAGCATTTAAAGTGTTTGCAAAGCCTTATGACCTAGGTTTGATTCCCCAGTACCCAGGTGCACAAAGTAAGACATGTAGGAGTTCATTTGCAGTGGCTAGAGGCCCTGGCATGCCCATTCTCTCTGTCTGCAGAAAGAGGATGGCATAGTATTATTGACTTTCTGAATGAGAGAAAATGAAAAAGCAAGGAAAAGAGGAAAGACAAAGGGAAGAATGAAGGCTTAATTAAAAAATGCATCCTCTACACCACAGAGATTCTTGCACATCTGTGTTTATTGCAGCACTATTCACAGTGGCCAAATTACAAAATCAGCCCAGATGTCTACCAACAGATGAGTGGGTAAGGAAAACATGGTACTCGTACACAAAGAAATTTTATTCCATAAGAAAGAATAAAGTTATGTCATTTGTTGGAAAATGGATGTGACTACAGATCATCATGCTAAGCAAAATAAGACAGAAAAAATTATATTGAATGCCTTTTTTCATTTGTGGAGTGTGTGTGTGTGTGTGTGTGTGTGTGTTATGTATATTACATATAATATATATAGTACATGCATACATACATAAAAATCACTTCTATATGCAACACAAAAGCAGAAGTGAGACTGTCTAGGGGAAGGAAAGGGCCCAGTGGGAGGGAAAGAGGAGAGCATGAGGGTGACTACAGCTAAAGTACCTGATAAGCGAGTGAATGACAGATTAAATTTCTTAATTTTTTTTTTGTTTTTGTTTTTATTCTTTTTCCAGGCCAGGCTGACCTCGTATGGAGTCTCAGGGTGACCTTGAACTCATGGTGATCCTCCTATCTCTGCCTCCCAAGTGCTGGGATTAAAGGCATGTACAACCATGCCTGGCTTTTTTTTTTTTTTAATTTTCTAGAAGACTTTTTAAATTGTTTTTTTCTTACCTGAAAAACCAATAAAATAAAATAAAATAAAAACAATAAAAAATAAAATTGTTTTTTCTTTACTAGTTATGTACATATGCAGTGTGTGCAGCAGCCATGTTGGTACCATCCTTAGCCTCCTCCCTGTCCTCCAAACTCATCACTACATATAATTGTGCTAGTAAAAAAATTTAAAGTTAAAAAAATTGCTCTGGAAATAAGTGAAATTTTTCATCTTTCATTCATAAAATTCACCCCTCAATCCTAGATCACATTACCTATTTTTATTTTCTTTGGGAATAATTAAATGTTCTTTTGCTATTATTCTGCAACTCATATGTTCTCTCAATGTGTCACACCAAAGAGAACCCGCCCCCAATAAAAGTGATGAATGGAGATGTGTTTAAACACTTGGAGTGGAGATACTGAGGTTCATTGTGTTCACTCCTCTGCCCAAGTTTACAGTAACTACTGATATGAGTATGGAGGTTGTGGCTGTTTGATTCAGGTGTCCCCCATAAACTTAGGTGTTCTGAATGTTGGGTCCCCAGCTGATGAAGATTTGGAAATTAAAGCCTCCTGGAAGCAGTGTATTGTTGGGAGTGGGCTTATGGGTATTATAGCCAGCTTCCTCTTGCCAATGTTTGACACACTCTTCTGTTGCTATTGTCCACCTGATGTTGGCAAGGAGGTGATGTCTGCCCTCTGCTTATGCTATCACATTCCCTGGCCATCATGGAGCTTCCTCTCAAGTCTGTAAGCCAAAATAAACCCTTTCTCCCACAAGCTGTTCTTTGTCAGGTGTTTTCTTTCAGCAATTCAAATCTTGACTGCAACAGAGGTTATGTATGCACTATTGGAATCTCCACCTCCTTACACAAAATCCTATATGGGTACAGCTATGATAAGACGCTAATCCTTGAATTTCTATCAGACAGAATTTCCAGTTCTTTTTTGATGCCTTAATATAGGATTTTGAATAAGGATATGAGTTAATGATGGAGGCATTAAGGAAAAGACTCATGGGACACTTGAGATGCTAAAGAGGACTTCACTCAGGATTATTGGGATAAAACTTTAAAGCTTCGGACAAGCTCTCCCATCACCAGAAGCAGAATCAGAAGGGTTTGAACTCAAGGGAAAGTGATCAGCATGCCACTCAGGTTGCACTGTCCCAGTACAGGCTAGCCCGCATTGTCAAACAGATTCCCTGTAACTTCATTGCCATGTCACATGTCACCAATATCTCAGCTCATTGAGTCAATTTGACAGACTCTGTCTCTTATCTAGATTCCCTTTGGGGGGTCACGTGTCTGTTTGAGGGACCCAAAATTCAGAATTTGGGGATTATGTCAATTAATGCTTTCTATTTCTTTATAACTTCTTAGTGACAAAATTTAAAAAAGAAGAAAAAGGTTTAAGAGAAATGACTAAACTAGATTGTAGTCAGCATGAGCACAGAATTTTAATATATTAAATCTGAGGATTTTGCTTCAACATTGTTTTTGCAGAAATCAATTCTATTTGATTAATCTGCAAATGTCAATAGTGTCATTCCAATCCTCCAACAGGTGAAATTCACACAAATTCATATGTCTAAGGAAATCATATACTATAAAATTGATCATGGGCTGCAGGGATGGCTTAGCGGTTAAGGCGTTTGCCTGCAAAGCCAAAGGAACTAGGTTTGATTCCCCAGGACCCATGTTAGCCAGATGCACAAGGTGACACATGTGTCTGGAGTTCGTTTGCAGTGACTGGAGGACCTGGCACACCAATTCCCTATCTCTCTCTTTCTGTCTCTCTCCCTCCCTCCCTCTTTTTCTCTGTCAAGCAAATAAATAAAAATAAAAAATATTTTTAAAAATTATCATAACTGTAGAGCATAGTGTTGTTGTCTTTAATCCCAGCACTTGGGATGCAGAGGTAGGAGGATTGTCATGAGATCATAGTGAATTCCAAAGTCAGCCTAAGCTACAGCAAGATCCTACCTTGGAAAAAAAAATAAAAAAATATGTGGCATTCTCAAAACTTTGACCATTTAAGAATTTTTCACGTCTATTACTTATTTGTTTGTTTATTTTTACATGTGTGTATAGATTATGCGTATACAGTATGTACGTGCAGTGTGTATCACATGAGGTACATGTACATGTTTGTGCAGATGCTCACCTGCATGTACAGACCAGAGAAGAACATGGGTTTCCCTGTTCTCAATAGTCATCCTCAGTGTGTTTCTATCCTGGAGACATGACCTCTCCATCAGCTCAGAGCTGCTGTCTATCAGCAAGCCCCAACTGTGCTCCAATTGCCCCTCCCCCACTGGGGTTACAGATGTGTATGGCTATGTCTTCCTTTATATGTGGGTTCTGAGAGTTGAACTGGTTATCTCTGGCCCCTCATGCTTAAGCAGCAAGCACTTTTAACTGCTAAAACATCTTCTCAGCCCTCATTTAAGAAATTTGGAAGGAATTCACTTTTCTAACAATATATTCCAAAATATTCCAACTTTTAAACTCACACTTAGACTTTCACAAATCTATCAGAACACTTCAACAATGTATTTTAGTTCTTCTCTTTGTGACCAGCTGTGAATCAATAATTCAGCAGTTTGCAAATGTTCAGAATTTAGCATATTTAATTTATTAAATAGTCAAAATAAAATGCCCATAGAAGAAAATGTGAAATATTTAAGCGTGTCTTTATTATAGCCACTGGCATAGCAGAACTATGTCTGCATCATGTGCATGTAAGTATATGTGTATAATTTACTGATATTCATATTCACAGGATACAGATAATCTGAATAAATTACCATGCCAAATTAGCGGCAGTGTGTGTCAATAGCCAAACCTCATCTACTCTGTGGTCATGATTGAGCACTCTTCTATTTTTTAACTTCGATCTCTGGAAAGAGTGACACCGTCTTCAGTGTGAGAACACTGCTCATGTCATCATCCCAGCTGCTCAGAAGACTGAAGCAAGAAGATGTCCTGAACTCGGTAATACAATGTCAGCACAGGAAATTAGGCAAGGCTCCACTCTTAAAACAAATCAATAAAATATTTTAAATCTATTTCAAATAACCCAGTTTTGTTTGAGAAAGGCCAATGACATTTTAATCACAAAATGGAACTTCAATATATAAGTTTGATTGAATCAGAGAGGCAATTATCCAAAGGCCATCTCATGGATAAAGGAAAAAAGAACAAGCCAAGACAATTCTATTTGTGACAGAGTTGGTGAAGAGACACCGCACTCTTAGGAGAGACATCAGTAAGGCTGGCTCAGTGAGCAGAGGAGAAATGAACTTTCTTCTAGTGTGTGGACTTTCAAGATTGTGGGTTGCCCCTTACTTGCTTTCTCATTCTAAGTTCAGTTCTCTAAGAATTTGTTAAGGACTTCCTTTTTAATTCTGCAGGTTTATGTGTTTTTCCTTCACTGACCATTTGGTTGTCTGACTCAGTATCCACATTAGACTTAGTTTTCACCCCTTCCTTGACAATAAGGTACATAGAAATCATTTGCTTTGGTTAGATTTTGTTAATGATTTTCATATTTTCTATCATACCTGTTCTCTGCAAATTCAGGAAATCCCTAGTCTTTGTTTCCTCTCTGCTTTGGAGCCTCCCAGGTACCTTTGCTCAACGTCATGACGCTTTGCATACGATTTCTGATTGATTAATTGGGGATGTGAGAAAAGTAAAGACCACCCCCTTCCAAATCTCCTCTGCCAAGCATCACATGGTGGGAGCAAAATTTTAGGTAGAACAAATCAGACTTAATTTTTCCTCTTGAAGTAGTGGAAGCTTTCAATTCATAGCCTCTGGCTCCAAGAAGGCCTCAGTGTATAGCCTTCATCTATTTTTAAGATGTCTTTTTCTTTGGCTGTGAGTAGGATTTTGCCCACATATTAGTTATTTATTTACTATGAACTTCTGCAGGGGAAGCCTTAGCATATCTGAACCTCTTCAGGAGTTCTTCCTTGGGCTTCTCCATTTGATTTGGGTAGTCTACGAGAGTATTTCTATTTTCTTCAAACTCGGGTCAGGAATTTAAATGATTAAATTTCAATTCAGTAGATAAACCGGCCATCAGTCAAGCAAGCTTTCAAAAGATGTACCAAACAACTCCACCTGTTTTAAGTTAGTAGACATTTGGAGGTTCCAGTAAAATAAAATTCTGAGACTGTCAGCAGGAGACCTTCAAAAGCAGCCAGTCACAGAGCAAATGGTTATTTCTGTGTTTATTCATATCATAAAGTTGACTCCTGTAATTCCCTTTTATGACAAGTTTAGACACTGACATTGAAAGATCACAAGGATGACTCAGGAATGAGAAGTCAGGTACAGATTTTGAGGAGAAAAAGGCTAGGTTTGGTACTAACATACATCTCACTATGAATCAGATATACCTTCAAACCCCTCTTCAGACTGAAGAGTAGGTTAGTTTAAATAGAGGTGTCAAAATGGTCTCAAAGAAAATAGAATGTGTGTCCCAAGGATACCAGTGTGCGGTGCATTTTTACTATAGGCAAAGACAAGCGGAGCATTGCTACCCAGCAGAAGTGGAGCAGTGACAGGATTTGATTGTGTGCAGTCCCAGGGATTCTCAGCTCACTCTTCCCATCATCAGGAGACAAAATAGCACATTTCTTTGAGCAGTTACTTACTTCCTCTAGCTGAAGCCATGAGTACCAGAATATAGTCTATTCCTCTCAGAAGAAAATGCCATTACTTTAGATTCCCACATATAAACCAACACTTTATTAGCTTTTCTGGGAAGGCAGAGTCCTACTCTTTACAAAATAGAAAATGGAAAACAGCCTTCTGGGAGGTTTGGTGTACACTCTCTCAGTAGATTAAAGTTGATTGCTCAGCAATAAAAGGCCACCAAGGCACTTGCTGGAATTAGGCTTCTGCCTTACCTAGGTGACTTAATGGCCACCAAACATCACTGCATCCCAGGAAAGCAGCAATATGACTTGAGAAAATCATTTGATCAATGGCTCATGTGTGTTTGCATCTCACTGAGTTTTACTCACATATGGAGAAAATATATGAATATTTAAAGATTATAAGATAGGTTTATTATCTACCATGGTAGCAGAAAGTACTGTTAATTAAAAATAAAAATCAAATTTCCTTATCCACCCACCTGTAATAATATTTAATACTATTTTGTGAAACTTCTTATTTTACCACATTCCATATAGGAATGAAAAACGACTGAGTTAAAAAATAATTTATAAGGAGAGCACAGAGCAAACCAAAAAAGGAAATTAATCGGATTATTTTCTCACCTTCAAGAGATTGTTGCAGATGTTTTCACAAGTCTCCAGACATCTGCTGTTCATCACATCTAACAAACACATGGTGTCACCATAAAGCCTAAGCACTCCCTTATATTTACAACCTGGCACTGTTCATTTTTTCCCTCATGTTTTACTTCTACAATTTACAATCCACAAGGTATTAATTATTCTAGGGAGATTAGTTCTACAATAGTGGAAATGGAGTCCCTTGTTTAATGGTATCAAGGATAGAAAAATCCATAGTCTGTAGTTAGCAAGAAAAGCAGCAGAGACTGGCTGCTTCTATTAACGTGCGTGTGTGTGTGTGTGCGTGTGTGTGTGCGTGCGTGCGTGCGTGTGTGTGTGTGTGTGTGTACTCACGCGTGTGTGTTTTCCTGAAATAAATTTAGCTTTTGGTAATTAACTTACTGTTTACCACTGATTATAGGAAGGAGTTGACGGTACCAAGAATAAGTTCTTAAACCAATCCTCAATAGATTAGGAATCTTAAACTTGAGCAAAACTATTTAACATGGCTTACAATAACAATTCTATCTTTAAAATTATTTAATATTTAGCTCTGAAAGACATTAAAAAATGTCTTTCATTGCTGAATTTTTTTATTGTCTAAGTAGCAGACATTCTATTTAGAAACAAAAATAATGGATAGTGAAAAACTGTTTTTAATATATATTTTCATAGGTAATCTAAGTCTTAAGACAAAATTGTATACAAGACATTAAAATTTGGAGCCCAAGAAACAAAAGTTTAATTTCTATATCAATCCAAGAGTTTACACAAGGGACTTAAATATTAAAATAATTTCTTTTCTGTAACTCAAATAGTTTACAAAATAATATGGAAAGCAAAAGGTCTATGTATTGATCATATAAATATAATTGCAAATGTGTTCTTCCTTGTTTAAATCACTCATTCTGAATAAGTGCTTTTGTTTGCCATGTTCCTATGGGACATTTCAGGTCAAATGTCAGCTCTGGCCTCAGAATGGCCTCTTAAAATCCTGTCTCTCCTTCCTCCAGGAGCAGGTGCATGAAATAAACCAGCAGGCAGTCAAACTTGAAATTACATTTGTGTGTCCTAAATCATGACATTCAGTCTTGAAGAGAAAGAAGAAAGCACAGATGTCTTTTCACCAAAGGACCTATCTAGTAGAGAAAAGAAAGACTGGGTGGGGGAGGACAGGAAATCTCAGAGACACAACACATTCCTATTTGCTCCAGCTGAGCACTTCCACAGACCTTCTTTGTATCAAACAGAATGGAGACCAGATTCTCACAAGGGGCTGGGCCAGTATTGGTGCTCACATTCTCACAGTTCTCTGTATGCACTCTGCTCCCCTTAAATGACAAAACATAAACACCATTTTATATTTGATCATTCTGAATGTCATTTCCTGGGAAAGCAGGGAAATGAGTTATGCTATTAAAGACAGGGAGAAGGAAATCTTGCTGATACACACGTGGGGATCACTTTCGGACCATCCATCCTCTTGAAAACAGTGTCCTTCTATGTTCACTGAGTTTTGACTCATGTATGTCCTCAGATAAGATCAGCAACTTCCCTAGAAGGATCATTTGAAAAATGTTTAAAGGAAGCTCTTTATAGATCTGGAAATGTAATTTGAACATAAAGATTAATTTGTGCTGTGCACCTGCATTTTCTTTCATCTTCAAATGTAAAATTCAGGATAATTCCCACATTATAATGTTGCTTTATGTTTTATTTTAGTTTTCCTTGATTTAGATATACTTAGCTATTTCATAATACAGAACAAGAGAAGAAAATTAAAAGATTTAAAATATAACATTCATCTCCTTTGAAAAAGTGCAATGTAGACACACACACAAGGATCTCGTGTTCAAAGTCAGATGGGGTCTAGATATCAAGATACTGTAACAAGAAAACTAACCAAGCAAAGCCTGCATTGTAGAAAGGAAAACCTCATCCCCTGCACCAATCTAATCCTGAAGATTAAAATTAATTGTTAACCTTTGACTCTTGGCTTTCCAGGGATTTTATTTCTTACATTGAAGGATCTAGAAAGGGAGGAGGGGTGTGTGTGTGTGTGTGTGTGTGTGTGTGTGTGTGTGTGTGTCATACATGCTTGTATATACACATATTAACAAATAACCATTCAGGAATACTTTACAAAGTTTTATTTGTTTCTGAATCATACACTTTAAATTATTTAACAAATTATTATTATTATTTTCCTAATGTCAGCTCCCAGACAAGACACACAGTTTTAGACTATTTTTCTGCAACTAGGTAAAGATTTGAATTCTTAATAACTCACTAGAGTACTCTAGACAAATTAATTTTGTTTTCATGAATTAAAATCACAAGAAAAGATTTGACTATGGAAAGGTAACACATACCATTAAAGAACCAATCTGAACATAATTATGCCTCAAAGGCCAATAGGCTTGACAGGCAAAATTACCTGCAGAATTCCTAGAAAAAAAAAAAAAAAACATTTCCTCTTTCTTTATGCCCATGTGAAAGAGAATTTGCCATTTCTGTGACTTAAACAGATATTTTCACAAAGAAATTTGTTTTAATGTCATTCTAAGAAGAAAGATGCATTTTGTTGTCCAATATGCTCACCAAATCTTGTCAGGCATTTTAAAGCTATTATATCAGATTATTGCATGCAACAATAGCCCATAGGTTTATTTTCTTGAAATCTAAAAATACAGATAAAATAAAATCATTTGTTTTAAAAATAATCTTATATTGATTCTTAAATTTTAATGCAACATCTAAGGAAACAAATTCTAGCCTGTAATACAAAAGTATGTTATTCTAGGATAAAAAGAAATGTGATGCAAGTCATGAAAACGCATACTGATAAATGAAAGAAGAAAGATTGAAAATGTCACGTGCTATCATAATTCCAACCATGTGTCAAATGGAAAAACTATAGACATTTTCAAAAGTCAGTGGTTATTCAGAGTTCAGAAGGATAGAGGAAGGATTCATAGGCACCACAGAAGGATAGGGGAAGGATTCATAGGCACCACACATGGTATTTTAGATGCAATGAAAGCCTGTATAATAAAATGATGACAGATGTGGGGCATGGCATGTATGTCAAAACCTACAGGATAGAACACAAAAGGGTGGATTTTAGTCAGTAGCAACCTATCAGCATGCATTCTTAGATGATAATAGATGTATCATACTGGCAATGTAAGATATTGATGAGATAGAAAATTATGTTTGTGGGAGAATTAACATGGGATGTCTCTGTACTTTTCTTAGAATATATATGTGTGCAAGGGGTGCTAAGGGTTAGACACAAGACCTCATACATCCTAAACAAGCACTTGACCTGCACTACACTTCCACTGCTTTTCATTACATCTTGACACAGGTTCTCACATACTTATTACATAAATTTTCATGTAACTATTAACCTGGTCTTGAATTCTTAATCTCCCTGATATGGCCCAATGAAGAGCTGAGATTGCAGACCTATACCCAGATCTGTATTCTTTATGTATAGGGTTTTTTGTTGTTGTTTGTTTGTTTGTTTTGTTTTGTTTTTAGAGGAGAGACAGAGAGAGAGAGAGAATTGGCTCACTAGGGCCTCAGCCATTAGAGTCAAATGCCACAATCTTGCCTGACCTAGTGGGCATGTGTGACTTTGGACTTGCCTCACCTTTGTGCATCTGGCTAACATGAGATCTGGAGAGTACAACATGGGTCCTTACACTTCTCAGGCAAGTGCCTTAAGCACTAAACCATCTCTCCAACCCCTTTGTGTTCTTTTTGTAGACCTAAAACTGCTCTTAAAAATAAAGTATAGTGATTTTTGAAATATAAGGAAAAATAAATAAAACTTGAGGATGAGTTGATAAATTCCCACAAGCATATTGTTCATATCACTTCTGATAATTAAGTTCAATATAAATCAAGAGTTCTCTAATTGAACAATTCATGTTCTCTTCTTTAATATATATGTTTTTTTTTATTTTTTAAATTAATTTATTATTTATTTATTTAAGAGATAGAGAAAGAGGCAGAGAGAGAGAGAGAGAGAAAGTGTGAGAGAGAATGGGCACACAACAGACTTCAGCTGCTGTTAAGGAACTCCAGATGCATATGCACCTTGTGCATCCAGCTTATGTGGGTCCTGGGGTATCAGACATGGGTCCTTAAGTTTTGCAGGCAAGTGCCTTAACCTCTAAGCCATCTGTCCAGCCCTTTTAAAATATTTTTTTATTTATTTGAGAGATAGAGTAATAGGTAAATAGATGATAGATAGATAGATAGATAGATAGATAGATAGATAGATAGATAGAGATAGATAGATAGAGGATATATGGTAAATATGGGTGTGCTAGGGCCTCTTGCCACTGCAAATGAACTCCATATGCATGTGCCACTTTGTGTGCCTGGTTTTACATGGGTAATAGGGAGTTTAACGTAGACTGGAAGGCCTTGCATGCAAGAGCTTTTAACCAGTGAGTCATCTCTCTAGCCTCTGATCTGTTTTCTATCAAATTTTCTATGCTACTTTACTAGGAAGAGGGATTGAATTCAAGACCTCACACCTGCTAAATAATAAAAATAATAATTTATTAAACAATTCCCATTTGGAATATCTATTTATTTAACAGAGACAAAGGGGGAGAGACAGAGAATGGGCATGCCAGAGCCTCTAGCCACTGCAAGCGAATTCCAGATGCATGCGCTCTCTTGTGCATCTGGCTAATATGGGTCCTCGGGAATCGAACCTGGGTCCTTTGGCTTTGCAGGCAAACCCCTTAACTGCTAAGCCATCCCTCCATCCCTGGAATATTTTTGTAAATAAGAATCAGTAAAAGAAAATTATGCCTGAATCAATTCATAAAACTGTCCAAAGTTTAGAATGACATCAAAGGAAAGAAGCAGGCACCAACTGTTCGTGAAACAAGATGCCTTGGGTTAAATTAAGATGATTACTCATTTCAGGGTCTCAGACTTGGCATTGGCTTTGTCTTATTTATTATACAGGCAGTAAACTAACAAGTTCAATTCAAGATCTTCTAATTGCAGGCAAAAGACTTCAGGCAGACCGAATATCACTAAACTCCTCACCTCTCAAAGATCAGTGCTGAAATCTCGATTGGAAGTACTGGCCAGGGCAAATCTGAACTGGTGTCATGACCAGATTCTTACCTACATGTTTATATAAACAAACATTGTGGAAGATGTGAGCCAGAGTAAGATTTTGGGAGATGAAGTATAGCACAGGTTGCATTTCAATGTAAGAGATCTATCAAGCTCGGAATTGAGTCCTTCCAGTATAGGAAGTATGTTTGGAATAATGTCCCCTGCTCTAAACCATTCAAAAACATCAAGGAATATTAGGACTCAAAAGGAAAAGTTCAGCTTAAAACACATTTCCTCTCATTCACATACCTTCTACACAGTAATATTCTAGAACCTCTTGTTTTTAAAGTACCACCCTGGATCAGTTTCTTAGCCAAAATGAGCAATGATTAAAGTTGTTTTTAATTATCAAAGAAAACCACAATAAGGTAAATCTTCAAATGTGAATCTGGGGGCTAGGGAGATGACTCCACGGATGAAGTGCTTACCACACAATCATGAGTAACTGAATTCAGATTCCCCTGCACCCACATAAAAGCTGGACACACAAAAGTGGGCATCTGTAACACCAGCACACCTATAGCAAGATGGGAAAGAGAGACAAGGGAATCCATCACGAGGAGACTCAAAGGACATCTCCCCTGACAAACAGAGCAGTGAACAATAATCACTCTGCTCCCAAATAGTTAATAAGTTGAGGCATTTCACCTGCAAGTTATCCTGTGACCTCCACACACGTGTGCCTGAACTCATATACATGAACACACTCATTAATATACTCTCGCCCCCAAAACATACAAAACATGATATGGCTTTGCAAACACTAAGACATGGAGCCATGTCAGCACTTCCACACTGCCCACACTCCCAGAACAAAATGAGCAGGTATCTTCCTATCACAACAGTGTCATTCCTGGGCTGCTGTTCATTAACTTGGGGATCTACACTGGCTGTCATTTTATAATAGCATTTTTTTCTAAAAACCCTGAAATCAGAGTAAGACCCCATAATCCGTGTATTGGAAACTTGATCCCCAAGATGACAGCGTTGAGAGATGGCACCCAATATATAAATTGTAAGAGCAGAGTTTCCATGAATAAATTAATACTACTGATATGGGGACTTTGGGTGTCTTTGAGAGTGATAGAGCCATTCTGAGCTCTTGGGCTTTGATCCACGAATTGGGGTGCAGGGCAGCCATGGTCACACAGACTTCCACTTAGTCAGTGGCCTCCATGTTCTTGTCTCTCCTAAAAATGACAACCAGTGGAGACCCCAAGTCAATGAACAGAAAAAGGGGTAAAGAGGACAGGGACTCCTTCTAGATGCTAAAGAACATTTCTCTCTTCAACTGCTTTTAGTTGACTTTTGGGACCCGTTAACTCTACACTGCCTTGCTATTGTGAACATAACTCTTGGGATTGGGTTTCCTCTCTCTGTCCTCCATTTTTCTGACTTCTAACATCTGACGTCACATAAGGAAGACACGTGCCACACATTGACCTTTGTTGGGGTTTGTATATGAAATGTCCCTCATAGGCACATGCATTGAAACACTCGGTACCTAGATGGTGGTGCTGTTTGGAAAGGCTGTAAAAGTCCTAGGACATTTTAGGACATGGAGCTTTGTTGTAGGAAGTGAGTCACTTGTGGGGTGGGGTTGGATACTGAGTTTTTATAGCACAGCCCTCTTCCTGGAGTGAGATGAATTCTCAAAACAGTTTTAAATTGTATTTCCCTAATGGCTGATAATATTGATCATTTTAAACAATATTTATTAGTTATTAGTATTTTTGAGAAATTTTTTACACAAATATTTTATTTATTTATTTGAGAGAGAGAGAAAAAAGAGGGAGAGAGAGAGAGAGAGAGAGAGAGAGGGCCAGGGCCTTTAGCTGCTGCTAACAAACCCTTGTGCCACCTTGTGCAGCCAGCTTATGTGGGTCCTTGGGAACTGAGCCTGGGTCATAGGCTTTGCAGGCAAGTTCCTTTAACTACTAAGCCATCTCTGCAAGCAGAGAACTCTTAATCTAGTGCCATTGCCTATTTTTATTGGGTTGCTTGCTTTTGTATTGCTTATTTATTTTTTAGTTGTTTATATATTCCTAGATATTAATCCTTTGTCAGATATGCAGGTAGCAAAGATGTTCTCCCATTTTGTGGGTTATCTCTTGCCTTAGTTGATAGTTTCCTTAGCTGTACAATAGCATTTTAGTTTCATAAGGTCCTATTATGTTGGTTGTTTGCTTATTTTCTGGACTGCCATCTCCTAATTATTCTTATTTCTCCCTCTCTCCCTTTTATCTCTCCTTTCCTTTTTCTCTTCCCCCTTTCTTTCTTCTTACTCTCTTTCCTTTACTAGTCTATATATATATATATATATATGGTGTTTTTTTTTTTTTTTTTTTTTTTTTTTTTTTTGGTTTTCCGACGTAGGGTCTCACTCTAGCTCAGGCTGACCTGGAATTCACTATGTAGTCTCAGGGTGGCCTTGAACTCGGGCAATTCTCCTACCTCTGCCTCCCAAGTGCTGGTATTAAAGGCGTGCACCACCACGTGCGGCTAAAATATACATTTAATAAACTAGTATGTGCCAGACATTGCTAAAGGCAAGGCAAATCAACAAACAAACCTTCTTCATGGAGTTTGTATTCTATTTTGAAGGTAGAAAATTATAATGGTTAATATACTGGTACTTTTGAAGGAAAAAATAAAATAAAAAGTAGAAGGCTTGAAGTCCTTTTGAAAAAGTTCTCAAGGTCTCACCAAGCAGGAAAAAAATGCAGGGAAGAGGTGAGGGGTAAGTAATGCTGTGCCCCAATGAAGAGGTGCAGTGGACTGAAGTGTCAGCAACCGAACCTGGAAGACTCTTCTGTGCTCCCCTCCTCTATGTCCTACTTACCCACTCATACATGAAGATAGCAATCTTGCTATTCATGCTGTGCTTCAATTATGCTTGATGCTTAATTCTTTCACATAAAGGCAGATACCTATTCCTGAGCTGGGACTGTAGCTCAAAGAACACTTGCCTAACAAGCAAAGGGTCCTGGGTTCAATCACAGCACAATGACAAAAATAAAATAGAAAAAAATTCCAATACATTTTCTACCCATTAACACTTCCTAGGCTTTGAAAATAACATATAGTTCATATTTTATCTATGTTTACTAATCTATCAACTAACATTTTCCTCTGTGTCCTTTAAACATTATATATATATATAATAAATAAATTATATATTATAAATATATATATATATATATCAAGCCAAAGCAAGGCTCCAGCATTAAATTCAAAGTTTTATCTTGGATTTTTGTCTACTATAATTGATAAGAATACTTAGATGTTGCTGTTGCTGTGAAGCAAGTTTTTCTTCTTCCTGGGGTGCCCTGCTCTGCTGAGAGACTTTGCATCCTTCAACTCAGCATAAAGGCTGGCCTAGCATGGGCTCTTTCTTCTTTGTCCAAAAGTTCTTATAACTGTTTGTGAAAAACTCAGTCTCTTCTTCTATAACTGCAAAGCATTCCCTCCACAGGTGAGCATTCTTTCAGAAGTGATTCATTATCATGTATACAAACCATGAAATGCTGATTTCTCCCTGAGCCTGGCTTTCCTCTGTTTGTGAGACCTGTGCCTTATTTTATATGTCACTGTTTTCCATCTGCCAGCCCATGGCTGTGAGGGGAGTGTTGTTTCCTGTGCCTCTGAGGAGAGAACTTCCAGTTGATGGGTTAGGCAGAGGTAGTAACTCCAACATGCATCTCAGGGAACAATATCCGTTCTCGCAGCTATAGCCACTCAAGGCTTTATCTTCCCAACAAGTAAGAATTCTAGCAGGAACTGATGCTTCACTGAGTGTTAAATAATTTGTAATACTTTTAAGAAAGGAAGTAGCTATAAGAATTTTCTTATAGATAAGACAAAGAGTGTAGTTGCAAGGAGTCAATGACATTAGGCAGAGGATGCTAACATACAGGACAGCAGTCACTGTAATTTGGTGGGGGTAGAGGGAAGATAGCCTCTATTATGTCAGCCTGCAGCAATTGATGGGTGAAATAAACAAGCTCATTCCTCATCTTTTGATTCAACTGTCTCTTAACCCCACTCTCCTTCCCTTGTTGTGAGATCCAGAGGGCTTTTTGATGCTATGTACAAAAACTGTAGCCCCCAGAGCCCAGCGGTAAAGAGAAAGATGGAGTGGGAGGAACAAGTGGAAGATATGCAGCACGTACATAACAGTATTTCACTCTTATTATCCTTTAATAAAATAGATGCATGTTTCTAACCCAAAATCCTTATGGAGTATAATGTCATGTTATTATAACTAGTTAGACCTTAGTATTCATTTAACGAGAAAAATTCTTGAGCAGATGAAGAAATTAAATGCTTGTCTTTTTACAATGCCAGAATGAAACAAGAAACTAGATATCATAACTTGCAGCCCAATGAGAAATACTCTTATTTTAAAGGAAAACAAATGTAAAATAGAAAAATAATTAATGTTCTAAATTAAATTCAAACTTTCTCATAATCCATGATGTACAATATTATTGTATGTTTTTCTCTCTTTCTCTCATGTTGTCTCCCACACAAGCATACATACAAGTTGATAGTTAAATAAATGATAGCTATATGGATAATCTATAAGACAGATAGATTGATAAATAGATAGATAATAAATATATGATAGATATATAATAGATATGTTATAGATAGATAATAGATACATTGATGATAGATATATAGATGATAGGTGGATAATAGAAAGATAGCTGTATAGATAGATGTTAGGTAGATAAATAGATGACAATCAAACTTAGACTGATCAGAGATCATAAATGATATCCCTTGAAAGATGCCTCAGAAATACTTTGGCTGAATTTCAAAAGTTTTGTCCAGTTCCATTTTATTGATCATAGGCATTGAACTTGGAAATCGCACACAAATAATTTCTAGAAATAGAGATAATTTCTTTTGTTCAATTGATTATCTCTATATTTCAAATTCAAAGCATACTTTAATATCCCCTCTCCATTACTATTGTTTACTTTATTATTTACTTCTGCCTCAGTGTCACAAATATTTGATATGCTATAATACACATATAACTTATAGATTCATGACTCATTTGTCCAGTTACACTAATGATTTGTTTTTCTTCTATCAATGGAGAAAAATATCACCATGTAAGTACTATTTCAGATAACTTAAAAAGTACCAAATTAAGTAATATGTTTCTTTTATAAATGTAAATGCTTAGTCAATAGAAATATTTATGAACTATTTATATTAAAATATGCTTTCAGTAATACAAACTTTTGAAAATACATAATTGTTATTTATATAAGCTGATAGACTAAGCTGAATCTGATTCCTCTCAAATTTGAAGGCTAAAGGACATTGTTCTATAGGTAATAATGACAAATTGTTATGCTTTTTAAATTGTGTTTACTTTTAATAGATTTTTTTATCGCTTCCTTAATTGACATGTGGATGTGACTTGTCAAGTCTTGTTATCAGCCTACCAGATTCTTGTGTCACATTCCTCCTAAATTAATTCTGCCTAACACAATGATACACATATTCAGTAAACAATGTTCTTTGGAAATCTTTGAACAAATCTTTAAGGGAGATTCATTAAATCAATATCAGTAAGATTTCTATCTAAATTGTGCAAGTATAAAACAAAGTGCCTCACATTATTGATGTACCATCATTAAGTGTGCTTCATTACTGAGAACACTGGATACCCAGATGAAAGAAAAACAATAAAGAGAAACAAGTATGACAAAAACAGCACCAGGAATTCAAATTTGTGTTACCTTACCATCTTTAGAGATTTGAATTGAAATTACAGTCACCATATCTACCTATTCTTACTGTCAAAGATCTAGGTCACTGGGGGCTGGAGAGATGGCTTAGCGGTTAAGGCGTCTGCCTGCTAACCCTAAGAACCCAGTTCCAATCTCCAGGTCCCACGTTTAGCCAGATGCAAAGTGACGCAAGGGCGCAATGCTGCATTAGACCACAAGGGGGCACACATATCTGGATTTCGTTCACAGCAGCTGAGAGACTGCTGGTGCACCCATCTCTATCTGTCTCCCTCTCCCTCTCTGTCTGTCTCTCTCTGTGTCTCTCTCCAAAAATAAATAAAATAATAATAATTTTAAAAAAATCTAGGTCGCTGTAATTGGAGTTATCAATGTCCTAAACAGAACCTTGAAATTGCTTCTTCTTTTTTTTTTTTTTTTTTTTTTTGAGCTATATCAAGGAGTAATGACTCACAGGTAAATCTTGTAATTAGAATTGAAATGATAATATATTCTAATATTCTTTTTTTAATTGACAACTTTTATACTTACATACAAAAAAAAACACCTGATATTTCTCTCCCCTCCCCCCATTCCACCTTAGAACTCCAATCTCCATCATATCCCCTCCCTCTCTCCATTAGTCTCTCTTTTAATTTGATATCATCATCTTTTTCCTCTATTTTGAGGGTCTTGCAGAGGTATTGCTAGGCACTGCAAGGTCATGGATATTGAGGCCAATTTCTGTCTGGGCAGTTGCATTGTAAGAAGTCATACCCTTCCTTTGGCTCTTCCATTCTAACTGCCCCTTTTTCCACAATGGTCCCTGAGCCTTGGAGGGTGTGGCAGAGGTGTTTCAGTGCTGGGCACTCCTCCATCCCTTCTTCTCAGCACTATGTTGCCTTTTGGGTCATCCCAGTGGTCATCGCCATCTGAAAAGAGAAGCTTCTCTAACCAGAAGTGAGAGTAGCATTAATATGTGAATATGAACATTAAGTGTAGTGCTTTCAGGGCAGCTTGGTGGGAATAATATATACATTTAGCTAGACAAGAGCAGGCTTTATACCCCTAAGGCTCATGACCTCACCTACCATAGACTTTTGCTTAGGTTTTTCAGTACCAGGTATGTATTCCCTCCCATAGAGAGGGCCTTCAGTCCAATTATGGAGCAGTTGGTTACCCCAAGAAGAGATATGCCACTATTGCACCTGTTCGGTCATTGGGCCTGTCTGGCCAAACTTGAATATTCAGTGTCCACTGTTTTCACTGCTGATGACTTCTGTCTCCCATATGCTACATGTAGTGCAGCTTTTTCCAGCTTTCAGTTGGCTGGTCTACAGGGAGAAGGTTTTCTGCTCCGCACCAGCTTGCTTTCTCAGTGACCTTGCCTCTCAGGCAAGAGATGTCTTCAGCAATAAGGTCTTACTATCTGTTTCTCAAGGGAAACCAAGGGCTTTGGCAAATATTCTAATAAATTTCAACTTCTTTTATTCTGTAGATTTGTAATGGTATTACTCAATAATCAATACCATAATAAAGACAAAAAAAAATGTCAAGTTCCAGATTTGACATTAAAATCTTTCTCAGTGAAATAAGGTGACAGAGAAATAAAGTAGTACACCCAAATCTTCCTCTGCCTGCTTCAGGCATGTGCACACGACATGCACATCTGAAAATACACATTCATATACCACACATACACGCATCATACATACTATATATATTCACTGTAAATAGAAGCCTATACAAATTTGTTGAATTGCTTATATGTCCTAGGCACCTTTCTGGCACAAAACTTTTCTCTGTGAACAAAATAGGCAAAAGTTTCTGTCTTCGGGGAATTGAGACTATAATTAGAGGACACAGAAAATAAACAAAATTGTCTGAAATGTGTCATTATTCCACAGCAAATATATATCAGAGAGGAAAACAAATCATAAACCCCTCATGGAGTGAGGTCAGAGATGTGCTAAAATTTTACTTGGGCAAGGCTCACTCAAGATGCAAGTTTTGAATGAAAACCTGATTAAATGGAGTTGAACTGTGTATAGCTTAGCCAAGAAAATTTGAGACATAATGAAGACACAGTGCAAGATTTCTGAGACAGGCCTGTCTAGGTTATTGAGGGTGGCACAGGAAGCCAGCATGGCTGGCCTACAGGAAGTCAGGGAGCAAAGCAGGATATGTGGCCAACCATACAAAGTTTCACAAGTCACTGCACAAACATTGGCTTTACCAGAAAGTAAGATCAGAAACCACTGGGGACTTTTGAGTGAAGAAATGCTGTGGTTTGGGTTATGTTTTCTCTGTTGGGAGCATACAAAAGGGGACACTATGAAAAGGAGAATGACAGTCAGTAGATATTCATGGGGAAGGTGAATAGTACACTAGGATGGTAATGGAGGTAGTGAGAAAAAGTTGTCTTATTCTAGAGATATTTCTGAAGGCAACTGTTGATAGGATGTGCACTACAGGGTGTTCAAAGATGACACCAAGGTGAGCTGAGAAAAGTTTGCACCAACTGCTTTAGTTGACACTGAATTGCCAATTGTCTTCCCAGTTACAAGGCCCCTATACATGTCATCATGTTATATGTGTTAATGTATGAATAAGTGTAAAGCAGACCCTAATAACATGGGCAGTACCTACACACAAGGAGATACATTAAAGATCATGCCTGCTGAGAGAATTTGGGAGCAAGGATCGTGACAGGTCATCTTTGTCACTAAATGCAATTTCACACATTGTGACCTAGGCAGACTAAAACATCTGGATGAAATTACTACTTTATTTCTAAGAACTTTCTACTGCCTACCTCCCAGAATTCCATAGCTATGACTGGCAATTATTTACAAAATAGACATTATTGCATCTTTGTATTGCTAACTATTATGTCTAAAACAAACAAAATAGCAACAATTAATACCTTCCTATAATTGCTGTAGATTGAGGAATAACTTTGAAGAGAGAATATACCTAGTATACTAGTCAATGATTTTATTTTAAGGCTTGTGCCAATCCATTCAAATAGTATGTAAAAAAAATAAAATAAAATCATTTCCAAAATGGTTTAGACTACAATTGGAATATTGCAAAATATTTCAAAAGTTTATATTGTTTGGTGTTTCAAGGAGGGCAAATTATGTCTCTTTAATCCTAACTGCCCCATTTGCACTCTCTATAACATCTTATAATGATATTCTATTTCCTGTCTCTGTGTGATGCTTCATCTCAGTGATTCTGGTGAGATAATCCTTGTAATAGTAGAAGTCATTTTGAAGCAATTTAATTGAAATGAGCTGTGGAATGATGACCACTGACTTCACTTTCTTGCCAACAAATACATGAGTTTTTAATTGGCTGAAAGTTTAACAAATTCTCCCTTCTCCCATCAGTGTAGCTTATTCTGACTAATACTATACGATGATATCATGCTCCCTTCAGCACAGTGCTGCCAACATTAAGATGCAAGGCTTCTCCACTGGAGAAGCTCAGACACCTTCTGTCCATTGCTTTTGCTGGCCTAACATTCTGCTGGCTACTAACGGCACAGTTGGGATCATGATGACCTCTCTCAACTGCTTCCAGCAGATGTAGCCAGACAAAGAGAAAACATCAAACACAGGGCATAATTTTATTTTCCATAACAAACAGCTGTGTGTTAACTACTTCAAGAGATGATATAGTCAGAAACCTTAGGGGAAATCCTGCATGTGGTATGACTAGTAAAACGATGCCTTTGCTCTAAATTAGGTTAATTTCTAATTACACCATTTATCATTTCCTCTTCATTTTAATGCCTAAAGTTCTTTTTGTCTCCCTTTGCCTTCCTTCTTTTATTTATTATTTTTTATTTTATTTTTGATAGTTTCATACATGTATTCAATGCATTTTGATGCCACTCACCCCAAATTACTCTCCCTCTTCTTGTTCCCCTCTGTTGCAGTCAGGTTCATGTTGCTGACAGAAAACATCCAACCAAGTGTTGTTTGTGGGAGGAAAGGGTTTATTTTTGCTTACAGACTTGAAGGGAAGCTCTCTGATGGCAGGGGAAAACAATGGCATGAGCACAGAGTGGACATCATCTCCTGGCCAATATCAGGTAGAAAACAGCAGCAGGAGAGTGTGCCAAACACTGGCAAGAGGAAGGTGGCTTTAACATCCATAGGTCTGCCCCAGCAATACATTTCCTCCAAGAGAATCCAATTCCCAATTGCCACCAGCTGGGAACCTAGCATTCAGAACACATAAGATTATAGGAAACACCTGAATCAAACCATCACATTTCACCCCTGGCCCCTATAAACTGATAACCATACATGATGTAAAATACAATGCATTCAGTCCAGCTTTAAAAGTCCCCATAGTTTTATCAATCCCAATTTTGCTCAAACATGCCCATAGTCTAAGGTCTTTTAACTGAGCAGTAATGCAAAAAAATAAATAAACATAATGGCATAGAATAAACATTCATAGTACAAAAGATGGCATTGAACATAGCAAAAAGTATTCAACCAATACAAGATTTAAAACAACTAGGGCAAATATCAAAGTTTGTACCTCAAAGTCTGAAAACTCTAACCAGTAACAAGTCTCCAAGTCTGATAATTCTAACCACTGATAGGTCTATGGAGTTCCAATTCTGCCCCTCCATCTAGGCTACTCACAGTCCTAGAAAACTTCATTTGGTGCCTTCAGCTCTTCTTGGCAGCCATTTCATCATCCTGACATCTCCACTGCGTCTCTAACTGCAACCCACAGTTTGTCTTCATGGCTCCACTAGGCCTCCACACAGGTAATGAGCCTACTTGATATTGCCCATGGCCATTTCCAAAACCCAAAACTGTGTTGCAAATTCAATAACCCTCTCTTTCCTGCATTTGTTATACTCCATAGTGCCATGTTGGTCTACCAACTGGTTAATCCCGGGGGGAACAAAGCAGACATTGAGGAACAGGACACTACTTCAAGCATTCAGGCCCTTTCAAAAGTCTGCATTCTTTCTGTTTTCCCAGTGCAGATCAGCTGCCCCAATCTCAATGGTTGTAATCTCTCAAACAACTTGCAGCTTAACAGGCAGTAGTTTTGGCTCAAAGATTTCATTTCTTCCAGTGCCATATTCTTCCGCTCATACCAGTCCATTTCTCCATAATGCAACCCAGCACAAGTTCTCAGGACACAGGTATCACAGCAAACCTTTCGCACACACTGCTCTAGCCCAGTCCAGGCAAAGGTGGTTCTTCCCCTTATAAACTTAACCTCACAGTCCTTAGTTCTAACTGCATTCAGGTCTTTCAACTCTGACCAGAATGGTCCATCAAGCTCTACTTACAGCATTGAGAGGCATCCCTGAGGCCAAGATTTCAAGTTCTTCTACTTTCCATCCTCAAATTAGTCCCCAAACACCAAAAGCCACACAGTCATGTTTCTAGCAGCAAAGGCCCTACTTCTCAGTACCAATTTTACTGTTGCAGTCAGGTTCGCATTGCTGAGCAAGAGCAGTTTGTGATAGGAAAGAGTGTATTTTGGCTTACAGACTTGATGGGAAGCTCCATGATGACAGGGGGAAAATGATGGCATGAGCAGAGGGTGGTCATCACCTCCTGGTTAACATCAGGTGGACAACAGCAGCAGGAGAGTGTGGCAAACATTGGCAAGAAGAATCTGACTATAACACCCATAAGCCCACCCCCAACCATACATCACATCCAGAAGACTTCAATTCCCAAATTGCCACTAGCTGGGGACCTAGCATTCAGAACACATAAGTTGATGGGGGATACCTGAACCAAACCACCATACACTCCAACTAAAACTGTCTTCTTGTCTTTAGATCCCCATCTTACTTTCCTTCTTTTTTAAAATTCTTGACCATTCTGTCCTAAGGCTTTCACAATTGAAATCATTTTGATTTTCTTTCTACTATTTTCATTGTATTTCACTGAAACACAATGTGATATCTTTTGGGGGATTACATCCACTGTCTCCAAGATCAAGTAAAAATTGGAGATAGGACTGATGTAGTTGCACTGAATATTTTTAAGGTTCCTTCTGTCTCACTTTTCTTCATAAACATAAATCAAAAGACTTTCTAAAGAGGCTAAAGTAATATTTCCTTTGTCTATATGTCCCATAGTATGTGGACCCCAAAAGAAATATGTAATAAATCTGCATTAAGATCCTAATGACTATGAGGCACCATGCTAGACACCATGGACATAAAGATAATGAAATATCTTCTGTCTTCACAGAATTCCTATCTGCTGTAAAGCCTGAAAACATCAGGTAATAACTAAATTGTAAAGAAAATTTGTCTATAAGTAAAAGTTAAATTTAATCCAGAAATAATGCAAACAGGGTATGTTTAATATTCTTCACTAGTTTAGAAGTTATTGGTTAAATAAAATAATAGTGGTTGTATAGTTCAAATGTATGCCCATCCATACACTCAGATGTTATTAAAATTGAGTTTGCAGTTTCTGCCCCTACCAGCCAGGTTTCCCTGGAGGGTCAGCACTGGAAAATCCAGAGACTGGCATTACTGGTTATGATGTCTGACTTGATGATTATTGATTTTACATTGGTCCAGTCTCTCTTTGCTATGCCTTATAGCGATGGAAATATTTAATTTGTGCCATGATATGTTAGCAGTATGTAACTTGTTTTGATCTTATGGGACTTACAATTAAGAAATAGTCTTAAATCTCAGATGAGACTTGAAGCTTTAGAATAGTCTTAAAGCTGGTGAATACCATGGAGAGCTATGAATCCAGATGAAATGCCATTTGCAATGTGAGATGGCCATGAATCTATTGGGAGCCAGGGTGAAATGAGGTAGTTTGAAATTATGTCCCCCCTTTAGACTTAGGTGTTATTAAAATTGAGTTTTCAGCTTCTGACCCTAGCAGGAATACTCCTGCTACAGAAGGAGTGTTACTTTGGGTGGATCTAAATTCTAGCCTATGGTATGCAGAGAAATATGAGTTCTGGGGTTCCTGGTACTGTCAGTTCATGGGTGTTTGCTTGTCATGCTGGTTGTTTGATTGTTGCCTCTCTGCTTGGTCTGTGAAAGGGGGCCATCTTTTTCCATCATTATGGAAATTTCCCTGAATCTGTAATCCTGGAATAAACCCTTCCTCCTATAAATCATGCATAGTTTGGAAATTCATCTCAGCAATGTGGATCTGACAAAAACAGTGACAGACTGGATAGATGGCTCAGTGGTTAAGTGTGCTTCATGCACAAGCATGGGGACATGAGGGTGGAATAAAACCATCTGAGTTTGAATCTCCAGAGCCCACATAACTGCTGGGCACATCCACATTCACTTCCAATCTCACTTCCACAAAGGAGAGCAGAGATTAGGGAATGGCCTGGGCTCACATTAAACAGTATGCTGCAGAGACTCTGGCTCAAATAAGAACAGGCACAAGTGTGATGGGGTGAGTCACCTAATATTCTGCTTTTTCCACTTCAGGTGAGCACCTGCTCCCTGCAGGCAAGCTCACAGAGTACTGCAAGGTGCATACATGTGCACACACCATACCTGCAATAACACATATACACACAATAAAATTAAAAAATAAAATGATATTGGTGACATTATTAAAGTATCATCATATTTACCCACTAGGATTACAATTACCAGGAATATAAGATATCTAACACACTTTTACATAAATGCACAAAACTCTTTGTACCTTAGCATATTTGTTACTATCAATATTTCACCAATAAGAAACAGAGTCACAGTAAATTATTTGTAGAATGATTACTAGAAAACACTATGTTTCCTGAGTCTGGGTCTACATATTTTAAGGTAGATGAATAGATAATGTTCTTTTACAGATTTCTTTAGGTTGGTGGGGTTGTTACCCTAATGTTGCTGGGTCAAAACACCCATCAAAAGCAGCTTATGAGAAGACAAGGTTTATTTTGGCTTATAATATTGATGCTAAATTTCAGTATGGAAGGGAAAGGATGGTAAAGGAGAGGCTTGATATCACATCTTGCCATAGCAGCTGACATAAAGTAGTAAAATGAGCTGAGTTCTGGCAAAAGCAAGCTGGCTATAACACTCCTAAATCTTATCCCAGCATCATACCTCCTCCACAAGGCTCCACCCCCCAAATAGCTACAAGCTAGGACCAAGCATTCAAAATATATTGAGTCTATAGGAGAAGACATCTAATTCAAACCACTAAGGTCAATTTCTTTCTTTTGTGAATGTGTGTGTGTCCTTAAATATGTGGATGCACATGTGTGTGTAGATGTGCATACACACGTATTCATGAGCACGTAGAGGCCAGAGATCACTGTCCACCTATTTTGCTTGAGACATGCTCTCTCACTGAACCCAAAGTACACCAATTTGGTTAAACTAGCTTGCCAGCAAACTTCAGGTTTACTCTTGTCTTTGCCTTCTCACCATTGGGATGAGAGGCATGTGTCACATTCAGCTTTGATGTGGATCCTAGGGATCTGTATTTGGGTCCTCTTGCTTATTCCTGAGCACTTTACTCACAAAGCTATAGTTCCTTGGTACAATTCTTAATTCAATTAAAAGGAAAGGGAACTTAAAGGAAGGGCAGAAGAAGAAATGGAAAAGGATGTGGCAAAGGAAGAGGCAAGAAAAGAAAGATTAGAAGGAGAAGGAAAAGTGAAGAGAGGAGCATCACATGACCTGGCATGGTTTGAACATCCCCTCCAAAAAGCAAATTAAGGTTTGACTGCCACTGGGATTGAGTGGAAAGTGAGATCTTTACAGGGTAATTAGGTCATGAGGGCTGCACCTTCCCATATGGATTAATTTAGTTATGACAACAGTAAATTGGTTGTTGTGGGAGTGGCTTTTCAGATTAAAAAAATGTGAATTGGTTTCTAAAGTGATAAAACTATCTTTACATACACTGAGAAAAAAATATTTTCATATTTTATTATTTGTTTATTTATTTGAAAGAGAAAGAGGAGAGAGAGATGGCTGAGCCACAGCTTCCAGCCACTGCAAACAAACTCCCCTTGTGCATCTGGCTAACGTGGGTCCTAGGAATTGAACCTGGGTCGTTTGGCTTTGCAGGCAAATGCCTTAACCACTAAGCCATCCCTCCAGCCTGACAGAGAAAGTATTTTGAATAGTAAAATCAGTAAAAATGTGTCCATACTAAAAAGCACTGTGCTAAAAGTGCCTACTGAATTCCTTCTCCAAGAAGACCCAAACAAAACTACCTAACTTCATCCATAATGTGAGCCTCCTGTGCCCTGTCTCATTTTACTGCCAGAGCAATTCCTGGCATTACTGTGATACCCCACTTCCTGCTCCTCCAGGTTTCCTCCAAAGAATGGGCAATTTTATCCACGACCTCTTAATAGCATCAGTTCAGAACATGTGCTAAAATTTCACTACCCATTTCTGTGGTGTGTGAAAAGAGGCCCTTGCTGTTTCATGTATGCCAGCTGTTTCCTAACTTGGTCCTCATGTCCACTTAGGGTAACAACTTTATTCCAATTTTATGTGTGATAGCATCTAGTTTTAGAGACTTAACTACTTTGCCTAAAGTTACAATTGGTTAAATGCTTGATCTAAGTATATTCCAAACTTATATATCTGTTTCTAAGATTAACCATTTTTTTCTTATAAAAGTTTCAGCAAAGTCATTTCATGTAGGATCCTAGCTTTATTCAAGAATTTTCATAAGGTGAACCTTATTTGGAAGTTTAAAGCAATTTAGTTGCTAATGTTCCTAGAGGAGAATTTCCTAATGTATCTGCACCATATGGTGGTGGTGGGCTACAGCCTTTCAGAAACCACATCAGGGATACTCTAGCATAACTCACTATGCCATTGTCAACATTCACTCAACATGGGTAAGATGTAAGCCATTAAGCTAAGACCACCCAATTTGTTGAACTGATCCTACAATTGTTTCTGACCTGGACCCTACTCCAATGACCATAAGGTAAAACATGTTGTGTTCCTTTCTCATTCCACTGGAAAAAAAGATGTGCCATTTGAATATGTTGAAAAATGCATGCTTTAAAGCATCTGCTGCATTGCTATGCAACAACAGTTTTCAATGGACCATGCTTGAGATGAATGGGAACTCAGGATGTGTCTATCACACAGAGCAAGGCACTAGAATTTAGTGAGACCAGATGTTCTTAGGAGGGTAGAGAAGGAACAATGTAATGCTCCGATGCTCTTTCTAATGATTTTTCCCTTCTCTTGTTTTCTGGAACAAACTGCATAATGCAATGTATTATGTAAACAAAGATGTTCCACATAATTCAGGAGGCATTACTAGATGACCACAGAAAGAATCAGGGACTGTAGCAAGACATCCCCAGATCTCTCCAGTTCAATAAGTAATTAATAATTAAAACTAACGAGTAAATAAATAAATAAGGATAATCAAGGTAAATAGAAATATAAGAAAAGAAATGATCAATGTGATGCTTGGCAAAACGAAACAAAACAAAAGTAACCTTTTAAGAAACTTTCATTTAGTGAGAAGTAGGACCACATTAAAAACAAGGCAGCAAAGGAATTTGAATTTAATGTTAAAGGTTGAAGGGGAATATAATTATCTCAAGCTCAGAAGATTGTTTTCACTTTTCATAGAGACGTTTTGGTAAATGGCCTTGTATGTGACCTTGCCCTTGAGAAGATGGTCCATTCTGAAATCCTAGTGAGAAGCATCTCACTCTGAAAGCCCTAATTCCATCCAAAGCAAAGGAATGCCCAGAGGGCTAAGTTAGGGAAGCTATCAACACTTGTCTTTTAGTCAGTGCCCTGCATATCTCAGAAGCCAAAGGCAAGACCAAGTAGATGAGGAGGAAATGCAATCACCTTTCTCACCACGCTGATCGAAATCCCCTCTGTGGTAATCACCAGGCAGCTGCTGGGAAAAAGAGCATTTAATCTAAATGTAAAACAGAACATACTGTTGACCGTCCAGGGTTCAGTTCATTGATGGGAAACTTGTCATCTTCTTACCTTTCCATTCCCTGGAAATGAATCAATGTGTTCAGCTTTGAAACTCATCAGCACAACCATGCTTTCACTTTCCCCTCATATGGATAAGAAGTCTGTAATTTTGACTGAGAATGAACACCCTGCAGGCATGATGATTTGTGGCAGATAATACAATTGGTTCCAACAGGGTGATGTGAGATCACAAGCAATGTGAACAATCAATCTGCAAAATAAAATTTCTTCAAGTACAGTATTGCTCATCAAACACACATTGCTGCTCACGCACAGGGCCATTCTAACCATGGGTAGCCATCTCAAATGAGGCTGCTTGCAGATAGCAACACAATGATAGCTGCATCAAACTGCAGAAGAGGACCGAGGAAAGGGATACATTTTCACTGTGAAGTAGGTTGGGAGGGGGATTTAGTGTTTGAAAGGTAAATTAAATCTGCATTTCAAAGAGCAACTTCTAAGGGACTCCCGTTACTACAGTGCTGGGAATTTCATCTATTTTTCTGGAAATTGAATTTTAAGTCTAAAATGTTGCTTTATGATGATACCATGAGAATTAAACCACTAACAACATCCTATATTCTCTCTCATCTCCATAATAATTTAAATTTTCTAATCAGGAGAAAGAAAACAGCTTCTTCATTCTTGACATTCCCTTCCGTAGAGTTCTAGTGACACCTGGTCCTTCCATCAGTTAAAAACTTACTGACTGGTATAATTGAAAAAAAAAATACAGTAGACACAGTAGCCTCAACATCTCCTGTCTCCTGGGGTTGAGTAGCCCATGAAAGGCCAATAATTTCTTCTGACTCTCATGATACATTTACTGAGCCAGGAACTTTAAGTGTAGGTGTCTACTGTCTGAAAAAAAAAAAAAAAAGAAATAAAGAGAGAAATAATCTCTGTTTTTTTCTTCCTTCCCTCCTTCTTCCTCTCTTCTCACTTCTCTGCTTTCTTTCCATTCCCTATCTCATGGACTTTCCCATAGGTGGCAAAGATTCTCTGTATCATTAGACTTATATAAAGTATAAAGTCTTGCCTGTATCCAGAATGTTTATGAGTGGAGAAAGCTGCCCAGCCCTTGGAAATAGTAGTAAGAAATACATTTCCTTTTCACATGAAGCTATATCATACAATTTAATTTAGTGGTAATATGTGGTAGTTTGAATATCTGGCCCCCAATATATTCAGTGTTTCATTAGTTTATAGTTTGCATCTGCAGTCACCTTGCTAGAGGCAATGTCACTGGGTGGTTCTTAAGGTGTGGTGGTGGGTTTGAGATTCCATTGTAAAGATATGCAAAGTGTGCCTAATAGGAGTTCCTGAAGTGTGCTGTGGCTTTTGGCTGTAGCTTTTGCTCTGTGTGCTGTGTGGCTGGGGCTTTTCTCTCTCTGCTTGGCTCTATGAGAGCAGGCCGCTTCTCCTGCCATTATGGAACTTCCCCTGGATCTGTAAGCTTCAATAAATAATATCCCTTCCTCCATAACTGTGCCTGGTCTGGAAGTTCATCTCAGAGAACCTGAAGCTGTCTGCTACATAATATAAGTAATAGTTGGAGGTTTTGCTTGCCTTATTTCTAGCCTTATTACTCAATTCATTGTCCTCTTAAAGAATAATGTTTTTTTATTAAAACTCCTAAGTTTCAAGTTATGCATTTTGAAAAAATTAAAATACCAAAACCAAATATAACAAAGATGCATATGTATGTGTGTAACACACACATCTAATATGTATGATAAGAAATTTAAGCTTTTTTGTTGATATCATTTTGTGAATGGTCACATACATTAATTCCCTAGATCTGTTTTATGTCTCTATACTTACAACATTGAAAGAACAATTTGAGTTGGAGCTAGATTCAAGGACCTTTAATGGACTGACCATTTAATTCAAACCAGAAAACATTTGGGAGTTAAATAGTGCAGAAGGACAGTTAATAATGCTGCTGAGACAAATAGGATCCTCCAAGGATGTTCCAGGAAATGGGCCCTATTTACCCTGCTTATTACATGAGACTTTCCAACCTTAGAATCTATGAATTCTCAAGTATTAAACGTTTCTCTCATTTCTCCTAATGAAGTTCTGATGCAGCTGTCTAACTTAAAGGTCTTAGGATAGTTTCCAATTAACTATTTTATTAGCATATAATTAATGTACAAAATAATGGCTTTCATGATGACATTTTCATAAATGTGTATAGTGTACTTTGATCACATGCCCCACCCTCATGAACTGTTAAAACTGTTTCAAGTAGATTAAAATACCTCAGCTATCATCTTTTGTCTATGAAAATTCCCTGAAAGTGAATGTTTTACTTGCCAAGAGAAGCATTTGGATGGTTTGAGGTCCCATGCAACAATACAATAATTGAGGATAGCTTTGTGATCAGCTCTCTCTGGAAAGCTGCCTCTATTCTATGCTCTATTTTAGAGTTGACATAATCGTCGTGGGTGGTACTGACAACATCTGTTCCCATGATTCCTGAGAAGCAAATGTCATGAATCACTGCTCCCAAGAAGACTTCAATTTTACTTGAGGTCTTAAAGTTCCCTAAAGATTTATTAAAGATTCACTTCAAGAATGTTTGCCGTACACAATTAATGCTTCATGATGTAAGACTGACAAGAGTTGCCATGTTACTTCAGGGAAGCAAAAACAATGGGGATTTTCAGGACAATCACATTTTATTTCATTCTTCCTTCCCTCGCAACATTCAATACTGGAACTTGCCCCAGAAGTCTGAAACTTATAAAAAGTTCCTTCCTGGGCTGGGAATAGTGCTCAATGGTAAAATGGTTGCCTAGCATTTGTGAGGCCCTGGGTTCAATCTTTAGTACAAAAAGAAAGAAAATTGATATTTATGAGAAGAAAAAAGGTGCAATTCTCTTGCTCTCAATGAAGCTGCAATGCTCTCCTCTCAGAAAAATTATATGCATTTTTAAAAGAAAAAAATATTAAAAGGACTCATTATGGAATTTGCAAGATCCTGTAAAGTTAATCTAATTCATGAAAATAAAAGTTATAACCCCACCAAAAGGTAAGGAATCTATTCCTTTCTTATAGTTTTTGAGTGAGACAGAAATGACTTGGGCAAAAATATTGTCTTTGTGTATTGAATTTAAAAATGAAAACCAATGAATCAAGTTATTTTCTTAGATTCTTGGGACCTGGAATGCTGTGAAGTGATTAGAAAATTTTCCTTGAAGGTTATGTCCTTTTCTCCTCTTACAAAATTATAGATAAAGTGTAAGCACTAGCATTTAACCTGTCAAGCATCAAGCTATTGTCTGATATAACTGGACTGCAAAAAATATAAGACTCGGGCTGGAGAGATGGCTTAGCTGTTAAGGCGCCTGCCTGCCAAGCCTGAGAACACCCGTTCGATTCTCCAGGTCCCAAGTTTAGCCAGATGTAGTGACGCAAGGGCACAATGCTGCACTTGCCAACAAGGGGGTGCATGCATCTGGAATTCCTTCACAATGACTGACAAGCTACTGGCACATCCATTCTCTATCTCTCGCTCGCTCTCTCTCTCTCTCTCTCTCTCTCAAAAAAAAAAAATAAGACTCTCCATATTTTTCCTAGGAACTATCATTTATTGCATATCATTTTATCTCTGTAATCATTACCACTTCCCATTTTCCTTAATTTTTAGAGATCATTATTATTATTCAGAAAGTGGAGTTTTTACATTAATGTTATGTTAACCATTTTATTGAATTTTGCATAAATTCATATTTATATAAAAACTTCAAAGATACAAAGATACAAAGATTCCTATATACTTTGATGCACGCTTCTACATTTTTACTAGTTTCATTATTATAAAAAGTTGTTGTGACTAATAGCCAATATTTACACATCAATGCTAACATGACATTTGGCCATTGTGTACCCTTAGTGTCTCCTAGTCTGTGACAGTTTCTCCAGTTGCCCTTGTTTGTGATGACAGTGATAGTTTTGACTAAATCAAATAAAGAAAAAGAGTAAAAAGAATCAATTTTAGTTAATCACAAATACCCTTAAGATCTATGGATATAAAATACTGATATCTCATTGAAATGTATCTAAATTTTAGAGAAATGTATCTAAAATTTAAAGAAAATATAAGAACCTATGGCAAAAGTGGGGAAATAATCTCAGATACAAATTGAAAGTTATCTTCCCAATTTTACATTGGTTTGCAAATTGTATTTTTACCAACCTTATTTAAAAACAAAATTGGGTGAGGAGTGTGACGTAATGGTAAAGACTATGTCTAGCACTCTGAATTCAGTATCTAGCATCTCAACAAACCTAGAAAATTAAAATAAATAAATAAAAGTAAGAAGTTTATTCAATATGTTTGAAATCATCATGTTTAGGCAAAATAGTCAGTTGTAATAGTTCCCCTTACACAGGAAATAAGAATTAGCACAATTTTGAAAATGAAGGTGGGAGGGTATATATTATTATATTCTCAGCCCTTCTTTTGAAACCCAGAACCCCAGCATAGAAACAACTAAAGTCTGAAGATCCAGATTGAAGAAATGGTGAAAGAAATAAAAGAAAGGACAACAGAAAATAAAGAATGAATGGGAGCCGGGCGTGGTGGCACATGCCTTTAATCCCAGCACTTGGGAGGCAGAGGTAGGAGGATCACCGTTAGTTCAAGGCCACCCTGAGACTACATAGTTAATTCCAGGTCAGCCTGGGCCAGAGTGAGACCCTACCTCGGAAAAAAAAAAAAAAAAAAAAAAGAATAAGAAAAAAAAGAATGAGTGGAAGGAAAGGAAGTGGGAAGGGAGAGAGAGAGAGGATCTTATTTATATTTCCTCATAATTTCTTCCATTATGTCACTCAGTTACTGGAAACATTTCAACTGGCTAGATTGTGTAGTTTTTTAATGAAAAGAGATTCTCTGGGCTATCTTTCTAAAATATGTGTTTGTGCATGTGTGTATTCATGTGTGTGTGTGTGTGTGTGTGTGTGTGTGTGTGTGTGTGTGTATACGCATAAATGAATGTACCCTTGTCTAAGGATTTGATCACTAATACCATCAGAGAAACAAAAAATAAAACCAATTCTTTTCCTAGCATCATAGTGACTCTTGCTATTGGTTCCTTTCATGTCTGGTATTTCTTCTGTGTACTAAAACCCCCCATGCTTCCATGTTGCCCCAACTGTACATGATGAGAAGTCAAGAGTACTTTGCAAAGTACCTTCCTTCTGCTATGAGAAAAGTTTGAAAATGCATTCACCACAAAAGAATATTGGACAAGGACTTGGATCACTGTGTTTGAAGAGATCAGTCTGCTTTGAACTGACTAAGGAACTTGAAAGTAGTCATATAGACTGAATATGAGTTTTTTAATCTTAAAAATGTATGAGCTAGACTGAATAACTAAACTCTTTATCTATAACATTCTAAAATTCTAACTTCTCATAGTATAAAGATTGTTTAAGTAAAAAATACATTTTTCTCAACAAGTGTGACATCTTAATATGAATCCTATTGTTCATAAGAGGAAAAGTACTTGTCTTCCTGTCTTTCTTCTATTTCTGCTTCTCGACATCTTCATGACAACATGGCCCAAAGAATGTCTATTGCTCAAGAACCAGTGATAGTTTTAGCCCATTTTATCAAGTCTGTATATATTGTGTTCAGCTTGCTTGTGAATGCCTGTGATCCCTGCTTTGGGCATGTAACCAACATAGTGAGACCCTGTCTTAAAACACAAGACTTTTCCTTTCTTTGAATATGTCTGAAGATCAGTTTAGTTCTTTGAATTCTAATTTCCTGGAGGTATTAGTTTCTCAAAAGTTGAGATGGTGGGCTAGAGAGATGGCTTAGCGGTTAAGGTGCCTGCCTCCTAAGCCTAAGAACGCTGGTTCCAATCTCCAGCTATTCCAATCTCCAGGTCTCACGTTTAGCCAAATGCAAAGTGACTCAAGGGCGCAATGCCGCACATGACCACAAGGGGGCACACACATCTGGATTTCGTTTGCAGCAGCTGAGAGGCTGCTGGTGAGCCCACCTCTATCTGTCTTCCTCTCCCTTTCTCTCTCTCTCTCTGTGTCTCTCTCCAAAAAAATAAAAATAAATAAAAAATAAAATAAAGTTGAGATGGCATAATTCATATTAAAGTTCAGCAAAAATGTAACTTGTTCCATTTGAGCTAACATGATGTATAACGCTCAATATCCAAAAGTAGTTCATTACCAAATATTTATGAAATGTATTAGAAAATCTTCAATGGTAGGGCTCTTATCCTATTGTGCCATTCACTTAAGCTACTTGTTTTCTCCAATATTTGTTCCTGTGGAAATCTGAGACCTAGAACTGGAATTCTTACCTAGAATTGAAAAACACTTAAAAATACCATGAACTGGTGCTAACTCCAAGGCGTACTGGAAGTGATTTCTAGATTTGTGCATAGCATCTGAGATCTGCCATCATCTTGAGCTGCTGTCTCTTCCGGTGTTCATGTGTTTTCCTTTCCCTTTCTCTATATAACATCCTTTTAAATTCTCTTCAACCCCAAAGGCCTTGACAGAAAGTGGAAAGATATGAGACTAGCCACTGATAGCAAGTCCAGACCTAAGCTTGCATTGTCCAGAATTGTATATTTATGACATGTATGTATGTGACTATCCAAATACAAATGTCAACATGAAAAACAAGGAGGAAGTGAATGAGATAACCAATTTTGCTCCCACCCAAAGCAATGAGTCTATCTCCGGATCCTCCACATCCCTGGAGCCAAAAACTTCTGCTTACTCAAAAGGTTTAGAACTTGAAGACGTAACAGGGGACTGCCAAGGAGAGACAGCACATCTGGTTGCCTCATAGCATCAGTCAATACATTTCTGAAGCATTAAATAATAACTCACAAATTCAATGGAATTTTACTAAATGAACTTCGTAAAAAGATAAATGTGCTATAGTAATGAATATTTTAATATGGAAATTTGTCAATTAATTGCATTTCTGTGCCTGATTAACCAAATCAACATTGTTAGAAAAGGAAATCATATCCTATATCATCTATTTCTAGGATGTTGAAAAGACTATACCAGTGATGTACACAAGTATGAAGAACCAGAAATTGATGAGCCAGGATTTTCTCACCCGGCAGAGTAAGACATTCTCTTTAACCTCTCTCAATCCTCAGACTGGCCAGTTTTACAATGAGATTTGTTTGTCTCATACTGTCATTCCTGATCTACCACTTCTCTGCCTTCTCACTGTCCACACAACCTTCATTTTCTGATGTCATCTATTGGTCACAGATTCTCACAGTTGACAGCCTGCCATATAATTTAGAGATTTAAATGTAATTAGGATATCTCTGAAAGTTCAGTTTTGTATTTTATTTTATGCTATTTGAGATAGCTTATCACATGCCCTTATAAATTGAAGGCTCCTCTTCTGAAGTTGAACTACGAAAACATGACTCTTAGCAATGATATACTAATTCTATACCTGTCATATTTTATATTAACATAACAGAAATGGCTTCAAATGGGTTTCAAAGATTTATAATCAAAAGGATCAATTTTAATCAATTAAACATTTCCTCCACATCTTGTTTTTTTTTTTTTTTTTTTGTATGTCTATTTATGTTTTGTGACAAGGTCTTACTATATAGGTCAGGCTCACTGACTTTATACTGTGAACTAATATAAAGCTCAGGATAGTTTCAAATTTGTGAACTTTTTGTCTCAGCCTCTCAATGCTGGGATCACAGGTATATGTACAAATGTTTTTTTGGTTTTTTTTTTTTTTTTGCTTAAATCTCAAATGTTTTGTCTTTTTTCATATTTGTCTATTTATTTTTGCTGTGCTTGTTTGTTTGCTTTGAGACATGTTCATCATATGTAGTTTGGGTTCATCTTGAACTCAGTATGCCCACCCCCAGGCTGGCCTCAAGCTACTAAACTTTCTATCTCTACCTCCCAAATGCAAGGAGTTTGTGTGTGTGTGTGTGTGTGTGTGTGTGTGTGTGTGTCGTGCGCGTGTTCACGTGCTCGCACGTGCATGCGCAACATCAAGCTTATCTAATGTTTAGAAGGAAGAAGATAAATACCTGTATGATACCATTTTCTGCTAGGTTGCTCCAGAGCCAGATTGCTATATAGGAAACATGAGTTCATGATTTCTTAGCTGAGAAACCTTAGTCCACTACTGAATCTCTACATTCTTTGATTTTTATCATCTGCAAAATATGAACAATAAATGCTCATGTCATAAAGTTTCTAGAGGATTAAATGGGTTAAAGCATATCGAAAATTTAAAATAATGCTAAACTGTCATACACTCAATAAACATTATTTTATTCAGTATTAGTGTTCATGTTTAGGAATAGGAAATACTATTTCAACTTTTGAAGTAGAAAAGTAGATTAAAAAATATAAAATATAAACATGACCTAAACATGAAGATTGGGAATTTCAAATTTTAAATAAACCTTCATATATATTCTAATTCATAGAAATTGCTTAACAAATACAGTATGGAATTTAACATGTTGAAGGCATGTTTGTTAAGGAGAATGCCATGTTGTACACTAAACTTAATTTTCCTATATGTGAGACATCTTTAGTTCTTTGTTGTGTTTGCATTCAAGAGAAACCTGCTAAGCATTCTGTCCAGGGCAGATCTACTTTCTTCTATGCTAGGAGACAGTGATATCACCATTGTTGCTTTCTTCTTGCCTCATCTTAAACATTACATCTCTTATAGTTTAGATTCAGTACTTTCAAACCCTTAGAAATTATCAGAGCCCCAACATATCTTCAATTCACATACAATATATCTATGAAGATTAAATGGAAGTTAAATTAAAATCTAGAAAACAAAAATATATATGTATTTATTTTGGAATATCCACAGTAAACCTGTTATGTGTATTAATGGCATATTTTAGGAGAAATTTTTATAATCTCAAAATGAATGAGTAGTGATAAAAGTATTATTTATATTTTTCGAGTCTTAAGTATTTAGCTAATAGAAAAATCAACATTTAGATTCTCATATCTGTTTGTTCATTTAATCTGCCACATTAGTGTTTATGTAATCTTTGCAAAATCAATGCAATATTTGTAATAAATATGAAAGGGACAGGTAATAGCATATTATTATTATGAAAATAATTTCAAACTCTCAGATTGCTAGAAAATATTTGGGAGACTTAGAGCATTCCCAGAAGTCTACCTGAATAGCCACTGTCCTGCCTATTATTTACCAAGAATGATGATGTGGTATTCACTGGGACCCCACAGTGTGCAAGAATGAGACAGACAAAACTTCTTCTACAGGGAGATTCACAATATACATTCAAACTCATTAAAACAGTTACTTTCAGGGCCAAGGAGATTATGCAGTGGTTAAAGCACTAAGTTGCAAAGCCTGCTGCCCAGGTTCAATTGCGTGCCCTGGTAAAGCCAGATGCACATAGTGGCTCACCCATGTATTGACTGTCATTTCTTTTCAGCAGCAAGAAGCCCTGATGCACCCATGCACTCCCCTCCCCTTCCCTCCCCTCCCCTTTCTTCTTTCTCCTTGCAAATAATAAAATATTAAGATAAAGACAGTCACTTCTTTTTCTTTGCTTTTCTATGCTATGCTGTTTACATATAGGATCTTCTGAGATAAGCTTATAGGAAAAAGTTAGAGGGAATCTACAAGATTTAAAACAGAAAAACCACAGGGGGTGGTAGTACAGGCCTTTAATTCCAGCATTTGGGAGATAAAGGTTAGAGGATCATTGTGAGTTTGAAGGCAACCTGAGACTGCAAAGTAAATTCCAGGCCAGTGAGACCCTTCTTTGACAGAAGAAAAGAAGAAGAAGGAGAAGAAGAGGAGGAGGAGGAGAAATCACAGTATCCTGAAAGACTTCACAAACAGAGAAGGGACTTTAATTGAGTCCAGGACAATCAGTAAGACATATGTGGGAATTAAATATTGGGTATGAGGTTTCTAGAAGCATTAACAAGATATGGTTTATTTAAGGCACTCTACAGAGAAGATGACTGGAGATAAAAACATGCATGAAGACAAAGTGAAAATAAGATTAGACTGGGACTTAAATTGTTGAAAATTTGAGTTTTCCAATAAGGATGTAGTTCCTTAAGTAAACAATAGGCAGAAAATTATTTTGAGAGCTGGTGACAAAAAAACATATGCTTTAGAAAATGATAAAAGAGGATTAGAAAGTAGAAGAACAAATTGGGAAGGAATGGGATAATAGATGTGCTATGTAGCCATGCAAAAACATTTTGAGCAATTTTAGATTTTCTGAAATCAAACTGGAGGATGCATTTCACTACCATGCACCCCACTACGCCTGCATTACTAAGCACTCTCCTTCACCACATGAATTTGAGAAAAAATTGGGGGATCACATATCACAAAGATCCATGTAAGTGCCAAAAAGCAAAAGTTTGCAAACACCGCAGAGGGATACCACGCAACCCCTGGCTCTGAGTGGGATCAGCCCATCTCTTGAGGGCTTCATAATGATTGGCTATCACTGGAACTTCTGGAATTTCTAAGACTGCTGTCTTTTGGGAAGGCTCATCTGACCATTTTAATTCCTTTGCCAGCCCATACTCTGAATACAATTTCAAGTTGGAAACAGGGAAATAATATTATCAGTAAACACACTGTTCTGAGTTGGGTGAAATTCTCACTAACAAAGTCTTTCTCTTGTTATTTGTCACTGTGTGTTGTGTGCTTACTCTAGTTGAAGTATTTGCCCAATAAAAAGTAACACCCCTCTCTTTCTCTCTGCCTTTGTCTCTTCTCTCCTCTCTTTTTCTCTCTTTGGATTAATCCTACGATCTCACTCATGCTAGGCAAGCACTCTTATATATCCCAGCTCTTAATAAGATATTTTGAACACCACTTCCAACCCTTGTCCCCACCCCAGCTCACACCCAGAGCGCTTAGCCAGAAGCACTGTAACTGAGTCTAGAGACTTCTCCATTTTAACCTAGGAAACATCCATGTGGCTCTTTGAAATTACCTTTCCATATATACCATTTAGTGAGTGTCTTCTATTCCTTTACAGTGAATTGAACACATGCTACTTGTAGCTGTAAGGTTCTGGGGAGATAAATAATCCACCCTTATAGATTTTTAGTAGAGGAAAATAGGTATACAGTGTGTATAAATAGCTCTAGTACTAAAACCACCAGAAAATTGCTGTACCCAAAGCTATGTCAATTTTATGACTTTCATAGGCCTTGATTATTGCAGCCTTGTGGGTCTCCTCTCTAAAAAAATTCAAAAATATAATATAGAGAGAAATATACATAATATGTAGAAAAATAGAATAGATACAATGACAAAAATTACACTTTGTGGTAATAAAAGTATAGAAGTATACAGATAAACATATTAAAGATAAATACAAAATATTTTTCAATCTAAACATTTATTTTTCTTCTTCTTTTGAAAGAAGTTAAAATTTTTGTGAGACCCTAAAAGTATCAAAGGTTATAAAATATTGGGCCTATTGGAAAAGTTGACTATAGTCCTAGACATTATGGAGTAAATTCATTTGTGACCCTTGATCTTTCTGCTCTCTTAACTATGTGTATATCTCTGACCCCAAATGTTTTCCATAGAGCAGGAATGTTTGTTGTTACTAGTTTTTTTGTTTGCTTGCTTGTTTTTACCTCCAACTCTGTGTATATTCCATGTTCTGCTCTGGGAACAATGCAACCCTATCTAAATAGATCCCTGGCTCCACAGTCTGCTGTTCCTTAATTCCTCCACTTCAGTGCTAGCCCCACTCCTGGTAAGCATGGTTCTTTCTCACTCATTAGAAGATCCTCTGATCTCTCTCCCATTTGTAATGGTTTTATGATTCCAGATAATTCCTTGTTGCAAGAATCACATTCCTAATCATTCCAAACTGGAACCCATTCTGCTTTTGTGACCTTTTTCCCTCTCTGCTGATAAATTTAATCACTTGTTCCTGGGTCACATTGACTTTTTCTGATTTTGCTAACAGATATCCATTAACCCTACTGTTGCTTGCCTAGTCCTCTAAACTGCTTGATATCAAAGTTTGGTCATGTGCTTGCTTGAAAAACTGGTGAATAAGATTGAATTCTCAGTTGTATTGGCTTAAGTTGGATCCAAGCAAAACTATTGGCTAAATTGAATAAATGAATTTGACTTTTACTATCAAGTGCCAGATATTCAAACAATTCCATCTGGAATCCTTCCCCCTTCTTTTCCATCATCTCCCTTGCTTTCTCTTCCTTCCTTCATTCCCTTCTCCCCAATTGAGTATTTTCTTCCATTTGGTTCTACGGTCTGTGTAGTCAGGCTCTCCCCAAAACTTGCTCAAACCTTATTTATTCACCAATCGATAAAACCAAGCAAAGAAAGATTTGCATCAAGATCCAAATTTTGGCCTAAACCTTGTATATATTCTGGGTTTTTTGTTTATTTATTTATTTATTTATTTATTTATTTATTTTTGATAAGTCCATGCTTCAGGTTCATCCTTGAGACCAGGAAAAAGGTTATACCCTGCATCTCTGTGGATTTCCAATGTGGGTAGAGTCTTCCCCAAGAAAATATAAGATATGCATATATGGTTTTGATTAGGTAAATACAGATTGAAAAGTAATTGTTTAGCCAATTGTTTCTTCTTTATTACTCTTTTTGCATTAATTCACCTACTGCCTTACACTGAATTCCATGAAAAGTGTTCTGCCTGATCAGATTTCTGTTTATTATCTGACCTCTAGGTTTTTCTCCCCCATTTAGGGATTCTCTTTTCATTTATCCTGTATGAGACTATGGTGAATCATGCTTCATTTTCTTTATGAGAAAGAATTCTTTCAAATCTCCCTACAGTTGATTGTTGGGGAAACCATTTTCAGGGATGTCCTACATTCATTTAAAAGCCCAGACCAATAACCAATAAATTATAAATCATGTGAATGACTCATAAGTCACAAGAATGACTGATAATTATCAATGGGAAAACCAACTGTGGTAGTTTGAATATATGTCCCCCAATATATTCAGTGTTTTACTAGTTAAAGTTTGCATCTGCAATCACCTTGCTAGAGGCAAGGTCACTGGGGGCCAATCTTAAGGTGTGGTGATGGTTTGAGATTCCATTGTAAAGATATGCAAATGTGCCTAGCAGGAGTTCCTGAAGTGTGCTGTGTGACCTTTTGGCAGTAGTTTTGCTCTGTGTGCTGTGGTGGCTGGTTGGCTTTGCTCTCTTGCCTCGTCCTGTGGAAGGCAGGCCAGCTCCTTCTGCCGTTATGGAACTTCCCCTGGATCTGTAAGCTTCAATAAATAATATCCCTTCCTCCATAACTGTGCCTGGTCTGGAAGTTCATCTCAGCGAACCTGAAGCTGTCTGCTACACCAACCCTAGAGGAAATTGTGAGGAAAGAAATTAAAATAAATATGACAACTTATCTCTGACACCAAATCAAGATACAGAAAGTGGGTACAATTTCCAGAGCATGAAGAGCTGAGTTGACAGGCAGGTTGGGGGTTGGGTCCAGAACCTAGGTGCTAATATTTTTTATGGTAAGTAGAATAACAAAGGTTAAACTGAAGGCTTATATGTAATAAATGTACAAAAGTTACATGGTTATTCCATGGACAATTTAGAGACTTAATTAGTCTTTGTAGACTATATTTAGTTTACTTTGTTTCCTGTAACTAAATTCTAGTGGTATGACTAAAGAGCCAGACCAATAGTTTTTTTTTTATTTTTCTTTTTGGTTTTTCGAGGTAGGGTCTCACTCTAGCCCAGGCTGACATGGAACTCACTATGTGTTCTCAGGGTGGCCTTGAACTCATGACAATCCTCCTACCTCTGCTTCCCAAGTGCTGGGATTAAAGGCGTGCACCACCACGCCCGGCTCAGACCAATAGTTTTTTGGCCTATGGGTCATGCTGTCCATGTCTAGGGAGCAGAGTAAATTCCATCAAGTTGATCCAGAGACATTACTATCAAGAATCAAAAAGCCACAGTGCTCCTCTGACAGATGTGCTGGTCAGAAGTTAGAGTGCAACTCCAGACATGTGCACATTGCATGGACCTGGAAACACCAGCACTGACGAAAGATGAACAAGACCCACCCATCATGAGGAAACAAATGCTTAAAAATTGGGACATGTTAAAAAAAATCTCACTGATAGATTGTATGATGCTATCTGATGTTGTATTTTAAAGAGTTAACCATATGGCATAACAGTTATACTTTCAAATTTCATTCACCCTAGAAATATCTTCTGCAGGCATATTGAATTTCCAAGTTATGAGGAGCCTCACAGCTATTATAAACAAACATCTAATTATAAAATATTTGTAACTGTTTTCACACTTGTGAAAATCTAAAACTGAAAATATCAAGTGTTACATCTTAATCTTAAATGTTTCCAAAAAGCTCATGTGTTGATGGCTTCATTCCCCAGCCTGTGGTACAATAAAGAAGTTCATATATGTCTGCCCTCTCCCCAACCACCCAAACTCTATCCTCTCCCTTCCTTTCACTCTCTTTGTCCCCTTTCTTTCTCTCTCTCCCTCTCCTTCCTTACAGTCCTCATATAAGCTGTTTTCCTTTCTCACATCCCCTCCTCAGTACCCAAAGCAACTGGGCCAAACAACCATGGATAGAAATCTCTGAATAGGTAAACCAAAATAATTCATTTCTCATTTTAAGTTGCTTATACCAGGTATCTTTGTCATAGCAACGGAAAGCTAACACATGAGTAATTTCAAATTTCCATTAAATATTTTAACTATAAAGGTTAAAATTTGTACAAAATACTTATTCAGGTAACATCTGGTTATGGATAAAGGAGGACTGGTGGCAGATTTGTGGAAGTCTGGTCTAGACAATAAAAAATAGTAATTCTTGATTCCACATAGGAGAGAAAACATGATATTTGTCCTCAGTATGGCTTATTTCACTTAACAAAATGATCTATAGTTCCATCCATGTTCTCACAAATGTGACTTCACTCTTGATAGCTCAATGAGATTCCATAGAGGAAAGGGGCCAGCAGGAGGAAGGCATGATAAGCACTGGAAACTTTCACAGGAGACACTGAAGGCCAGGACTTTATTTTAGAATATTGGTCTACATACTTTACCTGTTTTCTTCACAATTCTATGAGACAGAGCAATGTTAGTTAGCCCAGTTTCACTGATCACTTAACAGATATTACAACAAAGTAAATTTCCAGTGCAAAGTTAACACAGCTATAAGTGAATGAAGCAAGTTGATCCCAAACTCTCATCATAGCCTTCTCCCAGCCACCTTCTCAATCTGTTTATGGCATTTGGGAACTGTGGAAAGGAGTAGCACTGAGCAGGTCTGAAGTAGGTATTCTATGAGGGCATAGCCAAATATACCAGTGAGGTGAAAGGGAAATGGAGAGAAACTTATTGGAGTTGAGGCTAAATTAAAATATCTACTATACTGTCTAAGATTTAGTAATAGATGCTTATGGAAATAGTAAGGGCTTTCATCATAATCAAATACATAAAAGTCATCTTTGCAGTTATGGGTACATACAGTAATCTGTTAACTGGGAAGAAATAAAATCAATCAGATTATTTATGTACACTGTATCAGGAGTACACAGGTCAAAAATATCAAAAAGAATGATGAATAAGCATTGTTATAATGATTCAGTTATAATACTTAAATGCCTATTTTTCACAGGGCAAGACTTATATGCTATATAATCTGCATCTTTATACTAAAGATAATAGAATAGCAATCTCCACTTTATAATTTTCTACTAGCAGTGTTAATATATAATAAAGTACATTGTGTATTATATAGTATTTAAAAATACACAAAGTCCTAAAATTCTTTCTATAACCAAGGCCTTTTTAGATGCAGTCACATGTGACTTCCAAATTGTTTTTGACTTCCAATGAAAGCTATTGTTTAATCCACATACAGGAAGAAAGGTAAGGGTTCCAAATGTGCCATGCTGGCTCATATTTCTTCAATTATACAGATTGAAAGCATATAGTTAAAATAATTTATCTTTAATAATATCAAAAGATACTAGATAGAATCTTGAGCTTAGGGAAGAAAAGAACTTTCACCTGCTGTATTTCAATGGTCAATACACATGGTGACTCAGACAGAGGCACTGGAATGTAAGTTTCATGAAGAGACAGAGATTCTATACATCTGACTCATCATGGTACCCATGACATTATCTGGGAGAAGGTGCTAAAGACATTTGCTGAGATGAATACAACCAATCACTGTAGTTTGACTTCAGTGGTTTCCCACTGTGGCCTCCTAGCATTCATGTTGTTCTGATGACACAGATTTAATGTTTCATGTAAAAATTAAATCTCAGAAAGTTAAAATGAGCATCAAGAGCATAACTTTTAGGCTTCTTATAAGCCTCATCAACTAAACAAATGTCAATACTTAAGTGCAGAAACAGTGTATGTTAAATTTAGAAATGACTATAGAATGAAAATGGGAAGCATGTCTAATAATTATAGTATACATGTAAACAAACTAAAAGAAAAACTTAATCTATAAAACAAATTCATATAAAGTCAAGAGTAGACTTTTGGCAATAAAAGTGTAATATAATATTACAAAAGATTTTTTAGATTGCATCATTTTATTGAAAAATAGTTCAAACAAAACTATTTACTATCATTCTATTCACACATGCTGATAATTTTGAGTCTTTTCAATGGCATTTGAACTCAGTTCATCTAACACTAATAAGAATGTTGTCAAAAGATTTGAATTCTATCTCCTCATCCTCAAAGTTCAAAAGAGCAAGAATCAAGTCTTAAGCTTCACAATGGTAAGGCTACAAAGAAAACTTAGTTTCACATAAGGACACAAATAAGATGTTGTTCAAGAAGCAGTTTATCTTTCTTTCACTACCAGTTTAACATAGCATTTAGAATATCCAAGTGTTTAATCAATGAATGAAAAGTAAGTGGATTCATTAGCCTCTAGGTAATGAATGCTAATTGTTTCTGAAAATTTGGATGAGAGTTTGTTAACAAATTCTATAGTGCATGAGTTTAATACTACTTAATCTTATCAATTTTCATAGAACAAAAAGAAAGGCAGTTAGACAATATGCCTTCCAATGTGAAGCAAAAGAAAGCATATAACAATCCTATAAAATATACTTGCAAAAATTCATACTGAAAGCTGGGCATGGTGGTGCACACCTTTAATCCCAGCACTCAGGAGGCAGAGGTAGGAGGATCACTGTGAGTTTGAGGCCCCCCTGAGACTACATAGTGAATTCCAGGTCAGCCTGGGCTAGAGCGAGACCCTACCTTGGAAAACAAAACAAACAAAAAATAAAATCACACTGACTCTACTCACCTCTATAGGTTTACAAAATATAACAGGACAGAGGAATGTTGTATCTGGCCCCTTAGGAGTTTATCAACAAAATCACATGTGAAGAAGCACATTACAAACAAATTAAATAAATAAGATGTGGGGGAAATTACAAGAATTTATTAGATTTGGAAAACATGCATTATAATATGGGGGATTATGTTGTGGGAAATGAACATTGAATAAGACTAAGAAATTACTGTTATTTTAAAGTCTGACCATATTTTGCTTATGTTAAAAAATAAATGAAGCTCTTCTCAGATGTCTGAATACTAGAAAGAGGTATTTAGCCTGCTGGGGGAGAAAAGTCATCAACAGTGTTAACCTGTTAACCAGCAGTGGACCCTATAAGCTTTACATGTGGTCAGTCAGGCCAAATGTACCAACTGGGGCAATGGTGGCATGTCCATTATGGGGGAAAACAAATGCTCTCTGATTGGACTTGAAGCATGCTCCATGGGAGGGAATTCCTACCTGGTAGTGAAAATCTAATCAAAATGTTTGGTTGGGGAGTTCATAAGCCCTAGGTTGCAAACTACTGCTGTTTTCTAGCTAAGTGGATTCTTATACTCACCTAAGATTTATTAGTGTTACTCCCACTTTTGTTTAGACAAGCTTCTCTTTTCAGATAGCAGTGGCTACTAAAGTGACTCAAAACTGACCAGTGCTGGGAAGGGACAGGAAGGACTCAGCACTAAGTCGGATATCTCTACTACACTCTGTAAGGCTCAGGAACATTGCAGAAGTGGTGGCATAAAATGCATGAGTCAAAAGAGGGGGACGAAGACAGTCAGCTAATCTAGTGCCAGAGGGTGCTACACGAGCAACTGGGGGAAAATGGCTGACATCTGTCCAAACAATTCGCAGTCTAAGCTACCCAGCAGGAAACAACCTGACATAATGCTCAAATAAGTGCTGTAGTGGCACCTAAAATATCTATGGCCATCCCATCTATCCAGTACTAACTTCTCTCTCCATTGGAGAATTTGCTTATCTTTTTCACATGGACAACGAAACTGAAGGGAGGATCAGCCAATCACATCTCACCAGGGCCCCAGATGAAACCATAGAGTAATGCAGGGGAAGGGCAAGAATATAGCATTCTTGGTGATCATGACACCAAAAAAAGGCTGAAGGAGATAAACACAGGGAACATCTAACTCCTACTAAACCAGATATCCAGAGACACAGAGGCTCCCAAAACCTCATCACTGAAGTAGAACTAAAATGACCCCAATGTGGCTCAGGGAAATTCGCGGGAGAGGGGGCAGAAAGAATGTCAGAGCCACAAGTTACGGCATTATGCATAGAGACTTGGCCTACCCCCCATAACTCTTGACTACCCCCACAATGCATGACCCACATTCCCCATGGATGAGGGTCCCTTTGGAAGAGGGAGGACAGGGAGGAGTAAAATGGAGTCACCATTATGAATGTAAAATTAGAATAATAGAAATAAAAAAATAAATTAATAAAAAAGAGGGGGACAATTGCTTATAATATTGTCTTCCAGATACAGAGGGTGCTGGTATTTATGACTTAACAGTGTCTGACATTAGCTACACAATACCTGAATAATAGAAGGGAAAACAATGATGACATGAAGGTAGAATAGAGAGTAGCTGGAAGGAAGAAGGGATTCAGTGGATGGGAAGGGTGATGGGAGGAGATTATGATCATGGTATATTGTTTATATTTATGAAAGTTGTCAATAATTTTTTTAAAAAAGAGATTGGCCAAAAAGAAAAGTAAAAAGTAATATAAAACAGAATTCCTTGTGTTTTGGAAACTAACACTGAATTGTTTACAAGCAGAATGATATGAAGTCTTGAATTTACTTTTAAAAAGGCAATGGAATTAAGGTGAATAGAGATAGAGAGGAACTAGATCTGATACATGTTACTAATATTGAAATTGCCTGACTATACATTGGGATGATTTATGCTTTCTATTTTAAGGGTTTGATAAGTTTTAAAACATAACTTGGAAAATATAAAGCTCCAGGCAGTCTATCTAGCACAAAGTATCTCCAAAATGTAAAAGTAACACCATGTGCACTGTGCGGGTGGCATGTATATGTGTATGCATAATGCACTTTAAAGTTTACATTTTTATTCTGGTAATGGCAGAGTATCTTTATGAAACTATCCCTCCCATACATAATTAATACAAATTTTGAACATAATATTTAAAAAGTTATATGCAGTGAAAGGACGACAAGAAAAGGCATACTCTGGGGAATGTATAATACTTGGCAGAGAGAAGCAAAATAGATGAGCACCAGGTAAAATCACCATCCCCTGAGTATACATCTTACTTCTCTATGGAGTCCAACAAAATTGAGCTCAAGTAGAAAATGGTTGCCCAACAAGCTAATGAAAAACAAATTAAGCTATCAGAAAAATCTTGTAAAAGGGATACTTCACAAAAAGGAAAGTTTAAAGCCTATAGCAAAATTTTCTTCAAGTTACTGTCTGTTGAACTGCTTATCCAGCAGAAAGTAACAACTTGATGGCAGAAATTTCATTAATGAGACAGTTCAGATGATTCATCATTTGCTTCTAAGTTCAAGGGACAGCTTGGTAAGGTCCTCCCACCTTCCATTAATACCCCAGAAAGCCTTCTCCTTAGGCATAAGGCAAGTACTAAGGACTCCACCTTGGCACTAAGGATGGATCCCTAAGAATCCCATACTTAACCAACATTCAACCAACCACTCAGACATTGCTGTGTTCAGCAGTTAACCAACACAATGGAACAATTTTCATATCTATAGAAAAGAAAAAAAAAAACAGAAAATACAGAGATTGTAAAGCATATCAGTCACTGTATCCAATATATTATTAAAAAATACCTGGCACAAGAAAATCAGATCCATAAATTGAGGGAAAAGACCATCAATGGGAGCCATTTTATGCAGGGACCAGCCACTTTTATTAGCAGAAAGGAACTAAAAATCAGCTATTACAAACATGTCAAAGGCTTCATAAGAAAACATGGCAGAATGAGAAAGCTAGGCAGAGGAATGGGGAGCATAAAATATTAAAAAGTAAAGGTGTACTTTTAAAATAAAAGATTGACCAACACCAGTACAAAAGAGAAGAATGCAATGCATCTAAGCATGTCCTGTGGCAGGATGCTCCTACTTATGGCCACAAAGAGGTAGGTTTTGTGGCTACTATTTATCAACAATAGCGGTATTTCCTCTTCTTTTCATGCCCTGCAGGCCAAGACTTGGGACAGATCCAGGTAGAATCTTCCAGATCAGGAAGGTGGCTATCATACTTTCACAAGTGACTAGAATTAAATATTAAAGACAGTTCTATCAAATTATAATAACAGATCCTTGTCTTCTAATGCTGTTATATTTAGGAAAGGCTTCTATGTCCATCTTACCAAAGTTCTTTATAGCTATGAGAAAGTGTATGGGTACTAATGCCATGGTCTTTATATAAAATTAATCTGATACTCAGAGAAGGAAATTTTAAAGCATCCATAGCTTCAGTATCCTGAAAAAAAGATTGCTAGATAAGGAATTGGTAAAAAGCACAAACTCCATTAGAAAGGATGGCATCAGTTCTGAGCTAGGAGATCCCGAGCATATGGGGTACCAGGTGATCTATTTACCTTGCAATTATCCAAGAGTGCATGACCAAAAGCAATTGACAATCCCCTGGGTGCTAGATGCTGATTTAGCTCACAGCTTCAACTTTAGAATCTAGCACTGATCTCAAAATTATTGAAGGAATAGTCATTATAAATTAATTTATAAATCCTCACATATTTGAATCCAAATTCTGCCATCCTCTGGAATTTCCAAGATTGTCTTAAGAACACATTAAAAACTGATAAATGCAGGGTAAAAAGCCAGGATTTAAAGATCAAATTTTCATGTGAAAAATAACAGACAGTTCAGAAAATAGCACCAAGGATTTGTCATGACTTGCCATTGCAAGATGGGCTGGAGTATTCCCAGTTCCCTGTGTCACAAAACAACAATAGATGAAGACTTCAGAAAGGCAGAGAGTCAAATAAGCTGATCAGATAGTTTAGGATGAACCTAGCCAGAGGTGACAAGTTAAATGCTCTCCACTTATCACTGAATGATCCATTTAGATTCCCTTTTGAAAGGTCAGGTCATTAAAAAACCTCAGTTTACTTGGAAGTACACCAAAATTCTCAAAGAAGTTGCCATGGCAAAAATAAATGTGTATTATGTTTTCCAAAAAGCCACATGATAAAATTCATACATGAATATACTGAGAACTCTATAATTTCTTAAGGATATTTCACTAACTTTCCAGCTGGAAAAATAATTGTCAAACTGATTAACCCTTTCTTCACAGAGCATATTACAACTTAAAGGTAGAATTTCAATATTCAAACTCAAGACAGATTAAAAGACTTAAAGTTAAGCCTATAAAATGGTTAGAATTTGTCAACTTAAAAAAAATATAATTTATTGAAACCTGAGTGGTGCAAAGTTATGTTTCATGCTGGCTCTGGTACATAAAAACATAGCACACAATATATTGCTTTATTCACACAATGGCAGATAAATTACTAATTCCATTTCTAAATATTATCCAGACTATAGTATTCAAATATCTTATATCTAAGGTAGAATTCTATCCTTCTACCCTAATTAGTACAAGATTTGATGGAGAACTCTAAAGTGAATTACTTCCTAAATAAAAAGAAGACCCAGAAAATCATTTCCCCTGAGCTCCAAGGAAGATTATTGGCCCTTCAGCATGAGCTGTCTGATGGTCATAAATTCAATGGGCACATCAGTCTCAGAGTTGCAAGCAGTCTCTTAAGATATTCAATAAGGAATAGCATTTTTTTTCTTTGTCAAAACTACTGCTGTTAGAAATTCATTATGTCCATTGCCTAAGTGACCATTTCTTGGCCAGCTATTCTGTCTGCCCTACAAACTTCCAGACCACTCTGCAGGCAAGCTGACAATATTTTTAAATACATGGACACAAAATTTATCAGGTAATGTCAGTAGAGCAACAATTAACTGAATCAGTTTCAAAATGAGTTATGAAAAAGGTCTATGTTCTGATAACAAAGAGATGATTTACAATATATAAGGATAAAAGTCTCTTCTGTTTAAAACAAAACACACTGTTAAAATTTTTTTTTTACACAATCCTAAAATTCATCTGGAAACCAAAAAACACAAGCCAAAACAAATTATAAACAAAAAATTCAATACAGAAGTTCAGCATTGCTGAGGTGCTTTTAAATGGATAAGGGATGTTTATCAGACGTGAACAGAATAGCAAAATAGGGAAACCAGATGTCCCATAGAGTATGAAATGAATATTAATAAAAAAAAAAAAAAATGTAAAGAAAAAGAAACCAGAATGGGAAAGAGTAAGTTCTTTTAGAGTTGGAAAGATTCAAATGAATTACAACTGAGAAAAATAAAGTGCACTGAAAACAACATTAGAGAACCACAGACAAGCATTGGCAGAGAAAAAGTCTGCTCTCCTGTGTAGCATTTGTAACTGACTAGATACAGTTCATTTTTTTTTTCTCTCTGTAATGAGGCCAGATGTCACTCAGAATACATCTTTCATTCTACCTACAGCATGTAGACTAAAATGAAATAAGGCTGTCTGTCCCAAGGCTGGACAGACAATTTGGTAGACAGGGTAGGATTTCTGTGGAAAAAAATGATGGTTGAATGACCAACCCTGTCCTTTGAGGGTTGTGTTGCTTTTGACAACAAAGACAAAATTCAGTATGATAGGGAACACATGATTAAGAATTTGCTGTTCTCTGCGTTGAATCACCTTTGAAGGGTCGAGGGAGTAACAAGCCATAGGTCAAGTTGGCAGAAAGGAAGAAAGTATTCTGCCTGTGATATCACTTGCCAGTGAAATTTCAAAGAATATTTAGGCATATGTGGCATTTTTCTACATCTTCTCAAAAATTAGAACTGAAAAGAAAGGATGATAACTAGTGGCAAAATAATAACAATTATACCCAATGTGTGTTTAACCAATATACATTTAATCAAAATTTGATTCTTTTAAAAATACTTATTTATTTACTTACTTATGTAAACAAACTCGATATACATGTGCCATTTTGTGGATCTGGCTATATGTGGGTACTAGGGAATTGAACTCACACATCAGGTTTTGCAAGCAAACATCTTTAGCTACTGAGCCATCTCCTCAGGACTAAAATTTAATTTTTACTATGACTCTACAAAGTATTAGCTGGGTACTATAAAGATGAGAAAATTAGAGCTCCAAGTGATTCAACGATGGATGACAGAATTGATAGACAAAAGGCTCAGAAACCAGAACTTGATTTCATGTTCGTCTTCTGGACATCATCATATAGTTAGTTGTACACACAGCAGCAGAAAGGATTGAAAACCTTCATGTTTTTCTCCTTCTCAATTGAGATTTATTTTATTCAACATATATGAATTAGCACTGACTGTATCTTGAAAACTATATTAGGCATGCTAGGAATATGTTAATGAAATATTCTGGCATTATTTCAAGGCCTTTCAAAGTCGTTATGTGAAGAAAAATATTTAGGTCATGAGATAGTAGGTATCAGTATAGCTATAAATGATAAAATATGTGTGAAATATTATGAATACACCTTAGATATAAGCATTTACTTTGTTAAAAAACTATAGTTTGTGAAATATCATCAGTTATATGGATAGTTATAAGAAAATTTAAATAAATTTCCAAAACTTATCTGGTGACAATAATAACAAAAGGATCAACAATAGTTACTACTTTTAAAAAATATTAGTTAATACTTTTTAGATGATAAATATGACCCAAAAATACTTCTAGGTGCCCTTATTATTTAATGCTCACAGCTCTCTGAAATAGAAAACATCAATCCTATTTTATAATGAAGGAAAATAATGTGACCAAGATCATATAGCTGATAAAAATGCAAAGTCAGGATTCAAGCCTAGACCAGCAAAAATGGTCAAATAGATCTCAAGCTACCTTATAAAATATTAAGTCCCAAATATCCATGGATGTCAAGTTTTATTAGTTTTTCTTCTCTTACTAAATCAGCAATGAAGGTAGATAGCTATATTTTCATATTTAAGAAAAACTGAACGCTTGCCAGGCTCCAACCTGCATCTGAAAAATTGATCACACTTCACTCCTTCGATTTCAATGATCATAATCTCTACTTTGGGATTCCAGACTCTAGCTTATGATTTCAACTGATTGAACCACACTTTGTGCCTATGACACTAGGAGCTGTCCACTAGAAAGCCAAGAAAGAATATCTAGAGGCATAAGCATGTCCAGTACAGCATGATATCAATGGTGCTTAAATTACAAGAAAGTGGGAAAGCAGAAAACAGAGACTGGCCCACCTCTCCTTACTAGTGAGTACCACTCTTTTGCTGGAAACCATCTGGTAAAGGCCTTCCATTGTTTCTTTACTTGCTCATAAATCTTGAAAAAAATACCCTTGCATCATTGCAACCTGAAAAAGTACAATAAACACAAAGTTGAAGATAATTAATCCCATATAATATATTACCATATGTTACACTTAAATTCATTTCTTCAATGGATCTACAAATGTACACAAAATATTTTACCATACATAGTATTGCTTCTCTGGAGTCTTCAGATCTTCATCTTTAAAAAGAACAATAGAAAGTAAGCACTCTTTCATTAAGAGATTACTAGTCAAATTCTTGTTCCTACTTATAAATTATAGAAAGAGTATACTAAAGGATAGGACCCAGTCACTGTTGGATCTTTATATTTGCACTATTGTTTTCTATCATTGCCACATGCTTTTGCTTTTCAAAACTGGACCTACCCCATGAAACACACATGACCCTCTGGCTGAAGAACTACCTTAGCAGGTATAGATCCCTGCCTAGGCCAGACAGTCAAGTCCTTGAGAATCCTAACATTGTAGGCATTTGGTTTACATGCACAATCCAACAGTTGTTAAGGAAAGACATTAGTTATATCAGGAGATTAAGATATGTAAAGTACTCTAGTTTATTTACCTAAATATAGGTGAAATTACAAGCGGTTACTCAAGGGAGTTTGCAAAAACAGAACTGCTGCAGGTTTATATAAGGAGAATAGCCTGGTTCTTTTTCTTTCTCTTCACAACCAAAATTCTGCTGAAGATGTGTCATTTATAGGGAAATAAACATCATTATTTCAGTTTTGAAGAAATATTAAACTTACTTAACATAAAGATACAGACATTTCTGCAACAAAATATTAGAATTTTACTTCCTTGTATGATAAAGATGTGGTAATAGGGACTGGATATATATTATCACCTGAAGCTCAAAAAACTGAAAAAGAAAATTATACAAAAAAGTAATTTCAAACCATTGAACATCCAGCATGTATTATTCCATTCAAATTGAAGGAGTGTTTCCTCTTACTTCTATGAAAATGTCATTAGATATTGATAGGGAATATATACATCCCTTTGGTTAATATGAATATGTTAACCTTATTAATCCATGAAAATAAAATATCCTTCCATGTCTTTTTAAAAATACTTTCATCAATTCTATGCAGTGATTATGTATATATCTCCATATTTAAAATATCCAAAGAGCATTCAGGGTACTAGTCTTTCTACTTTTTTTGTAATGCTAATTCCTATGTATTTATGTATGTACGGTTAGTTGCTTGCTTGCTTGCTTACTTGATTTTTTTTCTTTTGTGTGTGTGTGTGTGTGTGTGTGTGTGTGTGTGCATGCATGTATGCACATTGATATAAATGCAGGCATGTGAGTGAGTCCACATGCATGTGGAGGCCAGTGGACAACTTTGGGTGTTAGCCTCAAGTACACCATCCACCTCACTTGAGACAACTTTTCCCATTAACCTGGTGTTCACCAATTAGGCTAAACTGGCTGGCCTGGAATCTACCTACCCCCATTTCTATCATGGGATGACTTGGATGTGCTACCATGCCCAGAATTTACATGAGTGCTAAGGGCAAAATTCAGTTCTTCATGTTTGCAAGGCAAGAACTTTCTTGAGGTATCTCCTCAGGCCTTTGATTTATTTTTTGAGTAAATATGACACATATCTAGACATTGTAATTCACATTTGTAGAATTTAATTTCAACCTTTTTGTATACTATATTTGTACTTAAGGTTTTGAATTTATTTACTATAGTCATAAAAAATATTTTCATAGGTTCTGTGGCTAATTCTAACATCTGTGTAAACCCCAATGTGGTTTGATTTTTTTCTCACATCTTAGGTTATATTTTTCTGTTACTTTGGATGCTTGATATATTTGATTGTCAGACATGATAATGTAACTGTTGCAAAGTACAGATGCTATACTCCTATAAATATTTTCCATTAGGACACGATCATATAAACTGGGAAGAGTTCATCATGTATCTATTTTTTCAATACTTGATAGATGATAACAAAATGGTTTGTAAGTTGTACCTCAAAAAGTTAATATTTAAAGCATATGAAAAGAAAAATTACCCTAGAATCAAGTTATAAACTAGAAAAACAACAAAAAGCAGAATGAGAAAAAATACAACATCTATTTTATATCACAGTAACCCAGAGAAAGTTAGCATTCTGGGCTGGAGAGATAACTTAGTGGTTATGGCATTTGCCTGAGAAGTCTGAATACCCAGTTCAATTCCCATTACCCACTAAGCCAGATGCACAAGGTGGCAAATGCATCTGGAGTTCATTTGCACTGGCGGATGCCTGACCTGCCCATTCTCCCTCTCTCTCTCTCTCTGACACTTTGTCTCCCCCATCTCTACATTGTCTCTCTCTGGCTCTTTCTCTCAAATAAATTAAATATTTAAAAAGATTTTTAAAAAAGATTTTCTATTTTGTCACTTATTGCACCTGAAAAAAGCTTTTCCCTTTATATTATATTAATAATAATTTTTATTTAAAATAAAACCTTCAAAACTACAAGTTGCTTATATTCTTTTTTAAAACAATTTATTTTTTATTTATATTATTCTGATTTTACATTCATAATGGTGACTCCATTATCCTCCTCCCTGTCCTCCCTTTTCCAAAGGGACCCTCATCAATGGGGAATGTGGGTCATGCATTGTGGGGGTAGTCAAGAGTTCTGGGGAATAGGCCAAGTCTCTGTGTATAATGCCCCAAGTTGTGACTCTTAACATTCTTTCCGTCCCCTCTTCTGCAAATTTCCCTGAGCCACATTGGGGTCATTTTAGTTCTACTTCAGTGATGAGGTTTTGGGAGTCTCTGTGTCTCTGGATATCTGTCTTAGTAGGAGTTGGATGTTCTCTCTGTTTATCTCCTTCAGCCTTTTTCTGGTGTTGTGATCACCAAAAATGCTGTATTCTTGCCCTTCCCCGCATTACTCTATGGTTTCAGCTGGGGCCCTGGTGAGGTATGATTGGCTGATCCTCCCTTCAGGTTCCTTGTCCATCTGAAAAAGATAAGCAAATTCTCCAACGGACAGAGAAGTTAGTACTAGATAGATGGGATGGCCATAGATATTTTGGAGGGAATTTTATATGCGTAGGCTCTCTTCTAGCTCACATTTGGTGGTATCTTGATCTTTGAGACTGAGCTCAAAACCAAGTTGCTTATATTCTAACTGGGTTGTCTCTAAATGCAACATATGTCATCTTGAGATTTCTAAATTAATGTGAAATTTAATCTGGAATAGAACTCAAGAAAATTGGTAACATTCTGTCATTCCTGAACAATCTCTAGTTCTTGATTACTGTGTTTAGCAACATGCAAGTGAGGATTAAATGCTGGAATTAAGAATAAAACCTCTTGTTACACATTTGTTGAAAGAGCTAAAAGAGAGTCATCAGTATTCAATGATAAAAAGTTTACAGAATTTGAAAAAAAGCCTAGCAAATTAATGCCTATGTATTTGAAGAAAAAATGAAAATGTAGAGCTAAAAATGAAACAAAAATAGAATAATTATGGCTACGAGTCTACAAAGTTGTGAAATTGGACTCAGTTTTTCTTTTATCCAGATGATCATGTCATAGCAACCAAACAACAACAACAAAGGGCATGCTGCAGCACAACTGTAAGTCAAGCTATCAGTAGGCTGGTATAGGAGGATAGCAAATCTGAGACCAGCTTGGACTCATGATCCTCCTGCCTCTACTTGGAGTTCTGTGATTATCTCCATGTGTCACCATATCCAACTTTCATTGTGTGTGTGTGTTTTTTTTTCTACAGCAAGTCTTTTTTATTTTTATTTAGAGAGAAAGGGAGGAAGGGAGTGAGAAAGAATGAGAATGGGCACTTCAGAGCCCCTAGTTACTAAAAATAAATTATTTTATTTATTTATTTATTTATTTATTTATTTATCCATTTGAGAGAGGGAAAGAGGTGGAAAGAGACAGAGAGAGACAGAAAGAATGGGCGTGGATGTCAAGCTTGCCATGAAAGCAGCACACTTGCTCATCTCACCAGTTCTTCTGTGTTTTCACCTTGGGCCCTAACTACTATGCAAGGGTTGGTTAATCTCCTGCCCAGGGAGTCAGCTATCTACTCTTGTCTTGTTGATAGATTATGGTTGTCCTCAGTCTTCACTGATTTCTGAAAAAGAAAAACAGATTCTTCAATGGGGAGGAGGATCAGAATAACTTAAAGGGAATAAATATTGCTAATTTCAATAGATTTTGGTGGGGTTTACCTCACTTTTGGATGAAGGCTAGTGGGAGCTTCTCACTGGAGTCCATTGTCTTGGTCTCCATGGGATTCTGACTTTGTTCCTAGTCACAGTTATGGGTTCCTTTCCACTAAGCGGATCTCACAACCAATCAAATGGCCATTAGTTACCCACCTAGGCTGCATGCCACTATTGCATAGGTGCATACCACTTGTCAGGCTGTTTTTTTGCTTGTTTGTTTGTTTGTTTGTTTGTTTGTTTGTTTGTTTGTTTATCATATAGCAGTGTCCCCTGCTTGCTCACAACATTGTTGGGTACTTTCCCCCAGCAGCTCACATAGCACTTTTCAACACTATACAGCTAACCATCTGAACCTTCCAGATTCAGCTAAATGTTCTGAGTGAGCAGCACATAGTGTCTTCAACAACAGGGTTTTACCTTGCATCTCATGCAGGTAATTAAGTACTTTGACAGAAGTCCATCATTGTGTTTCTAATGCAGTAATACTAATATCTACCTGATTCAATTTAACATGATGGTTTAAATATTTCCATTTCTGTGTTCATTTGAAATTAATACACATCTCTGTCAAATAAAAATGTGCTCCTCTGGAGAAGATTTTTGCCATTCCAAAAATAAATTGCACTGTAAATGAGGTGTTGACATCATGCCTTCATATTTTGATGACCTTCTAGAGGAAGGAGCCTTTCTTGTTTACCTTTACTTGACAGAGCCTAGGACATAAGAGATGTTCAGTAAAGTTATCATTAGACACATTGAGTTCTGGTTCTCATGCCAGAATAGCAACATAATTTGAGAGTCTAATTCATAGTGGAAATAGTGGGCCTTTTTCTTAAAATTCATGAGGAATTTCGACTGGAGAGCAGGAAAGCTGCCTGGGAGCCACCTGAGCCTGGGACTCACTGCTGTAGATGACAAATTCAGGAACCCCGTCCTACACTCACACAATGCTCACTTCTGTTCTGGAATAGAATGCAACTTAGAAATGGTTCCAATGGCTCATAATGGTTCAAAATAATAATTATGATGATAACATGGTATTAAAAATGCAATAGCTTTTGGCCTGTTATTGCAAAATCAGGCAAAAAAGGATTCTGATAGCAATAGCAAAAGTATAGCAGGTGAGAACTGGCCATTTCCTACACAATGTTAGGAATGTAAAACAGTGAAACATATAGTGAGAAGGCAATATATGTACAATATCTTATAAATTTTTGTGCTTCATGGTTTCTAAGCATATGAACAGATATTAAAGGAAAACATTATCATGAATGAGAATATGTCATTAGCTTAAATAGTTCTTAGTATGCTCATATTTCTTGTAAAAAAATATTATATTGTAAAAATGTCACTCATACTAAACATATTTATGACTGCTTGCATGATTCAAAAGGCCCTCAGGCTCTTTCAAGGGCACTGTTATGAGATATCACTTCCCTTGACCCTTGGGTGCAAATGGTTGGATTAATCAGGCTCCATGGTTCATGGCATGTTATTAACATTGAGCCATAAAAATGGCCCCTTCTGGTCTGGAGAGATGGCTTAGCAATTAAGGCTCATGCCTGCGAAGCCTAAGGATCCTGGTCAATTCTCTAGGTCCCACATAAGCCCAACGCACACGATGGCACATGTGCCTGGAGTTCATCTGCAGTGACTAGAGGCTCTGGCACTCCCATTCTCACTCTCTCTCTGTCTCTAATAAATAAACAAATAAAAATAAAATCTTTTTTAAAAAAAGGCCCCTTCCCTTTACTTGCTTCTAGTATTCCCTTGTGTCCCTGCTAAGCATTTGATTTAAGGTGTTTCTTTTTGTTTACATGTGTACTATCATAAAATGTGATGTTTTAGTAAATAAATTAAAATATTCATTTTAAATACATGTATTTATGTTTGGTGCATTATTTGTATTCTTATTTTATTTAAACTGAGCACCATGCTTTAAATATACAAGTATATTTACTACATGAACAGAATTGTGCTAACCACTGGTATGCTCAGATAATAGTCTGTCATCTGTTCTGATATCATTTGGTTCAACTCACATCACTACATATAATGCAGCAAGGAACATCTTTGTATTTTTTCCCTAGGAGATCTCTGTGAGACTTTCCTTAAAATATTTATTAAAGAAAATAATTCTTTAGACATGAGGTAGGAAAAACTTATTTTAAATAAGTCAGCTCATATCATCTCTTCTGAATGGTTGCCTTGTCTTTATCTCCCAGCAGCAATGCATATGAGCTCCTGTCTCTACATCTGTGTCAAGAGCTGCCATTGTTTATTCTTCCATTTATTTTCAGGAACATTGTAAAGTAATAACTTGCCATTCTTTCGATCTGTATTTTCAGCATAAAAATAAATTTGAGCACCTCTTTGTTAACTTCTTGAATTCCTTTTTATAAGTTGGCTTTCAAATCTCATGTCGTATGTGTGTGGGGGGGGTACATATGCCACGTGTGTGGAGGTCAGAGGACACTTTTCCGGAATTGGTTCTCAACTTTAACATCATTTTTAAGCAAGATATCTCTTTATTAACTCTCATTGTTCACGATTGTACTTGCTACTTACCAGGGTAGCTGGTTGGCAAGATTCTGAGAAACTCTCCTGTTTCCACTTCCATGTCACCATCAGTGTGCTGGGATTATAAAAATCCTTTATGGCTTTTCTATGGGGTCTATGGAGTGTTTTATACACTGCGCCATACCCCATCCATTCTGTCTCCTTCTTTCATATATTTCCTCTTTTGCCATTCAGATAGCTGTTCATTTTTTCTGTGACATCCTTCATTAAACAGATGCTTAATTATGGTAAACATATCAGTGTTACTTGTGTTACAATTTGATTCTTTTTAGAAAAAAAAAAAATCTTCCTGACTTAAATCCCTTTTTTTCCCCCTAGGATTTTCTTTTACATCTTTTTGTTTCACTGTGATTTTATGTTGTTTTTGAGACAGACAGGGCCTCACTATATAATTCAGGTTGATCTTGAACTCTCGATCCTTCTGCCTTCCTAAGTGTTGGGATTGCAGGTGTGCAACACAACAGTCCAACCTTCTATTAGTTGTTTGTTATTTATTTTTAATTGTATGTGTGTGTTTGTGTGTGTGGGTGTGTGTGTGTGTATGAGAGAGAGAGAAAGAGGAGACAGAGCATACATACGTGTACATACACTCATGCCAGGGTCTCTTACCTCTACAAACAAATGCCAGGTGCATGCACCACTTTTTGTGTTTGGCTTTACATGGGTGCTTGGTAATTGAACCTTAGTTGCATTTTGCAGGCAAGTGCTAATTAACCACTGAGCCATCAGCCCCGCCCACTCCCACTTCTATTATTTTTGACAGTTGTTTTCACATGTTTGTATTTAAATGAGCTCACTATTGGAACTGATCACAGAGAGCTAGATTTCCTAATACAATAAAGGAACAACATGTTCTTTCCCATTGATTTGTGCTACAATATCAAAATATCATCTTACCCTCAAAAATTGAATGCTAAAGAAAGCCTTTTATTACATTTTATGATAAATAAGATCATTTTAAGATTTGTCTCTGAATAACTAAGTGAAAAAGGATAAAAGAAAGCTTTCATTAAAAGAATTTTTTAAATAAAAACATATAACATTTTATGCCATTCAATGGAGAGATAACTGCTAAAAGAAAAGAGCTTTGTGATATTGTGTGTGGTTGATAATCTGACCCTGGGTTGTCTCTTCCACAAAAATATAAAGGTCAAGCTTGTACCACCTAGGCCTAACATAAGACTTAATTTAATAACTCTATAACTGTGGCATCTAAATTTCCTGCCAATTTAAAGAAATAAAGTTTTAATATTCAGTCTTCCCTCCTTTATACACTATATTATAAAATAACATAATACTATAGTATATTCTATAATAATAATTTACATTGTATTATAAAATAACTATATCAAATGCTCTTGGCCCTGAATCTTTAAAGTAATTATGCATACATCACAAATCAAATATCCAATATGCACTGAATAAAACTCTTAAGTAGAAGAGATGGATTAGCCTCAGAGTTTTGTAAATCAGACTTATCTTTACTCACAGTAGCAAAATTCTGAGCCAAATTCTTCAAATACAGAATGCATCTCCAAAAAGGTTGTCCAAAAAATTTCAGACCTGTCCTTGAAGCCATTAAGAATGAAGTCAAGGATAATGACTCATTTGAAAACAGTTTAGTCTCACTGTATGAGCTTGTTCCATGTGGCATGTGCCAAATAGATATACCTACATTCTCTTTTCACTTATCTTTATAAAAGTCCCTGATTACATATAAAAATTGTATATAGTGGTGAAATAAAGTTGACAACCTTAATTTAAAATATCATTCTTGGTGTAAAAGGAAAGAAGGATGTCTCTCAATAACTGCTATCACTAGATAAAAGATCATGTTGAAATCTTTCCCCAAAGAGTTCTTTAATGTAAGACACTGCAATATTAATATCCAAATTACACTTCACATTATTTTGTCTCTTCTGGAGGCCTTAGAGATGCAGCTCAAATTAGAGAGGTGTCTACAGTTTTCCATCAAATCTAAAAAGAAAATTTTGAAGACAATAAACCCATTACTGATGAAGAAGTGCATTTGCACAATAATTGTGGAGGGAAGGCTGCATTATAGCAATATACTACTCTCTGGCACTATTAGAGCAGTGAAATCACTAGGACAACAGCAAAAGCTGTTTGATTTTTTTAATTATTATTGAAGAATGCCTCCTGAGCCCAGCCTCTGTGTTTCCCTGTTGAATCACGTGCAGCTCACACTGTTTCTCATGCATTATACATTAAACCCATATGGCTGTTTGAGGTTGAGGGTCTCTGGAGGGAAGTTTCATACTGCTCTTTTCCCTGCAGTAGGGAGAAAACTGAAAAAAAAAAATGATAAAGAAAGAGAGAGGGAGGGAGGAAGGGAAGGAGGAAGGAAGGAAGGAAAAGAGAAAGAAAGAAAGAAAGAAAGAAAGAAAGAAAGAAAGAAAGAAAGAAAGAAAGAAAGAAAGAAAGAAAGAAAGAAAAGAAAGTGAGAGAGAAGAAAGGGAGACTGGGGCTAAGGAATTAAGAAAAAGAATAGCACTGCGTAGGCAACATTCAGAATTCAGACAAGTCAGATTAATAAACATGCATATTTCAAAACAGCTTAATGAGAGCATTTCCCCACTCCAAATAAATGACAGATATTTGAAGTTATAAATATGCTAATTAGGTGGTTTTTATTATTCCATAATGTATACATGGTCTGAAAACAGCACCTTGTAGTGCATACATGTATACAGTTATATCAATTGCAATAAATCAATGTAGATCACTTCCACAAGACATTCCACATTTTGATTTATGTGACTAAGTTTGTGGGATTCAGGAGCAAGCTGGCTCTCTGACTCTGTCAGTCTCCAATAAGCCCTTCAATCCTAGCATTTTCTAAGATGAGAAAGAGCTGGGATTACCTTGAAAATGAATTTATGAATATGAGACTTGGTTTTTATGGAATCAGATTTAAAATATATTTAAAAGGCACTTATGTATGTACATCTAAAAAATTTTGCTAAATTTTATTAAATTATAATATAGATGAAAATAAAATGTAGAAATTTTTATAAATGCCCAGAACCACCACCACCCCTTTAGAGCTCAGATAGCAGAGCATTAATACACAAAAAATTAGTAATAGATGTAATTTCTTCAGCCCTTATCACAGAGTAATGCACCTATACTTTAATTTATTCAACTCTTGATAGTTGCACCAATTTCTGTCTCTCTGTCTTACAACCTGGAGTTATTTAGATTCAGTAGACTTTAAAGCTCACCAAATAATATCCAGTAAGAACTTATCCAGTAAGCTTTAAAACTTGACCTGGAATTAACTATGAGGGTGGCCTTGAACTCTCAGCTAAGGCTTTAAAGTCACTGTTTTATTTTGGCTATTACAATAATTATATCAGATATTTATTCATGTTACTCATTATTTTCAGTTTATGGAGAATAAAACTAAGACTTGTAAATTTTGATGTTTATAATTTAAATTTTACAAATATAAAATGTAAATTTTAATTTTGTTCTTGTAATTGTTTATATGGCCTTATGTAATCTCACTTTTACTTTAATTAGTTATTTACTCACACAAATATAAACATCACTGAAACTTGGATTGTTTTCTTGGTGATTTTTTTTCCTTAGGAAAACCACTAAGGAGACACTACAAAACTTTGTGAGTTACAATATTAAGAACTTTTCAGACAATTAGGCTATTAATCGACAACAGCTCATATTTTCATCATCAAATTCTTCCTATACATGGAGTTACATTAATTTTGATATAAAAATGTTAAGTTTCCAATTAAACAATTAAATTTAAAAATATTTCTAAAGAATTTGTGTAAGTTCACAGCACAGGATGGGTGGAAGACAGGCATGCAAATAGGTCTGCACATATTCTCCATATTTATTTTGAAGCTGAACAGGACTCAAAGGAGGCATTACATTTTACTGTTCTCATAAAGGGGATATTTTTCTCTTTATGACTTTGGTTTTTTGCCCCTACTCTTATATAGTTAGGAGCTTAAGTGAGTTCCAGATCTTATTTTTTCATCTGATTTTCTTCCAGGACAGATGAAGTGTCTCCCTCATGACTGTCCACGACTGACTTGTGCCTGGTACAACATTGATCCAGTATTAATCAGATGAAACAAGCATCTGCTTCCCAGCTGACTAAGGATATGAATTACTGTGTAGGAGTAAAGGCTGAAATAAACAGTTAAAATATTAAGCTGCCTGCTATACAAAATCCTGAAGACTATTTCCTTTGAAACAAAATGATGAGAAATTACTTTGTTTATGTGTTTCTCTTCAAGGAAAGTGATTCTCAAGAAAGATTAGCTCAATTTGCAATAAGAAAATGAGACAGATAGGTTTATATATTCTGGTACTTCACTCCTTTAAAATATGTGTGTGTGTGTGTGTGTGTGTGTGTGTGTGTGATCTGCATGGCATAGTCACATGTATGTGCACAGATGTGTGTACCCTGTGTGGAGGTTAGAGAAGAACAATAGTCTTCTACCTTGTTTCCTGGAGATAGGGTCTCTCTCTGCACCCAGAGCTGCCTTACTGACCAGCAGGCCCCAGGAATTCTGTCTCCATCTCCCTCAGCACTGGAGTTATAGACAGGTACAGTGGTCATGCCTGGTTTCCTACGTGGGTTCTAGGGACCAAACCTGGGTCCTGAAGCTTGCATAGCCAGCATTCTTTCCCAATGAACCAGACCCTTACATGGTTTAGCATAAATTAATTGTTGAAAACATGTGATTGCATTTAACATTATTGTGAATATATACAATGTACTTTGATTATATTCACCTCTCCCTCACTACTCTCCCTTCCCCTCCCACTGATTTCCTTCTTCTATCTTCTTTTTAATTCAGGTTCCAGGCATGAGAGAAAACATGAGGTATTTGCTTTTCTGAGTCTGGCTTATTTCAGTTATCATGAGAATCTTTAGTTCCTCTGCTTTTCAGCAAAATAACATAATTTATTTTATGGTTAATATAACTCTACAGTGTATATAGACAATAAACAAACTTGCATATTTAGTTCTTCGTTTAATAGAAAGAGAGAGCAGAAACTTAAATTCCTATTTACTAAGTATAATTATCTACAATATAGTTATTTGTCTCTGCGTTCTTCATCAAGCCAAAAATAAGAAATGTTTCATCTATCTCTACAGCACCCATATTTTTAAAATTGCTTCCCATAGATCTGGCAAATAGTAGAGTATCAAAATCTATGAAATGGTAAATAAGCAGATAAAAGTTAATTCAGGTCAGCCTGGACCAGAGTGAGACCCTACCTCGCAAAACCAAAAAAAAAAAAAAAAAGTTAATTCAAATGTCAGAAAAAGGGGCTATAGTAATTGTGTAGTTCAACAAATAGAACACACACACATATGGAGAGAGGGAGAACAGGTATAAAATATCTGAAATATGGAAGAATTAAAATTTTATCATTTATATTGACCATACTTTCAACTGCTCCAAAGGAAACTTTAACTACTAGAACATGTGTGCATAGATGGATAGAATGAAACCCAGACAAGGTAGAAAAGACAAAGAACCACAGAGCCACAGGATTCTCAATGTCACAGAACATGAAGCTCAAACTTACAGAAGACTTTAGGACATAGCTCCCTGCTTTGTGGTATTTTATGTAATTAGTGTGTGGCCTTTGAAGTGCGGTTGTGTTTTCACAACTTTAAACAGGGTTGTTCAGTAGTCAGTAGCTACTCCAGTGAGCACATTAGAAGGAAACCAGCTAAGTGAAGTATGGTGAAGACACACAATGGAATATTGCACAACTGCTATACACATGTGCTTATGTATTGACAGGGCCCACCTTACAATCAAGTTTAAGTGGTAAACAGTATACAAAAGTAGGAATCATATGCCAGTAAGTAAACAAAATCAGACATAAGTATAGATATTTGCATATTTCTAAAATATTCTATACAATATATGTATATCTAGTTGACCTTCAAGAGAAAACGGAAGCACTGGTAAAAAGAAGCAAACATGTTTCTAGCTGCATTTCCCTTGGCAATATTTTACTCTCACTAGATACAGAAAATAATTTTCAAAAAATGAAAAATAAGGGCAGGGGCATAGTTGTACTTGCTATACAGGCATGAGGCCCTGCCTGGTTTGAGTGCCAGAACCCACATGGTGGCATGGCATTGCTCACCTATAATCCCAACACTGCAAATGTGCAAACAGAGAATCCCTAGTGCTTACTGGCTAACTATGCTAGCTGAATTTGTGAGCTTTGTACACATGAAAGACCCTGTCTCAATGAACAAGACTGATAGTGATAGAAAAAGACACATGCAAAAAATAAATAAAATAAAATAAAATAAAATAAAATAAAATAAAATAAAATAAAAGGAAAGATTTAGACTGAATCTTCTGCTAGAATTACATAATTGGTCCTTGTCTTTAGAATTTTTAAAAGTTTAACCATGATTTTTGAATATCAATAATTTTAACTTTACAAAATATAATTATGACATTAGAGGGAGATTTATGAAACTATACATTTTCATTCAGAGCACAGTGCTTAATGTCAAATGACTTACAAAATCTAATGCTAATCAATGAATTACCTAAAGGAGTTATCACCTACCCCCCTTCCACCTAAACTTCTTCCAGATCCACATAATATTTCTCAGACTCCAACCCTCCCAGAAACTCTTCCTTGTAACTTACTTTATTTGAAAATATGCTTTATCACACTCTTAATTTAGACTGATTTGGAGATCTACAAACATTATTGTACATATGGCTTGATAGGAACATTTGAATAAACCCATGAGACTAATTATACTAGACACTTTATCACTAAGGAATGCAGTTATAATAATTCTTGAAGAGAGAATTATGAAAGGGCACAGCTGGATCAGTAAGAAACAAAAGAAATTTATGTGGAAAGACATCCTTGAATAAAAAAATCAAGTTAGTGATCTAAATGTATACTTGGGATTTCTAAACACAAATGTCACAAGTTAACTTCAGTTGCATTGAATCTTTGTTACAATAACGTGAAAATGCAAATAAATATTTATCAAATCTTGTTTCTTATATTATATAATCTCCATTAAATTATAAAATCTCCATTAAAAAGAAATATGCTCATATTTCTATAACATGGCCTGATTGGGCAAAATGAAGACTCCACCCTGTATGGAAAAGTGGCACATCACATTGCATATGAATGTGTGTAGCAGGAATTGTTATTACAATCAATTTTTAAAAACTCACTATGAATCCCTGCTGTCATGATATTATGGTAGAAAAACTACATAGTTCATAACTGGAAAATGAAGTCCTAATTGCTTTAAGTATCTTCCTGACCTGTCTTAATCTAGTGTGGTCATTTGAATATAAAATGTCCTCATGTGTTTATGATTACACCCTACCCCTTTACTCCCCCTTAGTTGGTGGAGCTTTTAGACAGCAGATCCTTGCTGGAAAAGGTGTGTCACTAGAGAAGGGCTTTGGGGTGTTTTAGCCCAGCAACACTTACCACAGCCAGCTCACTCAGACTACTTCCTTCCTGCTGATGTGAAAATTTAATCCAGGCTTCCTGTCATGCTTTCCCTGCCATGATGATGCTTCTCAAAACTGTAATGCAGGGAAGAAAAAAAAACTTTCTTCCATAAATTGCTTCTGGACAGGTTTTCTGTCCCAGAAATGAGAAAGTAGCTGTGACAGAAAATCACTCAAAACAATTTTTATTGACTAAGTATGGATAGTACTAACTACCTCAAAAATAATTTTGAAAATAGAGTTAATCTAAACATATCTCGAAGTTTTGTCCTTGACTACCCTCATCCTTACATCCTCTTTTCAGGGTTATCTTAATTATTACTGGAATATTAATACCACTTCTTCATGAATGAGTGATCCTTAAATCTATACACATACCAATTGCAGGCCAGACCATAGCATCCAATATGGATGTCCTTTCAACAAAAATGAAAAACATCTTTACATGATATTATTAGGAACATTATGAAATTATGTATAAATTGTATATTAGATAAATAATAGTAACTTAAAGTTTAAGCCTGATAATTGCATTTTTGATATATGGATCATGCATACCAAAATATTTAGGAAGAAGTGCTTGGGTAAAGGAGGAGGGAGAGAGGATATGCATGTTAGCATGCAAAAATATATGGTAATCCAGTACAGAGTATCACATGAGCATTTATTTGCTATTATCACAACTTTTCTGTAGGCTCAAAGTGTCTTTTAAGAAGACAGGAAAATGATCAAATTATTTCTTTCTTGCTCTCTTACAATTGGCTCAGAAATGAATTCAACTTTAATGTACTTAGATTTGGGTTCCAACACCACCCCCTCCCAGCACCAAAAATAGCATTTTGGGTTAGATGTTCTCACACACCTCTCATTACCAGACACAAGTCTGACTGCTGAATTGCCACTTCAGTTGACCCAGCACAAATTCTGACAGTCATTCACTGGAGACTCTTAAGTTAGATAATTTCACAGTATTTTCCTCTTATCTTCCTCATTCTAGATGTCTTTATAAAACACCAATTTGTTTATTCCCTTCCCTTCTTGAAAAAAAATAAAGCATCAAGGCAGGCAGGATGGCAGATGCCTTTAATCCCAGCACTTAGGAGGCAGAGGTGAGAGGTTCTCTGGGAGTTTCAAGGCCAGCCTATGACTATAGAAAGTTCCAGGTCAGTCTGGTCTAGAGTAAGATTCTACCTCGTTAAAAAAAAAAAAAAAACATAAAGGAAAAAGAAAAATAAGCATTCAATGTTCTTTGCCTTTAGAATAAAGTCCATGTATATGTAACCCTTTCCCCATTCCTTCACACAGTGATGTGTTTGATATTTTCTGCAAGTATCATTCACTGGATCTTGTGTTAAATCAAAAACAGCTGTTTTAATAAGCTCCTTTTTATCTACCATCAAACACTTGAGAAAAATCAAAACCTGAACTGCAAAAAAATATCTACTTAGGAGCATGACTGTCTGAGAAAAGATGACACTGAGCTGCTAGCTATCTGAACAGGAGAAGTCTGTGTGAAAACATGGACTTTGAATACGCTATATGATATTAGAACATGCAGCCTAGTAATATCGCAGTTAATCAAAGCTAAAACGTTACCTGACAGACCTGAGCATTCCTAGTCAGCAACCATCTATTACCTTGCTGCTCTCTTATAAAAGCATGACAGTGTGAATTTGATGAAAACTTTTCTCTAATCCATCTGTTCAGCCCTACCACCTGCTTTATAAATTATTATCAAACAGGGATTAAAGTAGGTTTGTTTATCTTCTGAAATGGCAGATCCAGGAAGAATATATATATATATATATATATATATATATATATATATATATATATATATATTATGGTATACCCACACATTCTTATGAACTTGGCAAGTTTTTGCTGACAGGTGCTGATGATCTTACATGCTGCAAAATTATTTTCTATCTGGAGTAAATTTAGATGGAGCCATTTATCACAGACATCAAATTCTTTTTCAAAGGATAAAATGAATTATTCCTCAACTACATAGCTAATTTCCTAAGAATAGAATATTTGTCAGTATCTATAATGAGAGTTATTCAGTGCCCCTCAACATATTCTCAACTTCTTAAATGTTAGGACTCCTACTACACCTAAAAACACACACACACACACACACACACATGCCAGATAGCCATAAATGTAAGAAATGCTTAATATATATTTGAAAAATTAATTATGTAAGTTTTTTGCCTTGTCTTGTTCTTAGATGCACTAGCTATTTTTTGAAGTTCATCCCTCCAATTAATTTTGACTTTCTGACTACATCATAGATTTGTAGAAGTTGAGAGCTCATAGGCAGCTTCAGCAACCACTGGTTGCTGCTGTTTATTTCCTATATGTGAACATTGGGACAAGAGATTAAGCTGTGCAGCTAAGAAGTGTCAAATCTGAAGCTAGTCTCAGCCTGAAGTTTCCATGCTCCACTCTCTGAATCACACTTAACTGTGTTTCATTTTTGGTATCTAATTGTATGGTTAAAATGCAACTAGATAAGAACCTTGTTTTATCTACCTATTTTAATGCAAAACATATCTCTTTTTTGTCTTTAAATGAGAAAAATCTGAATATGTTCCCATGACATACATGGAACAATCTGAATATTAAAAAAGATGATTACTGATTAAAAGATCCCAGCAACCTTTGGCAATATTAACAATAAACAAAGGAGAAAGGGAAATTGAGATTTTTATTAAGCTGATCAATGCAAGGATTTATGAGGTATTTTTTTATAGAATTTGAATAGAGTGCAGCAACAGAAGAAGTAAGAAATATATTACATTATCTTCATCTAGTGTTTCAGAAAAGTTGAGATACTCACCCTTGCTAGGCTTTGTGTGGGACAGAGATAATGAAATTAAGGAGTTGCACAGGACTATGAGCTGGTAAAATGAAATCAAGTGGCTTAATTTCTATGAAGTAAGTAAAGACACTCATCACATCCTATAAATGACAGTGAGTTGTTCACTGCCATGACTGAAATCCATAATAAGCACTGAATGTGATATATGTCAGTATGTACTGGGAATGGATTTAAGTGGTATAGCACTTGGTTAAGATGTGTGACACCTTGAGTTCAAGCTAATAATCCATCTCCTTTATAAATTAAAAAAATAACTTAGCTAAGAAAAGTATTATCAATTATGATTATAACCATTAAAATAATGAAAGAATGTTTCCCAAGTCCCTTATACTAGGTATTGCAAATAAAACATTCTTATGATAGCCATTTCATAGCTAATCAATTGGATAAAGGTTTAGTAACACTGGCATTTAGGACTAAAGAAGTTTTCAGTTTTCTTGGGGACTGTTGTAGACAGCTTCAGACTTCTAGGAAGAACATCCAAACCAGACAAAGTTGCATGGGAAGAGTTTATGGGAGGATCCTGCCTACAGATCCAGGGGGAAATTCCATCTGTGGCATAAAAAGCTACTTCATTACATACAAACAGAGAGAAATCATTACCAGCCAGCAAACATGACAAGCAACAAGCACAAACCAGCAGAAACCAGGATCCCAGAGCTGAAACTTCTCTCTTAGACCTTTGGGCTGGAAATCAGATCCATCCCCAAACACACCTTAGGGCTGGACATCAGGATCCACACATAGTGACACCTCCAGTCAGATGGTTGGAGCCAAGCTTACAAGCTTTAATAAAACACATGAGTCTATGGGGGACATATATTCAAACTATCATATTCCACCCCTTGTCCCCAAAAGACTAATGATCATCTCACATCATAAACTGTATTCAGTCCAATTTTAAAGTATCCTATAGTCTTCACCAACTTTAAAATTATTCTAAGGTCCCAAGTCTCATCTGAGATTCAAAACTGGCTCTTAACTGTGAGTCTTGTAATATCAAAACAAGTTACATACTTCCAACATACAATGGCACAGAGTAAACCCTTCCATTGCTATAAGGCATAACAAGGAGGGATTGAACCAATTGAAAATCAATAACCATCAGGTAAACATCAAACATCTGTAATTCAAGTCTGACATCCATAACTAGTGACAACAGTCTCTGAATTTACAATTCTACCCCTCCAGCTGTGTTGAGTAGCTGAGGAAAGGTTGCAGCCTGAGCCAAAAGTGCTCCATACTAGCCCTTTCATAGTCCTGGTATATCCACAACATCTTTGGTTCTCCATTGTAAATCACACTCTATCCTATGATGGCCTAATCAGTCTCTCTATCCAGGACATCATGTTCTGCCTCATTTGCTGCATCAGTGGCTCCTGGAATCTCATGTCCTTCATGACCCAATTCCATCCATTTCTTGTGCTTCTGAAATCAATATAAAGTGTATAACAACACAGCCAATGTAAATCCAGGGGAAAAATAAATCACAACCTTGAACAGAAGGTTCCTGTTGTGTCAAGTCACCTCCTTTCAAAAGAGTTTGTATTTCTACTATGCAGTAGTTCCTGAATGAAATTACCTCAGGCATCTTTCCACTGTTTCCATGTACGTAGTTGGCCATCTTGAACAATAGCAACTTTAGTAACCTAAAATCTGTCTCCGTGCCAGTAATTTTAGACTTACTTGAATTTTTTCAACCTTAAATCTTACAACTCTCAGTTTTATATATTCTGTTAAACACCTCATTACTTTCAAGTCCAACCTTGATATAACTCTCTGGGCATAGGCAGCAGAATGGAGTCAACCTTTATGTCAGTAACCCAGTTGCAACAAAGTTCTCTGTTGTCTTTCCTTTGAAAGTTCATAAGAGAAGCCTCTAAATACAATTTTCATTTAACATTTTTAAATTGTCACAAGAATAACCTATAAAATTTGGCTTACCACATTGAGAGGCATCCACAGTCACAATTTCCAAGTAAACACATATTCCCCCTCAAGCACACAAGTTCCAAAAGACCAAAATCCACATGATCAGATTTATTGAGCAGCAACCCCATTCCTTGTACTATATTTTTGTTGTAGACAGCTTCATGTTTCTGGGATGAACATTCATACCAGACACATCTTATGGGAGGAAGGAATTTACCTAAAGCTTACAGATCCAGGGGGAAGTTCCACAGTGTCAGAAGAAGCTGTTTCCATACATACAAGCACAGAGAAACCACTATCAGCCAGGAAACACCAAAAACAAAAAGCACACAAAAGCAAGCAGGCCCTCAGAGCTTACACTGCTGTCTTACAACTTTGGACTGGAAATCATATCCATACCCAAACACACCTTACTGCTGACACCCAGTACCATACCCAGTAATACTTTCTCCAGCCAGGTGGCTGGAGACAAGTTTACAAGCTGTAATAAAATACCAGAGTGGGGGATATACATTCAAACTATCATAGGCAGTGTAAAGTCTTTAATGGAATCAAGGAAGGAGCTTTCGTGCTCATGTCTCTCTACTATTGTGGATTATCACATATTGCTAAGAAGACAGCACATTTGAGATAATCAGCACTATGGTATAGTGGATTCAAAACATGAAAATAACAAATTCATATAGTTGTGCAAATGTCATTACCCTCATCTACATAAGCCTTGTTGCAAAAACAAAAACAGCAGCAGCTAGAAAAATGGGAAAAAAAGATAGAGCTAACCTTTATTGAAAGGGCTTCAGTTGTCTCAGTGGATTATTATATTTAATTTTTTTGGGAGAGGAAGACAGAGAATGGGTACACCAGCAGCCTCTCAGCTGCTGCGAATGAACTCCAGATGCATGTGCCCCCTTGTGGGCAGGAGGGCATTGCACCCCTGCATCACTTTGCATCTGGCTAAACGTGGGACCTGGAGATTGGAACTGACATTCTTAGGCTTAGGAGGCAGGTGCCTTAACCACTGAGCCATCTCTCCAGCCTTATATTTAATTTTTAAAATAACCCCTCTGTGATAGATATTACTATTATTTGGCCCATATTACTCCCTCCTATTTGAATAACCATTTCTAAAGCACTATCTAAATAATCTTTCCCAAGGCATGGAGTGCATTCCTCCTTGATTTCCAAGTAGTGCTTGCTTATCTTTTTTCTGATTGTAAACGCCTGGAGAATAGGAACCATTTATGAAAATAACTCTGTTTCTCTACTTAAGTTAGAAGCAAATATTTGCAGGGTTGTGTTCAATTAATTTTAGCTGAATGTACATTGTAAATGTGTAAAGAAAATCCTGGTTAACTGTGAGTTAATTAGCAAGTTATTACTTAAATTCTCCCTCAATAGCCATATTCTTCTAAATTTAAGCCAATTAGTTTCTCCTACGTTACATTCTGCCATACTTTGAATGTTTGAAGTATTTTTGCCTATTTCTATCCTAGTTAAGGAAAGATGTCTGGAAATAGGAGGTTGAGTATGAGATGGTATACAAACACCAAACATATACATACTGATATGCAAGGATACAAATATAACAGGTTGGTCGTTATCATGAGGAAATCATAAAAATATTTCAAAATTATCATTTTTCATGCTTAGTTAATGGTGTCATTCCATAGCTATTTTTCTTCATTGAGCTTTCATTGGTTTTATGCAATATAGTGTTGTATTTTCCTTGGAGTGGAAAGCTGGACAGATCATCTGACAAAGAAATATATCTTCCAGGGACTAGATTAAAGAATGTTGCTTAGCAATGCTAGGTATGTCATAATATCAATTACTCTAGACATTTTCTGTTATATCCAACAACAACATTTTGAAAACAGATTTTCCACTTTTTCTTGTGTTTTTTAAAGTTACTTACACAGCTAGGTTTTATATTGCTATTCCAAAGTCAATAATTGCATCTTTTTTGGAACTGATACTAAAACTTTATTTTTGTTGTTTATATGAGCACAGGTTGCACAACAACTTAGAGTAGTAAACTCGCCTCTTGCTGATACTCATAGTCTCTGTTTTCATTTACCATTACATACTTTTTCTAATATGGAAGAAAAAATAAATTCCCCAGTAAATTATCCTTAAATTTAAAAAGAAATTAACTTTGGTATTCATATCTCTGCTTTCAAAAGTTTTTACATTGATCATGTGGTTCATGATAAAAGGTAAGCTTACACTGCAGCCCAGGCATACACAATCAAACATGTGACCGTAATAACAATTTTATAAAATAGTGCTCACCTTTACTAGGCACAGTGATTCTTTATCTTGTCATTAAATACTATTCTATTTCTTGTTTTAATGATGCTTGTCATGGGCTTGGCTAGAGGCCTTGAGGTACCCATTCTCTCTCTCTCTCTCTCTCTCTCTCTCTTTCTTTGCCTTTCTCTTTTCTAATAAATAAATACAAATTTTAACAATCTCTACAATAATGAAAAAATGCTTGTCACAGCACTGAATTTCTTTCATAACCATTTATAAGTCATAATCTTCAAGATTTTTAAAGCTATAACATTAAAATAAACATTAATTAGAACTAAGCTATTTTTAAATACAGCCTTTTCATCTGAAATTCCTTACACATTTCCAAAAATTTCACTTTTCACTTCAAAGATACAATAAGATTTTTAGCTATAGAAATCTATTCTTTGTCTAAGACATATAAGCAGTTTCCATTTTGGGTGTGTGGTATATTAGATTTGATTCCACGCTGTAGAAACAGGCAACTGTTATAGATACAAATATTGAATTTTTCCTACTGTGCTGAGAGGTCTTGATATAAACATTCAAGAGACAGAAGTAAATGGGAGATTATTAAATACTACTGAGTAGAAACAAAAGAACTAATCTCCTGTCCTTTGGTGCCACAAATATGCACAGCTGATAAGGTATTTCATTTAAATCAGTTCCTATTGTTATGGAGAAAAGTGAAATTCCCCTTCAGACAATACCTTCTTGAAGTTTTAAAGTAGATTAGTCAATTTAAAAATTACTGAAATAAATTTAAAAGGAGGAATGCTTTTTATATATTCTTAAGTCTATACTGATGATTCAAGAGACAACAAATCATTTAAACTATTTCATTTAATATTCACCATCATGTTGTTATGCTTGTATATATTTAAAATCATGTAATATTTTTTAAATTAAATTTATCAATTTATACATGTCCAACTTATAGAAAAATATTTATTAAATAGTTTATTAATGAATGAAAATTCTTTTAAACCAAATATTTGTAAGTATTTTAAAAATATTTTTAGCTTCCCTATAAAGTAATGTTTAGAAATATTATAATCCTGGTTTTTATAAATATATGTGATAATTGGTTCACTCAGATTTACACTGTACAATTATTAAATTGTTCAAATTACCTCTATATCCTACGTCCTCTTGCTTCTACTTTATTCAAGTCTCAATTGCCAAATTAAATCATGTCCTGTTATTATGCACATATGTATTTCAAGTTTATTCTGCCTGATATTTTCCTTGCCTTCTGGGACACTTTCAATGTTATGAAATTGGTAATAAAGTTCTTGCTAGCCTGAATGCAGCAAGTCTACCCCACCTAATTACTCAGCTATTCACTGTTGACAACAAAGTGACAAATCTTTCCATCAGAACACAGATGTGTCCATCTCTTTATCTTCATTAATGTTAATCCCTGTTTCAAACAAAAGAGGGGAGGGTCCCCTTGCCTCAGCTCCTATTTAAATACTGTCTGGTATTTAAGGAGTAATAGAAATCTTACCCAAATTCTCTTTCAGGTCTTTCTTGCTTATGAGTAAAAATGAAGTCCATATTTGCCTTAGGATGGTTTGATAATATTTGCATTAGGATGGTTCTATAATGTAATGACTTAAAGCAAGTAATGAATCACAGTCAGTATTTTTCTTTGTTTCTTCAGGTGAGAAAATTGGAAGAGAGTTTCCTAAACAGATCTTGATCACCCCTCATGAGGATTTGAGCCTGGTTATAGTCACCTGAAGATGCTACCTGAGGCTGGAACTGCTACTTTCAATGTGGCTCACACATTTGGCTGGCAAGTACTGGCTTTTTGTAAGACGTGGAGGCTGATTCCTCTCAGATTGAGGAATCATGAGTTATTCAAGAACCAAAAGTACCTCTTATATCCTGGCTTTGTCCTGGCTTCAGAGGTCACACAAAATCACTCCATGGAATTCTACTAGTCACATAGGTTAGCACTGATTACACACACATATGCACACACAGAGAGAGAGAGAGAGATGATAGATAGATAGATAGATAGATAGATAGATAGATAGATAGATAGATAGATAGATAAAAGAGAGAGAGAGAAGAGATGAAACTGAGACACACACTGGAATTTGCCAAGATTTGTGTATTTATTTCAAATAGTAAGTGGAGGCACAACACTAAAGAGGTGGTTTATTACAATTAATGCTGTAGTGATCAGCTTGAAGGTGCCTTCTAGTATTCTTTGACTCCTGATAGTCATGTACTTGTATAAAATATTTTAAATACATATATATTATATGAGCATTAATTATATTATATTATATTATATTATATTATATTATATTATATTATATTATATTATAACATCTATATATATATATATGGAGAGAGCAAGAGTGGTGGGGAGACCCTCAAAGTTTCCCAAGTAGGTCTGGAGATATCTCACATGAATTTAGGCACACAGAGTCCATTCAGATACAATCAGAAACCATGGAATCACATCTATTTACTTCTCTCCCACTTTTGTGGTAAAGTCTACTGCCCAATCTTTAGAATCACAAAATCTCATGAAGGCCCTTTTCTTTTGTATCCAGCACACCTCCTGAAAATGATGACTGAATATAAAGTTCACAGGTGCACAGCTGGGTTCAGTTCTCTCTGATGTACCAGTCATGATGTGGCATGCGAATTGCTGACAGTATGGGGGTAAACTGTGTACTGGATGACATCAGGTAGATGCCATGCTGGTATGTAAACACTTTCTCTGCACAGTTTGGGGCCATCGTGTGCAGCATAGCACTGTGCAAGTGTAAGGAGCTCCATGTGGTTCCAGATGAATGAGTTCTTTTATATGTTCCCTCATTTTCTTAACATTCAACCTGAATCCTTTGTACTAAAGATGAGTTGAGTGATAGACATAACTGTACAGTAAACACAGCTCTTCCTCTGTACTACCTATGATATTTCTGAGCACTGCTGTGGTTCTGACTCCCTTCTCCCTTGCAGTCCTTATTTCCCAGGAGGTTTTCAGTCTCATGAAAAACCTGCCTGTATTAGAACTGCACAGCAAGAGCTCTAAAGAAAATTCAACGTGGGTTACATTGGCACTTTTGCTACACTTCTTATAGTAATATCTTCAAAAGGCTTCTGTCCCCAGAAATGGACAGTATGTAATTGGAATAAAGTTAACCTTTTTGCTATGCTTTACTCTAAACAATGCTGAAACCCACACGGGAAATAGCCAAGATTCACGAGTAAAGTCATTCTAGATGTTCTGATGATAGACGTGGGACAAGCAACCTTGATTTACTACTTCTGGGAAAAGTTGATTCTTTTGGGGGAATCTTCCTCATTTTATCATTCTATCTTTTTAGGGAAATAGATAGGAAATCAGACAGAGATTAAAAACTAGTTTGTCCACATGGTAGCTAAATAAACCTGGTCAAGTTCCTAAGTTGAACTTTCCTCATTGACTATCCTGTCATTAACACATAACTAATAAGGACTACCTAGCAAACAGTAAGTGCTAAGGAGCATTGGATATCAAAATCATCATTCTGGAAAGCTCCATTTTGTAGAATGGGGTCTAAACTCTAGTCTGGAACTGATTTTCTTCTTTTTTTGAGAGAGAGAGAGATAGAGAGAGAGAGGGAGAGGAAGACAGATAGAGATGGGCGCACCAGCAGCCTCTCAGCTGCTGCTGTGAATGAAATCCAGATTCATGCGCCCCCTTGTGGTCAAGTGTGGCATTGTGCCCTTGTGTCACTTTGCATCTGGCTAAACATGGAACCTGGAGATTGGAACCAGCATTCTTAGGCTTAGGAGGCAGGCACTTTAACCGCTAAGCCACCTCTCCAGCCATGGGCCTGATTTTCTAGAACATGCCATCAGCTATAACCTCTTTGTAGCCAGAATGAAATTTCACTTCATATCATCTTGGTGTGAGAACTTACCCCCAATCATTATTCTCTGCTGCACATTCCTCTTCTGGAAGTTATCTTAATACTATTGCTTTTCCTCGGCATTCATCAGTTTGAAAGACCCTGGAGATAAGCTGAATGTAGTATGGCCCCAACATAACTTCTATAAGGGACATACGATAATTAAATTTAAATTGCTCCATCCCACCATGGAGGTCTTTTTATATATCCTATTTTTTGGATTGAGATGCTGAGAACAAGCATGCAAACTTTGGATGGCACCACCCCACTCCCCAAATGCCCAATTTTTTTTCTTTCTCTTTTTCCACTCAGACTGTGTTCTCTCCCTTTAACTCTCCCAAGGGGAGAGAAGAATGGTCATCACTGGCAATGGGCAATTGTGCAAAACTACACCCAGAGCCAGCTTCATGCTCAGGAGAGAACAGGTAATTCCTTCTCAGGGCTTCTGCTACTGTACACAGTCAGAGAGACTTCTCTAGAAAACAGCTATAGAAATGATCCATTAAAGAACAGTCTAAATGCCCAGTACTTTATCTTCTCAGAGCTGGATATCAAACATACGACATTGTAGCAACTAGCTAAATGCTTTACTACTGAGCTCCATCATAGCCCCCTTGAAGTCTAAGCATGGAATAAAATATTAAGTAAGACTCACTTTTTTAATTAGAAAAGCTATTGGCATGACTCACCAAATATAGCTGGAGTTTTAAATTACTAAGATGTGAATTCTACTGTGATTCTGTGCTATCACAGAAAAGGTTTCATCAATCAGTTATGAATGGTCATGGAAACATCAGCTCCCAGGTTCATGTATTTATTGCACTATGTAAGACAAGAGAATAATGTTTAGTCATATTTCCATTACTAGGTTAGCACCTTAAAATGCAAGGTGAGGGGGCTGAAGAGATTGCTCAGTAGTTAAGGTGCTTTCCTGCAAAGCCTAAAGATTCCCCATTACCCACACAAAACCAAATTCACAAAATGGCACATGCATCTAGAGTTTGTTTGCAGTGGCTAGAGGCCCTGATGCACCCATATTCTCCCTCTCTCTCTCTCTCTCTCCTCTCTATTTCTGTCTGCTTGCAAATAAATAAATAAGTCCAAAAAATGAGCCCATTCTCCAATATCAAGCTCCCTCCAATTGTGGGCTATAAGAGGGCCTACACATATAAAATTCTCTCTAAAATAACAATGGCCATTCCATCTATCAGATGCTGACTTCTCTCTCTGTTAGAGAATTTGCTTCTCTTTTTCAGATGGATACCAAACCTGAAGGGAGGATCAGCCTATCGCACCTCACCAGGGCCCCAGCTGGAACCATAGAGTAATGGGAGAAATGGACAAGAGTGCAGCTTTCTTGGTGAACCTGACATCAGCACAAGGCTGAAGGAAATAAACACAGAGAACACTCAACTCCTACTACACCAGATATCCAGAGACACAGAGGCTCCCAAGACCTCATCACTGAAATAGAACTAAAATGAACCCAACATGGCTCAGGAAATTTGTGGAGAGTGTTAGAGCCACAAGTTGTGTCATTATGCACAGAAACATTGCCTCTTCCCCATAACCATTGGCTACCCCTGTAATGCATGACCCACATTCCCCAATGAGGAGGGTCCCTTCAGAGGGAGGAAGATAGGGAAGAGGCTACCAGAGGCACCAACATGAATGTAAAATTAAAATAAATTTTAAAATATATTAAATAATGAATAAATAAATAAATATATTTTATAATGCGAGATGACTTGGTAAATGTGTCAATGACTTATTCTATTTTCTATAGACTAACAGCACCTCTGTTCTTTGTCTCCACCTCTATTAATTTGTACTGATATGAGACCATTACAGCATTCACCATTGCAATCATTTACTTAGGGTGAGTTTTGTCTTATAGATGTTTTTATTATTGTCTATAAAGCATTCTGAAATAGCTTAAGAAGTTTAACCCTTGCAGTAGGATAGCTTTCATGGCTTAAGACACATATTTATATATGACAAAGCATTATGCTGCAGCTGGAAGACAGTCTCTGTGATTTCTGTCAGGTACATGTTATTCTCTATGGCCCTGTAGGCTTCTGTTAATACATTTGTCTACCTTCCTTTCATACCTCATTTTATATAGTGTTATTGGAAAGTTCCAGCCACAGTCAAAGACTCTCTACAAAGGCTGGCAAGGACCTCTCTGATCTCTGGGAAAGACCATCATTTTCCTCAGAAATTAAACAACCTTTCCTACTACTTCCAATAATTTAGCCAATTTTTATAGTGCTATACCCAGATGCAGGTTACAGAAATAATTACCTATAGTATACAGTGTTCTCTCTGTGGTCTTGCTACTGTCCTCAAGACAGTTAATTCTAATCTTTGGGTAATAATTAGTCAATGATAAAAATCCTATACAAGAATATTAATTACTTGAAGCCTATAGAACATAGCTCCCATTTTGTAGGTCACACTAACCCAAGGATTAAGAAATACAGCCATAGTGGCAGGATATTTCTTATCTAACTTAGCTTTATATCATTATTATGAAATTTGCATCATTCCTTTTCCTCACTGCTTTTAAACAGAGATATCCAATGTCTTGTGTTGCCTCTGCCTTTGATTCTCCTTTGGCTCTGACACGATAAAATTGCAAGATGACATCTGCCTTTGAAATCCCATTCGAACCTTCATTATTAGGCAAGGAATGTAGTATCATTTCACAGAAATACCTGCTCCAGTCCATGGTACTCCAGATGCCCCATTCACCTGAGGAAGTTCCTCTCCCCTGCATGAAAGAGTCACACACCCTGAGAGTACAAGGTGGTGGTGCTTTGTGGTCAACAGTTGATCTCGCAGAAATTTTAGCAAAACTTTTCTAGAAGATCTTCTTGTCTTATTTACCTTCCAGTAGATTCTCTACATGACCAGGCCAAGCATTTCATGTGAAGAAGTACTACACTGTGTTCCCTTCCTTTCTGTTACTAGGGCTTGGATAATAGGTCATACACTTCCTTAGGAAGTTAATTCCCATCCCTGGAGGCTCTGAAGTGCCCCATGTAAATAACATGTCAGGATGTCCAACTTACTGATATCATAGGCTTCTAGGATGGGAAGAACACAGCTTCACATTGTGCTAAAATGACCCATTCCTCTGCCTCTGGATTTACTAACTTCCATGAAGCTGTCAAAATCAGAGTCTAGGTTGAAAGCACAGCCTTGAGTTGATTAATAATTTTATGAGAACATAACATGCTTAAGGCATATACATTGTTTAACTATTGCTAATTAACAAATTACTGCCAAAACTATGACTATGAAGAACAAGTATTTGTTGCCTCACAGGACCTGTAAGTAGGAAATCTGGGAGTTGCTTAGCTAAGTGTGTCCTGGACCCTCTCAGGAGAGTGCAGACAAGGTGTTAAGACAAGAGAACGTTAATCTCCAATGCCAACTAGGGAGGATCCAGCTCAAGGCCCAATCAAATGGCTGGTGATGGGCCTGTGGTCCTTGGTGACTTCTGATTGAAGACATCAGCCCTCATCAAATGAGTCTGTACAGTCACAGTCTTTGACTGCTGGCCCCCATCAGAAGGAGGACTTGGAGAAACAGATTAGAGACAGACACAAAGATGGGTGGGTTGATGCTCACCATGCCTATGCCTGGCTGCTACACTGATCTTATATATTTCTGCTCTCTTGTAATTTGGCAATATTTCTGAAGGCACAGAACTCTTTAGAAATGCACATGACAACCTTGAAAATATTAAATTAATGTATTGCCATAACACTGAATAGCAAAATATCAAATATATTGAAAGTAATTGGCTATTTAAAATCATGTTTGTAAAACAGCTTATGATTAAACTGCAAACTGCTTGTTAGCTTGGCAGTGAAAAAATAACACTGTTTTATACTGAAATCAATTCATAAAAGATCTCACCAAAAATAATGACTTTCCTGTAAATGATTGATAAAGGACTTTGCATAAAGACAGACCACAGTTAAGGGTTTGGACTTTATGTTTCAACATCTGCACTTCACTGTAGTAAACTGAATAACTTCTATTCCCACCAAAAATATCCCACTCTATCTGGAACCTGTAAATGAATACATTCTCTCACATGTCAAATGGGGCTTTGTAAGTGTAATAAAAATAAAGATGTTGAGATGAAACTTGCCTAAACTGTCTGAATGTTCCCAATGTAAATTACCTGAAGGGTGCTGATAACAGGACACAGCAGTTGTCAAAGTGAGACAGTTAGGTTAGAATATAAATAGATAGGCAGAAAGAAAAATATTTGAAGTGCTATGCTGGTAAATTTGAAGATGGAATTGGGACTATTCCCCAATAGACTATTGAATTGGAGCTGTTGAAAATGGTCTCTGCAAGGGTAGAAAAGTCACTGTATTCCCCTGCAATCTCTAGCAGGAACCAACCTTACTGATACCTTGATTTTTATTTAAATATATATAAAATATAAATTTAAATTTCATATATATATTCCAGCCTCTGGAATCATTAGAGTATAAATTTGTGTTATTTTAAGCCAGATAAGGAACTTAGAGTAATTCATTATAACCATGAGTGAGAGCTTTCAGAGATAGCTTAGTAGTTAAGGCACTTGCCTGCAAAGCAAAAAGAACAGAGGTTGGTTCCCCAGGACTCACATAAACCAGATGTACAAGGTGATGCATGTGTCTGCAGTTCATTTGCAGTGGCTGGAGACCCTGGCACACTCATTATTTCTCTCTCTCTCTCTCTCTCTCTCTCTCTCTCTGCTTCTTTCTCTCAAATAAATTAATAAAAATAAGAATTTTTTACAAGCCAAAAAAAATCATGAACTGAAACTAATATCTTTAGAAATTAGTTATGGATCACTTAGCATGTTTAGAAGTGATTTGTAATGAATTGCAGCAGTTTTGACAAACATGGAGCCAGCCAAGTCCTTCACATCCAAGAAGAGGAATTTTTTGTATATAATTAAAGGCCTGTCAAAGAGGAGAACATAAGAAGACCTGTCCCTCCTCCAGGTATGGGCCAGGTAAAAGGACAGCCTGAACATCAGGAATAGCACAGACCATCTGCCAGATGACAGAGAAGGAGACCCTTGCAGTGAACATCCCCAGGATCTTCAGTGGACAAAGCCCTCAGAGCAAAAGCACCACTGTATCATAGCAATCCATGGATTTCTCAAAAATTACACAATGGATCTACTGCAGAGAGCTAGAGTTATTCACCCATTGTAAATAGATATAAATTAAGTAGTATAAAATATATACATGTCTATCATGACTCATCTTACACACTCCAGTCTTTCCCTGCACTTTACATTACATGCTGCATTGACCGTGAAATACAATTTTAAATGAAGTTCTCAGAATTCAAGGAAAAGAGAGTTACTTAGAAAGCAAAAGTTCTTGTTTCCCAAAACATGTTCACTCCCCCAAAAGACTCTATACAACCCCCCTGACAATCAGAACTTTTATGAGAGCCTAAATAGTCTTGAATACTTTCTTTACATAAGGGCATTTTACTGTACTAAACCATAACAATACCATTTATATCCAAGTGGATATATATCCACTTGTGCATGAAAATTAAAGATGAACAGACTGCTTTGGAAGGAACCTTGTAAAACTCCTGGAATTGAAAGCACATGACAGCACAATGGGTGACAGAGCTAACTATGGAAGCGTAAGGGTGGTAAGCAGAGGGAATTTTCAGCTCATGACTGGGTTTCAGTAGCATGGGTCTGGAGCCCAACTAAGAAAGGACTCATGGACCAGTGAATAAAAACAAATCTAGAAACTAAACGTGAGGGGATGCATGGACTGCTTTAGCTGCCTTGCCTTTCCCTACCTGACTCACAGAAGAAAGAGCTCATCATTATGCATTACTAACTATGGCTGTTCTGTGGAAGGACAGACAATGGATGTCCAGAATGGGCATAGTTATTTACTGGAAAGGATCACAGTGATTTAATGCTTCACAATAATCTGGCAAGGCCTTGTCTAAACCCCACATAACTTTATCCCTCCAGTGACTCCATAGAATTTTTTCTGTTTTAAACCATGGTAGTTACAAGCCTCTGATGCTAATGCCTTCTTTTAGAAGGATCTGTCCCAACAAGTGGCCACATGAACCTGGATTCTGACAATGATGCCTGCCTTGGTCTTCCACAATGTTCCTAGGCATCAACACCTCCTTATTGGAGGCCTATTGTATCATCACTTGAAGAACTCATAAACTACTTTTAGTCTACATTGTCACCAGCACTGCCTGTCAGTCTCAAGGAATACACCTTCAGTTCTTCTCATCTATGATCAGTCTATATCCTGACATATATACTATCAAGAGGTGGCCAGAAAGTCAACTCTCACCCCACATATAGAGAGTCCAGTATAAACACAATGCTTGTTTCATTTTCTTCTTTCTTTTTTTCCTTTTTTGTGTCCAGCTGTCTAGAATCCTGAATGTACATAGCATTATAGTTTGAAGACATAAGTGGAAAGGGGCCTCTAGAACCTATCTCTACAGTTCTTTGATGACCATAGAGCTTTGTCTGTGTAAGAAAACCATAGCACCATGTGATGACCATGTGAGAAGGTGACTATCCATACACGCTCTTAGTAGGACTCCCATGAAATTGCTCATATTGATTAGAACAGGCAATAATTATAAAACTTAGAATCAACAGGAATGCCCTTTTAATGTGATAATTAGCCTTATGGACTGTATGGGATTTAAAGTCAACATGGACATCTGAACGTGTGCATAAGGGTGTTTCCAGAAACTTTAATTGAAGAGCAAAATGAACCACTCTGAATATAGTTGACTCCATTCAATGGGCTGGGGTCCCAGACTGAATAAAAAGAAGAATGCAAGCTGAGCACCAACATCCACCTCTTGGCTTCCTGGCTACTGATACGCTGTGATAGGCTTTGTCACACACCTGCCACCATGCCATTCCTACCATGGCAGATTTCACTACCCTTAAACTGTGAGCCAAAATGAATTCTTTAAGTTTCTTTTGTCAGTTATTTTTGTCATAGCAACAAGAAAAGTCTAGTGACTTTTTTCAGAAAAATGTCACCTAGGAGCTGTTATAAATCAATTAATGTGGTTCTGAGGCCTTTAGAACTATTTTGGGGGACGGGGCAGGGAAGTTTGGAGCTGTGAACCAAAGAGGCTCTAGAATAGTGTAAAAGAAGCTTAACTGTCATTCTGCAGGGACTGTGGAAGACCAGTAAACCAGGAGACATGCAGACAGTGGAGGCTTAGTTCATGACGTGTCATGGCAGAACAAGGACTCTATCAGGAACTTACAGAGAACAAGTGTGTGTGTGATGTTGCAGCAGCAGAAACTCACTGCATTTCACCCATTTCCTAAGAGCTTGAGTGAATCTATATTCAAAAGTGATAAACTTACGCGTATAGATTTTGGACTAGCTTTGGTCTGGTCATTCCTTACTATCCTTCTATTCTTCCCTTTTGGAATGGGAATATTTGCCATTGTATACTAGAAGTATGAATTCTATTGTTTTAAATTCAATATGACTTCACAGTTAAGAAATTAAATGTGCCTTAAAGAGACTTGAACTTCAGACTTTTAAACAGTGTTGAAATGGTTAAAGAAAAAGAGAACTTTTGAGGTTGGAATGCATGTATTTTACATTATAAGATGAACATAAGCCTAGGAGTACCAGTGGTAAAATGCTTTGATTTGAAAGTAATGTGCTCAGGTTTCAAGGAGTAGATTTGTGATCATTTTGATTGTCAACTTGATGGAATTTTTAGTCACCATGGAAACATACCTCTGGTTATTTATGAGGATTTTTCCAGAAAGTGAAATTCAAGTGAGAACATCTACTCTAAATGTGGGAGGCACCATTTATTGGCTGGATCCATGGACCAAATGAAAAGAAGAAGCACCATCATTCACCTATTTCTGCTTTCTAGTCGTCAGGAAAATGCAAATTAAAGCCACTGTGAGATAACAGCTCACCCTACTGAGAACAGCTGTTAAAGAAAACTGACAACAAATGCTGGTGAGGGTGTGGGCAAAGAGGAGCACTATGAAAGTCAGTGTGGAATTATCTCAGAAAGTTATAAGTAGAATTAGCATACCATCCAGCTATACCACTCCGGGTCATATACTCTAAGGACTCTACACTTTACTACAGAGATATTTGCACATCCATAGTTATTGATGCTCTGTTTACAATAACTAGGAAATTAAACCAGTCTACATGTCCATTAACAAATGAATGTACAATGAAAACATGGTACATGTACACAATGGAATTCTACTTAGCCATATAGAAAAATAAAATGATGAAATTTGCATAAAATGCATGGTATTGGAAAGAATTATAGTAAGTGAAGTGACTCAAACTCAGAAAGATTAAAACCACATGTTCTTTCTGATATGTGGATCCTACCTTGGAAAATCTATAGTTATGTTTATAAAATGGGGCAAATATGGTTAGAATCTATAAAGCTAGAAAGGTAATGAAGAACAAAAATAAAGAGAAGAGTGGGAAGATGGATAGGGAAAGGGCAAAAGGTCATGTGTGGTATGAAAACAGAAGGTGCAATACTGGAGGAAGGGACATTGGAAAGAGGAAGGGGATGAAGAATCAATTAAAACATATATTTCAAAATACCAAAATAAATGATACCTAAGTCTTTGCATGCTAACTAAAAATTAAAACAAAAATATTGTGAGCCAAAATAAACTTGTCCCTCATGATCTGGGTTCGATTCCCCATTACCCATGAAAAGCCAGATGCACAAAGTGGCACATGCATCTGGAGTTCCTTTTCAGCAGTCAGAGGCTCTTTTGTGCCCATTCTCTTTCACTCTGTCTTTCTTCTCTCTTCCTCTGCTTGCAAATAAAATAAAATTAATAAAATATTTTTTTAAAAAATCTGTCCTCCATTACGTTGCCTTTGTCAGTTATTTTGTCACAGAAACAAAAAAGGAGCTAATTCATATACATACTATAGATATATCTATCTATAGTATATATATATATATATACTATATATATATATATATATATATATATATATATATATATATATATATATATTCCATATAGATTGAAAAGATTTTCATACTATTTCAAGCAGACTTGAAGTTTAATTGAATGGCATCCTATGTGGCCTCATGGTTTATGGCCACATCTAAAACTTAAATGATATTTTTACACTATGGACTGATCTTACTTCCCTCAAGCCTCTGGTCTATGAAGCTCCTTTAAGTCAGATGTTGGGACATGTGTGTTCAAGTGTAAGGAAGTAGAATTCCTGCTTGGTAGGATTAGCTTTGTGATCCATATGCTTGTGGTAAGAAAAGAAACAAAACACACAATACTAGCAGTTCTGGATCAAACAATCCCAAGCAATAAAGAATATATAGAGGTTCATAGATTTGCCTTAAGTGGGAACCTTAAATGTTCAAATTTCCATGTCACTCAAATTCTGCCTCAAGGATAAAGATTTTTTAATATTTGCTCAAGGTTGAAAAAAAACCCAACAGGCATGTCTATCTATTTTAGCATGATATTAGCCAGGTGGGGTCTAACACAGATACCAAATATAAAACTGATTGTCCAATCAGAGTGGAGCCCATCCAAAATCCACACTTGTGCAGGATATGCTCAGACTACATCTTCAGGGACTGCACATGTATAAAGATGGCCCTCATTCCTGGAAATCATTTTCCTTTTCCAAAATTGCCAATTTTTCACCAAGAGTCCTTTAGAATTTAGAATTAGCATTTAGAATATTCAAGATTTTGTACTCAACAATCTACAAAAAGATTTAGCTGACAGCTGCTGGAGCAGAGAACCTCAGACTATGGGACTTAACTCTGCTCTTCTTCAGAGCCAAACCTAGGCTGTGCTATTGCATCTTTCAAAAGATCTTGACCTGGGAACAAGTCCCACACACTCAGCTATTCCTGACTTGTTTGGACCTGCTTGGTCTTTGTGATTTCTGTCTTCCTGGCTCTATAGCAACTTTGATATCTGATTCTGGCACCTGGTCTTTGGGAACCAAATGCTCCCTCTTGACTGCTCAAACTTGTTTTAACTCTGTTTGCTTTCAGCTCTGCTGCTCCTCAGGTTTTGATATCCTACATTTCAAATTAAATACTTTCTGTTCCTTTCCTTAGTGCCACTCAATCTTACTTTCTAAAGTTGCCTTCTTCTTATTAATGAGAGGTGTAAGTGAAATAGAGTTAAAAGACACCATAACTTAACCCATAAGTCAGTAAGAAAACATTATATTCTGTCCTCATTCTCCCATTTTTCACTTCTGAAATTCCTTTATGACTTCTATGACACATACTCCCCTTGTCTCTCCTATACCCTGCTGAAATGTCTTCTCCTTTCTCTTTTCCAGTCAAAGAATCTCCTTTGATTTTGTCTCCTCCACGTGAAGCATCACAATGGCCATATTTCTACCTTGTGCCATTACCTTCCCTTCTATGACCTCCTCAGCTTCTGTGAGGTGAACGTAATAACCACTACACTACAGAAATTACATCCCCTCAGCTTCTGTATGCTTTTAATAACTTAACAGTTTCTAGTCCATGACCTCATCCTAACTCCAGACTTGTATACCTCACTGCCTTCTTTGGTGTATCCACATCTCTCACTATCAATTTGGGGCATAATGATATTAAGGAGAGCATTATTTTCTTGGTGTTTCTTATCATAATGAGAAGCATCACCAAATTTCTCAAGGTGAAAAACAAAAGTAGTCACCATGTACTCCACACTCTCCTCTCTTCATTGAGCTCAGACCCTCAGTAAAGCCTGATCACTCAATTTCAATTAAGTCTACCTTTACACTCCTCTCCAAGCCCCTCCTTCCCATCTCAGTATTCTGAGTCCTCTCTACTCTTCATTATATCACACCAATGGTCTTAGATTAAGTCTCCCTCCCTTACACTTTTTCCCACCCAAAATCTACTTCCCAAATAGTATCAGAGTGGTGTTTTTAAAAAAAAAATAATCAAATCACATAACGGTTCCTAAAATTTTCCAGGGGCTACGGAGATGGCTCAGTGGTCAAGAGCGCTTGCTTTGCAAGCACTGGAGCTTAGAGGGTCTAAGAATGCCTGAGTTCCATTCCCTAGCACCTATGTAAAGAGTTTGGCATGGTCATGCATGCCTGCAGCCTCAGTCATGTGGAGAGCAAAGACCAGGGAGTCACTGGAGCTCACTGGTCTGCCAGACTGATGGAAGATGGCAGGACTGAGTTCAGAGACAGATTCATCTCAAAGAAACAATGGAAAGCACAAAAGAGGGCACCCAGTGTTCTTCTCTGGCTTCTACACATGTGTACCAAGGCACATGCATATGCATACATGTGCATACACCATATAGACATCACACACTCTACATACACATACCAAAAAAATATTTGCAGAAGCCCTCCCCATTACATTTACCACAAAATCCAAACAACTGTATAATTTTAAGAGTCTCCCCTCCTTATTTTACCCCCTTTCTCTCAGTCAGTTTGTTCAGCATGGTACTTCTCTCTCTTCTCAGTAATACCACAAACTGAATCTGCTGTTGTCTTATGACTGCAATGTTTCCCTCAAATGTCTGCATAGCTAGCAGAAAACTTCGCCTCATCATCTTGGAATGTACCTGCCGACCATGTTACTAAATGCTTATCCTACAATCTGATTTCTCAGTCTCTTTTCCTACGCACAGCATAAGTCATTGATTTCTTCTTTCCTCCTTCTCTTTCCCTTCCTTTACTCTCTCCTTTCCTTCCTGTTTCTCCTCCTCCCCTTCTCTTTTCTTCCTTTCTTTCAGTGTATATGTTCCTTGTTTAGCAATCTATTAGGGCTGCAGTTTTCTTTGCCTTATCCATAAAGCTCTCCCTAGCCTTAGAAGATTTGGCACATAGTATGTACTCAACAAATATTGGCTGATCATGCACATTCACAATGAAATAAAACACAGTGTGATACAATAAGATGGGGATCCATAATTCATAACTCATAGGCAAAATCTTACCACCATCTGTTTTGGAAGATAAAATTGTATTAGAACACAACCATGTATGTTTGTTTCCAGATTGCCTGTGGTAGCTTTCACATTACAAGAAAAACAAAACTGAGTGGGTGCAACCAAGACCATAAAACTCACAAAGCTGTTTACTATCTGCCACTTTCCAGAAAGTGTTTGCTGATCCCCAAATAATACATGCTTGGCCAAATTGATGTGCTGTGAAAAAAACAGACTGACACGATCAGGAACTATTTCTAAAAGGCCTGACATTCTCTAGCCTACATGACTAGGTCCTGAATCTCATAGGGATTGTCATATATCTTACTAATTCTCTAGAGTCCTTGCCACTTCGGCTTGTCCAGTGCAAAGAGTATGATGTCGGCAATGTAACAGATCAATGTGGCACTCAGTAGAATGTCGGAGCATGCCACTCACTTTGAAACATTGTATCAGTGAGCATAGCATGGGGATTATCCTGGAGCAAATCTGTGAGTGGATATTACTATCCACCCCTCATGAACTTAACTATCTCTAAGCCTATTTAAAACCAAAATAGAAAAATTATGCCATACCCAAGTCAACAGCTGAATTCCATATACCTAAGGAATTATAAATCTGTTTCATATATTTTAAAAAAATCCTTTCAGTAAATGTTACTTTGTTGAATATGTGGTACTCTGCAATAAAGCTAGACTAAGTAACATTATTCAATTTGACAGTCAGGCCTTTAAAGAAATTGGAGAGATTTTGAAAAATAAATGATAATATAAGAACCTCCAGTTCTATAATATGTAGGTTTATAATTTAAGTACTATTTTTTTTTTACCATTTTCTACAAGAAGTGATAATTTCAAAAAAAAAATAATAATAGTCTAGTCAGAGGCCAGGAGAAAGCATTTTCTGTGATTTGGACTCAGGTTGGCCTTCCTCACTCTATTTTATGACATGTCTTATTGTATAAGTCAAAGACACATGCAAGTGTTGTGCCACAGCCACGAATGACATTTCCTCTTTTACCATCAGAGAATGGAGAAATAATATCAAGTTATTCCATTCATGGATCCAATAGACGTTATGACCTTGACTTAAGCCAGAGCTCCATTTATTGTATGTCCTCTGTTACTTCCTTAACTCACAGAGGAACCAGAACGAGATTTGAGTTTCCTAATGTGGATATCAACCCAAATTCAACATGAAATAATTCTCGAAATGTGAACATACCCCTTACCATAGTGTAACAGTACTCAAATAAGCACAAACATGGATCTTTTGGAGAACTTGGAGAAATCAGACAGTATATACTTGTAGGTTTCTTCTCTTAGGAAATTTGGTTCTTCTCTATCAAAAAGTTCTATGTCTGAAAATAAACTCAGGCATGGAAGCTGAGCCAGGGATGTGATTTTATTGAAGAGACTGTCCTCTTGCTGTCCCAGTCTTTGTAGTTGCTTTGGTTTTGCTCTGGTGGAGCTGGGGATTGAATGCAGTGGCTTCCACATGCTAAGTAAGTACTATTACAGAGCCTCAACCTCAGCCTTTTGTTCTACCATTCTTTTAAATTAAAAAAAATTTTTTTGGAGAGAGACACAGAGAGAGAGAGAGAGAGAGAGGGACAGGGAGACAGAGAAGGGCATGCCAGCAGCCTCTCAGCTGCTGTGAATGAAATCCAGATGTGTGAGCCCCCTTGTGGTCAAGAGCGGCATTGCGACCTTGTGTCACTTCGCATCTGGCTAAACGTGGGACCTGGAGATTGGGACCAGCGTTCTTAGGCTTAGGAGGTAGGTCCCTTAACTGCTAAGCCATCTCTCCAGCCCTAAAATTTTTAATTTTTAAAAAAATTTCTTTCAGAGAGAGAAAGAGAAAAAGAGGCAGAGAGACACAATGGATATGCCAGGACCTTCAGCCAGCTGCAAACAAACTCTAGACATGTGTGCCACCTTGCGGTGCATGTGCAACATTGCATGCTTGCACCACTGTGCATCTGGCTATGTGGGACCTGGAGATTCAAACATGAGTTCTTCAGCTTCACAGGCAAGCCCTTAACCATTAAGCTATCTCTCCAGCACCCTCCATTTGTGTGTGTGTGTGTGTGTGTGTGTGTGTGTGTGTGTGTGCGCGCGTGCGCGTGCACCACGCTCGCCCGTGTGTGTATGCTGCAGGTCTCCCACTGCTACAAATAAATACCAATCTGGCTTTACATGGGTGGCTAGGGAATTGAACCCAGGCCAGCAGGTTTTGTAAGAAAGTGTCTTTAACTGCTGATTCATCTCCCTCTAACACTATTCTTAACATGTCTGGTTATGAATGATAAACCACACCCTTTTTGGTTGCTTATCTGGTTTATAGACATAATCCTTTCATTTTTAATCTGTGTGTGTATATGATTGTGTGTTTTCATGGGAGAAAGTGTGTGCACATGCGTGTCAGGTCATGAATGTGGAAGTCACAGGACAATCTTGGGTATGAGTCCTCACCTTCCACCTTCCACCTTGTTTAAGAAAGGGTCTTTTCTTATCCACCAGTGTGTGCCAGGCTTGCTGGACCACAAGCTTCTAAAGAGTTTCCTCGGCCCACTGCCCACCTCACTGTGAGAATGCCGGGGTTACAGATATGGATCACTGTGTCTGCCTTTCTGAGTATCTGTACTCAATTCCATATGCTTACACAGCAAGTGCTGTACAGTTTACCCATCTAAATTTTCTCTTCAAATCCTCTTGACTGCTCCTTTCAGCCTTCTCGTTTTTATGATAATTATGACCTCCTGTTTTCTTACAGTAAGCACTGCTGCATGATATATTTTATGCCTCATGACCCATGTAAATATTAAAGAATCCTGGTCTGCACCTCTACTCCCATCAGCTTGTGCCTAGAGAGAAGATCCACCTCCAGACTTCCAGAGATGGCAGTAATGGAAGCCCAGTTAATGAGAGCACTTGTCATGGCCTTGGTGATGGAACATTTCATCTCACCTGATGAGTCTTCTGTTTGGATACAATTTACCCCTTCCACGATTCACCTCCTCAAGGCTTTTATCCCTTTATGTACTATAAAGTAGGAAATTTTAAGGACTTCAGCCACACTCAGCATGGACCTTTGTGTTTCCACACAGCTAAAGTTCCTCTTGGCAATGAGTTTGCCCCAGTCCCCGCAGACCTTGCATATGTCAAGTTACATAACTAAAGAATGCACCAATATGTAAATAAAGTACATTGTCCGGTCTTGTTTTTTCCCTTTTCAAGAGCCTCTAAACTGATCTAAAACATGCTGTGTGAACATGTTTAGAAGAAAAGCCTCATGAGAACACAATAAGAAGGCAATGACCAGGCACCTCAATAGGGAGCACTGACCAGACAGCAATGTCACGTGCCTTCACCCTGATTTTCCAGTCTTCGGAGATTAAAGATAAATGTTGCATGCTTGCACCACTGTGCATCTGGCTATGTGGGACCTGGAGATTCAAACATGAGTTCTTCAGCTTCACAGGCAAGCCCCTTAACCATTAAGCTATCTCTCCAGCACCCTCCATTTGTGTGTGTGTGTGTGTGTGTGTGTGTGTGCACGCGCGCGCGCACCACACTCGCCCATGTGTGTATGCAGCAGGTCTCCCACTGCTACAAATAAATACCAATCTGGCTTTACATGGGTGGCTAGGGAATTGAACCCAGGCCAGCAGGCTTTGTAAGAAAGTGTCTTTAACTGCTGATTCATCTCCCTCTAACACTATTCTTAACATGTCTGGTTATGAATAATAAACCACACCCTTTTTGGTTGCTTATCTGGTTTATAGACATAATCCTTTCATTTTTAATCTGTGTGTGTATATGATTGTGTGTTTTCATGGGAGAAAGTGTGTGCACATGCGTGTCAGGTCATGAATGTGGAAGTCACAGGACAATCTTGGGTATGAGTCCTCACCTTCCACCTTCCACCTTGTTTAAGAAAGGGTCTTTTCTTATCCACCAGTGTGTGCCAGGCTTGCTGGACCACAAGCTTCTAAAGAGTTTCCTCGGCCCACTGCCCACCTCACTGTGAGAATGCCGGGGTTACAGATATGGATCACTGTGTCTGCCTTTCTGAGTATCTGTACTCAATTCCATATGCTTACACAGCAAGTGCTGTACAGTTTACCCATCTAAATTTTCTCTTCAAATCCTCTTGACTGCTCCTTTCAGCCTTCTCGTTTTTATGATAATTATGACCTCCTGTTTTCTTACAGTAAGCACTGCTGCATGATATATTTTATGCCTCATGACCCATGTAAATATTAAAGAATCCTGGTCTGCACCTCTACTCCCATCAGCTTGTGCCTAGAGAGAAGATCCACCTCCAGACTTCCAGAGATGGCGGTAATGGAAGCCCAGTTAATGAGAGCACTTGTCATGGCCTTGGTGATGGAACATTTCGTCTCACCTGATGAGTCTTCTGTTTGGATACAATTTACCCCTTCCACGATTCACCTCCTCGAGGCTTTTATCCCTTTATGTACTATAAAGTAGGAAATTTTAAGGACTTCAGCCACACTCAGCATGGACCTTTGTGTTTCCACACAGCTAAAGTTCCTCTTGGCAATGAGTTTGCCCCAGTCCCCGCAGACCTTGCATATGTCAAGTTACATAACTAAAGAATGCACCAATATGTAAATAAAGTACATTGTCCGGTCTTGTTTTTTTCCCTTTTTCAAGAGCCTCTAAACTGATCTAAAACATGCTGTGTGAACATGTTTAGAAGAAAAGCCTCATGAGAACACAATAAGAAGGCAATGACCAGGCACCTCAATAGGGAGCACTGACCAGACAGCAATGTCACGTGCCTTCACCCTGATTTTCCAGTCTTCGGAGATTAAAGATAAATGTCTGTTGTTTAAGCCCTATGGACTGTGGTGTTTAGCTATGATAGACTGTGATGGCCAGGAAATCTTTCCTGTTCCTTTTTTTTCCCACTGAGATTTTGTTTTTAATAATCTCCCAAAGTACTACCTTCTAGCTCTGCTGAATTTCCAATTCTCTTTATAAGACGTCAATACAGCCGAGTAGAAACCAAACAACTTTCTTTTACATTCTTTCTACTACCTCTTCTGCAATGGTCTCTGAGCCTTGGAAGGTGTGATAGAGAGGTCTCACTTAGTACTAAACACTCCCCTGTCACTTCTTTACAGCACTATGGTAAGTTTTGAGTCACCCCAGGGATCATTGCCATCTGAAAAAAATGACACTTCTCTAACCAAAAGTGAGAGTGGCATTAATATATGGGCATGAAGATAAGTATTTAGAGGGCAGTTTGGTAGGCATAAGAGACCATTTATCTAGCAATGGCATGTAGAACTGAATAGAAAGTTTGTGAAAGAAGAAATATAAATGTCCAATAAACATCTAAAAACATTTTTTTTATTTTAGAGAGAGACACAGAGAAACAGACAGAGACAGAGGGAGATGGGAGACAGATAGAGAATGGGCACGCCAGCAGTCTCTCAGCTGCTGTGACAAAATCGAGATGAGTGCACCCCCTTGTGGGAAAATGTGGCATTGCACCCTTGCATCACTTTGCATCTGGCTAAACATGGGACCTGGAGATTAGAACCGGGTTCTTAGGCTTAGCAGGCAGGTGCCTTAATGGCTAAACCATCTCTCCAGCCCCTAAAAACATTTTACATCTTTAGCAATCAGGAAAATGAAAATTCAATTATTTTTAGGTTCAATCTCACGCCTGTCAGAATGGTTGCCATCAAGAAATTAAAGCATAATAAATGTCAGTGAGGGTGTGGAGAAAGAAGAGCCCTTCTCCTTTGTTGGTGAGAATGTGAACTGATAGAGCCATTATGGAAATTGGTATAAAGGTTCCTGAAACACCTAAAAATAGATTTACCATATGACCCAGCTATACTACTCCTTGCCATATATCTAAGGAGTACTCATTACTACAGTGATATTTGCTCAACCCATGCTTAATGCTGCATTATTAACTATAGCTAGGAAAGGGAACCAGCCTAGATGTCCAACAACTGATGGATGAATAATGAATATGTGGTATATTTACACAGTGGAGTTTTACCCAGCTCTTAAAAAATAAAATTATGAAATTTTCATGGGAATGGTTGGATCTGGAAAAAGTTATACTAAGTAAGGTAACCCAGGCTGAAGAAGCCATATGTCACATGTTCTCTCTCATATGTTGATCAAAACTTCAAATGTTTAGATTTGTATGTGAATATGAGTAAGTCAGTAGTAGAGGCCAGAAAGCTAGAAAGAGGTTATGGGGAAAGGAATATAGGGGAAGGCTCAAGGGGAGGTATAGTAGATACATAAGTAGTGGGGCAGAAACTGGGGGTGAAATGGTCTATGTGGGGTCAGGGGAGGAGAGGAGGAGGTGGGGAGAGTTAATAAAAATTCAAGATATCATGAATAAGCCATTTAGAATCCTACTTCTTTGCTAGCTAATAATATGTACATATTAAAATATTTTTGTTTATTTACTTGTGTGTGTGAGAGAGAGAGAGACAGAGAGAGAGAGAGAGAAAAGCACCAGGGCCTCTAGCCACTGCAAACGAACTCTAGACACATGCACCCTCTACTGCATCTAGCTTATGTAGGTACTGGGGAATTGAACTTGGGTCATTTGGCTTTGCAAGCAAGTGCTTTAACCACTAAGCCATGACTCCAGACTAGTAATAATATACATGTTTAAAAAGAGAGAATTTGGGCAGAAGTATCCCGTAGAGATGGCTAATGTTGTGCTCAGAAACCATAGATGGGTACTAGAAAATTTTACTGCCAGGGGTGGAATACCCTCTAGTGAGTTGTTTGTGCGGGAGATGCCTATTGCTCCCAAAATATAACAGGCTATTGCCAGGGCTTTTGGCTGCCCACCAGTACTAGATGATAAGATCCAATTGCTAACAACTTGACATGCTTGGGCTGCAGGTCACTGAGAAAACAGGTTGGAGCCGAACTGGATGCCTCTTCCCTGCTGTTAAGATGCTGGAAAAAGCTATGTAGCCTGTTGTGTGAGAAAAGTTATCAACACTGTGAACCAGCAGTGGACCCTGCAAGCTTTACAGTTGGTCATCCAGGCCAAATGCACCAACTGGTGCAATGGTGACATGTCTGTTATGGGGAAAACCAAATGCTCTGATTGGGCTTGAGGCCTGCCCCATGGGAGGGAATTTCTGCCTGATACTGAAAACCTAATCAAATGCCTTTGGTTAGGAGTTCATAAGCACTAGTAGGAAATTAGTACTTCCTGGGTTTACATCTGAGTCCTCTATTCTCTACTTTTGTCTGTTTTTGTGCCTTTACCATGTTGTTTTTGTTACTAAAACTTTATAATATATCTTAAAATCAGGTATGGTGATACCTCCAGTCTTACTTTTGTTGTTCAGAATTGTTTTTGCTCTTCACGGTTTTTAAAATTTATTTATGAGAGAGAGAGAGAGAGAGATAATGGGCAGACAAGGGCCTCCAGCCACTGCAAACAAACTCCAGATGCATGTGCCACCTTGTGCATCTGGCTTATGTGGGACTTGGAGAATTGAACCTGAGTCTTTAGGCTTTGCAGGCAAGTGCCTTAACTGCTAAGCCATCTCTCTAGCCCTCTTCAAGGTTTTTTGTGCTTCCAAATGAATTTTAATATTTTTTTCTATTTCTGTGAAGACCATCATTGGAATATCTTAATATATTTTTTTTATTTATTTATTTATTTATTTATTTTTTATTTATTTATTTATTTATTTGCTAGTAGACAGAGATATAGAAGAGAGACAAAGAGATACAGAGAATGGGTATGCCAGGGCCTCTAGCTGTTGCAAACAAACTCCAGATGCATGTGCCACTTTGTTCATCTGGCTTTACATGGGTATTGGGGAATTAACCTCAGATCATTAGGTTTTGTGGGCAAGTGCCTTAGCCACTGAGCCATTTCTCTAGCCTATCCTTTTTCATTGGAATTTTGATGGGTATTGTATTCAGTCTGAATATTTTTTAATAAAATAGACATTTTTCACTATATAGATTCTTTCAGTACTTGAACATGGGCTGTCTTTCCATTTCCTAGTGTTTTCACTTTCTCTCTTGAGTATTTTTAAGGTTTCTTTGTAGATCTCCTTCACTTTCTTAGTTAGGTTTATTCCAAGGAACTTTGTTTTGATATGCCCCTATTTTTAAGGCTGCTCCATTAAATCACCCTTCTCATCTAATTTCTTAGGAAAACTTCAAGTTCATGCATTAATAAAGTATCAAGAGAAGGAAGAACATGTGTGTCTGCTTTGAGGGGATGTGCCAAACGGTCATGGACTATGTGACATGTGCAAGCAAGCAGTAAGTCTTCAAAGAATTAAGATGCTGACATTTGATAAGTACTTATTTCAGTAACTGGACTATATTTTTCTAGCAGTTAGCCAACCTTTCTAATAGAACTATTTTAAAACAAACCATTTCAAACAGTTCAATTTTATAAGCTAGAAATACAAGTCAGGAGTACAATTAATTATAAAACACAGTCTGCACTTCTAAACAATTGGGTAAAGTTCTAAATAATTAGTGAATTAGCACTTTTTTCAATATTTTATAAAAATTATTTGAGGTCAACATGCAAAAATATTCTCTATAATTTTTTTCCCAAACAATGAATGACTACAAGTTCTAGCTAACATTACAAGTTCTAGCTAACATCCAGGTCATACCAAGTCAGAATGAAAATAGCATTTTTAAAAACTTGCCATATTTTCTTCACTGTTATATTAGTGAAATCACCTTTGTTCATATTGTTCCACAAAGGTGAAAATTGTGTGTGATGTTGAAGGACTGTGGATGGTTTCAGGAAAGCATTCTAAACTCAGTGAAACAGATTCGTTCAACTTTATCTCCAAGGTTTCTTGCTTTTAATGCATAATGGTTGAATCATTCTTACATGATTTGTGAATATAGAAATAAATAAATAAAAATATAAAAATAAGTACCAAGTTGCATGTGAAGACGTGAAATTATCTGTAATCATCTATAATCTACTGTGCCCACCTGCCCATTAAACCTGGATCTTAGCACCTTGCAAGTTACCAGAAGAACATGTGTTCATCATATCATAGAAAACACACAAACTTTTATTTCATATCATTTCATCCACTCAAAAATATTAGGCCCTTCTCCCCTATGGATTTAAAGACATAGCTGTAAGTTAACTCCAGCAATATTTCACAGATGGCACTTTAACCACTTTCCTCTAACAATTACACTTATGTTAAATAACCAATTACTGTTTTAACATGTTTTTGCTTTAATTTATTTATTTAATTTATTGTATATATATGTATGTATGTATATATATAACCTCATACATTTTAGACCATTGTCAATCCTGGAGAACCCTAAAGTAAAATAGACAGACAGAATAACCATAACAAATAAACAAACATATATAAATAAAAACACTGAAGAAATGAGAAACAAACAAATATATTAGACAATAACTGCTTTGAAAGAAATAAATTCTGCTGGGGAATAGGCAACAAATGTGCATTGTGAGGCTGTTTTATACATCCAGGCCAAGAACAGAGCCAGAGAGGACCTGAAATACTAGACTGAGGTGGGCAGATGACCAGGTAGAATGAGGACCATGCAGAGGGGCAGTTAGCATTGCAAGAAGAACAGACACAGACCTGTAGCTTTAAAGAAGAACAGAAAGACCAGGTAATTAGCAGATACTGTTCAGAGGAGTAGAGATAGATGATACAGGAGAGGAATTTTTTATGTAAAGTTTAAGTTTTATTCTAAGGAAGCTAAAGAACTTCTGGAAGGTTTAAAGCAAAAGAGTGGTACAAAGTGATTTATATTTCCAATTTGGAGGAATATCTTGTGGAAATTCTCAAATATGAGCTGGATTTTAGGAACCAACTGACACTGCTTAAAACTATATGTTGATCTGGGGAGACAGCTCAATGGGTGAAGTACTTGCCTTGCAATAGGAGGAGGACCTGAGTTCAATCCTTAGTACCTATGTAAAAATTCTGAAAAGGGGGAGGCCTGACTGTAATCCAAGTGCTAGGGAGCTGGAGAAAGGTGGATCCTTGGCACTCACTGGCCACCTAGTCTAGCCTAATTGGTCTAGTCCAGGACAATGAGAGATTTTGTCCCAGAAAGAAGTGGAAGGTAGTCCTAAGAATGACACTGATGTCCTTTAAACTCCACATGTGCACATGCACACACACATGTACACACAAGCATACATGCATGTGCACTTTCACACACGTTACACACATATAAATACACATACACAACACAAAAATTAAAACAAAAAATATATATTACAACATTTTTAAGGATAAAAAAATCTTTCCACCTAACACCATATTCATCCCTTCAGATATTTGATTATTCTCGGAAACACCATCTGGAATATAGTATTAGCTCCTATATTCCACATAAAGGGGTTAGAATACTTTGGATAAATGAATTTCAAGATCTTACTATAAGTGCCAAAAAATAAAACCCATGTGTTTTATGCTCCCTTCCCAAGTCTAACCAAAACACTAACCTCACTGTGCTTCCTAAGCACTAACCAAAAAGATAAGAGATGGTCTGGGGAAAGGAAGGAAAGATGGAAGTTATTGGTACATTAATCTTTCTTTTTCAATTCAAAATTTTCAATAATTTAAATATTTGTCTATTTTTATTTACTTATTCTCTGATTACCCACTTTTCCAAAGTTGATGTGGTATTTCTTAACCTCAACAGTGTATAATTCTGCAAGAGAAAATAAATAGAAAAAGAAATAAATAAAATATTTTTTAATGGGGTAGAAGTAGAAACCACCAAGCCCTCCCCTCCCCACAAAAAAGAGAAAGCATTTGATGCCATCATGCTTCCTGACTCTTTCTTATGGGGAATCATACAGGCTTTTACAAACAAGGCATTTGGAGGTGAATGGAAAATGTTCTTCTGTCCATCCTAGAAACAGAACAGAGGTAAATACAATCACCACAGTCTAAAGCAACACTGCCAATGAGACAACGATATATCCAGCTTAATGTGGCAGATTGAAGGCAGTCATTTATCTTTTCCCTCCAAATGGCTTGAAAATGACAGTAAATAAAATTTGAAAGAACATGGACAAAGAATAGAAAATAGGCAAGAAATTTCAACAAGATTTTGGAAAGTAGAGGAAGACTGGGGAGCTGACAGTCAATTCAGAAAGCTTCAGAGTGCTACCCCAGGGAGTAAGCTGGGATGATCCTCTGATGAAGTATATTGTCAAAAGTACTTTAATAGGTAAATGGCACAAAGCAACAGGAGAGAGGCATGGATTCAGAAAAAAAGAGGATCTAACCTAGAGCTGTAAGGCAGAGAAGCCCCCAGGCAACAGAATTACAACAAAAGTAATGAATTCAGATTTCCACAGGAAGATCCTACCACACAAAAGGACTTGGATCTGGGAGGTGTTGTTAACTTCAGAACAAAAAGTTATTTTTCATAAAAGAAAATATGAGGAGAGAGTACTATCAGGATGGTATAAGATTAACTTACATAACTGAAATATAGGCTATACTGACCTTAGAGAAATGAAAGTATTCACACCAAAACCAGCATAGAAATGCTCATAGCTGCTTTGCTTGTAAGAACTCCAAACCACAAATAATCCAAATATTCATTAATGGATAAATAATGATGTATACATATGATGGAAAATTACTTGACAATAAACAGGGTAAAGTTTGGGTGGGAAAAACAAATTGGATTGATTGCAAGAGCATTGTACTAAACAAACAAACAATAGCCAATTTCAAAACATAAGACCATGTATTTCCAATATAAACTTCTTGAAATAACAAATCTGTAGAAATAGAAGCACTATTAGTGTTCATCATGGGTTAAGGTAGAATGTGATTATAAGGGTTAATACAATGAAATTTGGGGAAGTTGATGAAAGAACTCTGAATTGATCATGATAGTTGTTAAAAATTACAAACATAACAAAATTCTATAAAATAGTACACTAAACATTAACAAAGTCTATAGGTAATAACATAATACTTTTTACTACCAGTTTCCTGGATTAAATCATTGCATAGTGTCAGGCTGCTATATCACCAGTAAAGCTGAGAGACTAAAAGAAAACTCTGAACTATTTTGAAAACTATGTGTGGGCTGGAGAGATGGCTTAGCGGTTAAGGCGCCTGCCTCCTAAGCCAAAGAACGCTGGTTCCAATCTCCAGTGGTTCCAATCTCCAGGTCCCATGTTTAGCCAGATGCAAAGTGATGCAATGCTGCACTTGACCACAAGGGGGCGCAAGCATCTGGATTTCGTTTGCAGCTGCTGAGAGGCTGCTGGTGGGACCATCTCTATCTGTCTTCCTCTCACTCTATCTGTCTCTCTCTGCCTCTCTCTCAAAAAAAAAAAAAAACCTATGTGAGTACAAATTTATTTTAGCATAAAGAGATTTTGGGGAAAAAATGTTTATCTCCAGGACTAATCCCAGAGATTCTAATCATTAGGTATAAAGTGAGGTACAGTGTTTCCTTTAGCAACTTCCCTTGGGGTTCTCATGAGGAGTCACAAACCAAATCCCCTCATTTAATGCTTGATGTCTTCAAGAAGACCCACTGGCAATGAAGATGGCAACAGATTTCATGCAATTTCCTACAGCACGTCTTATTGCAAACTCAGGCATCAGGCCAAAGCACAGGATAACTAACAACCAAAGGCTAATAGAGTATCCACTCTATCCCAGCGTTGTGGCTGTAGTCCCAGACGGCATCTAGGATAGGATTAGAGGACTTCCACACTCCGTATGAATTATGTCTCCCCTTCAATTTTTCATAATATATTTCATGCTGCCAATTAAGGGCAGATGAATATAACTCGAGATTATCCCAAATAGAGAGTAAAAGTAACATCCTCTTACAAATATTCTAGACTATTCCTCCCTGAAGAGTAATAGGCATATTTTAGCAATTGATGTCAATGATTAAGTTAGATATTCATGTTAAAGCAGAAGTCGTATATTGTATGCTTTTTCCATGAGAAGCTAACAATGATAATATAGTCACAACTTGTAGTATGGGTAGTTCTTGATGTGAATCTTGAAAGCAGAGTCGAATTTAGTTACATGAAGAAAAGTTGCATGTACATTGCTAAAAAGAATAAATCTCATATGGATGAATGGAAAACCTCATTATGATAATATGTTATTGACTGGACCTCAAACAAGTAATGCAGCTTAGTATGAGTTAGCAAACTACAGAGGAACTGCCTCAAGTCAGGTCACAGTGAAGATTTTCATGGCCATATTTAGCATACAAAGCCAGCTCAAAATGTTCAAGTATTTTGGGAAAATAAATCATCCACATAGTCAGTTGTATTGACAAAATATTTCAGTCTAACTAAACTGAAGGCAAAGAAACAAAATACTTGAACTATGAGAATGATGTGGAGTGCTGGAAGATTGTCTATTGTAATGATTCCTTTCATCACTATAACTTGTACTGCTTTTTGAAAACTGAAAGCTGTATCTTCATGAAAGTAGCTGAAATTATTAGTAAAAAATTCAAGTCAGTCACATTACCCTTATAGGCAAACTGTAAAAAAAGAAAAATGAGAAAATAAAAAGAATACATGAGTAGCCAAGTCTCTGCTAAAAGAAAAACAGTGTCCTTTGGATTGAAAATACCATCTGGATCATTTCAAGCTTGAAGCACCAAACATAAGACTGAAAAGTCTAAAGTCTAAAATATATAAACAAAAGAAAACTCTTACAAGAGATTTCAAAACTTTAAAAAAAAATCCCTTTAGTAAGGCAAGTTGGCATTTTTCTGCACTACACCTGGATTTTCTTACATTAAAATGTCATGTTACTTCCTAGAAGGGATATTGTGAAGATTAACATGATCACGTTATAAAGCTTTCAGAGTCCCTCCAAGAGCAAAACTCTGTAAGCACAAAGTGTAGCGTTGCTTTTCACTGCATTTACTTGAATCCTAGAATCCTAGCTACAAGAGATATCAGAGAGAAACAGATTCAACCTCACTTTCAAGGTCTCACCACCTTCATGAAGTAGATAAATGAAATTTGGTACAGAATTAGAATATGTAATGTTGGAATTACTGAGTAATAAGTATGTTGGATAATTCTGTGTCAGTTCGAGATTTCTACTATTATACCTTATAGAAAAGTGTTTACTCAAGCTAAGATCAGGGAGGGATTTGTTCATTAAATCTGAAGTTTGAAGGAGAAAGAGTATTACAATGACAGGCGTGGTGGCACACACTTTTAATCCCAGCCTTCAGGAGGCAGAGGTAGAAGAATTGCTCCAAGTTCAAGGCCAGCCTCAGACTGCATAGTGAATTCTAAGTCAGTCCAGGCTAGAGTGAGACCCTATGTCAAAAAAAAAGAAGTATATTGTTTTTAAAAACTTAAGTATAGGCCAGTTAGATCTATTTTATTTTAATCAATTCTAGTTAATCTGTTACACACATTCCATGGTCTTTGATGCTAGGAGTTTTGACAATTTATTTTTAAAAGTTTTAGAGAAATTCTTAGGAACTCTAAGAGCTTTACAATGTTTATCATGTTAATCTTTACAATATTCCTACTAGAAAGTAAACAAAGTAATCAATGCTATTTGTTTTCTTAAGAGATTTCTATTTCAAACCCAGAGTTAAGATATTATAAAGACAGATACATATGCAACAATGACACGATCACCCAGAGTTTATTTTAAAATGTTGCTCATGAGATCTATATCAAATACTATTAAAAACAAAGATTTTACATTTTTCTCACTTTTAATCATTCATTCTTTGAAACAATATGTATTGATTATCACCTGATATAAATCCACTTGAAAGTGGACTAAGATGGGCTATGATACTTTTATTCATTATAAAATTTATTGAGAATCAGACAGTGAAATAAATATATATTCATGCACTTATGATCATTTATCTAATGGAAAAGTCAGGTATGTAAAGATAACATAAGGTCAATCCTACTTTTGAGGTGCAGTAGCAATTATATAGCTACTCCATTAACATTAATGTGCTAAGAAAAGAGTTCTCAAACACAAGTGTATTTTGGAATCATCTTGGCCATTTGAAATTTATGTAAATGCACAGGTCTCTGACTTAACTGGACTAGAACAGAAAACTTGGGGTTTTACTTTTCTTATAGATTCTAATATTTATCCAGTATTGAAACTTCCCCATAGCCATGATAATTGTTTGCTTAAAAGATGAGGAAGAGGCCAGGTGTGGTGGCACACGCCTTTAATCCCAGCACTTGGGAGGCAGAGGTAGGAGGATCGCCATGAGTTCGAGGCCACCCTGAGACTACATAGTGAATTCCAGGTCAGCCTGAGCTAGAGTGAGACCCTACCTTGAAAAACCAAAAAAAAGATGAGGAAGAGGAGCTTGCCACCTGAGGACCTGAGTTCAGATGTCTAGGACCCACATGAAAATGAGGTGCAGTGAAACACATCTGTAATTTCAGTGCTGGGGAAGCAGGAGGACCCCTGTGGTTGGCTCGCTAGGTAGTTTACCCAAAGGTGTGAGCTCCAGGTTCAGTGAAAGACCTTGTCACCAAATAGCAAGGTAGAAAGTGATTAAGTAAGACATGCAAAGCCAACCTCTGGCCTGCACATACACACAAAGACACACACACACACACCATATACATATACACATATTACATCCCAAAACAAAAACAAATGAAAACATGAAACTGAGATAGCTCCTGAGAAAAGTCTGTATGTGATAGGAAGACAGAATAGCTATCATTGAAATTGACTATAATGTGGTAAATATATCATAATTCAGAAGGACTCTATGTAATACCAGCATAATCCATGAATCCAAACCGAAGACCACATACAACTATGAAGTATGTGAGGACTTATCCTTGAACTTTTGATAATCAACTTCTTCCAATTTCCAAATTTCAAGCTGCTTATTGCCACTGGGGGAAAAATGGTCCTGCCATGTTATATTTGGAATAAAAGAGTGGGAATGCAGCAGCTGGGGAGAGGGCTCAGCATTTAAGTGTACTTGCTATTTAAGCATGAAGGCCACTTGAGCCAGAGACCTGTTAAGTTTGACTCCCCAGAAGACCATGTAAACAGCTGGACATGGCCATGATCATCAGAAACCCCAGTTCAGCATTGAAGGAGAAAACCCATCTCAGGTACATATGTGCATGAGTGATAAGAGGAAGACATTTGATATTCTCCTCTGGCCACCACAGGCACATGCATGGGACACACGCATCTGCATGTACCCTGCATATACCACACATCACATACATCATACATACATACACATACATACAGTGTGAATGCACTACATTGTTGTTAAGATAATTGAGTTTAAAAAAAAACACTATTCTTAATAGCCAAGATTCCTGTCAATGGATGAACAAATAAAGAAAATGTGGAATGAATACACCATGGAGTACTATTCAGGCATAAACTAAAACAAAAACATCATATTTTGACTGAAGGCCCTCTCTATGGGAGGGAATACATACCTGGTACTGAAAAACCTAAGTAAAAGTCTTTGGTAGGTAAGGTCATGAGCCTTAGGGGTATAAGCCTGCTCTCATCTGACTAAATGTATATATTATTCCCACCAAACTGCCCTGAAAGCACTACACTTAATGTTCATATTCACATATTAATGCTACTCTCACTTCTGGTTAGAGAAGCTTCTCTTTTCAGATGGTGATGACCACTGGGATGACCCAAAAGGCAACATAGTGCTGAGAAGAAGGGATGGAGGAGTGCCCAGCACTGAAACACCTCAGTCACACCCTACTAGGCTCAGGGACCATTGCGGAAGAGGGGGCAGATAGAATGGAAGAGCCAAAGGAAGGGTATAACCTCTTACAATGCAACTGTCCAGACAGAAACTGGCCTCGATATCCATGACCTTGCAGAGCCTAGCAATACCTTTGCAAAACCCTCAAAATAGAAGAAAAAGATGATGACATCAAATTAAAAGAGAGACTAATGGAGAGAGGGAGGGGATATGATGGAGACTTGAGTTCTAAAGGGGAATGGGGGGAGGGAAGGGAAATATCACGTGGGTTTTTTCTTTGTATGTGAGTATAAAAGTCAATAAAAAACAATAATAAAAAAAAAGAAAGAAAGAAAATGAGTTGAGGGAAATAAACCAGACTCAGAATGGCATTACTTTCTCATAGATGAAAACTAGAAAATAATGAGTGTATAAGGGAAAAGGAAAAATATTGTGATAAATAACATAATGGGGTAAATACTATCAAACATGCTACACAGATATTAGGACATAATAACTGACCCCATTATTCTGTGTAATTAATATGCTCTAATAAAAAAGTAGAGGCTGGAGAAATGGAGAAATGGCTTAGCAGTTAAGGCACTTGTCTGTGAAGCCTAAGTACCCAGGTTCTATTCTCCAGTACCCATGTAAGCCAGATTCACAAGTGGCACATGTGTCTGGAGTTCGTGTGCAGTGGGTAAAGGTCCTGGTGTACCCATTCTCTCCCTCCCTCTCTCTCCATCCCTTTCTCTGCCTTTTCCCTCCCTCTCTCTCTCTCTCTCTCTCTCTCTCTGCTATTTATCTCAAATAAATAAAAATAACCAAAAAAAGTAAAGAAAAATATCCTGGAATTGTAGGCCTAACCAAGTAGAGAATAATCAACATGGCCCAGTCAGATTTTCCTTGACATTGTAATACCAGAAAGCCATAGTTTATGCAGGAAGATTATTCCATGAGGAGCAGAAGGTCTGGTATTCAGGGTTTATACTCAGATTTCCTTAGTAATAAACTAAAAAATAAACAAATTGACAAATGAAATAAAAGCAGGAGTGATTATTTATGCAGAAGTTCTCCAAAGCAAAGAAGCCATGGAACAAACCAGTAATCTCAACTCTCAGAAGGCTGAGGCAGGAGGGTCATGAGCTTAGACCCTCCTGGACTATGTAGTGAGACCCTGTGTTGAAAAAACAAAGCAAAAACTTTTATATGAAAATAAACTTCTGTCAGTTTATGCACTTAAGATTTACCATGTCACACAGCTATGATGAGAAAACAAATCAGATTAAATGTTATCCATTATAGAACAAAAGGCTTAATATCAATGGAACATTAGCACTCAAAACAATATATTGAAATTCTCAACGGTAAACTCTTCAAAAAAATCATAAAACCAAATTTTATAGTCTTGTAAAAATATTTTTGGTAACATCACACCTTCATGTAATGTTTTACAACATGCCTAGCAAATGCCTTCAGTACAGCTGGATAAAAATAATCATATAAACAAACCTGCAAGTTTCTGCATCACAGGATTTAGAAAGTAGGCCACACTTACCACGTGTTTCAGATCAATGTTCTGTTTAAGTCTATGTGATTGATAGATACAAATACATGTCTGGAATATGTCAATAAATCATAGATCTAGAATTGGCACTAAACGCAAGCCTGCAGTATAACACTTTTCCAGCATAAACAGTGTTCTTGTGGTCTTTGTTGTTTTGTTTTGCTATTGAGCTATAAGAACATACAAAATAAAAATTACATAAGCGAGTATATGTAAAATTTAAGGTGATATTGTTAAGAAACTTACAGCATCCTGGCCCAACATCTCATTTCTCTTAGGATGACTATTATCAAAATACAAAATGTTAGTGTTGGTGAAGATGTGGAGAAATATGACCCCTTGTACTTTTCTGGTGAGAATGTAAATTAACACATCTATTATGGACAATAATATAGAGCTACCTCAAAAAGATCAAAAATACAGCCCCCCCCCCCAATTTGTCAACATGGCCACTTGGTATATATCCAAAGGAAATTAAAGGAGTCTGTCAAAGTGCACTCCTGGTTCATTACAGTACTATTCATGATAGCTATGATGTAGTGTGTAAAAATGGAATAATGAGGAACGTTTACTCTATCAATACTAGATCTACTCAACCATAGAAAATGAAGTCTTATCATTTGAGATAACATGGATGAACATAGAGAACATTATGTTAAGGCAAATAAGGTAGTCAAGCAAAAAAACCACATGTCTCACTGATATGTGGAAAACAAATAATCTAATAAAAATAGAGTAAGATGGTCACTAGAGACTGGTGGATTTGAGGATTGGGTGATGTTGGTCAGAGATGTTGGCACATAATTACAAATAGGAGGAATACATTCAAGAGCTCTGCTGTGTGGTAGGATGACAGCAGTGATGATGATAGAAGTCATTCTTGAAGAATACTTACAGAGTATTTTCTCCACTAAAGTGATACCTATGGGAGGTGTTGCTATGCCAATTAGCTTGATTTTCATGTTGTACATGATACATTTATACCATCTTGTACATTTAAAATAAATGATTTTTATGCAAATAAAAATTTTGAGATGGTATTCTTTAGAGCTAACAAAAATGAATACTCAAAACAGGTCTTTTTACTATATGTTTTAGTCATGGAAGAGATAAAATATAAGTGCTGTTTTATTTTTCTGTTTTGGTTTTGAAAAGTAACAAGCTAGGTAATTTTATAAGTACCATTGCTATTAGATTGGGTATTGGTTCTCATAAGGTATTTCCAATTTTCTTACAATATTCCTATAAACATCCTTCATAAGTCACTCCTGAAACTCATACTTAATATTAAGGCTAAGATAAAAACACTTTCTAAACAGATATTGGCTCAGTAGTTATAATTAGAGAAAAAATTTAGATAGCAAAAAAATTATAATCCCTTTAAAACATTTTTTTAATAACAGTAATGAGTAGGGCACTGATCAGAACACAAACAAAAACAAAAACAAAAAAACAGAATTTTTTTATTTGTTAGGTTTTGTGTAAACCAGACTATATCTGGAAGTTGCAAAATAAGACAAACTGTTTATCCCCCTAAAAATAATGCAAAGACACTTGGCCTCACTTTAGACTTCTTATTTTTCAGTCTGATATAAAGACAGAGAGCCCCATCAATGGTGCATCTTCTGAAACAAAAGGAAGAAATTGATATTCCTAAGCAGAAAGCAATGTCAATATAACTCAACCCCCTGCTGAAGATGGCAAACGTGCTTTCTCAAGCTGCTACTGAAATCCATTTTGTCTAATTTCTACAAAGAACATGATGGTTTTGTTTCCCTGACAACACTCTTTTCCCTCTGGTCTATGTTCAAGCAATAATTCAACCCCACAAATTAATCTCTGCATCCAATGGGCAGTCGCAAAAAGGCAGGACAGATGTTCCTCCGATCAGCAGACAGACAATCTATTAAAATTATAAAGGTAAGAAAAACTATGAGTTCTTAAACTTTAGGTTTTCCATGTCTTTAGTAGTAGAAAACATTGTGTCTCCTCTTCTGTAAAATAGCAGTGAAAGATATTTTGTATACAGAGGGTATTTTTGTTATTGCTATTGTTCTTTATTTTTCAGTATTGGTCAAGAACATTGACTTGAATATATATGTACTATATCGGTACATAAGTGTAAGAAATGGACTAAAAGTCAAGCACGTGGACCTCACAGTGGAAGCTGTCTATGGAACGAGAAAGGGAGGGGCTGAAAAGATGGCTTAGTCATTAAGGCATTTGCATGCAAAACCAAAGGACCCAGGTTCACCTCTCCAGGACAAATGTAAGCCAAATGCACAATGGGGTGCATGCATCTGGAGTTCCTTTGCAGCAGCTGGAGGCCCTGAGTGCCATTCTCTGTCTGTCTGTTTCTCTCTCTCTCTCTCTCTCTCTCTCTCTCTCTCTCTCTCAAGCAAATAAATAAATAAAAATAAAAATGTTTTTAAAAACAAAAAGAAAGAGAAAGGGAGAAGCAAAGTGGTTGGAGTGGTTCTAAAGGACTTTGGCTAAATTTGCAATGCCTTGTTTCTTTAAATATGGTGAGGCAATGATGGAGGCATGTTTTTAATACTGCATGTCATGATGGGTGTTTTGTGTTATTTGTTCATCTTTTCTGTTTTTCAAGAGCTCAAAAAATTAATAAAACAAGACTATCAGCTAATCATAGGTCCATTGTGCTTTCCTCTTGTGAAGGAAATGATTGCAATTAGAACACCCACTCTTGTTGTTTTATTAGCAGTTTTCATCAAGGAAACTTTCATTGGGCATTAATCAGTTCAAGATCACAATTTGATGGCATGAGTAAGCCTGCTTTTAAATAAATACATTAATATTCAAATTCATGTGTAAGTGCCCATATATCTGATTAATGGAAAGTATGAAAAGCCTTAATATATGCAGAACACCATTCATGTGCTCTAAAAGGCAAATGAAGAAGCTGGAATAAATATATTATGAGTTATATGTGTCTGTCTTTTATGGAAATGAAGAAAAATCCCTAAGAGATTTGGCTATTTTGATCTTTTATAAGATGTAGAGCAAAACACAGTAACAGGCAAGCATCAGTAAAAACAAAAATGAGGATATTTGCTTACAAAATTATAAATAGTATTTATAGTATATATATACATTACACAGCAGCCTTATAAGTGAACAGAAGTTTTATGAGTATTCTATTGCTTATAAGAACTTTCAAAAATAGTTCACAAAATTATTGATGACTGTTTACTTTTAGCCTATGAATCATATCCTGAATATGCTTTACAATTGTGGTTTAGCTGAGATTTTAACTGAATTTTTTTATGTTTTTTTTTTTCCAAATTTAAAATATTGCCATTTCTGGTTTCAGATTGGCCCAAGGTTTGGTCTATCTCCTGAGGTAACACTACACACATCTGTTGATCTCCCCAAACATGTCAACAGCAACAATAGTAGGCTTACAAAATAAAAGCTGGAGAGGGAAAATTTTTTCCAAACATAGCAGAGAAAATAACCTACAATGAGATAACCAGCAGATGCTCCAGAGTATGGAAGTCATCTGCAAGCATTTAGTGGAATGGAGAATGCTGAAACAGTTCTCCATCTGCCAGATGCCTGAAATAGAGACAGATGAGCAATTCCTCTGAACTTCAGCAACAGCGCCAGCTGAAAAAGCAGACCCCTTCTGCCAAGGGTCACTTGTTGAAACTGTTGACTGTAAATCAGAGTTCTCCTTCTGGCCTCATGGTACCAGAAAATGCATTCAAAATGTTCATATGTGCACCTTACCTTGGGCACAATAACTAGTATACTTAGTTGCTCAAGTCCATGAGGCCCAGCACCAATTGTTTACATGCTTTGAACAAAGCTACCTTTTAATAAAAACCCACATAGATGCAGTGTTTCTTGCCTTTCCTTCATAAGGAAGATATGTTCCCAAGTAAAATAACCCACATTCCAATTGCATTGGTAAATAGTGGTAAGGATATTTATATATGAAAATATTCATGAAAAGGCTATATATATATAGCCTCTCTAAAATAATTGCTGTTACATTACACTGTGTCTTCCTAGCTGCTTCTATAGAAAGAGATCCCTCTGTCTGAGTGCACTATCATGAATCCTTTTCCTCATATCATTTAGATCATGAGTCTTTTTTTTCAATATCCACTTGCAGGATGCTGGAAACATTTAATAACAACCGGGTAGCAAGTACTGGATGCTGGCTGTGGCTGCTTTACAGTTCGCCATCACATCAGTGTCAGTTTTCCTTTTCTTTATGGCATTAAGCAGAGATAAATCCCTGTAGCATAGAAAGGTCTCCATATCTCTTAGTTTGTTCCATTTCTGTATGCAGCCAACCAATCAGTACAGAGCATCTCTGTTCTTTTCCACGGTTAGTTCCATCTCTCATCTCTTGCAGCTTTTCTGGGTCTCCCAAAAAGCTGTGAGTGGTCACTAGTGTTAGAGTATAGTCGGTGTTTGCAAAGCACAGCTCCAGACATACGGCATCAGCATCACCCCAACACTCCAGACCTACGGCATCAGCATCACCCCAACACTCCAGACCTATGGCATCAGTGTCACCCCAACACTCCAGACCTACGGTATTAGCATCACCCCAACACCCCACACCTGTGGCATCAGCATAACCCCAACACTGTTAGAAATGTAAATACATTACCACTCACCTTCTGGGTTGGATATTTGGGGTTTGAAGTCAATCTAAGTTTTTTTATATAATATATATATATATATATATATATATATATATATATATATATATATATATTATTTATATTATTCTGATTTTACATTCATAGTATTGGTTCCATTGTCCTCCTCCCCGTCCTCCCACTTTCAAAGGGACCCTCATCAATGGGGAATGTGGGTCGTGCATTGTGAGTTTACTCAAGAGTTCTGGTGGATAGGCCCTAGTCTCTGTGCATAATGCCCCAACTTGTGGCTCTAACATTCTTTCTGCCCCCTCTTCCATAAATTTCCCTGAGCCACATTGGGGTCATTTTAGTTCTGCTTCATTGATGAGGTTTTGGGAGCCTCTGTGTCTCTGGATATCTGGCTTAGTTGGAGTTGGATGTTCTCTGTGTTTATCTCCTTCAGCCTTTTTCTGGTGTCCTGATCGCCTTGAATGCTGTATTCTTGCCCTTCCCCTGTGTTGTTCTATGGTTTCAGCTGGTGAGGTGTGGTTAGCTGATCCTCCCTTCAGGTTCGTTGTCCACCTGAAAAAAGATAAGCAAATTCTCCAACGGAGAGAGAAGTTAGTACTAGATAGAAGGGATGACCATCTATGTTTTGGGGGGAATTTTATATGCATTTAACAACAATATTTCCAGAACATTCTCTTGCACACTCAAGTTTGAGAAACACTAGTCTAGAACAAGATCTCAAATGTCCCCCTTCTGCCCTCTGCACACCATTATCCTCAGAACCTTCTAGTAAGTATTCACAGAGAAGTGCCCAATTATGAGAGACTGAAAAGTTTTTGTAAGTACTTTCCACATCTATCTGGTAACCCAAAATATAAAAAGAATCTATCTAAAGTAAACTTTGTGTCAGTTCTTGGAATATGTACTGGTGAGTTAATCACAAAAAAAAAAAAAAGAAAAAAAAAGAAAAGAAAAGAAATTGTCTGGGAGCAGAAACAGGTCTACCAGACTGCAGCTTCAATGCTTTCTAAAAATGCTAACCCTTTGATTTTCCTACAGACAATAGACATAAAACCATTCAGGATAATACTGCCAGCTAGTAGAAAGAAGAACTCTAGTTGGTTGATGAATGAACTCCACTTTTCAGTGGAGGTATACTTTTTGGTGGATAAAAAACAGCTAACTTATTTTCTTCCCATATTAGATTCAAATGCAGTATTTATTAGACTCTGTAAAACATTGTATAATTTTTTATATCTCTAAAGAAGGACTGTCAAAGTTTGCAATTGAGAACTGCAACCCAAGCATTTTAAGACAGTCTAAAAGCTAGTAATATTAAAAATATAAGTAATTATGAAGCATTTTGTGAATTGTCAAAGTGTATGAACCACCTTGAAGTAAATATATTGAGCTTACAGTAGGGAAATAGCTATGTGTGCTTTCTTGTTGTTCACAAAGCTATTAATGATAATATTCATTTAGAAAATTTTCTCAATGTCATACATAATCTTTACCAGGAAAGATTTCCTCAGAAATGGGACTAGAACAAGAACTATGCAAAGAAAATGCCTAGAGAGAAATGGTCAATTATCAAAATAACTAGGCAACAGTTTGCTCTTAAAATAAGAACGAGATTTAGTCTGTTTCTAAGACTTCACCAAAAAGTATAATTAGGAAATTGTATTAGCTACCTTCTTGTTTCTATTACCAATTACCCAACAAGAAGTAACTTAAAGAATACAGTGCTTATTTCAGTTTGCAGTTCAAAGTTATAGTCCAGCACAGCAGGGGAAGGCATGGCAGCAGGAACTTGAGACAGCTGGTCATGTTCAGTCCATGGGAAGCAAGCAGAGGGAGATAAATGCTAGTACTCAGCTAACTGTCACCTTATATCCAGTCCAGGACCCCAGCCCATGGAAGAATGTCTCCCCTATGCCCACCACAGTTAAGATGGGAAGGTGGGTCTTCCCACCACATTTAACCTGATCAAGATAATCCCCACAGGCACCTCCAAAGACTAACCTAGGTAATTCCTTACAGGCATGCACAGAAAGTCATTGCTTAGGTGGCACTAGGCCCTATAAATCATCACAGAAATGTCTTTTAAAATGAGTTCAATTTTTAAAATTTGATGTTATTGTGGATACTTTTTGACATACATATGATATGTTTTGGGCACATACTTACCTCCTCATTACACTCTTTTATGCCCCTCACATCCCCACTAAGCCACTGTGTGTGTGTGTGTGTGTGTGTGTGTGTGTGTGTGTGTGTGTGTCTGTGTGTGTGTGTTCTGTAAGAGTTGAAAAAACAAAATTGTGATTGCACACTGCCCAGAGTGCTGGCTGAGTACTGAACATCCAAAAGTGAATCTGCCTAGCATAAGATTTCAGAACCAAAGGTTTGAGCTGTTTCTCTTAGGATTAGGTCACAGTCTCAAGGATCCCTGAAGCTTACTTACCAGTAACCAGCCAAGTGGCCTAAAGAATTCCCAACCTTCCATGATGATTGGAACATAATGTACACTGTTCCAACAATGAAGTAATGTTTGCAATTATTAGGCATATGCTTCAATGCCTGCTATGTGAAGATATCCTGAAATTTACAGAAATGGAATAAAAGACAAGACATTATCCATTACAAGAATGCTTTCCAATTCCCTGTGAGGAGCAAGCCTATTGGCATGAAACTGGACAAGAGTGCGACAAAGGAGTCCATTCACATCAATTCCCGGCATTATGTCCCATTGCTTTGCATTTGGCTGCATCTCTCCCCATTCTTGCTCTGAAAATGCAAAAGGGCAGATTATCTCACAGCCAACCATGTTAAGCATGCTGCTCAGAACCTGATATCTGTGTCGGGGAGACATTAATAAAACATGGACAAATGCAGCAGGCATTAAAAACATAGACAGCCTTATAGCAACTATTTTTGACAAAACAGTTTAAGTCATCCTCTGAACTCACATATACAGACCTTGTTGCAAATATAGGGGCAATAAAGAATATAAATAGTCATAGTACAAGGATAAATTCACTAAGAGCAATCTAGTTCTGTCCTCCTCTAGATATAAATTAGGTATTCAGAAAACTTTTGCCTCTAAATAATAAGTGAAGAAATTTAACGTTCTTGTTTTGTAACTATAAAAACTTATCTTTTGGGCTGGAGAGATGGCTTAGCAGTTAAGGCGCCTGCCTCCTAAGCCAAAGAGTGCTGGTTCCAATCTCCAGTGGTTCCAATCTCCAGGTCCCACGTTTAGCCAGATGCAAAGTGACGAAAGGGCGCAATGCCACACTTGACCACAAGGGGGTGCACACATCTGGATTTCATTCGCAGCAGCTGAGAGGCTGCTGGCTTGCCCATTCTCTATCTGTCTTCCTCTCCCTCTCTCTCTGTCTCTCTCAAAAAAAAAAAAAAAAACTTATCTTTTCTCTTTATTTCTCTAAATAGATCCAAAATCTGGTTTTACATGTATATAGTATGTGGAGGTGTGCACACACATACATATAAAATATTTGCTTGCATTTTAGCAATGAAATTCTTCTGTGAATTGAATGGTCCTCAGTGGGACATTACATCCCTCAGCAATGCACTAAAGCATTTCCAGTACAAAACATTATGTTCTGAACTTAGAGCTATGTGAACAAATTCACACCCAAAGCAAAACCACCAAAGTGCCTGGCTTACTTCCAGTTTCACTTTCCATGTTGTTTTGCAGGAACGAAGAGCAATTTGTGGTTGAAAATGAAAATGCCTCTTCCCAACTGTGATCAACTCTTTGACCTGACAGAAAATAGCTTAAAGGCTGTGCCTTTCAAGCCTTTAAGGTTTCTTCCCCACAACTCCTGCTACAGAAGATACTCTCTGAAGTTGTAATGGATCTCAAGGTTTGGTCTATGCTTTTTTCAGCTTCATCTTACCTGGATTCCTTGCATATATAACTTCTTGCTGGAGTACCATCAGTTCTCATTTCTCCCAAAGATTCCTTGGTGGGTTTCCTAGGAGCATTTCTGGATTTCTCTATGTCAATGTGCCTACAAGGCCAGAAACAAAACAGAAAGTGATTCCCAGTCATCATTAAATGAAGGCATTTAAATTCAAGTAGAGACCACAGGCCTTAAGCAGTGCCAAGATAGTTCATTTGCTTTTTTTACACATTTAATTTTAGTGACACAAAACACAGACTGAATCAAGGAAACGTCACTCTTGCATTGAAGTAAAATTAATGGGGGCTGGTGAAATGGCTCAGTGCTTAAAGGCACTTGCTTGCAAAGCCTATTGGCTTGGGTTAGATTCCCCAGTGTCCACATAAAGCCACATGCACAAAATAGTGCATGTATCTGGAGTTCGTTTCCAGTGGCAAGAGGCTCTGGTGTGCTCATTTTTATCTCTCTCACTCTTTGCAAATAAAATAATAAAAATATTTTTAAAAACTAATGAACAATTTATATTACTGGACTAACTTTACAGATCAAAGTAAAGGCTGTATGAAAATATTAAACTAAACTTTGAAAAAAATACATAGTCAAATCTTGCTGGTGATTAACTGAACAGTATTAAGTTGGTGTTATACGAACAACCACATATACATAGAAAAACTGACAGCTGAAATTTACTAGATGAGATCTTTATCTTTTAACATGAACATAAAGATAAGAATTATACGAAAAATAATGTACATATGAATTTATATCACTTAAGTAAAATTTAATTTTTAATAGGATCTATGCTATTATAAAAATGCAAACATTAATTCAGTCTCCAAACTTACAGATGTAGCTAAATATATATGTTTTGCATTCATTTCTGCATGATAAGAGGCAAATATGAAATGTAAATGTAAAAAACATTGAAATTATAATATATTTTCAAAATAATAAAACCATTTTGCATTCAAATTATGTCCTTCAAAATTTTTAGTAAAACACAAATAATGAAAAACTAACCACAAACTTATCCCTCTATTATTCCTTTTATTTCCTTTATCTCCAGTCACTAGCCTCACTCTCGGTGCTTCACTGTTCTTCTCACGCAGAAGGTTCTCAAGTGAATTTCATTTCTATTTTTATAGCCTTCTTTAGCATACTCAGTTATCCAAAGGCTCATCTTAAACTCAGAACAAATTCTTGGATTTCCTTCCCACTGCTCCTAATAAATTAATATAATTCAGTATCATTAAAAATCTAAGCAAATTATAAATCCTATATAGTCTACTATTTAAAAGGATCTGCATACTGATAAAAAAGGAATTAAGTTCAGTTTCTTTTTAATATATTTTATTTATTTATTTGATAGAGAAAAAAAGGCAGAGATAGAGAAAGAGAGAGGGAGAGAATGGGTGTGCCAGGGCCTCCAGCCACTGCAAACAAACTCCAGGTGCATGCACCCCCTTGTGCATCTGGCTTATGTGGGTCCTGGAGAATCGAACCAGGATCCTTTGGCTTTGTAGGCAAGCGCCTTAACTGTTAAGCTGTCTCTGCAGCCCAAGTTCAGTTATTTTAAATATGCTAAGCATTACAATTGAATTCAACTTTTGTAAGAAGAAAGAGCTCATGTGATCTCTCTATTCTTGCCTGTGTTTTAAGACACACCATTTCCAGGCACTGTAGATGAGGCAATGAACTCACAAAAACCTCACTCAGTCGAACAAAGCAGAAGCTTAAAGAGAAATAAAGAGCATGAGTTTACTTGCACTTGACAAGCCATACATAATAGGTCCCACTGCAGAAATACCTACCTCATCACAATATGGCAAGGAAAGTTGCGTGGCAATTGTCTTTTGTTTTGTTTTCCTAAAATGTCACAGAATCCTAGAAATCCAAAGTTGGAAGGGATATTAAAAATCACTTATGGGTCCACCAACAGGTTGTAATGGATGGTGGAAGAGGGCAAACAAAAATGATGACATCAATATAGAAGAGGGAAAGATGAGGTGGTTCAGTGGAAGGACAAGAGGGTTAGTCAAAGGAGGAAGGTGGGAAGGTACCATGATCAGGGTGCATTGTGTTTTATGTATGAATGTGGTCAATAATTTTATTTAGAAAATCAAGTATAGGATGCTAGCCAGTAAATGGACAGAGGCTCAGTCTAGAGGCACCACTTCAAGGAGAAACTCTTTATTTCAGATTATTTCAAGTCTTCTTCATAAGTACCCATGGCCACCTCAGCACTCTCCACTTGAGAGAAATTGCAAAGAAGGATGAGCATTAATTTATTCTGTGGTCAAAGTATGCACCTTTTCATTCAAACCATGAATTTAAATGTAAAAAAATAGACAATTTTTGTTGATTAAAATGTAATGGAAAGTATTACCTTGAATCTCTTCATGTCAAAGCTCTATACACAAACCCAGATATTTTGGGCCATAAAGCCAATTTACTACATAAAAAATGTCTTTGGTAGACAGCATCTGGAGAGGTGAGCTTTCGTCACTGATTGCAGGTACACATCACTGGTGAGACTATGCATCATAAAAATCAGAGTGAGATGATGAAAGCCATGACAGCAGTGATGGTGGTAGTGATGTGTGTTGTAGCATATTCAATTTCTAAGCTGGACAAAAGTTGTAGGAACAGTAAGGACAGACCTTCCCTTTGAAATTTACAGTTGAGCAGAAATGATACAATGGCATGCACCAAAGCAACTACAATTCACAAAAAGTTACTTCCATAAAAGAAAGGATTCTAAAAAGACTCAAAGGATATAGCTTTCTAGGGAACAAGGAAGGTATTATGAGATAAACAGAAGTTGAGATGAGGCTCTGGATAAGTGGATCAACAGTTAAGTCACTTGCCTGCAAAACCTGTGGACTTGGGTTTGATTTCTCAGTACCCACATAAAGCCAGATGCACAAAATGATGCATGCTTCTATAGTTCGTTTTCAGTGGCAAGAGGCCCTGGTGTGCTCTCTCCACCTCCTTCTATCTCTCCTCTCTCTCCCTCTGTCTCTATGTGCAAATAAATAAATAAATAAATAAATAAATAAATAAATAAATGGAATATTAAAAATGTTCTTTACAAAAAGAAGTTGATATGAAACTTGGCCACTTCCATAGGCCTTCATTGGTGAGGAAGACTGAAATAATTTAGGGCTGGTGAGTTAACTCAGACCCTCTGATCTATTATCATTTCCCACCTTTGTTCCTTTACTTATGATGTTTACTCTTTTGAGATTCCTACCCCATTTCTTCACACCATACCTCTCACATTGTTTGTGAAGAAGCTGGATTTCATGGACTGGACAGCTCCAGAAATACAAGTAATTATTTTGAAAGGCTAAACCATGGTTTTGCCTTCAGTAGACCTCCTCAGTAGAACCTGACAAAGCACCACAAGCATCACAGCAGATAAAAGCCATCCATTCAATAAGTGCTCAGTGTGCAATCTGTGTGAGGATATATGCTGTATATATTCAATATGATATACAGATATAGCTAAAATATTTTAATACATTTATATTAAAGACAATGGATATAGAATAAGTTAATGTGATCCTTCTAGGGTCTTATATAAATAAGCAACTAGAACATTATAATTGCTTTATGACCTGTGGAGGCATGGGGAGCCATAGCAGCACAAGGTAGGAACAACGTCTGAATTAAGAAGATCAAGGAAGCTGCCCAGGACAGGCTGTTTCTCCAAGGATGTGTAGGATTTAGCAGGTATTAAACTGTGATGGAAACAGAAATAATCATCAGAGTGGAAAGCTTGTTGTTTTACAGGAAGACACCTCCCGCACTAGAAGAGCCTGCAAAGGGATTGCTGCCTCCCTTGGAAGCTTAAGAATTGCAGCAGGATGATGAGCCTATTGACCAGAGGTCAGAGGAAGGGGAAAAGGAGCTGAGGCTTGCCTAAGGTCAGTGAAAGAAAGGGCTTGCACTGTCATTGAAGGCTGGGGATTTATTGAATAAAGGGAAAGGAGCCTGAGGTAAAGGCTGGAGGATTTCAGCCTTTAGAAGCTGTGCATCACTAATTATGACTGGAGGTCAATCCACCAGAAAACAAAACAGATAGAGCTTCAAGTAAAGAGGACTTGCTTTCATGCAATTTTTTTGAAATGCAAACTAAAGAAAAAAAAAAAACTAAGAAAACACAGCAAGAAAGAGAGGGAAGTGTTCTATTCAGGAGCAATTCCTTTAAACTTGAAAAAAAAAAGTCAAGCAAAGCTGCAAAGCAATAGGGAAAAATGGCCCTTTACAACAGGTGACTAGGTATGATCTAGACTGAGGGTGTTCATCTGTGACTCTGTTACTCCACATTTTGCCTTTTAAAATATCACTCTCAAGTAGAATAGGCCCTCATACCAGCTTTACTCCAAAATGCCAGCAAGCAAGCACAAAGTACCCAGCAATGCAAGGGAATAAATTGTCTTTACAACAGCCTGGCTGTGCTGTGCTGTGGATAACCTGGACCACAGCTTTCCTAAGGGACTTAGGAGAAAAAGAGACTAGATATAAAGATCAACTCCAAAACTGGTGTCGCAAGAATGACTATCACTTCACTGTGATGGAGGAAATGTGCTCTGTTCTGTTTAACTCTGGGGTTGAAAGCAGTAGTCAGATCACGACAGTGAAGAGCTCTCTGCTCTGTTATATTACAGCTCACTTATTTTCCTCCAAATATTAGACAATGCCAAAAAAACTTTTAGCTATTTGGGAGGAGATCCATTTTCATTTTACTCTTGTCCTTTTTAGGTTGTGAGATGACAGTTTAATATTCCAGGCTCCACAGCAGAGCTTGGCAAATGGATTTAAGAAAAAAAAAAAATTCTATGCTGTAGGGAAGAAGAAAAAAAGGTGTGCAATTAATTTTCCATAAGAAACTGTATAAACTTGGGTTATACAATGATGGTTATGTTTATCATCCATTCCCTTCATACAGCCTTTGGAATTTCCCAGTACTCCATAGCATGTGCATAATTTTATTAAAGTTAGTTAACCCTTGGTTTTAGTGTATAAAAATTGGTGACTATATTCTATCCCAGCAAGTTAATGTATAATCATAGATAGATTCAATACAGGAAAAGGTAGTCATTAAAACCTCACAATGAATAATCAAATTAGAATTTTGGTTTCACTCATCAATTATAAATCATGTTACCTTAAAAAGGTTATTTGACTTCTTGGATTTAATTTTTTCATCTTTATGTGTGACATTATTAATAATTTCAAATTCCCAGTACTTTTTAGAGAAATAAGCAACATAAACCGTAGGCACTTTTAGTAAATAGGGGCTATTGTTAATATTACTCTTAAATAAATATTCTGTTCGGAAGATTTATAAAGCTTTCTTTGGCCAGGGTAACTGTTTTTCACACACAATATTTTTTCTAGGTATTTCTGTATTTCAATTCCATTGCAAAAAAACAAAAAGTCACTCTGCGTATGTGCATAACATCATAACCAGTTCAAAGACTGAAATAAAATGGTTTATTTAAATGATGGGATTTCTGTCAGTACACCTAACCTTATTAAGAGCTGGAAGTTAGTCACTGAGACCACCTCAGTAATTCACTCACCACAAATCCTCACACATACCTCAAGAAATCAAATGGAAAACACTCCAAGGAATCATAATAAGGTTAGTTGACATGTATAACGCCGAACATGGTAGGGAAATTGCCTAATAGAGACTCATGAGCTTCAAGACTTTCTTTCAGATTCTCGTTTAAAAAATGGAATAGCTGAAAGCAATTCCTACTTTGAAAGTGCTGAGTGCCATGGATATATTTGTCTTCTTGTGATTATTTCCTTCAATAACACTGTGGAACATTTGTTATACAGGTACCAGGCTCTTGAGTATTTATGGAGCTGCTAAAGGGATGAAAATATTGTTTTCAACTTTAGAGAATTCACTATTGATACTGGTTAGGAGCAAGACAGCTTCCTCTTGGCCCACAGAAACATGAATGCTATCTTGCCTGATTAAACTAGAACTCTAGTCTGATACAGCATCATTCAAGATGGCTGTAAAAAGCATCAGCTTCCCATTTCTCAACTTTTTCAAGGCTTAGCCCCTGTGGACTGGCTCTTTCTGAGTCAGCCTCCTGGGTCCGCTGATCCATCTAGTTCCTTCCTACACACCTGAGCCTGGTGATGAGTCTCACATGTGTGTGAGATCCTTCCCCAGAGGTTTCCACCTGAAAAGAGACTTTTTCCTATGTGAGGGAAATTTTTCTAATTTCTCCACCCACTTCCAAGCCTAGCTGAAAGAACTTCTTTTGGCTTGGGGCACTTTCCTACTTTGCTTTCCTTCTTATCTTAACTCTCCCTAAAATAAATCTCATAATTTACCTTCTCTGAGTCTACCCTTTCAATTCTTTGCTAACATGGACCAAGGACTTGAGACCCACTAGTTCTGGGAGTTCTAATCCCAGAGCCCTCTTTCCTACCACTAGATAAGACAAGATGCAGGGAACTGAGGGAAAAGGAACACATATACATCGCTGGTGGTTGGTTGAAATGTAAATTAGTATAGACACTATGGAAAACAGTATGGCAAATCCCCCACCCCCCAAGAAACTAAAGTTAGAAGTATCATGTAATACAACTCTCTGACTCCTGGATATATAGCTGAAGAAGTCAATGTCACCATACATTAGAGATATCTAGTACCTATGTTTAATTCCAGTACTACAAATAGCAGAGCTATGGAATCAATCTAGATGCAGAAACACACACACACACAACACACACACACACACACACACACATTATCCAGACATTAAAAAGAATGACATTATGTCACTTGTAGGAAAATGGATGGAACTGGAAATTATCACGTTAAATAAAATGAGCCAGATGGAGAAAGATAAGTAGGATATGCTTTCTTTCATATGTGGAATCTAGGTGAGGGAAACATGATACAAAAAGTAGAAGGCTACTCCTAAGAAAGATGAAAGGCATTATGAGGGAGTAGGTTGCAGTTAGTTCTTGGCAGAAAGCACTTGACCAAAAGCAGCTTGTAGGAAGAAAGGGTGTATTTTGCCTTACAGACATGAGGGGAAGCCCCATGATGGCAGGAGAAAACACGTCATGAGCAGCGGGTGGACATCACCTCCTGGCCAATATCAGGTAGACAACAGCATCAGGAGAGTGTGCCGAAAACTGGCACCAGCTATAATACTCCTAAGCCTGACCCTAACAACAAACCTCCAACAAGATTCTAATATCCAAATTGCCATCAGCTGGGGACCTAGCATTCAGAACACATAAGCTTATGGGGGACACCTGAAGAAGAAATAGAGCCCAAAATACGATAGCATACAATTCTCCAATTAGTCAATGAATGTCTTTTACTGGAATGGGATCAAATAAATGTTTAATTGTAGATTTGTGAATGAATGAACAAATGAATGAATAAAATGAATATGCCCAAGTAACAGTGAAGATTGATTTGAGTGTTTTTACTTCAATAAAATTATGTGATTTTAGGAAAATGTGATGCAAGAAGGAGATTAAACAGTACAAGTATAAAGTCAAGGCTTCTAACATTTCAGGATAAATTGAATTGATGACTGTATTGTCATTAATGGAAATGTGGAACAAAGATACAATGATTGTGAAAGGTGGTGAAAAAGTAAAGATTGAAGACATTTGAGAACATTAGCAGTTTGAGCTGTTACTTTCATACAGATGCACCACACACAAGAGAAGATCAGTATCTAAGGGTTACCAAGGAGAGATGAAAAAGAGTTGAGGACATTAGCTATGTGCAGAAAGTGTTTGTGATTCCAACAGGAAGGAGAAGAGCAGGAGAAAAGAAAATGATTGCCGCACATTGAGCTCTTTAAAAGCAGACCCTGAAACATCATGGGCATGATGATTATCAGGGAGTTGTGTATGACCATACTGGCAAAAGGAGAACAAACTCAGTTTCCATAGCTGTGGATGGTGCGACCATTGAAAGCTTTCCTGAGTTGGAAGAGAAGCTGGCTTGATGCTCTATATTAGTCAGCCTTTGGGAATTTCTGCATGGAGAAAGAGACATGATCTTTGACTAAGTGATTATCTTCATGTAGATGTCTCCCAAGACATGCTTATAGTTGGGGACAGTCGGCTGTGGGGATACTCAGCAGTAAAGGCAATAATGACTTCTTTCTGAAAAGTGCTTATGATGACACATCCACCAGGGTGGGTAAATGTACAATATTGAAGTGTGAACAGAGAACAGAGCTAGGGTCTCTGGGGATATAAGTCACATTTGCACTTTGGAAGGCAAGAATCAAGAAAGAAGACAAACACAATAGAGGGAAACCATAGAAAGTTGAGGTGTAGTGTGCAGAATAAGAAAACAGTATTGGGTTTGCCATACAAATAATGATATTTTAAGTGCTGGTGTGTATCAGTGAGGGAAACAGAAGGTAAGGAGGAGCTGTTTGTCCAAAAGGCATAATTGTCAAACATACAGAAATAAAGATAGACAGTGAATGTACTGAGAATGAAACAATAGACATAGAATGTTCTACTCATTAAAGCAAATCACTGATCTGACTTCATCCAATGAAAAGTGAAAAAGCTATAATCCATAAAAATTAATAATTGTCCAAGTAATACTCACTTCATATATAAAAACCTATCTAATCAAACAGATTTACTTATGTGAATTTTTTCTGATGACCAAACCTTGAAAGCTTCCAGTGATATTTCATGTAAGAGTTCTGAAAATAGGGATGGAGAGATGGCTCAGCAGTTGAGTGTTTTATGCTTTATGCTCAAGCATAAAGACAGGAGGGTCCTAAGACCATAAGTTCTATTCCCCAGAATCCACATAAATAGCTAGGTGTGGCTATGCACATCTGTTAACCCCAGTCCTGCATGGAACAGAGAAGGCAGAATCTCTGGAGCTTATGGAAATGGAAAGCTCTGGAAACAAAGGAAATAAGTGAATGAGCAATAAAAAAGACATTCTCTTCTGGCCTACATGTGCATGCACAGGGTATCATGTCTGCACATACATACACCTCCTATATACCACACACAGCTACTACATACATGCAAATGCAAAAGAAAGAAAGAGAGGAAGGAAGGAAGGAAGGAAGGAAGGAAGGAAGGAAGGAAGGAAGGAAGGAAGGAAGGAAGGAAGGAAGGAAGGAAGGGAAAGGAGGGAGGAAGGTGGGAGGGAGGGAGGGAGGGGGAGGAAGGAAGGAAGGAAGGAAGGAAGGAAGGAAGGAAGGAAGGAAGGAAGGAAGGAAGGGAAGGAAAAAAGTAAAGAAATTTAGAAAATATCCTTCCAAACATTCTCCAAAACTTTATGGCTCTAAGTCTGATAAACTCAAAGCTATTTTACAGATTGTTTTGAACAGCACGAGTACCTTTATTTGGAAGCCAAGTTTTGTAGTGATTTAAAGATAAGTGATCTTATTTAAAATCATAAGTGGCTTTACACCTTATTGATGAAGAGTTCAAATGGCTTCAAGAAAGAGAAAAGACAGAAATAAATGCTTATTACCCAATTATTGTGCTCAAGTACCTTTTTCAGAATTTGTGAACAATACACCATTTGTCTTCATTCCAATCCTAACACCTATTTCCTGTTTTATAAATTACTTTTCTGTGCTTCAGTTTTCCAAATTATTTGCCAAAAATCTCCTGATCTATAAGGAATTTGATTAGAATTTATTCAGTGGATGAATGTCTAATTGATTCTCTCATTGACTTAGCCTGGAGTTTGTTTGCAGTGGCTAGAGGCCCTGGCACGCCCAGTCTCTGCCTCCTCTCTATCTCTATATCTCTCTGCTTGCAAATGAATAAATAAATACATTTTTTAAAAATTTAAATACAAATAGTAAAATTCTGTTTTGTACACTATTTTGTAATCTATATTTATTTAATGACATTCCTTTCTTTTTTTAATTTTCTTCAACGTTTTATGTTTATGAATCATAAATGTTCGAAACAAAATTATAGAATTCAACATGACGTGAGGGACAAATTCAGACCCTACGTGAGTGGAGTGATTCCTGTGGGTCCTGAGGCTGCTCAGAAAGCAGCCACTCTCTAACATGTGCTTCAGGAAACATCAACAACAGTATTTTGATGGGTAAGAAGGGTAAGAAGTTCTCTCCCCACAGTCTTTTGCTATTTGTTTATTCATCCATTTTAGAGAGAGAGAGAATGGGTGTGCTAGAGCAACCTGCCAATGCAAACAAACTCCAGATGCAAATGTCATGCCCCCCTTATGCATCTGGCTTACATAGATACTGGGGAATTGTAACTGGGTCCTTAGGCTTTGCAGGCAACAGCCTTAACCACTAAGCCATCTCTTCTGACTTCTATTTCCCCCCTTTTGAAACCACTTTTCAGTTTTAAAGAAAAGCAGGAGTGGGTGAACCACTGCATGCAAGCAACTATAACCCATTCCTATTAATAGCCTTTATAAGAAAATTATGTCTGAATAACTATCATGTTAAAATATATTTGAAAATAATTCTGAAGGTAAATATGCTATATTTCCATTGTCATTTTTTTTTTTTTTTTTTTTTTGGTTTTGCGAGGTAGGGTCTCACTCTGGTCCAGGCTGACCTGGAATTAACTATGTAGTCTCAGGGTGGCCTTGAACTCTCAGCAATCCTCCTACCTTTATGTATTTTCACATTTATTTAAGAGCAACAGGTAGGCAGAGAGAGAAAGAGAGAGAGAGAGAGAGAGAGAGAGAGAGATGGGCACACCAGGGCCTCCAGCACTGCAAATGAACTTCAGATGCATGCACCTCCTTGTGTATCTGGCTTATGTGAGTACTGGGGAATGGAGCCTCGAACCAGGGTCTTGGGCTTCACAGTCAAGTGCTTAACCACTCTCCAGACCAACTTTGCTATATTTAAGTGCAGCTGAAAATGTCATTGGTAAACAATAGGTATAATTATTATTTAAAATAGTTATCTATTCATTTGTTCTATAGAAACATCTAGACAAGTTTAATAAGTTAAAAGATATGTACTTAAAGCTAGTTTATGACATATTTTTTACCAACTAATTTCCACCTGTAGCAACTGATGATAAAATGACAATGGAAATATAAAGCCGGGTGTGGTGGCGCACGCCTTTAATCCCAGCACTCGGGAGGCAGAGGTAGGAGGATCACCGAGAGTTCGAGGCCACCCTGAGACTACATAGTTAATTCCAGGTCAGCAGAATGAGACCCTACCTTGCAAAACCAAAAAAATAAAAAAAAAATAAAAAAAAAACCTATGAATGAATAATGAATGCCATCATCATTTTCAGCATGTGAAGACACTATTTTCTCAGGTCTAATTTGATTCAAAGACAATTTAGAATAGTCAACAACTTGGAAGATTCAACAGATCTGATCTGTGAAGCTGAGCCCTTCTCTTTTCATTCTAGGTAAGTTTTGAACTCTCCTACTCAATGAAAGGAACATCATAAAATTTAAAACTTAAAACTAGATGCACTAGCCTATTTGAAATATGATCAACTGAAAACCTATTTATTGCATAAAAATCTTAATTTGTAATCCTTTGTTAAAGTGCATGTAATTTTCCAGAGGACGAGACTATACTTCAATGCCTACCACATGTGATACCTTGAACTCATTCCTCAGTGCTTAAAAACAAGAATAAATAGAGGGATAGATGAAGGGAGAGATGTAAAGAAGGAAAAGAGGGAGAAAGAGTCTGACACTCAAACAGAAGCTGGTGTATTCATGTAGCAGCAATGGAAGAAATGGTTTCATTTGTTGACCTCACTGATTCTCATAAACCAGTTTCTAAAAATTTATTGTCTCATTAGAGAAAATTAGAGAAAAATGTTCTCCCCCCTCTCTCTCTCTCTCTCTCTCTCTCTCTCTCTAACACACACACACACACACACACACACACACATCTACATACCTACTATGAGCTAATTACACACATAAATCTATATACCTACTATGAGATAATCAGTGAATTAATCCCTTGATTGATTTGTAATACCATGGCATTTATGGGGATATGGTATGTGGTAAAGGGTAAGGGGTAAGAGATGCACCTTGATTGAGGGTATGTTGTTGAGGCATTTTTCCCTGGCTTCTTGTTCCTGTCTTTCTTTCTTTCTTTCTTTCTTGTCTACCAAGGAGAATGTCCTCCACCACATAAGGCAAAAAGACTATGAATTTAACCCTCTGAAACTGTGAGCTAAAATACGTCCTTCCACCTTTGAGTTGTTCTCTTATGCATTTGGCTGATGATACATATATATGTGTGTGTGTGTGTGTGTGTGTGTATATATATATATATAAATTTATCATACAGATTTGTGTCTATATTACAACTTTGAGAAATGTTGAAATTATTTTAATGAAGAGACAAGGCTTTGATGGTGAGACTTAAGACTATCTCAAGAAACTTCAAGGAAAAAACTAAGATCTATTTAAATAACTTTATATCATTGTTCCAATATTTTAGAAAAAAATTTCTGAAATTTTCTTTGACCTAGTAATGTAATATAGAAGAACTACAGTAACAATGAAGGAAGAGAGTTTTAAAATAATCTAATGAATACATTTTTCCAAACTGTGTAGAAATATTTTGAGGACTCTGTGGAGACTCCCCCAGGTACAAAGGGAAGGACAACCATTAAAGGAAGAAGGGAGTGCTGCTGTGCCTCTCTGAGTTTACAAAAATAATCATCTTCATCAAAATGAAACCTATGTCCAAAGAAATAATATTTACCAAGTACTTCCTATGTATTAAGTACTTTATATTAATAACCCAACCCCATTAAGACTAATTAGAAAGGCAGTATTCATATCTTCCATTTACAAATAAGAAAACTGAGTCCTACTGGGTTAAATAACTACATGAAATTCAAATATTAAACCATGTATATTAAAAACCTTAAATTCTGAATCAAGGGCATATAGTTTCACTAAATAAGGTGCAGTTTATCACTTTAATTATTTTAAAAGATGAACAAGGAAAAGATTTTTGGTTTCTAGGTGGGAAAACAGGATCATAAACAGGGGTTACTTGCTTGTAGAATACTTGAGGCTCAGATTTATAATGTAGGTTATCCTTTGCCATTCCACAATTCAGTACATTTTGCTGTTTTCAAACTTCTATAATATAAATTTAATCACATAGTCATATTTTGGTAATACCAAGTTTTACAGTACATGCACATTTTATGTTCTAATGATATTCTTCCAGGTCTGAAGAGGTGACTACTGGTTAAAGATTCTTGCTTGCAAAGCCTGATGGCCCAGTGTTTGATGCCTCAGTTTCCACATAAAGCCAGATGCACAAAGTAACACATGTGTCTGGAATTAGTTTGCAGTGTGGAAAGAGTCCCAGATATACCTGTTCTTCTCTTTTTCTCTCTTTCTCTCTCTCTCTCTCTCTCTCTCTCTCCATCCCAAATGAATAAATATTTTTAAAAAGTTGTTGAGTGATGATATAGTTAAATCTCCAAAATTCATATTAATATGAATTCATGAGGTGTCTTTTGTTTAGTATGTAATTATAAAGTATATATAGATATATGTATATACATATGTATTATGTAGTTGTGAATATGTCACATATATGTGTGTGTGTGTCCAATAGAATCTGAGTCCTGAAACCTTTTGCCCAATGAAAATATCAGAAATAATTATCAGTTTTAATGCACAAACTAAACACTAGATCCTCAACCCCATTATGGAAAAGTAGAAAACTGTCTGTAGTACTGCTAAAGGCAACAAACCTGAAGTAGATTTCAGGTAAAGGTGATGAGCTACTTTGAGATGCTGAGGTACCACACCGTGGGACAGCATAGCAACTGTCTAAAATGACACAATGGCTTTATAAATAATAACGGACATCTGAGGGTTTTCCTTTGTTAAAAACAAATGTCTGCCATCAAAAATCAAAACAGTGGTAAATAACAATAAAGACATATTACAAATTTCAAGAATTGAGCAATAATTGGGACAGGTAATAAAATGATGGGACTCAAGCATGTGAATAATCAGTTGCCAAAGACTAAATGTACACAATACAGTCAGTGAGTTCATGGCTCTTTAATAGGATGACATTAATAAAGTTGTATCATGAAACTGCAAAAAATATTTAAATTTCACTTATGCTTCAGATTTTAAAATAGCAAAACAAAAGTTGCGAGTATACATTATGCAGTTATTAACGTCATTTTCCACAAGAAAAAACTAGCATACAGAAATATCAAGAGACTTTGGAAATCTTAAATAATTGGTTGAAGCCAAGAATGAAATTGTTTTTTGTTTCTTTCTTTTCTTTTTTCATTGAAAATATTAGGGGCTGTTGTTTTGTTGTTTCTATGCTTTAATACTTTAAGATTTCAAAGGAAGGCTGGAGAGATGGCTTAGTGGTTAAGGTGCTCACTTGCAAAGCCAAAGGACACAGGTTCAATTCTCCAGGACCCACATAAGCCAGATGCACAAGGTGGCACATGTGTCTGGAGTGTGCTTGCAGTGGCTGAAGGCCCTGGTATGCCCATTCTCTCTCTCTCCCGCCCCCTCCCTCTCTCTCTCTCTCCCTCTTTCTCCCTTCCCCCCCCAAAAAAAATGTCAAAGGATTCATTTATTTTCATACAGTGTACATTTAAGAAGAAACCACAAATTCTTAGCTTGAGTCTGTATTTTGAGGGAACACCAAGGAAATAACATAGCAAATTGGACAATAGAGGGTGCCCTTCACTTTGAGCATAAAACACATTGACTAATCCATTTCCTGAGTCATTACTAAGTGATGTTTCATAAAATTCTTGGCAACTGAGTCTTTTAAACTGCAACAGATGTGAATTAGTGAGTAATATACTTCCACATTTTTCTCCCTAAAGGCAGTTGAAATTGAAATAATCAATGTCACTGCAAAGGCAAAATGACAATGCTTAATTAAATCTCCATGCCAATGGAAAGGTTTGTACAGTATCTGTAGATGTGAACAAAGAAAGTTTTGCAAAATCAAACTTGCAGTTCCATGGTGTGAGCTGATTTTTTTTTGTCAAGTGTAAGAGGGACACGTGCTGGGAAAACATTCATAGTGATAGTAACAATAGACTTCCAGGACCTTTCCTAACTGTCTATTCTAGACTTTTTTCCACTGATCTGTTAAATAACCCCCTTACCACATAGTAGGAAAACATTTTTTTAAGTGCTGTAACTTTTCACTGAAATAACAATAAAAGGCCTACTCTCCTGACACTTCATGTGAGCAGAATGCTTTCAGAAAAGTCATTTTACATTTATATAAACTAGTCTCTTATAAAGGATCAAAGTTCCGTTATAGGGAAAAAGTAAAAGTTCATTTTCAATATGGCTTGCAGTGGAGGCTTCCACGGGCAAAATGACGCATAGATTCCACAAGTTTCAAGGGAAGAACGTTTCTGAAAATAAAGTGGACAGATGGCAACCTTATTAGCTTCCTCAGGAGGGTTAGGCAGAGAAGACCATTGCAAAAGTAGCACATGCCTATAATCCTCTCACCCTCCCCTCATACAAACACACAAAGCATTGTAACCTTTCAATATTATAAGAACCTATCACCAATCTGATGTTCCAGGAGCTGCCTCACAACTCCAGGGAATGGTTTTCTGTCTGGGTATGTAAGGCTACATCATGGAATACATCAAAGGAAGACCATCCCCACCCCTCTCACTTTTGCTTTACATTCAAAACTAAACAATGAGTTTCTATTTGATTAATTTCAGATTTATCAGGAAATTATTCCATAAAGCAGTGAAATAAGTACCTCTCCAGAAAGTACAGCAGTCTTCCAGCTGTTCCAAAGGAAGGATTTTATTTTTTAATTTTTTTTTAAATATGAAACCTTATAGAATCTGCTCTTAATAACCCTTGTATTTTCATTATCAATTTATTAATGAATTACTATAGCAAGACATTAATGTCTTCAATGTCATTTTGATGGCTTACTTTTTATGCATAGTTCAACATCTATCTATCTACTTCAAACTAATATAATGGTTATTTCACAGTAATGACATGGTCACTCCTAAAAGTTGCTAACATTATTAAATGATGAAATTTCTGCTCATACTTTTACTTGCCTTTCCCTAGTCTTAAGATTTTCCAGTATTTTTTTTTAGTGGTTTCCATTTTCATATGTCAGGAAAGGATTCAACACAAATGTAATTACTATAAATAGAAATAATGCTATTTTCTTCCTCGGGCTCATTGGCTCACCAAGGATCCTGAAGACTTAGGCTTCTTCTATGATTATTCATATATGTGATTTCCCCATCTTTCCAACTTCAATTCAACATGCACCTTTCATTGAATTGTCCTGCCAGACACTTTGACCCATTTAAGATTATTTGACCCACTTAACCTATCTTTAAATGACATCCATGACCATTGTTCTAGCCAGGCTTCTCACAGTTTCACAGGTGGACAGTGAAGCTTGCATATACATATAGACTGCAATCCACCACAGTGACTTTTTCTTGTCTCATTTTGGTCCTTCCTATCTACCTCCTCCTTCTCACACCCTACCTAGTATCCCAGCTTCCATATAAACTCTGAAGGCTCATAGAAAATATAATTTCCACTGTCAGATTATCTCCATTTCTCAATATGTATTTGCTTTCTTGGGAATTTGTTAGAAATTCTCCAAAAACTATTATTTCCAAATAATCAAGTGTGTGTAATTTGTAGCCAACATGGAGTTATTTACAGTAATCATTATGTTCTGTTTAGCACATACCCTCTCAGATCATATAAACTCCTAATCAGAAATTATTTTAGATTTGTCAAAGCCCACATCATCCCTAGTCTGTTTTCATTTATATCTCCCTACCATCAACCTCACACCAGCCTATCATTTTCCTACTAATAACCCCACATTTCAGCCACATAACCTTATTTTCTGCATTTCAATTTTATTAGTTTATTTTAATTTACAGATTGTTGTCATTATTCCATTGGCACATTGTCCTGTGATGGCCTTCCTGATCTCATTCAACTCCAGCCCTTAGTTTTTCTGACCACTTAAGATTTTCTTATCTTTTAAATATTTATATTTATTTATTTACTTAACAAAGAGGAAGAGAGAGAGAGAGAGAGAAAGAATGGGCATGCCAGGGCCTCCAGCCACTGCAAACAAACTCCAGATGTGTGCGCCCCTTGTGCATCTAGCTAATGTGGGTCCCGGGAAATCGAACCTGGGTCTTTTGGCTTTGCAAGCAAACACCTTAACTGCTAAGCCATCTCTCCAGCCCAAGATTTTCTTACTTTTTATACAAACTTAAAATGTTAGTTGTTCAGTGGACTTCAATTAGCTCATCAGACTTGGGTTTTTAATTTTGTTTTGTGCCAGAATATTTCATATATAATTTATACAAATCAGAAAATACAATATAGTCATTGCTTTGAGGTAATGAAAAATGACACCGAAATGTCTACAGCTCAACCAAAAGAAGCTCACCCAATCACAAAAAAAATCACCTTTGATATGGGTCTGGTAATTTCTAGCATACTTATTCTGTATGATATGACTCCATTCATCAACTGGCTGCTTCCAACTTATATTTCCGTTATGACCACATGAAGTTTCCTCAGTCACATGAAGGGAAAAGAAAATGAGGTGCTGTGCATAGCTACTTACTGTTTCAGCCCAGAAATGAAATGTTCTCAGGGCAAAATGGTCACGTGGCCTAAGCTAATGCAAGTGGACCTACAAGAGATGATGACTGGCTATGTCAGATGCTGGATTTACTGACAGAGAGATTTGTTTCTTTGGTTCATGGTTTTGTTGTCCTATGAGTTCCTTGATGGGAAAGCCATAACTTTTAATTTCTGTGCCATAGAACTAACGAACTGGTACCACAGATTAAGAAATCAGTAGGTATTATTAAGATAAATTTAAGTAAGTCACAGGGAAAACAAGATTGTGTTTGCCTTTGAGAAGAAAAGACTGGTTTCTTCTCTTTACTTGGTACATTCAACACAATCATAAAAACAGAAGCTATCAAGTGGACAATCACCAAAAATGATAATGTTAGACTTCTCAGTTTCAGATTCTGGCTCTCTCACTTATTAGCTCTATAGCTTTGGAGTTTTCAAAAGCTTGCCATAAGTTCTAAGTGAGATAATTACAGAATGAGTTAATCCATTCAATATTAAGAAACTTTTCATATGGCAAATACTCTACACTACTTACATACCATTTTAATATATGAGATATAATGTTTTCTAATTATTTTTAGAGAAAATCCTAGTCCTGCCCATGTTCTACCAGGATCTATGTGACCTGTCCTTGTGAATTTCACAGTTTATTGTCTACTACTTATCTTTATGTTAATGATGCTTCAGGCCTTTCAACCATCTTTCCAATTTGCATTGGTTGGTTGGTTCATTGATTGGTTGGTTGGTTGGGTCATGCCATGTTATTTCTCACTTTCAGGATTTTGAACATAGTTTCTACAGATCAGTAAGGTCCCTCAGACATCCACAGATTTACTCCTTCTTATAGTTGAGGACACAGATCAAATACTTCATCAGAGAATCTTCCCTGATTTTCTCAGCTAAGCCTGTCTTCTATCATCCCTAATGCATCTCTTTATTCTGTTATGTTCATAGTGTTGCTGCTGGTTTCTGTCTGAGTATTTCCAGGTTCTTGTGAAGTGAATGGGGGCACACACAAATAGTGAAGCAGTAAAATTCACTATTGAGAACAAAGCAATAGTAAAGGTTTGAAGAGTAAAGGTCAAGAGCGGCAGTGGCCACTTGAGTGGGAAAGTACTCAAGAACCCTAGTTATTGCCAAGGACTTCTTTTTAAGGGTTCCACAACAAGGAGGGGTTAGTTTCCAAGGGTTGTAGTTTGGGTGATTCTTTATTTTGGTTGACAGACTTGAGTTATACAACTTCATTTCTACTGCACATATCTCTTTACATAATGATCAGATTTTAATCATAGGCAGCCAAAGTTATACATAGACACAATATGTTTGTAGGGGATTTCTCTAAAAGTTCACTTAGAGGACATAGCTTGCCTTATTGTGAGTGCACCCAAAACCAGTCCAAGCCCCATGTTGTTCTAATCCTGGATATATGTAAAAATATATTTGAATAGAAACTGATCACAAATAATGATCACTAGGAGAAGAGCACCCTAGTCCTTATTTGTAGTAAGGTGTATTGTAGATCAGTACAAGCGGATTCTCAAATTTCCAACAGATATCCAAGTGCATTATGGGGAAAGGTTGTATTTATTGCCCAAGCCAAGCAGTGTCCCAGGATTCTTAACTATTTTCCTATGCTTGTCTGCCTTGGTAGCACTTATCATGTCTTATAATTATTGGCTTGTAAGGTTAAGAACTTTAACTGTCTAGTTATACATGAAACTGCTTAATAAATGCAGATATAGATGACTGACATAAGCATTTACTCGCTAGTACTTTATGGGACTTCATTAAATACTCTTCTGTATGCTAAAAATAAGATACTATTTTAACTTTAAACAATTCTTGTTATAATATGATCATATCAGCTCAGGAAAATTATGGATATCCTGGTTCAATCAAAGAGTAAGCAACACATTCTTCCTTTCTTAGAGAGAAAACACTGGATATTATTTATTTATCTTGACCTTTGATGTACCCCTTCAGAATGCCAGAAGTTGTCATATGTGATGTGATAATGGTTTTGTTACTTTTTAAAACTATGGATTCTGAAGATGATAGTGTCTGGGAGGTTTGGGAAATAATAAGAAAGAACGCATCAGAGATAGTATCCAAAAGCCCAACGTGCTTATAAACATACTGGGAATATACTGTGTCTAATGAAAGTTAAAATGACCAAACTAGATGCAAAGTTCTTTGCAATGTTTATCCATTTGATCTCTGAGTCTCAAAGTATAACACTACGAGGATTAAAACTAATAAATATTATTTCAAGATTACTGAAAAGTCAAAAACAAGGGAAAGTTTTCTAAATTCAAAGCTAGTTGACCTAATTACACTTCGGAATGACCATATCAAACAAAAAAGACTTTCACTTTTATCCATGAATGTGTTTTATTGGAAGAGGATCTTTCCCCAAGAAAACATTGGAAAGTGTTTTTCTGCATCTAAGTAACAAAGTCTGGTTCATATGACCCTGTTATGATGAAAGGAAGGCCAAGAAAATAAAGTTCTGACATTTTGAGACTTTAGAGTAAAGAGCAAGCAGCAAACATGTGCAACAAGCATGTATCATGTAAGCATAGAGACATGTATGAGAAGGCAAGCAGAGAGGACATATGAATGGTGGTAAGACGACACTGTCAACCATAAGCAAGTGTTCCTATTCATAAGTTTATAAGAAGTTAAAAATTGACAGAAGCTTGATTAATAAGAGATAAAGACAGACTCAAATCTAAAGTGTAATGTTAAAGTGAGAATTCTAACCATCCTGCTATACAGACTCCACACTAATTCTGGCTATAACATTTGCATCCATCCATCTAACTCATCAGTGATACTTGCTTTGATTTGAAACTTGGTGTCATGCCATTGCCAGCTTTCCCTCCTCACAAACATTATCTTTCCTTTGATTGTTGCAAGCAACTTAGTTTGCATTGTGTCTGTACATTAATCAATGTTAAGGTTATTAATATTATTGAGTTCCTAACAGTGTATTCTGGAGCCATTTAGAAAAGGAAAGAAATAAGAAAAGCTAGTTATTGATGACTCAACTAAGCAAACCTATGTAACCACAACTGACATGTACTTTTAATTTTAAAAAGAACATGGTATCACATAAAACAGCATAACCATTTTTTTAAAATGTTTTGTTTATTCTAAAATAAAACCACATTATAAAATCATATCATAAACCTCTCATCCTAACTAGAAGCTAAGTGCATCTCCTTCCAGACCCTTTAAAATATTCTGCACTACAGTTAAAGTCATAATGCATGTTACCATTTGGCATCCTTATTTTTTATATAACATTACAACAAAAATAATTTATACTTGCCATATGAGCTTCAAAAATCATCATTTAAATATGCAATGTTTCATCCACTAGATACATCTTAATCACTCCCTAGTTTTGAACACTTAGTGTTTTTCATTGTTTGTTGTTATAAGCAATGTGTGACATGCATTTCAGTGCATAGTTTCATTTATTTGCTTAGACTACATTCCCAGAAGTGGAATGACTACATCCAAGAATATGAAGGGAAGGCTTTTTGTTGTTGTTTCTTTTTGTGGATTATGCCAAATTGCTTTCTAACAGGCAAGGCCAAGTTGTGGTGATGTGTGTGATGTGTGATGTAAGAGAGAAATAACATCTCTGTGCTCATACCCTCAGTGGAAAACATATTTCTAAATTGACAAATTAAAATGAGCCTTCATTACATAACAATTAACTGAGAAATATTGAGAAAAGAACTACAGGCTTAAAGTACTCTGCCCAGGGCCCACAGGTTGGGGTTACGTAAGAGAAATGTAAATAACCATCAGTAAAACACACCTGTGGATACAGAATGCAGAGAAACTTCCCAGAGAGAAATGTGTCCTATTGACTATAGAAGTGTGGAAAGTAAAGCAACAATTGAAACCTCTCTCTAAAGGATGAGAAAGAAAAAGATGGTTAGAAAGGGCACAGAACTTACTGAGGAGAGCAAGGACTAAAATCAATGTGAGACACGTGCTAAAATATTCAGCTGGAGGGTACAGAGAAATCAAGTGCAGTATAAAATGGGAAAGAGAATTATAGTATGTGAGAAAGCTTGTGATTTTGGAGGGTGTTACCTGACCGTACAATACTAAGGTTTTATCCTGTAGGCTTGGGGAGATGCTGCAGGGTAGAAAGAAGGAAGCTGTGAGTGATTCAAGCTTTTTTGAACCAGTATGTTCACTCATGCATTCTGACAGGGATATCAGCATCCCCAGGACCTGCATGAGACTCTCTAGGTCTATACTTCAATAATGATCCAAGCAAGCTGAATTTTAACAAAGCCCTTAAGTGAGTTCAAAAATCCAACAGATTTGGGAACCACTGCCTTAAAATGATATTTTGGTAATGCTGTAGAAGATGTCTTGGGAAAGAATGTCTGGAGATCTAGCAGGATTGAACCACTCAAGATGAATGAGTTCACATGGGAAAAGTATACAGATAGGGAACCTATGGGCATGAACCGTAACATCAGTTATATCAATTCTTAAGGAACAGGCCAAATACAAGCTGATTTGTTACTGGTACCCCCACAAGACCTGCACTGTTTTTAGTCAAACAACATTTGACATGGAATATGGAGGAGGACAAAAGGAATGAGACAATAAAACAAAAGAAGGATTGTCTAGACAGAAGAGGGTCTTTCAGTGGAATGGAGGCAGGGAAGAGGGTACCAGAGGATCATGGGTCAGGAATACAATCAAATTACCATATGTTCATACATAAAAGTTCTCAACAAACAACTTAGGGGTTAGGAAGATAGCTTACCTGCTAAAGGTGCTTGCTTGCAAAGCCTGTCAGAACCAAAAGCAGCCCAAGTATCTAGTGTTCATTTGCAGTGGTAGAACGCCCTGGCATGCCCATAAAACACACACACACACACACACACACACACACACACAGAGAGAGAGAGAGAGGGAGAGGGAGAGGGAGAGGGAGAGGGAGAGGGAGAGACAGAAATAAACTCAATGTCAAAAATTTTTCAGAGTCAGAATTCTGATAAAAGTACTAGGATTTTAAAATATACTTATGGGGAAAATGAACAAAAAGTTCTATAGTCAAAGAGTATAAGAGTGGGCTCATTAAAATTAAATATTTCTTTTATTACAGAACTCCAAAGATGCATTGATATGCTAACCTTATGGTGGCTTCCAGGGAAATATTTTTTAATATTTCTACCCATCGAACATATTTTAATATAGCAGGTAGTAGATTTGTTTTCCATAAAGCATAATTAGTAAAAATCTTTTAGATTTAAAATGAAAGCTATATAATAAGTATTCCAATGTCTCTTTCATGCTTACAGCATTAATGTATTGTTCACATAATGTGAAAGATCTTAGAGAGACTATTTCAAAGAAATGCAGGGTGATATGTACAAGGTATTTATAATAGCCTTGTTCATTGTAGCGTTATATAAAACTTTACTGATAGGAGGATAAACAAATATATGTTAGCATATTCACAAAAAAATATTAAACTAAAAATAAAATAACACCTCACTTAGCAACACAAATGATAAAAGTAGTTTTAAAAATCAAGAAAACATGGGCTGTAGAGATGAATTAGCAGTTTAGGAACTTGCCTTCAAAGTCAAGGGACTTAGGTTCCATTCTCCAGCACCCATGTAAGCCAGATGGACAAGATGGAGCATGTCTGGAGTTCATTTGCAGTAGATGAAGGTCCTGGTGTGCCCATTCTCTCTCTCTCTCATAAATAAATATTAATAATAAAACAAGAAAATATCAAAAGCCAAATTTAAGGTATGTGGGGAAGGCAAGTAGGATGAATAGAGAAAAAAACACAGGTAGATATAAGAACACTAATATATACTAGTTTTTTACTTGAGAATCACTCATGAATATTCATTTTATTATTATGCTTCAGTGTATATGTATGCCATAGTTTTCCTTTGTATCTATTAAACATTATATCATGAAAATTTCCAAAGCCAATCATTGCCTAGCATGTAACAAGTACCTAACAAAATTTTCCATAAACAAAATTATTAAGCCAATTGGGGGCCCAAGCAACATAGCTGCCTAGTAGACATGTAGGTGATTAATGGTGAGCAGTGTCCATGGAGATGTTAATGTAAGAGCCTGTGTGCAAGTCTAGAGAGGGGTAGGAGCTAAAAGTGAGATAGAATTTTCTGCCATTTCTCAGGGATGAAGACCTCAGAGATAGACCTAGGATTATTTAAATTATATTAAGATAGGTGATACTTGACACCTACATGGATTCCTTGCCCAATATACATATTTGGTTTGCTTCTTGTTTTGAAATACTCATCAGAACAAGCTCAATACCTAGTGGTAAAAATACTGAATTTAACACTAGCTCCCAAGACCAGTGTTCTTTCTGGGGTGTCAGTTTCTGCATCTTTAGAGTGCATTATGACAATGTAAATTACTACAGGGATCACTGGTCTTTAGCTTGTTCTAAAGTGAAGGTATGTGCAGCCTCTAAATGCTGAGTGATGCTGAGACACTGCTGCCCACTGAAGGAACAGAATCCACAACAAAATGAAATCACCAAGTAGGAAGGTTGGTTGCTATGAAGAAGCCAAAATTTCCCCAAATGTCTTCATCAGGAAAGAGTCAAAGTTCCCTAATGTAGTGGTTCCCCAGTCCAGCAGCTACAACATCATCTGAGAAATCTTCAGAAATGCAGAATCTCAGGCTGCACCCCAAACCTGCTGTGGCTGTAACAGTTAAATTCTATTGCTAACTTGACTAAATTAGGAATCAAGTAAGAGATGCACTTCTTGGGAATGTCTGTGAGGGCATTTCTAGAAAAGATTGATAGAGGGAGGAACACCTTCCCTTAGAGTGGGTGGCCCTTCCAGTTGTAGACTCTACATAAACAAGTTCTGGGAGAAGACACAGGGCCTTCTGCCTAGCTGTCCATGTTACTTGATGATGTGTGCATCTACTCTCTTGCTGGTATCCTTCTCCGGTCATTGGAATCCAGCATCATCAGCCTTCCAATGTGCGCTGAACACCAGTGGTTCTCTAGTAATCCCCAGGCCTTCAGTGCCAGACTGGGACTGCTGAGGCTTCCAGCCTTATGGGTTGAACAGCTTCTGGGTTCTTTAAGTCTCCAGCCTGCAGACAACCATTGTTGGGCTTTTCCGCCCACATCTTGTAAACTAATATAATCAATCCTCTTTATAACAAAGATTGCTTTTATTCATTCTTTTCCTGAAGAGGAGCCTGGAAAATACACTGGTTCATATGTTTTTATCCTTTCGAAGTTCTTTAACTTGATTGAGAAGAAATTTGACCATAAAGGTCTTTTCCTACTCAGTAGGTCTGGTTTGAAACCAAACCATGATGCTTAAAGTCCTCTCTACCCAGTACTTACTTTACTAACCAAACACAGCCATGCCAGATATAGAAGCTTCATCATGGAGAAATACACTGCAGATAAGAGTAAAGAATTTTGAAACTCAAATTTAACATCTTATCAAGGACTTACATAATTTTTCCACAGTCTCAGAGATCTCCTGGGTGGAGGGGAAAGATCTCCTTGCTGTGTTTCCTGCAAGAAGCTTTAATGAGTGTGGATTTTTTGAAATTGCAAATGCCCAGGGTGGATGGTCTGTGAGAGCACTTGGGTGATTTGGGAAAAAGATGAGGTCCATCACAACATGGTACATCCTCCTCTCAAAGCCGTAATGCTTATTTATCCAGAGCAAATGTGGACGTTTGGATTTCTCCATGTGTAAAAGACATCACTCTGTCCCTCAGGAGCCCTGGATTTACAAAATAATTTATGTAGAAAAGCAAGAATTCTAAGGGGAAAGGATACAAATACTTTATAGTCTAAGGACAGCATAAGAAATTCTTGCCTAGAAACGTCAGATTTGAGGCATCTATAAACAAGGAATCTTGTAAGAAAATCTGAACATCTATTTTAAGTATAAAAATATCTCGAAAGTTCTAAAAAATCTCAGAAATTCTAAAACAAGGATATTAAAAGGAAACATGGGTTTTATAGGCACTTATAAGGCAGTGAGGATCTAAATAAGACATTTCTCAGTTCATTTTGTATTACTTCAACACATCTCCCGACTTTAACAGGAATACTTGAGTGCTTTGTTACTCAGTATTGATATGTGCTTATATTTTGCTTTTCAAAACATAATTAGGCAATGACAACCATTTCTTATAGAAATCACCTTTCTTTTCATTGCCAAACATTCATTAAAAGGTTATAGTAAAGTGAGTCTTGGCAAATAGAGAACCACAGGTATAGAACCACAGGTAAAATGCTACAATTGAAGGTTAATTCCCATCTCAGCATCTGATATGTCAGAATTGACTCGTGTACAAAACTAAAATCATTCTCCTCTGTCACATCTCTCACTGCTCTCCTTTGTCAATGTGTCCTAGCCACATTATGAATGCTGAATTTCAAGACTGAGTGTCTCTACAGATCCAGTGGAAGCTGTAGACTCTTTTATGGTCTTGTATCAGGACCCAAAGAACACCATTTCAACGATAATCAAAATCCAATCAGGATTCAAAAGGAGAAGAAACATTATCTACCTTTGAATGGAAAGAGTGCCAAAAGCAGGTTGACAAAAGCTCAGGAGAGACAAGAGACATTTCTGGTATCATCTTTGGAAGACATATTTTGCAATAGATTGCTCACATACATTAAATGCTATCCCCTCCTGAATTTTTACTAAAACAAGGTCAACTAATCACCACCCAATTCATAAACCCCATGACAAGAGACATGAAAGAAGCTATAGCAATAGAATCTCAGAAGTATAAAACAAAAGTTCAAGTAGCAGAAACCTTAAGAAACTGCAGAAAACTGAACCTCATACTAGCAACAAGGAAAGCTGAAAACTCATTAGATTTACAACCCAGGATCCACAGAAGATGAAACATGGCAGCATCAGGCAGCATCTTAAGTACAAGGAGAAATGACTTCAGACAAGGGGGATTTAAGAGACAGATGAATTCCTGGAGTCATTCTCTCCACAGATTTAGTCATCCAAATTAGTGCACTTCTCTCCTGCTTGCCAACACTGGAAGAATGCTCCCTGGATGGATAAAATAGGGAAGGCTTTGGCCTGCAGAAGAAGGCCTTGCTGAGTCAAGGGCAGAGACAGAAACCAAAAGAACTCTTAGGTGTTAAAATGATGATACATGGTTAAAACAATCCACAACACCAACCCCCCCAAAAGAAGTAAAAGAAAGCATTTAAAAGGTGTCCAGGGCTAATGCACATCAGTGGGTAAACTGACAAACACAGTTTTCATGAAGTTGTTTGAATTATAAATACAAGTAATACTAATTTAAAAAAACTGTCTAGGCACTAATCATTAGTGGCAAGAGTAAAAGAAAACATTACTAGTGTGTACATCTACTTTGGCAAAACAAAAAGCAATGTATCAAAAATAATTTCAAATAAAAAATTAAGGGGCTGGAGAGATGACTTAGCAGTTAAGACGCTTGCCTGTGAAGCCTAAGGACCAAGGTCGAATTCCCTATTACCCATGTAAAGCCAGATGCACATGGTGGCACATGTGTCTGGAGTACATTTGCAGTGGATAGAGACCCAGACACACCAATTTTCTTCTCTGTCTGCCTCTCTCTCTCTCAAAAAAGAAATAAATAAAATATTTTTTTAAATTAAGAAAATGTGATAATTCAGAAGTCTCAATATTAAAGTCATCATGTTCCAGGAACATGAAACTGAAAATCTATTGAAGAAAATTATATTTAGAACCTAGAAGATACTTTGAAGTTCAAGGAACATGAGTCTATTTGAAAGATTTACTAAGTGACTCTTGTAATAGATACAAATATTCCAATATCAGAATGTTTCATTGCAATATTTCAGGGACAAGTGTGTGTGTGTGTGCATGTGTGTGTGTGTGCGCGCACGCGTGTGCATATGTGTGTGTATGCGCGCGCGCGTGTGCGTGTGTGTGTGTGTGTGTGTGTTTTGGGAGGAAGATAGAGGGAAACAGATTCACCTTAAAAGGAAAATGAATCAAAATAGCTTCAGACCTTTCTCAGAAGCAATCTTGCACACTGGGGTCATTGAAAACCAATAGAAAAGTGCTTTCAAAATTCTGATGGCAAGTGAATTCTACACCAAGATAAGATATCAGTACAATAGAATGAAGGTAATGACATTTTCACATGAGGCAAAATTTGAAAATATGTTGCTCGCATTCACCTTTTATTAAGAAGCAACTGGAGCAGTACTTCATCAAAACAACTTTTTTTTCATTTTTTTAATCTTCATTTATTTTCAAGGAAAGAGAGAGAGAGAGAATGGGTGTACTAGAGTCTCTAGCCACTGCAAAAGAACTCCAGATGTATGTGCAACTCTGGGCATCTGGCTTTACATAGGTACTAGGGAATCAAACCTGGATCCTTAGTCTTTGCAAGAAAGTGCTTTAACTGCTAAGCCATCTCTCCAGCCCTTTTTAATTTTTGTTTTATTTATTTGCAAGCAAAGAGAGATATATATAGAGAGAGTTTCTTTTTTTTTCATTTTTATTGCTAGTCCAGGCTGATGTGGAATTCACACTGTCGTCTCAGTGTGGCCTCAAACTGACAGAGATCCTCCTATATTTGTTCATTTGCCTCCTGCGTGCTGGGATTAAAGGTGTGTGCCACCACACTACAGAGAGAATGGGCCCACTGGGGCCTCTAGCTGCCGCACAAGGACTACAGGTTCATGCACCACATTCTGCATCTGGCGTTACGTGAGTACTGGAAAATCTCTCTGACTTAGGAACTTTTAATATATGAACATACTGCAATTTGGTCATAATTACATATTAGCTACTTTTGTCCTTTCTCTCCTGCCCACATTCTACTGAAATCCCTCTTCTTTAAAGGTGTTTTTCCTCTGTTTTGTTCTATTCCGTTTCTCCTTCTGTGTCTTCTATGTCAAAATGTTTATAGACTCAGAACAGTATAGGTCTTGTGGGGGTACCACTAATAAATGTACAGAAAACAGGAAGGAAAGTAAGAAAGAAGTGACATGGAGAGTGGGGACAAAGGATCCCAGAATGATAGCTGATTAAACAGGCCAAATATATACATGACCAGACAGTTCAGATGATACTACACTAATAGAATAGTATACTAATAGAATACTCAATGCACAGAACTTTATGGTTTCAAAGGTGATGTATGCTTGGGACTCCAAACAAAACTGCATAATTTTTCACCATTTAGAAATTTTTAAAGTGATGCCAGGCAGGAGAAGTAACATAGTTTACTAAATAAGTCAGGAGGGTGGATTATATGGCTGTAATAATTATGCAAATAATGATCCAAGAAAAAAATATGTTCTTAGTGGTTAAGAGAGAAGAGTGGGTTTATTTGCTAGAGAGCTAGGGAGCACAGAAGTGAGTAAAAACCCCATTTTCAATAATCAGACATCAATAGATTATAGCAGACACTGAGAAAGCAAGACACAGCATTGAAAGCATATTACCTAGCAACATGGAAATAAGTATCCAAACAATCAGCCAAAAGTGGTTTCCTCTGGGGAAGATGGTAAGTGACTATTGTTTTTATAATAGTCCTTGAACAATATTTTGAGTTTGTAGTCTGTGTGTTTCTATACTTTGATTTTAAAAGTAAGAAAGTATTATGGAAAATGAGAAATTATCTTGCATCCAGTAATGACCAGATTAGCTCATTTAGAAACATAAAATTAGCTACATTGCTAATGTGGTCTAACTGTGCCAGAAATTCCAGACTATCAGAACTTTGCTTCCTGAGATCATTATCATTCTGACCTGTGCTAGTCTCACCTTCTCTTCTAAAACCAAAGACAGAATGGGAGGAAGATATGTTCAGTATACATTATATACTTGTGTGAGAGTGTCGTTATGTAAAAACTAAATAGATAACTTAAAATCAAAGACATTAAATGCTCAGCTGCTAAGTCAGTTTCATTTTTGTTTTGTAACAATTCCTTCTTATGCCTTTTCATGGATAAGCTCTTCAGACTGAAACTCTGCATCCAAGGCAATTATGAAGTTTCACTACAAGAAGCCATAAATAATTGATTATATGAGTGTATGTCTTATAATAAGATGGAAATTATTCTATAATTTTGTAGCTAATTTATGTTTTGAACTATTCTATGGGAATGACTAGACTAGAGTGGGAAGTAGTTCTTCTTGACCATTTCTTTAAGGCTTTATGAGTTTTCCTAAGTCTCTCCATCATTTTACAACTAATCACAAATACCCTTTTCTGTAAGAACATTAAAATTCTGCTTCTACATACTTTGAATGAACTCATTTTCAATAATAATTAATGAAGCATAATATTTACTATCCATAAAATCTTAGGAATATTTTCATAAGTAATAAAAGTGTGAACAGTAGTAATGTTTAATTACATTTGGACTTAACGGAATTTGACCTTAATTCTCATTTAATCAATAATTAAGTGCTTAAAGTTGAATTTTTTTATCCTCTCACTATTATCCTGGTAGTTCTGTCTTTTAAAAGATGTTCCTTGAGTATTACCTTTAAATTTTTCTTAGTCACATTTTCTGATTGTTTTTACCAGAAGGTGCAAAAATGTATGTTTTCATCAATCATACAGGAAAGAAATATTTAAGTGTCAATGAAAATAAGTATGTTTTCTACAGATCAAACACTGTTAAATAAACCTCATTATTACAAAAATCCATGTAAACGTAAGAAAATGTCTAAGCTTCTTAATGATGGTTATTTTCATCAATAGCTGGCCTAATAGGATCAGAGTCCAAAAAAAGGCTGGTCAGAATTCATAATATGATTTGTCCATAAAGATATTCTGAATTTGCAAACATTTCCCTTTAATAATATTCCAGTATGTAAGTACTTGATACCCTAAGAAAGGAAAACATTTCAGTAATATTGCCTGTCATTCACCACAGCTTAACGATCTCTACCTCCTATTTCCACATTAGTATCTCTGATGGGCTCAGCTCATATACTGTATTTCCCCTGAACACCCTGCCATTTCATGCCTATAGGCACAGCAATCCTCTTTGCAGCATGGTTTGTCCATTTGTCTTGAACATTTCCATCAAAGGTAAAGAAATGATAATAAATATAGGCCAAATGACAAAATTGCTTTTTTCCCATTCTGGGTCATCTATAAAAACCAGTCACTGTCTATGTCATATGAAGGTCATCCTTTTTTCCAAAAACAATATGAATATGTTTACCATCATGGATTATATGATTCTAAAAAAAGCAGAATGCAGAAGCATGTCATAAAAATGAACAATTCCTTCCTAAAGCTAATCTGCCCATTGTTGCTGAGGTCCTCAACTTTTTTTTTTTTTTTTTTTTTTGCTTTCCTCATGACAGATTTAGGTGAAAGATAATGCAAAGCCACATAAAATATTCCACCACATTCAATTTCACTCCCTAAGCATACCAGGAACTCATGCATTTCCTAGAACTGAAAACCATTACCTTACACTTTTTGTGATTTATTTTGAGATTATATTTTCTGCACTACTCCAAGAAAGCATTCAGCTTCTTCTGAAGGCCAAATGGGGCTGAGAGATTAATGAATACTGCATCTTCAGTCTTAAAAAAGGAACAGTCACACAGATGTTAAAAACATTTTGGATATGAGAACTGTGCCAAAAATCTCAGTGATATCATACAAATTGGATGCTAAATAATGAAAGCCCATCATCCCATCATGCTCTCTTCAGAAGGATTTGATTATAATCCAGCAAGTATTCTTCAGCCTATAAATTATTAAATATAGCTAAAAGGAGATTTAGTAAATTTCATAGTGACTCATAATCACTCCTGATACTTGATATTTGCATAGATAAACCCTTAGAGATTTGAATGTCATCATGTCCTTGAGAAACAGGAGATTGAATTCTGATCTGCATTACCTTATTCTAAAACATCAAACAAAGACTATATTGGACCAAAATTTGGTGAAGTAAGGGAAGTGAGAGAGATGAAATAACTGCAGGACTAGACATGCATAAAAAGAGATATTGGAAAGCTAAATCTGAGGGAGAATAAGAAAAATATAGGGATGGGAAGTGAGCACAAGAGAAAGATCATGGCAAGTGATGGTTTTACCCAGAAGTCTGGAGAGTCTTTACAATGTCTGCCCCTTTCTTTCCCAACAGCATGTCTCTGTTTAAAGACAGTTGCAGTTGTGCTGCCTCTAGCATACAGAAAACACACCAATGTAAATAAAAATATTTGAAAAACAGATTCAAAATCATTAAATGATGATCCAAATCAATTGTGTGAACATATAAATATGTTTGTCTGTACACTCATATATGCTTGGATACATATCCACTATCCAAAACAAAATGTGAGATGTCTCCTACACTCATATGTATATTATAACATATAGTATATTATATTATATTATATTATATTATATTATATTATATTATAACATATTATATTATAACATATTATATTATAACATATTATATTATAACATATTATATTATAACATATTATATTATAACATATAATATATTGCATATTATACATATTAGCAGTAACTTTTGAGGACCTAACCTAACCATGAGTGCATGCTTGGAAGACAGGATTGAATATCTTTCACTCATGTACTGTCTACTGCAAGTACATAAATACATAAACTGAAAGCGGAAAACGTGAGACATGGTTTACCCAGGTAGACCATACTTATCCAGGCCTTCAGGCAGGCAGAAAGAAGAAGTTGAACACTGTGCTCTACTTTTAATTCTTTCTTCAAAATTCTTTGACACTTTCTGTTTTCTATTTCTATCAATATTTAGTTTTGATTTATTCAAGCAGTATAATATCTAACATGTAATTATAGTAAATTTTTCACTAAACATTTAAGCCTTGTCATAGATATGCAAAATATTACCATTTCTTATTTATATTTCTTAGAATTAAACCCTAATGTTGCATCTTAGAATAAAATTTACTTTTTTTCTTCTTTTTAAAACTTTTTTATTTGCCTGAAGAAAGAGAAAGAGGGAGGGAGAGAGAATAGGCATTCCAAGGCCTCTAGCCACTTCAAAAGATGCTGGATTTATGTGGGTACTGGGGAATTGAACTCAGGCAACCACAGTTTGCAGGCAAGCACCTTAACCATTGAGCAAATTTTCTTGCCCCTTTTTTCTGAGGCAGGGTCTCATTCTAGCCCACCTGGAAGTCACACTGTAGCTCCAGTCTGGCCTCGAAGTCATGGTAATCCTCCTACCTCAGCCTCCTTTTGAAAGGTCTATAATTTTTCCAAGTGGGGATTTTGGGGAAAAAGAAACTGTAATGTTATGATAATAATAGTTTTGATAGTCTATTGACTAGTTTGTCTAAATTTACAAATCCCAGAGTCTCACAGTTACAAGCCACAGAGTTCAACTTTGTATGTGTGCACACAGATAGTTTAAGATTGGAAATACTCACCCAGGCATCAGCTTCCCTACTCCCAGAGATCAACTCTAAATGAAATAGCTTCCATATCACGATAAAAATGATCAGCCAGAACATTCAATTCACTAGCCCTGTTAGTCCTTCATTCACTGATGTCAGAATTATGAACAAACTTGATAAGTAAATTTTGGGGGTCCCATCACCATCACAAGACCCCGCATTATACCAATGAATATGACATTATGTTGCAAAAGAGATATTGGCATTGTAATTAAGTTGACAATTCAGCTGCCTTTAGAAGCTCATAACAAGTTTTTCTGGGTGGTAGCAGTGTAATTTCATGAGCCTTTAAAATAGAAGAAGAAGGCAAAATAGTGAGAAAAGGTATCAAGAAGTCAAAAGGATGCAAAGTACAAACTAAATTAAACATGTTATTGCTGGCTTGAATATGGAGGGACCTCAAGTCAAGGAAACAGGGGCTTCGGCCCAAGTTTACAGAAGAGGTGGCAGAAAGAATGTAAGAGTATACAAACTTATTCAATCTTGCAACAACCTTTACATATGAACACCATTTGTAGGTAAGGAGATTTAGAGCTAGGGATCATAAGAATACTGTGACACAAGTACTAGACCCTTAGTAATCTGTGACATAATGCATATTTAAGCCAAGTAGTCTGACCTGAAAGAAACTATGACATTAAAAACTACTTCTGTACCACATAAAGTGAGAGCAGGCTTAAGAGGAGGAGAAAAGACAGTGGCAAAACAGAAGATAATACAAAGGAAGGTGTAGCAGACAGCTTCAGGTTCACTGAGATGAACTTCCAGACCAGGCACAGTTATGGAGGAAGGGATATTATTTATTGAAGCTTACAGATCCAGGGGAAGTTCCATAAAGGCAGGAGAAGCAGACCTGCTCTCACAGGACCAAGCAACAGAGAGAAAAAAATCCAACCAGGCACTCAGCACACAGAGCAAAACTACAGCCAAGCCACAGCAAGCTTTAGGAAATCCTATTAGGCACACTTTGCATATCTTTACAATGGAATCTCAAACCCACCACCACACCTTAAGACCGGCCCCAAAAAGTAGCATTGCCTCTAGCAAGGTGATTGCAGATGCAAACTATAACTAATAAAACACTGAATATATTGGGGGACATATATTCAAACTACCACAGAAGGCAAAACAGGTAACAATGACAAGACTGGAGGGAAAAAAAAAAAAAAAAAAAACGAGAATTCCAAGCGCTTGCAGCATCTTATTTCAAAAGTTTTGATTATGAACTTCTGGTCAAGATGGCATCTGCCTAACCATGCCTCACCTTGCAGGTAAGGAAAGGTAAGAATGTTAGGATTCACTAGGGTTCATTGGGGTCCAGTGGGAGGGCACAGAGGAGCAAAGTAGGGAATCCGCTGATGCCCATGCTCTGGGATAGCCCACCAGTCCCCCAGTCCCCTTATGTAGCCATCATAGCTGCAGTCCCAGCTTCAGTTTCCTCCTGCACTTAGGGCAGGCTAAGAGGACCTAGGCAAGCAGGCTAGTGTTCCCGTGGCCCCACCCCAGCCTTTCCTGCCACCGTGGAGCTCCACATAGGAACACCATCCCACATGCCACCCCATCACCCCTCCCCACTTCATGAACCTAGGCCAGCAGGCTATCTTTCCCCCTGCCCTAGGTTCCACACACAAACTCTTTCCCCCTCAGTGAACACTTCGCCCCTCCCCACCAGGGCACCCCTCCATGTTCAGACCCAGACCCAAATGCAGACCCAGGCCTGCAGGCTATTCTTCAGCCCTGCCTTCCCTTTCCTGCCACCACACCGAGACCACCACCAATCCCCCAGCATGTCACCTAATCCACAGCAGTCTCATATCCCCAACTTGCTGTGTCACAGGACCCCACAGTCCCACCCACCTCCTGCTACATGGTCCCAATGGACTTGCTGTCCCATTCCTTCAACCCTCAGTATCTTGGAACCACCACGTATTCCCAACTGCCCCCCACACACAGCCCAGCCACAATACCAATCAGCTTTGTCCCAATCCCCCACACCCTCTGTCCACTTGGGCCACCTGACCACACAGTCGCATACACCAAACTACCAAACAACAAGCCTCGAGTAGGCAGGCCCCATTGGCACAGAAGCCTAATTGAAGCAAATATAAAAGGGAAAAGTCACTGAAGATACTTCAGTGGGAATCTACAACTTCCTCCTCAATTCAATAAGATTCCTTCACTGTGATAGGCAGACCACAGTGCAAAAGGAATAACATGAATAATTAAATGTGAATAAATCCAGTAAGATTGCCCAGTCCCACAATGGATGTCTCCAACCAAAAGCAAAGAAGAGACAATAGGATCGGAGCCCCAAAATGAAGATACAAGCTATGCAACCCTGGTCAAGCAAATATCAGAACTTGCAGAAAATCAACAAAGGGCCAATAATTGTATGAATGCTGTCCTCGCTAGATTAGACCTAATAGAAAGAACCAGGAAGGGTTCCAAAGACAGCTAAATAATCTGAAGGAGATCAAAAGAGAGAGAGAGAGAGAGAGGATCTCAATAGCCAGCTGGTTAAGGTCAATGAAGACATAAATGTAAGTATTAATTCCAGGAAACATTAAGAAAATCAGAAAATGATGTGAAAAGGGAACTCAACAGAGGGATGGAAACTATACATAAAAAAGCAGTAGAAAAAACAAAGCAAATTGAACAAGCCCAAAAGTCTGTAGTAGCTCTCAAGAATAGAGTCAGCCATGTGGAGGATAGAAACTCAGAACTGGAATGGAAAACAGAATAAACAGTTCATGAATGCAAAAGTTTCAATAAGTTCAAAAATTTCTGTGAACAGAACATGAGGCTGTGGGATACCCTTAAACATCCCATCATTCAGATCATGGGAATAACAGAAGGGAAAGAAATTCAGACCAAAGATATGAAGAACATATGCAACAAAATTATTGAAGAAAACTTTCCCACTCTCTCAAAAGAAAGTCCCCTTAAGTTACAAGAAGCTAACAGAACTCCAAACAGACTGGACCAAAGGAGAAATTCTCCAAGACATATTATCATTAAGACTCCAAACATTGATAACAAAGAGAAAGTCCTAAAAGCAGCTAGGGAGAAACAACACATCACATATAAAGGTAATCCCATCAAAATTACTTCAGACTTCTCAATGGAAGCCCTCGAAGACAGAAGGGCCTGAAATGGAACACTGCAAAGTCTAAGAACTTGTGGCTTTCAACTCAAACTACTATACCCAGAAAAAGTATCCCTCATAATAGATGGTGAAAGAAAAACTTTCCAAGATAAAACTCAACTTTCCAACCATATGAACACAAAGCAAAATCTATAGAGAGTACTTCAGGGAATTCTCTACACAGAATTATCAAACAACCAACATAAAGTGCCTACAAGAAGCAGATTTCAATAACCAAACTCAGAGAAGGCAAAAAAAAAAAAAAAAAAAAAAAGTCCAAGAAAACCTCAAACCACATAAACCACCATAATATGGCAGGGATTAAATCAAACTTCACAGTTATTGCCCTAAATATTAATGGCCTGAATTCACCCATCATGAGGCATAAGCTAACAGAGTAGATCACAAAAGTAGACCCATCAAAATGATTAAAATTTATGAAACAAAGAGCTGGTCCTTTGAAAAAATAAATAAGATTGATAAACCCCTGGCCAATTTGATCAAGCAAAAAAAAGAGATGCTTCAAATTAACAAAGCTAGAAATGAAAATGGAGAGATAGCAAGAGAAATAAGTGAAATTGGGAGAATCATCAGGACTTCTTTCAAAAACCTCTACTCAACAAAACTGGATAATATGAAGGAAATGGATGAATTCCTAGACACCTACCACTTACCAAAGCTAAACTCAGATCAGATTGATATCCTAAACAAACATATCATACCCATCAAGGTTGAAAAGGTAATCAAATAGCTCCCAAAAAGAAGAGTCCAGGACCAGATGGCTTCTCAGCTGAATTCTATCAAACATTCATGGAAGAACTGAAACCAATTTTTCTCAAACTGTGCTACACTATCAGAGAACAGGGAAAGCTCCCCAAATCCTTCTATGAAGCTAGTATCACCCTAAAACCAAAACCAGGCAGAGAGGACACAAGAAAAGAAAACTATAGCTCTATTTCCCTGATGAACTTAGACGCAAAGATCCTGAACAAAATCCTCACAAAACAAATTCAACAACACATCAAAAGCATTATCTACCTTGATCAAGTAGGCTGCATCCTAGGAATGCAGGGGTGGTTTAACATATGGAAATCTGTCAATGTAATGCACTACATAAATAAGCTTAGCACAAAAACCACATGATCATTTCAATAGACGAAGAAAAGGCCTTTGACAAAATACAAGATCACTTCATGATCAAAACATTGGCGAGAAAAGGCATGGACAGTTTATATCTCAACATAATAATGTCTATATATGAAGCTCCTAAAGCCCAAATAATACTTAATGGGGAGAGACTGAAGGAATTCCCACTGAGATCAGGAACAAGACAGGAGTGTCCACTCTCACCTCAGCTCTTCAACATAGTACTGGAAATCCTAGTTCAAGCAATAAGACAGGAGAAAGAAATAAAAGGGATCAAAATTGGAAAAAAAGAAGTTAAGTTAGCCTTATTTGCAGATGAAATAATCCTATGCATAAGTGACCCAAGAACTTCCATCTCAAAACTCTCAAAGGTGATTAGTTCCTTCAGCAAAAGCAGCAAGATACAAAAATCAATGCACAAAAATCAATAGCCTTTCTATATGCAAAAACAAAGACACAGAGAAAGAAATAAGTGACCTTGTCCCATTTTCAATATCAACAAAAAAAAGAAAAACTTAGAATAATATTAACCAAAAATGTGAAAGTCCTTTACAATGAAAACATACAAACATTCAAAAAAGAAATTTAAGAGGACTTGAGAAAATGGAAAAGACCTCCCATGCTCCTGGATAGACAGAATTAACATTGTGAAAATGGCAATCTTCTCAAAAGCAATATACAGATTTAATGCAACACCAATTAAAAACCCCAACATTTTTCTTCACATAGACAGAAAAAATGGTCTCATAGTTCATATGGAATGGTAGAAGATAGTGTGAATAAGACTTATGTAAACCTAGTTTTTGAATAATGGCACATCTAGAAGCTGTAGACTGTTGCTAGAAAATTTTCAGTGCCTGGGATGGGATACCTTCCAGTGAGTTTTTGGCCAAGGAAGTTCCGGTAGCCTCCAAAACATTAGCCTTTGCCAAAGCCCTTGGCTTCCCTTGAGAAACAGACAGTAAGACCCTATTGCTGAAGACATCTCTTGCCTGAGAGGCAAGGTTACTGAGAAAGCAAGTTGGTGCTGAGCAGAAAACCTTCTCCCTGTAGACCAGCCAACTGAAAGCTGGAAAAAGCTGCACTGTATGCAGCTGTATGGGAGACAGAAGTTCATCAGCAGTGAAAACAGTGGACACTGAATATTCAAGTTTGGCCATACAAGCCCAAAGACTGAACAGGTGCAATAGTGGCATGTCTGCTCTTGGAGTAACCAACTGCTCCACAATTGGACTGAAAGTCCTCTCTACGGGAGGGATTACATATCTGGTACTGAAAAACCTAAGCAAAAGTCTATGGCAGGGCTGGAGAGATGGCTTAGGGGTTAAGGTGCCTGCCTCCTAAGCCTAAGAACACTGGTTCCAATCTCCAGCGGTTCCAATCTCCAGGTCCCACGTTTAGCCAGAGGCAAAGTGACACAAGGGTGCAATGCTGCACTTGACCACAAGGGGGAGCACACATCTGGATTTCGTTCGCAGCAGCTGAGACACTGCTGATGCGCCCATCTCTGTCTTCCTCTCCCTCTCTCGCTCTCTCTCTCTCTCTCTGTGTGTCTCTCTCCAAAAAACTAATAAAAAATAAAAAGTTTTTTTAAAAAAAAGGAATTTCTGTAGATGCATATGGGTTTAAGATGCCCCTATTTAAAAAAAACAAAAAAAAAGTCTACGGCAGGTGAGGTCATGAGCCTTAGGGGTATAAAGCCTGTTCTTGTCTGACTAAATGTATATATTATTCCCACCAAGCTGCCCTGAAAGCACTACACTTAATGTTCATATTCACATATTAATGCTACTCTCACTTCTGGTTAGAGAAGCTTCTCTTTTCAGATGGTGATGACAAATGGGATGACCCAAAAGGCAACATAGTGCTGAGAAGAAGGGATGGAGGAGTGCCCAGCACTGAAACACCTCTGTCACACCCTCCAAGGCTCAGGGACCATTGCGGAAGAGGGGGCGGATAGAATGGAAGAGCCAAAGGAAGGGTATGACTTCTTACAATGCAACTGCCCAGACAGAAATTGGCCTCAATATCCATGACCTTGCAATGCCTAGCAATACCTTTGCAAGACCCTCAAAATAGAAGAAAAAGATGATTACATCAAATTAAAAGAGAGACTAATGGAGAGAGGGAGGGGATATGATGGAGATTGGAGTTCTAAAGTAGAATGGGGGGAGGGGAGGGAAATACCATGTGTTTTTTGTATGTAAGTATAGAAGTTGTCAATATATATATATATATATATATATATATATATATATATATATATATATATCTTCATCTGGGGACACAGTTTAGTGGTATAGCACTTGCCTAGGGTATATAAGCCCTTGGGTTCAATCTCGAGCAGTACAGATATGCAATCACCAGAAACAACTAATTCTGATATGTGTGAATATGTGTGCACATAAAACCCATCAAGCCAGTCGAGTCCTAGTATTACAGAAAAGGCCTTGTCTAGGTTGCCTCTAGATAATGACTACTGCTGCCACCCACAGCTGACTAGAGTTTGCTGGAACATACCTCATCTGCAGAAGTTGTCTACACATACAAGATTGCACAGAAAGATGGCAGTTGTCTTACTTTAAAATAATATCTTAGACTTGGGTGATCAACTTTCTCCATGTTCATTTAGAAATACAAAGCAGAGTGTCTCTAAAGCAATTAGTATATCTGATGGACAACTAGGCATATTGTTGTTCACTTTTCTATGATAAAATATGCTCAGGTAAGACAGAAATGGAAAGACAGTTTTCACTTGCAAAATTTACTTCCTGAATCATAACCCTGTATATAACAGACTTCACCGACAATATGTGGCATGTACTCACAAGCTCTACTACTGTCTTCTGGAATCCCCCAGTTAGTTTTTCTAATACAGAGATTCAATGCTGACACAGAAAATGTGTTCCTTGCCACTGTGTGACAAGGCATTATCTAGAGGTTCATCTCAGAGATGATAAATTTATTTTAAAAGCATCAATACAGTTTTCAAGATATTTAGAAACCAAATTGGATATATACTTGTCACTACTTGCAAATATTCATTACGAACAATATGCCATCCCCCTCTCATTGCACAAATTCTAATGTTAGGGAGGGACATTGTAAAAAAAGCATTAAGTTACAATAGTATTAGAACGATAAATAGATGAATTTTAATAAAGAAAAAACCAAGGTAATGCATTTAGCAATAAATAATTTAAACTGCAAATACCAAGCAAACAGTTCTAAGCTAAAAGTTCTGACCAAAAATAAAGAAGCTATGACAAAAGGAAACTGTCTATGTTAGGCTGTTATGGCTTTAGAAGCCAAAAAGCCACTATGTGGTATTGGACAAGTTTAGTTTGTGAGGGAAAAACTTAAGCAATTGTTTTTCCCCTTCCACATAGAATTATAATACAATCACACCATAACAGAGGGACACCAACCTCACTAAGCAGTTGAGAAGTAGCCACCTCTGCAAGACAGGACTGGTATGATTCATTGAAGGTCAAAGGGGTATAATAGTGGCAAAGAGGTGCCGTTTCACTGTTAGAAGCCATGAGTCACAATTATAATAACAGCGCCACAAGGTTTAACCTGCAGAGACTTGGGAAGATGGCTAACAGTCCAGCACAACTTAGACAATAAATGGGCACCAATAAATGTGCTGCTTAATAATCTTCTAATGAGAGAACAGACAGCTGATAAGACTCATTTTCTGAGAACATCCATATAGCTTAAAAGGTGCTTATTTCTTTCAGAGAGGAGTGTACAGCCATTTGCTCAGATGCTCATTAACTGGCAAAAGATATCATGCAACATTTTAGTCACTATTGGACATAGCATTCTGAATTGGCATAGATCCCTAGATTCTTTTTAAAAAATATATTTTATTTATTTATTTGAGACAGAGAAAGAGAAGGAGAGAGGGAGAGAATGGGCATGCCAGAGCCTCCAGCCATTGCAAACGAATTCTAGATGCATGCACCCCCTTGCGCATCTGGCTTACGTGGGTCCTGGAGAATCGAACTAGGATCCTTTGGTTTTGCAGGCAAATGCAAGTCATCTCTCTAGCTCCTTTAAAGATTTTATTTTTATTTATTTATTGTTAGAGACAGAAAGAGGGGGGAAGAGAGAAAGAGTGAGAATGGGCATGCCAGGGCCTCTAGCCACTGCAAATGAACTCCAGATGCATGCGCCACCATGTGTATCTGGCTTACGTGGGACCTAGAGAATCAAACTGGGGTCCTTAGCCTTCACAGGCATGTGCCTTAACAGCTAAGCCATCTCTCCAGCCCTACAACATTCTCACTACAACAGGTCTAGAGGACTCATCTGTTGTCTCCACTGTACAGTGATATCATTGTGTGCACAGACACACCATGTAGTCATTTCCCTAGGGGCAAACCTAATCAAAATTGTAGCCCTTGTCCAAGTGAAGCAAGCACTATTATAGCTGGATGAAATCTAAACTGTCCCCACCATCAATAGAAATAATAAATAAAAATCAGCATCGTACCATAGAAGGATGTTGGTAATTTCTATTAACATTAAGTCTTCATAGGTTAAGTAGAACCTGTGTAGATTGATCCGTGAAGAAATTGAATAGATTTTAGATCATGTGTATAGATTACCAGAAGTTTTCATGCAGTAGCCCTGATCCCATTGGTCAGGCAGATCATGATTTCACTACTAAAGGAGATATATCATGTTAATCATTTAATAGGACTATACACAGTTGCATGTACCTAAAATGAACAAAATTGGTCATGTGGTTATACTTCCAAGCTATGATAATATCCTTACCTTCTAACATGATAACATCCATAGAAATATAGGCTTAATTAACATTCCACAAAAATCACATTGATCAATGACAATAATGATACCATGTTTATGTGGCAGGATGAGTAAGAGATAGCTAGAGCTCCAGAGGCATTGGAAGATACTTGTGCACAAGGTTAAGGAAAACAAGTTCTTTAAATTCAAGACTGTGCCACATTCATGAAGTTGTCAAGGGTCTAGTAGTCAGGACTGAAAGAATATGTATTCTAAAACAAAACAAAATTTGCTGAATTTTCCATCCTCAACTGTAATAAAAACGTCTGATGAGCTTCTTTTGTCTTTGGAGGCAGTACAGTTCATACTTTGGGTTCATTTTTACCTACATGATGGGAGACATAGACGGTGTGCAGCTCTGAGTAGTTGCCATGCAGCAAGTCATATTGCTCTGACCACATGTCTCAGCAGACCCAATGATGTGCACGTGTCAGCAGTAAGCAAACATGCAGTATGGATATCATGGTAATTCTCTGCAGGGAAATCATAGTCAGGAACCTTGGTTTCTGGATGATGGCCATGAGAGGACAATGATAGGTCTTCTAAAAAGCAGCTTCCAGCATATTACTAGGACCTCAAACAGATAGAGTGCTCTGCTGTGGGCACTGAGTAGCTGTACATTCTGCAGTATCCACTGTGGGATATGTGCTGTCATAGACACCACATTACAACATGGAGCCAACTGTCTGTTCTGAATGTCCAGTCTTCCACTGGCATTGAGTGCCTAGGATATCACAACTGTAGTTCGTCATAACAAGAAATAATTCACTAATGGACAAACTGGAACAGAGGGAAAGAGGAAGCTACAAGAGCAGGGAGCCAGCCTGATGTCAGAGACAATGTGACCATACCAGGACCTCTCTCACTTTGCTCATATGTCCAAAAAAAGCCCCTGTCTAAATAGTGAAGGAAGATGAAAAAAGCTCAAGCTGGGCTTATGAATGGAACATCTTGCATTGTGCACATAAATCTCAAAATAAAATAGTTAATACGTTACAGCTACATTCAGGTATGGGATAAACAACAGGGCAATAGTAGGGAGAAAGTAAAGTGTTCTTAATGGATATAATTGCAAGTGGTTCATACATTGTATGAGAAGATAAACTGCCAAGAGAAAGGCGATAACCTTTTCTCCCTGTCTCTGTAGTAGCCAGTAGCTTGCTCAGCTCCTCAGTAGATTGCACACATCAGCACAGAACTCCATAATGTCAAATCCACATGACCTCCTCCTACTTATCAAAGTCAGTGCTCACTATGCTGAATGGAGTCCCATGTCGGATCAGACACTCTGTTAAAACCTGAATAATGATTCTAAGTATTTTTGGGAAAGAAAAATAAACTCATATCCAAATTGAAAAAAAAATAGGGCTGGAGAGATGGCTTAGCAGTTAAAGCACTTGCCTGCAAAGCCTAAGGATCCAGGTTCAATTCTCCAGTGCCCATGTAAGCCAGATGCACAAGGTGGAACATGTGTCTGGAGCTCATTTTCTAGAGGCCATGGCATGCCCATTCTCACTCTCTTTGTCTCCTTCTTTCTCTATCTCTCTCTCTCAAATAAATAAATAATATTAACGCTATATTTTAAATTTATTCTTTATTTATAAGCAGAGAGAAAGAGAGAGGGAGAGAGTGTATTCAGGCACACCAGGGAGTCCAGTCACTTCAACTGACTCCAGATGCATGGTCCACTCTGTGTACTCTTTACAGATGTCAGACCTGCATTGTAATGTAAGGCACTACTTACCTACTTTGTTCTCTTTTATTTTTTCTTTTACCCATCACAGGCATTAGTCCCAGGCAACTTCTTGCACATCTGTCAAGACTTCTACTTTCTTGAGAATGTGAACTGAAGCATTTTATTGCAATAAATTCACAGAGAGAGAGAAAGAAAAAAAATTAGAAGGTCCGCATTCAAGAAGGACAACAGGAAAAAGTGAAAGCCACTAAATGAACAAAAAGTAACTGGCTGGGTGAGGACACTTCAGCCTCTGACTCGCCGTGATTGACACCTATACATTTGTATGAAGAATGGAAAAATCCTCCAAACAAAGCACTCTTGGCTGCAAATTTCCTGGATCTGAACAGTGGGTCAGAGAAACCAACAAAGGGAAGGGCAGATCTGTGGTAGGGTAAAATAAGAAATAGATGTGATTGAGAAATTGTATCACTTACTTTTTCATTGATGGGACCAAATACCCAACAATAAGAAGCTTTTAGATAGGTTTTCAGCTTACAATTTTGAGAAGTATTCATCACGGTGAAGGTAGTATGGCAGGCAAGATTGGTATCACACCATCACATTACCGGGGAGGAAGAGGAAGTAGAGTTGCATTGTAAAACCTCAAGGCGCACCAGTGATAACCTTCCTCTAGCAAGGCTCCAACTCCTGTAGGTTCCATAACCTTCCCAAGCAACATCATCAATTGAGTATTAATTATTCAAACACACTAGTCTATTGGGGGTCATTTTACATTCAACAACCACAGAAATCCTTCTGGACAAGGTACTGCCCGCACCATGACAATCTTGTTAAAAGAGATGATAGAGATAACAAGTGTTATATTTGGATGAATCACACTCTTTGAAAATAGGAATGCTAGTAATACAATGATCCCCAGAAAGGTTCAGCAAGTTGATGGGTAGCCAAAATCTGCTAATAAGAAAGCCTGAGCTCTGCAGTGTTGTGAACAAGAGATTTCTGTCAAAAGTGCAGTATTCAGAGGGGTGTGGTGGTGCACACCTTTAATTCCAGCACTCGGGAGGCAGAGGTAGGAGGATCACTGAGACTTCGAGGCCACCTGAGAATACAGAGTAAATTCCAGGTCAGTCTGGGCTGGAGTAAGACACTACCTTAAAAAAATAAACAAAAAAATGTGCTATGCATCTGGCTTGATTTATCCATTTGAATTTTTATGTCTATTTTTATGTGTTATGTTGTATTTTTATACAAATCCTGTAAAAACCTATAAAGTCTCTACTTTAAATGCAATAATGAAATAATTTTTGTTTCTCACTAAACACACATATATATACAAAATTAAATTGTACTGTCACTCAAACAGTGCATTGTTTGAAGTCTCAGCCAAAAGCACCAGCAGTTATGGTGAATATTTTTGCATTGTAAGTGAATTTAAGTGGTGGATTGGTTTCGCAGAGGCCGCAAAAGAGTGTTCAGGTAATAGCTTTTATTTTTGTTTGAGTTATTCTACTTTTGAATTTACAATTTAAGTTGACATTGGAGAATATTTTATAATCCATTTAAAGAATATCAAGATACATCAAGGGCTCCATTTCTTTTGTTTTTCCTCTTGGAGAAGCTAAACTTAATGTTGTAGTTCACTGAGGTGTTTGGGAGTCATGAACCATTGACTTACATGAATTGCAATTGCATTGCCTTTCCATCCTCTGAATACATAATTCCAGTTTATTTTTAATTTACAAGGAAATTCACCAGGACAATTTTGGCATTTCTTCACTTGTTCTGAGTTGTTTATGTGGTTCGACTGAGCTAAGGCTTGGATCCACGTTAAGTTCCTAACTCTATTCTATGTTTCCGTAGCATTCTGTAGGGCATGAAGAGAGGCATTAAGCTGATGTAATAGGTGCAAAACCACTGAGCTCGTCCAAGGTGTCAACCTCAAGGGCTGATCCTTGCTCTTCCTTCCCAAAGTGTAAAATCAAACATCCCAATCTCTACCTTCTCTGATTGCACCACTCACAGGATGTCGGATGATTTCTTTGTACCTAAACATTTTTAATAACTGGAAATAGGATCTTTAGCCTCAACATCAAAAGCTGTCTATTTCATCCAAATTATTTCCAGTGATTCTAACCCGAAAGATATTGTTTGAAGTTTCCAAGTGGCAGGAAATAAATGAAGCTTCAAAAAATTAATGAAGGCTGTCAAAAGAACACCTAGATCTTTTTATCACACTCCAGCATTAAGGAAAAAATCCTAAATACGAATTCCAAGGTACATGCTGCAATCATGTCATTTTCTTCTGAATCAATTCATTAACTAGGGTGCTTTCCTTGATCATGTCCACTGTGCAAGATATAGAGCGAGTGTGAGAAATCAACAATGCTCAATTCCATTCAAGACTAGAAGGACTAATGGTATAAATAAAATTAATACACATGAGCTATTTAGAGAACAATGGAGGGTGTGCAATGTAGCGCTCACTTAAAGTGTTAACAGCTGTTCAGAACAAAGGAAACCTTCATGAAGATCAATGTAATAAAGGAAGCTTTATGGAGGAAGCGATATTTGAGTTGAGGTTTGAAGGATGAATGAAAGGTGTTGGTAGCATAAGATGGTGCTTTATAGCAAGGATTCTATAAAAAGGCAGACATTAGCACCCATGTGGTTAGGAAATTGTGAGGCTCAGAGACATAGGATGACTATATTCATAAGTATTTCTAAGCATCTTTCACCTGCAAATGGTGTTAAAAATAATTGTAACACCTGTCTCATTATTTTACTTTAGAAATAAAGTAACACCTATAAAGTGCTTGGCCACAAAATTAGCCATTAGTATTAAGCAAGCATATGTGATATATTGAAGAAATGAAAATAAGTCAAACAAAGAAGGGATGGGACATATGTGCAGACTGGCTTGACCAGAATGGAAGGTGTATAATGAAGACTAGGAAAAATAAACCCCGGCAGACAAAGCAGCACCTTGTCAGAAATGCACTTAGAAATTTGATATATGTGTTTACAAGTCATTGAAAAAACACTTAGAGTCAACTATATACAAAACCGTGATGTCAGATCCTAAGACTTCCATGGTAAAGCTTGGTGTCTTTCTTACCCTCATGGAGTCTTATATAGGGCATGTAAGCATGCAATAATTTTAAGTGGAAAAAAGGCTACAAAATTTCCAAAAGTTTTTATACTACTCTGGATTCTATCAAGGCTACTGATGTTGGAAAAGAAATCCTTTTCTTTTTATTTATTTATTTTATTGACAACTCCCATAATCGTAGACAATAACCCATAGTAATTCCTTCCTTCCCTCCACGTTCCCCTTTGAAACTCTACTCTCTATCATATTCCCTCCCCCTCTCAATCAGTCTCTCTTTTATTTTGATGTCATCATCATTTCCTCCTTGTGCAAGAAGTGTCAAAAATTTTAAAAGGGGGCTGGAGGGTTGGCTTAGTGATTAAGGCCTGCAAAGCCAAAGGACCCAGGTTTGATTCCCCAGGACTCACATAAACCAGATGCACAAAGTGGCGCATGTGTCTGGAATTCATCTGCAGTAGCTGGAGGCCCTGGCACACCTACTCTGTCTGTCTGTCTGTCTGTCTGTCTGTCTGTCTGTCTGTCTGTCTCTCTCTCTCCCTCTCACTCTGTGTGTGTGTGTGTGTGTGTGTGTGTGTGTGTGTGTGTGTAAGTCTCTCAAATAAGTAAAACTTAAAAAAAAAACTTTAAAAACATCTAAAAATCATTGATATAAACATGTGTGATTAGATATGACATATAACTATCTAAAAGGAAAAAATGCCAATATAGAATGCAATCAAATCAGTGTCATGGAAATGAGACTTGGTTCTTCAAACACTTTGAAACTTACACAGGCAGCTTTATCTTTCCTTAAAACTTGGCCTTACTCCATCAGTGTATTCCCAAGTTTCTGGTCTGTACCTACTCAGAATCTGGCTCTGTGTAATGTAATCCTGTATGTTTTCCTCATTTCAGAATGCCTTTGCCTTCTCCCCGCATCCTTTCTTTCTGTTATTAGGTGTGGCCATGAACCTTGTTTTAAACACCCCTGCTTTCTCACATAACCTAACTAGTTCAAAAATCATGTTTTCTGAGCTACAACTATGTTCCTTTCATCGAGCAATTACTGAGTTTAGCCTTTCCTGGAATATTATCTTTCCTCAAAGGTTGTATACTAGACAAGCTTTTACAAGTGGAATTGAACTGAAGAAATGTTATACAAATGCATTCCGTGTATCAGAACAGTTTTCATTTCCAGGTACATAATTTACATAAGTAATATCTTTTAAAATAAATCCTATTTGTACCAATATAGGCTAATTTACACAAAGTAACAGAAACATCAACCTGACAGTGTCTTTACAGAACAGAAGTCAGTTTCACATGTATGTAGCCCACATGACTTAGCAGGGAAGTTTGACTTATGGTAGTCAGAGACTCAGTGTACAAGATTCTACTTTATTATGTAGCTGTAATCTTACAGACTTTAGTTTTAACATGGTGGGGAAAAGAACAGAAAATCATGGGCATTTTTCTCAGTTCAGTGGTGACACCAGTCACTTCACTGAGATCTTCTTGGTCAGAACATGTACATGTTAACTTTGTGCAGACATGCAATTCTCCTAGGCTCCATAAGGACTGGAAAGCCAGACATATTAGTGAGCAATGGATATCCTATCCTACCTGACAAACCTGCCTCTTTAAGAGACATGTGCCACAGAATGTCTTTTATTTGCAGCAGAGACATCTGAACTAAACCGAATAGCAACGTTTAACGATTCTCAAGTCATTTGTCACATAGCAATTTTCTGTCAACTTCACCACCTCAAACATTCACATTTCATAAACAACCCTCAGACATACTGTCAGAGAGCTACCAAATATGGAGAATGAACACAGCTCTCCAGCAACTTTAAAAAGAAATGACAACTTTATGACACTGTCCAGACTTTTGGGCTGATCTTCTTTTCTGCTAATTTATTTTAAGGGAATTCAACAACTTTTTGCTGAGTCTGGTTTTAGATTCTACTCCAGTAAACATTCCATGACATCAAGCTCTCTTTAGTTTTGTATAGATCATATTCCCATAAATCTGGAATATCAAAAGGACTGATCCTCATTTTAAAGGTTTTCTAAAGTTGGTATGGGACTTTCTTAGAGTCATGAATAGTCTAAATTAATTATGCACCTCAGAACTATCACTGCTGCTCAAAGCCAGAAGACCAGTACATGGACCTAAAGTGAAAGTCTAATCTTCTCAGTATTAATGTAGAGATAAACATGCCTAATAAAAACCTCAAATTTGGACTGGAGAGATTTCTCAGTGGTTAAGGCGCTTGTGTATAAAGCCTAATGACCCAAGTTCCATTTCCTAGTCCCCTTGTAAAGCCAAATGAACAAAATGGCCCATCCATCTGGATAGGGAGTTCATTTGCAGTGGCTAGAGGTTCTGGTGTGCCAGTTCTCACAATCTCTCTCTCTCTTTCTCTCTCTCTCTCTCTGTACTCTGCCAAGGGTGGTGACACATACCTTTAATCTCAGCACTTGGGAGGCCAAGGTAGGAGGATCACTGTGAGTTTGAGGCCAGTCTAAGACTACATAGTAAATTCCAGGTCAGTCTGGGCCAGAGTGAGACCCTACCTAGAAAAAACAAACAAACAACAAAAAAAAAAAGCAAGAAAAAAATATAATAGGTTGTTGGTAATTCACAAGAGGTGTGTTTGATCTGCCGTTAACTTCTGTCATTCACAGGGGTTTGGGTTAAATATGCATTCGTTTCATGCACAGTGGTGTAAACACCTTTGTTAGTGATTAGCATCGTGATCCTTTTATAGTGATTACAAACTGATAAGAACGATACTTTGCACTGTGTACTTTTCTTCTAATCAGCTCAAAACTTAAGCCACCATCAATATGATAGCTTGTATGTTGCTGTTATAGGCTCTCATAGACATTTTAACACAAGCAGCTGTCATAAACCAGCCACAGAAGAATAGAGTCATTATGTTGGTCTTTTGATTTAAACTAAGTGAAAGTACTCTATAGGACTTCAAATCCTCTTAATACAGCATCAGTTGGGACTTAAACTGATTATTGAAATAGGAGATTGAACTTTCTTCTCACATACATACTTAAAACATAATGTTTGTTTCTATATAATAACTCATTATATAGCTATATAATAACTCTTCAAAAGATGAGTTCTATTCAAAGAGGTTTGCTAGAAGTTTCAGTACTGTGCACTGAAAAAATGTTTCACTACTATGCCTCCTTCTGTGATGATAACTGATCTGACTGGAGATTTCATGCATGATCCTCCATCTTATGGTCTCACTTGTAGGAAACAAGCAGATTTCCTAATTTTTCTTTTTTCCCTTGTTCAGTTTATTTAGCTGGCTTGAGACTATAAATTCATTTGCATGTGTTCTCAATAGACAACCTAAAACTTGAAGAAGAAAAAAAGACTTGAAAGCAGGTTAACAACATAGGGGTGACTCCAAAAACAGGACTAAAGCAGCAAGATTGAACAAAGGGAAAAAGCAATGTGAAAATGTGTTCAGTACACTGAAGGTTAAACTCTTCCAAACCTCTGAAAAACATGGGAAATGTGTCCCATAATTATGTCAGGACAGACACCCACAAATTCCCATTTAGTATGTCTCAAGACTGTACTCGTCATGGGTTAAGCAGGAGCTAAAAGCCCTGATAGAAAATGGAGAGGATACATCAGGAGATTTTATACAGGATATTCTAAGCCTGCAACTAAGATTGTACAAAGTGGAGCCAGGTAGCTGGAGCTAAAAAGAGACAGGCCAAAAGAGGTGCCAGTGGGAACATTAGTAATACCACATTATATATTTGGTATTATATCAGAATTTTAATTTGGCATGAATGCTTCTGAAACATACAACATATTGGCATATAAATGGATGCATCTGTGTGTGTGTGCGCGCGCGCGCGTGCGCGCATGTGTATGTGCGTGTGTGTGTGTATGGGTGTGTCAGAGGTTCATGTCTGGTATCTCCTCCAATCACTCCCCAACATTTTTTTCTGTGTGTGTGTGTGTGCACACATGCATTACAGCACACATGTGGAAATCAGGGGACAAACGTAAGACACCATCTTTGAGGCAAAGTCTCTTGCTGCTGTAAATGAACTGCCAGACACAAGTGAATGTCAGGGCAGCTGATAGTAAGCTTTACAGTCTCCTGGCTCCACCTCACATTGCATAAGCCTATTGGGATCAAGTGACATGTGCCACTTTGCAGCAAGCTTTACCATGGGTGCTGGGTGATTGAAGCCAGGCAGTAGGCTAGGCAAGCAAGCCCTTTTCACCTCTGAGCAATCTCCAGAGCCTCACAATTTATCTTTTGAGATAGGTCTCTTGCCAAGCCTAGTATTCACTGGCTTATTAGTCTAGCTAGCCAGCAAACCCCGAAAATGCCTTGTTTCTCCTCCGTAGCACTGGGATTATGGGACAGACCACCATACTCAGCACTTCACATGGGTGCTAGGGAACCAAACCATGGTCCTCATGCTTGCACAGCAATCCTTGTACCCACTTAGCCATCTCCCCAGCTCCTGATGATTTTTTTCATAAATGCAGTAGTGATTCAAAGAAATTGTGACGTTACCTCAGAAGTTATTATTTTAGAGTTTTAGAAATCTAAGAAACTGTCTTGTTACCACAATTCACTAATCCTTTTCTTTCCATTTACATTTGATGTTAGATACCCTTTGCACAAAATCAAAATGACCTTTGCTAGTTTCTTGGATCAAATCCATACACCTTACCCTGTGAAGTACCCAGTGAACAGAAAGGTGGCAGAATCCTCTTGGTAACTTATGCCAAGCTTCCAGAAATGGCACAGAGACACATAAAACAGAGAAGTCAATGCATCTTTTCCATGGCCTTATCAGAAAAGGAAATTTATATTTAAGATGTAGAATCTGATATTCTGGTACATATGCATTGTAAAATGATTACAGCAATCAAGCTAATTAATACAACATTCAAACTAATTAATGTATTTTTCAGTTTACATTGTTATCTTCTATGTGTAAGTAGTAAGAATGCTTAAAGTCTATTCTCTTAACAAACTTCAATTATATAATATATGATTGCTAACTTGTCTACATATTACAGTTGCATAGTGTATTCATTTTATAACTCAAAGTTTGTACTTTTAATGAACATCTGTTAATGTATCTTTTTAATTATTTATGCTAAAAGTATAAAGATGCCTAATTATATCCTATCATATTGTTATGTCTTTAAAACTACATAAACCTGGGCTGGAGAGATGGCTTAGCAGTTAAGGCATTTGCCTGCAAAGCCAAAGGACCTCGGTTTGATTCCCCAGGACTCACGTAAGCCAGATGTACAAGGGGCACGTGCATCTGGAGTTTGTTTGCAGTGGCTGGAAGCCCTGGCACGCCCATTCTCTCTCTGTCTCACTCTGCCTCTTTCCCTCTCTCAAATAAATAAATAAAAATAAAAAATATAAAAAAATAAAATAAAACTGCATAAGCCTTTTTGCTCTAAGAAACTGATTAGAAATTGTTACAATATTTTTGGTTTGTTTATTCCTCTGTATAAATATATATAATATATGCTAACACAAAATATGTGAGTTTATAAGTTGTATCTGGTTATTTCTATTTTTTAAGCTTCCCAAAAGGGGGCTCTATTTTGTTTGTATTCATAATATTCATTATGGGAAAAGCTGAATAAATATTTGTGAAACACAAAATCATGATTTATCAGGCTGGAGAGATGGCTTAGCGGCTAAGGCACCTGCCTCCTAAGCCTAAGAATGCTGGTTCCAATCTCCAGCTGTTCCAATCTCCAGGTCCCACATTTAGCCAGATGCAGTGACGCAAGGGCGCAATGCCACACTTGCCCACAAGGGGCACACACAACTGGATTTCATTCACAGCAGCTGAGAGACTGCTGGCGCGCCCATTTCTATCTCCCTCTCCCTCTCTGTCTATCTCTTTCTGTCTCTCTCTCCAAAAATAAATAAAAAATAATTAAAAATTTAAAAAAAAGTGATTTATCAAATGTCATGGAGAAGGGTAAAAAGAGAAAATATGGTATTCATAATTCCCCATCCTAGGAACCATACTGAACACTTCATATAGAAAAAAACTTGTCTAACTTTCACAATAAACTTCTATTAGTTACTACTACTGACTTCGTATCACCAGTGGGTAACTAAGAGAAATTTAACAGCAGGCCCAAAGTCATGAAATTAGCTAGTTATGGAATCTGGATATAAAATGAGGCATCCAGACAGCTGGGTTCTATAGAATATTCTTAGAATACTTATTACTGATGTAGAAAGGGTTAGAGTGACACAGTGGCAGTTAGTATTTAGGAAACTATCTCTAGTGTTGCACCATGGCCCTTGGGCTGTCTTTTACTTGTTCCTTCACCACAGTTTCATATGCTGTGCATTTACCCTTGAGCCACTCAGCCAGGAGATCAAGCCCAGGCCAAAAGCACGTTGAGACTTTTACACTAACTTTATAGTCACTTGAAATTTCTGGGGCATATTTGCCATAATTTTGGATGGGTTCCTTTCTTCCTATGCCAGGAAAGGACCTTTATTTCCTACCTTACTTGGTGAAGAATATAGCTTGAATTCTGAAGCTGCGGGGAGCATGCTCTGTTTACTAATGCAATGGCTGTCTCTTTCTTTCTGAAGCAGCAGGACTAACTGGCTATGAGCCAAGTTTAATTCCTGAGTTGTTCTGTGGCTTCAGGCAAGATATTTAACCTGGCTGAGTCTTAGTGACCTTATCCATGAAATGGAAATAATAATAATATCTACCTCACAGTTATCCCTGTGATTACATTAGTAATTACATGTAAAATGTAGAGCAGTGTTTGGCACATAATGAGATTTATTTATGAACCTAATAAATAAAACCACCCCCATTAAGGAGGACAAATTCTGGATCACCCATTGATCAGACTGTAATGCTTATCCACAAATTCTTTGAACAAATGGAATTTTAACTGTGCCTAACATGTGGAAAGAACAAAAATGCAAAGCATAGCAAATTCCCATGCTTCGTGTGTACTGTGTGACTCTTGGAAGATAACTGTCTTCAGCATTGTTCTGGAAAAAAAAATCTTTCTTGGTGCCAGTCTCCCCTTTCTCCAACCCCTTTTGTCTTGTTCTAGGACTTTACTTGAAACTTTCCCACTTCCACTTCATTTGAATGAGCATTATCTCCAGAGTTAATTTCTTGACAAGGTTGACTGGTACACGGCTGAAGACAAAGCCCCATTTACACTGAGGGGCAGGAATCCAACAGTCCAATCCACAGGGTTTTATTCCCTTGTAAACACTCTCCCTTGGTCAGCCAGGACTTGTCCTCTATTCTTATCTTTTTTCCTTAACATTGACTGCCCTTACCACCTGCAAAAAGAACACCTTGAAAGGGATTAATTATTAATTTTAAAACAGTCACTTCAAACACTTCAAAAGTCAGTGTAGGAGGGGGAAGCCCCAGTAACTGCTTATACAGTCACACTTAACACTAGAGACTTAATCATTTATTTATTCTTTTTTTTTCTATCTTGAAAAACAAAGGGTCAATTTAGTTTTATGGCATCTGATATATAAATGAATATGAATTTAAGATCTATTGGTGCTAAAATATTTATTGGTTAAATCCAGCAGGCATATTTGTAGCCTTATCTCCAAAGACCTGTGAAGTATATGCTATGAAATGGAATCTATATTGAGATGTTTTGTTCTCAGAATATATAATTTACCTGCTTAGTTTCTTTCCACATGACATTTGGATATTTAACTAGGTTTTTAAATGTCTGTGGAGTTAAAGATGTAATAAATTACTGTGACTGACAGTTTTGGCATTTTGCTGGAGTGAATTTTTAGTATTAACTATGTGACATGAGTTTTTTTTTTTTTTTTTACAGAAGGTACCAAACCTGTCAGAAATACTGTTTTTCATCTTTCAAACAAAATATATCAGGTCACTTTGGCCCCACATCATCCTTCAAGAAGCTGTAAAAGTGACTTGAAGATTATAAGCTATCAAATACTTACAGTTTATTTTGTATCTTTCCATGCTCCAAAGAATTTAGAACATTTGACAAAAATTTAAACACCTAAAATGTACAAGATATTAGTTTAGTCTCTTTTAAAATAAAGCAACCTATTAGCAACAGCTAGCAAGTTGTAGGATACTTACTTTGTGCAAGACACCATTCCATGTTATAACTCATTCAGTTCTCCCCAGAACTCTATGGACACTATGGTATTATTTCCCATTTAAAGATGTAAAAAAAAAAAAATGTCTAAAGCAGAAAATACTATGATAGGAGCCATGCATCTACAAGAGAGATACAATCAGGATTAGAACGAACAATATCTAGATCTAAAATAGTCTTCCTTAGCAGTTTTTGCCCTTAAATTTCTTTAAGTATGGTGGGAGAAAAGAAGGGAGTTGCATCTGATATATAAGTATATTGTAGAATAAACCACAGAATGTAAAAGTCTTTTTTTCTTCTTTTTTTATTGACAACTTCTTTAATTGTGGACAATATCCCATGGTACTTCCCTCCATTCCCCCCCACACACACTTTCCCCTTTGAAACTTCACTCTCCATCATATCCCCTTCCCTTCGCAATCAATCTCTGCTTCCAGTTTGATGTCATGATTTTTTTCCTCCTATTATGATGGTCTTGTATAGGTAGTGTCAGGCACTGTGAGGTCATGGATATCCAGGCCATTTTGTGTCTGGAGAAGCACATTGTAAGGAGTCCTACTCTTCCTTTGGCTCTTACATTCTTTCCGTCCCCTCTTCTGCAATGGACCCTTGGAAGGTGGGTTTGAGATGTTTCAGTGCTGAGCACTCCTCTGTCCCTTCTTCTCAGCACCATGGTGCCATCTGAGTCATCCCAATGTCGCCACCATCTGGAAAGAGAGCTTCTCTAACCAAAAATGAGGGTAGCATTAATATATGGGTATGGACATTAAGTGACATGCTTACTGGGCAGTTTGGTGAGCATAGTGTATACATTTAGCGTGACACAATCAAACGTTACAACCCTAGGTCTCATGACTACCCCGTCATAGGTTTTCAGTATCAGGGATGTATTCCCTCCCATACAGCAGGCCTCCAGTCTAATTACAGAGTGGTTGGTTTCCCCCATAACAGACATGCCACTATTGCACCCATTGGTTCATTTGGCCTGGCTGGCCAAATTTAAAGCTTTCAGTGTTCACTGTTGAGTACCTTCACTGGTGTTTTCTCTCTCCCATTGAACTTCATGCAGGGTAGCTTTTTCCAACTTTCTGTCAGCTGATCCACATGGAGGAGGCTTTCATCTCAACCCCAGCAGGATTTCTCAGTGACTCTGCCAACCAAGTATGTGGAGTCTTCAGCAATAGGGTCTTACCATCTATTCCTAGTGGGAAACCAAGGGCTTCATCAATGGCCTATAATATTTTGGGGTATCTGAGATCTCCCTGGCCAACAACTCACTGGAAGGTATCCCATCCCTGGCACTGAAAATTCTCTAGTAACAATCTATTGCTTCTTGAATGTTCCATTGTCCAGAAAAGTAGGTTTCCATATGACTTATTTATATCCTCTTAGATTTTGATTAGCCCTCCCTCTACCTTTCCTTTACTCAATCTCTTCTCCTGACCTCACTAAGGCCTTTTCACCCCCATTAATCTGTTCTTCTACTTACATATATACAATACCATCCTATTAAGTCCCCCCCCCAACTCTTTCCATTCCCTTTCTAGCTTACTGGCTTCTGCTGCTGAGTTTTATTTAAAAGTCTTAAAAAGCTGAAATTAAGAAGGAATTGTATCTGTTTCCATCAGAACTCAAAAGTCTCGGTAAAAAAAAAAAAAAAAAAAAAGGGGGCAACAATGGCCTGGAAAGATGGCTCAGCTGTTAAGGCTCTTGCCTGCAAAGCCTAAAAACACAGGTTCAATTCCCCAATACTCAGGTAAAGCCAGATGCACAAGATGGCACATGTGTCCAGAGTTCATTTGCAGTGCCTAGAGGCCCTGGTGAGCCTATTCTCTCTCTCTCTCTCTCTCTCTCTCTCTCTCTTTCTCCCTTGCAAATAAATAAATATTGTTTAAAAAGAATATTAAACTGGTTGTACTGACCTATGCCTGTAATTCAAACTTCTCAAAAGTCTGAGGTAGAGAATGGGAAGATGGCTCAGCAGGTAAGATCACTTGCCACACAGGCATGAAGGACTAGGACAATTCAAGTGCAAGTCTACAGCACTCATGTAAAAAAAGTAGGTGTAGCCATGCACATCTGTAACCCCAGCCTACAGAAGGTGGATATCAGAGAATCCCTGGTGCTTACTATGTACAGTGGTAGCTCCAGGTAGAGAGAAAGACTATTCTCAAGGAAGCAGGTGGATGAGCAAAAGGAGGAGGACACCCAATGCAGGGCATATGTATTGTACACATACATCATTTACACACACACACACACACACACACACACACACACACGTCTGAAGCAGGTATATTTTTTCAGCACACAGTTCAAGGCCAATCTGGGTAACACAGTGAGATACAATGTTAAAAAGAAAATCTAAGGTCTGGAGAGATAGATAAATAGCTAAATGTGCTTCCTGAACAAAAATAAGAGCCTGAGGGGTTCTAAAGCCACCCAAATTTGAATCTTCAGAGCCCATCGAAGTAGCTGGGCATCCCCAGTACCTTAAAGGGGACTGGTGATTTGTCCAGGCTTGTGGCAAACAGCAAGCTCTTATATCAGTAACACAATGCTTCAAAATAAGAATGGCAAGAACAATGGAGCAGGGCACCCAACAACCTGCTCCGGCCACTACAAGTGAGTTCATGGGATGCTGCAAGGGCACATACATGTGCATGCACCATACACTCCACATTACCTACACATGCTGCTCTCTCTCTCTCTTTCTATGTGTGTGTGTGTGTAATGTTTGTGTGAAATGATGAGAAAATGAATATGTTAAATGCTAAATCTAAGACTTTGGTTGGGAAATTAGCAATATAGAGAAGTACTTTTAAATTTCTCAATGAGTAAAATGGTTACAGTATGGTGGGGAGAATATTTAGCTAGTACTGGAATTTTATCATATTTACCATGTATTCCTCCCCTAGTTCCAAACTGCATACAGTGAAGTATCTGTCTCTAGAGCAGAACAATAGAGGTGAGGTGCACTGTTAGTGAGCTCGGGAAGAACTGGTGATGAAGTGTAAATGAGTGGTTCACAGCATGACCCAGCAGAGGAGAACCTGTGATCATGAGTCTACTCTTGGGCCACATTTTACAACAGCTCAGCACCAAGGACATACCTCCAACAAATTATATCAGAATCTCTGGAAGTCCAACCCATATGTCAGTATATTTCCAAGCTCCCGGGGAGATGATATTGTGCTGCCAAGCTGAGAACTTTTGGTGTAGTGAGTTAAGTAATGAGGTTTGACCTTCAGGACTGACAGTAACAATGGAAAAGACGAAAGGAAGCTGAAAAATCGTATGAACAGAAAATCAATATTTCTTCTTTTGAATGTGAAGGAAGTTGTTACCATAGATCAATTCGTATAAAAAATAAAAATACGGGTTGGAGAGATGGCTTAATGCTTAAGCGCTTGCCTGTGAAGCCTAAGAACCCCGGTTCGAGGCTCAATTCCCCAGGACACAGGATGGCGCATGCATCTGGAGTTCATCTGCAGTGGCTGATGCGCCCATTCTCTCTCTCCCCTCTTTCTCTCTCTGTCTGTTGCTAATAAATAAATAAAAATTAAAAATTAAAAATCCAGGCTGAAGAGGTAGCTTAGTGGTTAAGTGATTTGTCTGCAAAGCCAAAGGATCCCAGTTTGATTCTCCAGGACCAATGTAAGCCAGATGCACAAGGCAGCACATGCATCTGGAGTTCGTTTGCAGTGGCTGGAGGCCTTGGCACAGCCATTCTTTCTCTCTCTCTCTCTCTCTCTCTCTCTCTCTCTCCTCCCTCCCTCCCTCCCTCAAATAAATAAAATATTTTTTTAAAGTTAAAAAAATAAAAAATAAAAATCCCCCCTTTTCTTGAGAGAAACAAGTTTGGGGAAGTCTGACATTTCTGCTTAGAATGCAAGTCTCCACTAACACTAGGCAAAGGGCTACCCAAGTCAGGCATGAGTGTGGCAAGCAGCCCCTTCTCTGGGTTCCTCTGTCCCTTCGTCATTAACCTTCCCTCACCGTGTCCTCAGTGGCAGTACAACATCCCATGCAATAATCCAGAGCCGGTGTCTTCTTATATCAGAAGGCAACACTGTGTTCATGTACTCTGATAATGTGTACTTTACCATATTTAGTAGAATCCCATTAGACTCACTATTTTTAATTCCCTGGAATGATATAATATTGTGAGTCTGTGGTATTTTCCTTAAGTATATCTTTTAAGTCATTTCTGAATTTTCAACAAGTTGAGCCCAAATTCTAGATCCATTCATTGTGCCCCCTACTCTCCAACAGAGTTGAATCTTCAAACATAACTTTAAATAGCAGCAACAAAAGCTGAATGCTTTGCTAATCACATGCAGAATCGGCTATTTGTCACCTTTAGTTGGGTAACTGAGAGGGCAAAATACCAAAGTCTTTCCTCTGTGAGCTTTTCCTGTTTTTTTTTTTTTTTCATAGTAGCATGCCATGGGGGTTCTGACAACAAGCCAAAATATGATCTACTCCTTGCCTTCTCACCACTGTTATTCTTAGTAGTTGTTTCCAAAAATATTCTGCTGTGTGACAAACTCTAATTGATCAATTTTCTATTGCCATTTTACCAGTTATCAGGGAAAGTGATTAAAAATGAACAACATAAGTTGAACCATTCCCTTTAAAAATGCAATACAATTGCTATTTTCCATGCACCATTAGTCTTTCAAATCCGAGCTGGTCTCAATATTATAAATAATTTTAATTTTTTTATCCAGCACTTTATGATCCAAAAATGTTTTACAATCATATTCAGTTAATCCTCATAAAATCCCACTGAAGCATGCTAGTGTTAATATTCTCATTATATAGCTAGAGAAATCCAGGCTTGGAAGAACTTACAGTGGCATAAGTGATTGAACAAATCAGTTGAAAAGTGAGATTAAAAATCTTTGTAGCTCCGCTCCTTTCTCTAGCTCAGTACCTACCCTGAAAATTTTTCATGATGAAGTATTCTATTGAACAAGATTATTTTCTTGTAACTTTGGAGCCCAGTTGGTCTAAAAACAAAAAAACCCATTTGGTAACAGTTTTATGATGTAATCAAAGGCAGGGCTTTTAAATGGTTATCTGTAATTTAAGTCCTTCCATTTAAAAAAAAATTTACTGATGAAGAAAACTGAGAAATTAAGTTTAACATAATTCCAGAATCAAACACTGTTTAGCACCGTGGAAATGGTAAGAAGCAGCAAAAAGCCAAATGACTAATACAGCCCAGGGAAAATTTACAGATGTGACTTAAATCAGTTTTCTCTAGTCTGCCTTATTTTCCAGCTTCTTCAGTCCCAGTTATATCAGCATTTAATCAACAAAACTTATTTACTCAGCACAATTTCACTTGGAGCTTATTATGGGCCTGGCACTTCATAAGTATACATGGATGAATAATAAATTAACAAACATGTTATCCCTGCCCTGTGGTTCACAGCTTAGAAGAGGAGATAGATATATAAACAAATAGATCAAACTACTGACTCAGGAGCAAAGTGGAGTGGGAACACAAAGGAAGCAGCAATTACTCTGCCTGAAGGAGGCCAAGTGTTTGTGAGAGAAGCCCTCTGAGCAAAATCTTCAGTGAATGTGTAGAAGTTTGCCAAGAAAAGAAAGTCACTTTTTTCATTATTTAGAAAAGAGTTTACTCGTTTCTGTAATCAAACCCAGTAGCATTCTAAGGATGCCTACATCCAAACAGGACTGAAAATCCTAACTTGAGAAAGCAAGAATCATTTTCCTAACCTGGGGCCTTGTCGGCTACGTTCTCCACATCACAGTCTTATTCAGCAGCTCATTCTACATTTTCTCTCTATAGCTTAAGTCTAACTACTGAGGAGACAGAGAGTGGAGTTCTGAACGGAAATGGGGGGAGGGAAGGAAAATATCATGGTTTATTGTCTGTAAGTACAGAAGTTAGCAATAAAAAAAATTTTTTTAAAGATGGATGAGCTGGGCGTGGTGGTGCAGGCCTTTAATCCCAGCACTCAGGAGGCAGAGATAGGAGGATCTCCGTGAGTTCGAGGCCACCCTGAGAATACAGAGTGAACTCCAGGTCAGCCTGAACTAGGGTGAGACCCTACCTAGAAAAACCAAAAAAAAAAAAAAAAAAAAAAAGATGGATGAATTTGTAGCTGGAAATCTCAAACTAAATTCAAGGTCACAAGTCAGAAAGAAGTGAGAGAAGACAGAATCAGAAAAAGAGAAAGAAAGAAAGAAAGAAAGAAAGAAAGAAAGAAAGAAAGAAAGAAAGAAAGAGAGGGAGGAGGGAGGGAGGGAGGGAGGGAGGGAGGGGAGGAGGGGGAGGAAGGAAGGAAGGAAGGAAGGAAGGAAGGAAGGAAGGAAGGAAGGAAGGAAGGAAGGAAGGAAGGAAGGAAGGAAGAAAGAAGGAAAGGAAGGAAAGGAAGGAAAGAGGGAAGGGAGGAGGGAGGAAGGGAGGAAGGAAGGAAGGAAGGAAGGAAGGAGGAAGGAAGGAAGGAAGGAAGGAAGGAAGGAAGAAGAGAAAGAAAGAAAGAAAGAAAGAAAGAAAGAAAGAAAGAAAGAAAGAAAGAAAAGGAGGAGGAGGGGAGGGAGGGAGGGAAGGAAGGAAGGAAGGAAGGAAGGAAGGAAGGAAGGAAGGAAGGAAGGAAGGAAGGAAGGAAGGAAGGAAGATACAGATGTGAGAAAAGCAAAAATTGGCATTGGTATTCAAAAAGTAGCTCTCTTAATTGTTGACAGAATCCAGTATCCTGGATTTACAAGGTATTGTATCACATGGGTTAAACAAGTGTGGGAGTGCTTTGTAAAATGAAGAAATTCCATAAATGAATTCTGTGGTTATAAAGAGAAATTTCACAGCCTGTAATAGAGATGAGTTGCATTCTCTGTAGGTCCAAATGCAGCTGTGCTCTGCGGCTGCCCTGTCTGAAGGCAGGAGGTCTGGGAAGATCTGAAAGAGCCCATGTGTGCATGGGGGTGTGACCTCCCCTGGCTAGGCAGCATCGCAGAATTTCCTGTGCCAGCTCAGCCGTAGCCTGTGTTTCCTACAGGATATCAAGCTCCAAGTTTACAGTTCCTATCAGGGAGGCTCTTTGTTTGAACAAAGCCTCATTTGTTAGGAAGTGTCACAGATCAGCATGTATCAGATGCAAGATTGAATGTCCCTCAAGCACAAAGACAGGCAAAGCTATGCCAGGATACTACCAATGGGGCTTTTCACCATGAGAAAACAGATGGTCAGAGTGGAAAAGGCCAGTCATTATGGAAAAGAAATTCTTCCAACCAACTCCCACCCCAGTGCCCCTTCTCCCTCAGCCCTCCGGCCTTCTTTCACTCCATTGCACTGACAGGGGGAACATTTGATATGCTGCAACATCATCTGATGTTTGTGTCTTTTAATTAAACCAAGAGATGGAATAGGGATGTCCTTGTCTTTTCAGAGAAATAATTTCAAAAAGAAGATAATGGAACCTCTTTTTCTTCAGGCTTGCAAGAGGCTTGTGTGTAATTTGTCCTTTGCAAGAGCAATCAAAGATAACCGGTATGCAATTGATTATGGGCTTTGTGTCCTTTTAATTACTTGTTTCAACACACCGGTTTAGTTACATGCTGAAAGCTGAGCAGCCCAAATTCTCTCGAAGCTGTGGTGCTTTCTTTGCTTACATGGTTTAATAATAAAGCTATTAGTAAGCCACCATCACATAGAACAATTCTATCACACAGGGAGAGATCTTGAATCTTGCCCCCTTTTTATTGTTTCATTAGGCTAGTCAATGATTTTATGGAAAACAAGGTTAAAGAATGCTGTATCATTGCTTAGCTATAGAAAAAATTGTCTTCATTTTCAGAGGGGTAAAGACTTCCTTACTTCCAAAGAGGAATTCAGAGAACATAGGGAAGTTTGAAGTTATACAGCAGATATTTAGTTTTTTTAATTAAATTATATATGACTTTTAAAAATTTTATTTTAGTGAAAACTGATCTATAGACCTATAACTAAATTCCTTTAAAAATATAGAAAATTATGAAAATTGCCATAATTCATAGAGTAATTTTTTAATGTTTGTGTTAAATAAGCCTGTCAGATCACTAAGTGCCTAATGAAAATATTGGGATAGTTATACCATTATTTTAAGTTCTTTATCCAAAAGCTGAGAATAGGGCTGGAGAGACAGCTTAGCAGCTAAGGTGTTTATCTGCAAAGCCTAAGGACTCAGGTTGTATTCCCCAGTTCCTACATAAGCCAGGTGCACAAGGTAGTGCACGTGTTTGGAGTTCACTTGCAGCTAGTGAAGGCCCTGATGCATGCATTCTCTATCTATCTATCTATCTGTCTGTCTGTCTATCTATCTATCTATCTATCTATCTATCTCTATCTATCATCTATCTCTTCCTTTTTCTCTTTTTTTCAAATAAATAAAATAAAATAAAATAAAAGCTGAGAATAAAAAATGAACATTACAATGACAGAAAATAACGTAAATCTTTATATTACTATTTACTCATTTCCTCCTAACCTTTTCCATAGAGAGAAAGAAAGCTAAAGTTTGTAACCACATAAAAGAAATCCATCTACCTTCAATTTTCAAACTCTGAGACCACAGCTACTGAAATAGGATATGAATAGAAAGCTTAGCAAAATATACGATGCCCTCCTCAGGATCCCAGTTCTAAAGGCCCAGTCTCTTGCTTTATTGAATCTCCAGAGACATAAACTCTGGAAAAATCTCTGAATGTAGGTCCTCACCAATCTGGCATATTTTCAGAGCCCTTATGCATCACTTCTGTCATGGCAGTAGATTTTGGGGAATATAGAAATCTACCTTTATTGAAACAGAGCTCCTTCTGGTGAAGAATTTGTAGTCTTGGCAGGAAAATGAGTCTTGAAAACTTCAGTCAGTGAAAAACAAGGATTATGAGTACTAACTTACAAAAGAACATCAGTATACAAAATACAGACAGGTGAGATCTCATGCAGTCTGTGGGACCTACACTATTCTGAAGCATAAATAGAACTCACCTATTCAACTAGAGTAGCTAGCCAGAGATCCTCAGAGATCCTTTTGTCTCTGCCTCCCCAGTATACAGATAATAGGTACATGCCACCATGGCCGGTGTTTTCATTGATGCTAGGGATCCAAATTCAGGTCCATGCTGTGCAGCAAGCAGTACACCCAGTAAGCCATCTGCCAAGTCCCCTCACACCAGACAAGATGAGTTGAGCCAAGAAGTGAAGACTATAAAAGGAATGAAATATAGTTGCAATTTATATGAAACAACATCAGATAAAAAGGACAACTAGGGACTTGGAAAACAGTTCAGTGGTAAATTCAATCCCCAGAACCCAAATAAAATAAGACAGGTGCTATACACCTGTTATTCCCAGGGTTGGGGAGGCAGAGGTAGAGAGGCACCCTGGCTAGTAAATCTAGTTCAATGACAAGGAGTAGGCAGTTAGAGTGACTGAGCCCCTGAAAGTAAGAAGCAGGAATGCCTTTGAGCCTATGCAAGCAGTCTCCACTTTGCTAGAGATCAAAGTAAGATCTAACTTCTTATTTCTTACCTAGATCAGTTTTTCCACAATTTTGGGCCCCTCCTTGGAGGGCTGTCTCTCCTAGGATTTAAATCTAGCCCTAACATTGTGGTTGGTCAAGTTCAGTCCCCTGAACTTGGTATCTTGGCTAGCCTCTTCCTGAGACAGCCCTAGCTAGATCTAACCAATCAGCTCTCCCACAGCCCACCTGAGCCTGAAGGTAGGGCCCCTCAACATAAGGTTAAAATACATTTGTGAGGAGAACAAGGTCTCTGTGCCAACTGGCCTCTCCTGAACCTCAGCTGAACCTTCTGGTGAGTTTCTCCTCTGCTTGGCCAAGCTGGCCCAGGGAAGAGCCACCTAACCCCTATTTTCCACACGGGCTCTTTCTCCACATGGCAGGTGCTCTTTATACTTTCTTTTCTGTCCCCTCTATGGCTTTTCCAGGACCACCACGTGGGCTCTAAAGCTACATGGGTGTGTTTCCTTGGTTCTGTATTTCTCTAATTAAATATAATATTTTAATAATTACTCTTTTTAGTCCTACTTAATTCGATTCTTTGCTTAAAAGCAGTCATGAACCTAGGGGTTGGGGTTCAAGGACTTTCCTGAACCCCTAGCACCCTGTTACATTACCATGTATCTGTATGCCATTCCAGTACATCTTCATATGTACACGAACAAAACATCACTGTTTATTTGGTGTTTATTTTATACCCAGTGCAATACATTATCTTGCAGATCAATGTAACACACATTCCTATGTTATTCTCCTCTATATGGATTATTAGTAATCAAATCCCATGACCACAGCTTTCTCATCTTCCTCTTTCCAGCTGGCTTCTTTCCAGCTACTTTCTTTTCCAATTTCTTGTATTCTTTCATCATTTTCTGCTTCCATTATCACAAAATTTCATTTAGCTTTTACATTGGATTTTTTTTCCTCTGATATCCCACACTGTCAGAATTCTCCCACAGAGTTCATGCCTTAGTACATTTCTGAAAACATTTAAAGACTTCGTTATACTTGTAGAGAATTCTTAGGAACTTTACTAAGCTGGTCTTTGGGGAAAGAAACCTAAGCACTGTAAACATACAGCTTGATGAAATATAGGTATAAGCACTGCATTTATGTAGATCTCTAACGTAGTTGTGAGCAAAGTACTATGGTAATATTGAAGGGGAAACTAGCAAGTACAAGAAAATGAATTTAATATAGATCTATTGAAGGTTAAATTTAAATTTTCTATGAGTGAAAAGTATCTTATATAACATAACCTAAAACAGGTAAGCTCCTCTTCCTTCTGTGTCATTTACAAATGCAGAAGTTCTGGCTTCCTTCGCTTACAAATACTGGCTCTCCAAACACACATTGTTGGTGGGCTCTGATGCAAATCGCTTCACAGCAGAAGCCATTCTGCCATTATACTCTAATTTGCAGCCAAGCTGGCTTTCAGCTGGTGCCTTGTCCTTGGGCTATCATTCACTGTCAGGGCCTCTCCAGGGTGTGCCAGCTGTTCTCTTAACAACAGAAAAATAGGGAGGCAGTCATATGTCACCCATTTGCAAAAAGAAGCCTCCTTGGTTTCCATTGTTTCCCTTTGGTTCTAGAACCTAAAATTATCAAGAATTCAACAGGGCTGCTCCTGGGCAAACTGACAACAAAATATTTCCCTCAATTCCTATCCATTTTTTTTCTCCCTTTGACCCATTCTTTCAGTCCTCAGCCTGGACCCAGGAATTATAGACCTTATTCATGCTGCACTCTCTGGATAAGAATTCAGACAATACAGACCACTGGTTCTCCATTGAAAAGCAAGCCCTTAACACTAAAATATGTACTACATATGCACACACACACACACACACACACACACACAACATATTGCATAAACTTTCAAGTAATTTTTAAAATTCTCCCTGAAATCAGCCTAGAAGAAGCACAGTATGGCAACCTTTTTTCCTTTCTCTCTTTTCTACCTCCTATTAATTTTCTTTCTTTTCATATTTTATTCTCTGATGGCTAAAAGTTTTCTAATCTTATTAATAAGACAGTATCAAAATTATTTTAAAGATATTAAAATATTTTAATTTACTTATTAAATATATTTTATTCATTTATGTGAGAGAGTGAAAGAGAGAGAATGAGTATGAGTGTACCAGTGCCAGGGGAAGAGAAGAAAGAAAAAGCATAGATAATATGAAAGAGAAATAGAGGAGAGAGAAGAGGGAGTGATGCAGAGAGAAACAGGAGAAGATTGAATTTAGTCTTCATCATACCCTCTCCAGGCCCGGTGATTCAGGTGTTCTCTCCAAGCACCTGATGCAGGTTCAACCTTTTATTATGTCATGCACAATGTAGGATTTTATGGTACCATTTCTATTTGGGTTCAGTTTTTCGTCCCACCCACCCACCCTTTCCCTGCCCTCCCACCCAACCATCCTATTGTCCAGTCCTCAAGATGTTTAGTAGGTGTGTCAGCATCTTGGAAAAATACAAATTAGGAGCCACAGATGAGTAAGACCATGTGACACTTATCTTTCTGTGATTGGGTGAGTTCACTAAGAATGATGTGTTCCAAGTTTAACCATTTTTCTTCAAATTGCTTTGTGTCCTTTTTCCTAACTGCTCTGTAGAATTCCATTGTGTAGATATACCACATCTTAATTATCCATTTATCTAATGATGGACATCTGGGATGATTCCAGCTCTTAGCTGTTATGAATTGAGTAGCTATAAACATGGTTGAGCAAATATCTCTGAACTGAGGCTTGGAGCTTTTAGGGTAAATACCCAGTAAGGGGATAACTGGATCTGTTAGTACCTCTCTAGTCATCCTGTTTAGGAGTCTCCATATTGCTTTCCATAGTGGTTGTACCAGCTTACATTCCCACCAACAGTGAATGAGGGTTCCCCCTAAATTAAGCCAGTGGCACATTACATATGCTAAAGTTGGATCATCAGATAAGTTGTGTAGATATGCCCATCTGGTATCCAGGTGTTTTCGTAGATACTCCCTGGTCAGACTTCCTGGAGGTAGCATTTTTGTGGAGCTGGCTCCACACTAAGATAGAAAAAAAGAGAGAAAGAAAGAAAGAATGAAAGAAAGAAAGAAAGAAAGAAAGAAAGAAAGAGAGAAAGAGAGAGAGAAAGAAAGAAAGAAAGAAAGAAAGAAAGAAAGAGAGAGAAAGAGAAGAGAGAGAAAGAAAGAAAGAAAGAAAGAAAGAAAGAAAGAAAGAAAGAAAGAAAGAAAGAAGAAAGAGAGAAAGAGACAGTAACTACAGACTGATAAGAAATGGTGTCACTTCTAGGTTGATCACATGCTGTGAAAGACAGGTTTCCCAGTTTCACATACATAAGAATCATTGGGGAATTTAACTTAATTTATTTTTAATATTTTTATTTATTTATTAGAGAGAGAGAGAATGGGTATGCCAGGGCCACTTTGTATGAATGGCTTTATGTGGTTACTGGGGAACTGAACATAGGCCATCAGGCTATGCATGCAAGTACCTTCACTGTGAGATATTTCTCCAGCCCCTATTTAAGGAATTTTATAAATGTGGAATATATCCTAAGCCTCTCTAAGCTATCTAAATTCATCACATGTATAGTGTATTTCTAGAATCTGTTTCCAGCACATATTTCTGGTTATTCTAACATATGTTTTTTTTTTTTTTTTTTTTTTTTTGGAGAGAGACAGAGAGAGGCAGAAAAAGAGAGAGAGAGAGAGGGAGGGAGAGGGAGAGGAAGACAGAGATGGGCACGCCAGCAGTGTCTCAGCTGCTGAGAACGAAATCCAGATGCTTGCGCCACCTTGTGGTCAAGTGTGGCATTGCACCATTGCATCACTTTGCATCTGGCTAAACGTGGGAAGTGGAGATTGGAACCGCTGGAGATTGGAACCAGCGTTCTTAAGCTTAGCAGGCAGGCGCCTTAACCGCTAAGCCATCTCTCCAGCCCTCATATGTGTTTTTTAGTCTACATCTGGAGAAATGCTGTCCTAACCCAGAGTAAACTGGATTAAAAGAACATTTAGCAAGCCAGATATGGTGGCACACACCTTTAATCCCAGCACTCAGGAGTCCAAGCGAGGTGGGAGAATTGCTGTGAGTTTGAGGCCAGCCTGAGACTACATAGTGAATTCCAAGTCAGCCCAGGCTACCTCGGAAAAACAGAAAGCAAACAAACAAACAAAAAACCTTTAGCAACTAAGACCCAGGGCACTTTTCTCTTCCACTGCCCTCCAATTATGTGAATATTGTTGACTGCATGCACAAACATAATACTTAACCATAAAACTTGAAAATAATATGACCAAGCAAACGCTGAGCATCAACAAAGCTTTTTAAAATAATTTTTCAGGGTGAGGATGCAACTCAGTGACAGTCCTTTACTTTGATTCCCAGAATGCCCCTCCCCCTTTAAAAAAGCACAAACATAATTTGTCTTTATTTATTAGTTCATTCTGATATCCACAAAGGGCAACTAAGTACATCGTTACTTGAAATGTCTATAATACAAACATATCCAAGACTGTCAACCTAAAACTCTAGCATGAGCCTTTGCCCAATTTTCCTTGGTTGTTTTGATAGTTGGAAGTTGATCTTTTCAATTATAAGCAGGGCATGCTTCCTTGAATCAATTCTCAGTAACTAAAACTACTCAGCTACTCACCTATCCCAAGATACAAAGCAGAAAAATAGATCCAATAAATCCTTCAAGGGCCAAATCATAGAGACAATTTTCAGTCATGTTAAGAATGTATTAGAGGAGCATTATGATGACTTCAGAGATTGTACATTCTAAGGATATAAACTCTGTGACCTTTGTGATAAAGTTTAAATGAAAGTGTTCTGCTAGCCGGGCCTGGTGGCGCACGCCTTTAATCCCAGCACTCGGGAGGCAGAGGTAGGAAGATCGCCGAGTTCGAGGCCACCGAGATAGTTAATTCCATGTCAGCCTGGACCAGAGTGAGACCCTACCTTGCAAAACCAAAAAAAAAAGAAGAAAGTGTTCTGCTAAAAACAAGACTGTGTGTGTGTGTGTGTATTAGTGATGTATAGATTTAAGAAAATAATAGATCATTGCCCTAATTCTTCATCAATATTCTCTTCCCTGATCTGAAGTGAAGAAAATAGGAGAGTCCAGGACTTCTCACCAACATTATGAGTAAGGTCCTAAGAATAAGGCCTATGTCATAAGTATTTCTTGCATGCTGTGTTATGTTAGGCACTGCGCAGGTACTGGGAGTACAGCAGGGAGGGTCTGCACTCTCCAAGCCTTTACAGTCTGCTGAGGCAGACACTGAACAAATAATCAAACAAGCTGTGGGTTTTCCACATGGTCCTTTGCAAGTCCTGCTATTCCTAGCAGTGCCGTGCTTTGATTTCCTTTCAGATGTGAACGCTTTGCTGTTCTCTAAGGTTCCTAAGCAGTCATCAGAAGTCTCAAGCCAACCTGTTTTGTTTGGCCCACACAATGCTGAGGTCCACTATTTTGTTTTGTTTTAATTTGAGTTTTTTGCCAGCATAAAATAGGAACTTCCAGTTTTCTTGAATATTTGGCCACATTACATTTCACAAGGCCACAAGTGGCTGGACCTGCATGGCAATCACCCTCCTCAAAAGAAACTTGCTTCCTCCACTTGCTCACAGCCATACCCAGTCCCCGTCACCTTTATGACGTGCAGGTCAAGGTTCGCCTGGGACTGGACATGACTCTTGAGTTGTTTTGCCTGCACCTGGCTCAGTTTACTCAACTACTAGGCAGACGCTCTTAGTTCCGAGCTCCCTCTCTACAGACAATCTTTTCTCTCAATTCTCCTGTAGCATGTTCCTTCCACTTTTCTGCTGCTATTCACACTTCTAGGTTAAGTAATCAAATATGGTTGATGAGACAATTTATTAATCCAAATATCTCCTCAACTTAATCTTTCCAAAAGTGACTTTTCATAGAACCATTTTGGTCAGGTAAACATGATTACTCATTGGAGCACCTAAGAGAACTTGTTACTGTTCCAATATCTTCTTTCTTAATAGAATTTTTAGAATGCATGTCAGCTCTTTAAACTCAGAATGTCCAATTCCATCCATCCTATGTCTAGCTCAACACCATAGCTTCTCCACAAAGCCAGACTTCCCCAGTTAGGTGGGGCATAACCCCCGCAAACACTGGCGCCTCCTCACTGGTATCCCCATAAGGCTCTCTGAGCTTCTGTTTCACATGTGTGCTACTGAAAGTCTAATTTATCACCTATATCTTAGTAGCATAACAGAAAATACTGAACAATTACACATGAAATGAAAAAAATTCTCCTGAAAGCTAATTGTAAAGAAAAGAGAAAAGTGCTGCATGTATGTTTCATGCTCTTCTAGCCTACAGATAGCTGTTTTCATACAGATTTTCACTTTCTTGGGGAATTGTTTTGTGTTGACTTGACCTACTTTGTTAAGTTTTATTGGGAACTTTACTGTATAACATACTGTAAATTGATTATATTCCCATCAGGCTGTCCTCTTGTGGCATGCTCATTGGGTTATTTTATTTCTCCCATCTTCTCTACAGCCATCCACTGATAGCCTTCCTCAGCGGGCTATTGGTAATCACTACGGGGTCATGAATGCCCCAGTTGGTTCTTGTGGAAAGCACAGTACCTCGTGGTACATCTCTTACCCTGTAGCTCTTATATTCTTTATGCTCTCTCTCTTCTCCACTGTTTCCTGAACTTTGAAGGGCCTTAGAAGGTATGTTAGAAGTCCCCTTTAGTGTTGTGCAGCTCACAGACTCTTAGTGTCTGCTTCGATGAGTGTTGAGTCTCCCCTGTGGCTACTGCCATCTTTGTAGAGAAGGTTCTCTACCTGGTAGTGAGAGCAGCAGTCATATTTAATCTGCTACTTTCTCTGCAATGTTTCTTGGGCTTGGAAGGATGCTAGAGATGACTCTTCCAGTACTGGGCACTCTGCTTTCTCTTCTTATCATTTCGATAAGTCTTGGGTCTACCCAGTATTCACTGACATCTGTAATTAGCAAGTTCTGTAACCAAGGGTGAGACCAGCGTTGACCAAAAGGGATAAAAATATAAGGCTGGAGAGATGGCTTCGCGGTTAAACACTTGCTTGTGAAGCCTAAGGACCCCAGTTCGAGGCTTGGTTCCCCAGTACCCACGTAAGCCAGATGCACAAGGTGGCACTTGCATCTGGAGTTCATTTGCAGTGGCTACAGGCCCTGGTATGCCCATTCTCTCTCTCTCTCTCTTTCTCTCTCTCTCTCTGTTAGTCGCTCTCAAATAAATAATTTTTTAAAGGGATAAAAATATAAATCTATAAGGGTTTTTTATGGGTATATCTTCTCCATTTAGCCAAAAAACAGTGGAAAATTCCCTCTAGGGTCTATGACCTTCCAAGCCATATGCTTTTGATTTGTTTTTTTAGTAACAGGCATGAATTCCCTCCCACAGAGAGGGTCTCATGGCCAATCAGAGAGCAGTTGGTTACCCCTATAACTTATGTGCCACTGTTGCATCCATGGGTACATCTTGTCTGTCTGGCTGATTTTGTCGCTTACAGGATACACTGTCTGTTTACACTGTTGTTGAATTTTATCCTCCAGCAGCTCTTTCAGCACTTTCCAGTATGATAAGAGCTACCTGGCAGGAGGATGGAAAGCTTCCATCTCGGTTCCAGCTAGATTTTTCAGTGTCCTGCTACTACTGCCTGTGATGTCTTCAGCAATAAGGTTCTAGTTCTGGTAGGAAACCAAGTGCTTTGGTAAATGGCATGAATTGTGTTAGAGAGCTCATGGCCCTTCCTAACCAACAGCTCACTGTGGAGAGGTGAGCGACGTCCAGCTGTGGAAGTTTTCATCAACAACCAATGATTTTAGGGTAAAGCTTTCCCCACACCAGCAGGGTTCTTCCACCCAATATCTCTCTCTCTCTCTCTCTCTTTCACTTGCTCTCTTTTTGCCTATCCTTATCCCTATTTTTCTCTCTTGGTAATAAAGTTATATATTTTAGGTGGTGGAGAGATGGCTTAGTGGTTAAGGCACCTGCCTGTGAATCCAAAGGACCCAGGTTCAATTCCCCAGTATCTACATAAGCCAAATGTACAAGGGATGCATGTTTCTGGAGTTCATTTGCAGTAGCTAGAGGCCCTGGAGTGCTCACTCTCTCTGTCGGTCTCCTTTCTCTTTCTCTCTCTGCTTGCAAATAAATAAAATAAAATAAAATAAAATAAAATAAAATAAAATAAAATAAAATAAAATAAGAAAGTTATGTCTTTTAACTAGCTAATGAAGAAGTAACTTCCTTAGTGCTTATTAATACCAACTTAAGTTTTATGTATTATCCCTCCCCTCCCTACCTTTTCCTTATAACCGCTAGACTTTTCTTCCCCCTGTATTTTGTCCCTCCAATTGCCTATCTACTATTCTCTCACCTAATCCAGCTCCATTTCTCCTCTCTCCAAGCTACAATCTAGCTTCTTGATCACTACTACCAATGCTTACTACAACTTATAAACAAAACTATTCCAAGCTAGGAGGTGCATATGAGAGAGAAAATGTGATGCTTGTCTTTCTGAGCCTGGGTTTCCTCACTTATAATTCTATCCAGATCCTTCCATTTTCTTGCAAATTTCATTTTTATTACTGCTGAATAAAACCCTAATGTACCATCTTCAATATCCAGTCAGCAGTTGATGGGCATCTGGGCTGATTCCATTGCCTAGCTATGGTGACTAGAGCAGCAACAAACATGGCTGAGCAAGTATCTCTGTAATAAACTATGGTTTTGGGGGTAGATGACCAGGAGTGTTACATCTGGGTCATATAGTAGATCTATTTTTAGGTTTTAGAAAACTTCATACTGATTTTCATAGACTATACAATTTGCACTCTTACCACCAGTGAGATCAGGTGGGTATAGTTACTTGAACTAATACCTGAATATACTATTCAATTCCATTGATCTCTAGGTCTGTTTCTGTGCCAGGACCATGCAAAATTTATTACCATGGCTTGAAATCAAGTATGGTGATGCCACCAGTATTATTCCTTCTGCTAAGGACATTTTGGCTATCTATGGTCTTTTGTACTTCCATATGAACTTTTTTAAAATAAATATTGTATTCATTTAAGAAAGATAAGTGGAGAGGAAGAGAGAGGGAGAGAGAGAGAATGTATATGCTGGGCCTGTAGCCACTGCAAACAAATTCCAGACACATGTGCCAGCTTGTGCATCTGGCTTACAGGGATACTGGGAACCAAATCTGGGTCCTTAGGCTTTGCAGGCAGGTACCTTAAGTGCTGAGCCATCTCTCCAGCCCTTCACACAAATTTTGAGATTTTTCTTATGTTTGTGAAGAATGTTGCTAAAATTTTTATTGGAATTTTACTGAATCTGTATAGTACTTTAGGTAGGATGGCCATTTAATGATATCGGTTCTTCCAATCCATGAACATGGGAGATCTTTCCATCTTCTCATGTCTTCTTCAACTTTTTCTTTTATTGAAGAGGTCTTTAATTTCCTTACTTAGAGATAAGTGGCTATTTTAAATGTGGAACTTTTCCTGATATCTTTCTCAGCATATCATCAGAATATGCAAAGGCTACAGTTTTTGTGTGTGTGTGTGTGTTTACTTTATATTCTGCCACTGTGCTGAAAGTATTTATCTGTAGTGAAAGTTTTTTTTTTTTTATTGAGGCTTAAGGGTCTCAATTACAGAATTATATCATCTACAAATAAGGTGAATTTGACTTCTTCCTTTCCAATTTGTATCCCATGTATTTTTTTCTCTTGTCTTATTACTCTAGCTATGACTTCAAGTACTATGTTAAATAACAGTGAGGAGTGTGCACAACCCTGTCTTGTTACAGAATTTAGTTGGAATGCTTCAAATTTTCCCCATTTTTTATTATATTAGCGTTAGGTTGGTTTTATCATCTTTATTATGCAGAGATATGAGCCTTAGTCTCTCCAGTGTTATTATCATGAGGGATGTTGTATTTTGTGGAAGACCTTTCTGTATTTATTGAGAAGATCATGTGATTTCTGTCCTTAAATCTATTTATATGATGTACTATGTGCATGAATTTCAGAATGGTGAACCATCCTGGCATCCCTGGAATAAAACCTATTTGATTGAGACACATGGTATTTTTGATATGTTCTTGAATTCAATTTGTAAGAATTTTATTGAGAATTTTCTCATCTAAGTTTTTCAGGGACATTGGTCTATAATTTTCTTGTTTTGTCTCTGCCTGCTTTTGGTATTAGTGGAATACTGGCTTCATAGAATGAGTTGGGAGCATTCCCACCTTTTCAATTTTATGAAATAACTTGGGAAGCAGTGGTTTCAGTTCTTTTATAAAGATCTGGTAAAGCTGGGCATGGTGGCACATGCCTTTAATTCCAGCACTTGGGAGGCAGAGGTAGGAGCATCACTGTGAGTTCGAGGCCACTCTGAGACTACATAGTGAATTCCAGGTCAGCCTGGCCTAGAGTTGAAATCTTACCTCAAAAAAACAAACAAACAAGATCTGGGAAAATTTAGCAGTGAATCTATCTGGGCCTGGACATTTTTTAGTTGGGAGAGTTTTTTATTACTGTTTCAATCTCATTAGTTATTTTAGTTCTATTTAGATTATGTATCTCTTTGGGGTTTAATTTTGGTGACAAGAAACACATTCATTTCTTATGATTTTTGTTTCAGTTTCATTGGTACCTGTTGTAATATCTCCTTTTGTGTCTCTAATCATGTTGATTTGCTCTCTTTTTTTTAATGACCCATTACTCTTTACAGTTTCCTTTCTCATATACATATCTGGTAAATGTACTTATCCATACCACATATTTTGATAACTCCTTATTTTAATATAATCCAAGAGACTTTAATTTAAAAAAATAGGATGTGGACTGGAGAGATGGCTTAGCGGTTAAGGCACCTGCATCCTAAGCCTAAGAACGCCAGTTCCAATCTCCAGGTCCCACATTTAACCAGATGCAAAGTGACTCAAGGGCACAATGCCACACTTGACCACAAGGGGGCACAGGCATCTGGATTTTGTTCTCAGCGGCTGAGAGACTGCTAGCACACCCATTCTCTATCTGTCTTCCTCACCTTCTCTCTCTCTCTCCTCTCCCTCTCTCTCTGTCTCTCAAAAAAAAAAATATATATATATCCAAAAATTATATATATATATACAAAACAAATTTAATTCTTTGTTATGGCCAATAATGACAAGGTTCAAATTTTTTACCTAGGTTGTACTTGACTGTAAGTCCTACCTTAAACTGTAAAGTAAGCATTTTATTAACAAATACTTATCATTTCGAGTAAGAAACTGACTACTGAATTCTAGAGCTGCAATATATCTGTGATTTTGGTAAGGTTATTATATTTAACTATCACAAAGGTAATGGGTAAACATTCCTTTAAATAAGGAAAGTAAAATGACATATATGTAGATATACACATGAGTTTAATTTTTTTTTTTTGGAGAGAGACAAGAGAGAGATAGAGAGAGAGGGAGAGGAGGACAGATAGAGATGGGCACGCCAGTAGCCTCTCAGCTGCTGCATACGAAATCCAGATGTGTGCGCCCCCTTGTGGTCAAGTAAGGCATTGTGCCCTTGCATCACTTTGCATCTGGCTAAACATGGGACCTGGAGATTGGAACTGCTGGAGATTGGAACCAGCGTTCTTAGGCTTAGGAGGCAGGCGCCTTAACTGCTAAGCCATCTCTCCAGACCTAAGTTTAATTTTTTTTATCCATTGTTACACAGATAGCTCATGGAAGCACCTGGATTATGTAAGTTGTGAATAGAATTAACAGAAATTAGAAGTGCATTTTGAAAAAAATGATCATTTATAACCACCCATTGCTTAAAGGCAAGAGTATCCCGAAGTCACCAACCATGCAGGTGCTCAGATATCACTTGATAGCCACATGTGCAGTCCTCTAAATCCACTGCTCTTTCATTTTACTACCAACATTAAAGGAGATTTAAGGGTTTTTTAAGGTTTTTTTTTTTTCTTTTTATGAAGTAAACTTTAAACCACAGTCTCACTTTCATGTTCCTGGTCTAACTTCTCCTGTGTCAGCCAGGCATTTTAAAGTAAAATTAAATGAATAAAAGTAAAACAAAAACAGTAGTTGTTTTCTAGCAGGTAACAGATTTTAGATCTTAAAGAGCATGCTATCAGAGATCACTTGTAGCCACCCACCTTCATCTCAGAGTCTAACTACTCAAGTTCAGTCCACACCCCATTTTCCAGTTCCACCTCATTTCATACCCAGGATAGCCCAACCCTTTCTCCTAGTTCTAATAATCTGGGGATGCTGGGGTCTTTTCTTGTTAACTTCTAGGCAAGAAACCTTAATATCAGGACACAGCTTCACTGCATGCCATCAACCTTTAACCCCTCAGCTGGTGGCTTCATTTCTCTTGCTTCTGCCACTCAACCACCCCCACTCCACTGCCTTTTGTACACATACCAACCAGGTCCATATCCACCAATTTCCATACCTTCTGCTCTAGTTCAGACCTCATTTCCTCTCCCTTTGTAATCATTTCTAGGCAGATTCTCTCTCTCTCTCTCTCTCTCTCTCTCTCTCTCTCCTCATTCTCTGTTGCTCTTTTAAACTTGAATAATCATATTCTGCCTTGCCCTGTTTCAAATCAGTTAACAAAAACTGACAACATTCAGTCCACACATGAAAGGATCTTCTTATACCAAGCATTGAAATCATTGTATTTCAGAACTAGTGGAAAAACAGTGGACAAAGCTTAAGTACTTCCTAGTCATATACGTTTGGGAATGAATCTTAACACAGAGTGGGGTGAGGAGAGAAACAAAAGTGCTAAGCTAGGAATATCAATTATTCAGTACATATAAGTACAGATGCTACGTGGTTCTACCTTCAGCATCCAAAGGACCTTTGGCTTTGGATCATTTTTGTGGAAAGTCTTGATAATATGAAGATTTGGGGACTCTATCCTGTCTATATAGTTGGATTGAAGGTCCAAATCTCTGAAGAACTACAGTGAGTGAGGTTTGATTTTGTTTACAAATTTCCAGTTCCTCTTAGTGCATGTTCAGAATCATAGCATAGTTTCTCTATAGTCGAAATGTCACCTCCAAAACTTGTGCAGAAATGTGCTATTGTAATCATATTGAGATGTGAGATGTCAATATTTAAGAGGACTTTAAGTGTGAAGGCTGTGCCATCATGAAGTGACTGATGCTGTTGTAGTATGTAGTAGTGAGTTTATATTGAAAGCAGGATTCTGATAAAAAGGATGGGTTAACCCTTGTTTTCTCTCTGTTTTTCATATATTTGGTTGCCTTTCTACCATGTTATGATGCAGCAAGCAGGCTCTCTAAACCAGGAGTAAATTAGACTTCTATGGCAATCTAGGCAGTTTATGGTATTCTGTTATAATGGCAGACAATCTCCATTTTTCTTTAAAAGTAGTTATTCTTGGGCTAGAGAGATGGGTTAATGATTATGGTGCTTGCCTGCAAAACCAAAGGACCCAGATTAGATTCCCCAAGACCCATGTAAGCCAGATGCACAAGGTGACACATGCATCTGGCCCTGGCGTACCCATTCCTTCTCTCTCTCTCAAACAAATAAAAATGATTTTTTAAAAAAATTAAAATGTAGTTATTCTTTCTCTGTGTTTTATGAAAGCATAAAATCTAGGTTTTTAATCCTCAATTTTATATTTAATAATATTTAAAATACTAGAGATATAGCAGAGAATAAACAGACAAGTTCCTTCCTCATGAATTTTACATTTTGGTGTTGGGGGGGTCATCAGAGCAAGAAAATAAAATAAAAATTGATGAAAGTGCCAGCTACTTCCTGGAGAACAAAGATTACATACATATATACAAGTACAGCTATAGATAATGTGCCTTTTAATATTCACAGTAAATCAGAAAAGATAGAATAATAAAATACCAATAGCTAGACCACTAGGGGTTTTGTTCTTTCAATTTTCAGGAATTGCTTCTGACAATTCTTACATTGTCCTAGAATCTCTATAGAATATTAATTTAAAGGCTTATGTAAAGACCATTAAAATATATCTGTTCATTCTAACACAAAATGTTAAAATATCAAGCAGTGAGAGATGTGTTCTTAGTGAAGATCATAAAATTTAAACCACCCCATCAGAGAAGCAATACCAAGAGAAAGATTTTGAGTTGGCAAATAGGCACCAGAGCAAGTACATAGAGTGTACACGACTGAATGTGTGCACATTCCTACTTCAGGGGCCTTCCAGCGAAAACTTTACACCAAGTTACCCCCAGATTCCCTCAAAACTGCTGGGTCTGCAATCAGCCTTTCACTCATAATGTATAGGGAGAATCAAAATGAATGCCTTTTTAGATTCAAATATAAATTAACGGAGGGGGTGGCAAGCATAAAAGCATCTGTGAGCCAGTCTGCCAGCCTCACTCACCCTTTTTGCTCTCACACAAAGACATATTTCATCTGAGAGTGTGAACGTATGTGTGACCGACACGAAAGCTGAGGATTTTCAAATCAGCCAGCCATCCCTGAGCCATTTCAGCTGTGTTTCTACTTCACGAGGCCTCTTGGGGATAGCTGGGAGCAGGTGTGAGGTTCCAGTTTATTAGCAAGTTAAGTCCGTGTTGCTGTGCACTTTGAGGGGCCTAATAGACTGGCCAGTTTCCATGAATATAGAGAAGTAATGCGTTGGGAAGACACATGAATAATAAAAACACTCCCATTATCACCATTAGAAACAGCACATGTTGGGTGTGTACTATAATTGTAGGCATTGTGCTGAGTAATTTAGGTGGATCATGATGTCCATTGAATTTTCAGAGAAGTCAGTAAGCCTTTCTCTGGGTAAAGAACATTGAAATTATAGTAGATTCTGAGGATGCAATCTGTACCAAAGAGAAGCTCTAGGCTGCCAGCACTATAGCTTAGCTTTACTTCACCCAAAGATTAACATTTGGACTAGACCTGTCTGCTGAGTGCAGTGGGGTCCATGAAGTTTGATTATCCATGGGAGGGTTTCACAAGGCTACAACTTTATCCACACTACATGGAATGTTGACATTTATTTTTACTGGGATTGGAGCATGTATCAAAAGGAAGGATATAGAACATAAAATTTTGCTGCAAGAAAAAAATGTTAAGAAATTATTTAGTCCAGTATTTTAATTTTTAACTTCAAAAATATAAGGACCAGAGATGCAGTCTGCCTTTTTATAAACTCTTACATTTCCTTTTGTGTTCAGGATTTTCTTCCAACCATCTGGTTTTCCACACATGCTTCTCAAGACAAATAAAGCTGATCTGATGATTTCATCCTTCATAGAATTTTTTTCTATCAAGTTCAAAAAAAGAAAAATGGACAGGCCAGAGAATCCAGAGCAGGTGCCAACCTTTCTGTAATTGACAGACATCGTCCCAGTACCTGCAGAACCAGAAATTATACCACAGTAATTATAATTATGCTTGACTAGTACTGATAATATAATTTATAGGTGTTAAACTTTATCTTGCCCAATATTGCATTACCACACTGGGATATGATACAGCATTATTCATGAAAAGAAAATACATATTATTTTGGGATCCCATAATCCCAACACATTTTTTTCTCACATCCACATGATTATTAACAAAGAGGCTACTCCAAAATGGGCATGTAGTTCACTGGAAGAGTCCTGCCTGGCATGTACAAGGCCCTGGTTTTGATCACCAGCAGCACACACACATGCTCTCTCTCTCTCTCTCTCTCTCTCTCTCTCCTTCCTCTCTCTCTTCATGAGTAAGTTTGTGTTTGGGTGGGGTGGGTAGGAGGCTTAGATTGTTCACATATAAATTTCCAATCATTTCAGCCCTGAAAAATACATTACCTTTCTCAATTTATTTGATAAATCAGCAGAGTTATTCAAATGAAAACATACCAAAGAGAGTGGCACAAATCAGTGTACCTCCACAAGCAGAGACTAAGGAAAGGATACTGAGGAGACTCAGAGGAAACATGTGAGCTATCTTCAAACATCTGAAGGCAAGAACCAAGGCTGTTCCTTTTTTCCTAAAGAAGAATAACGATAAGAACTCTATTATTAACTTCCCATCAGCATCAGGCACCATGCAAGGGCTCCTAATGCGTTATCATTAATTCTAATATCAACCACAAAGTAGATAATGTTTATCCCATTTAAAAATGAAAGGGGGCATGGAGAGTGACTAAACTGCATACCCAAAGTCATGCTGTTAATCACTGGAAAGGAGGGATTTAAATCCACCTCAGTAAATCACAATTCTCTCCTTACAATTCCTCAAGCCAAAAACCTTGAGGTCTCCTTTCAGTCCTTTCACCTGCTATATCTAGACCTTCAAAATATAGCTAGAGCACTGGAGAGATGGCTTAGCAGTTAAGCATTTGCCTGTGAAGCTTAAGGACACTGGTTCAGGGCTCAATTCCCCAGTACCCATGTAATCCAGATGCACAAGGTGGTGCATGCATCTGGAGTTCATTTGCAGTAGCTGGAGGTCCTGGTGTGCCCATTCTCTCCCAATCTCTCTCATTCTCTCTTTCTCTGCCTCTTTCATTGTCTGTCTGTTGTTCTCAAATAAGTAAATAAAAATAAACAAAATATAGCTAGACCCTGAATAGTTATCAACATCTAAGCTGTTACTAGCCTTCTGTAAACCCATGCCTATTGTCTATTACACAGAACCTCTCCCTTATAATTACTCATCATGACACAGAACTACATGTTGTAATTGTTTATTGGGATTATTCCTCATAATTGCTTTCCCAGCTCTGTTCATGGGTCCTATTGATCAGTGGCTAACATAACAGCTAGGAATGTCCTTGAAATAGTAACAGTATAGTTCTTAAGTTTGAAAATACCTAATGAAATCGTAGCTTACTGTGAATAAAAGTCTAGGTTATTATAACTTCCTGTTCAAAACCCTATACAATTTGGTGACTGCTGCTTTTCCTCTCTGTGCTATTCACCAAATATCTAGGCTCTGGGACTTCCCATATACTATATCTTCTTCCTAAATAAAATCTTTCTCTGAAGTATCTGCCCCCCTACCTCATCTCTTACTCCAGAACATTAGTCAAAGTCACCATCTCATTAAAGCACTTCTGACCACCCAATATTAAATTGAGACTTGCCTAACTAGCATCACTTTTTTCTTGTAATAAATTTTTGAGCTAGCATTAAAAATTGGATCATTATGCTATCTTCATATGTACATCCATCATTATATTTTGTTTTTATTCAACCTCTCCCAGACTGTACTCCCCTGTCCTCTTTGCCTCTTGCTGGTCTCCTTCCTTTTCCCAAATAGCTCCCCTTCTGTTTTTATGTCATATGAATTCCATTCCCTCTCCCCACCCCCTACCACTTAGGAACACTGCATCCATTCTCATGGTCTCTTTTCTCCTTTCATAAGCCCCTCATTTTCTCTCTCTCCTTTTCTCTACACACACACACCTGAATCTAGATTCTGTATATGCTGAATCTAGATTCTGTATATGAGAGACAAGATGCTACTTGGCTTTCTGAATCTGGCTTTATTTATTTTATTTTAACTAATTAATTTGCAAGAAAGAGAGAAAGTATGGGCATGCCAGGGTTTCTTCCCACTGCAAATGAACTCCAAATGCATGTGCCACTTTGTACATCTGCTTTTATGTGAGGTGCTAAGGAATCGAACCCAGGTTGTAAGGCTTTGCAAGTCCACTTTCACTACTGAGTCATCTCTGCAGCTCCTGGCTTTTTGTTGTTGTTGTTACTTAATATGATCTCCATTTCCATCAGTTTTACTATAAACTTCATGATTTCATTTTTCTTTATGGCTGAGTAAAACTTGTATCACAATTCTTCATGCATTAACCTGTTGACAGATATCTAAGTTGTTATGAACAAAGTGGCAAAACACATAGATGTTGAGCATCCCCATGCTATGTGATTTAGAGTCCTTCAGATATATAATGAAGAGTAAGATAAAAGGGTCATATGGGAGTTCTGTTTTAGTTTTTTGAGGAACCTCTATAAAAATACCTATAGCTATTTCACCCATTTATATTTATATCATCAGTTAATAAGGGCTCCTCTTTCACCACTTCTTTACCAGCATTTATTATTATTTGTTTTCTTGACAATAGGTCTTCTACCAGGAGTAAGAAAGAATCTACAAGCAATTTTAATTCATATTTGTCTGATGGTTAAGGATGTTGAACATTATTTTCATGTATTTATTGGCTATTTATATTTCTTCTTTGGAGAACAGTCTGTTCTGTTCATTAGCTCAGGTATTGATTGGATGATTTATGTTTGGGCTTTTAAAATAATAATGCCTTCTCTGATATATAGTTGGCAGATTTTTCCCATTCTGTAGACTGTCTCTTCCCTCTGGTGATTCTTTCCTGTGCTTTTCCTGTCCATTTTAGAAAATCTTCGCCTATACCTAAATCATCAAAAGTTTTCTCCAAGTTTTTGTCTACCACTTTCAAATTTTCAGATCTTATATTAAGCTCTTTGATTAATTGTTAAGTGATTCTTGTGTGGCATGAAAGACATGGAGCTAGTTTCTTTCTTCCACATGTGAATATTTGGCTATCCCAGCACAATTTGTTGGAGACTGTCTTTATCCCTACTATGTACATTTGTGACACCTATGTCAAAAACTAGGTGGGAATATCCCTCTAAATATTTAGATTTATGTCCAAATATTAGTGCTAGTCTCACTTTTGGTTAGAGAAGCTAGAAGCATTAAATTCCTAAATTTAAAAGACCTTCCCAAACTTGGACCTGTGATACTCAGACTTCTTCCTTGTATTGGGCTTATGTCCTCAGGTCATAATGTCTGAACTATGTTCCAGCAGATGTATGGTCTCAGCACCAACTCATCATAAGAGCAGGGACATCTTCTGCTAGGATCAGAAAAAAAAAAATGGAAATAGTGACCTTTTTGTGTTTCCTAGGTCTTAGAGAATGGTCAAGATCCAGGAATGTTTATGAAGGTGTTCAGCAAAGTCTCTAGGCATTGAGGTTGCTCTTTGTGGCAGACATGACTGTATTTTCTTGTTTCTCTAGTAACATGAGCAGAACTTCCTAGGATACATTTGTAGGGTCCATGTAATCTCTAGAAGTTTCTGAAATTTTTTATTATTGACAATCATTTCCTACATCTATTTCAATTAAAGTATGTGTGTGTGCATGCGTATACACACATTACATATATATACCATCAACCAAATACTGCTTTCATTTACAATATACCCTTTTTCACTCAAGGTTTAGAAAACACAAACTTGTATGAAGGAATAAGAATTCTTGGTGAAAATAAACTTTGCTCAAGAAATACTACAAAGCTCCAAGTCCTAATTAAACTTCTCATTTTTAACAGTCATGCCTCTCTAAATTCAATGACTTGCCACTGCAGAAAATATTAAATACAATTGCCCTCTGGTGCTGAATTGAAGCAGAATTAAAATTCTGCAGAAGTTTCCTTTTGAAGTTGACATAACTCACACATCAAAACCTCCAATGAAAGGCTTTATTGGCTGTGAGATACAACTAATTGATTTCAGGGAGAGGATTTTTAATTTTTAAAGACCTAACAGAAGTCATTCTAAAAATATGTGTGAAGTTCTTGGAATTACCACTGTAAAGTTACTCTGTTTCTTGCACCCAAAGGATCTACCAAGGTGCAAAGTGTCCCCTATTTTCATTCTCTCTTGTCGTTAAACCAAAGAAAAATTATCTCAAAGGCAAATTAGATCCTTAGATGAAACATAAAATATGCACATCACAATGAATTTATCACAGAGCTGGGGGAATCACTGAATTAATGCTACAAAAATATGCAGTATCATAAGTTCTTTGTGATAAATAAACAAGCATTAAAATATGAATGAAAAAACATTCAAAGGTCATGTATACCTAGTAATAAGCTGCAGTGGAAGAATTTTGAAACTTCTGATGTTTTGTTGTTTCAATGTCATAAAGAATAAATCACAGGCTGTATAAATAAGGGCAAAACATCACTTCAATTTTGCTTATAGAATTATTTGCTTTGGGGAGGGGACATCTTACAAGAAAGTCAGTGGATTAGAAAAAAATTCTTCATGCTATGAAAACATGAGGACCAGTGTTCAGATCCCCAGCATTCATGTAACTGTTGGATGGGCATGACAGCCCACCTATAACCCCAGCACTCAAGAGGCAGAGACTGGGTATCTCCCAGGAAAACCAGCTAGCTAAACTAGCTGAGTCAGCAAGCTCTGCACTCAAGCGAGAGATCCTCAGTTAATAAAGTAGAGAGTGATCAAAGAAGACGCCAGATGTCAAACTCTGGCCTTCACACACATGCAGACACTCATGCACATGCATGCACACATGTGCTGACATATATATGAACATGCAAACACAGCACACACATGCCATAAATAAGAATTAATTGCTTTAAGGATATCTGTGAATAATAGATATCATATTTAAGAGAGCTATCGCTGCATCATAACTAGTTAGTATTTATTAAAATTTCTGGATTAAGAAACAATGTTGGTGGGTCATCAAGAACTCTGACAGAAATCTGTCTTCTTTTTGGGAAACCTTGTAGGTCTCTCTGATCAACAGCTCATTGTGAAAGTTAACCACATGCTAATACTAGGAGTTACAAGTCAGCACCAAGGAAGATGAAGATGAAGGAAGAAAAAGATAGGTAATATAAAAGAGAAAGAACACAGAGAGAAAAGAGGGAGAGAGAAAGAAACAGGAAAAGACTAATGTTAGTCTTCATGATGTCCTCTCCAGGGCCCTGTGGTTCAGGTGTTCCCTCTACAGGCCTGCTGAAGGATCAATCTTTTAGCCTGTCATTCAGGATATAGGATTTTATGGTACCATTTCCATATGGGTCCCTATTTGTGTCCCCCACTCTTACCCTCCCCCCCACACTTACTCCCCCACCCTTTCCCTCTGCCCTTATACTCCCCCAAACCTTTACCCTCCCCCTATCCCACCCTCACTCTTGTATGGTCCTCAAGGTGTTTATTAAGTATGACAGCATCTCAGGCATATTCATGTTAGGAGCCACAGATGAGTGAGACCATGTGATGATTATCTTTCTGTTATTGGGTAAGCTCACTGAAAATGATCTGTTCCAAGTTAGACCATGTTTCTTCAAATTTCATGGTTAAGACCCTACTGCTGAAGACACCATATGCTGTTAGGACGGAACATGGAGTGGCCTGGCTGGAATCTGGAAGACGGTCAGTCCCCAGACAGTTAGCTTGTCTAGTGCCAGAGGGTGCTACACAAGTGACTGGGGGAAAATGACCAACATCTGTCCAAACAACTCATAGTCTAAGCTACTCATCAGTAAACAACATGACATGGTGCTCAAACAAGTGCAATAGTGGTACACAGCCATGGTGGGTAACCAACTGCTCTTGATTTGGCTAACAGATCCGCTCAGTGGAATGGAACAAACAAACCGTAAGCGGAGCCAATAGATTACCCACTGAATAGGAGAAAATCTTTACCAGCTATACTATTGACAGAAGCCTAATGTCTAGAATCTATAAAGAACTCAAAAAACTAAATTAAAAAAAAAATCAAACAACAAACTCCAAAATTGGGACAGAGAACTGAATAGGGAGTTCTCAGGGGAAGATTTACAAATGGCTAACACACACTTAAGAAAATGTTCAACATCCCTAACCATCAAGGAAATGCAAACTAAAACAACTATGTGATTCCACTTTACCCCAGTAAGGACAGCCAACATTAAAAAATCAAATGAAAACAAGTGGTGACAAAGATGTGGAGAAATAGGAACATTCATTCATTGTTGGTGGAAATGTAAGCTTGTATAACCACCATGGAAATCAATATGGAGACTCCTGAAAAGGATAAATATAGAGTTAACAACAACAGACTTGGGCATTTACTTTAAAAGCTCCACATCTCAGTTCAGAGATATTTGTTCAACCATGTTTATAGCTGCTCAATTCATAACAGCCAAAAACTGGAATTAACCCAGATGCCCATCATTGGATGAATGGATAACCAAGATGTGGCATATCTACACAATGGAATTCTACTCAGCAGTAAGAAAAAAGTGATACAATGAAATTTGTAGAAAAATGGTCAAACTTGGAACAGATCATTCTAAGTGAACTCACACAATCACAGAAAGACAACCATCACATGATCTCACTCATCTGTGGTTACTATCCTGGATCAGCCTGAGTTGCTGACATACCTGAATAGCATCTCAAGGCCTGGAAAATAGGGAGGGTGGGGCTTGGAAAAAAGTGGGGGGAAACAAAAGTGAACCCAAATTGAACTGGTACCACAGAAACCTATATCCTGAAAGTTAGAATATAAGGTGGAACCCTCATCAGGTCCTTAGAGGGAGGATCTGAATCAAAGGGCCCTGGAGAGGCTAAGATGAAGCCTAACCTTAAATTTCTTCTGTCTGTTTTTTCTTTATTTTTATTTTTTCTTTTCTCTTGGCATTGGCCTGGAATTCCATGTTCGAGGATGAAGTTAACATTCACATCAAGCTGTTAATCAGAGACAAGGTCTCCCAAAACAAACAAGACAGACTTCTGTCAGAGCACTTGATTACCACCAGAGGTTAATGGTAAGACCCTACTGCTGAAGAAACCATAGGCTGTCAGCATGGACCATGGACAGATTTGGTTATAATCCGGAGGAAAGCCTATCCCCAGCCCATCTAGTACTGGAAGGTGCTACATGAGCTACCTGGGGAAAGTGGCCAACATCTGTTCAAGCAACTCAGAATCGAAGCTACTTAGAAGCCAACACCCTGAGAGGATGCTCACACAAGTGCAATAGTGGCACACAGCCATGGAGGGTAACCAACTGCTCTTGGATTAGCTAACAGATCTGCTCAGTAGAAAGGAAACCATATCTGGCACTGGGAAACAAGTTATAATCATATCCAGATGATTTTGCTTTCCATTGTCAAGCTCCCACTAATCTAAAGCTATAGGAGAGTCTACACCCTTTAAATTCTCTCTAAATTAATAATGGTTATCCCATTTAACTGGTTCTGACTTCACTCTTCATTGAAGAATCTGCTTCTCTTTTTCAGATGGGAGATAAACGACCCAGTGCACTTCATCCTGGCCCCAGCTGAAACCACAGAAGAATTGGGGAAATGAACAAGAGTGCTGCCTTCTTGGTAAACCTGATATCAGCACAACGGTGAAGGAAATAGACACTGAGGACACTCAACACCTACCAAACCAGAGATCCAGAGGCTCCTAAGAGCCCATCACTGAAGTAGTCTTAAAATACACCCAACATGGCTCAGGCAATTTTGAGGAAGAGGGGCAGAAAGATTGTTAGAGCTATAAGTTGGGACATTATGCACAGAGACATTGCCTCTCCCCCATAACTGACTGCTGCCCTCACAATGCATGACCCTCAATCCTCACAGGGTTGACCTGCATCCCCAACAAGAAGGGCAGGGATGAGGGAAAGGATGGTACCAACATGTGTTGTATATATAACAAGTATGTCCATATCTAATAAAAATAAAAAAAATATAATAATGTCGGGGCTGGAGAACTAGCTCATCAGTTAAGGTGTTTGCCTGCAAAGCCTAACAATACAGGTTGATTCCCTGGTATCCACATAAATCCAGATTCCCAAAGTGGTGCATGTGTCTATAGTTTGTTTGCAGTTGCTAGAGGCCATGGCATGCCCATGTTCTCTCTCTTTCTCATATATGTATGTGTGTGTTTATCAGCCTCTTCCTCTCTCCCTCTCTCTCTCTGTCAAATAAATAAATTAAATAATATATATATATAATTTTATTTATTTTTGAGAGATAAAGAGACAGGTAGAGAAAGAATGGTCATAGCAGGACCACCAGCCACTGCCACCTTGTGCATCTGGCTTACATGGGTAGTGAGGAATCGAACCTGTATCCTTAGCCTTCACATGGCAAATGCCTTAACCACTAAGCCATTTTTCTCTCCAGCCCAAATATTTTTAAAAGGAAAAAAATAGTGTAATATAATATTTTTCTTCTTCAAGATGCCATTTTCCCCCTCAACTTTCCACACTCACAAATTATGTATCCCCATTTATCCTTATTAAGATATTACTATGGTATATTTCTGCAAATAACACATTCCTGAGTGGAAAATGACATAAAAATACCATCAGAGATGAAAAACTATGACACTAGGAACCAGAGTCCAAGAAATAAGCTACGCATAGCCCAAGTTCCTGGCATTGGATATTGAATTTCATCTCATCCAAGCTCTATGTGGCTCTCCGGGAAGAAGTACCTGGCTCCCTCACCGAGCAGGCAAGCAGGTGGAAGGACTCTGTTCTTTACATCAACAAATCCAGCATAGCACAAACATCAAAGACATTTCACGTTCCTGTGACTTAGATTTACACAAAAGGAAGTGTTGGCAACATCCGACAGTGATGAATCTGAAACATCTGCTGGAAGTTCAACCTCTTGGACCTCCATGGTAAAACCCAAGATTACGACTTCGATTGACAGCCTTACCAAAATCATTTGGCACTTGAGTTTTACTTCAACTGGGGTACCTGGAAATGGTTTCAAAATCTGCAGTGTTAGGATTTTTGTTTGGTTTGGTTTGATTTATCCAAATAAACTCTAAGAGAGAGAAAATGCTGAAGACATCCATATAAATCATTTCCCTTATGTTTACATTTAACTGCCTTGCTCCACTCATCTAATGACTTTGGCCTGTTTTCTCTTTGCAAACTCAGCGTGGTTATAAATATAATAAAGAACAGCATTTCTTCCACCATTCTCATTCCCATTCCCATTCCCAAAATAGGCTCAAACCAAATACACTGGAAAAATTACATCCCCCTTAAAGCCATTCTATTGCATTGCAACACACACACACACACACACACACACACACACATTTTAAGCTATCTATAGTAATAAAATTGGCCATCCTTTGTCAGCCTGGATTGGCTTTATTATGCCCTCTTAGAATGGGCACCTATCAAAGCAATGCTCTGTCTTCTCACCTGTCAAAGCATCAGTGACTGGTTGGGATTTCCTTGAGTACTCTACCCAGTAAGAAATCTGAGGCCTGGTAGAGAAGTGAAGTCACCTGTTTCCTGTCCTTACAAGTTGTTGTTCTGGTCTTTAGCACATCACTTCTTGACAGCTTCCCCTTCGTGTGAATACAGTTCATAATGATAGCTGGCAACAGAACCCGTTCTAAGCTATCAAAATAACATGTCCTAAATGTTCAAGGAAAAGCTTAGAATATCTCATTTGGTAACATTTAAGACACTAATGAAGCAAATTATGCACTTTGAAAACTTGTGAATTATGGGAAAGAGGAACTTTCTAGTTGAAAATTCATCTTAAGTCAACCAAATAGTCTCCGTTTGTGAGCAGGTCTCATTTTATCTAGAATGCTAGCTGCCATATGAAGGAGAGGTAACATTAGTAAATTATCACTGTGTAAACCCTAACAACTCTAGAAACGTAGTCAAGAATTCCCAAGTGATATTAAAGCCATAAAATAAAAAGCTCTAGGAGGAATCAGACATTGTACATGGCTAAGAGTACATACATTGTGCAAGGCTAAGGATATACCACACCGATTGCTTTCTGATAGCAAAGGACAAATGTGACATCAACTCAACACTCAAGAAGTAATAAACAGATGCAGTGATAATGGTGTGAGTGGTGGGAAGTACATCTATCATGTATTCCTGACATGATGCATTAGAGTTCAGTTAGTGTATACTCATCCCACGTTATTTCCACAGGGATGCAGATGAAAAATAAGACATTTCCCAGAATAAATATACCCCTTCTTGTTTGTAAGTCAGAACTATTCTCATTAAAAAATTGTTTAAGCAAAGCTATGCATGGTAACATGGCTATGATTCCAGCATCTGGGTGCTGAGACAGGGTTGATCACAAACTTCAGACTAGCCTGTAGGTTATGTAGTGAGTGTTAGGCCAGCAAGGGCTATATAGTAAGATCCTGTCTCAATAAAAATAAACTTCAGGTATGGAGAGATGGCTTAGTGGTTAAGGCGTTTGCCTGCAAAGCCTAAGGACCACGGTGCAATTCTCCAGGTCCCACATAAGCTAGATGCACAAGGGGGCACACACATCTGGAGTTCGTTTGCAGTGGCTAAAGCCCCTGGAGCACCCATTCTCAGTCTCCCTCTCTCTCTTTCCCTCTCTCTGTCTCTAATAAATAAGTAAATAAATAAATAAAAATAAAATCTTTTTTTAAAAATAAACTTTAAACGACACAACCTCTAAACACAACTTAGGCTAGTATGGACAAACAAACTGAAATGGTAATTTAGGGACAATAAGATAGGAACTAGATAATAGTATGTAATTACTGTTAATTTTTATTAGCTATGACACTGCTATTCTGACTATAAGAAAATGCTCTTTTATAGACACAATCAAAAGTATTTATGAGGTAAAATACCCTTATAATTTTCCTTAAAATATATCAGTATAGTAAAAACTGGGTTAAACAAAGGAAAGTAAAAATAAATTTTAAACATAAGTAAACCAAGGAGCAGCTAACATCTTCAAATAAAATCGATCTGGCCTATGACATCCAACCACAATGTCTAAGGCTCCAATGCACTATTAATAAGCTCTTAAAAGAGACCTAAATTCTTTTCACCAACTGGATAGATAGATAGTCCTTTTTACTTCTGTGTTCATTGGGAAAAGCTTAGTAAAACACTCTAGAATGAAAACATTGTTTCCCTTTTTTTTCTTTTTTGCTGTACATTAAGAGTGGTCCTCAAAGAATAGTCTCTAAAGGGATAGCATCAGCAGCTCCAAGGAACTTATTGGAAATGCAAGCTATGATCATGTGCAGCAAGTGGGCTGACAGGGCCCTTGGAGCAATGTGCGTTTTGCCCTCCAGGCAATGCAGATGAGTGGTGAAGTCTGAGGACAGGCGTTCTAGAGTCTCCTTTGCTCCCTGAGTAATTCACTTTGACACTGCTATGCTGCATGTGCACCAGAAATAAAGTGAAAGCACCACCAGAATTTTTGAATTTGGAATATTGTATCTTGCATTACATTTACAACACACTATTTTAAAGCATTATTGAAAATACTGAATTTTCTCTTTATTTCCATAAGTCTACTCCCTAGAGTTGCTACTTCAATATGAAATAGGCCCTTTTGTGAGCTAGAATTTGTGGGAAAACATAAATGATGCTTGCTCAGAGTATAAGAACCAACAGAAATTTCTGGCATACCTACCTACAGTGACCCAGTTCTCTATAAGTGTATCTAGTTCACAGAATAAAACAGTACATCTTGAAGACTAGTGACCATGTCTATTCTGAAAAACCCACTACATTGCATATAACACTTTAGGCACTCAGTAAATTCAAGATTCTGTGATGCTAACACTTCCCATTGTCAGCAGGAAGTCAAGGCTTTTGAGGGACCACAGATATAATAGTTTTCTAGTACACCAAATACAAAAATAAACCAATATGCCTGACACTCCACACATTGCTTTGGCCCTGGTACTTGCCAGCAAACTCAGAGAATGTGGTATACAGAATCATAAGCCCATCCTCGTGTCAGAGGCTTAAGAACACATTTAGCTATTTGATGTTCATATAAGAAACGTCCGAGACTAACTAAAGTCAGCCCTACACATGGTACCAAGTGGTGGTATGCAAGGTTTGTGTTAAAGCATGACCAGGCTGGTTCCCTGTTTTGCTCTTTCAGGAATGAGGGTCTTTCAGGCTGCCCACAAACCACAGGCACCACTCCTCACTGCACAGGGATCTTGAGATATCTACACAAAACATCCACGGGGACACCTGTGAAACAATATTCACTTTCCTGCCCATGCCCTTTTATTTTAACAAAGCAATTGCTGAGTCATGATAGTTAATTGAGGACATTCAAGTTTGAAGTAAAATGTCAAAGAGCAAAAAGAGAAAACACATGTTGGAGAGATACTTTAGAAGTAAAGGCGCTTGTCTGCAAAGCCAAAGGACCCAGGTTCGATTCCCCAGTACCCACATAAGTCAGATGCACAAAGTGGTGCATGTGCCTGGAGTCCTTTTGTAGTGGCTGGAGACCATTAACAAGTAAGGCGAGAAACTTAAAGAAGGTGCCAGGGAATACCAGTGCTGTGGTTTGTTATGAAGGCTTGTACCCAGGCAGTTGAGTCATTCCTTAGATGTGATGACGAGGGCTCTACCTAATCAGTGAATTCATCCACTGGTGAATTCGTATTTTAATGGCACTATTGGGAGGCAGTAGAAATGAAGAAGTGTGGCAGGTGGGAGGATGGAAGTTAGAAGAGACATGGCTTTACGGGAATTATCTTGTCCCAGGTTTTCTCCAACCACACTCAGCTGCCTTCACAACATGCCAAGAAACAGTAGAGCCAGTCCAACAGAGACTGAAACTTCTGAAAACACAAGCCAAAATAAAGTGGTCCTCCTTTTTAGTTGTTTTCTCAAGGATTTTGTCACAGTGAAAGACCCAGGAAGTATATAAAGGTGAATGACAGCCCCTAAAAGAAGTCATTGTGGAAGTCTCATTTTCACTCTTTAATAGTCTGTTTCTTCCAATTTCCACACAATATGACCATTGACCCCATTGCTATAAACCCTTGGGATAAAACCCTCACCTTCTAAATATCTTCTCTTCATCTTAAACTGCAAACTGCCCATGGAGATAATTTCTATGTATATTGTATATACATAATTATGAATATTATACATACACATATATATCTATTACAAAGCCCAGTATTAGACTAGGAACATGTAGTCTTTAGCTCCAGCTTGACAAATTATAAACCAAGCAGTAGCAGTAGGAAATTATTTAACATATATCTCAGGTCATCCTCCTATAAATGGAAATATTAATATTAGTACTTATTATTCATAAATTGTTAACATATATGATTTTGCTTCCAGTGTCTAACAGATAGTCATTTTTAAAGAAGTATTAGAAATTAATACCTTATAATCCTTTGTCCAAAAATTTTCTCTATTTGTTTACCTTCTTTCCCACATCAGAAACATTAAATGTTCATTTTGCTTTGTTTATATTAGTATTTTACTTACCACAAGAGTATAGAAAATAATTTTTAGATTATAATGTACATATTTTCTTCAAATAATCACTAAAAAGTTCATAATTCTAAGCACACTTTAGACAATAGCGTATCTACAAATAAAAGATTAGTACTTGTTGGGAAATCAATTACTAGTGAGTAACAATGCAAATTAGTTGGGTGAATTACTTAGCAAACCAGAGGGAAACTGTGTGTGTATGCACACATCCATGTGTGCGTGGGGGTGTGAGAGACAGAGAGAGGGAGAGGGGGGAAGGAGGGAAAAGGGATACAGAGACATTAAGATGATTCAGTGTCATAAATAGCTCACATTTCATTAAATTCAATGAGTATACAGCAATTATAACGTGAATAAAAACAGGACTTCCCTGTGAGGTGGCAGACTTGAAACTACCTGTTTGTCCTGGTAGATAAAAAGAGTCAGAATAAGAAAAAGTAAAGTCCATTCCAAATAAAGAAAGCGAGAAAAAGCTTCAGAAACTCACACACATGGCAATATACCTGAAAAAGGCAGAGAAAAAGACTGACAATTCACCAAACCAAACAGACCCCAAAGCCAAACACAACTTAAGCCACAGGGCTCTCTGATTGGGGGAAACAGAAACAGAAGCCTTATCCAAAAGCAGCTTGTTTTCTCTTCTCTGAGTGGTCCTAGGGACTGAGCCCTCAAGAGAAGACAACTCACTAAGATCCTCTGATAAAGCCAGAAGGATATCCAAAACAACTGAGAGTCAAATTGTAACACAAAACATAAGAAATAATAAAAAGCAAGGCAATATGATTCCTGCAAAAGATCATACCTACTTAACTACTGGATTAAAAAATACTGAAATAGATAAAATACTAGGTAAAGATCTTAAAATTTTACTAGTAACAATTATTAGTAACATCAAATAGAATATGAACAAGCATATAGATTCAATCCTGGATAAGGAGAGAATGGTCACAAATGCAGAGGAATAGTCAGAAAAAAATCATAAGAAAATCAGTAATATGATGAAAAATTCAGCAACGTAGAAGAAAAGTTCAAAGCTAAGAACCTGAAATTTTAAGAAAAATAAGTAAAGTTAGAAATGAAAAGGTCAATGAGTCAAAAAATAGATGAGAACAAGCAGAAAAAAGTTCATGAATATCAGAGATGGAACACAGTGTGAGGAAATATTATATTCAAGCAATAAAAAATAAGCATGACCATAACACCCAAGAACTCGTGGATGCTTTCAAGAAACCAAACCTAAAAATTGATGCAATAGAAGAAAGAGCTGAGATAGAACCTAAAAGTAGATAATCTTTTCAATAAAACTATAGCAGGAATTTCCCAAATCTAAAGAAAGAAATGGCCGTTGTATGTCTCCCACAGACTCAGGTGTTTCATTAGAACTTGTAACTTGGGTGTCCAGCCATCTGCGTGGAGGAGGTGTCACTGGGAATGGATCTTGGAGTCGAGCCCTAAGGTGTCGCTGGGGATTGAACTGAATTCCAACAAAAAAGGTATGCAGAGAGGTGGGAGCTCTGCCAGGGTGTGTGACCATTTTCTTTCTCTTTCACTCTCTATCTCCTTTTCCTCTCCCTCTCTCTCAAATAAAATATATTTTTATAAACAAAGTATAATGACACACCTGAAAATGCCCTAATAAAATCCATTACTTTGTAGGCGAATTGAAAAATTATTTTAATAACAGGCAAACATAATTGGATTTACTTCATTTCTATAGAGATGATTGAAATTATTTGTCTTATATGCGCAAAGAGCTTCAAATATTCAACACAATAAACTGAAAATGCATTATTATTTACATGTTAGTGGTCTTTCTTCATCCTCGTTCCTTGAGAGAGTTGTCTTTTGCCTGCAGTATCCCAACCTTTTCTGTACGTGAGAGCTGGAGATGAGGAATGCTGTCAGAATCTAGAGGACAAAAAGACCAAAGAACTGGGCTTCAGACAAAAGGGAGAAAACAGTATTGCAAGGGATGGGGGAAGAACTGGTGTGAAGTTTTATCCAGAGTGAGGAGGAGAGTCTAATCCTAGTGATTAGACAGAGAGGAGAGTAAAGGCAAGTTCTTTGAAGAATTTAAGAAGTTAGATACACCAGGTGTAATGGTGTATGCCTCTAATCCCAGCACTTCACAGCCTGAAGTAGAAATATGAGTTTAGAGGACAGTCTGGGCTTTGTAGCAAGATCTTGTCTCAATAAGGAAACAGAGTGTTAAGTAAATGGAAAAGATATAAAACAAATGGTTCTTTATATCACCAAGATTATGTGACATCCTTACAGTATTCTCAGAATCAATTTTTTTAAATTGTTTGGCTTTAAAAATCCTCTTAAATTGTTGAAATGTTTCCTTTTACAATTGGCATTAGTATTATTGTGTTCACATACTTTTCATAATGTCCTTTATTTTAACTTGACTGATATTTAACTTCCCCTAATTAGCTATCACTTTTCACTGAATTTTTTAAAATGTTTTTTTTTCTGTATTTGTCATTACTTCACCATCTCCCATCTGAATAAACAGCTCTTTTTTGCTATATTCCTAAAATTCATGACATCATCAGATATTTTACAATCACTTTATTACTAAACTAAGCAAGAAATATAATATGCACTTGCATGTGCACTCTAGGGCATCCATGGATGCAACAGCAGAGTAGCTCATACCAAAAGCAGCTCTTGTCAGACATGAACTACCACTGTAATTTTCACAGTGTCACACTGCAACATAATCAACACATCAAAATAGCAAGCAAAAGAATGAGCTTAGTAAGAAGAAGGCTATGGAATACTAGGGTTTCATGAGCCCGGTCTTTATGGATGGGAAGAAAATGAAGCAGAACTAGTAAGCACTATCCAATACTAAAATGGGGTTTCTGAGCACAGATTTAGTTATGCCACTTGGAGAACATGCCCCTTAGAACAAACCACCAGCATTCTGGGAAAGTATGTATGCTTGTGTGCGCATGTGTGTGTGGGAGTCGTGGTGAATCATAAGTAGTAACAAAATGACATATGAACTAAAAGCATTGGAACACTGGGATTGTATCCTGGCTTTGTTAATCAAACTAAATTGCTTAATTAAATACATCATAAAATTAACTTTGGTAAACTCCCATGAACGCTAGACATGGAAGAGTTTACAAAAACCTTTGAAAAAGTAATTCCACATAGAAAATAAACAAAAATCAACAGCATACATGTAATGAATATATAGTAATAATTACATAGCACTATGTCATATGGTCATCTGTGAGCTTTGTATAAATTCACATATTAAATCCTAACAAGTCTATGAGGTAAGTACCATGATCGTCCATACTTGAGATGATGCAGACAGGCACAGAGAAGTTAACTGCTCCAAATCTACACAGAAATGTTAGAGCCAGAATTCAGGCTTAGACTCGCTGTTACTAAATCTGCACGTGGACCTCTATAGTCACAAATATCTGTTATTTACTTTTATTACTCTTATACAATATTATATATAATATATTAGTGTAGAAAAGTATAAGGTTACACTATTATGAGAATTGATTTTATAAACTTTGTGGACACTTAACTACATGTTAACTACATACATGTGTATGTTGCATATGCATAAGTATATGAACTAAAATTTCAGCCTAATTATCTACAAATACCCTCTCCTATTTTTCTTTCAATGGTGCTATAGACAACTAGTATGTGGGGCTGAAATCTAGATTTGAAAGAGTAAAGTGCAAAACGAAATACAAAGCCTAACCAAATTTATATTTTTCTTGAAACATATAAGTAATTGTATCTTTTGGGATGTCTCAAAAGCAAACTAGTTTTATCACACATGAAAATTTCTTGTTTTTCATTCATAATTAATAATATTCAAGTCACTGACACATAAAAACTTTTGTTCAGATTATCAAAGCCCAGGTTTTCTTGATTTCAAAGCTAAAAATATAATACTTGCAACATACCTATACCAAAAATGATTCATTGTGCATCTGTAATTTAAAATTAAGGAGATATTTTGTATTTAATCTGACGATCCTAGAATCAGGATACATATCTAACCTCAGCTTTAAAGAATTTAATGAATTCTATCAATCATTAGAACTTAGAAAATGTTTATAAAGGCTGGAGAGATGGCTTAGCAGTTAGGGCACATGGCTGTGAAGCCTAAAGACCCAGGTTCAATTCTCCAGGTCCCACCAGATGCACATGGTGGCACATGCATCTGGAGTTCGTTTGCAGTTGGCTAGAGGCCCTGGAACTCCCATTCTCACTCACTCTCTCTTCTCTTCCCCATCCCTTTCTCTGTCTCTAATAAATAAATAAATAAAAATAAATCTAAAAAAAAGAAAAATTTTATGTCTACCCTTAGGTTAACAGATTTATAACATTTATCATTTATGGGAAGCAGATTCTATGATTCATCCAGACTGACCTTAAACTATGATCCTTCTCCCTCTGCCTCTAGATTTCAGACATCACAAGCATTCACCATGCTACATGGTACATACATCTTTAAATAAATAAATTCTCTCTATATGTTTGCAATAAGAATTATAAATTAGGAGCAAAACTAGAATGATGAATAAAGGTTGTGCTTCTGCAAAAAATAAATAAATAAAATATCAAGCTCAATGAACTGGATTAAAAGATAGGATTTGAAAATTTTTTTGTTAAATTGTTCTAACTAGACTAGGTCTGGACAGTAAATTAAATTTCTTCATTTCATAAGAATTTATCATCTGGAGATAGTCAAAATGAAACTTCATGAAAATAGGAATATTACTATAAAACAATGCTGTGGATTGCACAACCGTATAAATCACTGAGAAAGGAAAAAATGTGTATCATTTGAAGAAGAAAATGGAAGAAGAAAGAAAGGAAACAGCAGTGTGGAAAATCTCAGCTTGGTCAATAAAAACAGAACTGTCCTGAGTGTTCTGTTTTCCATTGACGCTGAAACTAGAACTCGGCAGGATGTCAACAGGAGCATTTCAAAGGCAGCGTTCTGAGTTTGTGACACACAGCAGGTCATGTAGATCCTCTACTTGAGAGAAGATCTGTCCTTTAGCCAGAGTGACTCCAAGCCAAAACTCCCATTACTGTGTTCCTGCCCTGTCAGAGGAAGAGTACAGCCATCACTTTTCTCAAAACATAAGGAAGTCACGTTTGGAGTTAATGTGAGGCATCTCTTCCATGAAGACAGAATCTCATGCTAACAACACAAAGCTTTTTCTGTGTTCTTGGACATGCTGTGTGCTTGGAGGAAAACATGTCATATCTTTATTGTAAATGTGTGCTTAATGCCCATCTGGAAAATTAAACTTTTATAATTAACCACAAAAGGAAAGAGCTGTCTCCACAAGTCTAGCCCAGGCAGGCCCTTAGTTTGCTGTAGAGTCCAGGCTGGCTCTGAAATTTTATCATCCTTCTGCCTTCATCTCCAAAGTGCTGGCATTAGAGCACTACACAATCACAACTGGATTCGCATTCTCACCATTACAAATTTGAGTTCTTAAATTATAGTTTATTCTGCCACTGTTTCCAGACATTTTCCTTTTAGAATTGTTGGTAGAACATGTCAGAAAAAAAATGCTGAATATGACTCATGATAATTGCTCCTGCAATGAGTGGCATTACAACCTCAGTAGCATATATATGAGATAAACTCATATATATATGTAACTAACATGGAAAAACATAAACTCTCTTAAACATGTGAAACTGTAATAAATGCTGAAATTCAGACTTGGCCTTATTTTCCCTCAATTAGCAGCTCAAGATGTTACAGATTTCAAGCACTTCTTTTCAGCATGTTAGCCTAGTCTACTGTCCTCTCTTTTCTGTGTCAGTTTGTATTTATGACACATTTCACTCCACTCTAAATTTTCACATGGGAAATTAACACCTGGTACATTTTGCACTCAAGAATATGATATTGTTTGGCATATGTCTACTTATAATGAAAATATTCATGTAGTATTTCTTTTTTTTTTAAGAATAGGAACTCTTTTTTTTTTTTAATTTTACTTTCATTTATTTACTTATTAGACACAGAGAAAGGGAAAGAGAGAGAGGGAGAAAATGGGTACGCCAGGACCACCGGCCACTGCAGACGAACTCCAGATGTGTGAGCCACCATGTGCATCTGGCTTACGTGGGACCTGGAGAATCAAACTGGTGTTCTTAGGCTTCGCAGGCATGCACCTTAATCTCTAAGCCATCTCTCCAGCCCCATGTAATATTTCTGTATAAACCAAACCTGTATATAAATCCAAAAACAAGCCAATTAGCAAAAAAATGAAGTTCATTTGTGTAGCAACTGTATAAAGCAGAAATGAAATGAAACAATTCCTTCAAAGCATCCTGGAGGATCTTGATACACATCTGGTACTCTCTTGTATGATCACTAGCCAGAAATTATGTCATTTAGTTCATTATTTTAATTAGTAAGTCATAATTTTATTATATATATGAAAATAGTGTGATGCATAGCTATATTTAAGCAACATGCAATAATTATATCAAGAAAACTAATATATTATCTGACTTGAAAATATTAGAGTAATACATTGAATTTATCATTATTTTTAAGTATAGCTCACAATATTCTCAACTATAGTTATCTTGATATGCAGAAAATGGTGTGTTTTCATCAACTAGTTGAAGAGAAATACCAATCATCATTCACAGACAGATCTAAAAAGCAAAGTTTAATAGAGTGCTGACAGGAAGACAGAAAATTATGGACTTGTTCCATGAATGTCTTGCAATAAGGAAGAGTAGAAGGAGCTTGACTGGTAAGAGTGAATCTCAAAATAGGACACTACTGGGGAGAAATACTCTGACAAGGTCTTTTTCTAAGTATGAATAATAGTTTAGAAGCTGAGGAAATGGCTTACTTTATAAAGTGCTTGCCATGGGAGCATGAGGTCCTGAGTTCAGGTCCCAAGTACCCATGTAAAAGCTGGGTATAGTTATGTAATCCCATTGCTAGGAAGGCAGAGACAGCAGAATCCTTACAGCATGCTGACTAGTTTGAATCACCAAATTGTTGTGCTCCAGGTTAAGTGAGAGACACTTTTTCTAAACCTAAGGTGGAACAGCCTGCAGCCACAGGACAGCAAGTGATCATGCTGGAAATGAGAAGGAATCCAATCCCCCCGCCAGCCCTCAAAGTTCTGGAAAGTGCTATTCTGGAGAATAACAGATTGATTAAGCAGGAGATCCTGCCAAGTACAAAGTCAACCAACAGTGCAAGAAGTATATACTTGTGCAATAGTGGCACACAGTTGATGTATGTAACCAACTGCTCGTGGATTAGACATGTGACCCACTCAGTGAGGGAGAACTCATATACGGCTCTGGGAACCAAGCCAGACTTCTTAGAACAGGAAAACAATAGGCTCTACAGAGAACCTCCACTGCTCTCTAACTAAGAAGAATGGATATACACATCAATATATCTTTCTAATGACTAGGTTTATCCCCTTTCCCCTTTATTTAAACTGTTATCACATTGGGTTAGAGAATTTGTTCTGTTTTACAGATGAAGAAAGATACCGTGGAGAGCAAGAATACATCAATACATCAAGAAGAGTGAGCCGACTGCTTACCAGGAGATGGGTCACCTCCATCTCATCTTCCCCCAAGCCCAGAAGTCATTACAAGGAAAACAGTGACATGAATACTGCTCTCATTGATAGCCTGAAAACCAGTTCCAAAAAAAAATGGTTACAGACACTGTGGTCACTCAAACCTTATAAAAGCAGAGATCCAGAATCTACAGAGAAAGCAACACTAAATCAGATCTCCATCTTGCCCACCAAGGCTCAGCAAGCACTGTGAGAGAGGATGCAGAAAGATTATAAGAGCCTCAGGGTGGGTGAGAATAGCTTGAGACACCATGTTTTCCCCATCTCTGCAGAGACTGACTGAGGCCTCTTGATTTCTACAATGAATACCAATAACCCCTCTGAAGACCCTCAGTAGAACTGGAGAGAGAGAGAGGAGGTCTATGTGTGTAACCTTTTTATAAAAATAAATAAAATAATGAACAATTTCCCACTAAAAATCAATAAAACATTTAATAAAAGCAAATAAACTAAGGTGGAAGTGCTAAGGAGATGTTCAGTAGAAAAGTGTTTTACATATATGTGATTACCTGAGTTTATATCTCCAGAACTAGCATAAAGCTAGATGCTATCTCATGAGCTTGTGTTATCCCAGTGTGCATACAGAAAGAAAGAAAGCAGAAACAGAATTGTCTGGAAACTTGAGGGCCTGCTAGCCTGGTGAATGCAGTGATAAATAATGCCACCCTGCCTCAAACAAGGTGGAAGGTGAGGACTGACGCCAAAGGTGACGATCCTCTGATCTTCACATCATGCTGTAGCATGCATGTGCCTTCACTTGCACACATGAACACATACACAAAAGAAAAAATAGATAACAATGAGTGCAATTGAGGAAGAGATCTGACTTTAACCTCTGACCTGTACACACACATACCTGCACATGAACACAAACTCATGTGCCTACACACGTATAAACATACAAACATATACATGATATACAAACATGTACAAGCAAAAAAATAGTTTACACAAATATTTACCTACTTTTGCATAACATGTTCTCATTAAAATATCAACAAATGTACACATATACTCCAAAAATCTACATGGTTAATCTGTATGGGAGAAGAATTTGCAGGAATAAAATTTTGAGAGATGAGTAGTACAAGCATGTATAGAATGTGAGTTGACATACTTGGAAGAGCTAAAAGCAGACACTAGAGGATGAGAACAGTAGCAAGCCACTTCTCTGCACCAGGCAACCAACCCCATAGCACAGAGAAAAAGTAGAAGTGGCAGAATGTGGGAGTGGGAAAACTGAAAACCAAGGACTGAGTAAAGCCCATGGGAGAAGTTAGATATCCCTCCGAATATTCCAGTACCCTCTTGTGCCTTCTGGCAGAAAACAGAGATTGAGAGAGACTGAGCCTTAACAACTTGACAAAGAAAACCAGGGAAGGATGGGAAGTGACAGCATAGTGGAAAATGGGAATCAACATGTCATCAAACTCCTCAATATCCACACAGAATCTAAAAATTTTAAAAAAATGGAGGAAGGCTTTTAAAATTCCAAGTAGTAAGAGTTTTCCAATCTGGATTTCTTTCCAATTATTTAGGGCTTGATCTGTGGAAACTTATCTTCTATTCACTTCCTTTCAGAAAGAAAATAAGAAAAGCACTACACTAAAACAAGAAGGGGTGGGAAGTCAAGGAGAAAAGAAACCATGTTCTTGACAAAAGGAAAAGGAATTCTAAGGGATATAGGAAAAAGTAATCCCAGATGACAGCTATGCAGGAGACCTCAAAAATAACCACCTTGGATGGAGTAAGCAGCTCTAGAGGAAAGAATAAGCAAAGATGAATTTCATGTTTGAACAGTCCCAAAGGAGATGTATACCTATAGATGGTGGATATATATAGCAAATGAAGGAAAGGAAGAGAAAGAGAGTGTGGGAGAGGAGATACTTAAGATTTGGAAAGCAATCTGTCATGTTAGAAATAAAATAATCATGGAGTATTATGTCTATATAAATATATAGTAAGACCCAAAATAATAAAGATGGCATATGCCATGAAATAAATGACCCATGTTCAAATAATAATTAATTCAAGAGAGTAACAGAAAAAACAGAAAGTACTAAACACCAAGAAGAATAGCAAGAATAAGTACATACATTTATAGACAAAGACTTGCAGACTGGACTAAAAGACTGCATCCTTCTGTTTGTTGCCTCCAGGAAAATCACCTCTCTATGAAAGAAAAACACGCTGGTCTTCCGGGTAAGATGACAGCATAGGAGCCACACAAAACTAGATCAGGGAGGGATTTAAGCAAAACTACAGCAAAATACACTCTTCTTCTGAAAAGTGCAGAATAGTTTTTCGGTAGACACCAGGGAGAAACAGGAGATGGCCAGAATCCTACTGAGAAACTTGCGGCCTGATCCTTGGCAGCCCCGGTCCCTGCAGCCCAGATCAGTGCACCAGGCACCACCCACCAGGCATGCCTAGCAGCAGCAACAGAAACCAAACAAGAGGACTTTCCAACCTCATCAGCCTCCTTGCAGAGCCCAGAAATCTAAAGAAAAGTCTGCTGAGCTACTGAAAGAGATACAGGGGAACAGTGTGAGCAACTACAGGCTTCCTGAACTCTCCCATTCCACAACCATCAGAACTGCGAACCTCCAGCATTCAGGTCCCTGCAGCCTCCAGCACAGCTGAGCCAAGCTCAAGCTCCACAGCACAACACAGAGGGAACGAGGTGGGCACTCAGCATTGGTGAGATTGGAAGACACACCAAAAGGTGACAAGGCCAGCCAACTGACAAAAAAAAAAAAAAAAAGAAAAGAAAAAAAGAAAAAGGTACATAGGTCTGCATTGGAAGTGCTAACCTCTCTTTCCATGTCAGGGCAGGTTATGGGTTACATATTTGTAGTTGGCTTTACCATTTTCAAATAAGCTCTACATGGGGTGTTGAATATTGCTGCCTTTAATATTTACATATTTATAGAGCCTTTGTCTTTTGCTTTTGTCATTATTGGGAGCAGGGTCTGATCAGATCCAGGCTGACCTGGAACACAATTCAGAACAGAATCCTCTACCTCCTAGCTGACAGGATTAAGGATGTAGAGCAATACACACCCTTAGGGATTTTGGCCTTATAAGACTGCTTGTTTTAATCCCCACACTTGTATACTCTGTGCTGGTTTTTATTGAATGTGTATTTTGCTCAGTTGAAGTTTAGAATTTGCCAGTATATTGTCCCACCCAGTCCACTAGATTACTTGCTTAGCAAGCAAGCTCAACACCTAGGGTTACTTCTGAGGTTGGATTTGGGTACAAGTGCTACACTTGGCACCTTAAACTCATATCCTGAAAGTATATAAAGATGGATCACCACATCTAAGAACACTGTAGATAAATAGAAAACCTAAGCATCAAATCAATCCATGATGCAAAAGTCACTACATTATAATACAAGAAACACAAAGAATCAAGACAATGCAATCCCACCAAAAATTACAAATCCATCAGAAATGTTTACCAATGAGACTGTTTTAGATGAAATTCCTGACAAAGATTTCAAAAGAATGATGCTATCTATACTCAAAGAAAGGAAAGAAGAAATGAAATAAATCAGAGAATAAAATAAAGGAATAAAAGAAGAAAACAAACTCCTGAAAGAGAACACAGGAAACCAGCTCAATGAATTAAAAAGGTCATTACAGGACATGAGTAAGGAAATAGAAATACTGAAGAAAAAAACAGGCTGAAATCCTAGCTCTGAAGAACACAGTCAGTGAAATAAAAAACTCTGTGGAAAGTCTCAACAGTCGAATGGATGAAGGAGAGAAGAGAATATCTAAACTAGAAGACCAGGTGGCAGACCTAATACAGTCCAACAAAGAGAAAGACAAGCTAATAGACAGGTATGAATGGGAATTCCAAGATATCCAGGACACTATGAAAAGATCAAACATAAGAATTTAGGGTGTAGCAGAAAGAGAAGAATTTCAGTCCAGAGGTTTAGTAGGTGTTTTCCACAAAATCATAGAAGAAAAATTTCCCCAGATTGGGAAAGAAATGCCAATGCAGATACAAGAAGCTTTTAGAACACCAAACAGACAAAACCTAGAATGATCCTCTCCTCGCCATGTTATAATTAAACCACTAAATGCACAAACCAAAGAAAATATATTGAAAGCAGTTAGAGAGCAAAAAGCAAAGAACCTTCAAAGGGAAACCCATCAGGATCACAGCAGATTACTCAACACAAACCTTAAAAGCCATAATGGCTTGGAATGATGTATTCCAAGTTCTGAAAGATAAAAACTGTCAACCAAGATTACTTTATCCTGCAAAGCTATCTATCGAAACTGATGGAGAAATAACAACATTCCACAACAAAAACAGGCTAAAGGAATTTATGGCAACTAAACCAGCTCTACAGAAAATACTTGCAGGAATGATTCATGTTGAAGAGAAAGCAAAACACACACAACAGGAAATAGGAAAAAATAAACCATACTCAAATAACAGTTAAAACAAGTGAGTAAAGTGAAAACAGGAAGAACTACAAAACAAGAAAAATGGCAAGAATAAATACATATCTTTCAATAATAACTCTTAATATCAGTGGCCTCAATGCCCCAACCAAAAGACACAGGCTTGCAGACTGGATTAAAAAGCAGGATCCTGCCATCTGTTGCCTCCAGGAAACTCACCTCTCAATAAAAGATAGAAACCTTCTTAGGGTGAAAGGTTGGAAAATAGTATTTCAAGCAAATGGGCCTAGGAAACAAGAAGGGGTTGCTATCCTAATTTCTGACAGGATAGACTTCAAACCAACATTACTGAGGAAAGATAAAGAAGGTCATTTTATACTGATTAAAGGAACACTCCAACAGGAGGACATTACAATCCTAAAGATATATGATCCTTACATGGGGGCTCCCAATTTCATCAAGCAAACAGTATTAGACTTAAGGTCAGAGATAACTCCAAACACAATAGTAGTGGGTGACTTCAATACCCCACTCTCATCACTTGACAGGTCTACCCAGCAAAAATAAACAGAAAGATATCTGCATTAAATGATGTCATGGAAAAAATGGACCTAACAGATATACACAGAACATTCCATCCAAATGCTGCAGAATGTACATTTTTCTCAGCAGCACATGGAACATTCTCTAAAATAGACCATATAATAGGACACAAATCAAATCCTAACAAATACAGGAACATTGAAATAATCCCTTGTATGCTATCTGACCACAATGGGATTAAACTGCAAATCAGCAACAAGAAAAACTATAGCACACACAGAAATTCATGGAGACTAAACAGTACACTATTGAACGATATATGGGTCACTGAAGAAATTAAAAAGGAAATCAAGAAATTCATAGAATCAAAGATGATGAGAATACAACATACCAAAACCTTTGGGACACAATGAAGGCAGTCCTAAGAGGGAAATTTATAGCTCTAAGTGGCTATATTAAGAAATTAGAGAGTTCACAAATAAACAATTTAATGCTTCACCTTAAGACCTTAGAAAGAGAACAAGGCAAACCAAAAATCAGCAGACAGGAAGAAATAATAAAGATTAGGGCAGAAATTAATGAAATAAAAACAAAAAAAATCAAAAGAATCAATGAAACAGAGCTGGTTTTTTGAAAGGATAAACAAGATTGATAAACCCTTAGCAAATCTGACCAAAAGAAAGAGAGAACAGACAAAAATTAACAAAATTACAAAATTAGAGATGAAAAAGGCAACATCACAACAGATACCAAAGAAATTCAGAAAATCTTACTGACATACTTTAAGAATATATATGCCTCTACGTTTGAAAGCCTGAAAGAAATGGATGATTTCCTTGATTCATATGACCTACCAAATTTAAATCAAGATGAGATAAACCATTTAAATAGACCTATAACAAGTACAGAGATCCAAATAGCTATAAAAAGTCTCCCAACTAAAAAAAATCCAGGCCCAGATGGATTCACTGCTCAATTTTACCAGACATTCACGGAAGAACTAACACCAATGCTTCTCAAACTTTTCCATAAAATAGAAAAGGAAGGAATTCTACCAAAATTCTCCTATGAAGCCAGCATAACCCTGATCCCAAAACCGGACAAAGACAGAATAAAAAAAGAAAATTACAGACCAATCTCCCTCATGAACATATTGCAAAAATTCTCAACAAAATACTGGCAAACAGAATACAAGATTATATCAGAAAGTTTATTCACCCCGACCATGTAGGCTTTATCCCAGAGATGCAGGGATGGTTCAACATACACAAATCCATAAATGTAATACAGCATATAATTGGTCTGAAGGACAAAAACCACATGGTCATCTCAATAGATGCAGAAAAGGCATTTGACAAAATCCAACATCCCTTCATGGTAAAAGTATTACAGAAACTGGGAATAGAAGGAACATATCTCAACATAATAAAAGCTATTTATGACAAACCTACAACCAACATAATACTAAATGGGGAAAACTTGAAGCTTTTTTGCTAAATTCAGGAACAAGACAAGTGTGTCCACTTTCCCCACTTTTATTTAATATAGTACTAGAAGTCTTGGCTATAGCAATAAAGCAAGAGACACTCATGAAAGGGATTCAAATTGGAAGGGAAGAGATCAAATTATCATTATTTGCAAATGATATGATTATATACATAACAGACCCTAAAGACTCTACCAGCAAACTGTTAGAGCTGATAAAAACTTTTAGCAATGTAGCAGGATACAAAATAAACACAGAGAAATCAGTAGCTTTTCTATACACTAACAACAAACATGCAGAAGATGAAACCAGGGAATCTCTCCCATTCACAATTGTCTCAAAAAAATAAAATACCTTGGAATAAACTCAACCAAGAAAGTGAAGGATCTCTACAATGAGAACTTTAAAATACTCAAGCAAGAAATTTCAGAAGACACAAGGAAATGGAAAGTCATCCCATGATCTTAGATTGGAAGAATCAATATTGTGAAAATGTCAATCTTACCAAAAGCAATCTACTCATTTAATGCAATCCCCATTAAAATCTCAGTAACATTCTTCACAGAAATAGAAAAAACAATCCTAAAATTCATCTGGAAACACAAAAACCTCAAATAGCCAAAACAATTTTGGGCAACAAAAATCAGGCTGGTGGTATTACCATAAAAGATTTTTAAGTTATATTACAAAGCCATAGTAACAAAAACAGCATGGTACTGGCACAAGGACAGATGTGTAGATCAATGGAACAGAATAGAACACTCAAATATTAATCCAGGCAGCTACAGCCACCTGCTTTTTGACAAAAATGTCAAAAATATAATATTCATTGGAGAAAAGATAGCCTCTTCAACAAGTGGTGCTGGGAAAACTGGATATCTGAATGTGAAGGGATAAAAATAGATCCTTGTCTCTCTCCATGCACAAGACTCAAGTCCAAGTAGATCAGGGACCTTAATATCAGACCTAAATCTCTGAAACTGCTAGAGGAAAAGTTAGGGGAAACCCTTCAACATATTGGCATAGGCAATAACTTTCTGAATATAACCCCAATTGCTCAGGGAATAAAACCACTAATCAACCACTGGGACCTTATGAAATTACAAAGCTTTTGGACAGCAAAGGACACTGTGAATAGAGCAAAGAGACAACCTACAGAATGGGAGAAAATCTTTTCCAGCTATAGATCTGACAGAGGATTAATATCCAGAATATACAAAGAACTCAAAAAACAGAACAATAAGAAATCAAATAACCCAGTTAATAAATGAGCTGTAGAACTAAATAGACAGTTCTCAGAAGAAGAAATACAGATGGAATATAAACATCTAAAAAGGTATTCTACATCCTTAGCCATCAGGAAAATGCAAATTAAGACTACTTTGAGATTCCATCTCACTCCTGTCAGAATGGCTACCATAAAGAAAACAAATGATAATAGGTGTTGGCATGATGCAGAAAAAGAGGAACACTTCTACACTGTTGGTGGGAATGTAATCTGGTCAAGCCATTGTGGAAATCAGTGTGGAGGTTCTTGAGACAGCTAAAAAGAGATTTACCATATGATCCAGCTATAGCACTCATAGGCATATATCTGAATGTCTCTTCTCACTACCTTAGAGATACTTTCACAACCATGTTTATTGCTGCTCTATTCACAATAGCTAGGAAATGGAACCAGCCTAGATGTCCCTCCACAGATGAATGGATAATAAAGATGTGGTACATTTACACAATGGAGTTCTATTCAGCGGTAAAGAAAAATGAAATTATGAAATTTGCAGGGAAATGGATGGATCTGGAAAGGATTATACTAAGTGAGGTAGTCCAGGCTCAGAAAGCCAAACATCACATGTTCTCTCTCATATGTGGATCCTAGGTACAAATGTATAGACTTGTGTGTGAACTGGAACCAAAACTCAGTAGCAGAAGCCAGTAAGCTGGTAAAACACTATAAGGGAGGGAGGAGAGGGAAGGACTTATGTGGATGGTATTGTATATATGTAAGTAGAAGAACAGATTACAGGGAGTGGGAAGGCCTAACAGAGGCCAAGGGAAGAGAATGCATAAAAGAAGGGCAGAGGGAGGGTCAAACAAAATTCAACATAGTCTGAAAAAGACTTATGTAAACCTACCTTTTTTAAATTTTGTTTTTGTTTTTTTTTTTTTTTTTTTTTTTTTTGAGGTGGGGTCTCATTTTAGTTCAGGCTGACCTGGAATTCACTCTGTAGTCTCAGGGTGGCCTCGAACTCACAGCAATCCTCCTACCTCTGTTTCCCGAGTGTTGGAATAATGGCACATCCAGAAGCTATAGATTGTTACTAGAAAAATTTTCAGTGCCTGAGGTGGGATACCTTCCAGTGAGTTGTTGGCCAAGGAGGTCCCAGTAGCCTCCAAAACATTAAAGGCTATTGCCAAGGCCCTTGGTTTCCCTTGAGAAACAGATGGTAAGACGTTATTGCTGAAGACATCTCTTGCCTGAGTGCCAAGGTTACTGAGAAATCAAGCTGGTGCTGAGCAGAAAACCTTCTCCCTGTAGACCAGTCAACTGAAAGCTGGAAAAAGCTGCACTGCACTTCATGCAGCCACGTGGGAGACAGAAGTCATCAGCAGTCAAAACAGTGGACACTAGAAAAATCAAATTTGGCCAGTCAGGTCCAATGACTGAATGGGTGCAATAGTGGCATGTCTGCTCTTGGGGAAACCAACTGCTCCCTAATAGGACTGAAGGCCCTCTCTGTGGGAAGGAATACATGCCTGGTACTGAAAAAACTAAGCAAAAGTCTATGGCAGGGGAGGTCATCAGCCTTAGGGGTATAAAGCCTGCTCTTGTCTGGCTAAATGTATATATTATTCCCACCAAACTGCCCTGAAAGCACTACACTTAATGTTCATAGTCACATATTAATGCTACTCTCACTTCTGGTTAGATAGAGAAGCTTCTCTTTTCAGATGGTGATGACCACTGGGATGACCCAAAAGGCAACATAGTGCTGAGAAGAAAGGACAGAGGAGTGTCCACCACTGAAATATCTCTGTCACACCTCCAAGGCTCAGGGTCCATTGCAGAAGAGGAGGCGGAAAGAATGAAAGAGCCAAAGGAAGGGTACAACTCCTATTTACAATGCAACTGTCCAGACAAAAATTGGCCTCGATATCCATGACCTTGCAGTGCCTAGCAATACCTTCACAAGACCCTCATAATAGAAGAAAAAGATGATGACATCAAATTAAAAGAGAGATTAATGGAGAGAGGGAGGGGATATGACGGAGAATGGAGTTCTGAAGGGGAATGGGGGAGGGGAGGGAAATATCATGGTTTATTGTCTATAAGTATAGAAGCTGTCAATAATTTTTTTTTTTTAAAAATCAGTGAAAAAAAAAAAACACCTAAAAGTTTAAAATAACCTTAGGCTTTGTGATCTATTGGAAACATACCATATTTCATTTCAAAAAAAGATTCAAGAAAACATATAAATGACTAAAAATGAATTGTATATGAAATAATAGTAGCTATTGGAACATTAAAATAAAACGATCCAGGCATGGTGGTACATTCCTTTAATCTCAGCACTTGGGAGGCAGAGGTAAAGGATCACCATGAGTTTGAGGCCTCCCTGAGACTACATAGAAAACTCCAGGTCAGACTGGGCTAAAGTGAGACCCTACCTTAAAAGAACAAAATAAAAAACATAGAAAGAAGGATTGGAGAGATGGCTTAGTGGTTAAAGTGCTTGCCTGAAAAGCTTAAGGACCCATTTGACTTTCCAGGACCCATGTAAGTTAGACACACCAAGTGACACAAGTGTGCAAGGTTGCACATGCACAAAAGGTGGCTCAAGCTTCTAGACTTCGATTACAGTGGCTGGAGGCCTTGGAGCACCAAATCTCTCTGTCTCTCCCTCTCTCTCTCTGTCTCTCTCTCTCTCACACTCTTGCTCTCACTGTCCTGCATAAAAAAAAAAAGGCCAGTCTGTTGGACTTGCATCAAAAAATAATAAAATAGGCCGGGCGTGGTGGCACACGCCTTTAATCCCAGCACTCGGGAGGCAGAGGTAGGAGGATGACTGAGTTTGAGGCTAGCCTGAGACTACATAGTGAATTCCAGGTCAGCCTGGGCCAGAGTGAGACTCTACCTTGAAAAAACAAACAAACAAACAATAATAATAATAATATAAATAAAATATAAATAAAAGAAGGTAATCTGGTGCTAGGGAGATGGCTCATGAGATAAAGTGCTTACTACACAAATATGAGAACTGAAATGTGAATACTCAGCACCAGCATAAAAGCCAGATGGGTGTGGCACCCTGCCTGCAAGCCCAGAGCTCAGGACGCAGAAGCAGCAGATCCCCGGGACAAGATGGCCAGCCTGAGTCCAAGTAAGAGACTATGCCTCAGTAAATATAGTGGAAAGTGATCAAGGAAGACACCCAGTGTGGACCTCTGGCCTCCATACACATGTGCACACATTTGCATGTGCACCCACATAGACATGCCAACACATACATGTGAGAATACATACACACATGCATATACACCATACATACACATCCCCAAAAAGAAGATAATCCAGTTAAACATGGGATAAATTAGTGCTTGCTATAAGGGTCAATTGAAGTATGCCATATAAAATATTAATCATCAAAGAAAACACAGATTATTCTCATTTCACTCTAATCTCTAAACTTGCTGAACCAAAGTATTCAAGAAAAGCATGTGAAAAAAAAATAGAAACCTGAGTAGGATGGAAAGTGTTCTTCGTGTTTCCTTCTAGCACTGTGATTTTATGATCCAGATCAACTAAACAGAACTGCAATTGACACTTACGAGATGGACTACAGAAAAGGTTTTTCTGTTTCAATACCGTTTTCTTCTGCAAAACTTTCTTTTACACAGACGTGTTATGTTAATCAATTTTCAATTGCTGCTGCAACTTAAGAGAGGAATGATCTATTTTGACTCAGAACTTCAGAGGTTTCACTCCAACCTCTCCATTTTTCATGGCTTCACTCCATTTCAATGGTGGTACAGAATATTATGTCAGAGGGCAGGTGGGCCAAAGATGCTCACCTCCTGGAAGCCAGAAAGGAGGAAGAGGATGAACAGAAAATAGACCCATCATGCTAACCCCAAAGAACATAATTTCTCAAATAGTCCTCAAGTCCTAAAGTTTCAACCACCTCCAAGTAGCCCATTAAACTGAATTCACCAATGGGTTAGGACATTATTTAAACTAGAGTCCTCATGGTCCAATCATCTCCCAGTGATCCACCTTTGAATATTATTGTACTGGGGATGAAGGCTTCAACACCAGACCTTTAAGGGAACATTTGTGATCCAAATCACAACACTGCACTCCTGGTCTCAGCAAAGGCTCATGTCTGTCTCATAATTCAGAATGCCTTTAATCTATCTTCAAGAGTCTCAAAAGCCTCTGACATTCCAGTATTGCTCAAAAGCCCAAGTATGCTCTGAGAATCAACCTAAACCCAGTTGTAAGCCCTCATAAAATCCAGGAAGTAGGTTACAAACTTTCAGCATACAATAGTGGGCCGACACAAGAATAATCATTCCCATTCCAGAAAGGAGAAATGCAAAAACAGCAAGAAGAAAGGCAGACCCAAATAAAGCTGAAGAACATCAGGACAAAGATTAAATACTATATTCCATGTCTGGCATTCAGATCACAGAGCAGTAAGATATAAGCATCAAAGGGCTTGCACAGTTCTGCCCCTAAGGCCATACACCACAGATAAGCAACTTAAAAGATTTATTTTGTTTAACATTTTCAGACATTTCAGTCCATGCTCACTCTTGTTTCTGGGTCTGTAGTGTAGCAGGTGATGGTGGGACCATGTAGTCACTTAGTGACAGTCAGAAAAGAAAGAGTGGGTGTGGTACTTAGAATATGATGTCCCTATAGCCTCAGGAATGTTTTGCTAAACTTCCTACCTAGGTTCTAGCAGGCAGAGCCCTGCAGGGGAGGCAAGTCACTGGAGGCAGATCTCCAGTCCAGCTCTGTGTGTGTTCAGAGTCAGCTCATGCTTGCTAGTGCTGGCTGTTCTTTTTCTCTCTCTGCTGTGGATGTATAATAAAGTGAGCCAGCTACCTCCACCATGATGAAGTTTCCCCTGGATTCTGTAAGCCTGAAATAAACACTTTCCTCCTATTACCTACTTCTTGTTGGGTGTTTGCCCCAGAAACAAGAAGGCAACTGCAATGGAGAGCTTGCTTTTTTAACAATGCCCCTCTCATTAAATCCATTGAACTGTTTGAGTCCATAAATGGATTAACCCATTCCTGACATCAGAGTCTTCATGATCTAATCACATTTCTGAACAGCGCTGTCTTAGAAACCAAGCCTTGAACACATGAGCCTTTGGAGCCTTTGTCCCTTTGGAGGACATTTATGATCTCAACTATAACTTTTGCTTAGGGTGGGGACTATGCTAAGAAAACCAACCACGTTATTGAGGGGGACATGGGCGTCATTCATGATCATTCACCCTGCATACTCAATTCCATTTTATCAGTAATCAACACACCAACCATTTTTAGATAATGAACCTCTCATGAAATATCCAAATACCAAAGCTCAGAGGAGCCGATTTGATTGACATCACTTCATACCTATCTCACCACAGCAATGCCGGAAGGGCATCAACACACCATGGGAAAGGACAAGGGAAGTTTGCACTCGTCTTGGATTTCCTGTGTATCTTCCTCTTATTAATTGAAAACATTCCCTTTGCAGATAACAAAAATGACCATGGGCATAATAACATTTACAAGCAATACCTTTAACCACTAATCCATCGCTTCAGCCCCAATAATAATATTTAATGAGTTCTTGAGATTACTATGCCTAGGAATGTGTTAGAGAACCCCTCAAATTTATAGTTAGATATCAAAAGTGAAGGCCATTTAGTGGAGGACAGAGCCCTCGAATGCTACAGTTTGTCTTACTCCAAACCCTCTATGCTGTGCTAGGTTTTGCTTCCTAGTGACTCCACACATTTAGCAGTTCACAAAGTTTAGTGGAGAAGTACCAGCCAAGGTTATGCCCGTTGCCAGCACAGAATTCCTATCCATTAACTTTAACTCAAATCACACTGTCAAAGAGCTCTATGTTGCTGACTCTACCCTCCAATTTTAGTGGCTTCAGTAAGACTGACAAGCTGGCTTGACAATGAGGAAAATTATGAGAGTGCATAGGTAAACAAGTGTGTATAAAACCAATTGAAAAGACTGAAATGGTAAAATTGTTATGAATTATAATACCTGTCAGCAAATAAATAAAGATTGCTTTGTGGGATAGAAAATGTATTTCTTCTCTTCCATAGACAAATGGAAGAATAAAAATGAATAATTGAAAATAAAAGAACTCATTTGGAAAGCATTTTAAAATATTTTTTAACCATCTACATCCTTCCGACAATGAAATGGATTGCTTTATAAAGCTATTCTCTTTGTGTCATTGAAGGTATTCAAGCAGAGTGTGAATTATCATCTATTCCATGATTCATTCACTTAATAAATATTTATAAGGATTTATTATATTCAAGGCACTATGCTGAGACTATGGGAGAGGTAAAGCTGAATCAGATTGAACTCTTCCAAGACAGTAGAGCTAAAACTTCAATTAAATAATCAGAGTACAAGGGAGAAGGCTATGTGTCCTAGAAGGTAGACAGATAAACCTGAACAGAAATTCAGAAATGGGAGGCATGGCTGCCTATTCATGGATGTTGAAAGGAGAATCTTCTCTTCTACCCTACAAGCTATTCTCCTTAGAGCAGAAGACAGGCACTTCATATCACACCCTGACCAAAATTCTTGGAGAGTTTTCCATGGGACACACAATAAATATAAAATAAGCAGCCACAGAAATATTTCTAGTCCTCCCAGATTTGTTACTCTTGGATTTGTGTCATATATATATTCAAAGAAGTTCTGAAATAAGAACACATTTACCGGGAAACAAGGTTAATTGAGCTTATGGTTTGGGAAGGTGACAGTCACAATTAAGCAACTCTACCATTTTGATTTCTGATAAGATTCCTTGGCTGTGTCATACATAATGAAGAAGTGGGGAGCAAGATGTCTGCAGGCTGAAGAAGCTGGGCACATGAGATGGCATTATCTATTTACCACACCACACCCATGAGAATTAACTGGAGTCCTGGGACAACTTCCTACTCTCTTTCAATAATGATACCCAAAGTGACAGATTTATCTCCCACTTAGGTCCTACCACTGAAAGACTCCACTACCTCTCATTGGTGCTACATGGAAATTCAAGTTTGTAGCACATGAAACTCTGGGGAACACAGTCAAACTATATTCAAGCCATAACAGTAACCAAAACATTGTCATATCAATATGTAAAAAAGTACTGCTGAGATAATTCACATGCAAAAATCTTGCTTAACTTGAGATCATTTACAGTGATTCAGTTAACTCTAAAATTTAAAGCAGTTAAATTAAAAATATTAAAATTCAATTCCTGAGCTGGTTTAGCAGTTAAGGCGCCTGCCTCCTAAGCCTAAGAACACCGGTTCCAATCTCCAGGTCTCACGTTTAGCCAGATGCAGTGACGCAAGGGTTCAATGCCGCACTTAACCACAAGGGGGGTGCACACATCTTGATTTTGTTCGCAGCAGCTGAGAGGCTGCTGGCGCACCCATGTCTATCTGTCTTCCTCCTTCTCTCTCTCTCTCTCTCTGTCTGTCTCTCCAAAAATAAAAAATTCAATTCCTCAGTCATATTTCAAGTGTTCAATTAACTACATACACTTAATAGCTAAATGTACTATAAAATTAAATGGTATACATGCTGGTACAGGAACAAACATTCAATACTTCATTGAGTGGATAGGTAAACTGATGAATAATCTATTATTTAAGCTTTAATAAACAAAAAAGAAATATATATGAATTATTTACATTGCTTATCCAAATATGCATTAATTAATTAATTAATTAATTAATTAATATGCTGCTAGGGAGTGGCATCATAATAGCAAAAGTCAGCACTAGAAAGTAAGAATAGTTCTTAGGTTAGTGAATGCATAAAACGATTTTTAGCTATGCAGAGAATTATCACAAGTTTTCCTAAATGCTACAAGATTTTGCTATCTTGCTTATTAGACCTGCTATGGTTAGTTAAGCATAGCTGTGGCAAGAGCAAACTCTTACATTCTTGACAGGGTTATAGCTGAGCCTCTATTACCCCCCAAAATCATTAAATAAATAAATAAATTCACATGCTTATACAAATCAGAAGAGGAAATGAAAAATGAAAGGGCATGATAGAAGATAAATTTTAAAAGGATATTAATGGAATAATTTCAAACTTAAACTATCATAAGATGACAGCCTGACTTCTGCATCTAAAACACCACCAGAAAAGGATACATGCCCAAAAGCTACCTGAGGATGCCTGCACAGTCTCCCTCTAACATGTCCATCATTTTTGCAATTCTGTCAGAACACATAGGGAATGTTTTCTAAAATCTGAACTTCATTTCACATTGCTTTATTTGTCTTCCAAATAAGCAGATGTCTGTGGTTTACTGTAAAAAGTATTTACTAGGAAAAAGAGGGGCACTTGAGTCTCCGTTCCACAAGGATGTTATTATCCAGCTCCTCCAGTCACATCAGAAACTCACAGGCTTTTTCCTCAACCTTCACTAGAGAGGCAATGCATAATATATTCCTCAACACTGGGGAAACACCCCAAAGATAAATTCCAAATAAATACCTATGAAAAATAAGCTATACTCAGAAATTATGAAATGAGATTCTAGATTACAATTTTAGCTTTTGCTGATTGGTAAAAAGCACTGAAATAACAATGAACTAGTCGACTGGCTCTGCATTCTTTGAGTCTATGAAGAGAAAATGCCCTAATGAGCCAGTATACATATCCTGAGACAGCCAGAAGGAAATGTAACTTGTATTATGGCTATCAATGGACTATCATAGACAGATTAGAGTATACTTGTGATGGTTATGGTCTGCTGTCAAGTTGATAGAGTAGAAGTCAAGTAAGAGACACGTGTTTTGGGTGGGTCTGTGAGCATGTTTCCAGGAAAGGTTGATGGAGGAAGAACTACCCCCAGAATGAGCAACCCTTCCAGGATTGGACAAAGCCTACAGAGAGCACAGGACCTCTGTTTGGCTGCACATGTTACTCACTGGTGTGTGCATTTACATTGTTGTTGCTGTCTGTCACAGACATTGGAGCCCAGCTTCATCTACCTTCAATATGGACTTAAGATCAGCAGCTCTCCAGGAATCTACCCGGTCTTCAGTGCCAGATTAGGACTGCTGAAGCATCCAGCCTTGTGGATTGAGCAGCTACTGGGTTTCTCTGACTCTCCAGCCTGCAGACAGTTATTGTTGGAGTGCCCAGTGCATATTCTATAAACAACTCTGATAACTCCCCCTTATAATCGATACTCATTCTATCAGTTGTGTTTCTGTAGAAAACACTGACTAATAAAAGCCTCTACAATATAATTCTACTCTGCTATGATTTGAGCAAGTCCAGTAAAAGTTTGCATATTGAAATATTAATTCCTCATTGCCAGTGTGGGACCTAGTTGGAGGTAACCAGGTCATGAAGCAAAGCGTTCATGAATGCATCATCTCTTTCCTGGAACAGGTAGCAATTTACATAGCTCCATCCCTTTGCTCTCTTCTGTATATTTCAACTTGCTCTTCATTTTTCTCCATGAGCTAAAGCCATAAGAGGAACTCAGTAGCCTCCAGAACCATGTACCAAAAGCAACTGCTTTCTTTATAAATGTCCTAGTTTCACATATTCTGTTACAGCAATAGAAATTCAGATACAAACTTTGATATTGCCTGATCATCCATGACCTTGGCTTCTTTAAACATTGTATTTTATGAGGCTGGTCTGAGAAACCAATCTATATGAATTTATTTTAAATATTTGGGAAATACTCATGGTCAATCAAATAGTTTATACAATGAATTTATAGTGCAAAACTAATTTATAGTGCAAAAACCAATAACCTCGTGCTAATTTGTTATCAGTAAAGAATAAAGGCTCTCCAGATATCACAAACAGACTAGTCTACTTGGTATGATATTTCTCAGTGGAAAAAAATTCTCTCTGTAAACTATTTTTAGTTTGGTTTATGTAAATGAACATGCTCAACTTCAGCTAACTGCACATGTTTAAGCTTAGAGAACTGTTCCTAACACCCAAGCTGTGTCAGATGAGAAGAGACTCTTCCAAGATCATCACCTTTAAAACTACTAGAAAGAGCCTTCTGTCTTCTACCTTTACTTTGAAATACTCGCATGAAAGATCAGTGTCAATGAAAGAATACTGTGGTATAAGGACATCTTCCTCATACACAGACTTCACAGATCAGAAAGAAATTGAGGAGGTTGTGAAAGGCCCCCACGGAGTCCCTTCTCTGCCCATCACCTCTAACCTATCCCCAAACACAGCAAATCAACTTAATCTTTTTCCACATCATCATCTACCCTCCCATTCAGTTTGCCACAAGACAGTCAATTGATATACTTCATCTTCCTGAGCTTTTGAACCTTCCTTCATCTACATGCAAAGCTTTTCCTCAGGGAATTTTTGTTGTTCACCCTTCAAACTTGTTCCCCTTGAGAATGTTGTTTCTGTCTGCCACTGGCCCTACCCTATGTTCTACTCTACTAAAGTGACTCCCAGCCAGTACTGCAAGCAAAAGATAAGCACCAAATATGATCCAGAAAGTCTATCACACGGTGTGTTTGAAATCATAAAATCTTATCTTTGTGTTCTCACAAGAGTGCCATTATCTCCATTTTGCACATGGGGAAACAGATCCAGAAAGATCAAGGGACCCACCTCCTTCACAACAATACCAAGCCTGGGCTGGTGCTCAAACACTTCTCCTTTTTGTGTTCTACAGGGAGTCTGTGTGCCTGTCATTATAATATTATTTTGTTCAGGAATTATTTACTCTCCCTTCCAGATCATTAATAAAGACATTAGGCAAAAGCAGACCTCACCCTGACCCTGTACTCAACACATTGCTCGGAGGAATTAGGATTTCTCCTCCTGCCAGTTCTCAGTCCATGTGACAGAGCGCATAGCAAAGCCAATGCTAATGAGGTTGGCAAACAAGATTTATTGAGATACTGTATCAAATGGATTACAAAAATATAAATATATGTGTGCTAATGCACATTCATTGTGCTCACTAAGTTTCTAATTCTATTGAGAAAGCTATCAAGACTGTCTGGCACTATTTGTCTTCATAAATATATTCTTTTATAACAGAGCTCTTTTAGCTCTTTTGATTCCATTATCTTCTCTGGTTTTCAATCTTAACGGCGGTTCTGCTTTTTTTTTTTTTTTTTTAAGGAGTGATTTCACAATAGGAATTCAAACATAAGTTCTTTATTCCAAGATGATTATTGATAATACTGGCAGCAATTAACCCTATTGAAGGGAACTGGACAAAGGAGAAGCCTCAGTATCTTGTTAGGCATCTTCAGAGCACAGTGAGTATTTCTGATTGTCAATTCTCCTCTTTTAGCAGTAAAAAGCATGGTTTACAGCCAAAATCATGTTGCCTGAGAAAGGGATTACAGATCTGTGTGTCCTCCAATTGGAGCACCCACAGCCATATGTCCAATTTTTATATTTATTTTCATATTATGTTTATTTTCTTCTGCCAGAACTCCTTGAGATTGACTGTTACACATGCACCTTTGTTGATAAACCACACAATTTTGCCTACACTATTTTCTACCTATTTAAGCCACATCCTTTAAAAAATTCAATTGATTTCTTCTATGTTTTGGTGAAAATTTGAAAGGTTATAAAAGGGAAGAAAATTCCATTTAAACTAAAGTTAAAGTGGTCTCCTGATGACTGCCCCAATGCATATTTTATATGAATGAAAATTGGGTCAATTCAGAATTAAATTAACAACCACCATATTTCCTCAACCACAATTGCATATCCTTATGTCCAAGACATTCATTGCTGAGGGCTCTAGCACTGATTTTCCAAAAAAAAAAAAAAAAAAAAAAAAAAAAAAAAAAAAAAAAAAACTTACTATTTGCATAACCTTTTTCGCCTAACTTTTAAAAGTTCCCTTCTGGGCTACTTTACTTTTCTTTTAATTTTTATTGTAGATCTGGGCCATTGCACTAGGATAATATCCCATGCCTATGTTCCAAGTAATACAACCTGGAAGGCTACAACATCCATTTACTGGGGAAAATAATACCTAATTTAAAATTTGGATAGGACAAAGAAATCTCTCTGTAAACTGCCAATCTCTCTTTAAAAAATAGTTTGGGCTGGAGAGATGGCTCAGCTGTTAAGACACTTGTCTGCAAAGCCTAAGGACTTAGGGTGGGTTCCCCAGTATTCAAATGAGCCAGATTCACAAGGTGGCACATGCATCTGGAGTTTGTTTACAGTGGCTGGAGGCCCTGGCATGCCCATCCTCTCTCTCATAAGAAAGAAGGAAAGAAAGAAAGAAAGAAAGAAAGAAAGAAAGAAAGAAAAGAGCCACAGATGAGTGAGACCATGTGACCCTTATCTTTCTGTGACTGGGTGAGTTCGCTAAGAATGATCTCTTCCAAGTTTGACCATTTTTTTTTCAAATTGTTTTGTGTCATTTTTCCTTACTGCTGTATACAATTCCATTGTATAGATATACCACATCTTAGTTATCCATTCATCTAATGATGGACATCTGGGTTGATTCCAGCTCTTAGCTATTATGAATTGAGCAGCTATAAACATGGTTGAGCAAATATCTCTGATCTGAGGCTTGGAGCTTTTAGGGTAAATGCCCAGTAAAGGGATAACTGGGTCTGTTGGTACCTCTCTAGTCATCCTTTTTAGGAGTCTCCATAATGCTTTCCATAGTGGTTGTACCAGTTTACATTCTCACCAACAGTGAATGAGGGTTCCTATTTCTCCACATCCTCACCAGGATTTGTTGTCATTAGATCTCCTAATTTGTATTTTCTTGAGATGCTGACACACCTACTAAACTTCTCGAGGACTGGACAAAAAGGATGGTTGGGTGGGAGGGCAGGGAAAGGGTGGGTTGGGGGACAAAAAAATACTGGACCCAAATGGAAATGGTACCTTAAAATCCTATATCCTGAAGGACATACTAAAAGGTCAAACCTGCATCAGGTGCTTGGAGAGAACACCTGAATCACGGGGCCTGGAGAGGGTAGGATTAAGAGTTACTTCAATCTAGCCGGGCGTGGTGGCGCACGCCTTTAATCCCAGCACTCGGGAGGCAAAGGTAGGAAGATTGCCGTGAGTTCAAGGCCACCCTGAGACTACATAGTTAATTCCAAGTCAGCCTGGGCCAGAGTGAGACCCTACCTCGAAAAACCAAAAAAAAAAAAAAGAGTTACTTCAATCTTATCCTGTTTCTCTCTCTATCACTCCCTCTTCTCTCTTTCCCTTTCATATTACTTATATTTTTTCTTCCTTCTTTTCCCTTGGTAAAGACCTGTAACTCCCAATACCAGCATGTGATTAACATCCACAAGGAGCTGTTGATCAGTGAGACCTACAAGGTTTCCCAAAAGAAGACAGATTTCTGTCAGAGCACTTGATGACTCACCAGAGGTTATTGGTTAAGACTCTACTGCTGAAGACACCATATGCTGTTCAGATGGAACATGGAGAGACCTGGATGGAATCTGGAAGACAGTCAGTCCCCAGACAGTTAGCTTGGCTAGTGCCAGAAGGTGCTAAATAAGTGACTGGGGAAAATGACCAACATTGGTCTAAGCAACTCGTGGTCTAAGCTACTCAGCAGCAAACAACCTGACGTGATGCTCACACAGTGCAGTAGTGGTGCACAGCCATGGTGGGTTACCGACTGCTCTAGATTTAGCTAACGGATCCGCTCGGTGGAATGGAACCCATACCTGAAAATGGGAAACAAGTCAGAACCATACCCAAAAACGAGCCCGCTCTCCAATATCAAGCTCCACCAACAGTGGGATACAAGAGGGCCTACACCTATTAAATTCTCTCTAAAATAATAATGGTTATCCATGTGTCTTGCACTGACCTCACTCTCCGAAGGAGAATCTGCTTCTCTCTTTTGGATGATGCAGAACCTGAGGAGAGAATCAGCCCATCTCACCATATCAAGTCACCAGATGAAGCCATTGAGTTATAGCGGAAATGAGCAAGAGTGCTGCTTTATTGGTGAACCTGGTACCAGCACAAGGGTGAAGGAGATAGACACAAAGGAGTTTCAACCCCTACCAAATCAGATATCCAGAGACACAGGGACTCACAAAACCTCATCACTGAAATAGACCTAAAATGAACCCAACATGGTTCAGGAAAACTTGCCAAAGAGCAGGTGGAAAGATTGTTAGAGCCATGACTTGGGTCATTATACACAGAGTCATTGCCTCTCCCACATAACTGATGGCTACCCACATAGGGCAAGACCCACATAACCCATGGGGGAGGACAGGGAGAAGGCTAACGACATCATGGCTGTATATATACATAACTAATAAAAATATATTTAAAAAAATAAAATGGAAATTTGAATATTTCACAAAAAAACAAGAATGTATTTTTGTTAGGAGAATAGAAATCAACTTTTGTTTATTGGTCTCAAAATTCTGAAAGAATTGTAGCTAAGCATTTCAAATTTCAGTCATTTAAATTAAAATGAATTTTTCTTTTTAAGTAGAAACTCTGTATGGACACATCCTATGTTGGTACCATCATTCCCCTCCTCCCTGTCCCCATTCCATTGAGGGCCCTCCTCAGTTGGATTGTTGGTATTCACCGTGGGGTTGTGGGTTATGAGTGTGAGAGCAACAGTCAGTCATTGTGGGGGCAGGGGCCAAGCCTCTGGATATTCCCTACCTCACTGTGGCTCTTACAGTCAATCTCTGACAGGAGGTAAGAATTAGTAAGACTGAAGACAGGGAAGTTTCTAATATCCACTCTATCCAATCCTGGGGAGGGTCTCCTGCTGTGCCTGGGCCTTCACTGAGGTCCCAGGTCCCACAGGGTGGTCCTGAGTCAGGATCCTGAAGCCCTGGGCTGTCTCAGTTTGGTGGTGACCTCAGCATCCTGACTTAATGATCTCTGGCACTGTTTCCCATGCCCCTTTGGCTTCTTAATGTGTCCTTGTGTTGGGCACTGCCAAGCACAGGCTGGAGATCTCGGGAGACAGACCTGAGCTGCAGGATGTACCAAAGCCCCCATGGAGAATGTAGCCGGCCTAGGTCCTGGTCTGGTCCAGAGGCTGGTAAATGTGGGGCTGCCCCTCTTCGTGAGGTCGCAGCACACCTCACTCTCCCCCCTCACCTCACCCAGAGATGCCATTGAGCAAGGCCGCTCCTCCTCAGGCTTGGGACACCTGGACATTCCGGTAGCCCTAGGTTTTGTTTTCTTTAGGGCCCGTGACCTTGTGGCCCGCTGCCCCAGTAAGTCCTTAGCTGGCAACAGCTAACTGCCTTCCTGCAGCTGAGGCCCTCCTCCTATGTGACTTAGGTCACACGTAGCTCTTCCCACCACTGCCTAAACCATGTGACCCTATCCGGCACCATCCTAGGATATTGAGATGTCATCAGTAAGCAGCCTTAAAACCCACCAATCCCCTTAGGACCCGTGTCCCTACCCGCTCACAACTGCTTATAAGCCCATTCCCCTGTTGAATAAATGAGCTGTTCTCTGGAAGAAAAGAGAAAGGAAGAAAGAAAGAAAGAAAGAAAGAAAGAAAGAAGGGAGGGAGGGAGGGAGGGAGAGGAGGAAAGAAAGGAAGGGAGGGAGGGAGGAAGGAGGGAGGGAGGGAGGGAAGAAGAGAGGGAGGAAGGGAAGGAGGGAGAGAGGGAGAGAGGGAGAGAGGGAGAGAGGGAGGGAGGGAGGGAGGGGAAATTTAAAATAGTTTATTTTACCATTCATGTTTTAGTGGTACTGGGGATAGAATGCAGAGCCTTCACATGCTAGGCAAATGTTCTGCCACTGAGCTACATCCCCAACCCTAATGCTACTCTTTGTGTCGAGAAAATTATGTAACTAGTATTTTTATTAATAAAAGCATATGTGGGCTGGAGAGATGGCTTAGCGGTTAAGGCGCCTGCCCACTAAGCCTAAGAATGCTGGTTCCAATCTCCAGCGGTTCCAATCTCCAGGTCCCACGTTTAGCCAGATGCAAAGTGACGCAAGGGCACAATGCCGCACTTGACCACAAGGGGGCGCACGCATCTGGATTTCGTTGACAGCAGCTGAGAGACTGCTGGCGCGCCCATCTCTATCTGTCTTCCTCTCTATCTGTTTCTCTCTGTGTCTCTCTCCAAAAATAAATAAAATAATAATTAAAAAATTTTTAAAAAGCATATGTATGATTTTTGTAACATTTGAAATCTGCATAGGAGAGAAAAGAATTGCATTTTAGAATTGAGCATAAGGTTCTATATTTAAAGAAGCCCATAAAGGGATGTCTATGGGTCATATGTGAAATACTATGAGCTCATTTATTTGTGATAATTGCAAAGATGACAGCAATTGTGAGCACATACTTAATATTAATTACAGTGAAATTACATTTACCTGCAAAAAGGAAATGTGTAGGAAACGTATGCCAGTTTGATGAGCTTCTCGTAAAGCTCTGCTCCAGAAGTTGGCTTGCTTTTTTTAACCTCAGTAATATTCTTCACAGACAAGTTTACAGTTGCCCTCAATGGAAAAAAAAAAAAGACCAGAAGAGCATTTATTATTAGCATCAAATGTGTACATGCTTTCTTTAAGGGTGTCAGCTGTTGCAAGGACAAACCTGCATGCCTGTTTTGGAGTTTACTCCTGTATGCTAATAACATGGCTTTCTCTGAGCTGATTCATTTGAGTTGACATTATATTGTCATTTTTATTAAAATTCAAATTAAATATTCTGTCACTATTTACATGCAAATATGAGATAAAGTTCATACAACTTGATAATACAAGATCTGATTCAAAATGTAATTTACATTGCTAAGTACACGATTTACCATTTGTTCACAAGGTTCATAAGAGTATAATCTGACAATAAAATGTGACCTATAGTTAATTTCTGTGAACACAAGTCCCTTCTGAAAAAACAAAAACCTGTGCTAATATCTGGGGGTATTTTTTAGGTTTTGCTGTGCGCTAAGCATAACATATGCATATCTTGTATCATATGCTCACAACAAATATATGAGAAAAAGATCACTCATAGATGAGGTATACAAGGCTCAGAGAGACTGGATACATTATCCAACATATACAAACAGGAAGCAGGATTTGGACACAGGAAGTCTTACACAGAGCTCTGGACTTTGAACTGATACCACTAGAAAATAATATAGATCAGGTTTCTCAGACACGAGCAGAGATCAAAGTCACCTAAAGTTTACTAAATCACAGAATGCTGGGCCACACCCTTACAGTGTTCAGTGCAGTAGATCTAATCTGAGACCTGAGCATTTACATTTCTAATAAGTTCCCAGGTGTTGTTATGTTGCTGGCCTGGGACCACACTTTGAGAACTGCAGGTGTAGGTGATTCTTTGAAACTCGGGAAAATTGAGATATGCTATAGAGACTTGAGAAACTGAAGAGGCTACTATGTAACTAGAGACTGAAAAGAGGCACTAAAGTAGAGTGAAGCAAGACACACAGAAAAGGACAGTCTCAAAAGCAAGAGCCAAGCAGGACCTGAGACTAAGTCATAGGGGAGCCTGCAGTGCAAAAGAGAAGCAGGTGGATATCCTACAAAGAAAGCCAAGGACAGAACTTAGAATTAAAAAAAAAAATCAAGGCTGGGCTTAGCGGTTAAGACACTTGCCTGTGAAGCCCAACAACCCAGGTTTGATTCTGAAAAACCCACATAAGCCATATGCACAAGATGGCACATGAGTCTGGAGTTTGTTTGCAGTGGCTAGAGCCCCTGGCATTCTCCTCTCCACCCCCAACTAAGTAAAAAAAATAAGTAAAAAAGCAATTCTATGATCCCATAGTAATTCTACTTAAAAAAACCCAACCCTGGAAGAATATGAGGCTTTTCCAAACCATGTGGACGTAGTGAGCAGCAGACATATTGGAGCAAGCATTCATTTAGCAGGCAGGAGATGATTCTCAGACCCAAACCCTTGGGCTTCTGTGGTAGTCACTTCAGGTCTGTGGTCTCCTATCTGCATCTCATATTCTGGATCTCTAGTGTCCTTTCTTGCTTTAATGGTCTAAGGATCCATTGATAGGGGCAGAGGGCTCTGACCCTCCAACCTGTATATGTGCTTTAAAAATCTGCTCCTCTCATGAACGTTGCTTAAACACCAATCACGCCAGTGCCCAGCCTCAGTCACATTAGGGACATATGAAGTTATTGATAATTTCTTATGAAATTAGTAACATTTACTCTTTTCTCTGATTTTGGCATGAATCTTTAAGCAACACTGTAGTTAAATTGTGATTTATCTTTATAAGAAAGGCAAGAAGAATATTACCTATATTTGTTGGTTCTTGGACTTGCCTTCTATGTGCCTATAAACACTGTTGGTACAGTCAATAGAAGAAGTGGGGTGTGCCAAGCATGTTTTCTTGGGTGTAACTGATGGAGGCCTCTTAGGGCCATGTTCCATTTACTCTCAAATTAAAGGTGGTATGCAAGGTCTCTTATCTACTCAATTCTTTTTATCAAGCAGCCAGGAACTTTTTTTTTTTTTTTTTTTTTTTTTTTTTGGAGAGAGACACAGAGAGAGAGAGGGAGAGGAAGAGGAAGAGGAAGACAGAGTTGGGCGCGCCAGCAGTGTCTCAGCTGCTGCGAACGAAATCCAGATGTGTGCGCCCCCTTGTGGTCAAGTGCGGCATTGCGCCCTTACGTCACTTTGCATCTGGCTAAACGTGGGACCTGGAGATTGGAACCAGTGTTCTTAGGCTTAGGAGGCAGGCGCCCTAACCCCTAAGCCATCTCTCCAGCCCCCAGGAACTTTTAAAATCAAGGGACAGAATTTGATTTAATTTTATGTATGGGTCCAGAAGAACTTAGGAGGGCACATTCCAAGCTTAGCTACCAACAAAAGAACATAGGGCAGTTTGTGATCCTCATTGTCACTGTGACCAATACCCTCTTCACATTCAGGTGAGAACAGTAATGTTCCAGTCTCCACTCCTGTACTATTTTAATATGCACGTGATAATGGAGCTTGAAACTCTACTTTTCTTTTTTTTTTTTTTTTGCATCCTGTTTCTAGCTCTCTGCTCAGCTACTAATAATACACAGTTTGGCAGATTGAGTGAAACCATGAAAGTGATTGTGTGTGTGTGTGTGTGTGTGTGTGTGTGTGTGTGTGTGTGTGTGTACATACACATGCATGCATGTGAAGGCTGAAGGTCAATGTTGGGTGTCTTCCTTTATCACTCTCCACCTTATTTTCTATAACAGAGACTCTCACTGAACCTGGAGCTCACCAATATGGCTGTACTAGTGGGCCAGCAATTCCCAGGGATCTTCCTGGCACATTTCACCACCTCCCCAGCACTGGAATTACAGAAGTGTGCCACCTTGTCTGTCTGTTTACATGGGTGCTGTGGATCAGAAGTCAGGTCTTCATGCTTGATGGTAAGTGTTTTACTGACCAAGTCATATCCCCAGACCTTTTGTACTTTTTATAGTGTATGAAGATTGTACCAGTTGCTTCCGTTTTTCATGTATATAAATGTTATATATTTTCAGGGTACAATGTAGTAATCCAAACAATATATAATGATTGTATTTGGGTGATTAGCATTTTTAACTCTTTAAACATTTTTAGTTTATAAAGGGATTGAAGGATGGTTCCATGGTAGAGCACATACTTACAACATGCAAGGTTCTGAATTTAACCCTTAAAATGTCAAAAAATCAAAATTGTGATCCAAGAAACATAAAGTCAGTTAATCTAAGTCACATGGCAAGAGGAACTCAGAGCAGAATTGGAAGCCACCATCCATCCTGAAATCAATCCTCTGGCATACTGACTCTCACAGACTCTGCTGCCAGCAAAGGTTTTCATGTAGTATTTTCTTCTCTTATGTACAGGCTTCCACACTCACACATCATCACATACTTATGCACACTCTAACACACCCACAGTCACAGATATTCACACTCCTCATGTGAGATCTAAGAAATTAAGATATTGCCTTTAGCTTCTGTAACTCCGCTTGCTAGCGCTCCAGCTTGACAGTAGTACTGCCATTTTTAAGCAGATAGCCATTATAGCAAAACAGACTGCCATCTGAAATAAAAAAGCCCAGGCCTGACTCAGATGAGGAACTTGCGGGCTCATGTACTGACCTTTGCTTCTTTCCCAACCCCCTCCCTCTCTCTTATTGTTCATTCCTGGGAAGTCTTAGGACATCCCGGAGATAATAAAGAATCTGCAAACAAGTGGCTGATCCTAGATAAGCAGCTCAAAATGTTCCCGCGCGCGCGCTTTTTGAACCAACCATTTCAAATGTTGCAATATGATGTAACTGCTGTATCCCTTCTCTATATAAACCCTTTCCCCCAAGAGTGGGGGCTCTCTCTCACACTCCCACTGCGTTGGTTTGTGTGGACAGAGTCCCAGTCTAGGCTTGGTAATAAAGAATTCCATGTAATTGCAGTCGAGCTTCTCGGTCTTGTTGTCTCACTGGGTGACTCCCAAGGACCCCAACCCACATTTGGGGGTCCTGGCACTACACTCACACACTCCATCACTTCGTTCACAAAAGCTCACACTCTTGATGTTAGAAGCACCAGAGCAACAGCTTGCAATGTGCTGTGTTGGCTTTTCACATTTCTTTCATTGGGTCAAAAAGATCAATACAGGGTTTGAAATCTAATGTCAGCACTCAGTAGAGAGCTCAGACCAAAGCTGAGGCTATGAAAGAGTTACCCTTGAAGGCTTTGTCCCCAGACATGTTAATATTGGATTGGGTGAAAGAGGATAAGGAAAGTTTCACAGAGGAAGTGGTCAGAACAGGATACAGTGACAAAGTTCCAGGATAAAGCCTAGTGGCCAGAAGGAAAAGTGTCTCAAAAATCAATGACTGTAAAGCCGAATTTTAATGAAAAGGATCAGTAATTCAATAGGACCACATTCCCAAAACAGAACCCAGGTACTAAAATGAGGGATAGATATGATGAACTGAAAGGTTTCCAAAGTATCAGAGGATAAGCAGGGCAATGAGTGTGTTCCCAAACTAGAACACTAACCATTAAGAAGATGGTTTGCCTGTATTTGGCCTTCGGTAGCCTCTTTACCATAGGTGACCCTCTTGGCTCTGTTCTGCAGCAGCATCTGGCACTCAGGGTCTTTGTCTCTTCCTTGGATAAAGAAGACAAAGCTGGGTATAGCTGAAGCACACAAGTAGCGAGCTTCAAGAACTCTTCAATTTTAGAATCATTCTTCTGGAATAGTAACTAAGTCAGTTCCTTTCTACCCACTGAAGTTGAGGATCTGGCAAGGGTCACCCAAGCAAGGCAGTCTCCTGACAGTGTTCTGAATTCAGCTGGGCTGACAGGATGCCTCTCAGAGAAGTGTCTGACATCTGATGTGACAATGACCTAGAACATATTCTCACACCATCTCAGAAGTGGAGGATCAAGTTTGTCTACACTTGGATCCCAGACAGAGCTTTTGCTAATAAACAATGAGTCACCAATACACAGATAGGAATGATATCATTTGCCATGCTTATCACTGCCTCTGTCAACTGTTTAATATCAAGGCAAACTGAGTGGCCAGAGCAGTGAGATTTGATCCTTATGGAGGCATGGTGGCACAAAGAACACCACCTCAACTGGAACCCACCTGTATTGGAGGCACTGACACAATCATTGCATTTGAGAACGGAACAATTCATTTATGAGTAATAAAAGCAGAAGTGTTTCCCCTACATACTTACATTTTATTTTGCAACACGCTCACCTCAAAACACTTGTGAAGAAATTGCATGAAGGCAAAAGAGAACCACCAACTTTCAGTACAGATTCACATGCCATCACCAAGCTTGCGAATTTTGTCAAGAGAATATACAGACCTGTCAGAAATTAAAACAAGGCTATTTACGAATGGCAAATTCTAAGCCAGATAAATCTGGCCTAATTTTCCAATGAATGCTTTAAGCTTTAAACCTTGGAGACGCAGACTAAAGAAGTTTTATATTGGGACTGCCTTGATGGTCTAATTGTTACCTGTACACACTCTTTCTCTTCAGGTTATGACACAGGTTCTGTTTGATCTGTATATATTACCTGGATGGTAAATCAAACCTCAGGGATTACATTCAGTACTACAATAATCAAAACATGACAGCTGTTTTGTTTACTATTCAGACCTTCTCAAAGAAGTGATATAACTACAGAATGAAGGAGCTAAAGCACCAATGTATATATCAATTCTAATACATCAATTATGAGAAGATCTATCACCACTCTACAAGGGAATAAAATAACAATCTATTGTAGACTAAATTTGTAATCAACATGCTAAATTTGCATAATAGTCAAATAAATAAATATCTTTTTTTCACAAAGCATTCATTGGTATGATTTTTTTCCTATAGTTCCTGATAAGTTGTTGTTCCAACTTGTATTTACTGTTTAACTGGAATTTTGTTATATAACCAAAATGTAGACTGTTGACCATATAAGGCAAAATGGGCCCTGTGTACACTACCACATGTTGAATGCTTGCACTTCAATTAGAACCAGATTTCTTGACATCTTCAAGCATCTAAGCCCCAGCCATGTGACAGGAACTCTGTCAGCCTTCTGAACTCCTCATAAAGTGAGCACATCTATTCTTAGATTATGAAATATGTGCCTTAAGTGTCAGGAGAGGGATTGCTAGCTTGTCACAGCTACAGCCTTGTGGGGAGCACTTTGTGTGGTCTGTGAGCAGGACTTTTCTGCTCTCCTTCCTAGATGTGCATCACTGAGTAGGAGATAGGAGATCCTAAGCCCATCAATCCCCTTTGTGTGCCTCACAGTCATCTGGGACGGGGAGAAAGAGGCAGACCTGGGGGAGAGGTTTGGAGGCCATTTCATTCTCACTGAGCAAAAGAATTGTATAGAAACGAGACCAAACAATTGTTCCTTTTCGGTTGCTTAGAAAAAAGACAGAGTCCACTTCATGAATTCTCTAAGAGCTTTGCAACAGATTGATAACTGCATTTGAGACAAAGCTGAATAACTTTAAGGAAATGGTTTTTTTTTTTGAAATGTTTTAGGTAAAAACTAGCAGGTGGACAAGCATCTTAAAAGTGAAGTTCATTTTTATTCACTATTTCTGAACAACTTGCAATATAATCACTTAAAGGTCTCCAAAGTTATTTAACCAAGGAAAAATATTTTGTAGTATTTTCAATCTGAAAGAACATATTTTATGTTTTTTATATACCATATACATACAAGAGTACAGTTTAGCTTAGATAAGAAAATGATTCTTATTAGAGTCCACTGCTGCCAGAACTAATCTGAGGTAAAAGAATAGATGTAAAACTGAAGCATGAGAATCTTCATTTAGATGAAAAATAAAATAGACTGAATTCTTAGTTGGAGGCACCTCTAGTGACACATTTCTTTTCTCCTGACACCTTCTGAATTTTTACAAATTGTTCACTTTTGACTACATCTTAGAGATCATCACAAAAAAATTCCAGTACCTCCAGTTTTAAGTTACCTTAAACATTCTAAAACATTCTAAAATTAATGACTCTAAAATACAGTTACTGTAAAATTGAAAATGATAAAATGTCTCTCAGTATTCCCTAGTTGTGTTTTCTTTATATCTGTGCAAGCATTTCAAAAGAATGCCCAAAGCAGTTTACTCATTGGAAATATAGGAATTAAAATATAACAAATTACTAACAAAAGTGTCCTTTGAAAGCCAAGTTTATTTTTTGTTGAAGATCACACTGCTGTCTAGAAGTTGAATTTTTTCGTTGCTTTTATCGTTAAATGGGACAGCACACTTTTCTGTCAAGTGTTCATTTGAAGGCCACTTTTGCCCACCTTTCCAAGCAAAGCTGCTTTCTAGACTACTTGCACCTGTTCTGACCACAGCACAGTCAGAAAGTGCTCTTCTTAGCATTGGTTGTTATTTAGAATATATTTCCGTATGCCACTTATAAAGTTGTCAGGCAGACATTGTAAGTGCTTGGTAATCTGTAACACCTTTACATTATTAATAGCCACTCTCTCGGATCTTGCAGTCTTTCCTAGGATATTTTACTGGAACAGAATCATGCTTTTTTCTTGGGTGAAATCAGATATATAATGATAAAGAGTCTGAAACCTCAACATTTCCCACTGTTTTATTAAGGGTTTTATTTGACTTGGGCCTCTGAGCAGGGAAGTATTCTATCATGACTAGCTATTGTCACAAAGGTTGATTTCACAACAATCGTGAGATTCTTTACAAATGCAGTGAAATATGTTTTGTTTTGTAAAGACATACTTTTACTTCATTTTATATTAGACTGTGTTATGTCTGACCCAAATTCAAAATTGTTTTGTGACATTGTATTGCATGGATTGAATTCAATTGATTTGATTTTATCAAATAAAACCCAACATGCATAAGTACATGCAATGAGTAAATTCTGATGTTAAAGAGTATCTGATAAAGTGTGGGGTACAGATTTGTCGGACCGTGATCAGCTAGGCAGAATGAGGTTTATGGAGAATTTTTGTCTGAGTGTTCCTTTGAATAGTAATTTGGATCTGATATAAACAATCTTTTCACAAAAAAAAAAAAAAAAAAAAGAAAAAGAAAAGGAAGCTTACCCACTTACCTTGATTCTAAAGAGGCGCCAAAATAAGGATTATGCATTGGAGCCTGGATTATGGAGTTTGGAGCTCTGTTTGTTATTGCCTCTAAATTTTCCATGGATTACATGTGACTGTGATAAAGCAACTGTATATGATAGCTAGACAAAGGCATACTCATTGCAGTTTGTACAAATCAAACAAAGTGGTATCCAGCTGCTTACTTACTCCAACTATAAAACATTATTTTATCATATAATTTGTGCATATCTATAAATATAGTGTGTTAACCATTGTAATATAAGAAAGTTGAAGTTTCAATTGCATCAGAATAAGGAAGTAGAGGGTTAGGATTGCCAAATTAAACTCGGACCCCTCTCCATATCATCAGCAATATAATAGTGCCTTTCATTTCATGCACTCATTGCTTGTGGCCGTTTAGGTTATATGTGAGAATCTGGCAATGTATGACAAGGTTTTGAACCTGTGGAGGGGCATTCTTTCTAAAGGTCACAGAATATTCTAATCCATCATTTTATGTGTCTAATCTTGTAGTGTAAAGCTCCTTCAGCTGGGAGAGACTTGATATGGAATGTGCCTCTCTCCTCATGTTCACAGCATGTCACATAGAACACTGTACTTGAGTTGATCCAAATCATTGGGCTTACAAAGAGAAGGCCTTTGCATGAGTCTGAAACATTTTAGTAAAATGTATGGTATTGTATCCAATACATAAAAACACCATGAGGAGGAAATATTTAGAAAATATAAAAGTGTAAAAATAAAAACAATGTTTTGTTCTTCGCTGAATACAAACCATGGCCTTAACAGAGGAAAAGAATATCTAACACCTTGTTTTTTTATCCCTACTGAATGAGGACACTCTGTTAGTTGCAGAGTAGCAATATACTTATTATTCCCATGCTGATCTGCTATATGCTCCTCTTCAATATTCTAACCCTAAACATGTGACTAAGTCTCCTTGGGTTTGCAAAGTCTTCCCTGACACTGTGTCATTTCTCATTGTCCACAATGAAGGGGGTACACAAAGGAGGCCTCATTCTTCATCAAGCCTAGGAGAATTGAATCAAGTGTAGGAAATTTGGCAAAAACTATCCACATATTCAGTTAGTCCAGGGTTGGTTTTGGCTTTGGCAGGAGAGTGTACTTCTCCATACCTATGTGTCAATTAAATTGATTTGTACTGGCTACAGGCTTAATGATATGTTCTTTGTTCCTCTTCTTTCTCGCCTTTCCTCTCTCTTATGCACTCTCTCCCTCTTCCTTCTCTGCATCTTTCTTGAGTGGGCTCAAGTGAGGGGAGCAGACAAGCAGCTTCTGCCCAGATCAAGCCCAGCTTGGCTTTGCTTCTGCAGCCTTTGGCATAATCACTTCTTCAGAGTGATGTTTCGCTTTCTAAATTTTTGTATCTCTGAGGAGGTGAACACAAAGGGGGAGAAGATGGCATGATGATTCCAGGAGCTTGTGTGTGACAACCACCAAGCCACAACAAGCTCTGTGTATGATCATCAAACATCAAGTCAATAGACAGATGACTAAATCATCAAGAATACAGAACACAGAAATTAGAGATCAGCACCTGGGATAGTTTTACCAACATGACCACATTAGCCCACTGAGGCAAGCACTGTATTCACCCATCCCTTTCATATAGAATGAGATACCCAGATTGACTTATTTGAAATTTGCTGATTTAGACCAGTGATGCTACTTCTGCCCGACCATCTTCATTCATATATATCTATATTGACTCTTGAAAAACAATATTTCATTTCCCTAGATATCTTATGCCTCAGCCAAGTTCCTATGCTATTCCATTTTAGTTAACTGCGGATGCATTCCAACACATTAACACTAGTCAAAGAGGCAAATTGCTCAAGCTTGTAACAACTGTCTATCTCAGTGTATTTTAATAGGATACATTGTTGTTGGATTTTTTTCTATTGCAGCATTTTAAGCCCTAGAGTCCCTCAGTCTTGAACCAGAGTTCAGTGTTTATTCATAAGCTCCAAAGGCCTATGCACAGGTGCACATGTATACACACAAGCACACTTGCTATCATGGACACACAGTCACATGTACATACAAGAGTACCTGGAAATCTTACTTCATATCCAGAAGCACCATTCCCCAATGTATGAAATGAAATAGCTACAATAAGAAATCTGCACATTCACATGGTAAAATTTTGGGATCTTATTGTTGCCCTGGTGGTGGTTGGTTGGTTTCTGTTGGAGTTCATGTGCAGAACTAATCATATTCAAAACAGAAGATCTTGATCATCAATGATCTTTGCAGAGCTCCTCTCACTCAGTGTATTTCTCCCCACTTAGCCCCATTTCCCTGTCTCTATTTATGTAGCCATTCTATGTGTTTGCTCCCTATATCTCCTCTGTAAGTATATTTTGTAATGCATTTGGTTATCAACACTAAAATGCTATTTAAGTTTAAAAAGCACTGAAATACACACTCCTTCAGGTTTTAAATACTTCTAGTTCACCTTCTGCTTCCTTCTTTAAAATTTAAAAACTTAAACACTTCCTCATTCAAGATTATCAGTGTCATAAATAAATTGCCTCCTGGGTGACTTCTCTGCAGTCCTTGCATTCTGACTGTTCTTTTTCCTTTGCTGTCATCTCTCTTCTAGTCCTTTCATCTGACAGGACTTTTCTAAAAACACAGTGAAAATTATACCAATTGTTCACCAGAATGCTAATGCATGCATGAAGCCAGGAAGTTTCAAAGCAGCATTTTCTTAATAAGCTATATTTCTTAATAGGTTACATTTTTAACAAGCTATATTTATCACGACTTTTTGCTTGCATATTCTTCCACATTCATCTCATATACACTGTTGAAGGGAGAGAGCCCAGAATGGTTTATTTTTAAATTGTGCTACATGTTGGCAAAAGATAAAATGCATACTTCTGAATGCCCTCATTCTAATTAGCCTGTTAAAGTATAGAAAACAAAAATACCTGTTAATAACAGTGGCAGCTTTCCTGAGAACTTCCTTGTCTTTGGCTTTAGCAAAAACACTGGGGTTGGTATGATCAACAAGCTCTCACCATAAACTCATTGCCTCTTCTCCACTAAACCATTAAGATTCCTAACATGCCGGGTGTGGTGGCGCACGCCTTCAATCCCAGCACTGGGAGGCAGAGGTAGGAGGATCACCATGAGTTCAAGGCCACACTGAGACTACATAGTTAATTCCAGGTCAGCCTGGGCCAGAATGATTCCTAACTTATAGCTGAGGAAATTAATTCTTGAGTGCTAATTTACCTATGATTGTACAATTGTGAAGACTGTTTTCTATCAGCAACATTATGGAAGGAATGAATATGGAAAATATGCAAATAATTCATTAACATGCCTGTAAATAATTGGTGTGAGCCAGAATTGAGCTCCCTTTCATTTTAATACAACTCTGTTTCCTCTGTAGAATAAGTTTTCTATTCCTTCCTATAGACTCCCCTCAAATTGGTGTCACATATACTGGACTCAACCTGGTAATTTCAGATCAAATACAGTATGTTAGTAAACCTTTACTGTCATGCTTATCCAAAATGATTATTTGGATTTTTAGTATTCAGTTCTGAATTTTATGAGCATAAAACTATGGCATAGAATTTGCTTCTGGTTAAAAGAAAGACTGCCTAAGATTGATGTAACATTCTATGTGCTCCACTGTTAGAAGGCTAATTACTGAAGTCCACAAAACAGAATTACACAAAAATCAAGAAAGAGTCACGTTGAAAGATACTACCTGGAATTCCATATAGGCATTCTAGAACATAAAGCTATCATTTGGATTCTTAGCCTGCCTGATGGCATTAGTTGAATAATGTAAGGCTGTAAGAAGCATCAAAACAAAATAGACATAATATGGAAACAAAGACAGGTCAAGAAGCTCACAAAGGTCACTTCTAGGTCACCCGTCTGCATGAACAGTACTTCATGAATTGGTTCAGTGCAGCCCTGAGGCACACATTAACTGACGCAAATATCTGAGATTTCCTCAGGAGTGAGTCCAAGCAATTTCCCTTCTTTCTTCATTGCAGTGTGTTGACATTAATTAGTACCTAAATTGTGAAGTGTGTTCAAGCTCCAATGATAGGCAGAAGGGCCTGATTTCTAAGCAGATTAGCATACGGCTTTCTGGCACAGTTCCAGAGGATGGGGGAACCACCTGCTGCTCAGAGAAGCAGGTCTTCCTCTGGCTACCTCACGTTCCTCATTAAAACCCAAAATCTTAATAGAGAACAGGAAGTATTTCAACTCAATAGTAATAATCACTCTCCCTTAAAAACAAAGCTACCCTGGGTAACCGAGCAAGATCTATAAGGCAGAAATTGGTTTAACTCCCTTGCATGGTGACTAGGCAAGCCAGTACACAAAGAGGTTTGATTCGGGGATCCCCAAGCTTGGTGTTATTTTAAATTTATATATTTCTTCACATATCTATGTCATAATATCTGTACCAACAACATCTATGTTTCATTGAATATGAGCTTTGTGAAAGGGATCTTCATCAAGGTAATTAGTGTGGATAGTTTGTGTATTTTGTGTTTCCATTTAGTAAAGGAGATCGCCTTGGTCAGAGTGTACTATGATGTACTTCAGATCTGTACTTGAAGATACTATTGAAAGCCCTTGGTATGCCCTCAATTGGGTATTATGTTAGGGTTTTCACTTACAAGATTTATTTTAGTTTAGAAAGGTAAGTATAGACAGTGAGCAAATTTATATTAAATGAAGAGGAAGACAATAAGAATGTTGTTTGTAAAAAATGGGCATGGGGCTTGGGAGATAGATCAGTGTACAGAGTTCTTATCACTCAAGCCTAACTACCCAAGTTCAATCCCAAAACCTGACGCACAAAAGCTTATGTAATCCCAACACACTGATGGACAGATGGGAGACAGACGCAGGAGAATTAAGCAGAAGCTTGTGATAAGCACAGCAAAGAACAACAGAGATCCAGAGAGAGAAACTCTGCCTCCACTGAGGTGAAAAGGTAAAGATTCACCCAAAATTTATTCTCTGACCTCCACACATGCACCATGGCATACACATACCCTCACTTACACACACACAAGAACATGTGCACACGCACACACACACACACACACACACACACACATAGATGCACACGGAAAAAAATAAGTGAGCATGAATGCTACACAGGTTCTAATGAACAGCAGAGCAATGAGAAGCCTGAAATAGTACAAATGTATGCAGCAACTTAAACAGTGCCTGAGTAGACCAAGGAAAGCAAGAATGAGATTTAGGGCTGGAGAGATGGATTAGCAGTTAAGGAGATTGCCTGCAAAGCCTAAGGATCCAGCTTCCATTCCCTAGTACCCATGTAAGCCAAATGCACAAGGTGATGATGCATGTATCTGGAGTTCATTTGCAGTGGCTAGAAACCCAGGCACACCCATTCTCTCTCTCTCTCTCTCTCTCTCTCTCTCTCTCTCTCACACACACACACACACACACACACACACAAATACACACACAAATGAATAAATAAATATTTTAAAAAATATTTTTGAAAAAAATGAGATTTATAACTTAGCTCCATTTGGTAAGGTGAAAAATGCAAGTATACAAGATAGCATAGCAATGTGTACAAACACAAAGGCACAGATGAACATATTGGGTTGTTTCATGGAGGAAAGAAGGAAATAGGTGTGGGAAATTGAGATGGGCTAGGAGAAAGGATTAAACAAGAGAGGTATTTTCCCAGGCCCAGTCATGACAATGAGTCAGATTAGGAATCTAGTTTTGCTCTACATGTGAATTCTTTTAAAGTGTCACATAAATATCCTGAGCTGGGTAGACAGTGTAGAACTTCTGGTTCCCAATGTGCCTTTGCTTCATGTCTCATGACAACATCATGAAGGATATTGATAAGCACCCTCACAAACAAACCCCTGTCAGTGTGTGGAGTCATTCAAGAGCACACAGGGAAATAAACAGGAGAGGAGACTGCTCATCGTGTGCATGTTTCCTTCTCAGATGTGTGCAAGGAAACACATGACCATTCCTATAGTAACTGCAGAAAACAAGCAACTGAAGGAAATAAGAGTCTTGATCATTTTTTTGATATTTGTAGTTTATAACCACCTATTAGAGTAAAATTAATCCACATTCAGACAGAGGAAAAAAATTACCTTTTACAGACTATTTACTTGCCAGACAAGACACTTAGATTCACTGGCCACAATTCAGATATTAAATAAGCACACCAATACTTCATTAAGACAGTAACTGAACAAACGTCTCTTGCTATCTCCCCCTTAAACTACACTCCCCCAAGGCGTGTTTCCATATTCATACAGGCCCACAATGCTCTAGCATTATGAATAACTTGTCCAGGGTAGGAGAATATGGTAGCACTGTTAAATCATGGCTTTACAGCAGTGAATATGGAGTCTTCTACAAATTAAATTTTTTTTTTGTGGAATTTTTTATGCTTTGCATGAAGTTTTATACTTTGGAAACCTTTAGGTTTATATGAACCATAAGATTGTGAATACACACCCATGGAGACCTACAGCCGGAAGCTCTCTCTTAGAGAAAAGCTTGAATATTGAAAATTTAGCAGACCTAGTAAGTGAATTGTTGAGCTTTTCCAGGGGATGGGTAATCTGTCATGATGGGACATTAACTTCTCTTAAAGCATACATTTATGGTTCTGTTTTTATGGCACCATTATGGTCTCTTGTTTTTCCACTGGCATTGTTATTCTGTGATTGGAATGTGAAAAATGTTGCAGATATAAGTGAGAAAGTGCTTAGTTGCCTGTTAGTTGGGGTTTAAAAGTTCTTTGCCATTTTATTTTCCAACACAACATAAAAAGAAGGCCATTATCTGTCACTGTCAAAGAAATGTGGGCTTTAGTTCATGCAATTAAAATAACTTCTAATTACATGGGATTGGATTTGCCTTCTCCACAGCTAATTTCAAATGGAATGTATCAAAGGTTCATCCAGTTCTTTTAAAAATACATCAAGACTTGTGCCTTCTTCCTAAACAAGAGATGTGATACAGCAAGGATGCTGTGGAGTTTAGAGACCTATGCAAATTGCAAGACAGAGAATGCCAGAAGTAGCTCCTCAGGAAAGGAGAAGTTTCTTCAAAGTAAGTAGGTTAATACTGAGCCTTTCTCTTCCCAATACAATGCAGTGTCCACAGGTATTGATTTCTTCCATTCAATCTTTATTTATAAGGGAACCCTAATTGCACTGCTAATCAAAAAGTATGTAGTGAGCACATACAACAGACCAGCCATGGTTTTAGTGTGGAGAGTTGTGCTTCTCTACGTGTGACTCTGAATCACATTTAGGAATAAGGAGAGATGCTGGCACTCTCATTACCACTCCCCATGCCAGATCAATTATGTCAGAATCTTGTTGGGTGGGACCCAGGAATCAACATTATTAAAATAATCCCCAAATTCTTTGCAAACCACAGTTAAATAACTTTGTCCCTGCCATCAGAAATCGAATAGAAAATGACATCACAGATAGGAGACAACAAATTTAGACTCAGGCTCCAGGAGACCTGGGCAATGATTTATGTCACTCCTAGAATAACATGTCTTTCATTGGCACTATTCTACTCGCATATTATGACATGGAAAACCCTGACACCATAATAACTTAGTAATGTCATGAAATGCTAACATTTCTACCTTGACGGGAAGCAACTTCCCAGGCCATACTGGGCATGTAAGAAGAGCAAAAAAAGGTATCTGTAGCAATTATTTTCATATGTTTGGACAAAACACCCAACCAGAAGCAGTTTATGGAAGGAAAGCTTACAGTTTGAGGGGAAGTTTCATCCTAGTGGGAAAAGCATGGCAGGCATAGAAAACCAGGCATCATAGCTTCACATCCACAGGGAGGAAGTTAAGGGAATGAGGTGAGTGCTGCAAGTAAGGCTTGTCTATAACACCTCAAGGTGGGGCCCTAGTGACATACTTCCTCCAGCAATGTTCCACCTCCCAAAGGCTTTACAACCTTCCCAAACAGTGCCACTAAGTGGGGGTTAAGTGTTCAAATACATGAGTCTATGGAAGACATTCCACATCCAAACCAATGCAATACCTATGTTGCTTTAAGCTACAGAGATTTGTGAGACAATCATTGCAGCATAACTGGCTTATCCTAATTGCTACACACACATCTGCCATCTGGAGTGTGTCTACCATTGTATATCAGTCTCAATGAAAGATGCAACTTCTAATTTTCATGTATTTGCATAAAGCCCTTTCTTTTTTTGCTTTGTGTATTCTCTAATGTTAAGTGATTTCTAATGCAATTGTTTCATAGGGAAATCCTGCCAGAATAGAAAGCCTGGATGCTTTGTTCATCGAATCCTTTTCAAAAATTTCCCTTTTAGCTAAAGAATATCTACCAGTTATTTCTCAAAAACAGCAATAAGATTGAAAATTAGGAGGTTGAGGAATAATTCATTTCAATAGCACATGGCATCCTTCCATCATTTAAAGGGATCACATAATAGAACACACAAGTAATGTAAAAGATTTTTTAGAATATTACCATGTGGGTAAAGCAAGTTACATAATACTATACAATTTTGGTAAAATATACTTATGTACATGTTATGTACATGTATGCACATATCACATACATATGTACACAATCAGAATGAAAAACATGATCAAAATGCAAGAATAGTTTGTTTGAGTGAAAGAATTATGGGAACTTGTTTTTGTAATTCTCCATGTTTTCTAAAACAGCTACAATGAGTATTTAACACTTTTGAAGAGAGGCTACTTCAAAAAAAAAATATGTTCTCTTATCTTTAATAAGAGCATGGGAGTAGGCATTAAAGTGTGATCTTCCACTCTAGCTTTCCCATGTGTTCGCCTTGATATCACAGCTTCAGGATGATTTCTAATAACTCTGGTAGTCCTGGTGGTACTCTAAGGAAAGTATATTTCAAAAGACAAACCTTCCCAGTGCCAGAGGTAAAGCAACTAGACACTAGGCACTCCAACAGACTCAAAATTCAAAAGCTCAACTTTCCTTGTCTCTGTTACAGTCACTCAGCCCGAAGGGACATCTCCCTCCACTGCCCACCCCCACCTCAGGCACTGCTGATGGGCTGAAGAAAGCATGTGTGGAGTAGATGGCATTGTCTGTATTGGATTAGTTGAAAACAGTTGATGAAATTCATATGCTTAAATAAATCAGGACGATGGTAATCAAAGTACAGATGCTTACGATCTTCATTCTCCATTGTATAAACATAATCTGTCAGGAAAACAATGCCTGCTGGACTGCCTCTCACAGTCACACAATTTTATAGGAACTTTAAAAATACTGTTTGTTGAGTATTTACAGTGCATTCAATCCTATGCGTAACACATTCATTTTCCCACTTACTCCTCACAAGGACCCAATTAACAGAAACTATTTTCATTTTATAAATTAGAAAATCACAGCTCAGAGACATTTAGTACCCTTTGGTGAGCAAGCATACGTATTTCTACTTCAAGCCAATAAATTCACTTACCCAAAATTATAGCTACCTCAGAACTTTCATTTGCAAACAGCCAATGAGAATAATACAACCAGTAGTATTATAAGTAGGTAATTGAAGGTATATGTTCTACAACCTCAGCTTATTTATTTCATTTAATTCACATAATTGCTTAAAAGAAGGCAAGAGGCCAACCATGATGGTGCACACCTTCAATCCCAGCACTTGGGAGTCATAGATAGGAGGATCACAGTGAGTTTGAGGCCACTTTGAGACTACATAGTGAGTTCCAACTCAGCCTGGATTTGAGCAAGACCTTATCTTAAAAAAAAAAAAAAAAAAAGGCTGGAGAGATGGCTTAGCAGTTAAGGCATTTGCCTGCCTGCAAGGCCAAGGATCCCGGTTTAATTCTCCAGGACCCACATAAGCCATATGAACAAGGAGGTGCATATGTCTGAAGTTCATTTGCAGTGGCTGGAGGCCCTGGTGCACCCATTCTTTCTCTCGCTCTCTCTCGCTGTCTCTCTCACTCTCACTCTGTCTCCCTCTGCCTCTTTCTGTCTCTCAAATAAATAAATATATTTTTAAAAAACCTTTAACAAGGGCTGGAGAGATGGCTTAGCGGTTAAGGCGCCTGCCTGCTAAGCCTAAGAACCTGGTTCCAATCTCCAGGTCCCACGTTTAGCCAGATGCAAAGTGACACAAGGGCGCAATGCCGCACTTGCCCACAAGGGGGCGCACGCATCTGGATTTCGTTCACAGCAGCTGAGAGACTGCTGGCGCGCCCATTTCTGTCTCCCTCTCCCTCTCTATCTCTCTCTGTCTCTCTCTCCAAAAAATAAATAAAAAATAATAATAATAAATTTTTTTAATTAAAAAAAAAAACCTTTAAAAAAATAGATGGAAAAAATAAGAAAAAAAAACTGGAGAGATGGCTTAGTGGCTAAGGCACTTGCTTGCAAACCTAAGAACCCATGTTCAACTCTTCAGGTCCCATGTAAGCCAGATGCACAAGGTAACACAAGCGTGCAAGGTCATACATACACACAAGATGATGCATGCGTCTGGTGTTCGATTGCAGTGGCTGGAGGTGCTGGCATGCCAATTCTCTCCCTCCCTCTCTCTCTCTCTCTCTCTCTCTCTCTCTCTCTCTCTCTCTCATAATAATAAATTTTAAAAATACTGAAAAAAAGGATGGTGGGAGGGAATACACAAAGGCATTCCCTCCCCACCTCCCCACACAATGGCACAATGACTGACTGCTGCTCTCACAACTCATAACCTCCAACTAAATGGTGTGTCCCACCAGCAGTCCACTAGGGGGCTCCCTCAGTGGAGTGGGGGCAGGGAGGAGGGAAATGATGGTACCAACATATAATGTGTCTATATAAAGTTTCAACTTACTTTTTTAAAAAATCAAGAGATCTTATTTAAGATATTAAAGTTTAACTTTTGTTAAGGCAAGCTCAACAGACTGGCCTTTTTTTATGAGAGAGAGAGATAATTGGAGAGCCAAGGCCTGGAGCTACTGCAATAGAACCCCAGATGCATGCACCCCCTTGTGTGCATGTGTGACATTGCGCATTTGTGTCACTGTGTGTCTGACTTACTTGGGACTTGGAGAGTAGAACATGAGTTCTTAGGCTTCACAAGCAAGTACCTTAAGCACTAAGCCATCATTCCAGCCCAAGTTCAACAATTTTTAAAAGTATATTTGCGTAAGAGTTGAAAAAATGATAAGCACTAATGGGGACTTAATTTTTTGATATTTTTATTTAAATTTCATTGGGAACTTTAATATCTGAACATAATGCAAATTAGTGATATTCCCACTGGGTTATCCTTTTAAGTCCACCTGCATTCCCCTGAGGGCCATCTTTAGTGGGGTGTCAATAGTCACTGCAGGGGCATCATTGCATTAGTCAGTTATTCTTACGAATTAAGGAAAATTGTTTTGATGAACCAAAAGTACTATTCTAATTTGAAATCACATGAGAAAAACAAAGTTAGAAAACTACATTCCTTTTAGATAATTCAGGTTATCTCCTCCTCAAACAGATGAAATTCTATCAGGATTGATGCTACTTACTGAAGACATTATACCTAAATCTCTGTCACTGTCATTCTTGCTCCAAATTTCTGCTAGACCTTCAAGCTCTTTTTTACCACATTGGCCTTCCATCTTTGACCTTTCAAATCTTCCTCAAATCAAATTGCCAAATCTTGTTTTCATTTTACAGAGCACCTCATAACACTCCTAATGTGATTGAGACTGACAGAGCTGAGCTACAATATTTAATAACATATCTGCAGATGAAAAGAAGGTTGACTCTGCACAGGGACAACCAAGCAAGCTTCCAGTTGGAAAATCTAGGGTGCAGAGGGCCCTTCCCTAGGACTGACTGCTGTAGTTTCTGACCAGATGTTAGCAAGTCATTCATAAGAGCCGGCATTTTTTTTAATATTTTTTTATTTTACTTTATTTATTTATTTGAGAGAGAGAGATACAGAAATAGGCAGGAGAGAGAGAGAGAGAATGGGTGTGCCAGGGCCTCCAGCCACTGCAAACGAACTCCAGATGCATGCACCCCCTTTTGCATCTGGCTTACGTGGGTCCTGGAGAATCGAGCCTCAAACTGGGGTCCTTAGGCTTCATAGGCAAGCGTTTAACTGCTAAGCCATCTCTCCAGACCCAGGAGCTGGCATTTTTAAAGGCTTACTGTGTGCTAAGCTCTTTCTGCCATGTGATTTGATATGACTTCCTAGGGCTTACCTGATAAGTTATACAGCTACATGTTTTCTGCATTTAGCTAATTGCACTTATTCAGAAGCATAAATAATAATGAAGAGCAAAAGGAATATTGATTTTCATTGCTCTCTCACTGACTGTGTAGAGTAATAATTTCTTGGAGTGGACATATAAATCAATACTGTCATACAAACATATTAAGAAAAGTGTAGAAAATATTAACACTCAAAGAGTGGGAACTATTTTAATATACCAAAGTAAATTAGTTAAAATGATCTACCACCTCCCTTAGAGTTCTGTAATATAATGTTCTGCAGAAATTATCCATCGTTTGTCTCCTTGCTACGGCACCACCAGATGCTCAATTACTCCCACGTTCAGTGCCGTTCTATATTCAACACCTACTTCCAGCCTCTTTCTTTGTCCAGGTCAGCTGTCACCCACACAAAGCAATTATATTTTGAAGAATGTTTCTAAATGTGTATAAGTGGTCACATATATTAAAAAAGCAGGGCTGGAGAGATGGCTTAGCGCTTAAGGTGCCTGCCTCCTAAGCCTAAAAACTCTGGTTCCAATCTCCAGCAGTTCCAATCTCCAGGTCCCACGTTTAGCCAGATGCAAAGTGACGCAAGGGCGCAATGCCACACTTGCCCACAAAGGGGAGCACACATCTGGATTTCGTTCACAGCAGCTGAGAGGCTGCTGGCGTGCCCATCTCTATCTGTCTTCCTCTCCCTCTCTCTCTCTGTCTCTCTCCAAAAAAAGCAGAAATTTATATATAATTAATAATCATATATTGAACAAAAGAAAAAAATTAAAAATCCCACTAGAGGAGTGCATATGTATAAAGAAAACTATTAGGAGGATACATGCAATAGTTTTAGAATAATTAGAAATTTTATTTCTTCTATATACTATTCTATATTTTATAATTCTACAAATATAATCACTTAGAATTTCTAATCAGAAAAAGTAATTAGTTTATATAAATTAAAATCAGAATAATTATTAAAAAGTCTTTAGCCGGGCATGGTGGTGCATGCCCATAATCCCAGCACTGGGGAGGCAGAGGTAGGAGGATCACTGTGAATTTGAGGCCACCCTGAGACTACATAGTGAATTCCAGGTCAGCCTAAGCTAGAGTGAGATCCTACCTTAAAAAAAAAAAAAAAAAAAAAGTCTTCTTTGTGTATTTCTTTTATATCCACATATGAATGTAAGCAGTATGAGTATTTTTTTCAAGTCCCTTCCATTTTAAAGTCAAAATAAAATTTAAAAAGAAACAGGCTTTGTCAATGCAGAAGTGCCCCACTCTGACTCCCTTTATGGAGTAGAGGAAGCTTTCCTGTAGCTGTTGCTAGCATTACCATCTTTTGGAGGTCAGAGGGAATATAAATACTTTCCTCCCTTCTTTCAAACCCAGCAAGCATGCAGACCAGCATAGTTTCCAAACTCTGCTTGGGAACCACCAAAGCCTTTTAAGATCGCATCATACCTGACTTTTCTCCCTTCCTTTCTGTCTCTACAGAGTGATTCTTGAGTACTCTACCTGTTAAACTTTGTCCATATTCTCTGCTGGTCTCTGCATTAGAATCTGCTTCCTGGAAAGGATGGTTTGCTCCAGGCCTCTTGGTTAGTACCTTTGATATGCTACTGCACTAAAACTTGTAATCTATGTTCTAACCAACAATAAAACGAAGCAACACATCCTTTACAAGATTCTATTTAGAGAATTGTTGAGATGGTTGGAGCAAATGTTTTTTTCACAGTGACTATAAAATAACAATGTTTATAGTTTGGCTGAAAAAAATCTATTCAAATGTAAATTTGTTTATTTTATGTTAGTGGTGCTCCTTGTATTGACTTACATATAGTCTTTAACATTAATAATTTTGGGTTATTAGAAAATGTGGGAGAACATCTTCTGGGGCCCAGGAGACATTGCAGAGGAAATGCTGACATGGCTGCTAGCCTGACAACCAGCTCCAAGGAGATGACAACAGAGACTGTAGTCAGTCAAAACACATCAAAGCAGAAATCCAGAGGCTACAGAGAACTCAACACTAAGTCATTCTGCTAACAAGCCCACCATAGCTCAGAGAACATTGCTAAAGAGGGGGCAGAAAGATTTTAAGAGCCACAGGGTAAGTAGGAACATCCTGCCTGAAGCACAGTCTCCACTCCCAGAGAATGACTTCGGCCTTCATGACGCCACAAAGAATTCCAATAATCTAACTGAGTAGGGGTCTCAGGGAAAGGGCAGGGGAGGCAGGGAGATGTAAGAGTATAGCATTTTATAAAAATAAAATAAAAGAGAAAATGTGGGAGAGCAATGAAAGGTACCCACTTTAAAGCATGGTCTTCCCAACGGTTTCACTAAGAACGGACTCCTACATCATATAAGCTTGGAGATGAAACTCTATTAACTGTTGAGAAAGAATGATTCTAACCATAGCCAACTTGAGATAAATAAAGCTTGGGCAAGTTGGTAATTGAAGTATAATATGCATACAGCCTCAAAAATTTAAACAATCCCTATGATGCAGTGGGTTAATAGAAGACATAAAAGTGAGACAAAGACACAGCTGGCAGTCAACAATGCAGTCTGTCATAGATAAGATCACCTACTAATGCTGAAATCACTAGAAGGAAGGTTGTTGGGAAACAGTATACTCATATTGTTTACACAACAGACTATCCATAAATGCTTATTAATCTACAAAGAAGAAATAGTACCTTTATGAAAGACAGCTACTTCATAAATTACCCAAGTAAAGATATGATAAAGTATGAAGTAAACAATGCCAACTACATTATGTTCTAGTCATTCGGTAAAATATTTGTAATCTGAGCATAGGAAATGAAAAAGTCTGAGTCGTAAGACAACTGGACTAACCTCTTCAAAATACTCTTGTCATAAAAGTCAATTAAACCAAAAATAAAATACATTAAAATAAGATATAAAAAAGTCAACTAAAAAGAAGTTCAAAACAATACTAAAAAGATATGACAACCAATGTACTAAAGGAACTTTGATCAAGTTTTTTTTTATTTGTTTAAAGCTTTAAATTTAGAATATTTATAATTTGGGGAGCATTGGGGGAACAATTTAAAATTTTTAATATGTATACTATGCTATATATTATTATTTACTATACCACTTTGTTTTCCGAGTTTTATTGATGCATTGTTTTCTTTAGTTTCCTTTGCATTAATTTTTTTTTTTTTTGGTTTTGTTGAGACATAATCTTGCTCCATTCCATATGCCATGGAGCTCACAGACTTGCTGCTTCAGCCTTCCCAGTCCTGGAATCACAAGCATACAACACAATGACCAGCAGTATCTCCTTTTAAATTCTTTTTTAAATTTTATATTTTATTCATTTATTTGAGAGAGAAAAAAAGAGTCAGATAGAGAGAGGGAATGGGCATGTCAGGGCCTCTAGCCACTGCAAACAAACTCCAGATGCATGTTCTACCTTGTGCATCTGGATTACATGGATACTGGGGAGTCAAACCTGGGTCTTTAGGCTTCATAGGCAAGAGCCTTAACTGGTAAGCTATTTCTCCAGCCCCACTTTTGAAATTCTTAAGAGTGGAAATGGCATTGTGATAGTTATTCTTTGGTAATAAATACTGAATTATTTATATATGCAATGACAAGATGTCACAATTTACTTTTTTAATTTTTTTTCTTATTTTATTTATTTTTGGAGACACAGAGAGAGAGACAGACAGACAGAGAGGGAGAGGGAGACAGATAGAGATGGGAGTGCCAGCAGTCTCTCAGCTGCTGAGAACGAAATCCAGATGTGTACGCCCCCTTGTGGGCAAGTGCGGCATTGCGCCCTTGTGTCACTTGGCATCTGGCTAAATGTGGGACCTGGAGATTGGAACCGCTGGAGATTGGAACCAGTGTTCTTAGGCTTAGCAGGCAGGCGCCTTAACAGCTAAGCCAACTCTGCAGCCCCACAATTTACTTTTTAATGGCTCAAGGAGAAAAAGGAGAGAGGCTTTTCACTATGGAGATGGTAGTTACAGAGTAGATAGATAATTATAGATAGATGATAGATGATAAGATAGATAGATGATAGAGAGATTGATAGATTGTAGATTGATAGATGGATGGATAGATAGATAGATAGATAGATAGATAGATAGATAGATAGATAGATAAATAGATAGATAGATGATAGTTAAATGACAGGTAGATAGGTAGGTAGATAGATGATAGATAATATTATCAACATTATCAAATAGTAACCATTGGAGAACTTTGGTGAAGGCAATGTGAGTGTTTGGTGTGCCAGCCTTTGAACATTCCTAAAGGTCTCTTTTTTCAATGCAAAAGTTTGAGAAAAACAAAAAACATGTCACTAAGTAAAATGCCTGAGTTATCCTGGAATCAGAGTCACTCCTGGCATTAGAGGAGCTGTGACCCAGGTTGTTCACCAAATGAGCTCTATTAGCAGTTTTGAAAATCTGAGAATACAGAAATCAGAGTACATTGGCTATGGATTAATTAGCCTTATCAAACCTCAATCGAGTGTATTTTATCATCTTAATTCTCTTTTGAAAATTGTCTGAATGAAATTGCTAACATCCCATGCAAGGACAAAGGCAAACTTTGAAGCACATGCAACTTATCACCAAAGGAATTATGAACTGACATTTGCTCAGATTTGTTATGTTTATTTACCCCCCTGAAGAGAAATATTTGTCTTTTGTAACAAGATTCTTTGAATTCACTAGAGAGCAAAGCTGATCCTGCAACTTTGGTTGTCAGGTTAGAGGTGAAATAAACACACATTTTGGAATCCTAAAATATAGCCTCCAGAAAACACAGCACCCTGGCTTTCTAACCTAAAAAAATTAAATAAAAAACAAAAGGTTCAAATACTGTAACAGCCTCAAGTGGCTGGATTTGGGCACAAAAGGAGCATTTATATTTGCAATAGGGCTCTGGTGTTCATGGGTAACATACCTTGTCATACCAGAGCTACCCCTAAGCTCACTGGCAGCATGAGATCTGGACTGTGAGTGTGCAGGGTAAGGGAAGAGAGTTGGGAGTCATGAACTGGAGGGACACCAAAATCCATAGGAAATATGCATTTGCCTCAAATGTCATTAGAAAGGCTGAGATAAGGAGTAGAACAATACAGAAGGACCTGCTTTCCTCTCACCAGCAAAATAAACCTTTAAACTATAAGACCAAGGACTGCTGGAGAAATCAAACTCCAAAGAACTGAACGTTCTTCACAGCAGGAAACATCAGCAGGCTCATCTCTGGGAAACACTCTGGTTCCTACAGTGATTACAGCAGCATTGATAATACTCTGTCAATCATTGTAGTATCTGACCTCCATTACGTAGTTTGAAAAGCACCTCACAAGTTTGGGGAGTTAAGTTTGTTTCTCCTTTAAATTGCCTCTGGTGCCAATAATAATCGTGATAAATGAAGAAGATACACTCACTTTGTGAGAAATTCTAGTGGTAAAAGTTTCTCCCATCTTACACGACCTGGTGGCGGGGGAAAACCCCTAAACATTTTGGAATTCTTTCACCAGCACCCACACGTTAATCAAAGCATCCATCTTTGAAGCAGAAGAAACAAAGTAATTCATTAGTCTTCAGGGCTGTGCAGAGGCGTTCACTTAGGGGATGCCATTCTCTGCAGTGTTTTCTACTCTCCAGGGTGACAGTTTATTTGTCTAGCCTTCATCAATTAATTTGTTTCTTAGAAAAGGGTATTTTGAAAAATAATGTTATGAAAGCATTTCCCCTGAAGCATAAGACACCATGAGCCGGTCTCAACCTAAAAAATACCTTTTCTCATGTTAGACTGTCATCACCTATTCTATGATTGAGAGAGCAGAAAAGATAGGCTTTCTGTTCTTTTCTAGGCTTGTTAACTTCAGTTACTTTTTTTACTTAATTTGTCTGATGGCCTTTAAACATTTTTGAACATGCTGGTATGTGTGTGATATGCATAGCTTGATGTATGTATATTCATATGTGTGGGGGCAATGTATGTGTGTGTGTATGTGTGTGCGTGTGCAGGTGAGTGTGTATAAGTGTGCATATGCATGTGGAGGCTAAGATGCATTTATTAAGTGCACAGAGACTGACTGGTAGGTACATTAATGACCCCACAGTGAATACCAAAACCCCACTGTAGGGTTTCAGTGGAATGGGGACAAAGGAGAGGGGACATAAGACTATAGATCAATGATAATATTTCTAATATGCAGTATATTCATAAAATAAAGTTATCAATAAAAAGTTTATGTGACTATAGATACTTTTCATGATACGTAGGTCATTGGAGAAACTCCATAAACATCATTCAGTTCATAAGTAACAAATTGATCTCTGCCAGTTTCTTCAAATATGATAGAATAATAAAATAATTCCTCAAAATGATAAAAATCCAGAATAGTTTTGAACTGTTCACTATGACCACCCCATAGCATTTCTACTTGGGCATGATTCCTTTTTTATCCTCCACTCTTTTGCAGAACCATTTTCATAAAGAAAAGACATGCCATCCAGGAGATAAGCATGAATGGTGAGTTGAATTAGACTTGGAAGAAGCAAATAAATTCGTCAACTAGTATAATTGTAAGAAGAAGAGTAAATAGTAATAACCAAGTGCTTAATACATACCATGCACTGCTTTAAATTGTGTATTTTACATGACTTAAAGTACAGTTGTTGTATAGAAAACAGATAATGATTAGAGGCATGAAGATAAATAGTGGTGTGAACAAAAGATAGCAGATGAAATGTAGCCCCAAGCCTGAAGACAATGACAGGTGGATGTTGAGTGGAGCATTTTCATAGGCTGCTGTGGCTAAGAAAGAACAGAAAGAGACTGCAAGGAGCCACAGCTAACACTGTTCACCTAGGTCAGCTGCTGTGGTGGTGTGAATGTGAAATGTCCCCAGCCATGAAGAACTCTACCTTCTGGAACTATAAACCATCGTCATTCTTAAGATGCCTCTGATTGCCGGGTGTAGTGGCGCACGCCTTTAATCCCAGCACTTGGGAGGCAGAGGTAGGAGGATCGCTGCTGTGAGTTCAAGGCCACCCTGAGACTACATAGTTAATTCCAGGTCAGCCTGAGCCAGAGTGAGACCCTACCTCAAAAAAATCAAAAAAAAAAAAAAATGCCTCTGATAACCTAACAAAAGTCATGGCTCCATGGCTTGCTAACTTATATTAAATTTCACTCGTTATGGTAGAAGGAAGGTCATTAACTAAGTCATGGTTTGTAATGAGTGCACATACATATTTACACACTTAGAAAAGAAGGCACCAAATAAATGATATAATAATCAGTTGTAGCATTCACCAGAAATGTACTTTATACTCTTTTTAAAAACTAAGCGTAATCATGGAATAATATATGTGGAAACAAGAAGCTAGGAGTATGCCTGTGGATGACACCCAGCTCTTGGTTCACTAGGAAAGGAGGGACCTGACTGAAGAGATTGTTCAGCAGTTAAAAGTGCTTGCTTGCAAAGCCTGCTAGCAATTCCATTCCCTATTCCTCACATGCCAGAGGACAATGTGGTGCATCAGTCTGGAGTTCCTTTGCAGTGGCAAGAGCAAATTCTCTCTCTAGATAAATAAACAAATAAAATAATTTTTATAACTTTATAATTTAAAATAATTTTATAGGGACCCAGAAACAAAGATCTGATGGGGAGAAGAATTTCAGTTGTCTATGACATGGTGCACATCCCACTGAATCCACTGTCATGTTTATTTCCAACACTTTACACCAGTCAAGTGAAACATACCATTGTGTTTGAAATATAGCCTGTAAACATGACAATTACACAACCCTTTTTTCACATGATAGAGAATCAAGATAAGATCAATGCCTGGATTTTTCTCACATTGATTCTTCACAGTTTCTAAAGTAGACAGTGGTCAGGTGGATACACCTTTTAGCATCCATAAATCTAATTTAAGCCCTTCTATACAGCCACAACCTCAATTAGCAGGTGCCAAAGTAGAGAGTTCCACAGTAAGAAACATTTCAAGAAGAATAATATCCTGGTAGCTTCCTGAATTTCAGCGTGAGGTTGGACAGTTGACTGAAAGTGCAAGTCATTTACAAAGTAAATAATTAAATAGATAGACAATAGATAGTCCTTTTTGCTAACCCACAAGAATTCCAATGAACAGGAGTTTGAGGAAGAACAATTTTTGTGCCATAAAGAAAATGTATTAGCTCTAAATTCATTTCCTTTTGATAGATGGGCTCACACATCTTTCTTTCTTCTTCGTTCCTCTTTTTTTAATGTGCTCCTGGAATCTTACCCCGAGCTTGGCTTTTACTGTTCAGGAAGTCTGTCCCTAAGCTGTATCCCTGGCCCTCTCGCTCACTGCACTGCTCTTTGTGAACGAGAGCAACAAGTCAAAGAAAACCATGTTCAGGAATATTCTTCACTCACCATGAGCCTGCCAATTCTTCCCAAGTCAGACTGACACCACAATTTTGCTTTCTGGATAAATATGCTGGAAGAAGGTTAGCTTCAGAGAAGATTTTGTATTTTGTTGTGTTTATATCCCATTCCCTGTGGGTTCACTTTTGTTTGTCTTCCTGCCCACCTTTTACCCTTTCCTTAGCATTTCTCCTAATCACCAAACTTGAAGAAACAGAAATGTCAGAGTGGATCTGGTCACCTGAGGATTTCCACAGTGACCACCAGCTCACATCAGTCAGTGCAAACCAGTCAAACCAGTCAGAGGGAGTTGACTGGGCCTCTTCCCCCTCCTTTCTGTTGGCTCTTCAAGGTCAGATGTCTGATTACTTTAGACCTGTACTTCCTTGTTCTTTGACACAAGAAAGGTTTTAGTCACTAAGCCACTGATGCAAAGACATGAGTGCTATTATTTTTATATCTTCTAAAAATGACATTTTCTGTGGAACTGTATTTCCCAACTCCTGCTATTATCTACTACAAACTTGTTTCATGAAAATACTCTCCTATACATGTCAGAGGATATAAGTCACAGCCTCTGCCTACAGAGTAAACTGCATCAGAAAAGAGTAACACAAGTCAAGTAGAATACAACATGTATAAAAGTTCAGGTACAATGGAAGGTAGAAAAATTAATTATGAAGAATAAGAGTACTATTCCAGGGCATATCTTAGTGACTTTTCATAGCTGCAGGAAAGACAGAAAATGCTTATTTTGTCTCATAGTTTTATAAGGATTAGTCCATCATGAATAAAAGGCATGTCAACCAAAGCAGCTCCAATCATGGTGGGGGATCCTGCAGGAACACTTGTTATCGCTTGGCTTATCAGGAAGGAGAGAGCTCAGGCCCCAACCAGAATTGGATGCCACCTTCAATGCCTACTTCTCGTGACCCTCCTATGTTAGCAAAGCCACAGTCTCAAAAAGGTTCCACAACCTCCCAAAAGCACTACCAGCTAGGGACCAAGTGTTGATGCACAGAAACTTGTGAGGACATTTTATATCCCAACCATAACAGGAAGAAGAGTAGCTTGTGAGCTAGCCCTTAATAAGATGGGTGGAGAATTAAGGAGTGATCATTGGCCTGTAATCCAGACAAAAAGAAAAGAAAAATAAAGAACTGGAATCAACCCCAATGCCCATCACTGGATGAATGGATAACAAAGTTGTGGTGCATTTACACAATGGAATTCTACTCAGCAGTGAAAAAAAATGATACAATGATATTTGTAGAAAAATGGACAGACTTGGAACAGATCATACTCAGCAAACTCACACAATCACAGAAAGACAAATGCCTCATAGTGTCACTTTTTTGTGGTTCCTAACTTGATCCTGCTAGAGTTGCTGTCATACCTGATGGGCAACTCAAGGTCCAGACAATAGGGATGGAATGGTTTTGGGGGAGGGGAGGGAAAGGGAACAGAAGGAGGGGAAAACAAACACAAAATTAAATCCAAAATGAGCTGATACCACAGAAACCTTTATCCTTGGAGATAGCGTAAAAGATATAACCCTCAAAAGGAGTAAGGGGGGAACACCTGAAAAGTAGGGCTCTGGTGAGTTTGGGATGAAGCCTAAGCTTAAGAGGATTTTTTTTTGTCTCTGATCTGTAACTCCCAGTACCAGAGATTGGTTGCAACACACATTGAACTGTTGACTGGAGAGACCTATGAGATCCTCAAATCAAGACAGCTTTCTATCCAAGCACTTGATTACCTGCCTGAGGCAGAAGCTAAGACCCTATTGCTGAAGACACCATAAACTGCTGACACAGAGCAGGGAGAGACCTGGCTAGAATTCAGCTAGCCTGTCTAGTGCTAGAAAATGTTACATGAGCTACTGGGGGAAAGTGGCCAACAACGGTCTGAGCAACCAGAGATTCTAAGCTACTCAGGAGCAAACACCCTGACACAATGTAAGTGGCAGTGCAATAGTGGCACACGACCTTAGTGGGTAAGCAATAGCTTTCTGATTGGCTAAGAGACCCACTTGGTGTAAAGAAACCCATATCTGGAATTGGGAAACAGATCAGAATCCTATGGAAACAAAGATTGTTTTCCAGTGTCAAGATCTCACTAGTCTTCAGCTAAAAGGGGGCTACATACATCAGATTTTCCCTAAATTATTAATGCTTATACCATTTAAACTATACTGACTTCATACTCCATTGGAGAATCTATTCTTTTTCAGAGGTAGCAAGACTGGAGGAGATAAACTCACACTTCAGCCAAGCCACAGCTGAATCCACAGAGGAATGGTGAGATGAACAAGAGTGCTGCTTCAACATAGTGCTGAGAAGAAGGGATGGAGGAGTGCCCAGCGCTGAAACACCTCTGTCACACCCTCCAAGGCTCAGGGACCATTGCGGAAGAGGGGGCCGATAGAATGGAAGAGCCAAAGGAAGGGTATGATTTCTTACAATGCAACTGCCCAGAAAGAAATTGGCCTCAATATCCATGACCTTGCAGTGCCTAGCAATACCTTCGCAAGACCCTCAAAATAGAAGAAAAAGATGATGACATCAAGTTAAAAGAGAGACTAATGGAGAGAAGGAAGGGATATGATGGAGATTGGAGTTCTAAAGTGGAATGGGGGAGGGGAGGGAAATATCATGTATTTTTTGCATGTAAGTATAGAAGTTGTCAATAAAAATATAATAATTAGGGCTGGAGAGATGGCTTAGTGGTTAAGCACTTGACTGTGAAGCCTAAGGACCCCGGTTCAAGGCTCAATTCTCCAGGACCCACGTAAGTCAGATGGACAAGGGGCACACACATCTGGAGTTCATTTGCAGTGGCTGAAGGCCCTGGGGCGCCTATTCTCTCTCTCTCTACCTGCCTATTTCTGTATCTCTCTCCCTCTCTCTCTCAAATAAATAAATAAAATATTTTTAAAAATTTAAAAATAATAATAATTAAAATTTAAAAAAAGAGTGCTGCTTCAATTCTGTTCCTGATAATCAGTGCCAGGGTGTAGGAGACAGACCCTGAGGATACTCAACACCTACCAAAGTAGAGATCCAGAGGCTCCTAAGAGCTCATCACTGAAGCAGACTTAAAACTCACTCACCATGATTCAGGGAAATTTGCAGAAGAGGGGGCGGAAAGATTGTAAGAACCACAGGTTGAGACATCATGCCCAGAGACATTCCCTCCCCGCAAAAATAACTGACTACTATACGTTTTTGTATGTAAGTATAGAAGTTGTCAAGAAAAAAAAGGAAAATACCTAACTCAGACAAACAACAAAAACAATAACTGACTACTACTTCCACAATGCATAAACTACAACCCCATAGGGAATACATGCAACCCTACTGAGGATCATCCCCAATGGAATGGCGGCAGGAATGAAGGAAAAGAGGGTACAAACACAAGATGTAACCATACGAAACATCTTGTTAACAATAATAATAACAATAAACATTAAAAAAGAAAATGGAAAAAAAGAGCCAGTGTGGTGGTGCATGCCTTTAATCCCAGAATTGGAGGCAGAGGTAGGAAGATCACCATGAGTTCAAGGCCACCCTGAGACTCCAAAGTGAATTCCAGGTTGGCCTGGGCTAGAGCAAGACCCTACCAAAAAAAAAAAAAAAAAAAAATCACATTTTTATGCCATTCTACCAAAAGCAATCTACAAATTCAATACAATCTCAATCCAAATTCTAGCACCATTCTGCACAGAAATAAAAATTTTTAAAACCTAAAATTCAAAAGGAACCACAAAAAAATCCTAGGTAGCCAAAAAACAATTCTCAGCAAAAGAATATTGATGGAGGGCTGTGGAGATGGCTCATCAGTTAAAGGTACTTGTTTACAAAGGCTGACAGCCAGTCAGGGTTCAATTCCTCAATATCCATATAAAGGCAATTGCACAAAGTTATACATGTATCTGGGATCATTTGCAATGACAAGAGGTCCTGGCATGCCCTATCTCTCTCTCTCTCTCTCTCTCTCTCTCTCTCTCTCTCTCTCTCTCTCTCTCTCATCACCAAAAAATAAATAAAATATTTTTCACAAAAGAATATTGATGAAGGTATCACCATACCTGATTTCAAGTTATACTACAGAGCTACAGTATTTCAAAAAAGCCTGGTATCAGTAGAACAATGGAGTAGGATAAAGGACCCAGATATCACTTCAACCAAAAATGCCAAAAAGTATGCATTTCAGCAAAGAAAGTATCTTCAACAAATGGTGGTAAGAAAACTTCACATCTATAGAAAAATGAGGCTAGAACCTTATCTCTCATACTGCACAAAAATCAACTACAAATGAAGCAAAGACCTTAATGTAATCTGAAACTGCACTGAAAGATATAGGCCTAGGTAAAGATTTTCCAACTAAAACTCTGGTGACTCTGAAAATATGATCAACAATTAACAAATGAGACCACATGAAGTTACAAAGCTTTGTACAGCATAAGATATAGTCAATCCAGTGAAGAGGCAACCTACAGAATTGGAGAAAACCTTTGCTAGCTACACATCAACAGAAAATATCTAGCAAATACAAAGAACTCAAAAAACTAAGGATCAAGAAAACAAACAGCTCAATAAAATATGGGCAACGGAACTAAACAGGGTTCTCAAAAGAGGAAATAGAAATGGCCAATAATGTGTTCATGACCTCAGAGTGACTAACTCTACCTACACAAGACCTGCATATCAGAGGGGAGATGACATCAAAATAGAAAAGAGAATAGTTGAAAAGAAGAAAGGATTCAGTGGAGGTGGTCATGAGAGAGGAAAAAGGGAGAATAGGAGGAGGGAATTATGATCATGATATATGTTTATATGTACAGAAGTTGTCAATAAAATGTTTTTAAAATGTTCAACATCATTAACCATTAGGGAAGTACAAATTAAAACTACTTTGAGATTCTACCTCATTCTTGTCTGAATGGCTATCATCAAAAAACAAATGACAACAGATATTGGTGAAAGTGTGGGGAAAGAAGAACCCTTCTCCATTGATGGAGGGAATGCAAGTGGATGCAGACATTATGGAAATTGACATGGAGGCTTCTCAAAAAGTAAAAATAGAGCTACATTATGACCCACTCCTTGGCATATACCCTAAAAGGCTCTAGACTCTTTAGAGATATTTGTTCACCCATGTTTATTGCTACTCTATTCACAGTAGCTACAAAATAGAATCAGCCTAGATGCTGATCAACTGATGAATGGATTATGAACATGTGCTGCATATACACAATAGAACATTATTCAGCTGGAAAGAAGAAGGAAATTCTAAAATATGTACGGAGGGCTGGAGAGATGGCTTAGCAGTAAAGGTGCAAGCCTGTGAAGCCTATGACCCAGGTTCAATTTTCCAGGTCCCACATTAGCCAGACGCATATGGTGACACATGCATCTGGAGTTCTGGCTAGAAGCTCAGATGTGCCCATTCTCTCTCCCATTTTTTCTCACTCTCCCCCCCATCTTAAATAAATAAATAAAAATAAATATTTTTTTTAATTGTAGAGAAATGGAGTGAACTGTGACATGTCATTCTGAGTGAGATAACAGGCTCAGAAGTACAAACACCTCAGTTCTCTCACCTATGCAGATCCTAGTTTCAAATTTACAGATTAGTGGCTTTAGGTCAGATTCTATGTACAGGTCAATAAACTAGAAAGGGGCCATTGGAATAGTATGGGAGGATCTTGGGGCGAGTGGGTAGTAGAGCACATGGGATGTGAAAGTAGAGAGGGTTAATAGTTGGGAAGAAAAGCTGTAAGCAGGGATGGAGAAAAGGGATAAAGGAGAGAAGATATGTGAAACCTACTATTTGATAAGCCAATTAAAATATATTTTTAAAGCTGTTTGAAGGAAGTTCTCAAATGTAAATAGATAAAACTGCTCCTAAAAACCATAGGTTATTATTCATAAATAGAAGTGATAGTGATGAGAAAACACCCAATGAGTTGTTGGTCAGGGAAGCTACCGATACCCTTAAAACAACATAGGCTATTGGCAATGCTCTTGGTTGCCCACCAAACTACCTGGTAAGCCACTATTTCTGAAGATACCACATGATTAAGATGAAGAACAAAAAGAAACTAAGCTGGGACTGAGCTGGAATCTTTCTCCCTTCTGCCTAGCTTTCTTTGTACCAGAAGGTGCTATGTAAGCTACTGGGGCAGAAAAGCAATCAATAATCCTACCCAGCTATAGACCCCATGTATTTGAAAATGACCTACCAGGCAAGATGTGCAAACTGATGCAATAGTGGCTTGAATGTTACAGGGGAAACCAACAGCTTTCTGATTGGATTTGAGGCTCATTCCTTGGGAGGAACTTCCTGCCTGGTACAGTGAACCTGGCCAAAATCTGTGGCAAGGGATATAGGTCATAGGGGGCAACCTACTACTGTTGTTATGCAAAACAGGTAGCATTTTAAATTTTCTTCTAAATATGGATATTTGTTCCCATATGCTAGTACTGCTTGAAGCCTAATTGCAGAAGTTTCACACTACAATGGGCAGTGGTTAATGCAGATATGTATAGATGGCAAGATTGCTAAGAATACGTGACTGCTGTGTGCCCAACCTCAAAAAGGATATCTAAACTACCACTTCTAAGACTCAGGGAACCTCACAGAAGAGAATACAGAAAGTATGCAAGAACAGGAAAATAGGGAGGAGGGCTGTGAAATGCTATCTTCAGGTTAACATGGCCATGACACTTACGATCTCATAGCAGCAGTGGTTTCTAGCACCAAACCTCCCAAAGTAGATAATTACAGTTAATGATTGCTGGAGGAGGAGAGAGGGGTCAAGTTCATCAATAATGAATAACCACTTGTTCATTGCACATTTCATGATAAAAATGGATGGTCATGCAAGCAATCCTAATTTAACTCAATGTTTATAAGACAAAAGAAAAAAAGAGAGAGAAAGATAGAGAGAAAGAAAGAAAGAAGAAAGAAAGAAAGAAAAAGAAAGAAAGAAAGAAAGAAAGAAAGAAAGAAAGAAAGAAAGAAAGAAAGAAAGAGAAAGAGGGTGGAGAGATGGCTTAGCACTTAAGGCACTTGCCTGCAAAGCCAAAGGACCTCAGTTCAATTCCCAGGTCCCACGTAAGGTAGATGCACAAGGTGGCACATACATCTGGAGTTCATTTGCAGTGGCTAGAGGCTCTAGTGCACCCATTTTCTCCCTCCCTCTCTCTCTCTCTCTCTCTGCCTCTTTCTCTCACTCTCTTAAATAAATAAAAATTTTTTAAAACTAAAATAAAATGGAGATTGATGAGGAAATAGAGGGTGTTAAAAGAAGTAAAGAGGGATAAGAGAGAGTAATGGGGGGATACAATTAAAATACTTTATATGTATGAAAATGTCAAAATTATAAAAATAAGTTTAAAAATAAAAGAATTTTAGAATCTTCTCCACAATTTTCACTCTGTTGAATAAAAATTAAGTCCCTTTCTGGATTTAAAAAAAAAAAATCACACTTGGCCAATACAAACTTCCTTCCTTTGTTTACATGCTCTCCTGACAGGATCCAAGGTTGATAAGTATCTAAAAGTACCTTGTGATGATTTGAAGGTGAATGTATGTTCCCCATAACTTCAATGATATTTAATATTTTATTTTTATTTGTTTATTTGTGAGAGGGAAAGAGGTAAATTGAGAGAGAGAGAGAGAATGGGTATGCCAGGGTTTCTAAGCCACTGCAAACAAACTCCAGATACATGCGCCACCTTGTGCATCTGTCTTACATAGGTACTGGGGAATCAATACAAGGTCCTTTGACTTTGAAGGCAAGCACCTTAACTGCTAAGCAATCTCTCCAGCCTCTTTTAAACATTTTTTTAAATATTTTATTTTTATATATTTATTTGAGAAAGGGAAAGAGGCCAAGTGAGTGAGAGAGAGAGAGAACTTCAAGGATTTTTAATTAAGATTGAGCTTACAACTTGAATCTCCAGTGTTTGGAGCCCTGCTGGAGAGGTTTTCCTTGGGATGGATTCTGTAGTCCAGCCCTAGCAGATGTATAAAGAGAAGTTGGAGCTCTGGTCATTCCTGTTTTATGGCTGTTGGTTTCTCTCTCTTCCTCTGCTTGGGTAGTTGAAGTGAGCCAACTTCTTCTGCCATAATGGAGCTTCCCTGGAATCTGTAAGCTTGAAATAAATCCTTTCCTCCCCAATGTTGCTTTTGGTTGGGTGTTTGTCCCAGTATCAAGAAAGTAACTGCAATGTACCTTAGTCAACAAGTTTTTATTTTTTTAGTATCATTTCCATTTCCCTATTAATCTAACTCCAACACTATTAATCTGAAAGAAAACATCTCATAGTTTTTCATCATCCTCTCAATTAGCATATTTTCTTGTTATAATACAGTTCTACTAAGTTCAGCATTACACCAAATGGGGCTGAGGGGTGAATTCATCAAAACCACTTATTGATCCCAAGAGATAATTAGGACATTTTGTCAAATATAAAGGAAGAGAGCTGGGCATGGTGGTGCACATCTTTAATCCCAGCACTCTGGAGGCAGAGATAGGAGGATCACTGAGAGTTCAAGGCGATATATGTATGTATGTATACGTATATACACATATATGTGTGTATATATGCATGTGTGTATGTATGTGTGTGTGTATATATATATATTTTTTATTTATATATTTTATATATTTTATTTTTATTTATTTTTTTTTATTTATTTATTTGACAGAGAGAGAGAGAGAGAGAGAGAGAGAGAAAATGGGCACAGCAGGGCCTCCAGCCACTGCAAACAAACTCCAGATGTGTGCTCCCCCTTGTGCATCTAGCTAACATGGGTCCTGGGGAATCGAACCTGGGTCCTTTGGCTTTGCAGGCAAATGCTTTAACCACTAAGCCATCCCTCCAGCCGAGATCCTCAGTTTTTAAAGCTCTTTGAACATATTTATTCTGATAGTAGAGTTAGTGCACTATTTCTCTTTTGCATGGAATTAATAATTAGTATTTATTGAGTATTTACTGTGGTCTAATCATTTGAGAAATACAACCTCAGTTACACTTCAAAAATGTAGTGTCTATAGAACTTTAATATAGAGGTTTTCTTTTCAAGTTATAAGAACAATACTAGGTAAATCAGCATTGGCCAAAGTCGTCAAGTACAAAGTGACGAAGTTGGGATTAGAACTAAGAGATATCAGTTAGGGGTCACTCTTTGTCAAGCAGCAGAAATTCTGGCCAAAATAAGTTCAAAAACAAGGAAATTTATGACTTTCCGTAAGTAAAATATCTAGAAGACCTATGTCCAGCTCCAGAAAGAACAAGAAACCAAGAGGTGCTATAAGCTGACAGCACTATTCTCCTTCTGCTGTTTGTGTATTGACTCTATTCTCAAACCACATTTGCTGGTGTGTTATCAGACTGTCTCCAGAAAGTTCAGCCTATACCCAGGTTTAACCCACAGAAACACAACTGTGTATCCGGTAGTCCCAGGAAAAGCTTAATTTTGTCCTTCTGTTCTCTTTAGGTCATAAGCCTATTCCTAAAGTAATCATTGCTCAGTGCTATATAATAAATGGCCAAGCCTAGTGCCAAGGGTGCTTATTCCTTGCTTGACTAAGGAAATCCAGGGTACAATTAATAGAATTTGGCTACATAGGGGCTGGGTGGCATGATCAATAATTATCTGATGGCAGAACTTTCTTTTTTGTTTTCATTTACAAGGAGAGAGAGATGGGTGTACATCAGAGCCTCTTGCTGCTGCAAAAACTGGCCCTACACTGGTACTTGAGAATCAAACCCTGCCCAGCAGGCTTTGCAAGTGAGTGCCTTTTAACTGCTGAGCCACCTCCCAAGCCTGGCAGAACTTTCTTGCTGACGAACCTTAGCTTTTAACTATTATGTAACTCCAGTTAAATTATGAACAACTGTGAAGAACAGAAATGCAGCTTTGTACATTAAAAGTCAGGGAATTCCTCTTAGAGCTTCCTTTACAACATTTTGAGAATGTGCTACTCCTAACTATATGAACTTTAACTGGGAAAAATGATGTGTATAACTGGGCTTGCTGGCTTGGTAGAAAAAGAATGGTCACACCCTTCTGAACAGGTGCCTTTCTGGGAAGCAAGAGGTAGTAGACAGACACTCAACATGTGTCTTGACATCTTACTGGAGTAACTAAAAATGAGATACAGGCCTCAATTTCTCTCTTCTAAGCCTAATGATGACATCAGAGTCCAACTCCAAGTTCCTGTCCATCCAGGAGATTTTCTTCCATTTCTTTCTAAGACATGGGATTTAGATAGAGGCAGTGAAGCATTAGGGCCCACTGCTCCAATGATCCTTTTAAAGCCTGCTGAGGATTCCACAAAAAGAACTAATCTAATTTCTGTGACAGATTCTGCTCTGTGAGAAAAGGACAAAGAAGAGAAAGCTTGGATTCTTCTTATGATTCTCTTCCCATTTCTCTAAAAATGTGAACCTGTTTATCCTTTGTCACAAAACTTTAACTTCAGTTGACCTTCTGACACACCATGGCAAGATAGGAACAAAGTACCTGGATGCTTGGTATTTCTTGGACATGATTAAATGGTTTATAAAGCAGTTAAATCCCAACTCTTTGTGCTTAAAAAGAAAGAAGAAACATCCTCTTAGGCCTTTCCCTGGCAGTAAAATTCCAGTTGAAGTCTATTGCTTCCTTTCTCTACAATTCTAACGTCCAGCCAATATCCCCAAGCAAATGAAATACTTCATTTCTGCCCTTTATGTTACAGCGAACATAGACAAAGGTCTGTAGTCTTTCTATAGGGCAAGTTTTCATTGAGAACAAAAAAAGGCTGTGTTCTTTTATAGTTTCAACACTTCATTTAACCCTTTGCTTTACAGTTGAACATTCTAGAGGAATTGTAAATACACATCTCTGCACTTAAGGGATGAAAACACATTCCTATTAGAATTTAAGCAAGACACAAGTAGTGAACTGAATTCTACATCAGAATGAGATTTAAATCTCTCTTTTATCCAGAACACTATCAGAATTAATTGAAACAATCTTCTGAACCATTTCTCTGCCAATGCCCTTCTTCCCCAGCCTTAACTTTTCTGATATTTAAGACTTCAACTAAAGTTTGTCCAATGAAAAGATAAAGAAAATAGTGATATTATTTATTCTTATTGTTAACTTTAATTATTTTCCTCTCTTGTAAAAGTGGGCAAATGGGGTGCTGGAGAGATGGCTTAGCAATTAAGGCATTTGCCTGTGAAGCCTAGGGACCCAGGTTTGATTCCCCAGAACCCACATAAACTAGATGCACAGGGTAGCGCAGGCATCTAGAGTTCATTTACAATGGCTGAAGGCCATGATACATCCATCTGCTGTCTTTTTCTCATAAATAGATAAATAAATAAATAAAGAAATAAATAAATAAATAAATAATTTAAAGGCAAAAGAGTGTGCAAACAGGGACTTTGACTCTCCAGATTGGCTTCATCAAGCTCTCATACCAAACTGCAACCCCAAAAGAATGAGCAGTATTCCCTTATGGTATGCCGCCAGCCTTCTTCCCTCTGCTGACATCTGGAGCATGGATGCTTGCACCACATCCATACGTTGTGACTAATGTGACTAGGGAGAGCTCAGCTCAATGAGCCAAGTTCAGAACCACGTGTTAGTAGAGAAAGCAGGCTGCAATGACACCAGTGCAACTGAAGCAGAGACAAACACAAAAAGAGACAGAATCAAGCAAAGCAAATATTTGTGCCTTGATGAATTTACTAACAAATTCAAGTTTTGCAACCAGACCATCTTTTAAGAAGTATTCTCAATTTGACATGCAAATAGTTTTTTCATGACACTTTAAACAACTAGTTATTATATGTTAGTTAAGAAGGAACATTACCTTTTTTCAGAACTTGGATCTTCTAGGTTGGACCTTTCCACTAGGTCCCCCAAAGCCAGTTGGCAGCTGTAGCACTGAAAATCTGAGGGAACTGAAGCCTTCTTTCATGCCAGAGACATCTGTAGAAAGAGGGGAACTGAAATGAAATCACAAGTGGAGCTCCAGCATCCTATTAGTAGCTTTTTGGCTAACCTGGCTCCAACTTCCAGGAATTCCTATCATATCATCAAAAGATGTATTACCTAGTTCCTAGATTCAAAAATAAGACTTCCTAGAGTGGGTATTAGGTCACTGGCTTTGGAATCACTTGAAGTGAATATGGGGTGGGAAGCTAACCCTCAGACTACTTAATCTAAGTCTACAGTTTACAGCCAACATGTAGGCATGTATGTTCATTCTATGTATACTTGTATATAAAATATACAAAATATTAAAGGTACGAGTATAAGAAGTCTCTGATGCAACTCTAACTCTGCCACAAGAATTCATCATTTGGATTAAATTAAAGTGAATGTTTTTTCTTTTAATTATTTTTTGTTTTGTTTTTTGGTTTTTTGAGGTAGGGTCTCACTCTAGCTCAGGTTGACCTGGAATTCACTATGTACTCTCAGGGTGGCCTTGAACTCATGGCAGTCCTTCTACCTCTGCCTCCTGAATGCTGGGATGAAAGGCATGCCCAGCTAGTAAAGCAAATATTCTTATAATTTTCACAAAACACTTCAACTTATTTTAAAAATACTTTTCTTCTACACATATGTATATCTTGCATAACAGGAACACTGCTATAAGAGGTCATTTTCTATATAAATATATTTGATGTGATTTGGTTGGCATTTTAAACAGTGTTGATGGAAAAGCATATAAAACCAAGAAATTAAACTCCCCTATAGAAAAATGAAATTATTTGATTTAAAATAATTACAATTATTTGTTATAAAAACTATAGACTATAAGGCTGGAAGTGAAAGTTAATTTTAGAATACTTGGCTGTTTTTATACTGACTGGAAAGTTTTAAAAGTTCTCTCTTTAAACAGACTCTTCTGTACTTCCTTCAGAATCCAACTAGGCAGGGATATCAATATATTTCAAGGAGCTTTATTTCAGGTGCAATTAAGAATGAAGGCAAAGTTAATAGATTTCATTATTAGCAGTATCTTTGGCTAGAGAGATGACTTAGTGGTTAAGGCACTTGCCAGCAAATCCTAAGAACTCATGTTTGAATCTCCAGGCTCTACGTAAGCCAGATGCACAGTGTCACAAGTGCACAGTGTCTCACATGCACACCAGGGAACACACACATCTGGAGTTTGTTTGCAGTGGATGAAGGCCCTGGCGCACACATTCTCTCCCGCTCTTGCTCTGCCCCTTTCTGTCTCTCTTTCTCTCTCACTCAAATAAAAAAGAAGTGACTTTATGGGAGGTAATATAATAAAGAATACCATGTATGTATCAAGAAACAGATGCCTTGAAACATTTTTTAATATTTTATTTTTATTTATTTGAGAGAGAGAAATACAGAAATAGGTAGAGAGAGAGAGAGAGAGAGAGAGAGAGAGAGAGAGAGAGAGAATGGGCACTCCAGGGCCTCCAGTCACCTCAAACAAACTCCAGATGCATGTGCCCCCTTGTGCATCTGGCTTACATGGGCCCTGGGGAGTCAAACCTGCGTCCTTTGGCTTTGTAGGCAAGTGCCTTAACCACTAAGCTATCTCTCCAGCCCCAGCCTTGAAACATTTTGAAAGGCATTTCCCCACCCTGCACACAGAGACACACACAAAAGAAAACCTAAAAATGTTATCATGATGCAAACACTTTGTGTTGATTAGGCTCCACCATGGATATGAGGAGATGCTGAGGACAAATGAGATTTGACTTTGCTAGCATTTTGTCATGTGAATTTCAGTTATCTAAATAACTGCTGCATGTAACATGCCAACTTCTACCTCATTGAACAACTCCGAATCTGCATTATTTTGTTATCTTGTTATCAAATTCACTTCCTCCCACACAATTGAAGGCTCCCAAGGGAATAAACAGATCATTGAAATTTATCTAAAACCATGTCTACCAAGTGTACATTCTCAACAAACTGTTCACATGAAAATGCTGGCGAATGACCCAAAGCTTGTCAAAATGTGACTTTTAGCCGGGTGTGGTGGCACACGCCTTTAATCCCAGCACTTGGGAGGCAGAGGTAGGAGGATCGCGGTGAGTTCAAGGCCACCCTGAGACTACATAGTGAATTCCAGGTCAGCCTGGACCAGAGTGAAACCCTACCTCAAAAAAAAAAAAAAAAAAAAAGTGACTTTTAAAGTCTTTCTACTATGAAAATAATATAAATAAATAAATACTATGATAAATAAATGATACATTTGCTTTGAAAATCTAAGTTCTTTACGTAGATGACATTTGCTATTTGCAAATCATCTTCTCTGCATGACAGCATCAGGACATTTCACTTGGGTACAGAAACCATGACAAACCTGCCATCTTGGTGCTTGCACTCCCTGATCTCTTACTTGCTGATGTCTGTAATGCAACATACAGTCCCTGGTGAACAAGAGGGACCCTGACTTTACCAACTGTATATTCTTCTAGAGTAGATTAATGGACAAAATCAAGAAGTGTGCATAAAATAATCACAACTTACAAATGTATTGAAGAATAAATAATGATTCAATCGGAAGGAAAGCTGTGACAGCAAGGAGAGGCCTTTTTTGCATATCATGATTAGGAAAGACCTCCCAGAGCACCCTGAGACCTAAAGGTTGGCAAAACGACCGTGACATGATGAAACGAAGACGAGGCATCAAGGGTGGAAATACAGGACATACAAGATTCTGAAGAGGGAAAGAACCTGGCATCATTGGAGAAATACTCATCTACTGCTCCTTAGGGTGGACAGTAGAAAGAAACAAGAGGAGGTTAAATAAGTAGCCCCGTGTGTGATCATTCAGCATACGGGGTGATAAGAAACTTGTAGCAATAACAGATATTGAAGAGTTCTAAGAAACAGAAGCCACTAGTACATTTTTAAATATTTTATATATTTATTGTGTGAGAGAGAGAGAGAGGAAAGGGGAGAGAGAGAATAGGTGCTCCAGGATCTCCCTCCACTGCAAACAAACTCTAGACATATGTGCCATTCTGTGATATCTGGCTTTATATGGTTATTGGGGAATCAAATCCAGGCCATTATTCTCTGTAAGAAAGTACTTTTAATGGCTGAGTCATCTCTCCAGCCCCATGCAAATACAATTTTAACATTTTATTTATTTATTTACTTATTTGAGAAATAGGAAGATAGAATGGGCCTCCAGACACTCCAAATGAACTCCAGACACATGTGCCAACTTGTGCATCTGGCTTATGTGAATATTGGAGAATAAAACCTGGGTTCTTGGGCTCTGCAGGCAAGTTCCCTAACCACTAGTCCATCTCTTTAGCCCAAAAAATACATTTTTTAAGTAGAATAAAAACAACTATACCAAAGGCTCTTCTCCTAATCCATAAAAATATGAAGAGGCCAGTTTATTTCCCTAACCACCATACACCCGTCTGCAGTTTGTACTCCTGCTTCCTCTCTGTGAACCACCCAGCTGTCCGGAGCTCCACTGTGTTCCTTAGGAGCGCTCACTGCATTTTCCACTATCTCCCAGAGCTCATTGTCAAGCATTCATTCACTTTGCTTTTTATTTTTTCTGGGAAATCTCTTCTAATCTTTTGGGTTTTTTTGTCAACTTTTTCATAGCACTTGTCATATTGTACACTTTTTTGCTCTTTCTTCACTTATTTACTCTTCATTTCCACTCCTAGACTATAAGCTCCTGGAGGACAGAATCATGTCTCACTAAGGAATCACTATTTGCGCAGATCCCTGCACAGTGCCTGGCAGTGATGAAGGAACAAAGACCATGATCTTTGCTTTCACCACCAGAATGATAAAGGCAATTTAGATTGTGTTGAAAACTTTGGCAATTTTCACTATATACTTTTAATAAAAGAACAATTTTTTCCTTTGCTATTATACAAACAAAGCTCACATGTGGCTATAGGAATTACACATATAGTTTTGACAGTAGTTCAGTCCATATTTCCTTTGATTTATGTTTCTAGACCATTCATTTAATGTGACTAACGTGGCTAGTCAGTTGTGTCCGCACTCTCCAAGAATGCTGTGCTAGTCCAAAAGTGCTTACTGTTTTGAAGCCAACTGTAGGAAAGGAATGGGAGTAGAGGAATTAGAAAACAGAAACTTTTCAATTATTGTATTAAAACATGGACGAGCCTAGTGGACATTGTGTTGTGAAATTAGCCAGGCACCGGAAAGCAAATACTACATAATCTCATTCATGTAAAATCTAAAAACATTGATATAGAAGAAGAGGGTAGAATAATGGTTACAAGAGGATGGGGATGTGGAATAGGAACTAGAGAATATGACGAGAATCATACACTGAAATAGCGACAAATGTAAATTTCCATTCTACAGAAACTAAATTAGCATCATCTTCCAGATCAAGGTATTCTTACCTTCCTCAGAACTTAAGCCAGAAAAAGGAAGAATAACAGCACTAGTCGCAGGATATCAGGCTTTCAGGACAAAATAAGAACAGGCATAGTTAGAGCACAATAGTCATTTCATAATTTTCAACCAAGTAAGTGTCCTAAATTTAAGAAAATAAGGAAAACTATGAAAATTATAACTGTGACAGATTGAGCTGTTGTAGAAAATAGTTTATATTGTGATTAACTTTATAATGCACAGGTAACATGTGCTCGATTTTTTTTCATATAAACCAGGAGAAATCCTTTCTTCAATAATAAATAATCCATGCTGTCTTAATCTATACTATCTTTGTGTTCAACATTACAATGAGAATGTATGCAGCTGATTTGATGACAGAAAGTCTAAATTTTACTAGCAGCATAAGTAGCTATTTGACCTTAATTCAAAGAGTTAAGAGATGGCTTAGCAGTTAAGGCACTTGCCTACAAAACCCTACAACCCAAATTCAATTCCCCAGTACCCATGTAAAGCCAGATGCACAAAGTGGCATATGTGTCTAGAGTTCATTTGCAGTGGATGGAAGTCCTGGCATATCCATACTTATTCTTTCTCTCTTTCCCTCTCTCCTTGAAAATGGATAAATAAAAAATGTTTTCTAAAAAGCTGTATTATAATCTTATGATGCAACATGATTTAAAGTAATTCATTTTTAACAAATTACATGTTAACTTGAATATTTTCTAAGAGGATAGATTCAATAATGCAAAGAGAACACTTTTATGCATACACTAGAGTGATTGCTATAGTTGTGTTGTATTCACATATAAAATTCTATGAAGTGAAGAAACTATTTGATGACATTAAGACAAAATTTCAAATTGGCCCAATATTGATAAATATTATATATTCACTGGAGTAGCCATATAATTGCTTTAATTATCCTAGTATACAGTGTTCCTTACCACTTGAATGTCTTTCTAATAAAAACGACTTTTATTCCTTTTATTCCAAGCTTTGGCAATTTCTAGTGCAAATATTTTCCACCAAGCCAAAGTTATAGGTACTTAAGAAAGAGAAAATATTACTAATTCATCACTTCTAAGAGTAGTCCATTTATTTAATTCCACAAAGGAAAACAAATAATTTTTCTGGGTTCTTATGACTGGGAGTAAAGAGCATCTGAATCATGACAGTGTGCCAGGGAGCTAGGAAGAGATGTTCTCATTGTTATCTATAACATGGCTGATTCACATCTGATTTCTCAGCCAGAACACATGGATCACTTTCCAACCACAGCAAAAAAAGAGTCATAGATAGAAATACTTACATGATGCAAGTCTTATTTCCAAAGAATATCATCACCCTGTCATGAAAATTTATCTCTAAAAGAAAATTCATGTCTTTTGTGAAGAACTAACTCATTCTGATTTTTTCTGTCTGTGAAGCATGTACTATTGTCTCTATGAACATGCTGTCCTTAGAGACTGTGGTTATGTAGGAAAAAATGATGTAGGAAAAGATAATAAAATGAGGGATAGGAAATTTAAAATAATTCATGTTGACATAAGTTTTATGCTGTGACATTATAATGGCAAAATACATTAATTCAGTTTCTTGGTGATCATTCATTAAAAGATCCACAGAACAGATGATGTTTTCTTACCTCTTTCATTCTTTTCCTCAGTAAGTAGATGTTGGAGAACCTAGTTTCACCACTCACCTTTCAATTTTCAAATGAAAAAGGACTTTTCCCTCAAAGCACAGACAATTGTTCTGCACATTGTCCTAGTGCAAGCCACACTTCTGTCAAACATGCAGCCTCCTTGTAACTCGTCCTGTCTCTGAGCTAACCCTGCACCTTGCCCTGCCTACATGAGACTTTCACTTAAATTTCCCCAGAATAAAGAAGCCCAGGGCTGCAGAGATGGCTTAGCAGTTAAGGCAATTTCCCGTGAATCCTAAGGGCCTAGGTTCAATTCCGATGAAAAGCAGATGCACATGGAGGTATATGTGTCTAGAGTTTTCAGTGGCTGGAGGCTCTGGCATCCTGTTCTCTCTCTATCTGCCTCTCTTTCTTTCTCCCTCTCTTTCTCAAATAAATATTTTTTTAAAGCACAGAAAGGCTCAGAGACGTTTATTCTCCTGAGTCATATTTCTGAAGTTCAGTTTATTATGCTCATCACTGGGTTTTTCCCTAAAACTTTGGTTTTTGTGCTTGTTGTTTTTGAATATTTATTTATTTTAAAGAGGCAGATAAGGAACAGAGAGAGAGAGAGAATGGGCTCACCGGGACCTCCAGCCACTACAAATAAACTCTAGATGCATGTGCCACCTTGTGCATCTGACTTTACATAGGTACTGGAAAATTGAACCTGGGTTCTTAGGCTTCACAGGCAAGTGCCTAACAGCTGAGCCATCTCTCCAGCCCTAACATTCTGTTTGTTTTGTTCAGATAGATTACAAGTAGAAAACGTTTTATTTTCTATTTTTCTCCTATTTGTCAATTCTAGAATTCTGTTTTTTGTCTGGGAGTCCAAATTTATGTTTGTCAAATTTTTATTCTGACTTAACAAGTTCCTTCAGTGTTTCATATAGTGAGTAGCTGATAATGATGGCTTTCCCAAATTTTTAGAAATTACTCATTATTACCATAACTTTCATACATGTATGTTTATGTTGAATATATCCTCTATGTTCTACTAACCTCCCTTTTCCCACTCTTTCATTTTCCACTAGTCTCCTTTGTTCCCATCGTAAGTTTCACCTCTATTTTCATGGTAAATATACATACATGATTTTATGTATTTCCATAAAACCTAGGGACTAAATATAAGAGAAAGCTATAACATCTGTTTTTCTGAAACTGGCTTAATTCATTCAATAAGATTATTTCCAGTCTCAATCATTTTCCTTCTTTATAGCTGAAAAAAATTCCTTGCATATATATGTCAAATTTTCTTTATCCATTCCTCTTTTTATGGACACCTGGATCAGTTCTGTAACTGAGTTACTCTGAATAGTGCTATAGTAAATGTTAATGCACAAGTATCTCCATGATTTGTTCATTGGGAGGTCTTTGGATAAATACCTAGAAATGATATAGCTGGGTCTTATGATAGATTTGTTCCTAGTTTCTTGAGAAACCTCAGTCCTGACTTCCATAGAGCATTAACTACTTTACATTCCCACAGCAATGTTTAATCTTGATGTGTCTTGAATTTTGTTTTCAAATATATTATTATTATTATTATTATTATTATTATTACTATTATTTTTGAAGTAGGGTCTCGCTCTAGCTCAGGCTGACTTGGAATTTACTATGTAGTCTCAGGCTGGCCTCGAACTCATGGTGATCCTCCTACATCTACCTCCTGAGTGCTGGGATTAAAGGCATATGCCTCCATGCCAGGATTTTTGCATCTACATTCATGAGGGAGATTGCTCTATAATTCTCTTTTCTTTTACTGTTTGTCTGGCTTTGGCATCAGAGTAAAATTAGCCTTATAAGAAGAGTTTTGCAGGATTCCTCCTTTTCTATATAGTGAAACAATTTGAGAAATATTGCTGTTAGTTCTTCTTTAAAGGTCTGGTAGATTTTAGCAGTGAATTCATCTGGAATTGTGTTTATTTAGGAGATATTTTTCTTTTTAAATATTTTATTATTTATTTATTTATTTGAGAGAGAGAAGTAAGCAGAGAGAGAGAGAGACAGACACAGAGACACAGAAAGAGAATGAGTGCACCAGGGTCTCCAGACACTGCAAACGAACTCCAGATGGGTGCACTCTCTTGTGCACCTGGCTTATGTGGTTCCTGGGGAATTGAACCTGGGTTCTTTGGCTTTGCAGGCTGCTAAGCCATCTCTAAGCCCCTTTTCTTCTTCTTCTTTGTTTTTTTTGTTGTTGTTGTTTTTTTTTTTTTGTTTGTTTGTTTGTTTTGCAAGGTAGGGTCTCACTCTGGTCCAGGCTGACCTGGAATTAACTATGTAGTCTCAGGGTGGCCTTGAACTCTTGGTGATCCTCCTACCTCTGCCTCCCGAGTGCTGGGATTAAAGGCGTGTGCCACCACGCCCGGCCCCTTTTCTATTTTTATTAATACTGTTTCAATCTCAGTAGAGACCTCGTTAAATTGTTTACTTTATTTTAAAATATTTTATTTATTTATTTACTTATTTAAGAGAGGGAAAGAGAAAAACAGGGAGGGAGAGAGAGAGAATGGGCACACCAAAGCCTCCATCCACTGCAAACAAACTGAAGACTCATGTGCACCTTGTGCATCTGGCTTATGTGGGTAATAGGGAATCAAACCTAGATCCTTAGGCTTCCCAGGCAAGTACCTTAACTGCTAAGCCATCTCTCCAGCCCAGTGTTTACCATATTTTAGTTTATATTTGGTAGATGACATGTATCTAGAAATTTATCCATTTCTTTTAAATTTTCCAACCCAGTAAAATATGTTTTTAAGCTGTTTCTTAATGATTTCTTGAATTTCATTGGTCTCAGTTGTAATGATTCCCTTTTTATCACTGATTTAATTAAATTGGGTCTATCTTTTGGTTAGTTTGTCTGAGGGTTTGGCTGTTCTTGTTCATCATTTCAAATAACCAACTCTTTCTTTCATCAACTCTTTGTAGTGTTTTTTTAATTTTCATCTTGTTAATTTCTGTCCTGATATAAATTATTTTATTGCATCTCCTGACTTGGGATTTGGCTTGTGTTTGTTTTTCCCAGGTCCTAAGGTGCATAGTTAACTGATTTATTTGAGATCTCTCTCATTTTTGTTTTTATTGTTGTGCCCTACATTTTTTTTCATTTTCATTTTCATTCAATTTTAGCTTTTTTCTTCATTTCCTTCCTGTTTTCTTCAATAAACCATACATTCAATAGTGTGCCCTTTAATCTTCATGAGTTTGTGCATGCTCTCTGGTTTATCTTGCTATTTCTAGTTGTACTATTGTGGACAGGTAGAATGCAGTAATAGTCAAATAAAGAATAGTCACCCTTTAAGTACCAGTCATTTTCAGAAGTAAAGGAACACTGACAGTAATGTAAAAATTAATATATTAATTGCTGTGGATATGAGTGGGGGGAAAAGCAGAGTAAGACTTATAATTTTATGAGTTGTGAAAAGAAGAAAATATAAAGAAATTCAGGAAAATAGGGATGGGGAAATGATGCAATTTGGGCAAAGTGTTGAATGGAAAGAGAGAGGTAAAAAATGCAAACAGGTAACCCAAAACAATCACAGCCTGTGTTCTCTGGGAAAGCCTATGAAAAAGAAAAGAGAGGGATAAAAGAAAAAAAGAAAAAGAAAAAAAGAGGAGAGAGAAGATACAGCAAGACAGAGCTGGCCTGTTGAGCTGGCCTGGGGTATAAAGGAGAGAAACATGAGAAGAGCACTGGGGGCAGGTGCAGAGTGCAGTACCATCTGGCTTGCCAGTTCCCATTTTGAGTCTCTCAGCATTTCTTCCCCCGCTGTCAGATGCCTGTCTCCACTGACATTCCTTTTCGAAGTTGGGGCTTAGATGCTGGTCCCACCTGTGGGAGTTCCTTCTGGAGTCCATTGCAAATGCTGTACCCTCTGCCAGGCTGTCTTTTGGACGATGACTCTACACATGCTGGTCCAGGTAGTGGACAGACCTTCACAGGGCAAGTCATGTACGCATATCACACGTCCAGATGATCCTTCAGGAGCCCAGTTGTGAATTGTGACCTCTTCCCAGGAGCCCTTGGAGAAATTGGGTCACAAATGCTGATTTGTCTTCATGGGTCAGGTTGTATATTGTGACCTCACACCTGTGCAATGTCCAGTATGTTGCTTGCACCCAGAGTCTGTGTCCTGGTCAGACTCCAGTGGCAAGCACGCTTCCACCTCCTTGAATAGTATGTGGCCTGATTCAGTTTCTTCTCCTAGGTCTAGAGGTATTCAGCTGGCTGGATTTCAGCATATAGTCTGATGACACTTTGAGTTTCCTGAAATGTAGTTCACAGAAGGTCTAACACAGCTGCCAAACTGTCTTTTCAAACTGGCATCCCAGGAGCCAAGATAGTTCAGGCAGTAGAACATCAGACTCATCCCTCAGGGATTCTGGCCGTGTCGAGTGTCCAAAGGTACACTGTACAGCAAAAGTGGTGAGATACAGCCAGGATAAAACATGGAAGAAAATAGGTCATCTTAAGCACACATGTGGTCTAGTAGGGGGTGAGAGGGGGTAATGAAAATAAATGTATTTTACTTTGAATTCAAAAGCTAGAAAGGGGGACTGGAAAGATGGCTTAGCCGTTAAGGCATTTTCCTGCAAAGCCAAAGGATCCCGGTTCAATTCTCCAGGACCCACGTAAGCCAGATGCACAAGGGGATGCACGCATCTGGAATTCATTTGCAGTGGCGTGCCCATTCTCTCTCGCTCTTTCTCTCTCTCTGTCTCTCCCTATTTCTTTCTCTGTCAAATAAACAAATAAATAATATATATATATTTTTAAAGCTAGCAAGGGATTAACCAGGAAAACTCAAAGAAAGTGAAAGCGGATTAATAAAAATACAATAAGAAAGGAATTAAAAAGATATCAGAAAAGTAGACAAAATTGAAAGTTAATAATCAGCACTCTGGTTTCTCTTTGGGAAGATTGAATAAACTTCTAGAAATTCTGTTTACATCTTAAATTCATTAAAACCCAAAATGAAATGGGTTCCTACAGTTTTGAATACATTCACTCTTCTAGAACAGCAACTTAAAAAATGCTGTGCATATTCCCAGTGCCTAGTGAGTACCAAAGGAAAGTGTGACAGGAAAGAAAGGTTAAGAGAGAGGTGAATATCAACAAAGTGCATTACAAAAAGGAACAATGAATATTCACCAAAGTGCCCTCTAAATACTTATGTTTATGTCCAGATATGAATGCTATTCTCACTTTGGTTAAAGAAGCTTCTGTTTCAGATGGCAGTGACCACTGGGGGGGGGGTACTCAAAAGTTATCAAAGTACTAGAAGTGACAATAGAGCACTCAGCCCTAAGTGAAACATCTTATCTCACCCTCCAAGGCTCAAAGACCATTGCAGAAAAGGCAGCAAAATGAATATAAGGGCTGGAGAGATGGCTTAGTGGTTAAGATGCTTGCCTGAGAAGTCTAAGGACCCATGTTCAACTCTCCAGATCCCATGTAAGCCAGATACACAAAAGGTGAGGCAAGTGCAAGGTTGCACATGCCCACTAGGTGGTGCAAGCACCTGAAGTTCAATTTCAGTAGCTGAGGTCCTGGAATGCCAATTCTCTCTCTCTCTCTCTCTCTCTCTCTCTCTCTCTCTCTCTTTCACACACACACTCCCTCACTCTCTCTCATCTCTCTTCTCTCTTCTCTCTTTCTCTTTCTGTCTCTCTCTAAAATTTAAAAAAAAAAATTAAAAAGAGTGTAAGAGCCAAAGGACAGGGAGGAGTGCTTTGGAATATTGTCTTCCAAAGATTAAGTAGCCATTTCATTCATGATTCACAGTAGCTGATCCTACCTACATAAGATCTGCATAGTATAAGAGAAGAAAAACTGATGACATTAAAATAGAACAGGAACTAGTTGAAAAGAAGATGGGGGACTGGAGAGACAGCTTAGTGGTTAAGGCACTTGCCTACAAAGCCTAAAGGACCCAGGTTCTAGTCCCCAGAAACCACATAAGCCAGATGCACATGGTGGCACGTTCATTTGCAGTGGCTAGAGGCCCTGCTGCGTTTTCTCTCTCTCCCTCTTTCTCTCTCACATAAATAAATAAATAAATAAATAAATAAATAAATAAATAAATAAATGTTTTAAAAATTAAAATAAGAAGGGGTTCTGTGGAGGTGGAATAGGGTAGGGTGGATAGAGGAGGAGGATGAGAGGAGATTATGATCAATGTACATTGTGCATACATATGACTTAAAAAGTTAAAAATAATTTTAAAAGAAAATTACTATGAACTCATTACTTTGTACAAATAATATACATTAATACTTATAAAAATAATGCTGGCCGGGTGTGGTGGCGCATGCCTTTAATCCCAGCACTCTGGAGGCAGAGGTAGGAGTATCGCCAAGAGATCAAGGCCACCCTGAGACTACATAGTGAATTCCAGGTCAGCCTGAGCCAGAGTGAGACCCTACCTCGAAAAACCAATAATAATAATAATAATAATAATAATAATGCTGGTAGTAAAAGAGTGAGCATGGTTCTTATGCATTTTTAGTGTCTGAAGCTTAAAACAATAGGAACATCTGAATATATTTTGAATCATATATATAATCTTTATATTACACATGAATCAAATTTGTCTTTAAGGAACTATTTCTTATTCCGTTCTGAATATATATGATGAGTTATTTTTATTCTCTTCCCCATCATAGTAGACTGTTTTTATCCTTTTTTGCAAATGGCATAAAATGCAGAAGAGTAGAGAAGAGAAGCAGTCATCCTCATCATCTCTTGGCTGTGCCATACCTGAACGACAGGCCAGACAATGCAATTTTCTGTGGCATACATGATCAGATACTAGTTATCGTTCAGTTTTCACTACCTCAAATCATCATGATTCAAACAGAGTGCAGGAGATTCAAATCATTCAGAACCTACCATTGTTAGCTAATTTATTTTGACAATGACAGAACCCAGAGCTGTGAAATTGAGGCTCTGTGTGTTCATGGAGTGACCATGTCCATCTGTTTTCTGCCTGAGGTCATCACAGGCACTATGATAAAGATCTTCTCTTCCACGAGTCAATCCAACTTCCAGTGTTTGAAAGTGAAACTAAAATGAACACTGAAAGTAATTACATAGTTACAGCCAAGAAAAAGGTTATTACTTTGAATTTCCTATTCTAATTCAAGAGCTAGGTGAAAGGCTGAAGTTAAAAATCTTAGAAGCAATACCAAACTATACTTGTTCCCAAAACCTGTTTGTTTTCAGAAAGTAGACCAAGGACCCTAGGAATAAGCTGACTTTTTTTATAAACTTATGCTAGAACTGGGACTTGAAAACAATTCAGTAATTGCAACATTTAGTATTTGTTCTCTACCTTTCAGCCCCTATACTATTATTCACCAAGTATGCACTATACACCTAGCAAGTGTCAAAGGTAATGTCCACACAGAACATGGCAGTGTAATGCTGGCCACTACAAAATACAAAGTATAAGGTTAAATTGTCAGATAGGATACAATGACTTTGTAGAACTAAAAACGATATGGAATTTCTATGCTAAGCATAAATATATTCATATAGTTTTAAAGAAATCCAGGAAAGAGCACTTTTATACTTCCCTTTCTAAATTATCTGTAGCTATGTCATATGCATAAGAAAATAGGAATACACCAAAGTGAATAAGATACAGAGCATAAATGAATAATAAAATACAAAACTAAGGTTAAAAGACATAACAAAGACCAAGTGTATTCACCATGTCAATAAATATCCATGATAACATTACTTTTTAATTATTCAAAAAAGGCTGAGGAAATACTTCCATCAGTAAAGTGCCTGACTGACTGGCTAGCATGAAGACCTGAGTTTGATCACCAGAATGGTAAAATTCCAGGAGTTATGGAATTTGTCCTTCATCCCAGGACTAAGGATGTGGAGATAGGAAGATTCATGGGGTTTGCTGGCCAACTAGTCAGTCTGTCCTAATTGGTGAGCTCCATCCAATGAGAGACCCTATCTCAAACAAGGCAAACAGTGTTCCTAATGATGACACTCAAGGTTGCCTTCTGGCTTCTACATATGCATGTACACATGCACACAGACATGCCCACATATATACACATGTACATACATATATACATGCACACACGTATACATACACATGCATGAAAAGGCTGAGAGTTGGGATGGAGAGATGGCTTAACTGTTAAGGCACTTGCCTACAAAGACAAAGGACCTCAGTTCGATTTCCAGAACCCACGTAAGCCAGATGTACAAGGTGATACATGCATCTGGAGTTCATTTGCAGTGGCTGAAAGCCCTGGTGCACCCATTCTCTCTCTCTCTTTCTCTTTCTCTCTGTCTCTCCCTCTTTCATGCTCATAAATAAATAAAAATTAAAGACTAAAAAAAAGGCTGAGAGTAAAAAGAAAGGAAGAGAAGAATTCCATAACATAATTTAAACAGATAAAATTAATACTATTAATGTTAGTGATGAATATCATCAGTATTAAAAATACCTCAAGGGATGGAGAGGTTGCACATGCGCCTTAAGAGCACACACATCTGGAGTTCAATTACAGCAGCTGGAGGTCCTGGAGTGTCAGTTATCTCTCTCACTCATTCACTCTGGCTCTCTCTCATTAAAAAAAGGGGGGTGCTGGAGAGATGGCTTAGCGGTTAAGGCGCCTGCCTCCCAAGCCTAAGAATGCCAGTTCCAATCTCCAGGTCCCACGTTTAGCCAGATGCAAAGTGACACAAGCTGCCAGTTCCAATCTCCAGGTCCCACGTTTAGCCAGATGCAAAGTGACACAAGGGCACAATGCTGCACTTGACCACAAGGGAGCGCACACATCTGGATTTCATTCACAGCAGCTGATTGGCTGCTGGCACGCCCATCTCTATCTTAGTCTTCCTCTCCCTCTCTCTCTGTCTATCTCTGTGTTTCTCTCTCAAAAAAAAATAAATAAATAAAAGCCAGTCTATTGGGCTTGCTTCAAAATTACTTCTAGATTACAATGATCAGTGCTGTGTTTGTAGTAGGAATATAGTTTAAGTAGCCTAAATCTATCAAATGAAAGCTGGTAATTGAATTATTATAAATTATTATATAACTAATTAACTATTTTTTAATTTTATTTTTATTTATTAGAGGGAGAGAATGAGGCAGATAGAGAGAGAGAGAGAATGTTTGTAGTGGCTAGAGGCCTTGGAATGCCCAAATTCCAGGTGCATTTGTCACCGTGTGCATCTGGTTTACGTGGACACTGGGAAATCGAACTTGGGTCCTTAAGCTTCACAGGCAAGTGCTTTAACTGCTAAGCCATCTCTCTGGCCCTAATGTAACTATTTTTAAAAGTGAAATATATGAACTTAAAGTAGATGAGGTGCTAAATATACTCTATGAAAAGCAAAATACCAAATAATATGCAGAGGAATCTGCCATTTGTGCTACATAGAAGGAGGAGGAAGTAGAAATATGCACACTCATACTTGCATAAGCTTGTCGCAGTGAGTCCTCTGAAAATAAGTACTGGTTGATGGGAGTTCAGGAAGAGGGTGAATGCTTGCTTATGAAGACAGTCTCTTTATGTTTTAAACTTCATACTATATTGGTTACTTTTCTCACTGCTGCAACAAAATCCCTGACAAAACCAACTTTAGGTAAAAGGGATTTGTCTTGACTCACCGTTTGAAGCTACAATGCATCATGGTAGGGACGCATGGTGGCAGGAGCAGCTGGTCACCCTGCACCCAGGAAGGAAGCAGAGGACAGTGATCACTTGTGCTTGCTAGCTTTCTCCCTTGTATTGATTCGAGGACTCCAGCCCATGGAATGCTGCTGCCCACATTTAGGTTGAGTATTCCCATCTCTATTAACATAATGTAGAACTCCCTCACAGACATGCCCAGAGATTTGGGGTTTTGGTATTTATTTATTTATTTATGAAAGAGAGAGACTAAGAAAAAGGCAGAGAGAGAGAGAGAGAGAGAGAGTGAGAGAGTGCCAGGGCCTCTAGCCGCTGCAAATGAACTCCAGATGTGTGTGCCACCTTGTGCATCTGGTTTATGTGGGTCCTGGAGAAGCAAACCTGGGTCCTTAGGCTTTGCAGGCAACTTTCCTATTGATACTGACACAATTTCAGCATTTAATTGTGGACAATAATCGTGATACTTGAGAAGATTTTTTTTTCATAGAATTTTGATGGATAAAATCTTTAAATGGCTGGACATGGTGGAAAATACCTTTAATCCTAGCACTTGGAAGGCTGAGGTAGGTGGATCACCATGAGTTATAGGCCACCCTGAGACTAGAGAGTAAATTCCAAGTTAGTTTGGGCTAGAGAGAGACCTACCTTGAAAAACCAAAAGCAAAACATTAAAATATAAAGGAAGATGAAAAATATGAATATATTTTATATAAACATAAAAATGTGAACAATATTGTTATTCATTTACTGTCCCAAACAATTCTATAATGCCAAGACAAAAATCAATGCAAACTACAAGGAAAATTCCATGAATATTTGGTCTCTGAAATCTTTAAAATCATTTTTGCTCAAAATTTATCAAATAGGCTTAACTTTTAATGATAAACATCATGAGCATTTCTCCAAAGTCTATTTAAATATGGGAGAGAAAAGGGATTCAGCCGCACATCAGGAAAACTGTGTAAATTTTACTGAAGTGATTTAATTTTTCAAAGTTGCTATTCTAGCTGTAAAGGCCAGGAAAATTGAGCCAGCTCTCCAAACCCACCCTCCTTGCCAGAACGGAACCACAATGGGAGAAAACAGAATTAATGAGGGGTGGGAGAAGACATCAAGACCATCTGAGTCCCAGAAAAGTAGCTTATAAACCATGGCAGGAGGCTGACAGATAACAACAGCCACAGCTGACAACATAGACAAAAACAAATCCTGATTCAGTTGGTTCATCATAATTTCAAGACACTTTTTGAAGAAAGGAATTGAAAAGTTCACTTCAGAACCGAAGGAGGTGGTCAAACAGCAATACACACTACTGAGCCTTTGAAGGCTCGTCCCTCTTTGTGCCCACCTGCTTCTGACAAGGATTGGAATCACACTATTGAAGGACTAATCAAACTTTGATGGGTGTGAGACTGTTTGGAAATGAATTCCTCCCTGGGGTTTTTAAGGTATCAGCTCTGGCAGATGAGACCTGAGTCCATCAGATGTGTGGATGCAGCACATAAATGATACCCGCTGGACTTGCCGTCTTTGCTCTGATGAAATTCCTGTCAGTTTTGAGACATGAATAATTCAGGCAAATGGCTTTAGACACCAGAGATTGCCAATTATTACTGTGTCACCCACTCGCCACCGTTTGTTTTGGTCAACAAAGCATTTGTTTCAAAAAATAAAAATTTCCAGACCCAGAATAAATTGCACATTAAAGCAGTTTTCCTTCCCAAACTAGTTTTATGTGTAAAAAAAAAAAAAATCATAGAAGTTTATCACTAAGAATGCCTTTTGTGTCTCTACAAAAGTTCAAACATGGGACTTAAATAGTACACACAATTACATCAGAAAAAAAATGAACAAGCACTTTGTGTATTTTTTAAAGAACAATAAAATTCCCACCGTGCAATCAACACATTTAAGAGTCAGGAGAGAGAATTACAATGCTTGCATCACCTAACTAACTGAAATGAATCCAGCATTTCCATTTTAAAGCCACTAATCCAAGAATAAAAAGGAGATGAAACAGACAGCTATGAAAGAGCTCTTTGGAACTGAGCATTGTGGTGTTGCCTGAGTTTAAAATCACCTCTCACACAGCCAGAATTGCCAGGTGGGCTTCAGAGCCATGTTGCTTTGCTGATCTGTTCCCCACGGTCATTAGCAGGTTGATGAATGATGATGGTGTATTGTCTATATTATCAACTTCATTTGGTAAGAATTTTATTATACATTGTTCATTAAAAATCATTGCCAAAATTATCTTTCATACTTTTAATATATTACTGTGCATCCTATAGTCTCATTCAGTAAGCTACAAAAACAGATGAATAGAAATCATTAACAATAGTCTTAGCCTTGGGAACAAGCAGATTCCAAAACTAAAGCTCCGTCATTTTCGTTCTGCTCCTTAACACCTCCCCAGAGAACAAAAATGTTCCAAAATAAAAAAAGTTCCAGACTGAGTTAGCCATTGACCTTTTTCTATAGCTAAAAACACTGTCCTGTGGTAATTTAATGAAACCTCATGAGCAGCCAATACCAGCCAACAAGTCATTTTTTCCATCAGCACAATATTGTCAGATCCAGGGCCCACATTCTGTGATTTGCTTGCATTGATAAAGCCTTAGTCACTCTACAACAAATGCATGCTTGCTGTCTCTAAGAGATAAACTACACCATATAAATGATTTGTGACGTCTTCCCACACGTGGCAGCTCTTTCCTCATGATGGAGATGTGGAGGTGATATGCTGATGAACGGATACCATATTTAATGAGTCAAAACACAATATTCCAGGTTAAATGTGGATTCCAGAGAAACAATGGGGTAGTTAATTCAATATGGATACATTCCATGTAAAACTTCAAGCATAGTAAAAAAATTACTTATTATTTATTCAAAATTTAAAGTCAATTAGAAATCATATATTTTTATCTGGCAACCCTAGCTGGTGGTATCACAATGAACTGAGAGGTGAGAGTAGAGAAGGTACACACAGCTGTGCATGACTCAAGTATAATCTAAAAGCCAGCACCAGGACTTTATAGGTTTCTTTCGACAGACAGGGTGAGATGTGCCTGGCAGAGTAAATACAACTGGCTCTTCTCTTAAGAGAGGCTGAGCCCTGGGGAAAGGAGGAGGCAGTGGCCAACAACAAAGGCCCAAGCAAGTGATTGTGGGCTGCTCACAAAACTGCATGCACCTGTTCCCAATGGGCAGCCACCAGGAGGTGGCCTTCCTGTGAGGGGATTATTCAAGACTAATGATGTGTGACAGAAATAGCCAAGCAAGGCCAGCAGAAGGCCCTTCCTGGAGAAATTAGCCATCCAGCTTGTTCTAATAATTACTCTCTTTAGGTATCACTGAATGTTCTACCCAGTCATTCAAAGGAATCAAAGGTCAAATGTCAAACATTCATTATTTGGAGCAGATTTTGTTATGAAAAAATTTGGCAAGACAGCTTTCATCAAAATAGTTATATCTTTTTTTTTCAAAATTGTCTTAGAGTAGTAGAAAAATGCATTTACATTCCACATATATAAAATTTTGCATAAATATACGGGCATGATGGCTACACAGACATTTTTGAAGATAATTTTTGCAGCATTTCCCTAAAGACCATGATTCTTGTGTTTATCTTTCATTTGATGGCTGTAAGTCCCCCTGTGTCTGCTGCCCATGAAAATTCCTAAGTAGGGTTTTCTGATTCCCAAAGTAATCTCTTTTATGAGCCTCCTTGCACCCTCGGTCATTATCAGGTTAGAGAGTGTAAGAGTTTGGGAGTAGTCTTCCTCATAGCATGCTTTATTTCCCAATAAGGTCTTACATCTCTCACTTCCCTTTCTATCTGGTTAACAGGTGAACTAACTTATGAAGCAACTGATGTCATTTTTATAATAAATATTAAGATATTCTTAATCAAAATTCAAGTTTAAGGTCTGGGTTCCCCTTACAGTAATCACTAGCCACATGTAGGTATCTAAGCTTGACATAAAGTTGATCAAAGTTAAATCACGTTTAAGATTCATGACTTAAGCCATTACATTCATACTGCTCAAGAACCACTCATGGTTAGCAACTGTTTTAGACATTTCAGTTACAGAATGCTTCTGTCATTACAGATGCTTCTATTAAGCAGTGTTTGCTACAGACTATCACGTTTTCATATGGAAGCAGAAATAGCATGTATGATTTAGGGACCATTCTGTTCAAAGCTATTCTAGGGAAGAAGACAAAAAGGAAGAGAAAAGAAAAGAAAACAAGAAAAGAAAGAAAAGAAGAGAAGACATACTTAGGTAATTTAGTTGGAAAAAATTTACTGCACTAAGCACCATAACTCCAACAACTGCAGTTGCTTTGAGAAAGTAATGAGAGAAAGGCAATATACATATAAATATACATTTCAAATGTGAATAATTATGGTTATTGCAGTTGTTATTAAGAATTGCCCAATTTAGAGCTCTCAAATGAGGCTACCAGTGTACCTTTCATTTACTGTTTCCTATTTTTTGATTTTAGGCACGGTATATGGTATTACTGGGGTTTTATTCATCTATAAAATTGAAATAATAAGAGTATCTATGCATGACTTATGCATGACTGCTTCCTGGAGTTGTACAGCAACTGTATAACTCTCCACTTTCCCTTGGGAGTTGAGGGAACAAAAAGGCAAATCTACTTCCAGGACTTGGCATATATTAGTACATATAGTAGTTGGCATATATTAAAGCATGCAGTAAACTTATATTGTCTTACAAAAGGAAATTTCCCAAAGGGAAGATTTAAATAGTAGAGTTGTAAAGGCATTCATAATAAGGGTTACTAACCAAACCGGTTCTCTCTGTACTGCAGGGGTTCTCAAAGTGTAGAAATTTCAGTTATAAAACTAGAAAATCCCCAACCAGAATAAATTAGTTACCCATGAAAAAGAAACAGTATAGTTGGCCACAAGAAACACCCAGAAATGTATTTGTTCTATCCAAATATTACCAATATCAGTGACAGCATCCAGTAAAACATTATAAATTCTTCAAAAACAATGCAAAGTCAGAGGATGGACAGGAGGAACATGGTTCTTGCTGGCATTGAGATGGAGAGCTGTAAGAAACTCAGAGTTATCCAGCTGGAGCAGGAAATAGCACAGTGCTATGTCTTAAAGCTTTTAAATAACAGCACTGGAGACGTCAGCATAGGATGGGATGGCTGAGCTAGAATTGCTTTCCCTCATCCTCTTTTTTTCTCTCCCCCTTTTTTTCTTGTTAGACTGATGTTTAAAGGCTTGGGTCCGTCCCTTTTTGTTCTACCCCCAGAAACCTTTGCCCAAAAGAAAACAACTGTCCTGAAAATGTTTCATTGATACAGAACATCTTATTGATGCTCTATTTTTAAACCCCCCCCCAAAAAAAATTGTGTTTTCTCCCTGTGTATCTATTTCATCACCATTGTTCAAATGTAATCTACACCTTGGCACTTGGAAAAATGAGAACAGAAATGGTGCGGTAATGGTTTTAATTGAATCAAGTGTTTATGATTTCCTCTGCCGCTCCCCCTGCACAGCCCAGAGAAACAAACACAGTGGGGCGGCAGCTGTCAAATCAGTGGAGGAGCACAGAGAATTGCACTGCCCAGTGACACTAAAACCAGCAAGTGGTCATCTTACTCTACAAGTATCCCTTCCACAGGGCACTAAAAAGAGTTTTATTGGGTAAAGTGTGGTCTGTTTCCATGTATCTGGAATGCTAAGAGGCAGAGGCTAGGATAAGAACTCATTTCAAAGTTGAATGTGTCTCTCGGGTGGTAACATTTTACTATTTCCCAAATGGTATTTGATTTTCCTTATCTCTACCCTGTCATAAGAACATTCCTCTGAGCTCCGAGGTATAAAGAACTCCCTTACTTATTTCCGAGACAGTATCTTCAATCTTTATCCTTAAGAATAAGATGGCAGAATGTTATGCCAGACAGCTCTTAATTGGTTCACACTTATTAAATGAGTCAGTGATGGGATAAGGAGGATACTGGTTTTGAGTTTGCAGAATTCACTTAAAACCATGGGTGGAGAGAAAATATAAATACAATGAAACCAACAGGGTTACCCTCCAGTATGGATGAGCACCAATAATAGAGGGCAGCCAGAATAGAATAATTTTCTAAAAACAGAAATGTCATGTTAATTTCACTTTAAAATATTTGGAATTGTTGAGAGAAAAGAGAGAAGGAAAGGCAGTCATAACTTTGGATAACATTGCACCAGAATCAGTATTAAAGTCAGTTTTGACTCAGTATAGTCACAAATAAATTAGCATATAAAGTGGATTAGAAGAGTGGTAAGGAATAAGTGGATATTAAATCAGATTTCCTGTAACACAACATCTCATGTCAGTAGTGAAGAAGTTATCAACCAAAATTGTTTGGCTCTGGGCTGGAGAGATGGCTTAGCAGTTAAGGCGCCTGCCTGCTAAGCCTAAGAACCCAGTTCCAATCTCCAGGTCCCATGTTCAGCCAGATGTAAAGTGCCGCAAGGGCGCAATGCCACACTTGCCCACAAGGGGGCTCATGCATCTGCTAATTTTGTTCATCAAATCCAGCTGAGAGACTGCTGGTGAAGACTGGAATCTCTATCTGTCTCCTATCCTATCTCCCTCTCTCTCTCTCTCTGTCTCTCTCTGTCTCTCTACAAAAATAAAAAAAAATAAATAAACAAAATTTAAAAAAGTGTTTGGCTTTAAAAGTTTTTAGTAACTAGAGAGATGGCTCAGCAGTTAAGGAACTTGCCTACAAAGCCTAGCAACCCAGGGTTCAATTCCTCATTGCCCATGTAAAGCCAGATGCACAAAGTGGAACATGTATCTGAAGATGTCTGTAGTAGCTGGAGACCCTGAAATATCCATTCATTCTCTCTGTCTTTCTTCTATCTCTCTCTGCTCACACATAAATATTTTTTTAAAAGCCATTAGGTGGAACCTCATGGCTAATGTTTTAAACATCAAATCTATCATGTAGCTATGTAATTTTGGAGAATAGTGTGAAGACTGGAATTTCTTCAGGAGTTCCACATCATTGACCTGCTCACAATGTTATTGAGCATCCTCTTGCATCTCAAGGCAGCAGACAGAACCAGTCTTCCTACTCTATATAGAAGCTCCTTTGATGTATGTGAAGCCAGGTATGTGCAATATAGGAAGAGCCCCTGCCTTGGAATGGAAATCAGACTGAAGAGAAAATCAACTAGGAAGAGAGCTTTTGAACTTGTTAGTGAGTTAAGTGATCAAGATCTAGCTTAGCCTTTTTGTAGATCACTAGTAAAATCTTCCACTATCTTTTGCCTTCATTTTCTATATCAAACTCAGGAGCAGTAGTCACACACTGACATGTGCGCTTATCTTACCAAGTTTTGCACATGTTCACAGACACTTACACTTAAAAGAAATCGGGCCATATTTAAATGAATCATGTCTCAGGAAGATAAGATGTTCATAAACGTTATAATTATTGCCCTTAACAACTGCAGGAGGTCTCTTAAGCCTCCAGTATTGGAATCAGAGCCCAGCTCATGCAAATAAGAAAACTCTGTGGGCCAGGAATGGTGGTACAAGCCATTAATCCCAGCACTCGGGAGGCAGAGGTAGGAAGATCACCATGAGTTCAAGGCCATCCTGAGACTACACAGTGAATTCCAGGTCAGCCTGAGCTAGAGTGAGACACTACCTTGAAAAACAAAAAAAAAAAAAAAAAAAAAAGAAAGAAAGAAAGAAAGAAAGAAAGAAAGAAAGAAAGAAAGAAAGAAAGAAAGAAAGAGAAAGGAAAGGAAAGGAAAGGAAAAGAAAAGAAAAGAAAAGAAAAGAAAAGAAAAGAAAAGAAAAGAAAAGAAAAGAAAAGAAAAGAGAAAGAAAGAAAACTCTGCCCAAAATTTTGTAGATTAATAAGTCCTTAAAAACTGAATTTTAGAGAGGACTTCTGGTCAAGATGGCATTGGCCTAACATCATCTCGCCTTATGGGGAAGGAAAGCCAAGGGGGTTGCTGAATCTAGTAGGCTCCCAGTGGGAGGGAAGGTGTGGAGGAGCAAAATAGGGAATCTACTGATTCCCAAGCTCTAGGGTTCCCCAATTCCCTCAAGAAGCATCATAGTCACTGGCCTTAGCTGGAACTCCCTCCTGACGAACTGCAGGCCAAATGGACCCAACTAGCAGGCTAAGACCTCTGCCCCAGGCTTTCCCACCATTGCACAGAGCTCTGCTAGTGTGATCACTGCTCCCAGCCTTTCTGAACCCCAAGCAAAACCCTGGTCCCACTCCTCAGCGCTGCCCTAGCCTTTCTGAGCCCCATTTGCAACCCCTGCCCCACTCGGAAGTCCCACCCCTGAGTTTTCTCTTTCTCTCTCTCTCTCTCTCTCTCTCTCTGTCAAATAAATAAATAAAAATAGAAAATATTTTTAAAAATTATCCACCTTTATCAAGTAGGCTTCATCCCAGGGATGCAGGGATGGTTCAACATATGGAAATCAATCAACATAATACAGCACATAAAGAAACTTAATCACAATAACCATGAAATAATTTTAATAGATGCAGAGAAGGCCCTTGAAAAAAATCTATCACTTCATGATCAAAACATTGGAGAGAATAGGCATGGATGGTTTAGATCTCAACACAATAAAAGCTGTATATATAGTACCTAAAGCTCAAATAATACTTAATGGGGAAAGACTCAAGGAGTTCCCATTGAGATTAGAAACAAGATAGGGATATCCAGTCTCACCACTGCTGTTCAACATAGAACTAGAAGTCCTAGCCCAAGCAATAACACAGGAGAAAGAAATAAAAGTGATCCAAATCAGAAAGGAAGAAGTCAAATTAGCTCTATTTGCAGATGACATGATCCTGTAAATAAATGACCCAAAAGTCTCCATCTCAAAACTTCTAAAGATGATTAATTCCTTCATCAAAGTAGCTGAATACAAAATCAAAACTTTAATCCCAGCACTCGGGAGGCAGAGGTAGGAAGACTACATAGTGAATTCCAGGTCAGCCTGAGCTAGAGTGAGACCCTACCTCAAAAACAAAAAAACAAAAAGCAAAACAAAATCAACACACAAAAATCAGTAGTTTTAGCCAGTCATGGTGGTGCACACCTTTAATCCCAGCACTTGGGTGACAGAGGCAGGAGGATCACCATGAGTTTGAGGCTACTCTGAGACTACATAGTGAATTACAGGTTAGCCTGAACTAGAGAGAGACCCTACCTCAAAAAACCAAAAAAAAAAAAAAAAAAAAAAAAAAAAAAATCAGTAGTCTTTTTATATGCAAAGGACAACTATATAGAGAAAGAAGTCAGCAAGGCTATTCCATTTTCAATAGCCACTAAAAAGAACCAGATACCTTAGAAAAACACTAACCAAGAATGTGAAAGACCTTTATAATGAAAACATAAAAACACTCAAGAAAAAAAATTTAGGAAGATGGAAAGACCTCCCATGCTCTTCGATAGGTAGAATTAATATTGTGAAAATGGCATTTCTACCAAAAGCAATATACAGGTTTAATGCAATACCAATAAAAATTCCAGCATTGTTATTCACAGAGATAGAAAAAATAATCTCAAAATTTATATGGAATGGCAAAAGGCTTCAGATATCCAAACATCCTCAGCAAAAGAAACACCTCTGGAAGTATCACCAAACCCTGTCTAAAGCTATAATACAAAGCCATAGTAACAAAAACAGCACGGTATTGGCATAAAAACAGAAATATAATGCTGGGCATGGTGGCACACACCTTTAATCCCAGCACTCGGGAGACAGAGGTAGGAGAATCACCATGAGTTCGAGGCCACCCTGAGACTACATAGTGAATTCCAGGTCAGTCTGCACTAGAGTGAGACCGTACCTAAAAAAATAATTTAAAAAAAAAAACAGAAATATAGGTCACTGGAACAGAATTGAAGACCCAGACCTTAGGTCAAGTAGCTACAGTGCCAATAATGTAGACTGGAGAAAAAAGAGCATCTTCAACAAATGGTGCTGGACAACTTGGATAACAACATGTAGAAAATGAAACTAGACCCATTCATCTCATCGTACACAAAAATCAAGTCCAAATGGATTAAAGACCTCAATATAAGACCTGAAACTCTTCTCCTACTAGAAGAAAAAATAGGAGGAACCCTCCAGTATATAAGAGTGGGGAAGGACTTGAACAATACCCTCATAGCCTAGGAAATTAAACAGGCACTCAACCAATGAGATCTCAAGAAGCTAAATGGTTTTTGCACAGACAAGCATACTATAATCAGAGCCAATAGATTACCCAAAGAATGGGAGAAAATTCCAGCTATACCACTAAAAAAAAGCCTAATATCTAGAATCTACAAAGAACTCAAAAAATTAAACAATACAAAATCAAACAAGCCATTGAAAAAATGGAGTACAGAACTAAATAGGGAGTTCTCAGAGGAATAAATAAATGGCTAACACACAATTAAGAAAATGTTGAACATCCCTAACTAGCAAGTAAATGCAAACCTCGATGAGATTCCACCTTACTCCAGTAAGGATGGCAATCATGAAAAATTCCAAAAACAACAAATGCTGGTAAGGATGTAGGGAAAGAGGAACCCTCATTCCCTGTTGGTGGAAATGCAAACTTGTACAACCCACTATGGAAATCAATATGGAGATTCCTGAAAAAGATGAACATAGAACTACCAACAGACCCAGTTATTCTCTTACTGGGCATTTACACTGAACGATTCATGTTTCACTACAGAAATATTTGCTCAACCATGTTTATAGCTGCTCAATTCATAACAGCTAAGAACTGGAATCAACCCAGGTGCCCATCATTTCAGGAATGGATAATGAAGCTGTGGTCCATTTTCACAATGGAGTTCTACTCAGCAGTAAGAAAAAGTGATACAACAAAATCTGTAGGAAAATGGATGGACCTGGAACAGATCATACTCTGTGAACACACACAACCACAGAAAGATTAATGCCACATATTGTCACTCATCTGCAGTTCCTAACCTAGATTAGCTTGAGTTGCTGGCATATTAGATAGGCAACTTGAGGCCCAGACACTGGGGATAGAAGGGTTTTGGGGCGAGGGAAGAGGAGGGTGAGGGAAAATAAACACAAAAGTATACCCAAAATAAACTGGCACAATAGAAACTTTCTCCTTGAAGGTAGACTAAAAGATATAATCCTCAATAGGAGTATAGTGGGAGTGCCTGAAAAGAAGGGCCCTGGAGAGGGTGTGATGTAGCCTAACCTTCAAAAACTTTGGCTCTGACCAGTAACTCATAGTACCAAAAATAGGTGCTACCCACACTGAGTTGGTAATCAGAGAGAGCTATGAGGTTCCCAAAACAAGACAGGCTTCTATCAAAGCATTTGATTACCCAACTGAGGTAAAAGGGTAAGACCCTATTGCTGAAGACACCATATGCAGTTGGCACAGAACATGGAGAGACCTGGCTGGAATCTGGAGGAGAACCAGTCCCCAGACAGTTAACCTGTCTAGTGCTAGAATGCACTACATGAGCTACTGGGGTAAAGTTGTCAACAATGGTGTGAGCAAGCAGGGGTCTAAGCTACCCAGGAACAACAAGCCTGACAAGAAGTGCATATCAGTGCAATGGTGCACAGAGCCTTAGTTGGTAAACAACAGTTTTGTGATTGGCTAAGAGATCCACTCAGTAGAAAGGAACCTATATCTGGACCTGACCTGAGAACCAGGTCTGAGTCCTATGGAGACAAAGATTATGCTCTCCAATGTCAAGCTCCCACTAGTCTTTGGCTAAAAGAGGGGCTACATCCATGTAACTCTCCCCAAATTAATATCACACATCCAATATATCCTATGCTGACTTCACTCTCCATTGGAGGAATCTGCTTTACTTTTTCAGAAGGTAATGAGACCCAAGGAGATAAACCATCCCTCACATCTCAGTCAAGGCCCAGGTGAAACCACAGACGAATTGGGAAGACAAGCAAGAGTGCTGCTTCCATGTTGAGCCTGACAGTCAGCACCAGGGTGAAGGAGACAGACACTGAGGACACTCAGCACCCACCAAAGCAGAGGCTCCTAAGACCCCAACACTAAAGTAGACTTAAAACATACCCAACATGGCTCAGAATTTTGAGGAAGAGGGGGCAGAAAGACTATAAGGATCACAGGTTGGCATGTCATGCCCAGAGGCTCTGCCTCCCTCCAATAACTGCTGCTCCAACAATACATAACCCATAATCCTATGGGGAATACCTGCAATCTCACTGAGAATGGGGGCAGGGAGGAGAGAAAAAATGCTACCAACACATGATGTGTCTATGCAAAATATGTTCTAAATAATAAAAAAAGAAAAACTAATCCAAAAACACTCCACATCTGAGTAATTTCTTTCCTTCCATCAACATTCACTGGGCATCTGCTACATGCCAGGTATTATGATGTGCATGGAATATATAAACACAAATAAACATTGCCATAATTCCTTCTAGTTCAGAGTTTGCTGAAAAAAACAGACAAGGTAAAACAACAATTACAAGTAAATATGACAATTTCAGGTATTCAAAAACACGTTTTCTGCATTACGGAAAACCTGAAGGATAAGTGTGAAGTGGTGAGATGAGAAAGAGGTATAGGTTCTAACATCCTGACAATGCTGTCCGCATGCACAATGGTACAGAAGCATGCAGCTATTGGTGAACCATGGAGAAAGGAAAGATCAGTCATATGTGATAAAGGAAAGAGTTTGAACTGAAGCCTGTTACCAGAAAGACTGGGGAACTACCTAGAGGACTAAACAAGCAGTGACTGGAACAGATTGTGATTTTTGATTGCTCGCTCTGCAAAAAATATGGAGGGTAAAATAATGCATATGTGGACTTCTCCAGGAATGAAACAAAAAAACTAAGTTTATTTTCCATATGGCATGAGATTAAATATACTTCGATCGATCAATTCTAATAAACCAAAGAGAAAAGCATTTAATTTGCTGACAGTTGTAACTGGAAAGGACAAGGTTGCAAATGGGTTTGCTCAAGATTGGGTTAAATAGGCTCAGGGTTTGTCTTCAGAGCTCACGCCACCTGCTGTGTCAGCTCATGCGCTGGACTCACCTTATCAGGATCCTTCCTGTGCTGAGGAGCCTGGCACTCTCAAAATCCTTCCTTTCAACTTGGGAAGAATGGGTACAGAGAGATGTCTCACTTAGACCTTCAATTAGAAAGCTTAAAAGGCAGTGTCTGATGGCTTCGCTGGGTCACGGGTTCCTTTAACTAAGCACTGTGGTCAGCAAGGGGAAGTGCTCTAACTGACCAAGCCTGTGTGTTCATCTTCATAGCTATGGAAGCAAACAACCATAATAGGTCAGTTCAGAACAGCTGGAAAAGTAGTAGCTGAGTATTTGTCACCTAAAAGAAAGCAGGTGTTACAAGGAGAATGATGGGAATATTTGGGGCAGAATGAAACAACAAATATCTACTGTGATTTAGCAATTACATAGAAACTAACAAAGATATAATTTAGGGAAGGGTTGATTAAAGAAAAAACACACTTAAAATATATTTAGGGGGTGGTAAGATGGTTCGGAGGAGGGATGCACTTGCTGTGCAAGCCTGTTGTTGCAGTCAGGTTTACAGTGCCGACAGAAATCACCCAACCAACAGCAGCTTGTGGGCAAAACTGTTTATTTTGGCTTACAGACTCAAGGGGAAGCTCCATGATGGCAGGGGGAAATGATAGCATGTGTAAAGGGTAGACATTACCTTCTGGCCAGCATCAAGTGGACAATAGCAACAGGAGAGTGTGCCAAACCCTGGAAAGGGGAAACTGGCTAGAATACCCATAAGGCCACCCCCAGCAACACACTGCCTCCTGGAGGTGTTAATTCCCAAATCTCCATCAGCTGGGAACCTAGCATTCAGAACACCTAAGTTTATGGAGGACACCTGAATCAAACCACCACATTCTGCCACTGGCCCCCATAAACTGATAACCATACATGATGTAAAATGCAATGCATTCAGTCCAGCCTTAAAAGTCTTCATAGTTTTTATCAATCCTAACAATGTTCAAACATCCCCATAATCCAAGGTCTTTTAACTGAGCCATAATACCAAAAAAATCCCCCAAAACCCACAATGGCACAGAATAAACACTCACACTGCAATAGATGGCATTGGCCATAGCAAAGAAACCTTCAACCAAGACAAGATTTAAACAGGGCAAACATCAAACTCTGTAGTTCCAAGTCCAACAATTCTAGCCAATAACAAGTCTTCAAGTCCAACAAGTCTCTGGATCAATAATTCTCTGGAGTTCCAATTCCGCCCCTCCAGCTAGGCTACTCACAGTCCTGGAAAACTTCATCCAAGGCCAGCAGCTCTCTTTAGCAGTGATCTAATGGTCCTGGCATCTCCACTGGGTCTCCACTGCAACCCACAGTCCATCCTCATGGCTCCATTGGGTCTCCATGCAGGCATCCAGAAAACCTGCTTCACACTGCCCATGGCCATTTCCAAAACACAAGACCATTTTGCAAATTCAATGGCCCTCCCTTTCCTGTATTTCTTATACTCCATAATACCAGGTAGGCTGCCAATTTGTTAATCCAGGGGGGGATAAATCAGACTTTGAAGAACAGGACACTCCTTCAGCATTCAGTCCCCTTCAAAAGACTGTGCATTCTTTCTGTTGTCCCAGTGCAGGTCAGCTGGCCCAATCTCAATGGTTGTAATCTTTCATATTGCAGCTGAACAGGCAGCTGTTTGGCCCAAAGATTTCTTTTTTTCTGTGCTATATCCCTCTGCTCACATAAGTCTGTTTCTATACAAAGCAACCCTGCACAAGTTCTCAGGACAAGGCATAATAGCAAGCCTTTCACACAAACTGCTTCTAGACCAGTCCAAGTAGAGCTCTTTCTCGCCCTAATAAGCCAAACCTCACAGTCCATAGTTCTTACTGCATTCAGGTCTTTCAGCTCTGACCAGAATAGTCTATCAAGCTGTACTTACAGCACTGCAAGGCATCTCTTAGGCCACAATTTCAAATTCGTCCACATCCTCTTGCAAAGCAGTTCCAAAAGGCCAAAGCCACACAGTCAGGTTTCTGGCAGCAATGACACCACTCTCAGTGCCAACTTTATTGTTGCAGTCAGGTTTGCATTGCTGGCAGAAAGCACCTGACCAAGAGCAGCTTGTTGGAGGAAAGGGTTAGTTTTGGTTTACAGGCTCAAGGGAAAGCTCCATGATGGCAGGGGAAAGTGATGGCATGAGCAGAGGGTGGACATCACCTCCTGCCCAACATCAGGTACAAAATAGGAACAGGAGAATGTACCAAACCTTGGCAAGGAGAAGGTGGCTATAATACCCATAAGCCCACCCCAACAATACACTGCCTCCAGGAAGTGTTAATTCCCAAAACTCCATCAGCTGGAAACCTAGCATTCAAAACACCTAAGTTTATAGGGGACACCTGAATCAAACCACCATACCTGGTGATGGGAGTTTAGATTCTCAGAACCCATAAAATCTGGATATGGTAGCCCATGCATCCATGATCCAATATGCCTTCTGCAATGGGAGGATATCAGGAAATCCTGAAGATTTCAAGTCAACTAGTCTGGTGTTCCTGGTTGGAAACACTGAGAGAAACCTTGTCTTAAACAACTTAGAAAGTGAGGACTAACAGCTCAAGCCATGGCACCCACATGCATAGCATGCACATATAATACCCACATAACGCACATGCACATGCATACAGATACAATATACATACATACATTCATAGATATGTATGTGTTGTGTGAAGCATAATTGATAAGACTTGGAAAATGACCAGTAGGAGGAATATGAAGACCCAGTTTTTAAAAATACTTTATTTGTTTGAGAGAGAGAGAGAGAGAGAGAAAGAGAATGGGTACACAGGACTCCAACCACTGCAATCAAACTCCAGACACATGTACCACCTTGTGCATCTGGGTAGAATGGACTGTGGGGAATCAAACCTGGGACCTTTGGCTTTGCAGGCAAGTGCCTTAACCACTAAGACATCTCTCCAGCCCTGGAGACCCAGTTTTAAGCCAAGTGATATCAATATGGCATTTGAAGCTTCTGTTAGAGACAGAAATTGAATAAATACCAAAATACTTACTTACCAAAATGTCAGCATGTTTGGCACTGTAACAGAGACAACTTACAAACAACTAGAGACGAGGTGAGAAGCGGAGGGGAGTTAGTGATGATTTATAGTTACCTGAACACATCTACTGGGATCAGTGCCATTTACCAAAAGAGAAAGTGGGTCATTGTGGGAAGAAAGCAATTCAGTTTTGACCATGACCATGTCTGGAACACTTATTAAAAATGACGTTTTTTTTTTTTTTTTTTTTTTTTTTTGGTTTTTCAAAGTAGGGTCTCACTATAGTCCAGGCTGACCTACAACTCACTATGCAGTCTCAGGATAGCCTCAAACTCACAGTGATCCTCCTACCTCTGCCTCCCGAGTGCTGGGATTAAAGATGTGTATCACCACACCAAGCAAAAATGACTTTTTTACAGGAGAGATAGCATGGAATGCCTGCCAAACTGTCATTCAAGGAGGTACCCATGCTGTGGTAGAGGTACCTGAACTTGTATCAAAAAGCCCCACTGGATAATCATGTAAATCTAAGCAAGTTCTCTGGCAACTAACCCTACAAATAATAAAATAAAGAGAAGTGCAACCTCTGAACTCATATGTAATGTCATAAATTGTTGTGCCTATGGACAAAATTCAGTAAATCCAAGTTTCTTTCTGAGTGGCATCTTAAGGAAGTAAATTACCCAAAACTAAGCCAACTCAACATGTAAACAACAATGTATATCCAATTCACACTACATGCCAGGCCGTTTGAGTGTGTATGTGTACGTTACATAATTTCTAACCTCAAGAAATGTGTATTCTGATTTGGATTAAGAGGCTGGAAAGATTGCTTAGTGGTTAAGGCATTTGCCTGCAAAGCCTAAGGATCCCAGTTCGTCTCTCCAGGACCCATGTAAGCCAGATGCACAAGGGGGTGCATGCATCTGGAGTTCGTTTGCAGTGGCTGGAAGGCCCTGACATGCTCTCTCAAATAAATAAAATATTCAGCCAGGTGTGGTGGCACACACCTTTAATCCCAGCACTTGGGAGGCAGAGGTGGGAGGATTGCCATGAGTTCAAAGCTACCCTGAGACTACATAGTGATTTGGATTAAGTGACAAAATGTCAGAATGTAAAGAAGGAATCAAAGGAAATAAACAGATAATAAAATAAAAACAAACTGTAATGGATGGTGGACTATTCAACCCCAGATTGTTTTTATATAAATGATATCCACTTCACGATAAGGTTTCTTTCTCTGTGTGGAGTATCTCACTACCATTCCACTATTGAAGGAGTTTCAGGATGCCTGAATTATCTACACGGAATTTTATACCTTGGCTCAGCTTATGACATTTTAGGGGAAATAGCACAGGAATAGATTACAAAATAATAAATTATAGGGCTGGAGAGATGGCTTAGCAGTTAAACACTTGCCTATGAAGCCTAAGGACCCTGGTTCGAGGCTCGATTCTCCAGGACGCACGTAAGCCAGATGCACAAGGGGGTGCATGCATCTGGAGTTCGTTTGCAGTGGCTGGAGGCCCTGGCACACCCATTCTCTCTCTCTCTCTCTCTCTCTCTCTCTCTCTCTCTCTCCTGCCTATTTCTGTATCTCTCTCTCTCTCTCAAATAAATAAATAATAAATAATAATAATAAATTATAAAAAATGATTACAACTACCACTGTCCCATCCATATACCAGGACATGCAGATACTACAGGCTTAAGTAAATGTTGACTTAAGGGAATCCCCTTCAGAATTGTGGGATATTCTTTAGAAAACAGTCTACAAGTTGAATCAACAAATGTTACATAGTAGTGCATTGCCACCAGCTAAAACACATGAATCCAGAAACTAAAGGGTGATGTGTAACAATGCCTCATACTATGACTGGGAGTGAACCAGCAGCATAAAACGCACTTCTTACCTCTGAAGGTTTAGTCTCTGCTGAATAAAAGGCCATGGATAAAATGTCCAAAGGGAGGCTCTTTGCACTAAGAATAGATCTACTGTAAGAGTTTCACCAACTTTCAGCCACAACTGTAACCTGTATTTTGTTTGTTTGTTTGTTTGTTTGTTTGTTTGTTTGTTTGTTTTTGCAACTGCCTATACCAAGGGGAAATGGGCCAAGAATGTAGTTCCTATATTGCCAGTGTGCATAGACTATTCTTTTAAGTATCCCTATTCATTTATTTGCAAGCAGAGAGAGAGAGAATGAATGATTGAATAAGAATGGACATGCCAGGGCCTCCTTCCCTGGCAAATGAACTTCACATGCGTGTTGCCACTTGGTGCATCTGGTTTTACATGGGTTCTGGGGAATTGAACCCAGGCCTTCAGACTATGTAAACAAGCACATTAATTACTGAGCCATCTCTCCAATCCCAGATTTCTGTGAAGAGCCAAGGCACAAGACCAAATAGCAAGAGCATAGACCTTTTTTGGCAAACACCTCCCTGCCATAAGTCTTAAGTAAATTGTTTATATGAATCTTTATGGACATATGTGCTCAGTTGACAGGGCAGATAACTCCTGTGGCCCTCCCCACATTCTCTCAGCCACTTTTCACTCTGTTGTTGCAGGAAAGAGCCTTACATACAGGTGACTTAAAAGCATCTCACCTCAGCTGCACTGCAAGTTTCTTGACTCTTACTGGTAGCCTTTCTGGATCTGTGAAACAGTGCCACTGGCCGTCATACAGGTGCAACATGTGCACCAATTAGCCAGACAGTCCTTTTGCAGAGTCTTTACCAAAAGGGAAGAGTATTTATCAGTGACATCTGTAAAGTTATGTCCCTGTTATAAAGAAGAAGCTGAGTACCAAAAAGAAATCCTGTGACTTAATTGATATCAGCCCTCTTACATGCTCAGAAGTGCACCCCAGAGACCCCAGCCTGGAGTAAGGAAAGGACATGCTGTACTGCTTTGATTTTGTATTTGTTTTTGTATTAATGATATGTATGAATATGTGGATGCATGTGAGAAGTCACACATATGTATGAAGGACAGAAGATACCTCAGGACTCATCCTCAAGAACACCATCCACCTTGTTTGAGACAGGCTTTTATTGGGGTCACCAATTGTACTGGTTATCTAGTAAGCCCCAGGGATCCTCCTCTCTTCAGACTAGGCCTGGCATTCTTACATGGTTACTGGGCATTGAACTTAAGTCCTCATGCTTTCAAGAAAAAAACTTTACCAACTGAGCTATCTTCCCATGCAATAGCATATGATTTTTGAATTGACTTTCTATGTGTTTCATTCTCCCCTGTCCTAGAATCTCCTCTCCCTATGTTATCTCCACAAATAAAGTGCATCCCCAACTAAATTACCTACAAATAAACCCTTTTCACCCACTCTTCTTTCTGGTGACTTAAGCTAATTCCTCCTACACACTCCCTTTCTTATAGATTATTTTTGCCAGTTCTGTGACAGATACTTTGAAATGTACCAAAATAATGTGTGGTGATTACATAATGAATTTCACCTTCATAACTTCCAGTAACTCGTCGAATTTGATACAAGTAGCTCTTAATCTAGATGACCTGTTTTATGAAATTTTCCATGCACTGTTCTTCATTCAAACTGAACAACTTAACCAGAAGTTTTCCTTTAAAGGATGTTTTTAGATTATGGATTTTCAGATTTCAGGAAACATACAATGATTGAACATTGGTCTCTGATCAGTCAGCTAGAAATTTAATTGAACTCTTGATCACCTGTATTAATTCAAATGCTACTGGGAGACTCTTTTTAAAGTCTTTGAAGTACAGCAGTCATTATCTCTAGATTATTAATGTACAACAGAGCTCACTGTTTGCCATTCTGTGGGTTTAACCTTACACAAATATTATTTTAGTATCTGTTAATCCATTAAATTGGGTGATTTTTTTTTTCTTTTCAGCAGCAGAAATAAATTTACTCTTGTTTTATGATAATGCATAACTGTTTCCCTAGATGAGGATTTTAGGAAATGGTGATATGATAGTGCCAGGCTGCTTGCAATGTTCATGGGGAAAGCTCCAGGCATAACACAATCTGTTGGATTTGTATATAAAAGTAGAGGTTTAAGAAAGAGAAGGTGTGAAATGTCTTACCTCTAGGTTGTTTGTTCCAGACCTTTCACAGACTCACAGGGCTGATAAAGCTGAGTCGTTTGGGGGGCGGTTTTATGCAGGTTTCTATGTGAGAAAGGTGTAAAGCCAGGCACACATGTCTGGGTGTCAGAAAATCACCTGGGAGAAGTGACACAGCACTTTTCGTGGGGGGGAGGGGCATGCCACAGGAACCTGTGAAGGAAAATTGTGGATTGCTCACCCTGCAGGGAAAGACCTTCAAGTCAATTCCCATTGCCCACCATTTGCCTCGCTTGTTCTGCAGCCCTGCAGCCATCACTTATTTGCACCCCAGGCTAGAAGATTTGCCACTTTCCTGAAAAAAGCCTCTGGAGGAGTAAGGTACATATTCCCTTTCACTTCTACACTGAAAACTCACTCTGAAAGTTGTGCTGTGTTTCTATTATTTTGGAAATGGGAAATAATAGGGCAAACTGTAATAAGACTCACCAAGGTGCCAAATGAATTCAAAAATAACTTTACAATCACAGTTTCTTCAACCAAAATATGCCCTATACTTTAAGAGTGGGGAATCTTTACTCTTTCCAAGCACAGATGTGATTGGGGGCGTTTGTATAATCCCTCTTGATTATATGAGAAGTGGGCAATTGAAAAGAACTGGAAGGAGGTCAGAACTTGAAAATCAGTAATGGCCCAATCTGACTGTCATTAGTGATGAGAAAGCATCAACTAAAATCCTTTACGAATAGCCATGCTGAGTTATTTTGCAATCTATTCTTAAAGTAAGTCCTTATCTGGAAGCAAAGTGGTCACCATGGTGATCTTTAAGAAGATTCTCAGTGTGCTTAATGGGAAGTAGGCCTTGTAAACTGACCTGGAACAATAGGCTTCCTAAATTGCTATGAAACAGAGAGAACCTTTGAATGTCAATCTTTGCATCTCAGTATTAAAACCTATACATTACCAGGAACGTGGTTGCTCACACTTGTAATCACAGCACTCAGGAGGCCAAGGTAGCAAGGCCAAGATTTCAAGGCCAGCCTAGGCTACATAGCTGGACTCTGGCTCAATAATAATACTATTGATAATTAATAATAAAAATAAAATGTATGTATCCATTTCTTTCAAATGTTCTACACCTTATAATTTCCTGATAGTTCTAGTCCACAGAAAAGGTATCAAAAATATATGAAAGCTTAACTTAAGCCCACTTAAATGAACATATTATTGAGAAATCTATATATTTTATAAATTATCACAGATTATTGTACATTTATTATTTTTATCACAATACCTAAAACTGATCATTAGAGACCCTAAAGTCCAGTTTGCATCCAGTGTAGGGAGAACAAGATAGTGATTCTATAGCACATTCTAGACAAACAGATGACACATAAGAATCATTTGGGCAGCTGAGTTTTGGCCATTTTGTTCATATTGTTTATGTACAGCAGCCTTTGGGTTTCCTCCCCACCTGGGTCTCTTTTTCCAGTTCCCTGCTTTACTCCTACAGGTCCACAGCTGCCAGCACATTAAGAGGTTCATGGCTATCAGCAAGAGATGGAAAATATTTTCCTGGGTCACAGAGAGAAATCCAGTTTTATGAGTTTTCATTGTATTGCATTAGTATAGCTATGTTCTGAAAAGTGAGCCCAGGTATTACATGTGCATAATGACTCCAAATCTCTATTGTTTTTATCCAAAGATAATAATGTGGTAACATTTGAGCTACATAATTCCCATATTCAAAAATGTTTTGATAAATGGGTTAGAGAAGCTTCTCTTTTCAGATGGCGATGACCATTGGGATCACCCAAAAGGCAACATAGTGCTGAGAAGAAGGGATAGAGGAGTGCCCAGCACTGAACACCTCTGTCACACCCTCCAAGGCTCAGGGACCATTGCGGAAGAGGGGGCGGACAGAATGGAAGAGCCAAAGGAAGGGTATGACCTCCTACAATGCAACTGCCCAGACAGAAATTGGCCTCGATAACCATGACCTTGCAGTGCCTAGCAATACCTTTGCAAGACCCTCAAAACAGAAGAAAAAGATGATGACATCAAATTAAAAGAAAGACTAATGGAGAGAGGGAGGGGATATAATGGAGATTGGTGTTTTAAAGTGGAGTGGGGGGAGGGGAGGGAAATATCAGGTGGGTTTTTTTGTATGTAGTATAGAAGTTGTCAATAAAAAAATAATAATTTTTAAAAAATGTTTTGATAAGTGTGTGAGATAGATGTGGATGTTTACATGTGTGTGCATGCGTGTGTAGAGATAGACTTCACAACTTGTGTCACTTGATTCATACCATTCTATTTACTTCTGTTACTCAAATTTCTATCCAAAATATGTGTGCTTTAAATAAGTACACAATTGTAATATTACTTACAGGTAAGCTATCAAAGTACCTAAGTTTGAACTCAAATCATTTTAATGTATCATATTATTTATTCAAAATATAAACATTAATTTTCATAGAATTATATATTGCCTCCTCTGTCCCAAAACCTATACCATGCTTTACTATTTGTTTATATTATGGATTTTGGAGGTGAGTATCTTTGAAATGATTTCAATATTTAAAAAGTGAAGTCACTAAGGGGCATTCATTCAAAATACAAAACAACAACAGCAATAAGAGTACGCACACAAAAAATACAGGAGAATCATAGAATTTGGAGATAAATTGTCAGTGAGGTGATCATGACTCTGTGATCTTTATACATTCCATATATGTATGAAATGTGATATTGAACTTCATAAAATAAAGAAGTATTTTTAAATATCTTTATTTATTTATTTTGCAATCAGAGAAAGTGCCAAGGCGTCTTGCCATTACAAATTAACTCCAGATAAATGCACCATTTTGTGCATCTGGCGTAAGGTGAGTACTAGAGAATTGAACCCAGGCCATCGGGCTTTCCAAGCAAGTGCCTTTAACCACTGAGTCATCTCTCCAGCCCAAAATTATTGTAAAAAGGAAAATACTGTAATTTGTGGCAGGTGAATGAATATGAAGAACATTTTGTAAAATGAAATAATTCAAAGAGAAAGACAACTACTATTTAAGATTGAAATCATGTGTGGGAATGGAAAAAACTCAAACTCATAGAAACAAAGAATAAAATTGATAGTTATCAGAGGCAGAGGAGGCAGAAAGGCTGGGAGAATGTTGGTCAAATTGCATAAAATGTTAAGCAAAAGGAAATTAGCCATATTACAGTGGCTACAGTTAATAAAAATATATTGTATATCTGAAATTTTCTCAGAGATTTTCAGAATTCTCATTCTCTGAAAGTTAAAAGGTATTAAATCGGTTAAGTTAGCCATTTCACACTGTAGGTATATCAAAGAAGGATGTTCTACAAAATAAACATACACAAATTGTAATTGTCCCTTAAAATATGTGATTTCAAGCCAGGCGTGATGGTGCACACCTTTAATCCCAGCACTTTGGAGGCAGAGGTAGGAGAATCGCCGAGAGTTTGAGGCCACCCTGAGACTACTTAGTGAATTCTAGGTCAGCCTGAACTGAAGTGAGACCCTACCTTGGAAAACCAAAAAAAGAATTCCATTTTTCTCCCCCCGCCCCTTATCTCTACTTAAACCTTTCCATGCTCAGTATGCCACCCTTCTAATTTCAGATAATGTTTGCTCCCCTCAACCCCCCTTCATCACCCCTCTTGGCTGTTTTCCAGCTTCCTGGCCTGTACTACCTCTCACTCTAGCTTACATACAAATCTAAAAATTAGAAGCTATGATCCACAAATGAGAGAGAATATGTGAAATTTGCTTTTCTGAGCCTGGGTTACCTCAGTATAATGTTTCCCAGGTCCAAGAATTTTCCTGAAATTTTCATAACCTCTTTTTGCTTTGTAATGGACTAAAACTCCATTGTGTATATGTACCACATATAACCAGTCATCAGTTGCTGAACATCTAGGCTGATTTCACTTTGTAGCTATTAAGAATAGAGCAGCAACAAATATAGCTGAGCAAGTATCTCTGCAGTAGAGTCTTTATGATATGTGCCCCAAAATAGTATAGCTTGGTCATATGGCAGTCTACTTTTAGCTTTTTGAGAAACCTCAACACTGATTTCCACACTGGCTGCACCAATTTACATTCTCATCAACAGTGGAAAGGGAATTCTCTTTTTCCACACCCTTACTAGTGTTTGTTGTCATTTGTTTTCATAGTGATAGTCATTCTGGCTGGAGTGTGGTGGAATTACAAATTAGTTTTAATTTGCATCTTCCTGATGGCTAAAGATGTTGAATATTTTTTAAATGTTTTTTGGACATTTGATTTCCTCTTTGAAGAACTCTCTGTTCAGTTCTAAAGTCCATTATTTGACTGGGTTGTTTCATTTTTTATTATTTAGCTTTTTTATTCCTTTGCATATTCTACTTAATAGTTCATACAAAAGTGGGGTTGGAGAGATTGCTCAGTGGTTAAGGGCACTTGCTTGCAAAGCCAAACACTCCAAGTTCAATGCTCCAGCATTTGTGTAAAGCCACATACATAAATGGCACTTTGCATCCAGACTGTGATTGTAACAGCAAGAAGCCCTGATATGTGCACACACACACACACACACACACACACTCACACACATACACACACTCATAAATAATAATAGTGAGGTGATAATCAAATTTTAAAAAGAAAGAAAAACTGCCAAGTACAGTCTCACTTTTGGTTAGAGAAGTTTATCTTTTCAAATGGCAATAACTAAAACTCACTAAAGTGCTGAAAAGAAACCACAGTGGTCTGTTCAGCACTGAGTCATCTCTCTATCATACCTTCCAAGGCTCAGGGACTATTGTGGAGGAGGTGGTAGGAAGATTGTAAGAGCCAACAGACGGAGAAGAGTGCTTAGAATGCTGTCTTCTAGGTACAAATTGACCTTGGTTTTCATGACTTCATAGTGGCTAAGGCTACCTACCTAAGACCTACATAATACGAGAGGAAAAAGGATGAGATCAAAATAGAAGAGAGAGAGTAGTTGGAAATAAAAAGGGATTCAGTGGAGGGAGGATTTTGGTGAGTGAAAAGGGAGTGTTTAGGGAGGGGGTTTTGATCATGGTATATTTCTATATGTACAAAGACTGTCAATAAAAAGTTAAAAGAGGCCAGGTGTGGTGGCAAAAACCTTTAATCCCAGCACTTGGGAGGCAGAAGGTAGGAGGACTGTCGTGAGTTCAAGGCCAGACTGAGACTACACGATGAATTCCAGGTCAGCCTGGGCTAAAGCAAGACCCTACCAAAAAAAAAAAAAAAAAAGTTGAAAGAAAGAAGAAAACACCAAGAACTGCCATTATGGCTTGAATATAAAATATCCCCCATAGTCTAAATTGTTTTGCGTACTTGGTTCCCAGCTGGTAGCAATTTGATCAAGTTGTTAAGGTGGAGCCTACCTGGAGAAGGTGTGTCAGTGGAGACAGGCCTTGATGTTTGATGATTTGGTTCCACTGGATATAGTATATCAACTCTTGATGCGTCATCACAGCAGATCGGTGACAATGTAAGCCAGCTTCTGCTTGTGCCATGCTTTTCTATCCATGATGAAACTTCCCTACAAAACTGTAAGCTGAAATAAACCCTTTCTTCCCATAAGCTGCTTCTGATGGGGTATTTAGCCCCGGTATTGAAAAGGTAACTATTACAGCTACAAAATCATTAAAAATTACTGGAACTAATACACACATTTCAATTATAGCACTGAATAAAAATAGTCTCAATTCCCCAAGCAAAAGACACAAAATAGCCAACTAGATTAAAAGGTAAAATCCCTTTTTGGCCTCCAAGAAACGCATCTCTGCATTAAAAACAAATGCTTCCTTAGAGCAAAAGAGAGAGAAATATTACTTCAAATAAATGGGGCAGGAAGTAAGCAGGTGTCATGGTTCTAATACCTATTATTCAAGTACAGTTTGTTCTTTCCTGTGGTCTTATGTAAGTGCTTTTCCTTCTCTTCAACCTGAACAATGCCGTTAAATATTTTCTGTAGCACCATTTTAGTGTTTATGAATTCCTTTAGCATGTTTTTTTTTTCTTGGAAACTTCATAGAAGGAGTCAGGAAGCATTCCCTGTTCTCTGATTGTGTGAAAAAAAAAAAAAAGTAAGAAAAAGTGGCTTTAGTTCTTTGATGAAGGTTTGTTAGACTTCATCTGAGATTCCATAAGGTCCTTGACTCCTCCTTTTGGGGAGGTTTTGATTACATTTTCAATCTTAATGAATGTAATTGGTTTGTTTAGGAGATTTATCTGCACTGGATGTAGTTTTGGCAGGTGGTATGTGTCTAGGAATTCATCCATTTTTCCGAGTTATCTAATTTTGTGGAATAGAGGTTTTGTAAATATTTCCTCATGATTCTTACAATTTCACTGGTGTCTGTTGCGACCTCTCCCTTTCCATTTCTAATTTTGTCACTTTGAGACTTTCTTTTTACATCTACTCAAATTGGGCAAGAGTTTATCAATATTGTTTATTTTTTTTTCAAAGAACCATTTCTTGGTTTCATAAATTTTCTTGTTTTCTTAGTTTCCAATTTATTAATTTTGGCTCTGATCTTAATTATTTCTTTCTGTGTGGAACTCTTAGAGGTGGATTGTTCTTATTTTTCCAACACCTTTAGGTGGGTGGTTATTAATTTGAGATCTCTGTCTTTATTATGAAGGTATTTAGTGCTATTAATTTTCCCTTAGGACTTCATTGTGTCCTATAAGCTTGGTATGTTGTATTTTCATTATCATTCAGTTCTAGAAATTTACAATTTCCTTTTTGATTTATTCCACACACATTCATTGTTTAATAGCATGTTTTCAGTCTCCAGAAGCTGGTGTAATTTCTGCTATTTCTGTTGTTAACTTTTAGCTTTAATGCATTGTGGTCTGATGTGATGCTGGAGGTTACATTAATTTTCCTGAATATATGGAGGCATGCTTTATGTCCTAATATATGACCTATTTTGGAGAAAGTTCCATGGGCTTCTGAGAAGAATGTGTATTCTATAGAATTAAGATAAAATGTTCACTGGGTGTGGTGGCGCACACCTTTAATCCCAGCACTTGGGAGGCAGAGGTAGGAGGATTGCTATGAGTTCAAGGCCACCCTGAGACTGCATAGTGAATTCCAGGTCAGCCTGGACTAGAGTGAGACCCTACCTCAGAAAACCAAAAAAAAAAAAAAAAAAAAAAAAAAAAAAAAAAGATAAAATGTTCTGCAGATGTCTGTAAGGTCTAATTGATGATCTATGATGTTGTTAAGATTTATTATTTCCCTGATGATTTTCTGCTTGGATCATCTGTCTATTGAGGATAGTGGGGTATTGAAATCCCCTGCTATGATGGTATTGGGATTTATTTTTGGTTTGTTGCCAAGTAGGTTTTGCTTTATAAACTGTGGTGCACCTGTGTATAGATTTATGACTGTGATGTCTTCTTGTTTGATCATTTCCTTGATGAGTAAAAGGTGTCCTTCTTTGTCCTTTTTGATGGTTAGGGTCATTGGTGAGTAGAGGCAGTCAGTGGTATGACTTGACAAGATCAGAGGAGGTGGCTGAGGCCTAAAGGTCAGCTGAGGCAGGAGGGTGAGCTGGGGAGGGGTACCAACTGGGGCATGGGGGGGCTAACATGTAGAACTCTTCATCTGTCTTAGTGCACAAGCTCCAAACACACCTCTCCCTTCAGCATGCTATGTCCCTCACCAGCCAGAGTGCACAGACCGCAAACATGCAGGCTCCAAACATGCCTAGCACCTCACCTGCCTGGAGTATACAGACCCCAAACACACACCCTTCACCAGCCCAGAGTGCACAGGCCTCCATCATGCAGTGACCCTCACACCCCTGGAGCTCATTGGCAGACCCCAAAGATGCAGGCTGAGTCAAACAAGCTGGGTATCTCATAAGCTTGAAGCACACAGGCCCGAAACACATCATGTCCCTTTCCAGTCAGGCACCAAACACTGTGACACCCAACATGTACAGGCCCCATATATGCTTCACCCCTCACTAGCCCAGAGTCCCAAACAGCCATGCACCTCACCCTCCTGGAGAGTGCAGGCCTTGGGACTGAAATTCTTCTTATATGTCAAGAATTCTTACATTTGACCTCTTCATGGTGATAAAAATGTCTTAAAAGTTTTGTTATTACCTTTTATTTAATTTATCTTTATTCTTGCTGGAATATCCCAATTCCTCTACCTTGTCTTCAGGCTCATATATCCTGTCCTCTTCTTGATCCATTCTATTGGTGAGGTTTCCTATGGACTTATGGTTTTCATTTCCAGTATTTCAAACTGGTTTTTCTTCAATATTTCTATTTACTCATATCTTGTATTGACCTCATAATTCAGCTATGCTGATTTTTTCATGTTTTCTTAGGATTCTTTCAGGAATGTTTATTCTTATTTGATTCCTTTTAATTCTTCTTTGATGTTGTTGAACACATTTATAATCATTCTTTTGAATTCTCTTACTGCCATTTTACTAATTCACTTTCATTGGAGGAAATTACTATGAGGTTCATAATTTTTGGAAGAGCTATGTTGCCTTGGTTTTTCATGTTTCTCATTTATTGCTTAGATCTAGTGTTTGTTTTATCAGTTTATTCTTAGGTGTTGTGATTGTTAATCTCTAGTTTCCAACTTTATAGGATCTATAATCACTATGGAACCAAATCTCTTGCCTTGCCTATTAGGGATTTGGTGGGGAACCCCAACTTAACTGTGTGCAGTATCATTCCATGAGATGGAGGTCCTGAGTATCTAAAAAAATGGAAAGCTAGCTGAGCACTAGCATTCACCTCTCTCTACTTCTTCCCTGAAGGTGTGATAATGGGTCTCCAGCTCCCTGCTTCTGTCATACTTTTCCTGCCATGATGGACTTCCCTGCAAAACTGTAAGCCAAAGGTAAACCTTGTCTTTCTTTAGGTTTCTTCTGGCTGGGTATTTTGTCCAAGCAATAAGAAAGTAACTGATACAAGTGACTAGTTAAGTTATATCCTCAGTTAAGAAGCTCAAGGTGTCCATGTAGCATCTATATTACTCCCAGAGTAGATACTAACAGCAGGAATATCAAATCTGCTGGATCTTCCCACCATGCAATTGTGATAGGAATGAGTTAACAGCAGTGGTCCCTTTGGTTTCAACAATTGTTATCAGATAAATGAGAAAGGATGATTCAGAATATATATTTGGATTTTGGTTACTTACAAGTGGGACAGAGTAAGGTGAGTTAGGATAGGTATTTGTGTTAACTTTGAAAAAGCTAGAGGCTTCAAAATTATCTAGGAGTGGAAAGTTAGGATGCTGTTAGGTTCCACAGATTTTAGAGGTTGCTGAGACTATAGAAGGTTGTACAATGGAATATAGAGGAAGAGGTTAAGAAGAAGAGAATGTGGGGCTGGAGAGATGGCTTAGTGGTTAAGGAGCCTGCCTCCTAAGCCTAAGAACGCTGGTTCCAGTCTCCAGCAGTTCCAATCTCCAGGTCCCACATTTAGCCAGATGCAAAGTGACACAAGGGTGCACTGCCACACTTGACCACAAGGGGGTGCACGCATCTGGATTTTGTTCTCAGCAGCTGAGAGGCTGCTGGCGTGCCCATCTCTATCTGTCTTCCTCTCCCTCTCTCTCTCTGTCTCTCTCCAAAAATAAAAATATAAGTAAATAAAGAATATAAGTAAATAAAGAAGAAGAGAATGTGGAAAAGGAGGTTAGAATAAAAGGGAAAGCATATGAGTTATACTGGATGTAATAAAAACTTATCAAAGTGCTGAGAAGAAGTTACAGTTGAGTGCTTAGCACTCAATGAAACATCGCTACTATATTATCACACTCTCCAAGACTCAGGAACCATTGCTGAAGAGGTGATGGAAAGAATTAAAAGCCAAAAGATAGGTTAAGAGTGCTTTGGAATACTGTCTTCCAGACACAAAGCTGCCATTGCATTCGTCACCTCAATGTGGCCAATGATACCTACACAAGACCTACATAAAATGAGGGCAAAAAAATGACATCAAAATAGAAAAGGAACTAGTTGGAAAGAAGAAAAGATTAAGTAGAGGAGAGATATGGGATGCAGAACAAAAGAGAAAAGAGGCTGGTGTGGGAGAATTATGAGCAGAGCACATTGTGTATATGTATAGAGGCTGTCAGGAAAATGTTTTATAAAAGAAAGAAGGTATATGAATTGTGCATGGAAAGAGTAGTAGAGGGATCAAAATAGTAGACTAGGCAGAGAAAACATAGAGCAAGCCTTAATACAAGTGAGAAATATGCAAAATCAAGCAAAACCATCATAAAAAAATACATGCTTCTCCACAGAAATCCCACCTGGCTTAAAAAGTGCTTTTATACAGCTTGCCTCTTGAAGGAAAAGAGTATATTGTATATTAGCTTGCTTCTTTCCTATACCCTTACCTTGTTGCTGAGGCTCCCAATCCATCATCTTACCAGGAATTCCTTAAAAAGAGCTCTTGAGGAAACTGAAGAGATGCCTCAGTGGCTTAGAAGCTTGCTTGCAAAGTCTGACAGCCTGGGTTCAATTCCCCAGTACCCACTTAAAGCCAGATGTGTCAAGTGGCGCATGTATCTGCAGTTTATTTGAAGTGGCAAAAGGCTCAGATGCATGTTTCTCTTTTCTCTCTCTCTCTCTCTCTCTCTCTCTCTCTCTCTCTCTCTCTCTCTCTCTCCTTGCAAATAAATATATAAATAAAAATTGGGAGGGGGAAGGTCTTGAGGTCTACAGTTAGGACTCCCTCTATCTTCTCTTCCTTGGTCATCTTTCCCTGTCACCTTTGTCCTCAAACCCTGTGATAATCCCATGATCCAACTCCATTAAACAATGACTTTGCAAAATTTCAGGACCCTGGAAGCCTTCATTCCTTAACTCCACCATTAGTATTACAAAGTAGATTAAGAATTATCAAATTCTTCCTCTGGATAAAACAATTCTGAATTACTGTCCTTGAAGCCAGGAGTTCTCTTTCTTCATGACACCCCCCCCCCCTTATGGTTACAGTTTTTGAGCAGAATAGCAAGAAAAACAACAACACCTCAAGTTTCTTGGAACTTAATGTCTGTTATCCCCTTATCTTATTTTTTCTGTCTTATTTCTGTATTTGACTTCAGTGATGCCCAGAAACGTGGTCTAAGCAACTTCTGCTGTCAGGATCACAGCACCATGTGCTTTAGAGCAGCATGAAACCTGGTGGTTAGTAACCTATCCTTTTATTTGTGAAGATGATGCCACTGACCCAAGGAAGACATTCCTTCTGCATTAATTTTTGAAGTAGGAAATGACTGCACAGACTCATTTATATCCCACATTGCCCCTTTGATCAGCAAGTTGCAGGGTCACTACTTATAAAATGTTAGTCTGTGGTCCTATACAAGGTCATGAAGACTCTTTTATTTTAAGTTAATCAGAAAAGAGAGAGAAACATATGACTAAAGCAGTTAAGATTAAATTATTATTAACATTGACTTTTGCCAAGAGGAGACAAAATATGAGATTATTCCAAGGGATATTAACAACTGCTAAAGCATAATAATCATATGTAAGACTCAAAAGTAAATGGTCACAATCCAAACACTGTGAATGCATAGTTCTCATGGATCCTAACACTGAATTTTAACAATTCAATGAAAATGGTGTCTGAGGTAGCCTTCTAAGAAACAGTAGTTAAAAGGTCAAGAAAGAAAGGAGACATTGATAATACTTTTTTTCTGTTTTATTTTGTCTGTATGTAATTCTCAGTTACTGACTTTTTTTTAGTTACTGACATTTTTGAGGGCAAAGCAATAAAGAGAATAAACAAGTAAGCTTGGAGCATGTATTTTAAGTAAATATTAAGTTCTTTGCTTTATAAATTTAGGCAAAGAAAAATACACATTAAAATAGTGTAATTTTCTGTACCTTTTCTTGGAAGTACTCACATGTAAAGTAAATATTCAGAATGCAGTGTATTTAAACATGTCAATATTAGGGTGGATTAAACTATGTAATAACATGATAATTTCTACATATCAGCTCTTGCTTGCACTGTCTCTTGGTCATATCATCTCCACAGACGAGCCATGATCATCCATTGCCTGTTGTAACAAAGACCTTTATTAAGTTGCCAAACACAGTATCTTGTTCATTACATGAAAATAAACTATAAATTTCTTGCTGTGGTAGTGTGAATCTGTGACCCCATAGATTCAGACATATCTGATTAAATATCCTACTTGCATCCCCCAGCAGCTAGATCCCTCATACAGGGGACAAGTCACTGGGGGCAGATCTTGGAGTCCAGCCCTAAGGTGTGTGGAAAGCAGGTGGAGCTTTAAAGGTTCGTGTTTGGTGGCGTCTCTCTGCTAATGATTATGGAAGTGATCCAGCTTCTTCCAGCACTGATGATGTTTCCCCCAGATCAGTAACCTGAGATAACCCCTTTCCTCCAAAAAGCTGCTTCTGGTTGGATATTTGTCCCCACAATGAGAAGCTGACCACAACACTTGTTAACATTGTATTATATATAAAAAAGCAGGGCTGGAGAGATGGCTTAGCAGTTAAGCCGCATGCTTGTGAATCCTAAGAATCCCAGTTCAATTCTCCAGGTCCCACATAAGCCAGATGCACAAGGGGGTACACGCATCTGGAGTTCGTTTGCAGTGGCTGGAGTCCCTGGCATGCCCATTCTCGCTGTCCCTCTTTCTCTTTCCCTCTCTCTGTCTCAAATAAATAAATAAATAAATAAATAAATAAATAAATAAATAAATAAATGATTTTTAATGTGTTAGAAAGAAAAAGCAAATGCTGGTGACTCATAAGCTAAGTAATGGAATTTCCATGTTTTCTCAAACTTTGGGAAATTAAGAAAAATATATTAGTAGGGAAAATTACTACATAAGCAAGTCCTTCTAATTTAGGAGATATCTAAGTTTCCTGTCCCTCCAAAATCCTAAGGGCCCAAATCTCTATGAATGAGAGATAAAACCAATTAATCTCCTACTCTTTCATGTAACTTCTAAAAGTAAATCACAAAGTTAATCCAAATTCATGAAACAGAATGTCATGATATAGTCTAGCTCTTATACTTTATTTACCAAAACATAAATGAGTACACATTTCAAAAGTTATCTTCAGCTTTTAACAAAAAGGCATTATTTGCCTGTTGCTTAGCAGGATGTCAAGTTTCAGATAACAGAAAAGACTGAGAGATTTCTTTCGCCCCACAGGCAGCTGTGTGCCCTAAGTAATCCTCAACATCAATGTCGCTTTCCCATGCATCAATTGATCAAAACGGAGAGAAGCATTCATGTTTTTAATGTTTGTATTGCTATTGTGTGGTTTTCATTTGAGTTCATAACCATGCTTAGAGTCTGTCTCCAAAATTATTCATTATGGAAAGAAATGCATATTAACTGTGTTATTGCTTTATAGGACAAGGGAATTTATGCTTTCTTGCTGGTTTCTGTCCTGATTTCATCCTGGAAAAATGTTGTATATTTTCTTTTTCCCAAGCTCTGACTTATTTTTTTCTTCTGTCATCTTTTGAACTCGGCTTTTATTCACAATATCTTCCCACTACATCAGCATAGGTTTTGCCTCCCTTCTTCTAGGGGGCATTAAAGATTTCACAATGTTTTTGTGATCAAATATTTTTAGGTCAAATATTCATTGATTTCTCAGGAGACTTGATCAGATATGGTGGTCTTTAAAAACTCTATGAAGTCAGAATGGATGACACTTAAATCTGTATTCCAATTAAAAATAACATTTACACAAAAAAAACTTTGTTTAATTCACAATCCAAGTCTTGAATTTTTCAGTTAATCTTGACAGACAGAAATCTCATTCCTATCTTAATACTCAATGTGAAGGTATTATATTACTAATAATTTTGCACTCAAGTGTACTCTCTTACTATTGAATCACACAACTGAACTATGAAATCCTATTAAGGTCTGTTTTCCCTTCATTACACAAAAGGCAGCATTGACAGCATATTTTGTCAACATTGCGTACTGTGGACACAGAGTGCTAAATTACACATCTTAATCCATGCAACCACCTTTAATAACACGGTTTCAGAATTTATCTCGATATTGTGGGGAAGTAGTAGGATACCATGACAAAGTATAGTGTTAAGTAACCAGTGGCTGAAGTTTCCGCAACAGCTGTAGCTAGAAGCTTTTCCCACTGCTGTCCAAAACATAGTGATTGAAAAGCTCTCAACTGCAGACCTCCCACCCTTACTTTAGCAGTCTGTGAAATTTCCCTTGTGATCTAATTGGAGTTCTCATTAAAGACCACCCAGAAGTTCCACCTGGCATAAAATGCTGCTGATTGGTCCAATTTGCATTCATGTGTGGTAGAAGGAGGGGCTAGATCTATGTCCTTTTGAATGGCTTCCTTAAAATCGCTCTGTTTCCTATAGGTCAAAGTGGCCAATAAAAGTGCTTCATCCAAGCTGAGATAGTAGGAAACATTGAAGAAGATGCTAATTCTTCCTAACATACACTGAATCCTTTCAGGATAAGAGAACAAGGCAAAATGAGAATGTGATGCAAACCCCACAATTCTAGAATTCATTACTTCTTAGGCTTGAATTTTGTAAAAATGGCTCCCATAGTCTCTTTTGTTTAGACACTTGGTCCCCAGTAAGTACTACTTTGGGAAGGTTGAGGAATTTTAAGGAGACGGAACATCGGTGTTATATATAGCCTGGTCCCATTTCCTGTTCAGTCAGGGAATGCGTCCTGACTGTCTGAAATATGAAAAGGCAGCCTTCTGTGACATAATAAACTATATCCTCTCAAAACATAAGCTGGGGTAAACCCTCTCCTTCCTTAAGTGACTTCTTGTCAAGTATTTGTTCACAGCAAGGCAAACGTAACTAAAGGAGAGTAGTCTATCCTGAACCCAGTACCTGAGCATGTAATAAAAAGATACTTTCACACTGGGAAGGCAAAAGTAGGAAGACCACCATGAGTTTGAAGCCAGCCTGGGTTATAGAGTGAGTTTCAGATCACCATGGGCTACAAGTGAGACTCTACTAAAAAAAAAATTGATTAAAAAAATTTTACACACCTTAATTTCCTATTGAATTTTCTTAATTTCCTGATGCACAGTTTATATACATTTAAACACTACAAGATGAAAAATACTCTCTTTCCTTTCCTGGCTCCATTGTCTTTTTGAATGCTTCACTTAATTATTATTTATTTGCAAACAGAAAGAGAGAGAGAGGATGAGAATGGGTGTAACGGCCTCTTGCCACTGCAAATGAACTCCAGATGCCATGTGCCATTTTTGTGCATTTGGCTTTCTGGGGTACTGGAAAACTGAATCCAGGCTGTCGGGCTTTGCAAGCAAGTGCATTTAACAGCTGAGCCGTCTCTCCAGCCTCTTTCTCCCTTTACTACTTGTTCAGTAGGCCATGACTAGTAAATACCAGGAATTAACTAAAGGACATTTTTTAATCTCTTTACTCTTTTCTCTGCACACTTTTCCTTCTTTTATATTGTGTCTTCACATACCCTATTTGTTTTTCTTTCACAAATCCAAGGAGAATTAAATTATTAAATTAGTCCATTTAAAATGTCAACAGACAATCTTTTCTTCCTCTTCATTGATTCTGGGTGTTTGCAAACTGCATCTAAAATATATTTGCATATTCCATTTCTTTTACCTGGAAGGATATAAATGGACTTTGGCTTGACACTAATACTATGTAATTCTAACACAAATGTAAAGCCTAAATGTGTTTCATCACAGGAAGTTGTTGATACTCTCTAAAAACCCTCGTGTTGTGTTGAGATATGCTAATCATTCAAACATTTACTAATCAGCCAGTAAGTAAGTGACCAAGAATAGGGCCTGACCATTCTGAATACGTAATCGGGTAGTGATCACAGGATCTTAGCATGGGAAATTGATGAAAGCCCTTGCACATGGGAGGACCAGGAGCTGCAAAGGGAGATTGAGTAGATAAATGAGGAAGTGACCTACTTGGGTCAGTAATAATGAGAAGTAGGGAAGGTAGTTACAATAAGAAATGTCAGAAATAAGCCGGGCGTGGTGGCACACACCTTTAATCCCAGCACTCGGGAGGCAGAGGGAGGAGGATCATCATGAGTTTGAGGCCACCCTGAGACTATATATGAATTCCAGGTCAGCCTGGGCTAGAGTGAGACCCTATCTCGAAAAACCAAAAAACAAAAAAATTCAGAAATGTAAAATGGAGCCTATGTCTGTATTGGAAATAGAGATATCAATACAAGCTGTAATTTTAAAAACATAGATTTTAAACAGATGAAATGTGTTGATATATACATTTATATATTTATAAAGTATATATAATATATATGTTTATATTTGTCATCTTACAAATATTTCTCACTCAATCTACTGAGAAGGACAGAGCACTAGCCACAACACTTTACAGCCAGTTTGGTTTTCTAAATATCATGCTCCAAACATATATCATAGGTTTCTCCCTTTTTTCCCCTTTTCATTAAGTCATCCACAGAGCCTTTGTCCTAGACTTATATATTCAAGTAATAAAATATCTTGAAATGCTTACATATGTATGTTTTTAGCAGTCCATCACCTTAACCACTCGGCCACCTCATCTAATGTCATATGTATGGATTTGTTTGTTTGTTTGTTTGTTTTGGTTTTTCATTTTTTCAGTTTTTCAAGGTAGGGTCTCACTTTAGCCCAGGCTGACCTGGAATTCACTATGTAATCTCAGGGTGGCCTCGAACTCATGGCAATCCTCCTACCTTTGCCTCCCGAATGCTGGGATTAAAGGCATGCACCACCACACCTGGCTATGTATGTTTTTAAATATTTTCTTTATTGATTGGCAAGCAGGCAGAGAGAGAAGAGACAGACAGACAGAAAGAATGGAAGTACCAGGGCCTCCAGCCACTGAAAATGAACTTCAGGTGCATCAGTCACTTTATGCATCGTACTGGAAAATCAAACCCAGGTCATTAGGCTTTGCAGGCAAGCACCTTAACCATTGAGCCATCTCTTCAGTCATGTATATATGAAAATTATGTGGTGAAATTGTAGCATCTTGCTCTCCATAGCCCCTTCTTAACTCCAACTCCTCATGTATTTCTTGCTCAGTCAGTGGAATACTGATGGTCTGCTTTGGGCTATGCCATGTCTCTCAGGTCTTTAGGTCTGATTGAATGACTTAAAGCTCAGTGTCTTTTCTATATTTAAACAATTTTAAAGATTTTATTTTTATTTATTTATTAGAGACAGAGAGGGAAAGAGATAGAGGGAAAGTGAGAATGGGCATGCCAGGCCTCTAGCCACTGCAAACAAACTCCAGATGTGTGCACCCCCTTGTGCATCTGGCTTATGTGGGACCTAGAGAATCGAACCAGGGTCCTTAGGCTTCGCAGGCATGCACCTTAACCACTAAGCAATCTCTCCAGCCTTATTTTTTTATTCACAAAGAGAGAGAATGAGAACGGTCACTCTGGGGCCTTGGGCCAATGGAAATGAACTCCACATGTGTGCACCACTTTGTGCATCTGACTTTATGTGGATACTGGGGAATCAAACCCAGGCCTTCAGGCTTTGCATGCAAGTGCCTTTAACTACTGAGCCATCTCTCCAGCCATCCTAGTGTCTTTTCAACAGTAAAGGTTCTCAATAAATGGTACAGGAAAGAAAAAAAGATGAGGTTTCCACATTGAACACTTAATAAAATATGTTCAGCATTCAACATATTTAATGAAATGTGTCTCCATATGTAGGAAATTGCATCAGAAATCAATCATTATTGCCAAAAATATGGTACAAATTTCCAACCAGTAAATCAGGCTCTGCTGGTAAATCCTTAAGATGTTCATCCTTCCAGCCAAGAACTATTCTCGTATTCTCCCTCATCTTATTCATAAGTAGATATAGTCCTCTATGGAACCTGGAACCTTCCACACTATTGTTCTTAAGAATCTTACTGCCTATTTTTGCATCTCACCACTTCCATTCTTAATATTATTTCTGTACTTAATTCACTGTCAACAAATTTCAAGTCTTCATGGAAATAAAAATTAGTATATCTCAGGCTGGAAAGATGGCTTAGCAGTTAAGGCACTTGCCTGTGAAGTCTAAGGACCCATGTTCAACTCTCCAGGTCCCACATAAGCCAGATTCACAAGGTGATCTCTCTCTCTCTTTCTCTCTCTCTTTCATAAAAAAGGCCAGTCTGAAAAAAAAAGGTCAGTCTGGGAAAAAAAAAAAAAAAAGGCCAGTCTGTTGGGCTTGCCTAAAACAAAGAATTAGTATCTCTCAAAATCACTAAAATCAAAAGAAAATTTTTGAGAACTTCTAAAAGATGTCTTAGATATATACATCCCATGTAGGACTCTTTTGGTAAAAACACAATTAAGATTAGTAGCATGGTATCTACTAATAAATAGCACAATAGTCCTTCCTTTTGCTAGTTGGTTCTGTAACAACTTGACAAGAATTTTACTCAGTACAGTGCTATCCAAGAATTACAACAAAATTATAGAATACTACCTATAATTTTTGCTTATTAATTGTCAAATTTGAGTAAGGAAACTCTGTATGTATCTGATGTGTATAAAATGTTTGTACCTCCTACTGAATTTCACTTACATAATCCATGTTGTCCACATTGTCATAGAAGTGTATTTCAGAATTATTAGACACAAAATGATTTTGGTTGTTTGATCTGAAATTTGGTGATGAGGATAGAGGACATGGTTTTGTGCATGTTAAGCTCTACCAGTGACATCCCTGAGTTTGGGGAAACTTTTGTCATCACAGAAATCACTTAGTATAGAGTAAATATTAATCAATTGGGACTTCTGTGTAAGATGGCAGCATAGGAGCCACACCAAACCAGCCTACAGAGGGATTTAAGCAAAACCACAGCAGAATTACACTCTTCTTCTGAAAAGTGTAGGAGTACAGGTTTTTCTTACACAAAGTGGAGAATCAGGAGAGACCAAGATCCACCAGAAAGGAGGAATATGGTAAGAATCCCACTTAGGGGCTTGCAGCCCCAATCCACGAACTCCAAGTGCCCAGCACTGCCATACCAGGTATGCCAAGCAGCAGCAGCAGAGACCAAACAAGGGGATTTTCCAACTTCATCAGCCTCCTTGCAAAGTCAAGGAATCTGAAGGAAAGACAGCTGAGACCAGCTAAGGAGCTACTGAAAGAGATACAGGTGGGACTGTATGAGCAACCCCAGGCTTCCTGCACCCTCCCATCCACAACCATCAGAATCTTGAACCTCCAGCATTCAGCCCCTCAGCCCCCTGTGGCAGTGCATCCAGCACAGCTGAACAGAACTCCAGCTTTATGGCACAACATGGAGGGATCGAGGTGGCCATTCAGCATTGGTGACATTGGATGCCACCCCAAAAGGTAACAAGGACAATTGACAAAAAAAAAAAAAAAAAAAAAAAAAAAAAAAAAAAAAAAAAAGGTACATAGGTATAGGTCTGTATTGGAAGTGCTAATCTCTCCATGTCAGGGCAAATTATGGGTTACATATTTTTGGTTGGCTTTACCATTTTCAAATAAGCTGTATTTGGCAGTTGAATATTGTTGCCTTTAATGATTTCAGATTTATAGAGTCTTTGTCTTTTGTTTCTGTCATTATTGAGGGCAGGGTCTGATTCAGATCCAGCTGACCTGGAACCCAATGCAAAACAGAATTCTCTGCCTCCTAGTGGACAGGATTAAGGGTGTAGAGCAACACACACCCTTAGGGATTTTGGCTTTATAAGACTGTTTGTTTTAATCCCCATACTTGTATATTCTATGCTGGTTTTTATTGAATGTGCATATTATTCAGTTGAAGGTTAGAATTTGCCAGTAAATTGTTCTAACCAGTCCACTAGAATACCTGCCTAACAAGCAAACTCAACACCTAGGGTTACTTCTATGGTTGGATTGGGGTAGAAGAGCTACACTTTGCACCTTAAACTCATAACCTAAAACCTGAAAGTATATAAAGGTGGATCACCACATCTAAGAACACTGCAGATAAGTAGAAAACCAAAGCATTAAATCAATTCATGATGAAAAAGTTGCTACATTATAATACAAGAAACACAAAGAATCAAGACAATACAATCCTACCAAAAATTATAAATCCATCAGAAATCATCACCAATGAGACTATTTTTGATGAAATTCCTGACAAAGACTTTAAAAGAATAATTTTATCTATACTCAAAGAAATCAAAGAAGAAATAAAGGAATCAAAGAAGAAAACAAAGGAATTAAAGAAGAAAATAAATTCCTGAAAGAGAATACAGGAAACCAGCTTAATGAAATAAGGAGGTCATTAGAAGACAAGAGTAAGGAAATAAAAATACTGAAGAAAAACTAGGCTAAATTTCTAGCTCTGAAAAACATAGTCAAATAAAAAACACTGTGAAAAGTCTCACCAGTACAATGGATGAAGGAGAGAACAGAATATCTAAACTAGAAGACCAGGTGGCAGACCTAATACAGTCCAATGAAGATAAAGACAAGCTAATAAGAAGGTATGAATGGGAATTGCAAGATATCAAGAACACTATGAAAAGTTCAAATATAAACATTCAGGGGTTGGAAAGATGACTTGGCGGCATTTTCCTGCAAAGCTAAAGGATCCTGGTTTGACTCTCCAGGCCCCACATAAGCCAGATGCACAAGGAGGCACATGCATCTGAAGTTCGTTTGCAGTGGATGGAGGAACTGGTGCATCTATTCTTTCTCTCTCTCTCTCTCTCTCTCTCTCTCTCTCTTTCTTTCTTTCTTTCTTTCAAATAAATAACTAAAACATATTTTTTTAAAAAGAATTCAGGGTGTAGTAGAAGGAGAAGAATTTCAATCCAGAGGGTTAATAGATGTTTTCAACAAAATCATAGCAGAAAAATTTCCCCAAATTGGAAAAGAAATGCCAATGCAGATACAAGAAGTTTTTAGAACACCAAACAGACAAAACCTGTAAAGAATCTCTCCTTGCCATGTTATAATTAAACTACTAAACATGCAAAACCAAAGAAAACATATTGAAAGCAGTTAGAGGGAAAAAAAGCAAGTCATCTACAAAGGCAAGCCCATCAGAATCACAGCAGATTACTCAACACAAACTTTAAAAGCCAGCAGGGCCTTGGAATGATATATTCCAAGTTCTGAAAGATAAAAACTGTCAACCAAGATTACTTTATCCTGAAAAGCTATCTATCCAAATTGATGGAGAAATAGGGACATTCCACAACAAAAACAGGCTAAAGGAATTTATGACAACTAAACCAGCTCTACAGAAAATACTTGAGGGAATCCTTCATGCTGAAGAGAAAGCAAAACACACCCAGGAGGAAATAGGAAAAAATAAACCATATTCAAATAACAGTAAAAACAAGCAAGTAAAAGCAAAACAGGAAGCACCACAAAACAAGAACAATGGCAAGAATAAATACATACCTTTCAATAATAACTCTTAATATCAATGGCATCAATGCCCTGAACAAAAGACATAGGCTTGCACACTGGATTAAAAGGCAGGATCCTGCCATTTGTTGCCTGTAGGAAACTCATCTCTCAATAAAAGATAGACACAGTCTTAGGGTAAAAAGATGGAAAATGGTATTTCAAGCAAATGGGCCTGGGAAACAAGCAGGGGTTGCTATCCTAATATCTGACAGGATAGACTTCAAACCAACATTAGTGAGGAAAGATAAAGAAGGTCATTTTATACTGATTAAAGGAACACTCATATAGGAGGACATTACAATCCTAAGCACATATGCACCTAACATAGAGGATCCCAATTTCATCAAACAAACACTATTAGACTTAAGGTCAGAGATAACTCCAAACACAATTGTAGTGGGTGACTTCAATACCCCACTCTCATCAATTGGTAGGTCATCCCAACAAAAAAATAAACAGAGATAAATCTGGAGTAATGATGTCATGGAACAAATGGACCTAACAGATATATACAGAACATTCTATCCAAATGCTGAAGAATATACATTTTTCTCAGCAGCACATGGAACATTCTCTAAAAAAGACCATATATTAGGACACAAATCAAATCTTAACAAATACAGGAAAATTGAAATAATCCCTATCTGACCACAAATAATCTATCTGACCACAATGGGATTAAATTCCAAATCAGCAACAAGAAAAACTACAGAGCATATAGAAATTCATAGACATTAAACAGTACACTATTGAAAGACGAATGACTCATTGAAGAAATCAAAAAGGAAATCAATAAATTCATAGAATATGATGAGAATACAACATATCAAAACCTTTGGGACACAATTAAGGCAGTCCTAAGAGGGAAATTTATAGCTCTAACTGCTTGTATTAAGAAATTAGAGAGTTCACAAGAAGACAATTTAATGCTTTGATTTAAGGCCTTGGAAAAAAAGAACAAGACAAACCAAAAATCTGTAGACAGGAAGAAATAATAAAGACTAGTGCAGAAATTAATAAAATAGAAACAAAAAAATCCAAGTAATCAATGAAACAAACTAAACAATTTAATGCTTCACCTTAAGGCCTTGGAAAGAGAAGAACAATGCAAACCAAAAATCAGTAGACAGGAAGAAATAATAAAGGTTAGGGCAGAAATTAACAAAATGGAAACCAAAAAAACAATCAAAAAAATCAATGAAACAAAGAGTTGGTTCTTTGAAAGGATAAACAAGATTGATAAACCCTTAGCAAATCTAACCAAAAGAAAGAGAGAAGAGACAAAATTTGACAAAATTAGAAATGAAAAAGGCAACATCACAACAGATACCAAAGAAATTCAGAAAATCATACAGACATACTTTAAGAATATATATGCCTCTAAGTTTGAAAACCTGAAAGAAATGGATGATTTCCTTGATTAATATGAACCTACCAAAGTTAAATCAAGATGAGATAAACCATTTAAATAGACCTATAACAACTACAGAGATCCAAGCAGTTATAAAAAGTCTCCCAACTAAAAAAAGTCCAGGCCCAGATGGATTCACTGGTGAATTTTACCAGACATTCATGGAAGAACTAACACCACTGCTTCTCAAACTTTTCCATAAGATGGAAAAGGAAGTAATTCTGCCAAACTCCTTCTATGAAGCCAGCATCCCCCTGATACCAAAACCAGACACAGACAGAACAATAAAAGAAAATTATAATCTCCCTCATGAACATATATGCAAAAGTTCTGAACAAAATATTGGCAAACAAATACAAGAATACATCAGAAAGATTATTCACCCCAACCAAGTAGGCTTTATCCCAGAAATACAGGGATGGTTCAACATACACAAATCAATAAATGTAATATATCATATAAAGGTCAAAATCACATGATCATCTCAATAGATGCATGAAAGGCATTCAACAAAATCCAACATCCCTTCATGGTAAAAGTATTACAGAAACTGGGAATAGAAGGAACATATCTCAACATAATAAAAGCTATTTATGACAAACCTACAGCCAACATAATACTAAATGGGAAAAACTTGAAGCTTTTCCACTAAATACAGGAATAAGACAAGGGTGTCCACTGTCCCCACTTTAATTTAATATAGTACTGGAAGTCTTATCTATAGCAATAAGGCAAGAGACACTTATAAAAGGGATACCAATTGGAAAGAAAGAGATCAAATTATCATTATTTGCAGATGATATGATTCTATACATAAGAAACTCTAAAGACTCTACCAACAAACTCTTAGAGCTGATAAACACTTTTAGCAATGTAGCAGGATATAAAATAAACACACAGAAATCAGTAGCCTTATTATATACTAACAACAAACATGTGGAGGATGAAAGCAGGGAATCTCTCCCATTCACAATTGCCTCAAAAAATAAATAATGAAATAAAGTACATTGGAATAAACTTAACCAAGGAAGTGAAGGATCTCTACAATAACTTTAAAACTCAAGAGAGAAATTGCAAAAACACAAGAAAATGTAAAGATATCCCATGTTCTTGGATTGGATGAATCAATATTGTGAAAATGGCAATCTTACCAAAAGTGATCTACACATTTAATGCAATCCCCATTAAAATTCCAATGGCATTCTTCACAGAAATAGAAAAAAACAATCCTAAAATTCATTTGGAAGCACAAAAAACCTGGAATAGCAAAAAAAAAAAAAAATTGAGCAACAAAAGTAGGGCTGGTGGTATCACCAGACCTGATTTTAAGCTATATTACAATGCCATAGTAACAAAAACAGCATGGTACTGGCACAAAGACAGACATGTAGATCAATGGAACAGAATAGAGAACCCAGATGTTAATTCAGGCAGCTACAGCCATCTGATTTTTGAAAAAAATGTGAAAAATATTCATTGGAGAAAAGACAGCCTCTTCAACAAGTGGTTCTGGGAAAACTGGATATCTATATGTAGAAGGATGAAAATAGATCCTTGTCTCTCTCCATGCACCAGAATCAAGTCCAGGTGGATCGGAGACCTTAATATCAGCCCCAAAACTCTGAAACTGCTAGAGGAAAAGGTAGAGAAAACCCTTAAACATATTGGCATATGACAATAACTTTCTGAACATAACCACAATTGCTCAGGAAATAAACCCACTAATCAAACACTGGGATCTCATGAAATCACAAAGCTTTTGTACAAGAAAAGGACATTGTGAATAGAGCAAAGAGACAAGCTACAGAATGGGAGAAAATCTTTGCCAGCTATACATCTGACAGAGGATTAATATCCAGAATATACAAAGAACTCAAAAAACTGAACAATAAGTAACCAAACAACCCAATTAAAAATAGAGAATTCTTAGAAGAAATACATATGGCATATAAACATCTAAAAAAGTGTTCTACATCCTTAGCCATCAGGGAAATGCAAATTAAAACTACTTTGAGCCAGGCATGGTGGTGCACACCTTTAATCCCAGCACTCAGGAGGCAGAGATAGGGGATCTCTGAGAGTTCGAGGCCACCCAGCCAGGTCACCTGAGCAGTGAGACCCTACTTTGAGAGATCCTATCTCCTGTCAGAATGCCTACCATCAATAAAACAAATGACAATAAATGTTGGCGAGTATGAGGAAAAAGAGGAACACTTCTATACTCTTGGTGGCAATGTAATCTGGTACAGCCATTGTGGAAATCAGTGTGGAGGTTCTTGAGATAGCTGAAAATAGATTTACCATATGATCCAGCTATAGCCCTCCTAACCATATATCCAAATGACTCTTCACATTACCTTAGAGATACTTGCCAAGGAAATGGAACTAGCATAGATGTCCCTCCACAGATGAATGAATAATAAAGATGAACATTTATTTTGAAATTATGAAATTTGCAGGTAAATGGATGGAATTGGAAAGGATTATACTGTGAGGTAACCCCAGCCCAGAAAACCAAACATCGCACATTCTCTCTCATATGTGGATCTTAGCTATAAATCTATAGACTTGTGTATGAGCTGGAACCAAAATTCAGTAGCATAGGCCAGTAAGCTAGAAAAAGGCTATAAGGGGGTGAAGAGAGGGAAGGACTTAAGGGGATGATATTGTATATATGTAAGTAGAAGAACAGATTACAGGAAAGGGAAAGGACTAAGCAAGGCCAGGGGAAGAGAATGTGTAAAAGAAGGGTGGGGGTAGAGGGTCAATCAAAATTCAAGATATTCTGAATAAGACATATGTAAACCTACTTTTCTGAATAATTACACATCCAGAAGCCATAGATTGTTACTAGAAAATTTTCAGTTCTAGAGCTAGGATACCTTCCAGTGAGTTGTTGGCCAGAGAAGTCCCTGTTGCCTCCAAAACCTTACAGGCTATTGCCAAGGCCCTTGGTTTCCCTTGAGAAACAGATGGTAAGACCCTATTGCTGAAGACTTCACTTGTCTGAGTGGCAAGGTCACTGAGAAATCAAGCTGGTGCTGAGCAGAAAACCTTCTCCCTATAAACCAACCAACTGAAAGCTGGAAAAAGCTGCACTGCATGCAGCCACATGGGAGACAGAAATCATCAGCAGTGAAAACAGTGGACACTGGAAACCTCAAGTTTGGCCAGACAGGCCAAATGACCAAACTGGTGCAATAGAGGCATGTCTGGTCTGGGGGAAACAAACTGCTCTCTAATTGGAATGAAGGCCCACTCTATGGGAGGCAATACATGCCTGGTACTGAAAAACCTAATCAAAAGCCTATGGCAGGGGAGGTAGTGAGCCTTAGGGGTATAAAGCCTGCTCTTGCCTGGCTAAATGTATATATTATTCCCACCAAACTGCCCTGAAAGCACTACACTTAATGTTCATATTCATATATTAATACTACTCTCACTTCTGGTTAGAGAAGCTTCTCTTTTCAGATGGCGATGACCACTGGGATGACCCAAAAGGCAACATAGTACTGAGAAGAAAGGATGGAGGAGAGTGCCCAGCACTGAAACATCTCTATCACACCCTCCAAGGCTCAGGTTCAATTGCGGAAGAGGTGGCGGAAAGAATTTAAGAGCCAAAGGAAGGGTACCACTCCTTACAATGCAACTGTCCATACAGAAATTGGCCTCAATATCCATGACCTCACAGTGCCTAGCAATACCCTCACAAGACCCTCATAATAGGAGAAAAAGATGATGACATCAAAATAAAAGAGAGACTATTGGAGAGAGGGAGGGGATATGATGGAGAGTGAAGTTCTGAAGGGGAAAGGGGGAGGGGAGGGGAGGGAAATATCATGGTTTATTGTCTGTAAGTATAAAAGTTGTCAATAAAAATAAAAATTAAAAAAATTAATTAATTGTTCTTTCCACTATATAGGATAGCATACTATGATGGTAACTATACCTCATAGAAAAATAAGATAGTAATAAATATCAAAGCATAACAAAAATTTATTTAGGTATTTACTTGAAACTCCTTTGTCAATATTAAAAAAAAATCTAGTGCTGAAGAGATGGCTTAGAAGTTAAGGCATTTGCCTACCAAGCCAAATGACCCAGGTTTGATTCCCAGAACCCATGTAACCAGATGCACAAGGTAGCACATGTTATTTAGAGTTTGTTGGCTGGAGGCCCTGATTTGACCATTCTCTCTCTCTCTCTTCCTCTCTGCTTCTTTCTTTCTTTTTCTGTCAAAAATAAAAAATGAATTGGTACTTTCAATTTTTAAATATTTAATGAAATTATCCATGTACTTTTGTGATAAAATATAAAAGACAATGACAACCTGACCTCTCAGAAAACAATTTTATATTTTATTTTATTACTCACAGATCTTCAATTATGAGTACAATTGCTAGTCCTTTCCTTTGGATATTGATCCCTCACACACTGAGTACTATGTGGGGTAACTTAAAATCAATGATAATAGCTAAATTACATTTAGAAATGTAAAACAAGTAGGAAAAGACATTCACAATGATTGCCTTGCAAAACAAAAGACTGTCTTAGTAGATATTCTGAGATCTATTTGATAATGTCCTCTTTGCTTACATGTCTCTATCATTTTTCCCTCATGGAGGGAATAAAATTATGGAAGCAGCCAAATTTTACTGAGTCTTCTTGTGTACCATTTCACACACCAGAATTATTTGATAAGGCCACAAGCCTGATGTTTAAATTATGAGGTTGTTCTGCGGACTTCTCAATCACCGAGGGTGAAACACTTTCTCCTTTTGTCTTACTACTAGGAGAAGTCATATAGATGTCGGTATTAATTATTTATGTCACGAATATCTGCAGCTATTCTCTTGCATAAACTCCTTGTTATATTCTCAAAAATTAATTGGAGGGCTTTTACCTTTTTTCTGCTTCTGCATGCTTCTTCCCAATAGAAAAGTTCTTTGCCCCTTAGTCTAAGCCCACTTCCCACACCAGAGTAAGCACAAAGTAAAATAATTAACAAAAGAGTGTTGGCTATTTATCACAGTATTCATAATACTCTTGATCATTAAAATATATGTTTAGACAGGTGTGGTGGTGCACACCTTTAATCCCAGCACTCAGGAGGCAGAGGTCGAAGAATCACCATGAGTTTGAGGCCACCCTGAGACTACCAAGTGAATTCCAGGTCAGCCTGGGCTATAGCAAGAACCTACCTGGAAAAAGTGTGTGTGTGTGTGTGTGTGTGTGTTTAAATATTAGAGTATACACTCAATGAACCCAGCATTATATAAATGGATAAAATGGTATGTAGTTGGATGTATTATACATATAGTTCACCTTTGAAAATATATTAGCCATTTAACATCTATAAGTACTCAGATTCAGTGGCTGTGATATGAATTGAGTGATAACTACTGCAACATTAACAAATATTTTTCCATTTAATTTTTTTTGGGGGGGTTTCAAAGTAGGGTCTCACTCTAGCCCAGGCTGACCTGGAATTCACTTTGTAGTCTCAGGATGGCCTTGAACTCATGATGAACCTCCTACCTCTGCCTCCTGAGTGCTGGGGTTAAAGGCATGTGCCACCACGCCCAGCCTTAATTTTACTTTTTCAGTTAGCATCCAGAGATTAAGGTATCATTCATTCTTGAATTTTCAAATACAATTTGTTTTAGATGTTTTCATACTCCCCCTTTTCTACCCAACCCCACTATCCCCTCAATTCCCCTCGTCCCTTCATATCTTCCTCTTTCTGTTTACATGAGACATGTGTCCTATTACCCTTCTCTCAGCTCTTCCTATTCATCTCTTTATATCTACTCTTAGTTACCATTCTACCTTCATATATATACATACATATATATACATACACACACACACACACGCACATATATATATATAGAGAGAGAGGGGGGGGGAACCTGTAAAGGTAGAATGGTAACTAAGAATGAGAAACACACACACACACACTATATAGGTTTTTTCTCTCTCTCCCTCCACACATACACACACATTATATATATATATATATATAATGTGTGTGTGTGCTTCTCACTCTTAGTTACTATTCTACCTTTATAGGTTTTTTTCCTCACATTTGCTTCCCTTACAAGTATATACATATTGACAAATATTTCAAGCTAGGATCTACATATCAGAGAGATCATGTGGTTTTGGTCTTTCTGAGTTTGGTTCACTTCACTTAATATAATTCTTTCCAGGTACAATCATGTTCATGAAATTTTCATGATTTCATTTTTCCATACTGCTGAATAGATTTCCATTGTCTATGTGTACCACAGTTTCATTAGCTTCTCATGTATCAGTGTGCATCTAAGCTAATTCTAGTTCTGAGCTATTGTAAATATGGCAGCAGTAAACATGGATGTAGTACAATATGGAGTTCTTAGAGTTTATGGCTAGGAATGGTATAGCTGTGTCATATTGTGGTAAGGCCCTCACAGAACAGAGAAAACAGATGCAGGTCTGCATACACACTGTGACCTTAAAGCCTAGAATGTTCCCAGTAGCTTGGAATATTAAGTTACTGTATTATTGTGGGGAGGGACCTAATGATAAGAGGTCTCTAAGGAACTAAAAAAGAAAAGAAAAAAAAAGAAAGAAAAGAAAAGAAAGAAAGAAAAGAAAAGAAAAGAAAAGAAAAGAAAAGAGCTACAACAGGCTAGTCAACATCTTTGAGCCTACATCCTTCCACCACCACCCCACCCCATAAGCAATGATGATAAATTGTCTGGTTTTTGGTTTTGTTTTTGTTTTTTGTTGTTGTTGTTGTTTTGGGGGATGGTTCCGAGGTTTGATCTCATTCTAGCTCAGGCTGACCTGGAATTCACTATGTAGTCTCAGGGTGGCCTCAAACTCTTGGTGATCCTCCTACCTCTTCACCCCCGCCCCCCGAGTGCTGGGATTAAAGGCAGGCACCACCATGTCCAGTTTTGCTTTTGTTTTTGTTTTTTTAGTAAACTCTACTTAACAAGCTCAATCAACCAGAATATGAGTATCACCTGTGTGAGAAACAAAGAGAATGAAGTTTATACAAGGCAAGGCTCTATGCATTCTGGGCTCGGCCTTTGGCTATGAATCAGATGAGTCTTAACACAAGTGTTCTACCTCCTGGCATATAGTATCTTATGGTTCCACTTCTTTTGCCCCTTCCCTGCAATGAAATGGGATGTGTATTTTTAAATTTTTGAGATACCACAATACTAATTTCCATAATTTCCAGGTACTACTTTATAATCCTGCCAGTCATGCATGAGAGTTCCTCCTTCCTTACAACCTCACCAGCATTGGTTGTCAGTTTTCTTGATAATAGCCATTCCAATGGTATCTCACAGTATTTTTAATTTACATTTCCCTGATAGTTAGGGATGTTGAACACTTCTTAAAATACTTATGAGCCATATGTGTTTCTTCTTTTGTGAAGTGTCTGTTCATTTCATTAGCTCATTTTGATGACTTCTAAACTCCAATTTTCTTATCCCAAGAAATAGTGAAATTGTTATAATAGTTTGTATAATTTGATGACAGTCATTGTGTTACCATTTGATTTTGATTTCTAAATATTTGCTTATTATTTTTAACCTATGTATAAATGCTGGAGCATGTAAATTACATGTAAATAGAACATTACCAATGGATTTCTTGAAAAAATGTAAGTTGAATATTGAATGTTAATTTTCATGCCATTAATAATAAACAAGATGACCCTGGTAATGGGATAGTATTTTTCTTGCTGTTATCAAGGACCATTTTGGACTTCCTGTATGACACCATGAAAAATAGGTAAGCTTCCTTTACTTGTTCTAATATTATTAAAGAACTAAAAATATTAAAAGAAGCCGGGCGTGGTGGCGCACGCCTTTAATCCCAGCACTTGGGAGGCAGAGGTAGGAGGATCGCCGAGAGTTCGAGGCCACCCTGAGACTACTTAGTGAATTCCAGGTCAGCCTGGACCAGAGTGAGACCCTACCTTGCAAAAAACCAAAAAAAAAAAATAAATAAAAAATAAAAAATAAAAATATTAAAAGAATTCTGATGAACACTGAATCCCAGTTTGGGGAGATATTTAGATCATGAACGATGGAAAATGATGAAAATCTGTTAGTTATCTTTTTTTCCAAGGGGAGGAGCTCACTTTAGCCCAGGCTGACTGGGAATTCACTATGCAGTTCAGGCTGACCTCAAACTCATGGTTATCCTCTTGTGTCTGCCTTCTGGGTGCTGGGATTAAAGGCCTGTGCCACTACAACTGGCTTAATTATCATAATCTTAATGTGTGCAGTGTAATGTTACATAGCTACTTTTTATGTAAATAGTTTTGTTCTTTCATTTTGTTGTACCTTGTGCATGCTAGGCAGATGCTTTCACTGTGCCACATTCTCAATCTTTGCTTTCTTTCTTTTTTTTTTTTTTTTTTTTTTTTTTTTTGGTGGGAGGTGTCAAGATATGGTCTCACTCTAGCCCAGGCTGACTTGGAACTCACTCTGTAATTCCAGGCTGGCCTCAAACTCAAAGTGATCCTCCTACCTCTGCATCCTAAGTGCTGGGATTAAAGGTGTGTGCCATCGTATCACACAGTCTTTGGTTTTTTGAGAAAGGTCTCACTGTGTAGCTCAGGATGGCTTTAAAGTCATGATTCTGCTGCCTCAGCATCACAGTGTTGGGATTTTACATATGCTCTACCACGTCTAGCTTTACACATTTTTGAAAATTCATATTGTCTTAGTCATTTAGGACAAAGCTAAATATGATTTAGCATTTCTATTTCTTGGGGGAGGTGGTATGTTCTAAGCCATTAGGTTTGTATCTGTCAACATCAATGACTTTCAAACAGAATGACAGATATGGAAGGGAAGCAGGCAAAATGGACAAACTCTGATCAAACAATCATCCTAAGTTGAGTTTTTAAAATCAATTCCCTAACAGCAACTTTTTTCATTTGATTCTTTCTCAGAAAAGAAGGTCACAGTTTGAAAATTCCAATGATTAAGATTTGTGTAGGTAAAACCAATGGGCTACCATAGAAAACCATAAACATGAGTAAGCCTGAAATGCTTTTGAAAAATATGTAAAGCAAGGATAATTAGTTGGACAGTGGCTTTAAAGACTCAGAAGTTAATTTAACCATAAATATTCCTGAGGCTAGAAAGTAAAAGTTAAGTCTATGAAAATTTTTAGTGAGTCAGCCAACTACTTCAACAAGAGATGTGCAATAGAAATAGAAAATGTTATTATGCAACTAAGTATATGTAACATGTACACCACTTCTGTTTAGAACTCTGTTATTCAGAGTATAACATAGCTGTTATCCACATCAAGATGTACTAGGCAAGTTTATCTCTTGTATTATAAAAAAAAGAACACTTCAGTTAACATTTAAAATCAAAGTTCAAATATATCTTCCAACATCTCTTGGTTTAGTTCCAGCTTGTACTGCCTTCTCTCCTTATATGTGCATAGCTCAACTTGACTTGTAACTTGTTTTGAAGTCCATGGCAGTTCCACATACTAAATAAGTAAACCGAGACTTTCTCATTGGCATTCACTCATACCAGGGAGAAACTAACGGAGCAGAAAAGGAGTTTTATAATTTTAAAACCATGGCAAAAAAAAAAAAAAAAAAAAAAGTGATGTAGGATACCTGATTCCTTTTTTTTTTTTTTTTTTTTTTTTTTTTTTGAATGGTCTCACTTTAGCTCAGGTGGCCTCGAACTCACAGCACTCCTCCTACCTCTGCCTCCCAAGTACTGGGATTAAAGGTGTGTGCCACCATGCCCAGCACTGATTCCATTTTTATCTATAGATAGATAGATCGTGATAGATAGATGATATATAGATTATAGATAGATAATGATAGATAGATTAGATAGATTAGATAGATAGATAGATAGATAGATAGATAGATAGATAGATAGATAATAGATAGATAGATGATAGATAGATAGATAGATAGATAGATAGATAGATAGATAGATAGATAGATAGATAGATAGATAGATAGATAGATAGATAATAGATAGATAGATAGACAGATAGATATAGATATATGGTTAAGAGTGAATTTTGATTGCCTGAGTAACAGCTGTTTGGCAAACTGGACATGATACTGTTCTCTTTTCACAGATCTTATTGACACATTCCATGCAAAAGAGGTTGTGGCTGCATGGAACTAGGGCAACAGTAACTTCATTCCCAAAGCAGATCACACAGTTGTGCTTTCTTCTTGATTCTGGAGGTGAGCTAGGTGGAATCACCATTGGAAGAGGAGTAACTATTGGTGCCATTAGAAAAAGCAGGGATGACAGTGAGCTATTAATCAGAAACCTACAAGGTTTCTCATGAGAAGACAGACTTCTGTCAGAGCACTTGATTACCTACCAAAGGTTAATGGTAAGAGCCTACAGCTGAAGACACCATATGCTGTTGGTACGGAACACGGAGAGACGTGGCTGGAATCTGGAAGAGAGTCAGTCCCCAGATAGTTAGCTTGTCTAGTGCTTGAAGGTGCTATATGAGCTACTGGGGGAAAATGGTAACATCTGTCCAAGCAACTCGTGGTCTAAGCTACTCAGCAGCAAAGAACCTGACGTGATGCTCACCCAAGTGCAATAGTGGCACACAGCCATGGTGGGTAACCAACTGCTCTTGATTTGGCTAATGGATCCACTCAGTGGAACAGAACCCATAGCTGGAACTGGGAAACAAGTCAGAAACATATACAAAAAATGAGTTCACTCTCCAATATCAATCTCCCACCAATCTTGGCCTACAAGAGGGCCTACATCTATTAACTTATAATGGTTATCCCATTTATCTGGTGATGACATCACTCTCCATTGGAGAATTTGCTTCTCTTTCTCAGGTGGATGCAGAACCTGAAGACAGAATCAACCCATCATACCTCACTAGGGCCTCAGCTGAAACCATAGAGTAATTGGGGAAATGAGCAAGAGTGCTGCTTTTTTGGTGAACTTGGTTATCAGCACAAGGGTGAAGGAGATAGACCCACATAACAATCAACTCCTACCAAACCAGAGATCCAGAGACTCAAAGACTTCTCCTCAGTGAAGTAGACCTAAAACAAACCCAACATGGCTCAAGGAAATTCATGTAAGAGGGGGCAGAAAGATTGTTTGAGCCACAAGTTGGGGCATTATGCACAGAGACAATTGCCTCTTCCCCGTAACTGAATGATGCACCCACTATGAACAATCCACAATCCATGTGGAGATGACTGCATCCCCAACAAGGAGGGTCCCTTCATAGGGGGGAGGACAAGGAGGAGGCTAAGGATGATACCAACGTTCTGTTTAACACACTGAGTATGTACATAACTAATAAAGAAAAAAAAGAAAGAAAAAGCAGGGATGTATATTGGAAGGCCAACATGGTTGCCTGGACTTGGCAGGTTGCTCCTAACTCTCTGAGAAAGTGGGTGTTCTATGCTGTCAGGAAAAATAGGAGACAGACAAGGAGTAGATGGCTGACTTCCTCTAGGCTGAGTTCCATTTTGAAGCTTACATTTGTTCTAGATCATTTATTTTAAAAAAAATTACTGAACCTAAAACATTTTAATGAGTTTTTCTTATAATGCATGTTGAATTACTCTGGACAAAACTCTTCTGAATGATCTCCTTCGCAAGTTGCCCAGGAAATACTTGAGTTGAAGAAAATTCAACTTCATCAAAGACCATGCATGTGTCTGCCAACATAAAGATGGCAAACTCTTAGATTCTCTCAAACCTGCACAAAAACAACAAAGTTTGCAGCATACTGGGCTTCCTAGCAGTCTGCATTTATGACACCAGGGTTATTTTTTTCTGACAAGAAGTTATGATTTGTGTTACCAAAAAAATGTCAGCTCCTAATTCAGATGAAGCAGAGAGATGAATTATGCATAGGTCTTTAGAAGCAGTGTGGTCTACAGTGAATGGAGGATTTCAGCAAAATTCATCCACTGACATGCTGAGTGCTTTCAATAAATAAGTCAATCTCCTTCCCATTGCCTCAATTTTCAGCACTCAAAAAATTAAGGTGTACAGAGAACTAATTATTAATGTATTCTTGTAAATTATTTAGAGTTTCTTTAGTGAAAACATCAAAAAGAAAGTACTCCTGTTCATCAATAGTAACCTTTATTTTAGACCAAAATATGGCTCTCCTTCCACATTCCTTCTTTCCCTCTTAGTCACTGTGGCCAGCTGTTCCTGACTGACGTTTTCTCTAAACAATCTCTGATGATTTGCTGATCTTCTCTCATAAAATATTCTGCACCATTGCCTACCTAGAGAGCTGACAAAAGCTGAATAGAGAGGTACTTTCTGCACAATTCTAACTACTCATGACAAGAAATGGGAAGTTTGGTCCAGGAAGGAGAGTACGTGTAAGCTCTCTTTTCAGAGACAGGAGTGGGAAAGAGTGAGGCTAGTTCCCTGGTCTCCACCAGAATCTCTATGCCTGCCACTTGTGACAAATTCTGATAAATGTCTCAACATGGAAAAACCTTGTACTCCCATAATCTAGAGCCCGGATTAAGAAAACAGAAAACTAAATGAATAGCACAAGACAATGTAAATGTATGAGACAGATAAGTGTCCAAATAGACAAGCATCATAGAGTTACAACTACAAAATCCTGAAAAGCCCAAGGCAACTAAAGTTGCCTATAGAAGGCATGACACTGCCAGAAGTTCTAGGATCATGTGGACCAGCTCTACTTCTCAAAGACATTGTATTGTCAGTGGAGAAGCGAAACTAAAAATTAATGTCACCCATCTTATAAAAATTAATGGTATCAGGCTGGGGAGATAAGTTACCAGCTAAGTCACTTGCCTACAAAACCTAAGGACTCAGGTTCGACTCTAAGTACCCACATAAGCCAGATGCACAGATGCACAGACAAATGAGTCTGGAGTTCATGTGCACTGGCTAGAGGGTCCAGCATGCCCATTTTCTCTATCTCTATCTGCCTATTTCTCTTTCATAAATAAATAAATAAATGAAAAATTAATGGCATCTATCTTATTAATGTCATCTACTTCAGAAAGCAATTCAACATACTTTGCCTGTATACTATTTAAACTTACAGTAACCAAAAGTCCCATAGTACATGTATCATCAAACAAAATAGAGTTTCTATATAATATCAACTAGCAATAACATGAACCCTTTATAACTGAATGTTGAGCCTGGCTTTGCATTGCTAATCTGTTATACTCAGGAGACTTTGAGAGAGTATAACATGAAGAAAGAGAAACAATTAGAAACAACATTGCTGAGGAGATTTCATTAGTAAAATCTTGAAAAAGCAGAGAAAGTTTGTCTGAATCACAGAAGAAAAACCAAAACAAATAAAATTTTCATAAACCAAATTCTGTTTATCTCAGACGTTTTGCAAATGGAAAACATTGCATTGCATTAAATTGCAAGTTGTTGATTTAATAGTAAAATTTTACGTTTTGAATGTATACTATCATCATAAACATCAAAGATTGACTGTATATCCTTTTTCTTCCTTTATCCTCATCAAGAAAGCTGAAGAGGGAAAATAAGGCTCACAAAAGCTCATTTACTCTTGTCTATGTTTCATTATGAAATGTAAGGTCTATAGAAAAGGGGGCATTAAGCAAAGTAGAAGAAAAAATGTATTAAACATGATATATGTGTTGAAGGTTTGGTCAAGAATGACCATTAATTCCATCATAATTGAAAATATTGAAGTTATCCAATTCTGAATATGCTTATACACAGCAAACACCCAGGAAATGTCAGGTGTCATTGTCTTGACACATACAGTATTGTTTCTTCTCCTGGCAAGCCCACAGGTCTCCTTTGCCTCCCCTGGTTATTTTCACACACCACCAGTCCTCCTCCCTAAAGCTGTCCCCACTTTTTTGAGGTATAGTCCCTTCGAAAGTTCCTACCTAACTTGTTTAAGCTTCAGTAAAAATGAGCTAAAATTTCCCTAAATTAAGGAGAGCAACCACCACCACCATTCTCTCTCTCTCTCTTTTTCTCTCCCTTCCTCTCTCTCCCCCTCCCTCCCAATTCTAAGGCCAGGTGGGACACACTGCATCCACACAGTAGCTGTATCACCAGGATCACATCGAAGACCACTATGCAAAGGAGACCTCCAGATGAAAGGAGGTCCTCAGGAGTGGAGACTGGAAAACCAACATAAAACCCTTCTTCCTTCTCAAGTATCTTTCTGGGATTCATCTTTCTAGTAAGAGGATGTAAATCACACTTCTTTTCAAGTTATATGGGCAATTTCCATAGAATACAATTCCATGTTTTTTCCTGACATGTTATTAAGAGAACTGAAGAGAGAAGAAATCTTAACTACCTAAATTTCCCTTGGCAAATACAATACTTCAGGAGAAAAACATGAAAAGTGTTTACTTAATGTGTTTTATTTTTCAGCTGGTATATTCCTGAGAACTGAACATAAATCTTGTTTTTAAAGCTACTATGAGAACATTGAGTTTTCTGAGAACATTTTAATTTGGTGAATAATGTTTACTATGTTAAACCAATTGTCAGTTTTGATTCAAGTTAAATAATTTCAAAGTCTAAATAGTTCTATTCACATCTTCTAATTTTCAGGAGACAAAAAAAATTGTTGAGCTTTGTTCACTGGATTTTGTTTGCCCTTTCCCAATCGAATCCAACATAGGTCAGTTATTTAGCAGGTTGGTATAAATCTCAGTATATCATTCCTAATAGGAATTGTCTGTATTTGAGAATATAAGGGATGCTACATAGAGTCTGCCTCATTTTCTGCCTTCCTCTGGTATTCCTGGGAAGTAATAGGAAGTTATAAATATCTCCAAGTCCCACTGACACCCCCTCCCAATATCTGAAGACATGACTGAGCAAGCAGGCTAGTTGACAACAGGCAGTGGGTATAGACTATTCTAGATTCAAAACTCCTTCCTTCACAATGGCAACCTTAACATATCAGAAACCAAAACTCCCTCAATCACCACCTTGTTTGTCTCTTGAGTTAAAGGGTGACAGAGACCTGTGAAATGATTTCCCAAAAATACTTGCATTGTACCATAAACACCTAGAAGAACTAAAAATGAAGGGGGGGAATAAAATCATACTGAAAGGTTAGTCAGCTGGGTGAAAGAAAGTTTAAAAACATTAAGACTACCTCATTGTTTTTCTATTAAATAGCACCAAAATCACCCAGAAGAATTTTTAAATTTGACCTCAGTTCTTACCTTTACAGAGAACGGGAAGAGAAGACAAGGGGAAGTGAAAGAAGGAGAGGGGAGGGGAAGAAAACAGAAGGAAAAGAGACAAATGGAGAGAAGGAGATGATGTAAGGGCTGACAGAAATGCAGCAGACCTGGAGTGGTGGGCTTGCTCCAACATACGGAAATGATTTAGAACCAAGAGCACCTCTAAAGGACTAGATGTAAGCCGACCCAAGGTCCACACACTCTCCTGACCCAGGACCTCCTGCTAGGTTTCTCCTGCTTCAACATCCAGTGCTGTTGCCCTGGGCACTGAGAAAACTCTACCCTGGCTCTTCTCCATATGTTCACTTGGACCACAGAAAAAAACTCTAAGTTGACCTCCACCAAATTAAAGAATAACACTTGACCAACTGCTCCCAGCTCACTCCTGCCTTGCTGGAGAGGAAACACCTACCTGACTCCTTCTTTTGAAGTGCTTTTTTTTCCCTCCCTTTGGTGTTTTCCAAACACAAGATAAGCAAATTTTACAACCTCTCATTTTGCAAACAGCTTCAATTTCCTTTATGGTTATTTTAAGCCCTCTGCCTTTTCTCTTTCCTCTGGGTTAGAAGAAAAATAATATTATCTGTGAGTCAAAAGTTCCTCCACAACTCCATTTGATAAATCTCAACTTCCCACTCACATAGACTATACTGGCTGATGGGCATAGATGGACATAGACACCAGTAGAATGCAAATGGAAGGAATGCAATTAGTGCGTCTCATACCATGGTTCAGTTTTCAGGCACAACCAATGTTCTCAAGCCTAAGGCATGACATATTTATGTTATGTGATGTTTGAATACCTTGTCTATCACATTTGATTGTGCCCACAAATTCTGGATTGTTCTAATTCATAGTTGCTCAGTTAAAATGCCTTGCTTTTCTTCAAATGTTTAGAATATCATAAGATATGATTGTGTTATGTACTCACAAAGTGACTGTATAGTTATTTCGCTTAATAGTTCACATATGGCTAGAAAGATAGATTGACAGTTAAGGCACTTGCCTACAAAGCCAAAAGACCCAGGTTTGATTCCCTAGTACCCACCTAAGCCAGGTGCACAAGGTGGCACATGCATCTGGAGTTCATATGCAGTGGCTGGAGGCCCTAGCCCACCCATTCTCTCTCTTTCTCTCCCCCCTTCCTCTTCCTCACTCTCTCCCTCTCTAAAATAAATTAACATATAAATACATTTTTAAATGATCACTTCTTTTTGGAATTTAAGTTGTGTATAATATACAGTAAATATTCCAATGTTCCTCAAACCCTACTTCTCCCTCTTCCTTTTAGAAACACACAAAAGTAACATTTACCAGTGTTCAGTGCAATTATATGAGAAACATGTGGCTGAGGTCTAGGCAAGGAAATATGAGAAAAAGTTACCAGTGTTTTGGACCCTTGTCCATGAAAGTATCTTATATATGCTCCTTGATTTTTTTCTCTTCTGGCCCCTAGAACGGAGATGACCCTCAGAGAGACTTAAGTAGCTTTGCTGATTGGACAGAAAGTATATATCTTCCCACAGTGTCTCAGTATTTATTCTTGTTTCTAAAGATACAAAACACTTCCTAGATAATTCTCTTCCTGCCTTTGTGGCTGCCCTGCATGGGTATCCCCAAGAAGCTGGACTCCCCAGACCCACCCTGAGAACCCCTATGCCTGCATGCCTTCCTTCTCCTCTCTGCTCCAAGACACTCTTTATTTACATGATACCTGTACTATGTGGCATCCAAACAGCTAATGCAGGTACATAAACCACCTGGAAGTGCTGAGAAGTTGGAGCTGTGGAGAAGAAGTGTGACCACTGGGAAGCAAGAAATAGAAGGAAGCCAAGGAAAAAAATCTCCTCCTTTCTCCTTGTAGAGGATAGCTCCAAGGGTCAGTTTTACTGAATACCCTCCAGGGTAACCTCACTTTGCCAGCACACCATACTGTCCTGGCAGAGCCACAGCCAGTGTAGTGCACAACAGCCTCACATGACTTCTGCTTGTCTGTTCTAGTCATCAGAACCTCTGACATCAAGTCTGATGATCACATTCCTTCACACAGCTTGAACTAGAAACTTACATTGTATTTAATTTCTTTTATAAACTTGAAATGTAATAGTTATAGCAATCAGATACCATAAAAAGAAAATACCACAACTAAGTAAGGACCTGACCCCATCTTTTCTTGGCTGGTTAAGATCTTTTTTTTTTTTTTTTACTTATTTGCAAGCAGAGAAATACAGAAGAGACACAGACAGACAGAGAGTGAGAGAGAGAGAGAATGGGTATGCCAGGGCCTTTAGCCACTGCAGATGAACTCCAGACGCATGTGCCACATGTTCATTTGGCTTAACATGGATACTGTGGGTACTGGGGAATTTAACTGGGGTCATTAGGCTTTGCAGTAAGTACCTTAACTGCTGAGAAATCTCTCCAGCCCCTAAAATCATATTTTTTGTTTTCCTCTCAGCTCTTTTCTTAATTGCAGTATGACCTTAGGATGATTGCATCATATTTGTTTCATATTATTTAAAATGAATAATTACCTCAGAGCTAGAGATACAGCTCAGAGCTAGTCCTTACCTGCAGAAACCTTTGGTTTTCAACTATATCATCACAAAACATAATTAAATAAAATCCATGATATAGTTATTATAAGCATTAAATAAGGTAATACATGAATCATTCCTAGCACACATCAAATGGTCAGTATTAATAAATATTATTTAAATTATTTTAAGGTGTCTTCAAATTATAAGGCCGTTATGATTCTATGAAATTTAATTTTTCTCTTTTCTTTTCTTTTCTTTCTTTCTTTCTTTTTTTGAGAAAACTTGCCACATAGCCCTGGATAGCCTACTATTCACTATGTAACCCAGGCTGACCTCAAGTACATGGCAATCCTCCTGTCCCTTGAATGTGAGTGTATCAGTTACTTTCTCATTGCTGAGAAAAAATGCTTGACCAGAAGCAGCTTGGGAAAGGAAAGGGTTTATGTGGACTCACAATTCCAGAAGGTAAAGTTCATCATGGCAGGGAAAGTGTGGTGCAGGAGCTGGTCACATTCAGTGCACAGGAAGCAGAGCAGAGGAATGGTTGTCAGTGCTCAGCTAGCTCACTCCTGTTGATATAGTCCAGGACCTCAGCCCATGATATGGTGCTGCTCACAGTTAGGGTGGATCTTCCCACCTCAAGTAACCTAATCTAGAAAATCCTTAATAGACCTGCCAAGAGATTTGTTTCTATGAGTCGAAACCCAAAGATCATAATCACAACTAATATTACAGATATGAGCCAGCATGCCCAACTGATTTTCTATGAAATGTCTACATTAATAATAATAATAAAAACACAAGCTGTTGAGATGGCTAATCAGTTAAAGGCACTTGTTTCAAAAGTGTGACAGCTTGTGTTCAATTCCCCAATATCCACATAAAGTCAGATGCACAAAGTTGTGTGCATCTGAAGTTTGTTTGCAGTGGCAAGAGTCCCTGGTGTGTCTATGTGTCTATTCTCATTTTCTCTCCCTCTCTCTCTCTCCCCTTGTTTGAAAATCCTGTCAGCTGGCTTCAATTTCTCAAGCACTCATGTAAAGCTAAATGAGCATTCATTGTAGAAGCAAGAGACTCTAGCATGCCCATTTACACACACACATGTGCAAGCACATACATGTGCAAATAAATAACAAGAAAAATTTAAAATAATGTGCACATCTATCAATTATCACTCCAGAGACAGGATAACCACCACTTTTTCTGTATCTTTTTATTTATTTATTTATTTATTTATTTATTTATTCGAGAGAGAGAAAGAGATAGATAGAGAATGGATACACCAGGGCCTCTAGCCACTGTAAATGAACTCCAGATCAATGTGCCACCTCGTGCATCTGACTTACGTGATACTGGGGAATTGAACCTGGGTCCTTAGCCTTCACAGGTAAGCATCATAATTGCTAAGCCATCTCTCCAGCCCTATTCTATCTATTTTATGTCTTCATTTTTATAACACCTCCCAATGATGTTCTCTTCAAAAGCAAACTTGTACGTCATTTGTAAAAGAAACTCCATTTCATTACACAATAGCAATCCTGAAGCAAAGAAGTTATATGCATAAGTACACAGTGTGAATTTATTTCAAATTATAATAGTTAATACACTGTTGTTTTTATATTTGTCATTTTTTAAAATCACCTGATACATCACTTCCTAATGCTTTACTTTGTCCCCTACTCCTCTTCTAGGGATGATCTTGGAGAGACAAAAGCACAGGAGACCAGCACCAGTGCCATAGGGCTAGGGTGAGTCAGCCAGCTTGACATGTGCATATGGGTCCCCAAGCCTCACACCAGTATTGCAGACTGCAGAAAGGAGATACAGGGCCTGGCCAGGGCTGTGTGGAACCAGACCATACACAGCAGGTTTGTCTTCCTGTGAACAAGTACCTGAAATGCAGAGACTGCTGGTCAGAATTGCTCACCTGATGATCTTGGTGTCGCCTCAGCTGGTCAGGGGTGTGCAGAGCCCATCTCCCTCACCTTCTCTATAACAGATGTCATCAGCGACTGTCCTGAAGCCAGCTCAGTGCAGGGACGGTATGAAAGAAGTCTCTGCTTTGCTCAGGAACAAGTCATAATAGCACTACACTGGGGCTGTGGGAGGGTGATCATTATCGATCTCACCACTCTGTCACCTCTAGTGACTGTAGAACTGCCTCCTCACCACCTGCCCTGAAGGGAGACCCATGGACCACATTTTCCAGCCTCTCCCATAAGAGCTCATCACCTCCCAGGGTCAGCATGAATACATTACAGAAGAGAAACTTCACCATCCCTTATCTGGGACAGGCTGCAAGATGGAGTCACCAAGGTCCAGAATGGTGGCAGAGGCATAAGGAAGTGGATTATCCACATTCCTCAAGAAACTCCCTGTTCTTTATCCCCTCCTTGCCTAACAATGCCTCAGGTTATGATTTCCTGCCCCCTTATCTTGTAAGTCACATGGTCACTGCTCTGGTGTCCCAACCTAGCTATTTTAATATAATGATCTCTCCTAAAGGAACTTTTTTTCCCCTTCCTCACCTTCCCCAAGCTGAAAAAGCCCTATAAAGCCCACCTGAAAACTCAGGTTGGCTGTGCTCCTCTCTTGTGAGTCAGCCCTGGCAGCTTGTGCTTTTCCCGAATAAAAGCTTTCATCTTTGGAAAAAAAAAAAAAAAAAAAGGACTCTTGTCCAGGTGTGGTGGTGCACACCTTTAATCCCCACACTGACACTTGGGAGGTTGATGTAGAAGGATCCCCGTAATTTTGAGGCCAGCCTGGGTAACAGAGTGAGTTCTAGGTCACAATAGAGTGAGACCCTACCTTGAAAAAATTTTAAAACAAAGAGCAGGACTCTTTGGAGGGAGATCCTATATGTGACTCTTCAAATATAATCCTATTTTAAGGCCGGTTTATCTCTCTTTATTTCCACTATGACCTTGGCTGAAAAAAGGGCCTCACACCTAGGGCGGCCCTCTACACTGGCCTCCTTTTCTTTTCTTGTGTCTGGGAAATGTCCAGTGTGAGCTTGCCTAAACCCAGCAACCTTATGTGTGTCTACTTATCTGTTATGTTCACCACTTCACCACTCTTGTCTGGTTTGATTTGAAATTCTGAGTTTCTCTTATGGGTTACTTGTATTCCAGAGTGGAGTCATTACAAACCTTGCATATTTAGAAAGAGTTCACACCATGAAGGTACATATATCAAAGCATAGCATTTTTTTCTCATGACTTACTTCTTTCCTTTGAAGAGTCACAATGCTTAGCAGTGACATCATAAAGAATATATTTATCTTTTTCAGAATAGTTGAAGTAGGAAAAATATGATGATAACTCTAGGTTAATAATTTTACAAACTTGAATTTTATTTTATTTATTTTTTATGCCTACCAACAGGCAGATGTCACACTTTTTAATAAGAAATACAATCAAGGAGAAGTGCTCTATTAGCAAATACATAGGACAATTAAAAACAGATTTTTTGCCTGAGCACTCCACGTGGTGGCGGAAGCCAGACATCTTAAATCCCAGCACTCACACAGGGAGGCAGAGGTAGGAGGATCAAACATGATTTTATTTTATTTAGGCCACCCTGAGACTACATAGTGAAATTCCAGGTCAGCCGGGGCCAGAGTGAGACCCTAATCCCAGCACTCAGGAAAAAACAAAAAAAAAGATTTTTTTGCCTCAAACCTGTTTGTTTTTTTTTTGTTTGTTTGTTTGTTTTTTTTTTTTTTTTTTGGTTTTTCGAGGTAGGGTCTCACTCTGGTCCAGGCTGACCTGGAATTAACTATGTAGTCTCAGGGTGGCCTCGAACTCTCGGAGATCCTCCTACCTCTGCCTCCCGAGTGCTGGGATTAAAGGCGTGCGCCACCACGCCCGGCTTTCAAACCTGTTTTTCACAAACAGAAACTGACAGTGAGATTTTTTCAAAGCATTGTCCAGGCATCACTGTTGGAAAAGGTTTGCAATAGGAGTCAGAACCCAAGTATTCCACTGAGGTACACCCTAAGCCCACAGCTTGGTTGTGTTCGCCCTGCTGTGGCCCAGGCTCGGGTTCCTTACATGCAGTGCAGCCCCTGCTGTGTGCAAGCTCTTCACACAGCCCTGGCTTCTTTCCGTTGAGACACTGATTTTAGCTTGACTGGGCCACTTACATTTTTTTCACTACTTGGGAGTTTGGGGAAGTTTCTTTACAAATTTCTGGGGAGTAGTGAAGAATTTGGCCTCTGGCTTTTTTGGAGTCTGTCTTGGGTTTTTTTTTTTTTTTTTTTTTTTGGCCAGTGAAGAGTTTCTTTCATTCTCCTGTTCCACTTTTGATTTCTTCCCTGGGCTGTTACCTGTGCCCCCAGGCCCTGAAGCTTCTGGGGTCCCTGCAGTTGGCAGGGCCTTTCTCTTCTTGCCCAGAGGTGTGCTGGGAGCAGGATTCTTTTTTGGAGACTTTTCTGTGACATGCTTTTGCATCTTAACATTTTCTGTAGCTGGAGCTGTTCCTGTTGGTACCAGCTATGGAATATCATCCTCAGATTCGCCTCTGACTTTGGTTTGGGCACATACTTTCCCAGTCTCCTTCTTTGAGCCAGAGTCCTTCACTGCAGCAACACTGACTTCATTATTTTTTTTTTTTTTTTTTTTTTTTTTTTTGGTTTTCCGAGGTAGGGTCTCACTCTGGTCCAGGCTGACCTGGAATTTACTATGTAGTCTCAGGGTGGCCTCAAACTCTCGGCAATCCTCCTACCTCTGCCTCCCGAGTGCTGGGATTAAAGGCGTGCGCCACCACGCCCAGCTCTGACTTCATTACTTTTAACTTGAGGTAGGAATGATGCTATCTTCTTGGCTTTTTGTTTTAACATCTTGTTTGTCTTCTTCAAATTTCGTTTCTCCTGGCATTTCTCGTTTGTTTTATCTTTGCCATCTTCTTCTTCATACTATGTAAGGATGCAGTGTGGTTTTCATCCCAACAGGTGACAAAGGAGGAAAAGATGGGAAGAGAAACTGACTTCTCAGCTTTCACAAACAGGAGTTTCACACTCAGCCATTTCTGTGGCAAATTTTTCTGAAAGCTTTTCCAGGACAGCTGTGATGTGTTTCAATGATGGACTGTGTCTGCACTCCACTGTGACCAATTGGTACAGTGCTGCAAGATCCACTTGTGGAGATGTTTAAGACCCTCCCACTGACACAGTTGCTGATCTCTTTGGACAAATTCTTGGCCTGAAGATTTATAGGCACGGGAACTTTCTTCCTCTGATAGAAATGTTCCCCTATGTGCGTGGGTAAAAGCCACCTAATCCTTTCATCTGTGAGGAAGAAGTCAAAGCTATTCAGAAGGTCGGGCTTCACTTCATAGGCTTTGTATTCTGTTCTTAAAGTTTTGAAATGGATAATCCAAGAAATGGATTTAATTACATGCTTATTCAAAAGGTTTTTATAGAATCATTCAGTCTGTTCAGATGAGTCACGTTCATCCTTGGTGAATAAGCAGATCTCTGCCAAATCAGTTCGAATACTATGAGGCAAGGACCTGCTGTTCGTTCAGATGTTCCAGTGAGGTTGGGTCTGCTGGAGTGGCTGAGGAGGGCATCGCAGCCGTGGAAACTGAAGGTAAGGGGGTGGCCAAGCCGTCCATGTCACCGTCCAAATTTTATTTTATTTTTTAATTTTGTTTATTTATTTATTTGCAAAGAGAGAGAGAAAGGCAGAGAATGAACACTGGCACTTCAGAGCCTCTAGCCACTGCAAACAAACTCCATATGCATGTACCACTCTGTGCATCTGGCTTTACATTGGGCATTGGGGAATCAAACTGAGGTCATTAGGCTTTGTAGATAAGTGCCTCAACTGCTGAGCCATCTCTCCAGCCCAAACCTGAATTTAAATGAACAAAAACTTTCCATTTTATGAGAGGGGGTTGAGTTTAGTAGAAGAAAGAAGAAGAAAGAAAGAAAGAAAGAAAGAAAGAAAGAAAGAAAGAAAGAAGGAAAGAAGAGAAAGGAAGAAATACAGAAAGAAAGGAAAAAGAGCAAAGGCTAGGTACTTGTGCTATGCATCTGATTCTGCAAATGGAGTAAATAAAATTTCCAAAAGGACCTGGAACCTACTGTCCCTTCTGCTTCTTTCCCAGCCCTTGTTGATGTCATGCTTCTGGTTGGTTTTGAGTCCAGATTCATCAGCCATCTCCACTTACTGGACATATCATTTTTTGCAAACATTTCAAGCTGCCTTTCAACATTTACCATAAAGCGTGAATAGTGTCTACCTCCATAAATTGTATGAAGTGTCAAATATGGGAATATGTTCAGAATATTCTAGCATATCTGTCAGGTGGTATGCACTCCATTAGGCAGTATATTGACTTATTTCCTTTTTCTTGTGGTCACTGTTGGGCAGATAATTGAAACTGAGTCAGAACTAAGCATGTTCAGGAAAAATAGATCATATCCAATTATAGGTAAGAAAGTTAAACTATTCTCACCATTTGTGTGTGGATACAAGAGAGATGCCTGCCATATAAGTAAATGCACACTTAATGTCTGCTTTGTTAAGTCCAATGTTTCACTTAGGAAATCAACTCCAACATTAATTAGTTTACCTTCTTTGGAGGTAGGAAACTATAGAATTTGTTCTGAATCTTTTAATCTACCCTTTTAACCATTGACAAGTTTTGTATTTCTTTCAAAATCAAAGAAGGACCCATTAACAGAAGCCAGGCAAAAAGAAAATAAACTGACCTTCAAGGTACATTGTCTTTATTGATCATTGAATGGATATAAAATGAAACAAGAAGGTAAATAATTTTTCAAATGACATGAATGTGCTTAACATTATAAGCAATTTCTAACCAGGTCAAAAAAAATGCTATTAGTTAACAATATCTTTATTCCATGGACCATTTAGTTTTCACAGGTTTCATTTAAAATCCTACAAAAGTAAACAAAAGCTACTGCTTGGACTAGAAACAATGTTAGGGATCTATAAGCACTTTGCTACTTTGTGGTAAAAGAAGTTACATATGCTGCTAGGTAAAGAAATTCATTGCATAAGTTCACTTTTCATTTTTATTAGCATCTTTTAAAAATATTTTATTCACTTGACAGTGAGAAGGAGAGGGAGATAGAAAAGGAGAGAGAGTATGAGCACACCAGGGACTTGTGCCACTGCAGACGAACTCCAGAAACATGTGTCACTTTTTGCATCTGGCTTTATGTGGATACTGGAGAATCAAACTCAAGTCAGTCAGTTGGCTTTGCAAGCAAGCACCTTTATCCTCTGAGCCAACTCCCCAGCCCTTTCCTACTATCTTTAATTACATACATTTTCTATTTGAGTTCATTTGTTATAGATATGTCACAAAGCCAATCTCTCTGTACATATGTATATACTATGCACCACATATGCATACTCCCATTAACCCAAGCTGCTCCCTGTCTTGTTTGGAGAATCTGCTTTATTTCATAGATGGTACAGAAAACAGGAGAACCAAGACCCAGCCATAAGACAAGAACATAGCTGATCGCCTAGCACAAGACATGCCACCTCTACCACATCTGACAGGGCCCAGAAGAAATTGCAGAGGAAGTGGCAACATGAATACTGCTCTTACTGCTAACCAGATAACCAGTTCCAGGGTGATGGTGACAGATACAATAATCAATCAAAACCTATCAAAACATAAGTCCAGAGGCTACAGAGAACTCAACATTAAATCAGACTGCAAACAGGCCTGCCATAGCTCAGGGAACATTGTGGAAGAGGGGACAGAAAGATTGTAAGAGACAAAGAGTGGGTAGGAATACCCTGAGGATCCCCACCCCCTCCCACCCCACATGACTCTACAGTGTATACCATAACAACATGATGTTGGCCATAGTTGACTTTTAATTTTGATTTTTAATTTCCTCCCTCCCAACCAAGAGTGGGATATATATATATATATATATATATATATATATATATATATATATATATGTGTGTGTGTGTGTGTGTGTGTGTGTGTGTGTGTGTATGCACAAGCTTTAAATTTCATTTTTTCACTTTTTATTATATATGTGTATATAAGTAATATGTTATATGCTTATACTCTTTTATCCTCTTGCCCCAGCTCCTGATACCCTGGGGGCCTTCCCAACCAAGAGTGAGAAATATATATATTCTTCTGCCTTTTATGATAGATTCAAATCACTGTAGTAGCCTGACTCCCTCCTTCTGCCAAGTCCCAAGAGCTATATGTTTTCCAGACTCTCTTCTAACTCACTGTGCAGCTCCTGCTGATTGCACTCAGTTTATGTACTGTCTAAGAATCCCATTTTGACTAAAAATGATAAATACACAATTATAAGTTTAGAGGCAGCTACTGAAATTCTAGGGGTGGAGATGGAAACAAAGGACAGTATCATTGCTCAAGAAAATAGACAACTCTGATATAAACATTGTACATTCTTTCAGCCCTCTATCACTGGAGAAATCTCAGTACTTATCTCCTATCATGCCTTAGCCTCACACCACCATCCTGCCATGCCTTCTCAGGAGAAAAATAAAAGTATTATTTTCTCCTACAGCGCAGTTTGGCTGTCCCATTATTTTGCTCTAGAGCAAAATGATCATTCGTGCATTAAAGGTTTCATGATCTACAGCAGGAGACCTATGAAGGCATTTATGGACAAAAATTGTAAGTCTTCTTCCTAACATGAACTTCATGGCCAGATATTGGTGAGCAAATAATGGAGACAAAAATATTTAGGATCTTTTATGCATCACAGAGTTAGTTAGAATGTAATGCACATGTTTAGACTGCACAATCCAACCCCAAGTCTTCCATATACAAATGTCATCCTTTCCTCCCCCTTGATTCTCCACACATAAGTACCCATCAGTTCCACCTTCATTGCTTTCATCCCATAATCAAGAGAGCTGGGTTCACACATTAAGTCCATATGTACTAGCTAAGGTTAAAAAGAATAAAGCAAAAGTTAGTATATTTTTATCATGGATGTAAAATGGATAGGCAAAAGAATAATTTTGTATGTAGTTGGGAAGATAGAAGAATGTGGTTTGACTTCAAGGTCAAAGGAATGCAATAAAGTTATGCTATGAAAACACTATTACTGGTATAGCAATGGTAAATAATTTATTAAAGAGAAACCAAAAGACATCATCTGAGTTTTATAAAAGGTAAACAGTTCCATGCATCAGAAACAAAACAGAATGTCCTAAGTCTAGATGAAGGCTTCCATCCCGGTCAGAAGGGAGCAACATGACTCCTACGGAAAAAGCTGAAAACATCCACGCAAGATGGGACAGAAGGAAATTTGCTGCTTGAAATTGGGGCCTAATAAGAGCCTCCTTGCTTATAAAAGAGGCTGAGAATTTAAAAAAAAAAAAAAAAAAAAGGACAGATCTGCTGATGAACATTTTGGCTTTTTCAAAAGCTGTAAGCCTAAGGACATGAAGACAAAAATGCAGGTTAATACAAAAAGCAAGTGTAAGCCACTTGCTGGTTCCTCTGTACTTCCACACATCTGTGTAACAGATTATCAGGGCTGGTTGTTGTCTGGGAGCAGGGGCAGAGAACGAGACAATCATGAACTCATGGAGAGCCATAGGCCCAGGAGTGAGGCAAAATTTTTAAAAGGCGTACAACAGTCTCAAATGTACTCATATTAAGACAAATATATGTTCTCTCACATTCAGAATCGATATGTTAACAAGACAAGAAAGTTAAAGGAAGACCATTTGGGAAGATAAAGGAGAGTAGCAGGAGGTGGGATAGAGAAAAAAGATATTGGTTGAGTATGATCAAAGTTCATCATATATATGGATAGCAATGTCATAATGAAGCTCATTATTTTCTACAGTTGAATACATTAATAAAATGTTAAAATATGGTCATGCATACTTATATAAACCTAGATGGAAGAGGTTGCTTACAATACAACCTCAAGATACTCAGTAGATGAGCTGAGCATTGGACTGCTGGCATGACACAGCATGGTCTTATGGTAAACTATATAAGCAGCATATTCTTAAATAATAATGAATGTGTACTATAGTAAATACATAAATCAATCAGATATTTGCTCTTAGTAACAGTATTGTGTAACACAATAATTGTATATACTATACTTTTATACAATTGCCAGCTTGTTTACATCCACATTACCACAAACATATTAATGAGAAATTACTGTGACCTTATGGTAGCTGTGTATCAGAAGGTGATAGAAATTATTTAGCTTCATTATAGCCATGCTATATATGTGTGATTGGTTATTGACTGAAATTTCATCATTTTATAGCACATGACTATGTATAAAAATTAATGACAAGCTGAAAAATAAAACTATTTTATATCCAAGAATTTATATTACAAAATATATGAATGAGCCAGAAATATTATATGGAGGACCCCAAAGAGAAATTATAATATAATGTACATTTTATAATAAGACATCATGAAATCAAAATGAGTAAAAAGGTTACAACGTGAAATTGATATTAGAATAACAAAGTGGAGTCTCTATTTATGGTCTCAGTAAGTTCTTACCAAATCAGAGTCACATACAGATAACAACTATAAACTCTGAATAGCACACACACACACACACACACACACACACACTCACACACACACACTCACAGCAACCTGAGGTCACAAAGAGTAAAACAAACAAACAAAAAACTATGGAGGTAGATTCAAGGTACTATTTTTTTAACTTTAGGGTAGATAAAACTTGGAGCTATACTCAGTGACTGACTCCAAATAAAAAATAATCTAGGCTAAATAACTAAAGGAGAGAGTTGAACACAAACACTGGAAAGTCAGGAGGATGAGAATTCGGAGAAAGACAAAAGCCAGAAAAAGAGCCTAGATACCTAAATTCAATGGATAAATCCCAAAGTCTCTTAACCACACACACATGAGACAGACAGACTTTACTGATGATCCAGATTTGATCTCAAAGCTGCTCTTTGAGTTTTACCATTTAAATACAAGTCAACTGCCTGCTACAATGTGAAAGTCATTCTTTATAGAAATAGAGCCCTTTCCACATCATAATATTTCACAGCATCTAGAGTCAGCTTGGAAGTTGCTCAGCCAGGAACTATGATTCATTATCAAAATCTGAAATTATCTGCTTGTTGTAAGTATCAGATAAAGATTTTAAAGTAGCTATTGTAAGTGTGTTCAAGTAGCTAAAGGAAAATGTGTACATAATAAGTAAATTTTTAACAGAGAAACAATTCATTAGCAAATAAATGGTCTAGAAATGGAAAAATTATAGGAAATAAAAATATATGTGAATGTAAATAGTAGCACAATGGTTGTAACAGCAGAAAGTCAGTGCACTTAAAGTAAGGGAAGTAGAAATGATAAAATCTGAAGAACGGAAGAAAAAACTAGAGAAAAAAACAAATAGGTCTTCAGAGTCCTGTTGGGCAATATGAAAATGTCTAATAAATATGAATTATAACATCAAGGAAAAAAAATAAAATAGAAAAAAAATGAAGAAAACTGGCTAAAAATTTGTTTAAAATAAAGATTCAGAAATATCAGCTATCCCTAAGCAAGACAACCATGAACTATAGCTAAGTCAAACTGCTCAAAACCAAAAATGAATAAATCTTGAAAGCAGCCTGAAAAAAGCAACATACTTAATATATATAATTCAACCACAGTTTGGACCTCCATAAACTTATAACTCAAAGTTCTAAAGAAAGGCTTTAAGACAATTATGGTAGTTTGAATAGATGGCCCCCAATATATTCAGTATTTTATTAGGATGTAGTTTGGATCTGTAGCCGCCTGGCTGGAGGTAGTGTTACTGGGCAGATCTTAAGGTGTGGGGATGGATTTGAGATTTCAATGTAACAATATGCAAAGTGTGCCTAGCTGGAGTTCCTGAGGTGTGCTGTGCTGTGTGGCTTTTGGCTGGTGGCCTTCTCTCTGTGTTTGGTGCTGTGAAGGCAGGCCAGCTTCTTCTGCCATATGGAACTTCCCCTGGATCTGTAAATTTCAATAAATATCCCTTCCTCCATAGCTTTGCCTGGTCTGGAAGTTCATATCAGCAAACCTGAAGCTGTCTGCTACAACAATGGAGCAACATCTCTAAAGTCTGAGTTACATACCAACAGCTCAGTGATACTTATTACCTAGTAAAATATTTTCCAAGCCGGGTGTGGTGGCGCATGCCTTTAATCCCAGCACTCGGGAGGCAGAGGTAGGAGGATAACCATGAGTTCAAGGCCACCCTGAGACTACATAGTGATTTCCAGGTCAGCCTGGGCTAGAGTGAGACCCTACCTTGACAAACCAGAAAAAAAAATTTTTTTTCAAGTAAAATGGAAAAATTGGGAGATTTTTAAGCAAAACAGAACATCACCAGTAGGACTACATTATAAGACAAACAATAATTCCCTAGGAATATGTGAAATTATACCAAATGGAAATTGGAATCTTCAAGTAGAAATAAGGAGAACAAGGAATGTAAAGATATGGGAAAATACAAGAATATCATACTTTAAAACAGGATGACTTAAGGTAAAAGTTGTTGGCTTTTGTTTTAAAAATATAAAATAAGAACTGGGCATGGTGGTGCATGCCTTTAATCCCAGTATTTGGGAGGCAGAGGTAGGAGGATCTCCATGAGTTCAAGGCCACCCTGAGACTACATTGTGAATCCCAGGTCAGCCTGAGTGAGACCTTACCTTGAAAAACCAAAAATAAATAAATAAATAAATAAATAAATAAATAAATAAATAAATAAATAAATAAAAAGAACAAACAGGAAAGAGTTAAAAAAAAAAAAGAGAGAATTAAGAATGAGTGGGGGAGAGACTTCTGGGTAAGATAGCAGCATAGGAGCCACACCAGAGCATCCTGGAGGAAAGTAAGCAGAAAAACAATAAAATACCCTCTTCTACCAAAAAGTGAAGGTGTATAAGAAATGCTCAACCACAGCAGAGAAGTAGGAAAGACCCAAAGTTTCTAGAGACCACAGAAGCAGGCAGAAGAGGATCCAGCAGTGATAACATGGGCCTGTGCAGCCACCAGGCTAGGCCTGAACCACAGGAAAAATCAGGGAAAGGGATCTTCGACTCACACCAGCCTCCTACAACCTCAAGAAACCTGAAGGGGAAGACAGCAGGAAACAGCTGAGCAGTTCATGAGGAAGAGAATCACAAGGACCAGCCATGCAGCCTCAGTACAATTTCAGGTACCCTCCACAGTGTGGAGGTTCCTAAGACAGCTAAAAATAGACTTAGGATATGACCCAGCTATAGCACGCCTACGTGTATATTCTAAGGACTCTCCTCATTTCCTTAGAGATACTTGCATAACCATGCTTATTGCCACTCTAGTCACAGTAACTAGGAAATGGAAGCAGCCTAGATACCCCTCAACTGATGAGTGGATAATGAAGATGTGCTCCATTTATACAATGGAGTTCTACTCAGTGGTAAAGAAAAATGAAATTATGAAAATTGCAGGGAAGTGATGGATCTGGAAAGGGTTATACTAAGTGAGGTAACCCAGGCTCAGAAAGCTAAATGTCACATGTTCTCTTTCATGTGGATCGCTAAAAATGTTCAGACTTGTGTAAAAAAATTGGAGTAAAACATTGGTAGTACAGGCCATTAAGCTAAAAAAAGGGATATAAGGGAGGGAAGAGAGGAGAGCAGAAGGGAGGACATAAGGGGACAGTATTGTATATATGTAAGTAGACAAACATATTACTGGGGGTGGAATGGCCTAAGTGAGGTCAGGGGAAGAGATTAAGTAAAGGAAGGGGGGTTAATCAAAATTCAGAATATTGTGAATAAGCCATATGAAATCCTATGTTTTTGGATAATGGCATATCCAGAAGCCATAGACTGTTACTAGAAACATTTCAGTGCCAGGGATGGGGTATCTTCCAATGAGTTGTTAGCCAGGGAAGTCCCTAATGCCCTCAAAACATTACAGGACATTTCCAAGACTCTTGGTTTCCCACCAGAAATAGATGGCAAGACCTTATTGCTAAAGACTCCACATGCTCAGGCTGCAAGGTAACTGAGAAATCAAGCTGGGGCTGAGCTGAAAACCTCATCCATGTAGACCGGCTGACAGAAAGCTGGAAAAAACTGCACTGCATGAAGGCCTATTGGAGACAGAAGTCATGAGCAGTGAAAACAGTGGTCACTGCAAGCCTCAAGTTTGGCCAGCCAGACAAAACAAATGAACAGGTATAATAGTGGCATGTTTGTTATGGAAGAACACAACTGCTCTCTAATTGTATTGGAAGCCTGCTCTATGCCTGGCACTGCAAACCTAATCAAAAGGTTATGGTTAAAAAAAAAAAAAAAAAAAAAAAAAGCCCCTATGGAAGGGGAGGTCATGAGCCTTAGGAGTGTAATGCTTGCTCTTATCTGGCTAAATGCATATATTATGTTCACCAAGCTGTCTGGTAAGCACATTGCTTAGCATTCATACCCATATATTAATGCTGCTCTCACTTTTGGTTAGAAAAACTTCTGTATTCAGATGGCAGTGACCACTGGGATGACCCAAAAGTCACCATAGAGCTGAGAAGAAGTGATGGAGGTGTATGTTCAGCACAGAAACATCTCTATCACACCCTTCAAGGCTCAGGGTCCATTGTGGAAGAGGTGGCAGAAAGAATGTAAGAGCCAAAGAAAGGGTAGAACTGCTTACAATGCAATCATTCAAATAGAAACTGGCCTTTATATCCTTGACCTCACAGTGCCTAGCACTACCTTCACAAGACCCTCATAACAGGAGGAAAAGATGATGACATCAAAATAAAAGAGAGACAAATGGATCAAGGCAGGGGATATTATGGAGTGTGGATTTGTGAAGGGGAAAGTGAGGGAGGGGAGGGGAGGGGAGAGAATTATCATAGTTCATTTCTGTAAGTATGGAAGCTGTCAATAAAAAACAAGTTAGGCCGGGTGTGGTACACATGCCTTTAATGCCAGCAGAGGCAGGAGGATCGCCAAGAGTTGAAGGTCACCCTGAAACTACATAGTGAATTCCAGGTCAGCCTGGGCTAGAGGAAGACCCTACCTTGAAAAACCAAAAAAGGAAAAAAGAAAAAAAAAAGGCCCTGGAAAAGATAAATAAAATCTGGAGGAATTCTAAAATTATTCAGTCCTCAGAAAAGGAAGAGGAAGAGGAAGCCAGACAACAAACAAACAAAAAAAATGGAGATGACAAAAACAGATACAGTGATATACCTAAATGGAACCAAGAATGATTTCATTCAATGTTAACATACAAAACACTCCAATAAAAGAAGATGATTTTCAGAGTCGGGCATGGTGGTGCACACCTTTAATCCCAGCACTTGAAAGGCAGATGTAGGAGGATTGCCATGGTTTGAGGCCACCCTGAGACTACGTAGTGAATTCCAGGTCAGCCTGTGCTAGAGTGAGACCCTACCTCAAAAAAACCAAAAATGAAAATGATTTTCAGAATAAATAAATTAAAATCTAAAGAGATATATTTTTAAATGTAAAAGATAAAAAAAGATAAAGTGGAAAATAATAATATGCCACACAAACTATAGCCATATGAAAGCTGAAATGGGAGCTGGGGAGATGGCTAAGTGGATAGTGTTTACCATCAAGCCTGAGTACCAGAGTCTGATCCCAGAATTCACTTGATATAAAGAACTGGGGGAAGGAATTATTCTGGTTTCTTGTCTATAATTATGGAAGCTGTCAGTAAAAAGTTAAAGTAAAAACATAAATGAATAAACTGGAAGCCAGCAAGAAGGGAGGCAGAGAAAGGAGAAGTTCCTGGATGCTCTGAAACTCACAGGGAGTGTAGTCATCAACAATAGCAGCAGCACGAACGGGAGAAAAAGACCATGTCTCAAACAAAGTGGAAAGTGAAGATTAAAACCCAAAAGTTATCCTGTGCCCCCCGCCACATGTGTGCATACCAACATTCACACACAAATGCAGATATTTCAAAAATACACAAAAAATAAAAATACATAAAGAGAACTGAAATGTCTGTATTACTAACAGATTAAAGAAAAGCTCAAGAAAATGATCACTAAAAGGATAAACCAGGAAGGAAGTTTAAAGATAAAGGATAATAAAGATAAAGGAAGAAAAAGAAGGCATAGTAATGCATAAAGCAAAAATTAAGAGATAGCCGGGCGTGGTGGTGCACGCCTTTAATCCCAGCACTCGGGAAGCAGAGGTAGGAGGATCGCCGAGAGTTCGAGGCCACCCTGAGACTACAGTTAATTCCAGGTCAGCCTGAGAACCTTGCAAAAAAAAAAAAAAAAAAAAATTAAGAGATAAAGGAGAACTATAAGCTGAGGAGATAGATGGCTCAGCCATTAAAGGTGCTTGCTTGCATCACCTGATGGCCCAGGTTTGATTCCCCAGTATTCAGGTAAAGCCAGATGCACAAAGTGGTAGGTGTGTCTGGAGTTTGTTTGCAGTGGCTGGAGACCCTCCCAATACCCATATTCTCTCCCCCCCCCTCTTTCTCCTTTTCTCTCTCTTTCTCTCAAATGAATAAAAACATTTTTAAAAAAGAGATAAAGTAGAAGTAGGTAATCCTACTGTCTTAATTGGAGATTTTAATACCTCTGGAAAAGGCTGCTAAAACAATTGAACCAAAAAACATATATTAGAGAAGTCATATCTAACCTAGTCAGTACTATCAAACACCTCAATTTAATTGATCCAGGAAGAAACAACCGTAAGTAGGAAAAATAAATTCAAAAAACAACTTGTGTTTAAAAAATTAAAGAAAAACTAGATATCAACTTGGGATTTTTTTTAATGTTAAAAAATCATCATTTAGGGGCTGGAGGGATGGCTTAGCAGTTAAGGTGTTTGCCTGCAAAGCCAAAGGACCCAGGTTCAATTCCCCAGGACCCACGTTAGCCAGATGCACAATTTTCTCTGCTACTGCTTTTGCCAAATCTTATTAACATACCTCTTTTTATTTTTTTACTTATCTGTGAATCACAACTATCTTCTCTATTTCCTGGGAGTTTCCTTATTCTACCCTTGTCCAAATTCATGTGTGATGCATAATTGCATATATGTTGATATCTACCTCCCCTCTGAAATATGTGCTCCCAAAAGAAGAGGATTATGTCTTCTTCATTTGCTATCCACACAGCCTATACAGTTTAATGTTTGGAGCATAGTAGGTACTTACACTAACCATGCAGTGGAAATTAAATTTTAAGGCAAGCACATACAGCTTCAAACTAGCCCCTTGTTATATTAGAGAACACCATAGTACCTCAAAATCCTTACATATAAAACAGGTATAGTAATGTATCAGCCCACTACTGAGAAGATTAAGTCATGCTTACAGCATGTCTATATGATACTTAGCTCAAAGAACCTTCTCAGTCTTAGTTTGTTTTACCCCATTCGCAATGAACAACATTGTATAAAGTGATAATTGAAGTAAGAGGCAATGAGAATGTGGTATAGGAATATAATTACAAGCAACAAAGACAACCAAGTTTAGCAAATTATGTGTGGGTAAAAGCAACAAATTTTGGCAAAGATCTAAATAGAGGGAAAAGTCAACATAACATGAAAATTTTAAAACTTAAATGTAACACATAGGATTTGAGGATATAGGGATATCTGTGATGATTTCCATTATGGTTTGGAAAGTAAACACACACCATACTTCCAGCTTGTTAAAAAATTCTCCTCCTAAGTTCTAGCAATGTAACTAAGTGGCAGTAGCGATGGCAAACTATAATTTAACTACGGTGAACCTGTTAATTAGTCAGACTCTAATTCTCTGTTAGGGCCTCCATCAGCAATTCTAGTAAGTAATTGCCCAAATGAGTTGTAAGCACTGAGCTCATTGATAAACAATTTAATGATAACACCCAGCATAGGGGAACAACACAGAAACTGCTGAAAACCCAAAGTGAGACAGAAATTGCCTTAATTCTTAGAAGATACCATTCTTTCCATAATTGCTTGACATCCCAGGCCTTCTGATGAAATTTACACTGAACCTTTTTGATGAGGTTTGCTGACTAGAAACGCTAAGAACAGATCTAAGTATCAAAGTGAAGTGGAGGGTGCAACATCTATTCCATACATTGGCAATACAGATCAATGAAAAACATGTTAGCCTGCTCTGCTAACCTTTTGCATTACTAGAAAAAGAGTGAAACTTGTATGTCAATGCCTTCCCACTGATGGTGTGGTGCTGACAGAGGCCATTGGTAGATTAGCTGAACTATTAACCATATCTCTATTCAGTGCATATAATCAATGGACACAGATTTAAACAGAGTGTGAGCATCTTTGCAATGGAGCTTTTGATAGATGGATATTTTTGAAAGGCTACCTTTCTAAGAATTTTAGATACCTCTACTTTGCTTAAGTAGAAAAAAAATGGAACTTTTTATTAGCATGTATTAAATGTGGAAAATAGGCTGAAGAGATGGCTTGACTGCAAAGCCAAACAACCTGTTTGATTCCCAAGGATGCACGAAAGCCAGATGTACAAGGTGGCACGTGCATCTGGAGTTCACAGTGGCTGGAGGCTCTGATGTGTCCATTCTCTCTCTCTTTGTCACTTTTTCTCTCACTCTCTCAAATAAATAAAGTTTTTAAAGTTTTTAAAATTTAAAAATGTGGAAAATATGGGTTATATCACAACATATGTTATTATTTTTTATTGACAGCGTCCATAATTATAGACAATAAAACATGGTAATTCCCTCCCCCCACTTTGCCTTTGCAACTCCACTCTCCAAACTCTGAAACGTGGGCCTGATGGCCCAGGTTGGATTTCCCAGTACCCATCTGGAGCTCATGCGTCCGAAGTTCCTTTGCAGTGGTAGCAGGCCCTGGAACTGCCCATACTCTCTCTCTCTCTTTATATGCCTTCTTATCTCTGTATCTCTCTCTTGTAAAAAAATAAATAAAATTTAAATGTGACATATGTACACAACAGTACTGTATTCCACTATAAAGAAGAAAGAAATGACATGTGAAAGGAAATGGAAGAAACTAGAAAAGAGAAGCTTCTCTAACGAAAAGTGAGAGTAGCATTGATACATTGATACATGGGAATAAACATTAAGAGAAGTGCTTACTTTTTGGTGGGCATAGTATAAACATTTAGCCAGACACCAGCAGATATTACAACTCTAGGGCTCATGAGTTTCCCTGCCGAATATTTTCAGTATCAGGGATGTATTCCCTCTCATGGAGTGGGCCTCCAGTCCAATTAGAGAGAGGTTGAATTTCCCCATTACAGACATGCCATTATTGCACGTTGGCTCATTTGGCCCCACTCTTGCAGCTTGGCACCACTGGGAAGGCTCGCAAATCAGGGCCAGTGGCACCTCCTTGGAATTCTGGCCGATTTCCTCATTTCTGGAAGACCTTGGTCTTGGACCATCATAATAGGAGGAAAAGATCATGACATCAAAATAAAAGAGAGACTGATTGAGAGGGGGAGGGGATATGATGGCGCGTGGAGTTTCAAAGGGGAAAGTGGGGGGAGGGAGAGAATTACCATCGGTTAGTATCTACAGTTATGGAAGTTGTCAATAAAAAAATTAAAATTAAAGAAAAGAGAGAAAGAAGGAAAAAGAAAAAGGCCAGTATGTTGGGCTTGCTTCATAAAAAAAAGAACGAAAGAAAGAAAGGAAAAGAAAACGTGACATATGAACATCATGCAAATTGGCAAAAGTTCTGGTTCTAAAGATTATACTTGTTTCTTCTTCTTACATAAACCTGTTTAGAATTGAATCCTCTACCAAGAGGGTCTTCCTAAGATGAGTGACGTCATTATTTGCCCTAATGTCTACAACCTGTGATAGGAGTGTTTTAAAGGGCTTCATGTGAACTATATTGTATTGTTTTCCTAAGCATTTTTTAAAAGGTAACAATTTGTGTTTGTGTATTAATTCTTATCCGAAAAGTTAATGGTATTCATTAGGTTTTGATGAAATGGATCATTTCCTTATAACTGTTGTATAGTAAGGATAAAACACTAACTTGATGTGTATTAAGGTTAAATTGTTATGTATTTTTTAATTGCCAAGAAAATTAACAGCTTTGTACTTGTGAAAATTTTAAAAAAAAAAGATTGGGAAGGTATTCAAATAAAGAAAATATAATAATATATATTAAATTATCAAAATGAAAACCACCACCTTGTATACTAACTAAAAATTTATACTATTAACTAAAATAATACTATCTTAAAAAATTCTGGGCTGGAGAGATGGCTTAGCATTTAAGGCACTTGCCTGCAAAACCGAAGGACCCAGATTCAATTCCCCAGGAGCCACATAAACCAGATGCACAAGGTGGCACATGTGTCAGGAGTTCATTTGCAGTGTCTGGAGGCCCTGAAGCACCCATTTTCTCACTCTCATAAATAAATAAATTAATTAATTAATTATTTCTTAAAATTCTGATGAACATTTAAAAATTATTCTGGCTGACAAAACATCACACATTCTTTAACTTATGTAAAAGTTGGAGTACAGGAAGAGATTAGATGTCCACAAAACTCTAGGAGACCCCAGGCCATGAACTCTATCTTCAAGTCCTTGTCCAAGTTATTAATGACTTGATAATGTGGACTCAGAGAAGGGTTAATTATGAGTTATGAAATTTATTTTAGAGAAAATTAGTAAGAAGAAAGAAGATGTGGTGGTTTGAATAAGGTATTTCTTATAACCGTATGTCTTTAAAATGATCACTCCCCAGATAGGGGCAATTTCAGAGGTGGAGAGTTGCTGGAGTAGATAGGTTGTTGGACGTGGACCTTGAAGTTTATTAACCAATAGCTTGCCAGCATTGGTTTGGCTCACTCTCCTGCTGCTGTCAACATGCTGTGGCAGAGGTGATGCCCAGCCTCTACTCATGGCATGCTCCCCTACCATCATAAAGCAAAAATTAAAACCCTCCTCTTGGGCTGGAGAGATGGCTTAGCAGTTAAGGCTCCTGCCTCCTAAGCCTAAGAACTCTGGTTCCAATCTCCAGCAGTTCCAATCTCCAGGTCCCACATTTAGCCAGATGCAAAGTGACGCAATGCCGCACTTGACCACAAGGGGGCGCACGCATCTGGATTTCATTTGCAGCAGCTGAGAGACTGCTGGTGCACCCATCTCTATCTTTCTTCCTCTCCCTCTCTCTCTCTCTCTCTCTTAAAAAAAAAAAAAAAAAAAAAAAAAAAAAAAAAAAAAAAAAAAAAACCTCCTCTCATCAGCTGCTTTTGGTCAGGTGCTGTATCCCAGTAACAAGAAAGTGACTGCTACAAAAGGAGCCAGGTGTGGTAACACACACCTTTAATCCCAGCACTGGGGAGGCAGAGATAGGAGGATCACTGTGAGTTCAAGGCCACCCTGGGACTACATAGTGAATTCCAGGTCATACTGGACAAACATGAAACCCTACCTCAAAAAACTAAAATAAATAAATAAATAAAGGCAAGCAGGAAAGCCCAAGCTAAAAGAAATTCTCCCCCTTCCCAGCCAGGGAGAGGGAGGGGAGATAAAGTCTTCCTCACAGCGAGAAAAGTCTGACCACACACAGGTGGAAAGCAAAGCAGGAAAGTGTCCAAAATAAAGCAGGAAAAAGCCTGGTAAAAAAGATAAAAGTTGATGTGTTTCTCTCCTACTGGATACCCCAGTGGATTTCAAAGTGCTCATGCAGGACCTTTGTGTCCAGGGAGGGATTAAATTCCATAAAAACACAATAAGATTCCAGGCCTGTGGGCCCAGCTTTTGGGTTCTTATCTAAATTAGCAAAGAATTGAGAAAATGGACTTCAAGAAGGTAAATTATGAATTATGAGGTTAGTTTTAGGGGAAATTAGTATCCCGAGGGAAGGCTGGCTGAAAATTCAAGCCAAGAGGGGGTATTCCTCTTTTCCCAGCTGGAAAGGGGGAGGGGAGATAAAGTCTCCATCACAGAAAAATCTCCAGGGAAGAAGCCTCTGGCGATGACACACATGCACGCATGCATACACACATGCGCACATGGAGGTCAGAAGCCCTACAGGGAAAGGACTACTCCTGTCTAACTAAATGGATATATTATGTCCACCAAACTGCCCTCTAGATATGTATGTTTATGCCCATATATTAATGTTACTTTCAGTTTTGGTTAGAGAAGCTTCTCTTTTCAGATGGTGGTGACTACTGAAGTGACTCAAAACTCATCATAGTGCTGAGAAGTGACAGTAAAGTGTTTAGCACCAAGTGAGCCATCTTTATCACACTCTCCATGGCCCAGGGACCATTGCAAAAGAAGTGCCATAAATAATGAAAGAGCCAAAGGAAAGGGAGGAGATCTTACAATATTGTCTTCCAGACCTAAAGTGGCCTTCATATTCATGAATTCCCATAGCTGATGTTACCTACATAAGACCTGCATAATAAGAATTTTAAAAAAGAAAGAAAAATGATGACATCAAAATAGAAGACAACTTTTGGGAAAGAAAATGGGATTCAATAAAGGTAGGATTCTGGAGGGGGAAAAGGGAACCTTGGTGGGAGGATATATTGTCGATATGTATGGAAGTTTTCAATAAAAAGTTAAAAATAAATAAAATGGGAAAACAAATCCATACAGTTATGATATAAGCCATTTTTTAAATCCCTGAAATAATATGGCACAATTCACCTCAAAATAGAATGGATTCTTATAGCTGTAAATTATAATATAAAGACACTAACTTGCCAAATAAGAGCAGGCAGGAGAGCAGATGATTAGAAAGCACTAAGCATTCTATCAAGTACCTGTTATTCTCAGAACAAACAGCAATAATATAAGATGCATGAAGAAACACAACAGAATTATTCTATTCAATTTAAAACCCATTACTTCATTTTTTAATCCCCTTGATTAGAACTATCCTTTTAAAAATGAGAGAGAGGGGGAAACACAGAGAGGGAAAATCCTTTCATTTGTAATTTGTTGAGGTAGTTTGTGGTTGTCATTAGGTTGCTTGCTTGTTTGTTTATTTGCTTATTTGAAACAGTGTCTCAGTATATATCCTCCAGATAGTGAGTGCTCCAGTGACTGACAAAAAAGACAATTCCACCAAAGTTCATCTTGAGAAACCAGTGAGTTTAATGGGCTTATGCAGAGAGCTTGGGTGAGGGGTTACCTATAGGAGTGTGGTTGACCCTCAAAGCAGCTGAATCACCAGAAAAATCTCACCTCAGTACATCCAACACCCTCCTCATAGCTGCATAGATGAAGACCCCTTAAGTTAACCGTCCACACACTATACACTCCAGCACATCCTGAGATCATTGGCCACATCCTGAGCAACTGGGGCAGAATTACATACAGGTAGAAGAGAGGCTCAGGAATGAGTAACTGAGATCTCAGGAGAGCCTCTCGTGACCCACCCCACCCCCTTTACTATGTGCTATGCTTGGAGGATAACACTCTACAATAGTTCATTACAAAAGGAAAACTGAAGCAACTTACATAGCAAATAGTTCCTCAAAACATTAAGAACAAAACCCCTAAAAGTGTGAGAAAAGTGAAAGATGTCAATGATGTATCACTAATACAAAAATGACATAATAGATTTATTCTTCACTGGAAATAAAATTTAATAAAACTGAGTGAACTTTGTTTGCACTATTTTTAGTGTCAAGTGAAATTTGATATTCTGGCAGCATTATGCAATAAAAGAGGCTGGTAAATTAAATCACTCAAAAGAAAATAGAAGAACTAATAAAAGGCTAAAAAAGAAATACCCCAATGCAAGGGTTATAAAAATTTGTTAACCCAAGAGGAAAAAGTCAAAGAAGAAATAAAACACTTGTCAGTAATTTGCTTCACCCAGTCTACTACAATACTTGAATATCAGGCAAACTCAACATCTAGGGTCACTTCTGATGTTTCTCTTGCAGTATAAGAGCTACACCTGGCACCTTAAATTCCTATCCTGAAGATATATAAAGTCAGATTTACATGGCTAAGAACACTGCACATGATTAGAAAACTCAAGCATCAAATTAATTCAAAATGCAAAAATCTCTACATTATAATACAAGAAACACAAAAATCAAGACAATGCAATCCCACCAAAATTTATAAATCCATCAGAAATGACCTCCAGTGAGACTGTTTTAGATGAAATGCCTGACAGAGATTTCAAACAAATTATTATACTAAGTTCAAAGACATCAAAGGAATCAAAGAAGAAAAACAACTACTGAAGGAATCCCAAGAAAACACCAGAAACCAATTTAGTGAAATAAATAGGTCAACACAAAACATGAGTAAGGAAATAGAAATAATGAAAAAATACCAATCAGAAATACTAGAAATGAAAAACAGAGGAAGTCAAATAAAAAAAAAACTCAGTAGAAAGTATCTCCAGTAGAACAGATTAAGAAGTTGACAGAATATCTAAACTAGATGACCAGGTGTCAGGTCTAATAGAGGCCAACAAAGAGAAAGACAAACCAGTAGGAAGACATGAATGGGAATTTCAAGACATTTGGGACACTATGAAGAGATCAAACCTAAGAATTCAGGGCATAGTAGAAAGAGAAGAAATTCACTCCAAAAGCATAAATCATATAAGAAAATTTCCCACAAGTAGGGAAAGTGATGCCAATACAAATACAGGAAGCCTGTGGAACACCAAACATACAAAATCAGGAAAGAACTGCTTACCATCATATTATACATAAACTACAAAACACACAAACCAAAGAAAATATACTGAAAGCTGTTCAAGAAAAAAATCAATTCACATACAAAGGCAAGCCCATGAGAATAATAGCAGATTACTCAACACAAACTTTAAAAACCAGAAGGGCTTTGTAGCAGACAGCTTCAGTTTCGCTGAGATGAACTTCCAGACCAAGCAAAGTTATGGAGGAAGGGATATTTATTGAAGCTTACAGATCAGGGAAAGTTCCATAATGGCAGAAGAAGCTGGCCTGCCTTTGCAGGACCAAACACAGAGGGAAAAGCCACAAGCCAAAAGCCAAAAGCCACACAGCACAGCTCACTTCAGGAACTCCAACTAGGCACACTTTGCATACCTTTAGATTGAATTCCTAAACCCACCACCACACCTTAAGATCTGCCCAGTGACACTGCCTCCAGCCAGGTGGATGCATAAGAAAACAACAAACTAATAAAACACTGAATATATTGGGAGACATCTATTCAAACTACCACAGGCTTAGAATGATGTATTCCAAGTTCTGAAAGATAACAACTGTCAACCAAGATTACTTTATACAGCAAAGCTATCCATTCAAATAGGCAGAGAAATAAGGACATTTCACAACAAAACAAGGCTAAAAGAATAGTTGAAGGCAAAACCAGCTAAAAAAAAAAAAAAAATACTTGAAAGGATCCTCCATGCTGAAGAGAAAGAAAAAGCACACATAAGAAACATGGAGGGCTGGAGCGATGACTTAGCGGTTAAAGCATTTGCTTGTGAAGCCTAAGGACCCAGGTTTGATTCTCCAGGTCCCACATAAGCCAGATGCACATGGTGGCACATGCATCTGGAGTTCATTTGCAGTGGCTAGAGGCACTGGCATGCCCATTCTCACTCTCTGTCCCTCTCTCTGTCTCTAATAAAGAAATAAATAGAAATAAATCAGAAAAAAAAGAAACCTGGAAAAAATAAACCATACAAAATACTAGTTAATACAAGACAGCAAAAGTAAAAACAGAAGAACTAAAAAAAAAAAAAAAAAAACAATAAAAATGGCAAAAATAAATATACACCTTTCAATAATAATAACTCTTAATATCAATGGCCTCAATGATGCAACCAAAAGACACAGGTTTGCAGACTGGGTTAAAACACAGGATCCTTCAATTTGTTGCCTCCAAGAAATTCACCTTTCCACAAAAGAAGGACACTATTTTAAGGTGAAAGGTTGGAAAACGGTGTTTCACGCAAATGGGGCTAGAAAACAAGGAAGTGTTGCTATCCTAATATCTGACAGGGTAGACTACAGACCAACATTAGTTAGGAAAGATAAGGAAGGTCACTTTATATTGATTAAAGGAACACCCCAACATGAGGACACTAAAACCCTAAACATATATGCACCTAACATGGAAGCTCCCAATTTCATCAAACAAACACTATTAGAAATAAGGTCACAGATACCACCAAACACAGGTCTAGTGGGTGACTTCAACACCCCACTCTCATCAACTGACAGGTCATCCAGCCAAAAAATAAACAGGGATGCATCTGGATTAAATGAGATCATGGAACAAATGGATCTAACAGATCTGTACAGAACATTTCACCCAAATGCTGCAGAATACACATTCTTTTCAGCAGCACATGGAACATTCTCTAAAATAAACCAAATATTAGGACACAAAGCAAATCTTAACAAATACAGTAAAACTGAAATAATTCCTTGCATTCTATCTGATCACAGTGGGATTAAACTACAAATCAACAGTAAGAAAAGATCTTGAGTATACACAAAATCATGGAAAGTAAATAATACACTACTGAATGATGAATGGGTCAATGAAGAAATAAAAAAGGAAATAAAAAAATTCATAGAATCAAATGATAATGAGAACAAATATACCAAAACCTTTGAAAAACAATGAAGGCAGTCCTAAGAGAGAAATTTATAGCTTTAAGTGCCTATGTTAAGAAATTAGAAAGGTCGCAAGTAAACAACTTAGTGCTCCTCTTTAAGGCCATGGAAAAAGAAGAACAAGGCAAACTGAAAATCACCAGATGGGAAGAAATAATAAAGATTAGGGCAGAAATTAATGACATAGGAACCAAAAAAATCCAAAGAATCAATGAAACAAAGAGTTGTTTTTCTGAAAGAATAAAGAAGATTGATAAACTCATAGCAAATTTGACCAAAAGAAAGAGAGAAAAGACACAAATTAATAAAATTAGAGATGAAAAAGGCATCATTATAACAGATACTAGAGAAATTTAGAAAATCATAAGGACATACTAGGAGAACACATATGCCACTAAATTTGAAAATATGAAAGAAATAGTTGATTTCCTTGATGTATATGACCTATCAATATTAAATCAAGATAAGATTAACCACTTAAGTAGACCTAGAATAAGTATGGGGATCCAAGCAGTTATTAAAAAAAAAAAAATCTCCCAACTAAAACAAGTCCAGGCCCAAATGGAGTCACTGGTGAATTTTACCAGACCTTCATGGAAGAATTAACACTGATAATTCTCAAAATTTTCCATAAAATAGAACCAGAGTTCCTTCTACAAAGCCAGCATCACCCTGATACCAACACTAGACAAAGATAGAACAAAAAAAGAAAATTACAGACCAATCTCCCTCATAAATATAAATGCAAAATTTTTCAACAAAATATTGCCAAACAGAATACAAGAATATATCAGAAAGATCATTCACCCTGACCAAGTAGGCTTTATCCCAGAGAAACAGGGGTGGTTCAAAATACACAATCAAAAAATGTAATACATTTTATAAATGAATTGAAGGACAAAAATTACATGATCATGGGCTGGAGAGATGGCTTAGCAGTTAAGGTGCATGCCTGGGAAGCCTAAGGACCCCAGTACGATTCTCCAGGTCCCACGTTAGCCAGATGCACATGTGTCTGGAGTTCGTTTGCAGTGGCTGGAGGCCCTGGCGTGCCCATTCTCACTCTCTCTCTCCCCCTCTTTGTCTCTAATAAATAAACAAAAATAAAATCTTCTTTAAAAATCACATGATCATCACATTAGATGCAGAAAAAGCTTTCAACAAAATCCAACATCCCTTCATTATAAAAGTCCTACAGAAACTGGAAATAGAAGGAACATATCTCAACATAATAAAGGCTATTTATGACAAATCTACAGCCAAAATAATACTTAATGGAAAAAAATCTTGAAGCTTTTCCACTAAAATTAGGAACAAGACAAGGGTGTCCAATGTCCCCACTTTTATTTACTTTAGTGCTGGAAGTCTTAGCCATAGGAATAAGACAAGTGACACTCATAAAATGGGATACAAATTGGAAAGGAAGAAATCAAGATATCATTATTTGCAGATGATATGATTCTATACATAAAGGACCCGAAAGACACAAGGAACAAATGTTAGAGCTGATAAACACTTACAGCAATGTAGCAGGATACAAAATAAACACACAGAAATCAGTAGCCTTCCTATATTCTATCAAAAAACAGGCTGAGGATGTAATCAGAGAGTCACTCTCATTCACAATTGCATCAATCAATCAATCAATCAATCAATCAATAAAGTACCTTGGAATAAACCTAAACAAGGAAGTGAAAGATCTCTACAATGAAAACTTTAAAACACTCAAGTGACAAATTGCAGAAGACACTAAGAAAAGGAAAACCATCCCTTGTCCTTAGATGGGAAGAATCAATATTTTGAAAATGGAACTCTTACCAAAAGCAATCTACACATTTAATGCAATCCCCATCAAAATTCCAATGCCATTCTTCATGGAAATAGAAAAAAAAAATTCCAAAAATTTATTTGGAAACCCAAAAAAACCTCAAATATCTAAAACAATTTGAGAACCAAAAATAAGGCTGGTGGTATCACCATACCTGATTTTAGCCTATGTTACAGAGCCATGGTACAAAAACAGCATGGTACTGGCACAAAACCAGATATATAGATCAGTAGAACAGAATAGAGTGCCCAGATGTAAGTCTAGGTAGCTATAGCCACCTGATCTTCAACAAAATGCCAAAAATATTTGTTGGAGAACAGACAGCCTCTTCAACAAGTGGTGCTGGGAAAACTGGATATGTATCTGTAGAAGGATGAAAATAAATTCTTATCTCTCTCCATGCACAAAAATCAAGTCCAAATGGATCAAAGACCTTAATATCAGACCTGAAACACTGACACTGCTAGAGGAAAAAGTAGGGAAAACCCTTCAACATATTGGTGTTGGCAAAGACTTTCTGACTATAACCCCAATTGCTCAGGAAATAAAAGCACAGATCAACTGCTGGCACCTCAGGAAATTACAAAGCTTTTGCACAGCAAAGAACACTGTGAATAGAACAAAGAGGCAACCTAAGAATGGGAGAAAATTTTTGCAGCTATACACCTGACAGAGGATCAATAACCAAAATATACAAAGAACTCAAAAAACTAAATAAGAAGAAATAAAACAACCCAACTTAAAAATGGGCTATGATCTGGGTGTGGTGGTGCATGCCTTTAATCCCAACACTCAGGAGGCAGAGGTTGGAGGAGTGCCATGAGTTTGAGGCCACCCTGAGAATACAGAGTGAATTCCAGGTCAGCCTGGGCTAGAGCAAGACCCTACCTTGAAAACAAAGGGGGGGATATGGACTAAATAGAGAGTTCTCAAAAGAAAAAATACAGATGGCATATAAACATCTAAAAAACTGTTCTACATCCTTAGCCATCAGGGAAATACAGATTAAAACTACATTGAGATTCCATCTCACTCCTGTCAGAATGGCTACCATCATGAAAACAACTGACAATAAATGCTGGCAAGGTTGAAAAAAAAGAGGAACCCTTCTGCACTGTTGGTGGGAATGCAGTCTGGTTGAGCCCTTGTGGAAATCAGTGTGGAGGTTCTTGAGACAGCTTAAAATAGATTTATCATGTGACCCAGCTATGCCACTCCTTGGCATATATCTGAAGGACTCTTCTCACTACCTTAGAGATACTTGCTCAACCATGTTTACTGCTGCTCCATTCACAATAGCAAGTAAATGGAACCAGTTTAGATGTCCCTCAACTGATGAGTGGATAATGAAGATGTGGTACATTTACACAATGGAGTTCTACTCAGTGGTAAAGAAAAATGGAGTTATAAAATTATCAGGAAAATGGATGGATCTGGAAAGGATTATACTTAGTGAGGTAACCCAGGCCCAGAAAGCCAAATATCACATGTTCTCTCTCATGTGTGGATCCTAGCTACAAATGATTGGACTTCTATGTGAGTAGGAATAAAACTCAGTAGCAGAGGCCAGTAAGCTGGAAAGGGGATATAAAGGGAATAGAAATGGAGGAAGGAAGGACTTAATAGGATGGTACTGTAGATATGTAAGTAGAAGAACAGATTAATGAGGGTGTAAAGGCCTAAGTGATGTCAGGGTCAGAGATTAAGTAAAGGAAAGGTGGAGGGAGGGCTAATTAAAATCTAAAAGGATATAAACAAGTCATATGGAAACCTACCTTTTTGTATAGTAGAACACACAGAAGCTATAGATTGTTACTAGAAAATTTTCAGTGCCAGGGATGGGATACTTTCCAGTGAGTTCTTGGCCAGGGAGGTCACTGATGCCCCAAAACATTACAGGACATTGCTGAGATTCTTGGTTTTCCACCAGTAATATATGGTAAGACCCTATTACTGAAGACTCCACATACTTGGGCTGCAAGGTCACTGAGAAATCCTGCTGGAGCTGAACTGAAAGCCTCCTCCGTGTGGACCAGCTGACAGAAAGCTGGAAAAAGCTATGTTGCATGCAGTTCACTGGGAGAGAGTGAAATCACCAGTGAAGATTTTCAGCAGTGGACACTGCAAGCCTTAAATTCAGCCAGCCAGGCCAAATGAGCCAATGAGTGCAATAATGGCATGTCTGTTATGGGGGAAACCAACCACTCTCTAATTGGACTGGAGGCCTGCTCCATGGGAGGGAATAAATCCCTGATACGAAAATCCTACAACAGGGGTAGTCATGAGCCCTCACTGCTGGTATCTGTCCAAATGTATATTCTATGTTCACAAAATTTCCTGATAAGCACTTCTCTTTTTAAAAAAAAAAAAAAAAAAATTTTAACTTTTTATTTATTTATTTATTTGCAAGGAGAGAGAAAGAAGAGAGGCAGACAGAGAGAGAATGGGCATGCCAGGGCCTCCAGCCACTGCAAATGAACTCCAGATGCATGTGCCCCTCACGCATCTGGCTTATGTGGGTCCTGGAGAATCGAACTGGGATCCTTTGGCTTTGCAGGCAAATGCCTTAACCACTAAGCCATTTCTCCAGCCCAAGCACTTCTCTTAATGTTCATATCATATATTAATGCTACTCTCACTTTTGGTTAGAGAAGCTTCTCTTTGCAGATGTCTGTGACCTCCAAATGACTCAGAAAGCACCATTGTGATGAGAAGAAGTGACAGAGCAGTACTCAGCACTGAAATATCTCTATCACACCTTCCAAGGCTCAGGGAAGACTGTGTAAAAGGTGGTGGGAAGAATGTAAGAGTCAAAGGAAGGGTAGAACTGCTTACAATGTACTCTTTCAGACACAAAATGGCCTGCATATCCATGACCTCACAGTGCTTGACACCACCTACACAAGACCATCACAATAGGAAGAAAGATGTTGACATTAAAATAAAAGAGAGGGGCTGGAGAGATGGCTTAGCAGTTAAGGCGCTTGCTTGCAAAGCCAAAGGACCTCGGTTCAATTCCCCAGTACCCACATAATCCAGATGCACAAGGTGACACATGCATCTGGAGTTTGTTTGCAGAGGCTGGAAGCCTTGGCGTGCCCATTCTTTCTCTCTCTCTCTCTCTCTCTCTCTCTCTCTCTCTCTCTCTCTCTCTCTGTGCCTCTTTCCCTCTCTCAAATAAATAAATAACAATAAAGAAAATATTTTAAAATAAAAGAGAGACTGATTGAGAGGGATGAGGGGTATGATGGAGAATGGAGTTGCAAAGGGGAAAGTGGGGGGAGGGATGGAGTTACCATAGGTCATTGTCTACAATTTTGGAAGTTGTCAATTAAAAAAACCTTTTAAATTTTGGATGTAGATGCCTTAGTGGTTAAGCGCTTGCCTGTGAAGCCTAAGGATCCTGGTTCAAGGCTCAATTCCCAGGACCCACGTGAGCCAGATGCACATGGTAGCATGTGAATCTGGAGTTCATTTACAGTGGCTGGAGGCCCTAGCACACCCATTTTCTCTCTCTCTCTCTCTCTCTCTCTCTCTTCTCCTTTCTTTGTCTCTAAAAGTAAATAAATAAAAATAAAAATAAACTTAAAAATTTTTAAAAACAAATAAAATAAATACTTTGGGGCTTTTGTTTCTCATTCCTCATCTTATATTTATCTAATTTTGTTTTTTAACCTTTTCATATAGGAAATCTTTTTTGTCATTATTTTTGTGTCCTTTCTTTTATTGTTTCCTAGTATTATGCTGTTTTATCTTCAACAATGTTCTTCTGCACTCTCCTTTTTCTTCCTTTTACTTAAACTTACTTCTCTATTTAGCATTTCTGTGCTTCTTTCCTTTATCTCATTCACTTTTATTTGCACACTTACTATAAATAACTTTTTGCAACATATTACATAACACAGAAGTTTTGCCATTTTCAGTTTTATGATCAGTGGTAATATATTAATGTGCCATAATTCATGTTTTAAATTTTAACTATATTTTGTATAGCTTGATATTTTTGCTATTACAGAAGTTTAACTTCTCCTCTCTGAATCATGCCTTCAGGGCTAGACTAGTCAATAAGAAAACCCCTAAGTAAAACCAGAAAAGAGATACAAAATAATACATGTGCAAAATAGCAACACCAGAGCACAAGAAACACAAAAAAGGACTGGAGGGATGGCCTAGCAGTTAAGGCATTTGCCTGCAAAGCCAAAGGATCCAGGTTCCATTCCCCAGGACCCACATTAGCCAGATGCACAAGGAAGCACACATCTGGAGTTTGTTTGCAGAGGCTGGAGGCCCTAGAGCACCCATTCTCTCTCTCTCTCTCTTTCTCTGTCAAATAAATAAACAAATAAAAATATTAAACAAAAAAAAGGAAACACAAAAAAGCAAAGGTGACTCCTCCAAAATATACAAGCTCCTCAGGACTAAACTCCAACATACTGAGATAGGCCAAATGCCAGGTGATTTTAAGTTCACTTCTAAAAATGATCAATGACTCTAAGAGGTTACAAACAACCACATCAATTCAATCTAGGACTTGGAGTGGAAAAGTCAGAAGTATAGAGAAAAGGACATCAAAGTGAATGGGAAAATTAGCAATATAGATTAAAATATCAGTAACAAGGGAAGAAAATTAAGCAAGGAAATTGAGATTTTGAAAAACAATAGAAATGTTGAAAATGGGCTGGAGAGATGGCTTAGCAGTTAAGGCACATGCCTGTGAAACCTAAGGACCCTGGTTCGATTCTCCAGGTCCCACATAAGCCAGTTGCACATGGTGGTGCATGCATCCAGAATTCATTTGCAGTGGCTACAGGCCCTGGCATGCCCATTTCCCCCTTCTCTGTCTCTAACAAGTAAATAAATAAAAATAAAAAAGAAATGTTGGAAATTTTAAAAAGTAATTAATCAAAGCTGGATGTGTGGTGCACACCTTTAATCCCCGCACTTGGGAGACTGGGATAGGAAGATCATTGTGAGTTGAAGCCCAGCCTAGAACTACAGAGTGAGTTCCAGGTCAGCCTAAGCTAGAGTGACACCCTACCTTGAAAGAAAACAAAAAAACTTAATGGATCTATTAAAAACACAGTAGAAATCATCACCAGCAAAATTGACCTAGCAGAAGAGAGAATATTACATTCAAACATCAATAAGGAAAAACAAGTATAACCACAATATCCAATAACTCTAGAATGTGATCAAAATGCCACACATAAGAATCCACAAGGGCTGGAGAGATGGCTTAGCAGTTAAGGTGCCTGCCTGCTAAGCCTAAGAACGCAGATTCCAATCTCCAGTGGTTCCAATCTCCAGGTCCCACTTTTAGCCAGATGAAGTGACACAAGGGCGCAATGCCACACTTGCCCACAAGGGGGCGCACGAATATGGATTTCGTCCACAGCAGCTGAGAGGCTGCTGACGTGCCCATCTCTGTCTTCCTCTCCCTCTGTGTGTCTCTCTCCAGAAAAAAAAAAAAAGAATCCACAAGATAGAAGAAGCTGAGGTAAAATTTAAAGGCATAGAAAATTCAATAAACTAGATAAAGAAATAGAGGCATTTAGAACCTTAAATAGACATAATCAAAAGAGAATGTCTTCATGAGGGGACTGAAAAGATTGCTCAGTGGTTCAAGGAACTTGTTTGCTAAGCATGCTGGCCAGGGTTCCAATCCTCTGCACTCACATAATGCCAGATGCAAAAAGTGGTACATGCATCTGGCATTCATTTGCAGTAGCATGAAACCCTGGAGTGTGCACACACATGCAAATAAATAAAATATTTTTTATTTGGTTTTGTTTTTTGTTTTTCGAGGTAGGGTGTCACTCTGGCTCAAGCTGACCTGGAATTCACTATGTAGTCTCAGGTTGTCTTTAACCTCTCGGCGATCCTCCTACCTCTGCCTCCCCAGTGCTGGGATTAAAGGCACGCGCCACTACGCCTGGTTAATAAAATATTTTTTTTAATAATGTTTCCATGAGATATAGTGAAGCTGTCAAAGATTTAAAGCAAAGAAACAATATTAGCAGCTGTCAGGGAAAACCAAGCCAAGTCACAAAGGATAACACATCAAATCTCGTATCAGCAATGCTACAGGCCAGGAGAACATAAAATAAGACATTTTAAGCCCTGAAAGTAACTAACTTTCAAGCAAGATTTCTACACCAGCAAAGACTGTCTTTTAAAATTAATAGAAAAAAAGGATTTTTCAAGACAAGCCCAATCTAAGGCAGTTCATGATGACCAAACCGGTACTGTAGGCAATGCTTGAAGGAATACTATACACAGTGGAGAAGAGAAGATAGTCTGTATTGCAAGAGCAAAGGCAGAGTTTCCTTTCATGAGAAGATCATCTGTTAGATCAAGTCTCCAACTTTATTGAAATAAATCACTCAATAACATGAAGGCTATTAAAAATTAAACTATTTATATAAGACAAAATAACTTGCATCCTGAAATGAAATTCACTTGATTGGAATCAATGACACATTTAATATGCAGTGTGAGAATTCAGGGATAGACATAGGATACATCTTGATATTCAGCTTGAAAATAGAGCATTGTTGATAGGAAATCATAAACACAATAAGTTTAAAAACAAATTTATTAATATGTTTTAAAAATAAGTTATCTATCATCTAATAATTTTTAACTTTATCTGAAACCAGTACTTCTACTCTTTATGTTGTTGTTGCTGTCGTTGTTGTTGTTTTTGAGGTAGGTCCTTACTCCATTCCAGGTTGATCTGGAATTTACTCTGCAGTCCCAAGAGATCTTTCTACCTCTGCCTCTCTAGTGCTGGGAATTCCAGGTCAGCCTGAGCTAGAGTGGGACCCTACCTTGAAAATCCAAAAATAAATTAAATTAAATTAAATTAAATTAAATTAAATTAAAAAGTGTGTACAATGCTGTGGCTTACTCTTTTATGTTCAAATGGCTACTCGCAAAGGACCCTTAAGTGCCAAGACAATCCAGATCTACCTTTTTCCAAAGACCCAGAGAATGTGCTTCAACCTTCTTCACCATGTTAGAAGATGGCCCTTGTTTCTCTTCCTTTCCCTCATGGTCCCTCCCCTTAACGTTGATAACACTTATTAATAGACTTGCTCCCTATTGCAACAAACTAAATCTTTAATTGGTATACTTTTTCTTTAAAATGCCAAAAATCTGTACCAACTCTTACCTGAGTTGATGGTCATTCTATCCAGATAGCAGCTCAGACCTGAATCCTTGGATTTATCAGAAGCATCCTATACTGTTCTCAAATATTGAAATTTCATCTACAGTCTACAAAAAAAATCTGTTGATTCTAACTTCAAACCACACTCACAATCCAACCACTTTTCACCAATTTTGATGCTGTCACCATAGTTTGAACCACTCTTCCATTTTGCATGAATTACTGAAAAATCAGATTCATTTGATTGTCAGCATCTACCTTTGACTGGCTATAGTCTATTGTCACAAAAACCACATGTGTGAACTCCTAAAATTCAGATTATGTCATTCCTCTCCTCAAAATTCTCCAAAGTTTACCAATTTAGATCAGAGTTCCTAAACTGGCCTAGATGTTTACAATCTGGCTATCCCATGACCCCTGCAAATTCATCACTTACCACCGACCTGCTTACTAAAACCTACTGAAACTCCTTTTTTTTATTATTCCAGGAGTGCTCCCACCTCAGAGTCTGTGCTTCAGCTTTTTCTCAGGCTTGAATTCTTCAGAGAGCAACACGAGTCTATTACCTCCCAAGTGTCTGCTCCAATGTCACTTTCCCAGTAAAGCCCACCTCTACTTCCCTGGTAAAAAATATGCAGACACATTCCACATCCCATGATCATGCTCGATTTTTCTCAGAGCCCATTATACCCTTGAGTTTATGATAAGCCATCCTTAGATTTATGGTTATTGTCTATCTATGCTCTAGGATGGAGAAGGATTTTTAAGTTTTATTCACAGTTATGTTTCTTGGTTTTGCTTTCACTGATACAGACCTAGTGCTGAGAAAAGCATCAGGCACATGGTAGGTATTTAATAAATATTTATTGAAAGACTGATTGGCCAAATAATTGGTTGACTGATTAGATGAAAGAATGCACATGAAAAAGTAGTCATCAGTTCAAAGTAATAACAAGTGCTGAAGCTGTATACTGATGACCAGCATCATTTTCCACTGTGGATTCTCAAACATTTCCACCCCATTACCCCTAGTTGTCTTTTCATTGTCTGTATGTGGTAGGAACCCACTAGTATTATATAGCACCATGGATACCACATGTACATTGTCATGATCCCACAACCCTAAATTAGTTAGATGTGAAAGATTCAAGAGTATGCTCATAAGACCATTTTAATTGTAAATTCCTTAAAAATAGAAGGTCTGTAACTGAACCTGTACTCTCAAGATCAATTATTAGGCATTTAATCAGGACAAGAGTGTTCATTCGAGTCTTAATAATGATGGATAGAGTGGTAGAATATTGAGGATGTGACAGTCTAGCTTTTTTCACAGTTTTAATTTAAATTTTCAAAAAGTACTTTTATGCACAAAATGATATATTTTTAAAATATCTTATTGATAATCAGTGAGAATCCTAGTCAAAAAATATTTTTTTCTTACAAATAGTTAATTTTAATGCCCTAAAAATTTCACTTATGTTATTTGACATTGACTCTAAACCTAGTGAGTCTGTGAATTCTAATATCAAGAATCCCCCAGTACACACTGGTATTTAAAAGTTTATTTTATTTATTTGAGAGAGAAAGACAGAGGGAGGCATAGAGAGAGAGAATGGGTATGCCAGGGCCTCTAGCCACTGCAAACAAACACCAGATGCTCATGCTACCTCATGCATCTGACTTATGTGGGTGCTGGGGAATCAAACCAGGGTGCTTAGGCTTCACAGGCAAGCATGTTAACTGCTAAGCCATCTCTTCAGCCCCACACTGGTCTTAAGAATCAGAAGGACTGAGCTCATTATGGTCCATGAAATAATAACCCAAGCTCTGAAAGACAAAGAGCATAAATTTTCTTTCCTATGTGGACCCTAGATGTAAAATTCTATATGTACATGTATGTTTGTGTACATATGTATATGTGTGTTTATACATAATAAAACTAGAAAGGGTATTATGAGAGAGGAGGAAGATATATTAAGGAAGATGGGAAACAGAGGACAATGAATTACAAGCAATGGACAAGCAGAATGAGGGCCACTAGCTGGGGGAAGAAAGCTGAAGAGGTGAAAGTAGGGAAGGTGGGAATGATTGAGAACAAAGTTTCATGACACAAATGTAATATAATAATGATGATTTAGGGACTTCCGGTTAAGATGGAGGCATAGGAACCATGCCAAAGCAGCTTGGAGAGAAAAAGCAAGCAAAAAAAAAAAAAAAAAAACTCAGCAAAATACACTCTTCCACTAAAAAGTGAAGGTGTTCTAGCAATGAGTTCCATTCCACTGAGTGGATCTATTAGCCAAATCAAGAGCAGTTGGTTACCCACCATGGCTGTGTGATACTACAGCACTTGTCTGAGCATTACGTCAGGTTGTTTCCTACTGGGTAGCTTAGACTGAGAGTTGTTTGGACAGATGTCGACCATTTTCCCCCAGTTTCTCGTGTAGCACCCTCTGGCACTAGACTAGCTAACTGTCTGGGGACTGACCCTCTTCTAGATTCTGATCAGGTCTCTCCATGTTTGGTCTCACACATGTATGCTGTCTTCAACAGTAGGGTCTTACCATTAACCTTTGGTGGGTCATCAAGAACTCTGACAGAAATCTGTCTTTTTTGGGAAACCTTGTAGGTGTCTCGGATCAACAGTTCATTGTGAAAGTTAACCCCATGCTGGTACAGGGAGTTATAAGTCAGCACCTAGGAAGGTGAGAGAAGAAAAAGATAGGTAATATAAAAGAGAAAGTGAGTATAGAGAGGAAAGAGAGAGGGAGAGAGAGTGAGAGAAGAGAGAGAGAAGCAGGAAAAGATTAAGGTTGGTCTTCATGATGTTCTCTCCAGGTTCCTGTGGTTCCTGCAGGCCTGCTGAAGGATCAATGTTTTAGCCTATTGTTCAGTATAAAGGGCTTTATAGCATTATTTCCTTTTGGATCCCTATTTGTATCCCCCCACCCTTGTCCTCCTTCCCACCTTCTGGCTTCCTCCCACCTTTACCCTCCCTCCATCCCACCCTCTCTATTGTCTGTTCCTCAGAGTGCTTATTAGGTTTGGCAGCATCTCAGTTGGATTCAGGTTAGGAGTGACAGATGAATGAGACCATGTGACGATTATCTTTTTGTGATTGGGTGAGCTCACTAAGGATGATCTGTTCCATGTTTGACAATTTTTTTTTAATTTCATTATTTCATCTTTCCTTACTGCTACATAGAATTCCATAGTATAGATATACCACATCTTTGTTATCCATTCATCTAATGATGGACATCTGGGTTGATTCCAGCTCTTTGCTATTATGAATTGAACAGCTATAAACATGGTTGAGCGAATGTCTCTGATCTGAGGCTTGGAGCCTTTAGGGTAAATGCCCAGTAAGGGAATAACTGGATCCATTGGTAGGTCTATGGTCATCCTTTTCAGGAGTCTCCATATAGCTTTCCATAATGTTTGAACCATTTTACATTCCCACCAGCAGTGAAAACTTGTTCCTATTTCTCCACAGCCTTGTCAGCATTTGTTTTTATTGTTTTTTTTTGTTTGTTTGTTTTAATATTAGCCATCCTTACTGGCATAAGGTGGAATCTCATAGTTGTTTTAATTTGTATTTCCCTAATGATTAGGGATGTTGAACATTTTGATAAACACAGAGAACATCCAACTCCTACTAAGCCAGATATCCAGAGACACAGAGGCTCCCAAAACCTCATCACTGAAGTAGAACTAAAATGACCCCAATGTGGCTCAGGGAAATTTGCGGAAGAGGGGTTGGAAAGAATGTTAGAGCCACAAGTTGGAACATTATGCACAGAGACTTGGCCTATCCCCATAGCTCTTGACTACTCCCACAATGCATGACCTACATTCCCATTGATGAGGGTCCCTATGGAAGAGGGAGGACAGGGAGGAGGATAATGGAATCACCATTATGAATGTAAAATTAGAATAATATAAACAAAAAATAAATTTTTAATAAAAAAGTGAAGGTGTATAATAAATTATCAACCACAGCAGAGAAGTCACACAGATCCAGAGCATCTAGAGCCCAAAGAAGCAGACAGAAGTGGCTCCAGCAGCAGCAGCCACAGGAAAAGCCAGGTGAGGGGAATTACCACTCACACCAGCCTCCTTGCAAACTCAAGATATGTGAAGGAAGGACAGCAGTTGGACTGTGAAGAAGAGGATCACGAGAACCAGCAGGAGAATTTCAACCACCATCCACAGCCTGCCCTCCCCCCACCACCAGCACAAGCACCAGCAAGCACCAGAGACCTGGGAAGGGAACTTACCTACATAACACCCAGCACAGGCTTTCTGAGCAGTGACCCACCAACTGAACCAACCTACCTGAGCCCACAACACAGCAAAGAGGGACCCAAGTGGACGCACAGCACAACTGAGACCAAAGCCATCCTAAAAGTTAACTGGGCTTCTTACATCAGGTCAGTACCCACCAAAAAAGCCTGTATATAGGTTTTCATCAGAAGTGCTAATAGCACCTTCAATGTCAGGGTAAATGATGTGTTAAATCTGATGGATGGTTTGCCATTCTTAAATAAACCATATTTGGGGCTTGCCGTTTGTTGTTTCCTGATTTATAGTGCCTTTGTCTCCTCTTCTGATGTTCATTGGAGAAGAGTCTCACGCAGCCACAAACTGACCTTGGAACCTCTACAGACCAGAAATCTAAGCCTCCCAGTTGACAGCATTAAGGGTGTGAGGCAACACACATCCTTAGGGACTTTGACTTTGTTAGAAGATCTGTTTGTCATAATATCTACTCTTACATGACTACTCAGTGCTAGTTTTCATTGAATGTGTATATGGTTCAGTTAAATTTTAGAATTTGTGAAAGGGAGGGGGGCTTAATAGGATGGTATTATATATATGTAAGTAGAAGTACAGATTAATGCGGGGGGAAGGCCTAAGTGAGGTCAGGGGAAAAGATTGAGTAAAGGAAATGTGGAGGGAGGGCTACTCAAAATCTAAGAGGATATAAATAAATCATATAGAAACCTACTTTTCTGGACAATGGAATACTCAGAAGCAATAGATTGTCACTACAAAATTTTCAGTGGCAGGGATGATCCCTTCCAGTGAGTTGTTAGCCAGGGAGGTCATAGATAGCCCCAAAACATCATAGGCCATTGCCAAGGCCCTTGGTTTCCTACCAGAAATGGATGGTAAGACCCTATGGCTGAAGACTCCACATTGGGCTGCAAGGTCACTGAGAAATCCTGCTGGAGCTGAGCTGACAGCCTCCTCAATGTGGACCAGCTGACAGAAAGTTGGAAAAAGCTACACTGCATGAAGTTCAATGGGAGAGAGAGAGAACACCAGTGAAGATACTCAGCAGTAGGCACTGCAAGCTTTAAATTTTGCCAGCCAGGCCAAATGAGCCAACAGATGCAATAGTGGCAAATCTGGTATGATGGAAACCACCTGTTCTCTAATTGGACTGGAGGCCTGCTCCATGGGAGAGAATACATCCCTCATACTGAAAACCTACAACAGGGGTAGTCATGAGCCCTGGGGGTGTAACATCTGCTGGTATCTGGCTAAATATATATACTATGCTCACCAAACTGCCCAGTAAGCACTTCTCTTAATGTTCATCCCCATATATTAATGCTACTCTCACTTTTGGTTAGAGAAGCTTCTGTTTTCAGATGGTGGTGACTTTGAGATGACTCAGAAGGCACCATGGTGCTGAGAAGAAGGGACAGAGGAGGGCTCAACACTGAAACATCTCTAACACACCTTCCAAGGCTCAGGGTCCATTGCAGAAGAAGTGGCAGAAAGAATGTAAGAGCCAAAGGAAGAGTAGGACTCCAGACACAAAATGGCCTGGATATCCATGACCTCACAGTGCCTGACACTACCTACACAAGACCATCATAATAGGAGGAAAAGATGATGACATCAAAATTAAAAGAGTGACATATTGAGAGGGGGAGGGAATATGATGGAGAGTGGAGTTTCAAAAAGGAAAGTGGGGGGAGGTAGGGAAGTACCATGGGATATTGTCTACAATTAAGGAAGTTGTCAATAAAAAATAAATTAAAATGAAAATAAAAAAATTAGAATTTGCCTTTATTTTGTTCCAACCAGCCTACTAGAATACTCTCATAGCAGGCAAACCCAACACCTAGAGTCACTTTTCTGGTTACTCTGAGAGTCTTAAGAGCCACACTTAGCACCTTAAGCTCCTACCCTGAATATATATAATGTCAGATTGAGTGATACCTCTAATAATACCGCAGATAATTAGAACACCCAAGCATTAAAATTAATATAAGATGCAAAAATCTCTACATTACAATACAAGAAACACAAAAAATCAAGACAATATAAATCACCAAAAATTATAAATCCATAAGAAATGACCTCCAGTGAGACTGATTTAGTGTAAATGCCTAAGAAAGATTTCAAACGATTATAAGTATGTTCAAGGAAATCAAAGGAATCAAGGAAGACAAAGGAAACCAATTTAATGAAATAATGAGGTCAATACAAGACATGAATAAGGAACTAGAAATAATATAGAAAAATGAGTCAGAAATACTAGCAATGAAAAATACAGTGTTAGGTAAAAAACTCTGTATAACATCTCACCAATAGAATGGATGGAGGAGAGAACAAAACATCTAAACTAGAAGACCAGGTGGCATATCTAATACAGTCCAACAAAGAGAAAGACAAATAGGAAGGTATGAATGGGAATTTCAAGATATCTGGGACACTATGAAAAGATCAAACATAATAATTCAGGGTATAGTAGAAGGAGAAGAATTTCACTCTAAATGCATAGTAGGCATTTTCAACAAAATTATATACATGAAAATAACCAACCTGAAAAGATGTACACACTTGTGCAATATTGGCACACAGCCTAAGTTGGTAACTGATGGCTTTTTGTTTGGCTATAAGATCTGCTCAGTGGAAAGGAACCCATAACTGGAATTAGGAACCAAGTCAGAACCCTATGGAGAGAAAGATAATGGACTCCAATGAGAAGTTCCCACTAGCTTTTGGACAAAAGTGAGGCTACACCTATCAAAATCTATATACATTAAAAATGCTTATTCCCTTTAACCTATCCTAATCTCACTCCCTGTTGGTGAATCTCTTTTTGTTTCTCAGAAAGCAGTGAGAACCAAGGTGTAGCAGACAGCTTCAGGTTCACTGAGATGAACTTCCAGACCAGGCACAGTTATGGAGGAAGGGATTTATTGAAGCTTACAGATCCAGGGGAAGTTTCATAATGGCAAAAGCAGCTGTCCTGCCCTTTCAGGACCAGCAAAGAGAGAGAGAGAAAGCCAAAAGCCACACAGCACAACACACTTCAGGAACTCCAGGTGTAACTAGGCACTTTGCATGTCTTTAGATTGAAATTGTAAATCCACCACCACACCTTAAGATCTGCCCAGTGACTTAAGATCCAGCCAGCTGGCTGCAGATGCAAACTACAAACTAATAAAACACTGGATATATTGGGAGCCATCTATTCAAACTACCACACAAAGACAACCATAAATGACCAAGAAGACAAAAATAGATAGCTGGCTCCCTGACAGGACATGAACCACCCCTCACACAGCAGCCAGGGCCCAAGCGAAGCCACAGAAGAACTGGTGAGATGAGCGAGGGTGCTGTTTCCATGGTAAGCCTGATAACCTGGGCCAGGGTGATGCAGACATACACTGAGGATACTCAAAATACACCAAAGAGCTGGAAAGATGGCTTAGAAGTTAAGGTGCTTACCTGCGAAGTCTGACACAGATTCAGTTCCCCAGGACCCATTTAAGCCAAATGCACAAGGTGGCACATGTGTATGGAGTTCATTTGCAGTGGCTGGAGGCACTGGCATGCCTATTCTCTCTATCCTCTCTCTCTCTCTCTCTCTCTCTCTCTCTGTTTCTCTCTCTCTCTCCAATAAATAAATAAAATATTTTTTTAAAAAACACACCAAAGCAGTAATTGAGAAACTGCTGAGAAGTCAACACTAAAGTAGAATTAAAGGACACCCACCAAGGCTCACGAAAGTTTGCAGAAGAGGGGGTGGAAATAATGTAAGAGGGTAGGAAGGAATATCCAGAGACCTAGCCCTCTCCACAATGACAGGCTGCTGCTCTGACAACTCATACCCCACAACTCCATGGTGAATACCAGCAATCCCACTATGGAGGGCCCTCAGTGGAGTGAGAACAGGGAGGAGGGAAATGATGGTACCAACATATGATATGTCCATACAAAGTTTCTACTCAATAATATAAATAAATAACATTTAAAAAAAAAAAAAACTTGCTTGCCAGCTTTGGTAATTCATGCCAGTGCTCTAGCATTTCAGAGGCAGAGGAAGGAGAATTGTCACAAGTCTGAGGCAACCTTGGGCTACATAGTAAATTATAGGCAAGCTTGTCTACAGAGTGAGATTGTTCCTCAAAGAAAAAAAAGCTTAATGAAAGAAAGATGGAAAGGATTTCTCTTTGAGCATGACCCTGTGTATCAGCTTTTCTCTTTCATGAGGAGCAAGCACTAAGGCTGTGGATTGCTTACCAAGAGGTAGAAGGGCATGAATCTTCTTGGCCAGCCCCACTCCACAAGGGGCAAGGGAAAGGGAACTTTAATTTATTTCACTTAGATGCCAGCACCAGTCATGCATTCCTCGCATTCTTCATTGATGGACAAGTCCAACTGGAACAGCTGAGGGGCACATTAACAACTGAATAGCCAGAGCCTAGACCTCTGAGAGTCCCTCCTTACTTCTAATGCTGTCTTCTTTTGGAACAAACACCACTCCTAGTTTCAGCCAGATTTCTTTGAAAACTTCTTTTTTATTTATTTACTTATTGTTTGTTTGTTTGTTTCAAGGTAGGGTCTCACTGTAGCCCAGGCTGACCTGGAACTCACTCCATAGATCCAGGCTGACCTCGAACTCACAGAGATCCTCCTACCTCCGTTGTAAACTTCTTTTGAGCTTGGACTATTTTCATCCCTAGGTTCATTGGGAGATATGAGTCTAAATTTGCTTCTGGCATAAGCACTACCTGAGACTCTAAATGGCTCACACAATTTAAGATGATGAAATATGAGGGATGCTGAGAGTGGTGGTGCAAACTTTAATCCCGGCACTTGGGAGGCAGAGGTAGGAGGATCACCATGAGTTCAAGGCCAACCTGAGACTACATAGTGAATTTCAGGTCAGCCTGCCTGGGCTAGAGTGAAACCCTACCTCAGAAAACCAAAAAAAAAAAAAAAAAAAAAAAAAAAAAAAAAAGAAAATAAAAGAAAGAAAGAAAGAAAAGAAAAAGAAATGTGTAACTTTAACATTGATTTATTTATTATTTATTTATCAAGTTGCTTTAAAATGCATGACCTTCAAATTTTTGCTAGTATTGGTAAGGTATAGTACTTTTTTTCCTGTATATTTGAATATACCCTGTGCTCCCTCCTCTCACCCCCGCAATTTTAATGAATAGTATAGACTGTAAGGATAGAGGTTATCTAATTGTCCATTTGTCTTGTATCTCATGATAACTTTAGTGATTATGGTATATTCCATTTTGTCATTTTTTATAATGTTCTTGCCATTGTGATATAGGTGACTGTAGTGATAGAAATTGCGTCTCTATAAGAAGCTATATATTATGCTGATGGGCCTAAATAGCTTCATAGATGTGTACCTTTCCCATTATTTACCTCTCCAAAGCTTTACTGGCTTCTTGAAATTTATTTTTATAGGAAAAAAAAGTAAGTGTATGAATATTTTTGGAAAAGATTTTTTTTCTTAAGACTTACAAGACCTAAAAAACATTCTATGTGTGTGATTCCAATTATAGGGTGCAACTGTAGTCTATAAATACAGTAAGGAAACCACCAGCTTCTGACGTCTCATATTCTATCTACTATGTTACACTGTGCTGATGGTTAAAAGACACATAGAGTTTGTCTATTAACAAATGGACAAAAATTCCTTTTCTCAAGCTGGAGAGATTGCTTAGTGGTTGAGGCACTTGCCTACAAAGCCAAAAGACCCAGGTGTGATTCCCCAGGACCCACGTAAGCCAGATGCACAAGGTGACACATGTGTCTGGAGGTCCTTTGAAGTAGCTGGAGGCTCTGGCATGCCCGTTCTCTCTCTTTCTCTGTCAAATAAATAAGTAAGTAAATTTTAAATGTCTTTTCTCTTTTGAGTACTTTAAGGAAATTATTGTCAATATTCTTTTTTACATATATTTTTATGAATATTGACTTTATTAATGTTCATTCATTCACCTATACCTATGTAGGGACACATTAGAATTACAATATTTCTCTTGCTATAAGGCTTGTATGGTTAATAGAATGTAAAGTTCTTTATCACTTTTCTTTTTTTAATATTTTATTTTTATTTTTTTATTTGAGAGAGAGAGAACGAGGGAGAGAAAGAGAGAGAAAGAAAGAATGGGCACACCAGGTCTTCCAGCCACTGCAAACAAACTCCAGATACATGTACCACCTTGTGCATCTGGCTTACGTGGGTCCTGGGGAATTGAACTGAGGTCCTTTGGCTTTGCAGGCAAGCACCTTAACCAGTAAGCCATCTCCCCAGCCCTATCATTTTTATTTATTATTCATTCATTGCTTTATTATTGTGTTGAGATTTGAACCTTGGGCCTCATGCATGCAAGGTACCTGTGCTAATATTGAGCTATATCCCCAACCACTCTTACTTTTTTTTTTTTTTTTTTTTTTTTTTTTTTTTGCTTTTCCGAGGTAGGGTCTCACTCTAGCTCAGGCTGACCTGGAATTCATTATGTAGTCTCAGAGTGGCCTCAAACTCACAGTGATCCTCCTACCTCTGCCTCCCGAGTGCTGGGATTAAAGGCGTGCGCCACCACGCCCGGCTTCTCTCTTACATTTTTTTTAAAATTATTGTTTTTTATTGACTTTTATACTTACATACAAAAAAAAAACCCACCTGATATTTCCCTCCCCTCCCCCCATTCCACTTTAGAACTCCAGTCTCCATCATATCCCCTCCCTCTCTCCATTAGTCTCTCTTTTAATTTGATGACATCATCTTTTTCTTCTATTTTGAGGGTCTTGCGAAGGTATTACTAGGCACTGCAAGATCATGGATATCGAGGCCAATTTCTGTCTGGTCAGTTGCATTGTAAGAGGTCATACCCTTCCTTTGGCTCTTCCATTCTATCCGCCCCCTCTTCCGCAATGGTCCCTGAGCCTTGCAGGGTGTGACAGAGGTGTTTCAGTGCTGGGCACTCCTCCATCTCTTCTTCTCAGCACTATGTTGCCTTTTGGGTGATCCCAGTGGTCATCACCATCTGAAAAGAGAAGCTTCTCTAACCAGAAGTGAGAGTAGCGTTAATATGTGAATATGAACATCAAGTGTAGTGCTTTCAGGGCAGCTTGGTGGGAATAATGTATACATTTAGTAAGACAAGAGCAGGCTTATACCCCTAAGGCTCATGACCTCACCTACCATAGACTTTTACTTAGGTTTTTCAGTACCAGGTATGTATTCCCTCCCGTAAAGAGGGCCTTCAGTCCAATTATGGAGCAGTTGGTTACCCCAAGAGTAGACATGCCATCTCTTACATTTTTATTTGTTATTATCTCTGTGTTTTTAGGTGTAATGTATTTACAATTTACCAGAATTCCTTACCTTAACCATAACATACATTCAACATAACTATCTTCAGTCTTTAGATAGACAAACAAATTCTCCCCATTTTAAATGTAGAAGTAAGCCTTACATTCTTTATTCATCATCTTTTCATTCAATTGTGTCATTAATGCTATAAAACAAAAAGAAATTTGATAGAATTCAATAAGGTTTAACAAAGTAAAATATATTTATTATATCATACTAGAAATGGAATTTTCTCTATATTATTAATGCTACTACTGGTGCAGGATTTTGGGGTTCCGGAAGGGTTTGTGAACTCCCAACTTTTGGGCCTTTGTCTATTTTAGCAAAGAATTGAAAAAAACAGACTGAGAAGGATAAATTATGAAATCTTGAAGTTAGGGAGAAATTATGAATTATGAGATTTACTTAGGGAAAATTGGGATCCAGGGAGGAGGCTGGCTGAAAGACTCGGGCCAGAAAGAGCTCTTCTTGCCCAGCTGGCAGAGAGAATTTCCATTATAGAGATATCTGGGGGAGGGGAAGGGGAGAGTCCATAAACATACACACACACAGGAGGCAAAATGTAAGACGCCAGGCCTACAGATTTAGAAGTACACGCACACACTTGCATGTGGGAAGTGAGGCACAGGAATAGAGCTTGGTGCCCACACACATGGAAGATAAACCCTGAGAATCTGGACCAAGGACTTAGAAGAAATATAGGCACACACACACATGGGAGCAGAGCATAAGAACACCAGCCCTTCATCAGCACATAGAGGAAAGCTAAGAGATTTGGTGGTGAAGGACTTGAGGCTTAAGAAAAGATAACAGCCGGAGAATGCACCAAAGCAGGAACCAGGAGATTTAGATGCCTGGAAAATGATTAGTCACGAGAATTATAACACATATGGTAGATCCAGACTTCAGAGGAAAATCATACATAAAACAAAGTGAAAAAGGTGTTCTGAAACAGAATACGTGTGAGGAATGAACAGAAAAGAACCCAGCCAGGTAACAAGAGGTCTCCCCCGCCACCCCAGCCAGTCCTAGAGAGGGGAGACATACACCACTATACACATGGAGAAAACACTGGTCTGTCAGGCTGCCAAAATGAAGGGAAAACCGTTAGCACACGACAAGCCCTTTATAGTTAATTAGGATGGATTTTTATCTTCAGACTCAGGTACCTAAGGGCACGACCTGATTGGTTTCTGGATTCAGGGGGCTAACCCAGAGGCTAGCCCAGCTAGATAGTGTGCTACATTGAGGAAGCAGTAGGAGGCACTCTAGCCATTGTGCACCAGACTGGATGAGCCAGGAGTTCTATATCTGCCAAAGCAGCTTCTCTCCTTGGGCTGCTGGTCTTGACTGACCTGTTTAAAAATATTTTTTAAAAAAGATGTTTTGGGCTGGAGGGATGGCTTGGTAGTTAAGGAACTTGCCTGCAAGTCAAAAGGTCCCAGGTTCGATTCCCCAAGACCCATGTAAGCCTGATACGCAAGATAGCACATGCCCCTGGAGTTTGTTTGCAGCAGCTGAAAGCCCGGGTGTATCCTGTCTTTCTCTGTCTGCCTCTTTCTTTTTCTCTCAAATAAATAAAATAAATAAAGTCTATTTTTTAAAAGCTGTTTTATTCTTGTTTCTATTTCACTACTGCTACTTAGAGCACTATAATTTATTAGCAATGATTATCAAATATGAATAAATAAATTGGGGTTGGAGAAATTACTCAATGGTTAAAGGTACTTGTTTGCAAAGCCTGCTGGTCCAGGTGTGATTCCCCAGAACTATGTAAAGCCAGATGCACAAAGTGGCAAGGGGCCCTAGCACACTCATTCTCCAAATATCTGTCTCTCTCTCTCTCTCTCTCTCTCTCTCTCTCTCTCTCCTTCTCCCTATTTGCAAATAAGTAAAAAATATTTTATAATAATGAATTATTAGGTTGACCATCAATGGAAAATGGCTTAAAGAGGGTCAAGATGGCTTCCACCTAACCATGCCTCACCTCGTGGGGAAGGAAATGCAAGACATTTAGGGTTAAGTGGGGTTTTTAATGGTCTGCAGATTCTAGAAGACCTCCAGTGGGAGAGCTCAGAGGAACAAAGCAGGGAATCCGCTGATTCCCACACTGCCAGGTAGCCCATCAGTCCCCCAGACCCCTCAAGAAGTGGTCAGAGCTGGAGTCCACTGCAGGTTCCCCCTGCACTAACTGCAGGCTTAGTGGGCACAGGCCAGCCATCTAGGATTAGTCCCTCCTGGCTGGACCTAGGCTTTCCTGCCACTGCAGGGCTCCACATGTGAACCATGTCACACTTGCCTGCACCACCACGCCCCCCACTACCCTATTCCCGAATACAAACCCTCGCCAACAGGCTAGCATTTTCACCACCCTGCCCTGACCTAGGCTTTCAAGTCCCCAGGGAACTCCACTCATGAAAGCCAAGCCATCCCACTCACCCGCCGACCCGCAGTGCAGGGACCTAGGCCAACAGGCTATCATTTGCCCAGCCCCAACCTAGACTTTCCTGCCCCATGGAGCTCCTCAGGTGAACACCATCGCACTTGCCAACACCACCCCCACCCCCATGCATGGACCCAGGCCAAAAGGCTAGAATTAGCCCTGCACCAAACCACTTCTCCTGCTTCTCTCTCTCTCTCTCTCTCTCTCTCTCTCCCTCTCCCTCTCCCTCTCCCTCTCCCTCTCCCTCTCCCTCTTCTCTCTCTTCTCTCATTCTCTTTTATATTACCTATGTTTTTCTTGCTTCTTTTCCCTTGGTGCTGTCCTGTAACTACCAGTACCAGTATGCCATTAATATCCACAATTAGCTGTTGATCAGAGAGACCTACAAGGTTTCCAAAAAGAAGACAGATTTCTGTCAGAGTATTTGATGACCCACCAAAGGTTAATGGTAAGACCCTACTGCTGAAGACACTATATGCTGTTGGTACAGGACATGGAGAGACCTGGCTAGAATCTGGAAGAGAGTCAGTCCCCAGACAGTTAGCTTGTCTAGTGCCAGAAGGTGCTACATAAGCAAATGGAGGGAAGTGACCAAAAACTGTCCAAGCAACACATGATCTAAGCTTCTCAGCATCAAACAACCTGACATGATGCTCACACAAGGGCAATAGTGGCACACAGCCATGGTGGGTAACCAACTGCTCTTGATTTGGCTAATGGATCCTCTCAGTGGAACGGAACCCATAGCTGGATCAGGGAAACAAGTCAGAATTATATCCAAAAAACGAGCCTACTCTCCAATATCAAGCTCCCACCAATCGTGGACTACAAGAGGGCCTACTCCTATGAAATTCTCTCTCTAAAATAATAATGATTATCCCATTTATCTGGTGCTGACCTCTGTATCCATTGGAGAACTTGTTTCTCTTTTTCAGATGAATGCAGAACCTGAGGAGAGAATCAGCCCATCAACACCTCACCAGGGCCCCAGCTGAAGCCATAGAGTAATGAGGGAAATGAGCAAGAGTGCTGCTTTCTTGTGAACCTGGTATCAACACAAGGGTGAAGACACAGAGAACACTCAACTCCTACCAAACCAGACATCCAGAGACTCAGAGGCTCCTTAGACCTCATCACTGAAGCAGACCTAAAACTATCCCAACATGGCTCAGGGAAATTCACAGAAGAGGTGGTAGAAAAAAATGTCAGAGCCACAAGTTGGGACATTATGCACAGAGACATTGCCTCTTCCCCATAACTGATGATTACACCCACAATGCACAACCCACATTCCCCAATAAGGAGAGCCCCTTTGGAGGGGGGAGGACAGGGAGGAGGCTAACTATGGTACCAGCATGACTGTATACACACTATCCACATAACTAATAAAAATCAGAATCAAAAAGTAACTTCAAGTGGTAGGTGTTTGGTAGTATAAATTCTTCCTGATAAACTTCTAGAACTTAACAATTAAAATATTCAATCTTCTACTAATGATTGAGTAAAAATTACTATTATTTTCTGTTAATAAGCTGCATTCAGCTGTGGTATACATTTCCTCTGCTTCTCTGGGGAGGAGACATGTTTCCTCTTCTATGTAAAAAAAAAATATTTTTAAATACAACAAAAAGAAAGAAAATAAAATGATTTAAAGAATTTCAACAAAACATACAACCAAGAAAAGCAAGAAAGACTAAAAATAGACCTTTCTTGATCATGGAGAAGATGCCTATCATTTGCAAAAGGGAAAATGGAGAAACATAAAATAAGCAAGCTATGACCTTGGCAAGTAGAGAAATGTTTATACGCTGTAGCAGACAGCTTCAGGTTTGCTGAGATGAACTTCCAGACCAGCAAAGTTATGGAGGAAGGGATAGTTATTGAAGCTTACAGATCCAGGGGAAGTTCCATAGTGGAAGAAGAAGCTGACCTGCTCTTACAGGACCAGACACACAGAGAGAAGCCAAAAGCCAAAAGCCACACAGCACAGCACACTTCAGGAACTCCAGCAAGGCACACTTTGCATATCTTTAGATTGAAATCCTAAACCCACCACCACGCCTTAAGATCAGCCCAGTGGTGGCTGCAGATGCAAACCACAAACTAATAAAACACTTAATATATTGTGGGACATCTATTCAAACTACCACATTCTGCCTCTGGCCCCCAATAGATTTTAAACCATCACACATTGTAAATTATATTCAGTCCAGTTTCAAAGGTCACCATGGTCTTGATCAAGTTAAGAAAGTGAGTCTTGGGCTGGAGAGATGGTTTAGAGGTTAAGGCGTTTGTCTGCAAAGCCTAAGGACCCCGGTTCAATTTTCCAGGTCCCACATAGGCCAGATGCACAAGGGGGCACACACGTCTGGAGTTTGTTTGCAGTGGCTAGAGGCCCTGGCACGCCCATTCTCACTCTCCCTCTCTCTCTCTTTCCCTCTCTCTGTCTCAAATAAATAAATAAATAAATAAAAATAAAGTCTTTTAAAAAATAAACAGTCTAAAATTAAAAAAAAAAAAAGAAAGAAAGTGAGTCCTGTAAAAGCAAACAAGTTAAATACTTTCAATATATAAAGGCACAGAGTAAACATTTTCAACTAGTATAATGCATAGCAAGGAGAGACTAGAATAATGCAAACTCAACCATTATCAGCAGTCATCAAACTTCTGCAGTTCAAGTTCAATATAACCAGAAATTGACAGTCTCCATATTTTCCAATTCCACCCCTCCAGCTGGGCAGAGTAGCCAGTGAAAACTTCCATCCCAGGCCAACAGTGTGTTCCATGGTAGCCCTTGCACAGTCCTGGTATATCCAAACCATCTTCAAGTCTCCATGCAAACCATGGCCCATCTTCTAAAGGCTCCAGCCTATCAGGGCATCATGCCCTGCCTCATTCCACATCTCAGCAGTGACTCCTGGAATCATGTGAAATTTATGACCACTCCACACATTTTTCATGCTTCCAAAACTTCCAAAACCAGGTGTGTAGGACACAGCCATATTCTTAATTCAGGGACAAAATAAATCATAACCTTGAAAAGCAGGTTTCTTCTCCAGTCAACTTTTGCCAAAAGAATTTGCATTTCTAACAGTCTTTCCTCAAGCATCCTCTCCATTGTTTTAAAGTAAAGCAGTTGGGCCATCTTCCTTAAGATTGCTAATGTGCTTGACAATAGTAGTTTCAGTAACCTAAAACCAGTCTTGGTGCCTCTAATTTTAATTTGCTTGAGGTTTTCCAACTTAAAATCTTAAATCCCTTAGTCCAATATCTTTAGCCAAGCACATTAGTCCATTACCAATTTAACCTTGATTAAACTCTCTGAGCCTGGGTAGCAGGACACAGCCATCCCTTATGCCAGTATCCCAGTTCCAACAAAGTCCTCTGCAGTCTTTCCATCCCCCTTAGAAAGCTCATAAGCCAAGCCTCAAAGTTCAATACTGTCTGCACTTAGCATTCTCAAACTCTCATCAGAATAGTCCATAAAACTTGGCTTATCATTCCAGAAGGTATCTTCAGTTGCAAGCATCAAATCCATGCCCATTCCTCCAAAACAGAGGTTCCAAAAGATGAAAATCCACATGGTTAGATTCATCTGACCCCACTCCTGGTACCAACTTCTGTAGCAGACAGCTTCAGGTTCACTGAGATAAACTTCCAGACCAGGCAAAGTTATGGAGGAAGGGTTACACACATTCTCATTCTCTCTGTCTCTCTTCTCTCTATCTCTCTCTGCTTGAAAATACATAAATAAAAAATATATGCAGCTGTCATTAACCAGTTAAAAATTTTAAATGAAAGTAACAGAATTGTAAAAGCTTCAATATTTTTTTCATGACTTTTATTTCAAGAAAATTTTATTTCCTAATGAAAACTCAAACACAAAATATTGAAGATGAAAACCTTGCCCTGATTTGATCAAATATATTGCATATGTGTACTGAAATATCACACTTAACTCATAAGTATGTATAGTTATTTTTAATATTTTATTTATTTATTTACTTATTTAAGAGAGAGAGGGGAAGAGTCAGAGAAAGAGAGAGAGAATAGGCACACCAGGGCCTCTAGCCACTGCAAATGAACTCCAGATGCATGCACCACCTTGTGCATCTGGCTTATGTGGATTCTGGGGAGTCAAACCTGGATCCTTAAGCTTTGCAGGCAGGTACCTTAGCCACTAAGCCATCTCTTTAGTCCTGTATCGTTATTTGATATTAATTAAAGATTTTTGAAATATTAAAGATGAAAATGTTAACTACCCTGATTGGATCATTAAACATTCATATATGTATCAAGTTATAATGTTGAACCCCATAAATTTGAGCAATTAAAAAATGCTCTTTAGCGGATAACTTTAAGTGTGTATTGCTAACAAAAGCTAAGCAATTTTGAAATCTTATTCTTAAAATTGGAGGAGATATTTATAATGTAGCATTAACATTCCATAATGTAATCACACCCTTTTATGTATTAACTTCACAGAAAATTCTACAAAAAAACAAGGCATGATGTCTACAGGGGAACTTAGGCTCAAGTTTCCAAAGTGCATAGTGAACTGAAAATCCTATACAATATGAGACTAAGTAGAAATTACATGTATGATTTGATGAAGTCATTTGCATAATGATTGACAAAGTTGGCATCCAGGTTGCACTGACCAATATTTATTGGAAATGAGTGGGCAGAAACTGGGACTGTGGCAGCTCATACTTGTGTTTATGAACAGTCCAGAGATAGCTTTGCAAGGGAGTGAAGGGCTGGGGCTACATTAGAAAAACATCTTCTGGGCTGGCTCTCTGGGCTTGCTTTGAACTCTTTTTCATCATTATTTTATGCCTCAGCTTGTCTTTGTGTCAGTGGAAGGGAAAGGAAAAACACGGGAGACTCGCCTTTAGTTTCTAAATCAAAGCTCTGCTTTGCTGATTGCTGAAGTGGCTTTTCAAAGGCAAAGCAAGTAGTGACATTAAAATTCTTTGTTCCTGTGGACCAGGAGCTGAGGGGTTTTTGAATTTTGTTTTTCTTTTGAATTCTAAGCAGCAAAAATAGCACGTTTCCATGTATTTTACATTTACCTTGAAAATGTTCTCAGTATTTTTTTTTTCAGTTTGATTGGCATTTGATGAAGTCGAAGACAGATGAAAATTACAAAAAGCCAACCTGCAGAAGGTGCGAAGAGGGGTTTATTGCGACAGAATTTCAGTCCCTGGAGAGGCTGGGTCATGAACCTTCCACATCCTTTCTAATAGCCAGCCCAAGGCTCAGAGATATTAATTTAGTAGCTGGAGTCCCGCCCTCTTTACGCTGCCCAATGCTGCCTCTAGCGTCCCTGGGAGAAACTTCAGGGAAGGGTTAAGCGAGGAGGGGAAAGGCTGGAGAGCGTAACAGATTAGATGCTTGATTGAACGTTTGCCTTGACAAGGAGTAGCTTTGACAGTAGCTTGCTTGTTGTAGACCCTGAGCGCCCTGCGAAACTCGTGTCCATAGTTCTAAGATCAGTGTGGGACATAACGTGACTCCCCCGCATCCCCTTCCACAGTGATGGAAGCGATTTCCATCCTGGAAGGCTTTCTGGTCACATTCTTTATACCACACTCCTTGACCTGGCTTCTGAGTTGCTTTCGGTCCTTGCTCCCGTCATTATTCCTATATCTTTATCCTGGTTGTATTTTTTTTTTTTTAATTTTAAACCAGGAAGTCCAAGTTCACTGCCACCTCTGGGAGGCAGGAACGGAGAACCATTGCCGTCAGCTCCCCCCACACCCCCCGCACCGCATGGAGTCACCTTAGCCCGTCAAAGGTCATTTGTGGATAAGGGAGGGGCGCCATTGGGGGCGCGGAGGGACAGATGGAGAGAGAGAGAGGGAGGGAGGGGGAGAGCCATGCGTGTGCGTGTGCGGGCGGTGCGGGGCCGCGGGGGCGCGGGGAGGGACCGGCCCGGGCGACGGCTGCCTGTCACCCGCCTGCATCGCAGTGACAAAAGCCGCGCCGCGGGCCGGGCGGGCGGTGCACAGGGTGGCGCTGAAGGCGTGAAAGGCGTCTTTGTGCCAGCCCAGGTGTGGGGCAAGGAGAAGGGAGAGAGCTGAGCTGGGACGTGGACGAAGTGGCAGCGAGCAGGGGGGTGCCACACTCCAATCTGGGACCATCGGGGTAGCTCCATCGGGGCGGGGTGGGGGACACAGAGGTTGCTGGGGAGTTGGAGTGTTGGGGACCCCGAGTCACAGAAAGCAGGATTGCAGGAAGTTGGAGGGAAGCCCTGGGGCATCTGGGTGGCAGAGAGAGCGCGCGCGGGCCGGAAGGGTGCTGCCCGGGGCCCCAGGCGGGCATCTGGAGTGCGCCCGGGGCGGAGCCAGCTCCTGGCCCCCGGCCGCCCGCCCGCCCCCAATCCACCTGGGGGAGCGGCCCCGGCCTCGCTCCTGCGCCCCGGCAGCCAGGCCGGCCGCGTGGCTTGCGGCTTATTTTCCCAGCTGGCGAGCGTCGCGCTGCAGACAAGGGAATGCCTGTGGTGAGTTGTTTATTTTGTTGAAGTTTGCGGTGGGCCGGGAGGACGTGGGGGGCGAGCGGCAGGCAGGGGCCCGGACTGTTTGGTTTAAGTCTCCTTCCACCTGTGTGGTATAAATCTGCCAGTGCCCCCTCCCCCGCCGCCCCGCCATCCACCCACCCCTGGGAGGGAGGCGGGTGCCAGGGTGACAAAGCCAGCCCTGGAGCTCCAAAAGGCTCCTTTGGCCACTGGCACACATCTAGGACCACATGGAATTCTCCACGCCCGGAACCACTAGATCTTAGTTAACGCTACCCCTACACCTTCCACCTCCACCCAGGGTCCTGGCTGGCTACGAAGGGACAGTCAGCGCCCACGACCCAGGGACAAGTGGTCATTGAAGTTCCTCCTTCCCAGTTGCCCTTCCTTCCAGGAGAACGATGGAGCTGAGGTTTTGATAGGAAAGGGGGTCCAGGACGTGAGAGGCAACTTTTTCTGGAGGTTTCGGGGTGCACCCCCCGCTTAGCTGGAGTTTCCCGGACTGCTGGCTTGGTTAGGTCCTGGGGGAGCCCGGAGGAAGCCCTGGGGCGGATGTTAGTCACGGCCACGGTTGCATTTGCCTGGAAGAGAAGCCTAAATACATTAGTGATCTGGTAAAGCTTTTAAGGCCTTCTTGGGAGTGAATGGCTGGCTAATGAGAGGTTAATTTTGTTTCGAAGGGAAGGCTGCGCTGGTTTCCTGAGATAAATGGACAGGAAGCGTATTGCCAGGGCGCACTGGCCAGCGGCTCCCCAGATGCTTTTTGCACCTGCCGCTCGCAGCAGCGCCGGGCTCCTTGGGGATCGCGGGGCGAGTGGGGTCCGCGCGGGGCGGGGGTGGACCCGAGCTTGCTCCCTCCTGGGGCTCAGCGCTCACACCAAGCTCGGGGACTCTTCTCTCACACCCAGGTCCTGCGTGTTCCGGAGCTCGGGGGCCCCCTGATCCCGCCGAGCCCCTTCCAGGAGCGGAAGGGTTAAGAATGATGTAAGTACGAAGCACGAGCTGCTGCTGGCCCCTGGGCTGCTGGACCCGGGGCGATTTCGGCGTCCACCCCCACCACCACCACCACCACCACCACGCTTTGTGAACACAGTGAGCCGGGGAGCTAGAGGGTGTCCTCTTGTTCCAGGATGGGTGGTACAAATCGCCAGCCAAGCTCTGGTCCTTTTAGGTCCTGGGCAAATCTGTTAAGCAGAGGTCCTCGTGTTAGATTTCTGGAAACGGAGATACAGTAACTGGGAGAACTGTGAGGAAGTATGTATGAGTTCAGGAACTGAAACCGCATCTTGTTTAGAATCCATTAATGTTCCTGGCATATGTTTTAATTCTATCCACTTTCACGTCCGTGTCGTGGTATGCTTTTGTTCTGGGCTCATCTTTCATTCCCGAAAACAAAGAGGAAGGGAGAAATAGCGTGCAAGCGGTAAGACAGGGTGGATTTGTGGGTTCAACTTGTCAGCACCTTCTGATATTTTTTCTAATTAAAAAGTAAAACTTTTAAGTGATAGATTTTGTTTGTGTCCCTGCTCCCTCCCCAGGTTTTTTGTTGTTTGTTTTTTACTTTATAGAGTCCAAAATCCTACTTAACCTTACAGCACACAAGCTTGAAGAGCAGCTGCGCTGTAAACAACCGCTGGGCGCGTTCTTGATTTCCAAGCAGATTCCAGATCTTGCTAACAGTCCAGATTCACCGGGGAGGGTGTCAACTGACCTAATGTCTTGAAAATAGCAACCGCCTTGCGGTTTAATTGTGAAAATTAGCATTTTCCTCTAGCGGCTGAACACTCATGTGGCAATAAAAAGTGAATTGTTAGGCTTATAAATCTTGAGCTTGTCAAATTTTACAACAGAAGAGCAATAAAGCACCTTAGAGACGAAGTTTTTTTTTTTTTGTCTTGGAACAAGAGTTCTGTTTCACACCAGGATTTGCAGTGACTCGATGATGCCCTCTACTGACCAAAATAACTAGAGCTCCCTGTATTTAAGGAATCACGCTAAAGGAAAGTCATCAGCAGAAAGACCCAAACCAAATTTAATTTATTGATCTTTAATATTTTTGTTATATGTTTTAAGTAGGGTCAATAAAATTAGGTTGTTTTCTAGGAATATGAATCTCAAGAGAAAATTCTCTGTTAGTCTCTGTTAGCTAAGCCCTTAAAAGCTCATAAGATTACTTTTTAAAAAGACATTCACTAGCACTGTATGAACTGTATTTCATGAATTATAGGTAGTAATTTCAAGATGAGATATTTTTGCTCTAGTAGTACTTAGGATAAGATGCCAGATAGCCCAGCGTAGTGGCACACGCCTTTAACCCAGTACTCTGGAGGCAGAGGTAGGAGGATCGCTGTGAGTTCCAGGCCACCCTGAGACTACATAGTGAATTCCAAGTCAGCCTGACCTAGAGTGAAACCCTATCTCGAAAAACCAGAAAGAAAAGAAAAGAAAAAAGAAAAGAAAGGAAAGGAAAAGAGAAAATGCCAGATACTTTCCACCCCTCCCCCCACCAAAACTCATTTCTCCAGGCAACTCTGAGACTGTTATTAAGCATATTAAAGATAGACACTAGGCTTGGGTTATATCGTGGGTAGTGAAAGGTGTGTTTACCGCTTGAGTCATCATAGTATGCCATAAGTAATGAAAAATTACAGTAAAAACAGATAGGTGTCCTTCATTAGGGACCTGGTGGTTTGAGCAATTCACAATATGCCTAATGAGTAAGCTGGTGAGACCTAAGATTTTCCCCTCAATTATCTTGGTCCATTGATTAGCACATTGTAACATGTGGAATATTAACGTGTCTGTGGTTGATACAAAATTCCTAATTAGAGATTCTGAGTAATGTAGCGGGTAGAGTTGCAAACTGTAATTTGGATGTACAGTAAGTGGATGTAAAATGTCAGTCTTGGAACGGTTTGTGGAGCAGCAGAGGCTGAATAAGTTAAGTGTAAGTGGCTTCGAGCCCTGAGGCCATTCTTGAGGAGATACCACTTCACACCTACTGATAACAAATTGGCGCCTATCATCAATTCTGTAACCACTTTCCCTCGTCTCTACTTAGTAGCCCTTTTCCTTGGGGACAACTTACCCTCTCATTTTTGGAGAAAAACGCAAGTAGAAACTGACCTAGCATTGGATTAATCTAATAGAATGAAAAAAAATGTGGAAAAAGCCACTGAGCAACAAGAAATCGTGGCATAATCGCACTGCATAAAAACTCACCACTCTCATTAATGTAATTACACTGTAACCGAACACGTTGAAGTTCGCCCAGTCTCAGATCCCAGCTCGCCGCTGAGGCAGGGAAAAAGTCAAAGGAATACCACCTCGTGCAGCTGCCTGCGAACCGCCCCCCACCTCCGGGGGCTCGCTTGCACCTTCTCAGTACATCCATCTCCTCGGGACCCAGGGTGTCACTTGAGTATCTAACGCCACTGGGCTTGGTGCTGGCTTAACCAACGATCTTCAACCCGCTTGTCACCAGGGTCCAGGATGTGATTGGCTGAGGTGTGACCTGCAGTACAGTTGGGGGGGGGGGGCAGCGCCGGGCTCCTCCAAGTGAAACTGGAGCTGGCCGAGGCTGGACCAGGGGGCAGGATTAAAAGCTAGGACAACGCTGACTCTGGACGCATTAATTCAAGGAGAGGTTAAAGGCCAGTTCCTTTGAAACGGGGACAGGGTGAGAGATGTGGTTGCTAGTTCCTATTGGGTGCGAGGGAACTGTAACTGGCGGAAGGGGGTGGAGGAGAGAAAGCCAAGAGGAGGCCGGGCCTAAGCGGCCACACAACCCGCTGCGGGCGGCGGACGCGGAACTGGGGTTACGCCGCGCAGGAGGGAGGCGGGAGGAGGCGCGGGGGCGGGAGCGGGAGCCGCGTTTGCAGCCAATGGAGAGGGGAGGAGGGGCGGGGCTGTCTCTGATTGGCTAGTTCAGGGAAGGGCGGGGCGGCAGTGCAGGACTGAGATTGATCGGCCTGGGCGGCCGCGGAGCGGGGACACCGGGGCCGTCGGAGTCTGTCTGTGCGCCTGCCGGGGCCGAGGCCAGGGCTACCCGGTGCAGAGCACCCAGGGCCGCCGAGCCCACGCTGGCCGGCGCCGGGGCCCGGACGCCCGCGCTCTCGGGGTTGGTCTGGGCCGCGCTCACCGTCTTTTGTGTCTTCTCTCCCGCCCCTCTCTCCCCGCCCGCCCTCCCGTCTTCTCCGGCCGCCGCGATGTCTCCGCGCTCCGTTGCCGCCGCCGCCGACTCCCTCCGCCCGCGGCGCGCCTCTCCGTGCGGCGGTGGCGGCGGCCCGTCTGCGACCCTGGCCTGAAGGAGGAAGAAGAGGAAGCGAGGCGCGTCCCCCGGCCCATGCCGCAGCCACGGGCCCGGACCCGCCACGGCGCCCGCGCCGCCGCCCTCGCCGGAGCCCTCGAGAGCCGCTGCATGGACGGGCATGGGCGTGAGAGCAGCACCTTCCTGCGCCGCCGCCGCCCCCGCCGCCGCCGCCGGGGCTGAGCCGAGCCGCCGCCCCGCGCTGTGCCCGCCGCCGCCGCTGCTGCCGCTGCTGCTGCTGCTGGGCCTCGGGCTGCTCCGGGCAGGTAGGGCGCGGGGCCGGGCCGGGGCGGGGGAGCGGGGCCCGGGCCGCGGCTTTGTTCCCCGGGGTGCCCGGGCGCGGCGGCCGCAGATCCACGTCCCCGCCGCCGCTTACCAGGGTTGGCGGGCAGCGCTCGGGACCCACGTTCCGGAGCCTCGGCCGCTCTCCGCCTGGGTGTCGACTCCGGGCCGGGCTCGGATCAGGTTTCCACGGGCAGCGTCTCTGCAGCCCACTCCCCAGCCTCCCCCACGGAACCGCACCCGGGCGAGGTTTGCACCCGAGTTTGCAGACCTGGCGGGGACTCCCGGAGTCACTTGAACTTCGTGGGACGAGGATGGCTTCTGGGTTGACTCCGCCTGTTGGGCCTGCTGGAGCTGCGCCCCGAGGCCCAGACTCCCTCGCCGCCGCCACCGCCGGGTGGGTGGGTGGGTGGGTGGGTGTTTTCGTTTCCGAGCTCGGTTGACAGTTACGTGCTGCGTGCGGGCCTGAGGAATGAGCTCTCCGCAGGGAAGTAAACCTGAACCTCAGACCAACAACCACCCACCCGAGGCCTGCTTTTGCTTTTCAAAAGCGTTTGACTGAAATCCAGAAGTCTCTTTACAAATAAGTACTACTACTTTTTAGAAGTTTGCCTAAACAAAGAGTAAAGAATCTACCTTTTGTGCCAAAATGGGAGAATAGTCTTTCAAGCTTCAGAAGCAGAGCACTACTGGATAAGATTCTTTTCCTGCAAGGCCTTTCTGTGTTTATGAGCAACCCCTACACTCTGATTTGGAGGACCTGAACTTTAATGCCACCCAACTGTGCGGGGAAATATTTGCTCACTAAGTCATACCAGCCGTGCTAAAAATCAGGGAAGTCTTTCAAGTGGGGGGGGGGAGGGTAAAATGTGGCATTTAAGGAGACAACTTAATTTACTTTGTGTAACTCAGCATTGTGATGTAATGGCTGTATTTTAAGTCACTTGAGGAAGGAGGCTGAAGTGTTAAGAAGTGTAATAGCAAGCTTTAGAGGAATTTAGGCTTTAAATCAGTAGTTTTAGAACCCTAGAAAATATCTGCATGGAGTTTCATGAAAAAAATTTAATGTGCCAATATACACTCAGAAGTCTTTTGAGATATATACATACATACATACATACATACATACATACATACATACATACATACATTGGTACAATGTGTATATGAACGGAGTTGTCAATAGAAAGTAAAAACACAAAGTGTCCATTATGTCACGCTGTACTTTTCATGAAATGGGAGTTGGAAGTGCTAGCTAGGTTGCCCTGTGTTCCTCTTGGCTGCCCCTGTTTCCCATTGGGTCCTGTGACAGGATTGGATGCACATTGGTTCATGAAGAGTTCTTTGCTGGCCTATGAAAGGCATAAGAAACTGATCTCAAGTTTTAAGGTGCTTTTTGTACAAGCATCTGGACAGGGAAGCTTCTCAGTAAAGTCACCATGAGATTCTACTCCAAGTGCATGTGAGGCTCCATTTCAATGGCTGGAGTGGGGCAATGAATGTGGTGACAGAAAAGACAGCTCCTTCTGAGACATCTCTTCCTGAAGAGAGCGGCTATTGAAGTGCAGGGATTGTTCCCAGGACCAGAGAGCCTAGCAAGTGCTCTTTGCAGATAGACTGCCATATGCTTTATGTCTGGGTCCATATCGTTTGCCTCAGCACCCCATATGGCTCTACAGTCTGCTCAATTCAGCAGCCGCAGATCTCATTTCTTTTATTATAAATGGGATTGGGCTGCAGATGCACATAGCCCTGGCGTTAAGGAAACTGTCTTGCATAGTGAGTCCTTTATGTCAGATTCATTACAAAGTAATGAAAATTCTGGGCCCACAAATCCTTTCCCACTTTCAACAAGTTGCGTGGGGAATATAGTCATGCCAATTGTAGATGCTCTGACCCCAAAATAGAGATGTCTTTAAGTGCATCTTTGGATTCTGCTCTGGAAAGGTGGCTTTTGTTTATTTACATGTGTATATTTAAATTTTTATTTTAAGAAAACCTCTACAGTTCTTGAATGGATCTGGAACAGGGGAGTTACTTGCTTACTCATACACTTCATGGCCTCCTTGGCTACATCCTTGAGATGGTTTCTGCTCTGCATTGTCTTGGCATTCTGACAGGAGGCTTGCTTTACCGCCCCTAACAGGCAAAGTGTGCGTTGTCATTATAAATTCATGAAGCCTGGATATTTCTGGGTGTATGCTACAAATTAGTCATTATATAGGAGCTTGTGATGGAGCTGAAAATGCTGACCCCAAAGCATTTTTCCCCTCTAGTTAGCCCTCCTCCTCACAATCCTCTCTACAGCTGACGGCTGTTAGGAACCTTATCCAAAGCAAAAGAAGTGTTTTGTGTGCAATTTCTGGAAGCCCTCAGTGCCTGCCTGCCTGCCCTGGGGAAGGGAAGGGAAGGGTTGAGTGGGGAGGAGACACGCTGCTGCTTTTTTCCTTCTGACAGATGCATGTGATGTGCATTTCCATGCTGTTCTTACTTTTGATATTTTATGACTATTTGAAATAATTATAAGTAAACGTATGCTCGAATAGATTTTATAGACCATAAAAAGAACAAATAGGCACTACAAGTTTAGCGGAAAGTTCTGGTGCTGTCCCTTATTTCCAGTGTTACTGAATGATCTTGGCCCTATTTCTGCTTCTGGTTTTATGCTCTCTGTGAGTCTGATTGAAGCCATCAGTTACTACTGTTGAGAGTCAGGAGTTTAAGGGAGAAGTACTTCCATGGAAGGAAAACAAGGTTGGAGGAAGTGACTGTGTCCACCCTGATATGTGCATCGCACCAAGGCAAGGCCAGGCCTTTAGTGTACCTCATTGCTTCGGTAAAATGGTTTTTAATGCCTTTTGAGTGTGAGGTTGTTGGGTGTTGTTTAGTTAGTTGTTTTGTTGATTTGTTTTTCAGTAAAAGTAGTTGAAAATAACTCAATCTGTTTTGGAGGAAAGAATTCTATAAATATCGGAGCTGCTTTGGACAGAACAAGCCTAAAATGGGCCAAACACATGAATATGATTTTGATTTTGTTTAATGTGATATAGTGACTGCTATAAAACTCTAACTCCAAAATATTAAAATGATTTTAATCTCTTATTCAGGGGAAAGTGAACATGAAGGCTAGACTTTGGGTCTTTGAAATTTCAGAACAATGACAGATTTGTCACCAGATGTTGTTACTGCCCACAGTTTTCTCCCAACTAAGCCAGAAATAAAAATTACTGGCTTTAGTTAAATTTCAAAAGCAGTATTAAAATGCCTTTCTAAAACAGTATTGGGATTAATATCTGATATCCCAAGTCTTTGTGTAATTCTAAAGTTTATTTTATCTGCATATTGAAATAATTGTATATTTGAGAATAAGCTATTGGTTTTAGTCAAAGATGGTGGTGAAATTACACAGCTGTAATTACCTGTAATCACAACGTTTAGGAGGCTGGTGCAGAAGGGTTCCAAAATTGAGGCTAGCCTGGGCTATGAGACCCTGTCTCAAAAAAAATAATAGGGCTGGAGAGATGGTTTAGCAGTTAAGGCACTTGCCTGCAAAGCCAAAGGTTCAGTTCCCCAGGACCCTTGTAAGCCAGATGCACATGGTGGCACATGTATCTGGAGTTGTTTGTAGTGGCTGGATGCCCTGGTGTGTCCATTCTCCTTCCCTCCCTCCTTCCCCCACCTCTATCTGCCCCACCTCTCAAATAAATTTAAAAATAATAATAATTCAGTCACCTTGATTTCCCCTCCCCATCTAGAATAAAGATTGTAAGGAAACATATGCCTGAAAAGATTGAAAAGTTCATGTTAAAACAACCTGCTCATTTTTCAGAAAAGAAAACTAGTGAGTTATGAAGAAATTAAGAGACTTCCTTCGAAGATTAAAGACTAATAAAGAATTTTAAGTAACAAATATAGGTTATAGTTCATTTCTATAAAATTTGATATGGATGAAGTATTTCTCTTCAGTAATCTGTTCTTGCTTTATGGAACAAAGTATTAAATTGATTGGCATGCATGACTGACCTGGTGTTGGCAGTTCCTGAGCTGTTTTTCCCCCTTCCTTGTGCTTTGAAAGGTTTTATAAGTTGCTATATGAGAGGCAACCGGAAAAAAATAATATGGAAATTGATTTTTTTAATATTGGGCAGTCATGTGTGTTCTCTTGACTTTGTTTCAGTTTTCTTTAAATTATTAGGTTTGTGTGACTTGTTGGCTTAAGGGAGAAAGCAAGGTTGATATGAACTCTAGGAGTTTCTGCTTCATATCCTCTGTTGGGATCACTTGTACGCATAGCATAGTTGCTGTTGCTACTTTTTAGTTTTGTCCTTAGGATTTGCTGGAAAGCTGGGATCCTAGTGTGACAGATAGATGTTAAAAGAGAAGTACATGCCTGGAGAGATGGCTTAGCTGTTAAGTGCTTGCCTGTGAAGCCTAAGGACCCCGGTTCAAGGCTTGATTCCCCAGGACCCACATAAGCCAGATGCACAAGGTGGCGCATGCATCTGGAGTTCATTTGCAGTGGCTGGAGGCCCTGGCACGCCCATTCTCTCTATCTCCTCTCTCTCTCTCTCTCTCTCTCTCTCTGTTGCTTTCAAATAAATAAATAAAAATGAAAAAAAAAATTTTAAAAGAGAAGTACAGTTTGGTCAAGTGAACCACTTTATTTTTAACAGAGCATTTATGTTTTTGTAGAAACATAAGAAATTGTGACAGTTGATATACCTTGTTGATAATGCACCTCAGAAAAGGTAGAATAATTTAGTGCTGGGTTCCATTTCTTCATAGCCTTGCCCTGTAGCATTACAGAAATCGGGTAAAAAAAAAAAATGTGTTAACTAATGGTACTATAATTCAGAATTTTACCTCTTCCTCAGGTGTGGAGGCTTTCATTGTGGTTTGTGCATAGCTTGGGCCTGAGAGTGTTTTTCAAAGCAAATTACTCATGCAGTTTTTAAAACAAAAACAGAGCTGGGGAGATGATGGCTCAGTGGTTAAAGGCACTTGCTTGCCTAAGCCTGTCAGCCAAGGTTCAATTCCCCAGCCACCAGTGTAAAGTCAGATGAGCATTCATTTGCAGTGGCAAGAGACCCTGATGTGTACACATACACACACAGTAAATAATTTGTTAAAAAATAAAAATATTATGTACTTGCCTTTACTTTGGAGTAGAAGAATCTTTGTCAATGCCTTTTTAAAAATATTTTATTATGAGCAAAGAGAGAGAGTATGGGTGTGTCAGGATTTCTTGCTGCTATAAATGAACTCCGCATGCATGTGCACTTTGTAGATCTGGCTTTCTGGGGGTGCCAGGGAATTGAACCCCAGGAAGGCAGGCTTTGCAAGAAAGTGCCTTTAACCATTGAGCCATCTTCCCAGCTCTCAAAAATCTTCAAACAGCTAAGTTGCTAAAATATTTCTCTTACTATTCTTTGTAACTTTAACCTCAGAACACTAACCTAGACTCATGTTTACTCATTAAGGCCTGTGTTTTGAAATTTTCAGTTAACAACACATACTTTTTTTGTCCCAGTGGCATAATTTGAGAGGCATGGGAGCACAATACAACTATTTCTGAAGGCTTCTTAAAATAGATAGTATATGAACTGGAACAGGCTGTTCCCAGAGGAGAGCGCCATTTGCTCCTGTAGCTCAGGAAGTGAGCCGCATTTACACAAGTTTGGTCTTATCTTCTTTCCCATAGGTGACTGCCAACAGCCAGCCCAGTGTCGCATCCAGAAATGTACCACAGACTTTGTGTCCCTCACATCGCACCTGAACTCTGCCATTGACGGCTTTGACTCTGAGTTTTGCAAGGCCCTGCGTGCCTATGCTGGCTGCACCCAGCGAACTTCAAAAGCCTGCCGGGGCAATCTGGTTTACCACTCTGCTGTGTTAGGTATCAGTGACCTCATGAGCCAGAGGAACTGTTCCAAGGATGGACCCACATCCTCCACCAACCCGGAAGTGACCCATGACCCTTGTAACTATCACAGCCACGCAGGAGCCAGGGAACAGGGGGGAGGGGAGCAGAACCCTCCCAGTTACCTTTTCTGTGGCTTGTTCGGAGATCCTCACCTTAGAACTTTCAAGGATCACTTCCAGACGTGCAAAGTGGAAGGGGCCTGGCCACTAATAGATAATAATTATCTTTCGGTTCAAGTGACGAATGTGCCCGTCGTCCCCGGATCCAGTGCCACTGCTACAAATAAGGCAAGTGAACCTCCTTTTGTTCCTTCTACTAATGATTTTCACCTACTTGACTCTACAGACAGCTTTTGAAATGTCTTGGAAAGAGCTTCGTTTAGAGGAACCATGCCTTCTTGGAATACTATTAACAGAGGATTAAATTTAAATTATTTAGTAAGGAATTTTCTCTGGAATGCAAACTCTGGATCTAAATTTAAATAGGCAATGATATGAAGAATAAAAAGTCAACAGTGAAATTGAGTTCTCCAGGGAGAAAAGGCAGGACTGTTTCATGAGAAAAATGTCTGCTTTTTTTTCAGTGATGTGAGTACACGAGTGTGTGACTATCTAGTACTGAGGCGGGTGCTGGGAATAAAGAGAGCTGTGAAGCCTGAGGCGAAGACCCATCAGGAAACATATTTTATTGGAGATTTAGAAGCTACAGTAAACATAATGGCTGTAAGCCAGGTTTCCCGGTGGCAAACTCACAATGGGTGTTTTAGTTGCTAACCTCTTGGTGACCAAGGAAGTAAAAATCGGATATTGCAGAGCAGTAGTATATAGCTCTTTGTGGTCTCAGTTACAATTACTCTGCCCACTGTCCATTGCCTGGGATCCATGTTTGTTTATTTTTAAAAATATATATAATGTGTGGAGATCCTTGACACCAACTGCAAGGCACATGTGTCTAAGCGCAGGGAGGGAGAGGACCTGTCAACTAGGTTCCAGTTGCCTGTCAGAGCTAACTCAACCATTAGTAAATCAATCAAAAGTGGATTTTTTTCTCTCCAAAATAATGTCCCAAGTTAGCGTCCTCTTCCTCTATCTTTCCAGCCACAAACCACACACTGGTCATCTCATCTTGCTTTAATTTCCTGTATTTATTATATCTGTTCTTAAGATGACTTGAACTAAAATATAATTGACCGGGATCGGGCTTTTGAAATTCATAAGGCTGTCCTTTTGACTCCAGGACACCCTTGCTTGCCTCCAAACATGTGTGGCACACTTTTAAATGAGTTCAAATTATTTTACTTGGCATTTTGTGGAGGGGATTTTACAGCACCTCAAGATATCTAGAGAAACCCAGGGGTTTCACAAATCTAAGAATAGAAGTCATTGCTCTGAACAAAGATGACTGTTATACTGGCCCAGACATTTTAGAGGATCTCCAAATGTTTGTACTTCAACGCCCAGTAAAAGTTCAGGTTTGACTTTGCATTACCAAATTCTACATCTCAAAATAAACTTTCCTTCCTCTGGTTTTTAATGTGTATATAAATAATCTCCCCTACATCTCCTCTCATACTACATATTTGGTATAAGCTGACACATAATTGTGAAGCTGTCAGATAGACCATGGCCAAAAGTCCATCATTGCTGCAGAACCACAGGCACTCTGATCCAGGAATGGTCACTGGGAAACTGAATTCTATGGCAGTCCTTTCGGCACAGAGAAAGTTACCAGCAGTTGTTCAGATAGTCGAGGACCTGCACGAGTCAGCTTCACAGTAACATGTCTACATAGGACAGGGCTCTTCCATGCCTTCCACCCAGCCACATGTCACTATTGCTTATTCCATTTGTCCAATTCTATACATCTTACCAATTATGGTGAAAGTATTTATGGATAACTAGTAATCTTATATTAAAACATAAATAGAACAGTGTACACTGGTGTATTTGTAGTGTTATGTTTAGTTAGTGTATCATACTTTTAGCAAATAAATAAATAAAAAGTACAATATTATTTGTTCCCTCTGCAAAGAACCAAAGGTTTTGATGTTTCAAAAAGGAGGATAAAAAAGTGCTCCACTGACATGAATTCAAGAGGACAATGAGCACATGTGCGTTTTTAATTGCACCGTTAGAAAGTATTTTGCCACATCTGGTGGCCATGCTGCACAGCAGCACATTACTCTGGCTCCATGACCTCTAGTATTTGTTGGGGGTTTTTGTTTTGGGGTCCCCCCCCCGTCCTTTCTGTAGCTCTCTCCAGGGCCCCGTAAGCCTCTGTAAGGTTAAGTGTGATAGCCTGCCCCCAAGGCTGGAATGATGTGCTACCAAAACCAGCACAAGCCTAAAATCATGACCACACTCCCTTTCACCTATCAGTGCCTGAATAAAACCTTAAAGACCCTAAGCATAAAATGATGGTAGTAAAAATAAAGACAAAAGAAGGGAAGATTTATGTTGAGATTTTCCTCTGGCTTGACTAGATCCATAGCTTTGAACCTGGGATAAGGCAGAATGTCATTGAGTGGTAAGATGGCAGCAGCAGATAGCCTCACAGTGGCCAGAAAGAAGCGAGCAAGGAGCCTGGGAAGAAGTAGTGGTGTGGAGGTGAAGGTTGAAGACAAGGCATAACAAGGCATGCTCCCAGTGATCTCCCAGTGACCTACCTCCCGCAGATAGGCCCTGCTTGGTGCTTACCTGCCTTCCCCAAATGCTATCATAGTATGAATCCTTCAGTGGATCAGTCTCCTTATTAAGTCAGCCAGTAGCCATCCCTTGAACACATGTGCTTTTGGGATTACATTTGATTTTCTGACCATAACAGCTCTATGGAGAACCTGTGTGCATACTTAGACCAGTATTGAGTAACCCTGCTTATGTGGTCAAATGTATTAAATGACCTATGTGTTCAGTTTCCCTGTGTTTAAAGACTAACTGATGCTACTGTGGAAGGTGGCCAGCCAGCTGTGATTCTGGAAGAGTCCTGTTTCAACATCCATTGTTTCAGCACCTTCATCTCTGCATAGACGTGCTGGATCCCTGTGGATGGTTCTCAGTGGGTTACTAGTAGAGCTGAGTTTTGAGAGGCTGGTTTGAGCAAGCCGTCTTCAAGGCTAGCATCGAGAAATCTCTCTTCCAACAGTACTTCCTTCCCCATCACAAAGGGCAAGATGAGAGGGAGGATCTCAGCAGAATGAAAGCTGAAGTCTGTCTGTGCTCAGTGGGATGTGTATTAGGTAAGCCTCGCTTTGTACACGATGAGCAAGTTAAGGCAGATAGGCTTGCAGTGTGATGTTGCTGTGTCTGCCCTTGTCTACTGCTTCCCCAACCCCAAGCAAAGGAAGGGCTTGTTTTCCAGGTGGCCATGGTATGCGTAAGTGAGCTTTCTGGGGCCTCTATGTTTTGTGTTTATGCCCTCTGCCAGCCTGCTCCAGTTGGCCAGCTTGCGGGTAGATGTGTGATTGAAGGGGAAGCCAGGGCAGGTTTTTCATCTCTCCACCCTGGGGCTGCTCGGGTTTCTGGCACACCTACACACCTCACCTCGGCTGAGATACACATCAGCTCTGGGCCATCTTCCCCAGCTCTGGCTGCGAGAGGCAGCTACAGGCATGCAGCTACTGAGGGAGAGTAAAATGATAGGGGCAGGCTTAGAACTGGCATAGTAAGCAACACTGGGAGAGGAGCAGATTCTGTCGGGGGAGGAGGTAGCCCCCACTCGAGGCTCCAGAGAAACACATGAGGAGCTCTTTGTGTCTCCCACCCTCCAGAGGAACCAGGCCATGTTTGTGGGGATGGCTTCCGTTCCTCCCTTACGCAACTCATTTTGTGGACTGTGTTTCTGTGTTTAAATAAAGGTGCTCAAGGTGATTCTTTGTATGGCATGTTTGCAGTGGCAATGAGGGAGTAAGTTCTCCCTTCCATGGAAGGATTCGACAGCTCCATTCCCAGTAGCAAGTGTGAGAATCATTGGAGCCATGGTGTAGCTCCATGGTAGAGTGCTTGCCTCACCTGGGACTGGCTCCAGCTTAGATCCTCAGCCCTGCAAAATAATAAAAATTAATTTTTCTTTTTAAAAATCTGGCTTTATGTGTACTGGGGAATTGAACCCACACTGGCAGGCTGGGCAGGCAAGGATTCTCAAACGTCAGGCCATCCCCCTAGCCCCCAAGGACATTTTAAACAATTACTTTTCAAAATGCTTACAATTGAAATACTTTTTTAAATTGCACAGCTAAACAATGGCAGTGTTTTTAGTAATTATTATAAGTAATTTGAATATTTTTGCTTTGTTTTCCCTTTGGCCTTATTTTAATCAGATTCTTTCCCACCACTTGGACTTTACTATATGATATTTCAGCTCACTGAAGCAAAATACATCGGGGACTGGAGCAAATGCTTAGCAGGTAAAGGTGCTTGCCTGCAAAGTCTGACCGCCTGGGTTCACTTCCCAAGTACCCATGTAAAGCCAGATGTACAAAATGGCACATGTTGCTGGAGTTTGTTTGCAGTGGCAGGAGGCCCCAGCATGCCCATATTCATTCATTCAATCTATCATCCATCTATCTACCTCCTTACCTACCTATCTCTATTTCTATCTGCCCCTTTCTCTCAATCTCACTCAAATAAATAAATAAAATATATTTTTAAAAAACAGACTGGCCAGGTGTGGTGGCACATGCTTTTAATCCCAGCACTTGGGAGGCAGAGGTAGGAGGATAGCCATGAGTTTGAGGCCACCCTGAGACTCCATAGTGAATTCCAGGTCAGCCTGGACTAGAGGGAGACCCTACCATGAAAATCCAAAACAAACAAAAAAAAAACAGACTGGATGGGCTGAGGAAATGGCTTAGAGGTTAAGGCGCATGCCTGCGAAACGTAAGGACCTCGGTTTCATTCCCCAGGACCCACGTAAGCCAGATGCACAAGGGGGCTCATGCGTCTGGAGTTCATTTGCAGTGGCTGGAGGCCCTGGCATGCCTATTCTCTTTCCCTCTCTCTCTCTCATAAATAAATAAAAGATGTTTTTTTAAGTCTTTTTTTTTTTAAAAACAGATTGGAAAGATTGGGGATCTTGTTAGAATTTTTTTGCTACACATTCTACATCGTTTCATCCCTTCATGGGAAAATGAATTTTCCCACTCCTGGTTGCATTTAGGAAGGGGGTGTGCCCTTTGTGTTTGACCAAACCAGATGACTGTTGGTTAAGTAAAGTGGACACAGGTAACATGTATGTATGTTGTTGCTCCTGCTGTGGCCATCAGTTTCTGTGATCTGATAGGTACCCTGTGCCTGTCCTATGCATAGAGCGTTGCCATGCCATTAGTTTTGTTTATTGTTGGTTACCGTCTTTCTTAACTAGTATAGCTCAAGGTTTCCTATTATGATAAAAAGCCAGTCTTTTATAGGCTCCTGGAGTGTGACGCTGAGGCCACTTCTCTTTTCTGATGACCCTTATGTATATATTTTTGCACAACATATAGGCATGTAAATCAGTGTTCTGGATCATTCTCTGTTTGTTACAAAATCAGAGCCAGACATGCCTGTACTGCAAAGACTTTCAACTGTCATGTTAAGTATATCTCTGGATCAGGGTTTGGAAGTCTGTCCTCTATTGACCTCAAGCCTAGTACAGGATTTTTTTTTTTTTTTTGCAGCCATGTTTTTAGTAACTGGAGACATGAGTGATTTCTTTTTATCGACTAAGAAAGATAGATATATCTGCCTGCCATTGGCAAATTTGTTTTTTGAATGTGGTGGTATGGGCTTGTGGGGGGCATGATTTTCTTTATTTGAGAATACAGAGCACTTTCCAGACATCACAAAATGCCTTCCAGAGACAGTATATGGAATCCTTAAAATCTGAGGTGGCTTTTGATTTTTGCAATGATTACATTATGATATAGGTAATTCTTGGCATTTCTTTGAGATTTGTTCCTTACAATTCTTTACAAAGATGCTACAAAGTTCTAAGACTGGTTGAGTCATATTGGGAACAGATGAGAAAGGAATTTTGTAATGGTAGCTCCGACAGTGTAATCATTTCTCTGATAAAATGTGAATAATTTGGTGGTACTTCATATTAAAAGACACACTTTGTCAGGTGATGTGACTTCTGCCTTAAGCTGAGCACATAACTGAACCCTGCAGCCAGCAGTGGGAACGAGTGGGATTTATGTACAGGCCAGCTGCTTTCAGAGTTTCTTAGTAGAACTGCATTCATAAGGTGATCCCGAAGACTTGACTTAGCAATTTGATACAGATGTCAAGAAGGACAAGGAGAGTGGGCCAGAGAGATGAGCTGCTGTGAAAGCCTGCCCATGCCTCGCCCAAGGCACAATCTCCCCCTGCCTTGGGCCTTTCATAAGTCACAGTCTGTACTCCCGGGATTTGGCAGTTGTGCTTTGTGCCTCCCAAAGTGTAGGTGGCCCCTTACCTGCATCTGTGTGTCCACAGTCACCAGTCTTGTTTCAGGGTCCCAACTCATCTCTAAAACCCATAAGCCACACTTAGGCACTTATTTTTCCTGAATGTTTCAGAAAAAACTGGGACATTCTTGTTTGTCCTGCACTCCTCCTAGCGTAGCTGGTGTTGGTACTGGATTACAAAGTCTTAGGCCAAGGAGCTACTCAATTTTTGCCTCATGTGGTTTTAGTAAAGTGCCTAGAAGTAAAGAAGAAAAAGGAAAAATTCTACATACATGTGGAGAAATCATTCATTGTATGATGAACATGTATGTGTGAAAGATTACTTGGTAAGGTGAATGAACTTGCTTGGTTATTCTTGATGCTACACTTCAGTTAAGGTTTTCCATTATACTCCATATGCATCAAAGCACTCTGGTTCAAGAATCTCTTGCCATCTTTCTCTTCTCCCTAATTTTGCCATTCCTACTGTCCCAAATGTGGTTTGAAAGGAGGAGACCTTCAAAATCCCCAGTTTGTAAGTGAAATTAACCCTAAGTTTGGCATAACCAGGCAGGATTCTATAAGGGTGTGGTGGGCCTCTGCCTCTTTAAAACAAATCCTTACTCCTCCATAGTTTAAACCAGAGGCAGGAAGCCAAGTCTGATACACAGCTGAGAGTTAGAACTTGTTTTTCTGTCACGATTCCAAATGTCTCTCTCTGCCCTGTTAAATTTTCTTTGAGTCAACATTTGGAGGGAAGAAGAAAGGGGCAAGAAGGATGCATTGGCTGGTTGGTGCTTTGGGGGGGGGGGGACTTCAATTAATGCTAACCAAACAACTTCTGCCCGTGTGGAATGTGGCATGTGAGTTACCTACAGTGTTGAACAATGAAAAATGCTTCCTTACCCATTCTCTCCTATTTGTTTTGACTGCAGTAGAACTTGCTCTTCCACTGTTGAGTGGTGTGTTCTTGTGGGTAGGGTAACTTAAGGACTTACCTACCGCTCAACTCATCAGTGAGTGGTGAGTAGCCAACACACTTAAGAGAGACTTTAACTGAACAGCTTTTACAGTAAGTACATAGTGCTGTGGGTCCCGATGGAACTCAGGTGAACCTGGTTCTGTGGAACGGGAGTTCTGTATGCTCTGCTTAGCTGCTTATGTCCAGAGTTGGAGTGAAAAAAAATGGCCAATTCTCATAGGGTTCTTTTTGAACACAGTAGGTATTCTGGCGATGGAACTGGTGTCACAGCATTTAAACACGAACTTCTCATCTGCTGTGCATGTGCTCCTGAAACAAGGGTCAGAGTTCAGTCTTTCCATTTATGGTATGCTTGGAGGCGCTGGTCTCCTCTTGCTGCCCAGACAGAAGCATATTGTTGGGTAGCTGCTTGAAACACAGTTACTTCTTTTGATACCTTTTTCCCGTGTTTGCAAGGACCACTTTTCTTTTTTGGAGTTGTGGAGAACTTGAAATTGAACCCAGAAGTGACAAGATATGTGTATTTTTGTGAAGACTTTGAAGTCCTTTGAATTTTGCTTCCCAAAGCTAAGAAGTGATTAAACAGGCTGTGGTTTCCTATTTTCCATCAGTCTAGGAACAACAGTGCTAACCCTTAGACCCCAGCCTTTGCCCACAGTCCCACCCAGACAGTATCTGTGGCCTTGTCCTGACTTCCGTCAAGAGGGGGATGCCTGAAGACAAGACCTGCTGGGGCCGATTCTGGCCAGCTGAGAGTCACTGCCTACAGCCCAGGCTCCCAACTGTGGACATAGTTTTAGCCTCCGTTCTGAAACATACTGGCAGGGTAGGCTGCACTACTGTCCACATGTGTAACCTTCACATCTAAACACCATGGTGAGCTCGGCCTTCTCACAGTGCAAGTCACATCACAAGCTGAGGGGAATGTCCTTTTGGAGGGCTTGGAATAGTACAAGCCTGGAGGCCTTTCCTCTTCATGCTCAGCCTAGTGTTACTGGTGTATAGAAGGAAGTTGGCCAGTTTCCCTGTCTCTGCTTATTTACGCTACCACCTTCTTTGTTTTAACTGTATAGAAATGGCTCTGTGTAAGTCTGCATCTGTGTGTCTGTCCCTTCCATGTGTCATCCCTGAGTCAGCTTACTTTCATTCTGGTGCTCTTTCCAGCCACCACACTTGCTGGGTCCCTGGACCACCCTAGCAGCCTTCAGTCGTGGGTGTCCTTCCCTTCTGGTTTGGCTTCTTACTTCCCCATCTGCTGCCAAGTGCCCCTTCAGCAGCCAAGGAAGCCCCTGTTCTTGCATGTACTTATTACCTAGGGCAACACTGGATACTGAGTGTGATCCGTTCCACTGCTCTGCGTGCTGGGAGTGCTGAGTGTAGAGCTTGTGGAAAGACTTGAGAGCAGAGAAGCGTACATATTTGATACCTGTTTTAAAGGCAATATATTTCATGGTCTCATCAAATGCCTATAAGGAGTTAAGGAGTCTGGGGTAAGATTTTTAAATGTGCTTCTCACCCTGTAAACATATGTACTATCTTACTATTAGTGTCTTGTCCTAGTCCAGAACAATTATCTAACAGCTTGTACTTTGTGAATATTAAGCTTTCTGTGTGTAGATACTTGATGCAGCTGAAGAGTAGGGTAGTTACTTTCCAGTTCAAGTTCCTAACAGATTGCCTCTCTAATGGTTTTAGGAAAATTGTCAGTGACATCATAAGTTTCCGTCTCTACATTTTTTCTTCAATATGCTACATATAAAAGCGTTTCTGGGTTTACATGAACTTGTTCAGACAGAACATTTAGTGAAGGTGTGTGAGATTTCTCTCTTCTTCACCAATAGGATAGAGATGGAGTTTTTCCCATTTTTATGTAACCAAAGGTCAGGGGCCTCTCTGCCTGTACAGAGCAATAAAGCAGCACTATTCCAGCTGAGGCCATGCTATGATCTGGTTACATCAGAGGTAAAGGGGCAGATCAGGGAGATGCCCAGGGAAGGTTGTATTCAAGCATCTCTTCTTGACTTGGGAGCCCAAATCCAGGCTTGGTGGCACTCACCTGTAATACCAGCATTTGGGGGAGAATCATTCATGAGTTTGAGGCCAGCCTGGTCTACATAGTTCCTGGCCAGCCAGGGCTACATGGCAGTACCTTGTCTTACAAAACTACCAAAGCCTTTTGAAGCTCCAGAGCTTCCTAGGATCAGTTTCTCCATGTGTAGAAATTTCGGCCCTCTGTGGTAGAATTGGAGTGTTAGGTATGGAGCCAGCTGTAGGTATTTTGCTGTTTGAGTTTCCTTCTTGGAAGCGTGTGCACTTGCTGGAATGGTCTCATTGTTACTCTGGCTAAAAGACTGACTGTCAAGGCTGTATACCACTCACATGTGCAAGAAGTGAATGGGCCTTGAGCCCAGTCTTACTGTCCCTTAGATACTGTTTTTCAGCATATATGATCACACCCAGAGGATTTGACAAAGCAGCCGTAGCAGCTAATTTATATGAAGTAAAATTTACTTTAACTTCCATGGTCATAAGTAGAATTTTAACTAGATATATAATCAAGCTGATTTTTGTGATCATTTCAGTTTCCTATGTTAAGACAAAATGTGTGAGTTCTTCTGTCTAAATGTTCAGTTCTTCTACTTGAAGATTCCGGAATTTCTTCGCACTTGGAGTGCCAAGTGGCCTTATTAAACACTGATAAATGTTTCTCCTACAATATGACAGGTGCAAATAGTTAAGTACACAACGCAGCCTGCAGAAAGTTCTGCTGCTGCAAAGCTGTATTCAGCACTTGGTAGACACAAAGGCTGTTGTACCTTGGGAAAGAAGAACTTTGGCTCCTGCTGAAGGTAGTGCCTGGCTTTTCCTCACTGGACTAGTTTGTTCTCATTCAATGTATTTTCCTTTTTGTTGGTAGTAAGAAGAGGCAGGTACCACTTAATTTTGATACCTTATGATAACCCTTCTTAAGTTCTTGCTGCCTTTTCTGTGTGGAAAGGTTGATATGTAGCTGCTATCTTTCTCTTCCTAACAGACCTAATAGACCTTGTGGGTGGTAAAGAGCCCAGGAGTGAGACATTAAAAATGAATGAGGAGAGCTAGAGTAGTTTGTCTAAGGTGGGGTTGAGAGGCCCTAGATGGGAGAGGTTTAACAAAAGACATTGATGTTTTAAATGCACAGAAATGCCATCCATCAATAATAAATGGTGTGCCATGGAACAGATGTGCCAGAGTGAGTACAGCACATGGATCAGTTCATGGGGGGAAGCAAGCTGCATAGCTGGTGTTTCAAAGATTTTTTTTTTAATGCTGTGTGAAAGCTTTTGAATACCCTTTCTACGCTCTGCTGGATGCTATATGGAAAATTTTTTAAAGTTTGAAATTTCCAAAGTTTCAATTAAATTTTGTATGTTTTTGAAGCATGAATTATTAATGATGAATGAGTTTTGCTTTTCTGAAGAGGAAGACAATCTGAAAGTGAATTTCTTGCTCTTTATGGCTGAGTGCTTGCTTTTTAAGAGCTTGTGTTGTAATGTCCTGAGGAATGAAATGGCGTTATAAAACTCAAGCCATGTGAAACTGTTACCAGAGGGTTTTTTTTTTCTTGCATTGGGTGCATTGACTATATATCTAGGTTCAGAACACACTGAAAGTCCAGAACCTCTTAGGGGCCCCACTCCTGCTTTGGATGGATTCATCACTTCAGCGTGCTGATTCCATAGGTAAGTCTGTACAAGTGCCTGAGAGAGCTACTTCACCCATTAGGAGAAAAAAAAAAATCACTGAAATTTTCTCAAAGGAAATAACTATTACCAAATTGGAAAGACAGACTGGAATTTTTTAATATTTATTTATTTATTTATTTATTTATTTATTTATTTATTTATTTATTTATTTATTTATTTATGTGGGTACTCAAGGGCCTTTAGCCTCTGCAAATGAACTCCAGACGCATGTGCCATCATGCACAACTGGCTTATCTGTGTTCTGGGGGGTATAATCTAGGTCCTTGGGCTTCACAGGCAAGTGCCTTAACCGCTAAGCCATGTCTCCAGCCCTAGAGTATTTTATAGGTATAGATTCTGGAGAAGTTAGGCTTTCTTTGTGATCTTGATAGGTGGCCTTGGTGTCACAGACATGGAAACGATGGCAGTGTGTGAGGTGTTTAAAATGCCTCCTAAATTTCTGACTTGGAATTGGTGTATTTAACGAAAAAGACATCTGGAACTATTGTGTTCATCTTAATATTGACCCCTGCTTGTCTGTCCTATGTGTTGTTTGGAATTGGATGTCTCTGCATTGTTGCCCCAACGGAAGGAAAGTCCTCTCTGCTCTTCTTAATGTGACTTAATGTGTGCACATAGTTCTCCCAGTCAGTGCCAAGTTGCTTTAAATTTGGGGTTTGTTAGGCTAGAAAGATACACAGCTCATTTGTAGAAGTCTGCTCAGTCTTTGAGTGGTACATTTGAAAATGAGGGTAGTGATTATATTAAAAGGTCTACTACCTTTTTAGCCATCTGTATTGTTAACCTGTAAATTTTCAGGTGCAAAACTTACTTGAACTAAACTTTCATCTCCTAGCAATTCCAGCATGCCTCAAAAAAGACATTTATCAAACTGATTTTAGAGGCAGCAAATAAATCTGTTTTTATAGTCCCATTAGATACCTAGCTCAGAACCCCCACTCAACTGTGGAAGGCCTCTGGCGGATACACAGCAGTTTTCCCGAAATCATCTCTGCTACACCTCTACTGGGTTGTTAAGAAGGTGTTGAAATGTGAGAAGGCTGGTATGAAATCAAATTGTGGCTGGGGTAATTCAGAGGAGAGAAAGCCCAGCATTTTCACAGCACATTGTCTGGCTTTTAGTCGCAGCTGCAAACAGCGGATATGAATTTAACCAGTTGCTACAGTGCAGCTGGTTCAGATCTGCTTTGTAACCGGCTGAAGTAAAATGAAATGGCTGGAAAATTCCAGTCAAGTAACACCAGTGGGAACATGTGGAATTAAACAGTGTGAGCAAATGCTGGCTGACTTGGGGAAAAACTTCAGACATAAACTTGAGGGTGGTAGTGAGGACTTGGAGGGGCATTTCTGGCCTTTTTAACAAGAGTCTATTGTTTTGATTAGTTCCCTTGTAGAAGCTAGAAATGTTCCCTCCGTCAGAGTGACTTGCAAAGTGTTTGGCTTGTCTCCCTTCTTGACTAAAGTCACCTGATCCTTTTTTTCTTTTTTTTAAGAAGGAAGAAAGAAACACCTCAGTGATTAACAGTAACACCATTCTCAGATGGAGTCTTTTTTTTTTTTTTTTTTTGGAGCAGTTTTCCCACCTTATGTGACACAGAAGTCCCGTCCCTTCCTAGTTATTTGTCTTCTCCCACTGCCTACTGTAGTTGGCTGCAAAGGTCAGGAGATGGGTTAGGGTTTCTTTTCCTCGTTTTTTCTTTTTTAATTTTATCTCCTTTATATTTGTTCTAATTGAAAGATTCTGCAGGGAAGAACATGGGCTTACTGAAGAGGGCTTTCATTATCAGTGGCCTTTTCTTCCTCTTCCTGAACTGTATGCTCCATTTGGAAAATCTAGAAGCTGCCTGAGGAAAGATCTGAGGAGTGAAAGGCCCCTGGTGCTGTTTGGGGAAAACATTTGCTGTAACTAGGTTTGGGGATGTTGTCCTTGCCAGTGCTTGGGAGCTGCACTTGCCAAATGATTCCCTGTCACAGGGATTAGCCAGTGATGTGAAACATTTGATTAAGGGACTTAGAGAAATCTCTCCTGACACATATGATTGGTAGCTGTTGCTGGATTGTCCCCCACAAAAACAAAACAAAAAAAGAAAACCTGCTTCATCTCTCAGTATTCTCAGTGTTTATATTACATTTCAAGTGATGAGTCATTGGGTTTGGAGATAGTCCACTGAAGGATCTTTTTACAAAGTAAAGTTCTATAAAGATATATTATTAATTAAGCCCCTGAGGGCTTCTGTATAACATAGAAAGGAACTTTTTTCCCACTCAGCTGTGTCATGCTCAGTCATCTTTGGAAGGAGACAAAATTGACTACTTCCCAATTGCAGCACTTCTCTCTGTCTTAGAAAAGTGCCTGGGTGTTGATTGTGATTCTAAATACATAGTCCTCTGTTATTTTTACATGTTTGTGCAGCCAAGTTTTTGAGTAGAGCTTGGAGATTCTGCTCAAGATGGAGGGCAGCCCTTGCTGCAGGAAGGTCACTGTTCTGCTCACTTCCTGTCACATTAAGTTAAACTTGTACGTGTTCCACCCCACAGATCACTATCATCTTCAAAGCCCACCATGAGTGTACGGAACAGAAAGTGTACCAAGCTGTGACAGATGACCTGCCAGCTGCCTTTGTGGACGGCACCACTAGTGGTGGGGACGGTGATGTCAAGAGCCTGCGGATCATAGAGAGGGAGACCGGCCGCTACGTAGAGATGCATGCCCGCTACATAGGCACCACAGTGTTCGTGCGACAGCTGGGTCGCTACCTGACCCTTGCTATCCGAATGCCTGAAGACCTGGCCATGTCCTATGAAGAGAGCCAGGACCTACAGCTGTGTGTGAATGGCTGCCCCCTGAGCGAGCGCATCGATGATGGGCAAGGCCAGGTGTCTGCCATCCTGGGGCACAGTCTGCCTCGCACCTCCTCTGTACAGGCCTGGCCCAGCTACACACTGGAGACTGCCAGCACTCAGTGCCATGAGAAAATGCCAGTGAAAGACATATATTTCCAGTCTTGTGTCTTTGACCTTCTCACCACTGGTGATGCCAACTTTACTGCTGCAGCCCACAGTGCCTTGGAGGATGTGGAGGCACTGCACCCCAGGAAGGAACGCTGGCACATCTTCCCTAGTACTGGCAGTGGGGCTGTCCGAGGAGGCAGCAGTTTGTCCCTCAGTGTAGGACTCACATGCTTGATCCTTATCGTGGTTTTGTAGGAGTTGTCTTTTGTTTCTTTGTTTTGTTTTATTTTTTTGTCTATAACAAAATTTTAAAATATATATTGTCATAATATATTGAGTGAAAGAGTATATATGTATATACCATGTATATGACAGGATGTTTGTCCGGGGACACCACCAGATTGTACATATTGTGTTCAGCTGTTTCACATACGTTGGATGTAGTGTTCTTTGATTGTATCAATTTTGTTTTGCAGTTTTGTGAAATGTTTTATAATGTCCCTGCCTAGGGACCTGTTAGAAAGCACTTTATTTTTTATATATTAAATATTTATGTGTGTACCTGGTTAATATGTATAGTGCATATCCACAGATTCCATCCACAGCATTCCCTTTGAAGGTGACCAGTTGTTTGTAGCTACTCTGGCTGTTCCCTCCTACACTCCTGTTGCTACTGATTCGCCACTGTGCACAGCTGTCACTGGCCACTTCCTGATGGAGCTGCCTCCTTCCCTTTGAAGTGTGTTCTAACCCTTCTGCCCTCCCCCAACCTGAAAGGATACTCACCGCTTCCTTTCTGAGCGCATCTGACTCCTAAATGCTGATCTCACTCAGATCACTTTGAGAACCTGGGAAGAGGATCTCTACAGTTCTTACTACTGTGTTCTACCTGTGACACCTGAGCACGTGCAGTGTTAGGCTGGCCCTTCTGAAGCTACCATTTCCATAAGTAGAAAGTGCTAGTAATGAGCATTTCAAAGATAAACACCAGGCTTCTTGCTAGCCCTCAGCAGCTCAGACTTTTCCTCACCCTTTGCCTGTTTAAATTGCAGTTTTTTTCCTCTTTTAACTCTTCTTTATTCAACATGACATCATACTTAGTAGTGACCATGCCTTGCAGTTTCTCATGCTCTTTTCTCTTCCCTTGCTATTTGGTCCCCAAAAATTGCTCCCTGTGTCCACCCCATTATCTCCTCAACCTCGCCTTAGGAATCCAAAGACTGGCTGTGTTAGTGTTTCTCTATGTGGAGGCCCAGATCCCAGCACAAAGTACTCCATTCTTCCTTGCCCTCACTCCTTGGTTGTCCTCACAGATGGTGACTTAGGTGTCTGCTTAATGAGGTGGAGTAGGGCCTCAAGAACTTGCCTTTGTTGGTATGTACTTAACATGGTGCTGGTTAGTCCTGACATTCTCCTTAAGCATTGTGCTCCCAGGTAGTCTTTTTTTTTTTTTTCTTCCAGTTCACCCTCTCAGCACCTGTAGTTGAATATTAAGCATTTGTTTTGTCACTTAGTGAAATCCTTATAAAGTAAAATGATCTTGCTCTCCTTGCCTATTCCATCCAATTGCAAAGTAAAACTAAAAGGCAGCAAGAGGAACAAAGTTAACTCCTGAGTAGGTTTATATTATATCTAACTGTAAATGTTTGATTCTAAGAGGTGATAAAATTGTATTTTAGTATTTCAAATTTACATAGATGTAAACAGCAGATTTTAAATACCATAATAATTTAGACCAAGATATGCTTGGGTTGGCCAGGTGACATCTTTTGCCACATCCTATTGCCCAGTGGCACTAATACAGGCCCAGGCTAGCAGTAAAAGAGAAAATGTTGTGAAGTTCTGTTTCTTAGTGAAAGAATACATCTATCACAGGGTGGGGTTGTAAATTACCCAGAGGCTACAAACATCTGCCTTGTGGTGTGTGAGAATAATCTTATATATATATTGGGGATAATGAGAGGCCCCTGCTTCTTGCCCTTAGAGGTTCAACTCGGGAGAGTTGGAACCTAGCCCTTCAAAAGACAGTTCCTTCAAGTCCTTTTAAGGAAGCTGGACTAGGACTGGTCTACCCTGAACTCTGAACCACGGCTGCTTTTGTTCATCTACCAAACCATGTGCCAAGTTCAGAAGCCATGTTGGCTAGTAACTTGTAATTGAGTAGAACAAGGGAGGGGAAACATTGAGGATACTTTTAACCACTATTTTTGTGCAGATAGTTAGTATAAAGGGTGAAGTCAAAGCAATAGAAGATTTTAGTGTCTGGGTTTAGAGTGTATGTGATTGGTATACTTTTTCCCTTTCTAGGAAAGGAAAAAAAAAAAAACACCTTTACCAGTAGTTAGAAAGGAAATGTGATGGTCTTACCAAATCATTTAGCTGATTTAGCTGGAGAATGTTTTGGGAGTATCCTTCAACACTGTCGTAGTAGTGCATTGAGTCAGTGTCCCTGTACAACCTTTGCAGTCCCCACAGATCACTTAGAAAGCATTTCTCTAAACACAAGCCAGGTTTGATGGGAGAATGCTGCTTACACGTCATGAAATCCTTAGGGAGTTTCAGGTCTTACCGGTACGCGACCAGGCTGTAGCTGTTCACATGTCTCCTGGGAGAGCTTAAAACTTGGGATGGGGGACACTGGTTTTCACAGATGCTCCACATGGCTGTCTTTAAAAAAGACTCAAAACACAAAACTCTTTTTGTTTTTTAGTCTTCATAATGCTTGGAAACCCCCACAGTGTGTCGAGTCTTTTCAAAGAAACCTTTAGATGTGGCTCATGGATATATGAATAAGTATCTGTGTAAAACAGTGAGTTGCAGTGTATAAATACTTTAAATTATTATGCTAGAAAAATAAAAAGTTAAATACCATGCTGGGGAGTGTTTGTTCTGTGATTGTAGTGACACCTGCTGGAAGGGCTGAGAACCGCTGGAGAAGTAAAGAAGGGAGTTCCAGAAAGCCTAGTTACCCACAGGTTGAACTGTTTGCCCACTCTTTACTACTGAAAATTTTCCAAATAAACTTCATGCAACTGCAAATAAAGCAGAATCTGTGAGATTAGTCTGCTGGTATTGTCCTGAAGGTCTGTCTAATAACACTCTGCTTCCTTAAAGACAGGTAACCTACACTCTGGTTCTTTGGAAGGCAATCTGACTTCAATAACTTATTCCTGGTAGGAGGGTGTTGGGAACAGGGTTTGCTCTTGGAAAACTTACAAGGTCTCACCTCTTGGATATTCTGAAAAATATTCACACAATTAAGAGTCTCATGGTCTACCGACTGAGCCAGGCTCACACGATTTATAAGTTGGTCTTTGTGCAAAATACATATTAAAGGGTAGAAGTCTGGAAAGGACCCAAACTGAAAGCACTGTTGTTACTAGAAGAATACTACCATGTGGGACAAAGATGGGAAGGTTCTTTAAAAGCTTAACCATCACCATTGCTGTTTCCACACAGCAGTTCAGAGCAAAAAGAAATCGCAGGAATTAATACACAGCAGGAGCCAGGAAAACAGTTGCCCAACACTCAGTGCACGTCTGCTGTGTCAAATAAACACAGTTGGTATAGTGAAGTCTGTGCAGGTCCAAAGTAATTCTTTAACATATTCTAATCACGCTCTGACCTCTAACTTTAAGGAGACTTAATGAACAACTCCAAAATCCTAAAGCATCTGTTTTAACTTTTATTGATAACTTCTACACATATGGAAAATAATACCATGATCATTATACTGTTGCCCTCCCAAATTGCCCCTTCTTCACTGAATTCCTTCTCTCCAACTAGTCTGTCTTGTTTGATAGCATTTTTTCCCTCCTATTATGCAGATCTTGTGCAGATAGCATTAGCCACTGTAAGGTCATGAGTACCTTAGCCACTTTATGTCTAGAAGGTAGAATTGTAATTGCCCTCCCCTTCCTATGGTTCTTACATTCTTTTCGCCACCTCTTCCCAAATGGTCTCTGAGCCTTGGAGAGTAGAATAGAGATGTCTCACTTGGCACTGAACACTCCATTGTCACTTCTCAGCACTTCGATGAGTTTTGAATCACCGCCATCTAAAAAGAGAAGCTTCTCCAACCAAAAGTGAGAGAGGAAAAGCGGTTAAGGCGCCTGCCTGCTAAGCCTAAGAACGCTGGTTCCAATCTCCAGGTCCTACGTTTAGCCAGATGCAAAGTGACGCAAAGGCGCAATGCCGCACTTGACCGCAAGGGGGCGCATGCATCTGGAGTTCGTTCACAGTGGCTGAGACACTGGGGGCGCGCCCATTTCTGTCTCCCTCTCCCCTCTCTCTCTCTCTCTCTCCAAAAATAAATAAAAAATAATTTAAAAAAAATTTTTAAGTGAGAGGAGCATTAATATATGGGCATAACATCAATGTTTAGAAAGCAGTTCCGTGGCCATAATATATGCTTAGCCAGAGAATAGTGATTTCCTCCCTAAGACTTATGACCTCCCCAGTGAAAGGCCTTTGATTCGGTTTTCAGTACTGGGCAGGAATCCCACTCCAGTGGAGCTGGCCACAAATCCAATCAGAGAGCAGTTGGTTTTCCCCATAACAGATATACCACCATTACACCAGTTGGTACATATGGCCTGGCTGGTCAGCCATATAACTTGCAGAGTCGCCTGCTGGTTAACACTTTTGATAACGTTTCTTCCCCCAAAAGCAGCATAGGTCTTTTCAATCATGACAGCTAGTCAACAGGGAGGTGGTTTCCAGTTAGGGTCTTACCCTCAAGTACTGGTGGGCAACCAAGAGCTTTGGCAATAGCCTTTAGTGTTTTGGGAGCAGGAGAGGCCTCCCTGGAGGGAAGGAAGGTTGTTTTTTTTTTTTTTTTTTAAATTTTTATTTATTTATTTATTTGACAGAGAAGGTGGGGAGAGAGAGAATGGGCATGCCAGGGCCTCCAGCCACTGCAAATGAACTCCAGATGTATGTGCCCCCTTGTGTAGCTGGCTAACGTGGGTCCTGGGGAATCGAACCTGGGTCCTTTGGACTTGCAGGCAAACGCCTTTACTGCTAAGCCATCCCTCCAGCCCGGGAAGGAAGGTTTTTATCTTCTTCAAATGATGACATAAAAACAAAGGTCGGGCTGGAGAGATGGCTTAGTGATTAAGGCTCCTGCCTCCTAAGCCTAAGAATGCTGGTTCCAATCTCCAGCCAGCCATTCCAATCTCCAGGTCCCACGTTTAACCAGATGCAAAGTGACGCAAGGGCACAATGCAGCACTTGACCACAAGATGGCGCACGCATCTGGATTTCGTTTGCAGCAGCTGAGAGGCTGCTGGCCTCTATCTGTCTTCCTGTCCCCTCTCTCTGTGTGTCTCTCTTCAAAAAAAAAAAAAAAAAAAGTGACATAAAAATCCTGGTAATTGTCCAATGTATGCATGTTTTATAAAAAAAAAATGTGTGTATTGGCATTGTTTTATGTCAGGAATCAGCCAGCAGAGCAGTCTTGGGTTGTTACTATCCTTTCTCAGCAAAGGTACTTTTGTTGCAAACCAGACTGTTTCCGTGTTCCCATAACCAAATGTCTATTTTCATGTGAACCAAGGGATATCCTCCTAGAAAGAATGTAATCAAAAGGAAGCCATTGACAGTTGTTCATCATACTGTTCCTGATTCCATCCCTTTTCTGTATCTCTTCTAAAGGGGCATTACTATTTAGATGTGGGGGTGTTTTCTTTTTCAGGTTTCATTCAGTGAAGTGGGTGTGTGGTTCACTTCCACTTTCACCGCCAAATCAGGGCCGGGGACGGCTTGAGCTTCTCCGCCTTCTTGTCTGTGATGACCAAGACATAAAGGTATCTGCTGCAATGAACTTGGAACTTCATGTTAGTCTCGTTTGCTCAATCTTGACAGATTTGGCATCCTTTGGCTTAACTATGAGCAGAGGATCCTCGATTTTTCAAGGCATGGAGATGAGACACACAGACGGGCTGTGTGACCACCTCCAGAAGCTTATAGAAAACAGCAAGAGCTGCACTAGATGTGGGGTTTTTCCCACTTTGAATTTACTATTCTTCTCCCAACAGCCCTGTAGTGAGATGTTTGACACTATCATCTAAATAATAGAGCAATATGCTGCCCCTTAACCCAAAATGTGATGTCATGTTTGGAGTAGTGATGTCTTTGTGTCTTATCTGTGAATGGCAACACATCTACAAGGCCCAGCTGTGTCCCTGGCCAGACCACACTCATTCACAGAATAATGTTCAAGTCAACTGAGCAAGCCAATTCTGTCAACTAGAATGTATCGACAGGACAGTGTTTCTAATGGACAGTGCTTTGTGGGTGATGTGTCAGTTAATAATGAAAATTCTGACTCCAGCTTTTTAAAAGTCATTATTCTGCTACCAAATTGAATGTGCAAGACCAAACCACAGATAAATTAGCCAAGTACAATCATACCTGCCATAAATAAGCATTTTTTTAAAGCTAAGAACATCTCAATCTCAATAACACCACCAAGGGAAGTTGAGCTGTTTGCAAACCCACAGGACATCCAGCCAGTCCTGGTGGTACACACAGGTAGGAAATTGCTGGCAGAGCAGTGGCAGGAAGATCAGGAATTCAAGGCCAGCCTAGTCAAAAGACAATCAAAGCAGGGCTAGAGGGATGGTTTAGAGGTTCAGGTGTTTGCCTGCAAAGCCAAAGGACCCCTGGTTCAACTCCCCAGGACCCACTAAGCCAGATGCACAAGGTGACACATGTGTCTGGAGTTCATTTGCAGTGGCTGGAGGCCCTGGTATGCTCATTCTCTGTGTGTGTGCATATGTGTGTGTGTGTGTATATATATCTCAAAGAAAAGACATTCAAAGCCTTTTAGGACAGTAAGGGAGAGAGTTAAAGGAACAATATTTTTGTCTCTTAATCAATTCTTCTCTTGAGCTGCTAAAAGAGAGTGCTACTAATATGCCCTCCTTGGTCAGCAGTGCCATGAGGAATGAGTGGAGAAGTATTGATTGGCGAGGAAAGGGCCCAAGGTCTGTGTCTTCTTATGAATATTATTTTCCTCCTTGAGAAGGGAAAATAACACTGGAATTAATTGGGACAGCACAAAGTTTAGGATCCTTAGCATCCTAACAAACTGGAAATGTGGGTGACTTTTTTAGAATTCAGGAAGGAGGTTAAATTCCACCTGGGAAGTTGGAGAGTGACAACATAAGAAAAGGACAGCTCACTAGTCAAAATGACAAGTAGGAACTGCACACTGGTTGTGTTTTTAGGCACAGGACCATTATTAAGGGATCCTTTGTATACCAATTTGTTACATGTTATATTTTAGGGGGTCAGCATGCCATCATGGTTAAAATTTGAGGCTGTGAAATTGCCCACTTTTGAATTTGTATCTATTTTTCCTTTACTCATTGTGCATCTTTGGACATTCTGAATTACATCTGAGCTTCAGTTTCCTCATATTTATAATGAGATGTTTAATAGTGCTATGCCTCAAACATTCAAATGGGAGGGATAAATTTGCTACTTCACCCAATTTTCTTAGCATAGTGCCAAATACCAACCCATGCACTGCTAAAAAAAAATATATCTGAGATGGATAGTTTGTTTCCTCACCTTGGGAAACTGGAAACTCCCTAGGCTATTATTGGAACTACATTTGTATTTAACCCACTATGAACATTCTAGAATTTAGGGCTGGACCAAAGTTTTGTAGATAGTTTGAACACATCTTCAAAGGAGACAAATGCTATATCATAATTTTCAGGAAAGTACCCAACACAAAATCAAGAAAAGATAAATCATGTCCCTCCTGCTTCTATCCTTGTTGCAATTGCCCCCAGAACCACAACATAAACTCATTAAGGCCCTACTAAGACAGTATCCCTAGTTTGTAAGCAACAATTAGCTCTTGAGAGATCTTTGGGGACTAAGAGTGGTCTGAAGACAAGAAGAAAACTGAGGGAAGGATGCTGCTAGTGAAATTATTGCTAAGTATTATTAACCATATATTTATACACCTCTGCAATCAGGGTCTGGGTTGGGAGGAATATAGAACTAGGTAAGGACATTCTAACATGTTCTAGATTGAGTTGCATGTAGATGTAGATCATGTGATTACAGGCTATCCTGTGCTCACAGCAGAAATGCAGCTCTTACCCATAGATGGCTTCTAATTGTTCATGCTAGGGCAGTGATGGCATTCTCATCTGCTCAGAATTGTGTGAAATGGAAAATACAAGAGGCCACCTACAGAAGATTAATAGATTTAGACTGGCCTGATGCTAGCTCTTTCCTTCTGACCTTAAGACCACTTTTAAATGTGAAAGGAGAGGAGTTATGAGAAATTTCACACACACATGCTCAATAAAAACATAGTGAATTCCAGGTCAGCCTGAGCTAGCGCAAGACCCTACCTCGGAAAACCAAAAACAACAGCAACAACAAAAAGACACATTGGTAAAGGACTAAGGATATACCTCAATGGTAGAGTGCCTACCTGGTATGTACAAGGCCCTGGGTTCAACCCTCAGTATCAGAAATGGTGGTACATGCCTATAATTTCAGCACTAGGGAAAGAGCTGCAGGAGGATCAGAAATTCCAGGTCCTCTTTGGCCACACAGCATATTCAAGGGCAGCCTAGCCTGAGCTATATGAGACCCTGTCTCACCAAAAAAAAAAAAAAAAAAATAAAGAAAGAAAGAAAGACTCCAAAAATAACAGAGATAGGAAAGAAAAAGTTGAAATGTGAAATGTGATATGAGAATGAAGGAGTCATTACTGACAAAAATGTGTATTCAGTTAATGAACACACAATGTTCCAGGTGTTCAAGTTGTAAAGCAGTGACATAGAGGATCCAGGTGTCTTCTTTTTATGTTTTCTTTCTTTAAAATTCATTATAGTGCTGGGCATGGTGGCACATACCTTTAATTCCAGCACTTGGGAGGCAGAAGTAGGAGGATTGCCATAAGTTCGAGGCCACCCTGAGACTGCATGGTGAAATCCAGGCCAGCCTGGGCTAGAGTGAGACCCTATCTTGAAAAACAAAAAAAAAAAATAACTGTAGCTTATCTTTCTGAATCAGTAGGGTCAAAAACTAAATCCTAGTTTGCCTTTTTTTTCTGTGTAGCCCAGTGCACATACCTGTGTATATGTGTAATGTTGATAAAGTAAGACTCCACATTACTAATCTCTTCATAGGAATGTGCTGCAACTCGCCTATCAGAAGCACATTCTTTAGCAATCACAGTATAAGATTATGAACTCAATTTATAGTATAGCTCACTGCACCTGAATAGGGGTTTTAATCAATAGGAAAATTGGATTGACAATAGTACAGAAGGGAAGAATCAGTCATTCACCAGATATTTGTTGAGTACATACTAAATCCACTTAGTTGAAAACTGATTATTCAATGTTGAGTAGTCTTATTTCCTTACCTAGAGGAATTTATAGTTTAGGGAAAAGGAAGATTATTTTCATCTCTCAGTGATCAACTCTGAAATGTTGTCAAATGGAATGGCATTGTCTATCAACAAGTTCAGTATAGTACAGTATTTGCTCACATATTCTGTGTACTAGGCTCAGTTGAGCTAGACATCCAGGATGGTATACTCAGATGGCTGGCAAGCAATGGTGGCTGTCCTCTGGGAGGTCTATAAGGGCTGTGAACCAGCATTTGGCCTTTCTATGTGACTTTGATTTAGGATTCCATAGCCCGGTGGCTCTGAGAAGGACCATAGCAGAAGTGAGCACAGAGCTAGGGAGATGGTTCGGTGGTTAAGGCACTTCCTTGCAAGGTCTAACAACCCAGAGTCAGTTCCCCAGTACTAACATAAAGCCAGATGTACAAAGTGACACATGTGTCTGGAGTTTGATTGCAGTGGCTACAGGCCCTGGCATGCCCATTTTCTCTCTCTCATCTCTCACTGCTTGCAAGTAAATAAGTAAAAAAACTTTAAGAAGTGAACACAGAGAAGCAGGTTTTTTTTTTTTTTTTTTTTTTTTTTTTTTTTTTTTTTTTTTGGTTTTTCAAGGTAGGGTCTCACTCTGGCCCAGGCTGACCTGGAATTAACTATGTAGTCTCAGGGTGGCCTTGAACTCACGGCGATCCTCCTACCTCTGCCTCCCGAGTGCTGGGATTAAAGGCATGCGCCACCACGCCCGGCTGAAGCAGGTTTTTAATAACCAGGGAAGATAATGAATGAAACGCAGTTAAGGGATACACTAAAAACAAGCAATTTTACTTCCACTGTGTTCCATTAACTAAAGTACTCACAAGGCTTTTCCAAATTCAAATTCAAGGACATACAAAATAAACTCCACTTTCAGAAAAAAAATTTATACTTATTTATTTATATGAGAAAGAGAGAGAATGGGCATGCCAGGGCCTCTAGTTACTGCAAACAAACTCCAGATGCATGTGCCACTAAGTACATCTGGTTTATGTGGGTACTGGGCAATCAAACTTGGGTCCTTAGGCTTCACAGGCAAGCACCTTAACCCCTAAGCCATCTCTCCAGCTTTTGATTGGTGTGGGAAGAGGCATGAAGGCCACATACAGAAGATAACAACAGATTCCTGATATCTGTAAGTATCTGAAAAATACCACATGCTGCAGATATAAAAGTCATTGTCGCCGGGCGTGGTGGTGCACACCTTTACTCCCAGCACTCGGGAGGCAGAGGTAAGAGGATCACCATGAGTTCAAGGCCACCCTGAGAATACATAGTGAATTCCAGGTTAGCCTGAGCTACAGTGAGACCCTACCTTGAAAAACCAAAAAAAAAAAAAAAAAAAGTCATTGTCTTGATCCATATTTTATTTCAAAATATTTTGACCTAGTACTAAAGCTTTCACATGTAATAAACCACTATCTCCAGCTAACAAGGTGATTGTATCTATGCTTTCCTACGGAAGAAAAAGGAATACACAATTGAAAACAGAACCTCCCGAATGCTAAGACAAGTACTCTATCTGGTTAACTTGTGCCTAACACACACCCACACATGTCTTTAATATACTGTATCAGACAATAAGTCCAAACATAGTCTGTAGTGATGATAAATCTAATGCTTATTTCAAGGCATTATATCCTTACAAATCATCAATTCAACAAAAACTGTTTTAGATTATGTAGAACAGAAGCCAGAAATCATACCTTCCTGTAACTTAAAACCTATTCCAGAGCTGGAGAGATGGCTTAGTGGTTAAGGTGCTTGTCTGCAAAGCCAAAGGTCCTACTTTTGATTTCCCAGGACCCACAAAAAGCCAGATGCACAAGGTGATGCATGCATCTGGAGTTTGTTTGCAGGGCTAGAGCCCATGGTGTATCCATTTTCCTCTCTCTCTCTCTCTCTCTCTCTCTGTTTCTCTAATAAACAAATAAAATAAAAGATTTTTTAAGAAAGAAAGAATAGAGCAGAAAGATGTCATCTTTCTTCAGGATTATTCTCAGTGGCAGTTGATGTGTCTTCTTCGATTAAGTAGTTCACCTAAAATAGTGACAAGATACTGAATTAGATTTGATTAGGCTGCCTGCTCACATGGACTCACTTAGAAACGGTTTTAAACCTTTCTTGTTTGTCTACCAACAGACACAAAACTAGTTGCTGTGATACATGTTCTCAATATTTGTCTCTAGTGTGGTAGTAAATTTCTACTGTCAACTTCGTCAGAATGGGAATCAAATAAGAGATGCATCTCTTGGTCAGGTCTGTAAGGGTATTTCCAGGAAGGACTGAGTGAGAAAGGTGACCTTCCTCAGAGTGGGCAGTCCTTCTAGTGGCAGGCTGTACTTAAAGAGGTTCCAGGAAAGAGCAGTGCCTTCTGCCTGGCTGCCCTTGCTCCTTGCTGGTGAGTGCATCTCTCTTATTGCTGCCATCCTTTGCAGACACTGGAAGCCAGCCTCTTCAGCCTCCCAACGTGGAACAAAGACTAGTGTCTCTCCAGGAATCATCCAGGCTTTCAGTGCCAGATTGGGACTGCTGAGGCATTCAGCCTCATGGACTGAACAGCTTCTGGATTTTCCAACTCTTCAGCCTGCAGACAGTCATTATAAGACTGCCAGACCAGATCCTGTAAACCAATTTAATAAATCCCATTTATAATATATATTTATTTGAGCTATTCTGTTCTGCTGGAGAATGATGAGCAATTTTGCTTTGTATCTACATGATCTTACTTTGGGAAACTGTTGGGAAGTCTGTATATTTGAATAGCTTTATATTTGAATAGCTCTGCTAGGCAAGCTTGCAGAACCCCCAAAGTATTCTCCCAATGCTTAAACATGTATTTCTCCATGTATGTTAGACTTGTTATGAAGACAATTTATTGAGGCAGGAACTTAGAAAATCCTAGATAACAGTGGCTGTTGCTACCTGTGCAAGATCTAAATAATACAAAGAAAAAAAAAGGACATCAAAATATAAGAGAGACTAGTTGGAAAGAATAGAAGTTCAGGGGAGGGTGGTAAGAAGAGGGAACAAGGGGAGATGGTAGGGGATTATGATCATGGTACTTTGGGTTTGTATAGAGGTTGTCAATAAAGTTTTTTTCAATAAAGTTTTTTTTTAGCTTTTATTGACAACTTCCATAATTGTACACAATAAACCAGGATAATTCCCTTCCCTCCCCCATTTCCTCTTCACAAATCCACTCTCCATCATATCCCCTCCCCCCTCAATTAGTCTTTTTGTTTTCTCAATTAGTCTTTTATTTTGATGTCATCATCTTTTCCTCCTATTATGAGGGTCCTATGTAGGTAGTACCAGGCATTGTGAGGTCATGTATATCCAGGCCATTTTATGTCTGGAAGATTGCATTGTAAGCAGTCCTACCCTTCTTTTGGCTCTTACATTCTTTCCTCCACCTCTTCCGCAATGGATTGTGACCCTTGGAGGGTGTGATAGAGATGTTTCAGTGCTGAACTCTACTCTGTCACTTGTTGCTCAGCACTATGGTGCCATTTGAGTCATTCCAGAAATCACCACCATCTGAAAAGAGAAACTTCTCCAATCCAAAAGTGAGAGTAGCATTAATATATGAATATGAATGTTAAGTGAAGTGTTTACTGGGCAGTTTGGTGAGCATAATATATGCAATTAGACAGAAATCAGAAGGTGTTACACCCCTAAGGCTCACGACCTCCCCGATCATAGGTTTTCAGTACCAGGCATGTATTCCCTTCTGTGGAGTGGGCCTCCAGTCCAATTAGTGAGTGGTTGGCTTCTCCCATAACAGGCATGCCACTTCTGCACTTTTTAGCTCATTTTTGGCATTGCTGGCCAAATTTAAGGCTTACAGTGTTCACTGTTGTTTATCACCACTGATGACTTCTCCCATAGGGCAGCATCCAACATAGCTTTCTCCAACTTTCTGTCAGCTGGTCTACATGGAAGAGGTTTTCAGCTAAGCTCCAGCTTGATTTCTCAGTGACCTTGCAGCCTAAGCATGTGGAGTCTTCAGCAATAGGATCTTACCATCATTTCCAAGTGGGAAACCAAAAGCCTTGGCAATGGCCTGTAATATTTTGGGGGCATTAGGGACCTCACTGGCCAACAACTCACTGGAAGATATCCCATCCCTGGCACTGATTTTTTTTTTAACTGTTGCCATATAAACATTTATCTTTCATTTTTCAAGTCACCTTTTTTTAAAAATTTTTTTATTGTATTTTATTTATTTTTTTGAGAGAGACACACAGAGACAGACAGACAGAGAGAGGAGGGAGACAGATAGAGATGGGCGTGCCAGCAGTCTCTCAGCTGCTGTGAATGAAATCCAGATGTTTGCACCCCCCTTGTGGGCAAGCGCGGCATTGCGCCCTTGCGTCACTTTGCATCTGGCTAAATGTGGGACCTGGAGATTGGAACCGCTGGAGATTGGACCCAGCGTTCTTAGGCTTAGCATGCAGGCGCCTTAACCGCTAAGCCATCTCTCCAGCCCTCAAGTCACTTTTTTTGTGATGACCCACTTACATGTGTTAACAAAGTGCATGAAAGCCAGTTAATACAAGAGTAATCAATGTAACATAAAACACGATTTTCAATATTTGCTTTGCCTTGTGAAATACTATAACTGGTTTTTATGTTGCTTGAATATCTCTACGATTGTAATACATCTTTTTTTTTGTGGGGGGGTTTCAAAGTAGGGTCTCACTCTAGCTCAGGGTGACCTGGAATTCACTATGAAGCCTCAGGATGGCCTCAAACTCATGGCAATCCTCCTACCTCTGCCTCCTGAGTGCTGGGATTAAAGGCATGTGCCACCATGCCCAGCTTGTAATACATCTTTTTTTGATAATGCAGCCCATTCAAAGATGTTGAATTTTCACTATTTCTTCTCTTTTCTTAAAAATTTATTTTTTATTTTTTATTTATTTATTTGACAGAGAAAGAGGGAGAAAGAAAAAGAGAGCAAATGGGTACACCAGGGCCTCCAGCCAGGCAAACAAACTCCAGACACGTGTACCCCCTTGTGCATCTGGCTAACATGGGTTCTGGGGAATCGAACCTGGGTCCTTTGGCTTTGCAGGAAAACACCTTAACCACTAAGCCATCCCTCCAGCCCACCATATCTTCTTTAGAAGTGCTTGTCCTTCGTACTCTCCAGAAAGAGGAAAACCATTACAGATTGTGTCATGATGATGTCCTTGCTCTGTGAGGTGTGGGGCTCAGAAGCCAGCAAGCTTGCAGAATGGGAGGGAGAATACTCTATACTATTCTCCCACTCCTTTCAGTGGAGCCCCTTTTTTCCCCGTAATTTATTTTTATTTATATTTTCTGATTTTACATTCATAATGTTGGCTCCCTTATCCTCCTCCCTGTCCTCCCTCTTCCAAGGGGACCCTCATCAATGGGGAATGTGGGTCATGCATTGTGAGGTTAGTCAAGAGTTCTGGGGGGTAGGCCCCAGTCTCTGTGCATAATGCCCCAACTTGTGGCTCTAACATTCTTTCCGCCCCCTCTTCCGCAAATGTCCCTGAGCCACATTGGGGTCATTTTAGTTCTACTTCAGTGATAAGGTTTTGGGAGCCTCTGTGTCTCTGGATATCTGGCTTAGTTGGAGTTGGATGTTCTCTGTGTTTATCTCCTTCAGCCTTTTTCTGGTGCCATGATTGCCAAGAACGCTGTATTCTTGCCCTTCCCCCACATTACTCTATGGTTTCATCTGGGGTCCTGGTGAGGTGTGATTGTCTGATCCTCCCTTCAGGTCCGTTTTCCATCTGAAAAAGATAAGCAAAATCTCCAACGGAGAGGGAAGTTAGTACTAGATAGAAGGGATGGCCATAGATATTTTGGAGGGAATTTTATATGCATAGGCTCTCTTCTAGCCCATATTTGGTGGTATCTTGATCTTGGAGACTGAGCTCATTTTTTGTACATGGTTTTGACTTATTTCCCAGTTCCAGCAGTAACAATCTGTGGCCTCTGAGTGTACCATGGTCCAAAAAAGCAGGTGTCCATATGGCTTATTCATACCCTCTTAAATTTTGTTTAACCCTCTCTCCACTCTTTACTCAATCTCTTCCCCCGACCTCACTAAGGTCATTCCACCAGCAGTAATCTGTTCATCTATTTACATAAATATAATACCATCCCCTTAAGTCTTTCCCTCTCCTCCCTCCTATATATCCCCTTTTGAGCTTACTGGCCTCTTCAACAGATTTTTACCCCAACTCACATAAAAGTCTAAACATTTGTAGCTAAGATCCACATATGAGAGAGATCATGTGATGTTTGGCTTTCTGGGCTTGGGGTACCTCAGTTAGTATAATCCTTTACAGATCCATCCATTTCCCTGCAATATTTTATAATTTAATTTTTCCTTATGGCTGAATAGAAAGAACATCTTGAGTTAATTGATGCTTTGGTTTTCTAATTATTGACAATATTCTAGGACATGTAAATCTGACTTTCTATGTCTTCAGGGCAGGAGTTTAAGGTAGAAGGTGTGGCTCTTATATTGCTCCCAGAGTAAAAGCAGAAATGACCCTAGGTGTTGAGTTTGCCTGCTTTGCAAGTATTCTAGTAGGCTGATTGAAGCAAATTACTGGCAAATTCTAAAATTCAACTGAGCAATATACACATTCAATCACAACCAGCACAGAGTATTTATGCAAGAGTGGAGATTAAAACAAACAGTGCCCCGGCCGGCGGGGTTCAACAGGGGCTTGAGGGGAGGCTGTTCCTGGATGAGAGAGACAAGCAGACACAAAGAATGGAGCCAAGACAAAATACTGATCAAGGCTCAAAGTTTATTGCAAAAGTCTCAGCTTATATAGTAAGCAAAACAAAGAAGCTCCTGAGGGCGGAGACCTTGATCCAGTTACACAGCTGCACAGGGAGGGAACCTCAGATAAAAGTCTATCAATGATATTCCTTGTGGCTAAACACCCTGCTCTAAGAGCAGCAGGGTTGCTAGGATACCCAGCTGAGGAATGTGCCTTGCACAAGGTCATAAAGGGGGGGGGGTTTACAGCAGTCCTATATATCTTTAAGTTACTCATTATTCTTATCTACAGGTCAGGGTAGGGTCTCTGGGAAGGCTAGTTATGTAGTTGCTCACAGACACTCAGGAAGCTGAAATCTAACTTAGAAGATGCAGTTTTTTCTTCCAAATGGCTGCAGTTTGGCTCAGTGGTCTCCAACATCTCCTCCCTTCTTTTATACAAGACAGGGGGAGGCCCGCAGTCAAGCGGTGGGCTTTAACCAAGTGGGGGAGAAGTGACCTGGCTCCTCCCGTGGGTCATTTTTATCGCCCACAGATTTGGCCCTTGGTACCTTTTGGGGAGGGGAGGCAGGGCCTATATAATTATTATGTATGGTACCAACCTCCATGCAAGTCAGGTTTTCTCTCAGGGAATTCAGATGTGGTCAGTAAGACCTTCCCTTGTTTTTTTTTTTTTTCACACCCACATTGGTACCCATCCCCCTAGGGGGTGCATAAGTCTGAATGTTTATGCGGTTCCCAGAGGCTTGGAGTATTAAACCTTGGTCAACATGTCTAGAATGATTATAAAAGGTAAACAAATCTACAGGGTTTACAGTGGCTATAGGGTGTACAGAGACTATAAGTTTTACAGACATTAGGTAAACAAATTTACAGGGCTTACAGTGGCTATAGGGTTTACATTCATTGTTAGGGGAAGGTCTCAGCGGGAGTCAGGTCCTCAGTCTCGATTCCTCAGCTTGCCAGCTCCAGTCTGTGATAGTGGACCTGTTGAGCTGCTGGAACACTTGAGCTCTGGAAGCTGGAGTACCAGGACTCAGTCCTTCTGATTGGCATAATTAAGTCAGGAGAACACATGACAATAAAGACTACATTGGAGGAGTAATCTGTAGCTGTGTCCTTTTTAGAATTAATACAATTGGTGATAATATACCAGGTACAACTAAGAGTAAATTTCATTAGATGATTGACCCACCTGGGCCCAAGTACAAAGGGATAAGGGAGGGGCAGACACGTACAAAACTTAAAATAATTTTCTTTTAGAGTACTTTTTATAATTTTGTTTGAGGCCACCTTTGGGACCCAAGATGGGCTGTATCTCTGATTATTTATTTTGGTATATACTGAAGAACCAAAAAAAAAAGAAATCAATTAACCTGTTACATTCAGTCTCTGCAACACTGTTTGCTTGCCTGACTCAGGCACAGCCACCTCTGTATGTTGAAACAAGTTGCAATTGTATTGCTGAAATAAGCCTCCTGGAAATTTTTGAGTTTATTATTTCTCTTAATTACTGTTGTAAACCAAGTTAAAGTTTTTTCCTTTTTACTTAGAAGACATCATTTATTAGCCAGATGACAGTACTGTCATTATAGAATCAGACATTTATTCAACCCAGGCCTAACTAGCTAAGGAATGTGTTGACCTCTAACTCTGTAATCTATGTTTGCCCAGCAGTAAATTTCCCCCTGCTTAAGCCAAATGAGAATCTGAGAAAGAAACTGCTTGGGAGATACTTAAGGCATCAAAAAAATCTTTTTGCAGCCTTAACAGGATCACCAAAAGACAAATGACTATATGAAATAACAGATATTTTCTTTTGTAAACCTTGTAAATTTATGTTAAGATTATTAAGATTTTAAATACCCCAAATATGATTTTTAACCTTTTACCATATAGTAGCAGTCCCATTGTAGGATAAAGGAGTAATGCTCATGACAGAACAATTGCTTTTGAACCACCAGATTGACAACTTGTCTTTTTAATACATAACAGCATTTTTTAGAGCATCTATCTTGACTGACAGCTTTTAATCAATATCTATCTGTGAAGAAAAAGTTTGAGAAAAATTTTAATCAGTCCAATAACATAGCTTTTGGGGAGTTTTATACCTGTAGGACCTTTTAGAGATACTCAGCCATGGGGGCCTCTGGTTTTTATAACAGACAAATTTTGTAACTCATTAATTGTCATTAATTGACCTGAGATGTAATTCCCAGTTTCCATTCCCTCCCCCACACAAGAATTGGGACCGAGGCTTCAGCGGTAGGCCTAATGTCTTTTTTAGCTGTGGCTGTCAACACCTGTGAAGAAAGGAGTGAAAAAAGGGTGGGGGGTTAATTAAATTTTTTCAGGTCACGATGTATGGGATCTGGTCTGGATGTCTGTTCCTAGGACAGAAAACATTTTTTTTTTTAAATATTTGAATGAAAGGGTGTCTTCTGATAGCCATTGAGGAACAAAAATAGATACTCCATTTTTCTGAGCGATGTCCTTGATTTTTGTCCTAAAGAGGGGGAAGGGAACTGTCCCATGTTATTAAGTCAAGGGAGAAGCGTCTGTCCATAGGGAAACAACATACAGACACACAAATATGACAGAAACATGTAGGGCCCAATAACACAGACACACGAATATGACAGAAACATAGAGGGCCCAATAACATAGACACAGAAACAGAGGGCCCAAGAAAAGCTATGCATAAAAAAGAGAAAGAGAGAGAGAGAGCGCTCAGATACTTACCAGACCGGTCTGAGAAGAATTTTTTGAGTCTCAGTCTTGGGTTTGCTTGGGTTTCTCAGTCAGGGAATCAAAGGAAGTGTCAAGTCCCCCACACGAGTGTTTGGGGACCCCCAGGGTTGTGTGACATTTACCAGAATCATAACAAAGGCAGTTATGTTATCAGGAGCACATAGTTGGATAGGAAACAATTATCACAGGCAATGGAGGGAGATGTTAGGCATTTTTTGTATATTAGTTATATTAACCATGTGAGAGAATTAAATATTAATGAGTCAATTTTAACCTTAAGATACAGTTAAAATGTTGACAAATAGGAACTTAATTAACTTTATTGGGCACTTTAAATTTAGTCTTTTTTAACCATCATCATGACCAGATTAATATCAACAAGTTAAAGTTGTAAATTTACAAACTGAATACCATAGTAACCTTCTATCAGTTAGAGCCATGCTTTTATTAGTTTGATGTAAGCCCTAGGTTGATAATCACTTTATTGTATCTTAAAAGATCTGCAATTTGGTTAAGTGTTTTGTCTTTAACCTTGTTTAAGTTTACTTAATATCTACAGTTACATATTTTTATCTTACAAACTATGTAACCACTCTGTAACAATCTTTTTTATTAAATAGTTACCAACATTTAAAGTTTTTTCTCCGGTTTAACTTTTTTTTTTGTTAGTTTATCTTATTATTATTATTATTTTTTTTTTTTTTGGTTTTGCAAGGTAGGGTCTCACTCTGGTCCAGGCTGACCTGGAATTCACTATGTAGTCTCAGGGTGGCCTCGAACTCTCAGTGATCCTCCTACCTCTGCCTCCCGAGTGCTGGGATTAAAGGCGTGCGCCACCACAACCGGCTAGTTTATCTTATTATTACCAGAGAAAACTTTTATTGTTTTTACCATGAGGCTTTTAATAAAAGGCCTTACGAAATATCTTTAAAGAGTAGATCAGACTTGACTTTTGAAACACATTATGAAAGTAGATTTGAACATTATTAAAAAATTTTTAACAAATTTAGTATTAAGCACATATTCAAATTTAAATATAATTCTTGAGACTGTTTTTTTTTGTTTGTTTGCTTGCTTTTTTTTTTTTTTTTTGTTGTTGTTGTTAGCAGTCCCAGAAAAGCATAGAGAGACAAAGTAAGCTTAAAACAGTTGTAAATACTTATAAGAAATTCACATCTACTTATAGTAATTTGGTATTTACCCATATTTTGAAATTTTGTTAGTAGTACCAGAAAAGTATAGAGAGACAAAGTGAACTTAAAACAGTTGTAAATACTTTTAAGAAGTCTATATCTACTTATAATAATTTGGTATTTACCCATATTTTGAAATTTTGTTAGTAGTACCAGAAAAGTATAGAGAGACAAAGTGAACTTAAAACAGTTGTAAAGAAGTCCATATCTATTTGAGACTGTTTTTTTTTTGTTAGAAGTCCCTAAACTCTGCAAGCCAGCGAAGCTAAGAAAGAGCCCCCCCCTTTTTTTTTTTAATAAAGCCTATTATCTCCTTGTTTACCTTGCTGGGCCAGTGTGGCTGGAGGCTGCCTGAGCCCAGGTGGGGTAGGCACGCCCCTGGAGTCTGGGCTTGGCATCCAGCTCTGAGAAGCAAGGGGGAAGGGGCTTATCTAATAGTGAGACTGAAGGACATTATTAATCAGGTTTCAATAGGAGGGGGCGATAAAAATCTTTTAAATAATCACCCATGTGACCCCATCGTTTCTCATCGATAGTGTCTTTTTTGGGGGGAACCATGGACACACATTTTTTAAGAGAACAAAAAATTTAACTTGGGTCCCCTGCATCTTGAGAGATTCCTCAAGCCCTTGAATAAACAATTCCTATTTGTTTAACGTTTGCTGAAAAGAAAAGCCTGTAGGAGCTTGAGCCTTGCCCCCAGCTATGAGCTTTTGTCTTTGTTGTTGCCTGTGGTTTTTGAGCAGTTTTTCCTGCCACAGTTTTTTGGTGAAAGCTAGTGTTTTTCACGATAGAGAAAGTTTAGAAATGCCAATACTAGAGGGCAACATTTCTGGGCTATAAGTAGCTCAGGGGAATTCCCCAATGGATCTTAAACATAAGCCTGACCACAAGTTTAAGAATCCGGTAGCTGCCCTAAAGGCTTTTATTGGCCTATGCATGATCAGTTTGTAAATTGTAAAGAGGAATAGATAGAAGGTTTATTGCCAGCACCCGGTCGTGCTGTCAGGATTTGAACAATGAGCTCGGGGCCTTCAGTCAATGCCAGAGAGTAGCCCTGGCCGAGAGACTTCAGTTGCCCTGTCGCCTTGATTCAAGTCCATGGCTTAAACCGAAAACAAAGAATGAAATAAGAAAACAGTGTCTGAGAGGGAGATCTGTCTTTTTCTTTGAGATGGAAAAAGTCTGTTTTTCTTTACATTACACCTCTCCTAATTCCTCAGTGGGGAAGCTAGCCCCCGAATCTTGTTAAGTTACGTTTCTCTGATGGAGAAACGGACAGTTTATTTTTTCTTTACATTATCTCTCGCCTGACCCGTCAGTGGGGCAAATATATTACCTTCTCACTGGGGCAGCCCCTCCTGGGCTTGTTAAGTTACGTTTCTCTGATGGAGAAACGGACAGTTTATTTTTTCTTTACATTATCTCTCGCCTGACCCGTCAGTGGGGCAAATATATTACCTTCTCACTGGGGCAGCCCTCCTGGGCTTGTAGTTATTAGTCTTTCTCTGATGGAGAAAGGGAGTTTGTTTTTCGCTAACTGGGGAAACAAACTCTGCCTAGTTTTTTAATGGTGAGACAACCATATGAAACTTCGCCTAAATCCGTCAATAAAGAGACAATTTCTTCATTGGGAGGCAGCCCACCTGGGCCTGTAAATCCCAAGGGGAGGATGTCCCCAAAGGATCACCCGATTTTCTTTGTGCCTTGAGGTTCATAAACTATGAACAAATATGGCTTGTCCCGAGACATTCGTCGCTATTCTTACCTTACCCAGGTCTGTATTACAGGCGGGCTTTCCTGCAGTGACCCACTGTGGATCTTCACTCACCAACGAGGTGGCGATCCAATGCTGAAGAGACGGCCGTCCTTCCTTGCGACGTCCAAGTCAGTCCTCGTACCTCAAGCCCCACGTCTGGGCGCCACTTGCCCCGGCCGGCGGGGTTCAACAGGGGCTCGAGGGGAGGCTGTTCCTGGATGAGAGAGACAAGCAGACACAAAGAATGGAGCCAAGACAAAATACTGATCAAGGCTCAAAGTTTATTGCAAAAGTCTCAGCTTATATAGTAAGCAAAACAAAGAAGCTCCTGAGGGCGGAGACCTTGATCCAGTTACACAGCTGCACAGGGAGGGAACCTCAGATAAAAGTCTATCAATGATATTCCTTGTGGCTAAACACCCTGCTCTAAGAGCAGCAGGGTTGCTAGGATACCCAGCTGAGGAATGTGCCTTGCACAAGGTCATAAAGGGGGGGGGGTTTACAGCAGTCCTATATATCTTTAAGTTACTCATTATTCTTATCTACAGGTCAGGGTAGGGTCTCTGGGAAGGCTAGTTATGTAGTTGCTCACAGACACTCAGGAAGCTGAAATCTAACTTAGAAGATGCAGTTTTTTCTTCCAAATGGCTGCAGTTTGGCTCAGTGGTCTCCAACAAAACAGATAATCTAATAAAGTTAAATTCCCTAAGGGTGTGTGTTGCCCCTTAATCCTGTCAACTGGGAGGCTGAGATTTTTTTATCTGAAATGGGTTTCAGGTCAGCCTGGGGCTGAGTGAGACACTTCCCCTGATAATGACAGAAGAAAAGACAAAGGCCCTGTAAATCAGGGAACATCAAAAGCAGCAATAGTCAACACCAAAATACAGCTTATTTGAGAATGGAAAAGCTCACTAAGAGTATATCAATCAAATCTAACACATAACCTGCCCTGACATGGAAGGTGAAATTAGCACTTCCAGTGCAGGCCTATGTACCTGGCTTTGTATAAGTAGGCTCTGGTACCTTTTGGGATGGCTTTCAATCTTACCAATTCTGAGTGCCCACCTTGATCCCTCTCTGTTGTGCTGTGGACTCAATTAAGCTACTTGGTTGGCTGGATCTGGTGTTCTCATCAGCTGTGCTGTGTACCATGTGGCCAGGGGGGTGGACACATTCTCCATTAGTTCCTGGCACTAGCAGTTGGAGGATGGGAGGCTGTGCTGGATGCCTGGAGTTGTACCAGACATGCTCAGCTGGTCCTGTTTGTGATCTCTTTTAGCAGCTGCTCAGCTGGCCCCTGCTTTCGTCCCCTTCAGGTTTCTTGATTTTGTGAGGAGGCTGATGTGAGTAGAAAATCCCTTCACCTGGCTTCTGCTCCTCCAGCTCTGGGCTGGTCAGGCGGGTGCGTGGGTTGGGGCCACCAGCTGGTTTCCTGCTTGCTGGAAGATCTGAGTCTCCTGTTTCTCTGCTGTAGTTGATAATTCCTTATGCACCTTTACTGTTCCATGAAAGAGTATATTTCACTGTTTCTCTGTTTATTTCCCTCCCTAGGCTGCTTTGGTGTGGCTAATATGCCACCATCTTACCCAGAAGTGTCAAATAAAAAGTTTTATTAAAAAAGTCCTGGATTGGAGATATGGCTTAGTGGCTAAGGTTATTGCCGGCAAAGCCAGAGGCCCAGGTTCAATACCCCAGTACCCACATAAAGCCAAATACATAAGGTGATGCAAATGCCTGGAGTTTGCAGTGGCTAGATGACCTGCTGCACCCATTCTCTCTTTCTCCCCCTTTCTCTCTTAAGTAAATAAAGCATATTTTTAAAAAGTTCTCAGCTGCCATTTTTTTTTTTTTCCCTGACAGGAACTCCCCAATCTCACGCTGTGGAACAATGGAGAGAAATGAAATGCATCCTGAACTTCACATTTCCCATGAGCAAACTTTCAGTTCCTTTTTGTAAGCCTTGTCCCCAGTGGGAGTCTTGCTGCTGCTTGACAGTATGGACAATGTAATGACTCCCAAGATGCCCAAGTGATGTGATTACAAAAAAAAAAAAAAAGAAGAAGAAGAAGAAAAAGGAGGAGGAGGAGGAGGAAAGTGCCAAGACACAGGACCAATAGAAGGCAATTGAAATCAGTTGTATTAAGTATGGGGGTCAATGAAGTATGGAGGGAGCTCAAGTGGCTCCATGAAAATGGTTCCTTCTTTGAGTTATCTCTGACCTCAAGTAATTTATTTATAGTTAGGATTATATTGTTTTTGTCTGACCTTAAATTAACCCAACCAATGGACAATTCAAGATCTCTTACTTTCAAGCCTTCCCAAACTGCCTGCTCAGAGAAGTTATACATTTATATCTTTGGAGAGAACCAAGGTAGCAGAAGTGTGGAAAGATATTTCCAAAACAAAGATAAATGACTTTTCTCTTCAGAGGAATAAGTGGATCAATGTTCTAAACACTGAATTCTTTTTAAAATATTTTAATTTGAGAGAAAGAGTGAGTACAGGTACACCTGGGCCTCTTCCCACTGCAAAGGAACTCCAGACACATGTACCACTTTGTGCATCTGGCTTTATGTGAGTACTGGAGGATCGAATGCAGGCTGCCAAGCTTTGTAAGCAAACACCTTTAACTACTGAACCATCGCTCCTGCCCCCAAATGCTGAATTCTATTAATTAGTAGCAGATCAAGAAGCTCAGTTGCATCTCTGTCACACCCTCCAAGGCTCAGGGCTCATTGCAGAAGAAGGGGCGGAAGAGCCAAAGGAAGGGTACGACTCCTTACAATGCAACTGTCCACACAGAAATTGGCCTTGATATCCATGACCTTGCAGTGCCTAGCAATACCTTTGCAAGACCCTCATAATAGAAGAAAAAGATGATGACATCAAATTAAGAGACACTAATGGAGAGAGGGAAGGGATATGATGGAGATTGGAGTTCTAAAGGGGGATGGGGGCAGGGGAGGGAAATATCATGCATTTTTGTATGTAAGTATAGAAGTTTTCAATAAAAAATAAAAAATAAAAAAGAAGCTCAGTTGCTCACAAATGATTACCAATAAAAAAATCAAAGAATTTTCCATTTTGGTCCAAGTCTACCTGATAGGTAAGGCTTATGGAACAAAATTTAAAAGATTTAAACATTTTTTTTAACAAGTGCTGGGAATCAAATGTTCTACAACTGAGCTGCACCCCCTATCTCCTAAAACATATTTATTTAGGCGTTTGGGGGCATGGGGATTTCATAATAGGGTCTTGCTCAAGTCCAGATTGACCTGGATTTCACTATGTAGTCTCAGGCTGGCCTCAAACTCACAGCAATTCTCCTACCTCTGCCTCCCGAGTGCTGGTATTAAAGGCATGTGCCAACGTGCCGTGCCTTTATTTAGTTTTGGGTAGTCTTCCACATGCATATATTTTGACCAGATTCAACCTCATTGTTCTCCCTTGTCTCTCTCCACACCTGCTAAATCTCATCTTCTTGCCAACTAGCCTCCCTCCTACTTTCCTACTTCTTTTTTTACCCACCCAAGAGTTAGTTCAGATTGCTTGATAAGAATGGGTGGGAAGTTATTTATCAGAACATTAACAATTAACGAACATGAAAGTATTTACCTGAGAGTGTCTGTATAGGCCAAAAAGCTGGAGAGAGGCCAGGAGGGGGTAGTGTTAATGAGTGGGCTGAATAGTAGAACACATTCAATTTGAAAGTAGAAGGGAGATTATTAGGGATGGAAAGGCTTAAGCAGAGATAAGGGGTAGGGAATGAGAGAATTAAACGAGTGGTGGGAAAGGTCAACCAAAACTAAGGACGCATGAAAAAAGCAGTCAAGGCACTTGCGGGTAAAGCCTACTGACCTGTACTCATGTATAGCCAGATGCACAAAGTAGTACATGCATCTGGAGTTCATTTGCAGTAGCTGGAGGCCCTGCGACATCCATTCTCCCCACCCCCCTCTTGCAACTAAATTTTAAAATTATTTTTAGGGCTGGAGAGATGGCTTAACAGTTAGGGTGTGTGGTGGGTTGATTCAGGTGTCCCCCATAAACTTAGGTGTTCTGAATGCCATGACCCCAGCTGATGGCAACTTGGGAATTAAACCATCCTGGAGGCAGTGTATTGTTGGGGATGGGGTTGTGGGTATTATAGCCAGTTTCTCATAGCCAGTGTTTGGCACACTCTCCTGTTACTGTTGTCCATCTGATGTTGGCCAGGAGATGATGTCCACCCTCTGCTCATGCAATCAAAGTTTTCCCTTGCCATCATGGAGTTTCCCCTCAAGTCTGTAAGCCAAAACATACCCTTTTTTCCCCAAAAGTTGTTCTTGGTTTGTGGGTCTTAACTGTTTCCCAGGGTCATTGGCCACTGATGTCTCAGCGAGGGAAAGAGGAGATGGGGGTGGGAGCAGGGTCCATTCTGGAGCAGCAGGTGAGTGCAACGACATGATAGGCAATGAACCATCTGATGGACAGCACTTGTTTATTCAAAAGGGGAGTGGGTTTATAAACATTTGGGGAAGGTTGAGGTGGCACATACAGACTATATGGAAATCAGATGCATAGTTTATGGATTGCTATCTGAGTGGCGGAAGAACTAGTAACTTCAAAGCTGTGGGGGGAGGAGTTGCGAGAGAGATAAGGGAAATGGCGGAAGACTGTGACTTCAAAGCTGTGGGGGTGAGAGAGATTGTGGAAAGGCTAGTGACTTCAGCCACATAAGGGTCTCTTGGGCAGCTAGTCACAAGGTCAGGAACTATGGGGGGCAAAGTCTGACTTATGGAGTGGTCAGAGCCTTTTGGGGTCCAGGGAGAGGGCCTCACCAGTTCTGCCCACTCTGGGCGATGACAGGGCGCACTACAACCTACCACGTAGGGAAGGCCAGTCACTGTCACCAGGGACTCCTGACCATAGGGCCAGCTGCAATCCCACAGCTCAAGGTCCCCGGCCACGTGCCACAGTTCAGGCCAGCCTCCTCCCAGTCCCAGCCTGTTTTTAGCAATGCCCAACATTGGTTGGGTATTTTCTGCCAGCGATGCAAACCTGACTGAACAGACATGCTTGCCTGTGAATCCTAAGGACTCATGTTTGATTCTCCAGGTCTCACATAAGCAAGTAGCACAGTGACACAAGTGTGCAAGGCTGCACATATGCACAAGGGGGCACATGCATCTAGAGTTCAATTGCAGTGGATGGATGTCCTGGCATGCCAGTTCTCTTTCTCTCATAAAAAAAAAAAATAGGCAAGTCTGTTGGCTTGCCTCAAATTTTTTTTAAAAAAGGATTTTTAGGGCTGGAGAGATGGCTCAGTGGTTAAGGCACTTGCCTGCAAAGCCTAAGGACCTGAGTTTGATTCCCCAGTACCCATGTAAAAGCAGATGACACAGTGGTACATGTATCTGGACTTCATTTGCAGTGGCTATAAAGGCTAATGACCCGGGGTTAGAGTCCCCAGAACTCAGGTACAGCCAGATGCACAAAATGGGCACATATATCTGGACTTCTTTTGCAATGATTGGAGGCCCTAGCATACCCATTATCTCTCCATCTGCCTCTTTCTCTCTCTCTCTACAATGAATGAATGAATGAATAAATAAATTTTAAAAACCATAAGAAAACTATTACTTTGTCAGCTAACTAAAAATAAAGTTTTGGGCTGGAGAGATGGCCTAGTAGTAAAGGTGCTTGCCTGCAAAGCCTAGGGACCCAGGTTCAGCTCCCCAGAACCCATGTAAACCAGATGAACATGGTGGTGCGTGTGGCTGAAGTTCATTTGCAGTGGCTGGAGGCCCTAGCATACCCAATCTCTCTCTCTCTCTCTCTCTCTCTCTCTCTCTCTCTCTCTCTCTCTCCCTCCCTCCCTCCCTCCCTCCCTCTCTTTCTCTGTCTCTCTCTCAAATACATAAAAATAAAAATATTTTTAAAATATATAATTTTGAAAAAAACTTTAAAAATATTCTTAGTACACTCTGTGTTAGTAGCACATAGGATAACACATTTTTTCTTTCTTTTATACCTACAATTTATTCCTTGTTCACTGGATTTCAAATCTTATTTGACTTCTTAAGCTTCACACTGACCCCTTAAAACTAATATGACCAGTTATCCTTTTCCATGCTGTCTTTTGTATCGGTTCCTAACCATCCACAGGGACTTAGCAATGTTTAGGTAAACAATGAAATTACTAAGTGAAAATTTGAGGCAACATGCCAAGTTTCAGAGAAGAAAGTGTTCTTTTCACCCCACCCAGAGAATATGAAAATGATAAGTAGAAGCATTGCTTGACAATCAGTCTTACTCCATGGGCAGGCAACTGGTATTTCAGATATGTATCTAGGATGGTCTAGCTCTGGGTCTTCAATACAACACCTCAATCTATTGGATGCCTCATTCTGCAGTCTGGTTTATCTGGTCCCTCCTTACCTGATCTCTCATAAAACTGGTCTGTTATGCAAAACAGGACAAATTTCCCAGAAGCATTTCTGTAATCTCTTTCACCTAAGATGTTGTGGAAGAAAACTCTCCCGTTGACATGTCATAATACTATTGCATTTTTCCCAAGATCAGTTATCTGGCAAGCTCCAGAACACATTCAATAATAAGCAGGAAGAGGCTAAGCTATGTGAACTGCCTGAGAAACCATCACTTCAGAGGAAAATCTCCCTTAGGTCATACCAAAGACTTACTTACTTCTGCTTTATGTATAATTCTGACCTGTTTATTTTGTATTTTTGTTTATGTTTTGTTTTTGAGATAAGGTCTGTAGCTTAGGCTGACCTAAAACTCATGCTGCAGCACCAGGCTGGCTTTGAACTCACATCTATTCTCCTATCTCAACCTCCTGAGTGCTGACACTAAAGGTGGGTGCTACCACATCCACTTTAAATTTTTAAATTTATTTTTAAATATTTTATTTATTTTTTAGTTATGAACATACTCAGTAGGTAAACAGCACATATGGTACCATCCTTTCCCTCATCCCCCGCCCCCTCCAAAGGGACCCTTCTCGTTGGGCATGCCAGTCATTGCCATGGGGATTGCACCCACCTTAATGTCCATCCTCCCCACAATTGAAACATTTTGCTTTAGATTTTAGGACTGCTGCAAAGGCCTGGGCTAAAGAGGCAGCCTTGTATGAGGCAGTCCCAATATCCTGGGTGGCCACTATCCATTTATCATAATGCCCATCTTTGAGCCCTTGACAGGCTGCCCTGCACTTGGAGGTTATTCCCTCCCACACAATACTTTTGAGGAGGAGGTCCCTGGCAGTAGCTTCAGGGATTTTTCTTTCTAAATTGGTCCTTGTTTTAAAAATGAAATCAGAAAGTGTTTCTTCTGGTTTTCGGTGAAGAAACAGGAGGGAAGAGGTATCTTGGGAATTGGAGGGGAGGGCCAGTCTGTCCCAAGCCTGAAGGGTGCAAAGGCGGAACTGGTCATAGAACCCTGGGGGTTGTTGGGCTTTTTCAACCCCAGTGGAGAAACCACCTTGTCCAAACATTTCATCAAAGCCCCAGGGGACATTTTGTTGATTTTGGTTTCTTTTTATCTGTTGGAGGCATTCATCTCTGTAGAGAGCCTCCCATTGGAGAAATAAGGGGCTAGGCAGTGATGAGCGACAGTCTTGGAGAGTGTGAAGAAAGCCCTGTAGGCTCTAGAGCAGGGATTTAGTCCAAGGTACGTGGATCCCGTCTTCCCTGACTGCTATCTTGAGTTCCTTAAGGTTGTCGGCCTTATATGGATACTAGTCTAAGGGCTGAGCTCGAGTTGGTTGGAGATTAACAGGAAAGACTGAAACTTCTTGATTGTAAATAGCCCTGTTGTTATCTCTAGTTTCACAGAGCTGTTGGGTGGGGGGTTCTTTTGGAAAACTCTGATTAGGAGGATTCATCATGTTAGGGTTTACTTGTTCCAGTAGGACATGTTCTGGGGGGCAGGTAGGATCAGGGGTGGATATGATGGTAGGGGCAGATAAAGGGGGGTGGATGTGCTGTCTGGTGTGATCCTTCTTTCAATTTCTTCTTTTGCTTTTTCTAAGGAGCTGCAATCCACCATTGGGTGGTCCTCAGCATTGTTCTCATCAGAGTCATTGTCTGGCTTGGGCGTAGAAGCATTTTTTGAGGGGCTGATACATTTTCTAATGGCTGCAATAATGAAATGGGAAGATAGGACAGGGAGGGGGGCTCCCCTCTTGGATTTCCTGTCTTCTGGCTAGATATGCTATACAGGTCAATGTGTCTGGGTTATAGAAGTCCCCAGAAACCATCCAAGGGGCTATTTGAAGGACTTCCTTCCAAAATGAATTGACCTCTTTCTGAGAGAGTCTTATGCCCCTAATTTTAAGAAATATCCTCAATCCAGTGATTTGGGATTCCTTTTGATGGGAGGTAGCATTTCCCATAATAAAGACCAAAAATGCCAAGACCAAAGGGCAACGTTCCCGGGGTGCTTTGGCACCCTGGGGGATTGCCCAAAGGTCTATATGCAAGCCTGTCTATAAGTTTAAGAGACCGGCAACTTCCCTAGAGGCTTTTACTGGTCGATATGTTACTGGTTTGTTGATCATGAAGAGAAATAGATAGAAGTTTGTTGCCAAAGCCTGAGCAGGCTGTCCAGGTATTAACAGTGCGCTAGGGGCCTTCAGTCAATACCGGAGTGTAGCTCCTGCCAAATGACGTCAATCGCTCTTTCGCTGTGCTTCAAACCCACACAATGGCAAAAACCAAAAGGAAAGAAGGAAAAGGAGAAAATAGCTTCTCTCTGATGGAGGAAAGAGATATTTGCCTCTTACTGATGGAGAAAGGGGAAACTTGCCTTTCTCTAATGGAGGAAGGAGAAACTAAAACTTGCCAGCCCTTGATGGGGAGGTAGTCACAGGGGGCCATTAACCCACAGGGGAGGATATCCCTCAAGGGGGCACTCACCTATTAACCATGCATCCTGGTCCCTGTTCAGGCACCAGTTGTGGGTCCTCGCCATTCCCGGGGATCATTGGCCACCAATGTCCTGGGTGTGGGAGGAGTTGGGGGAAAGCAGGGTCCTGGAGCAGCAGGTGAGTGTGACAATAATGGACAATGAACACCCGGGTGGCAGTCTGATGGATAGTATGCTCTCATTTATTCAACAGGGGAGTGGGTTTATAAACACTTGAGAATGGTTGAGAAGGCACATACAGACTATATGGCAATTGGATACATAGTTTATGGGTTGCTATCTAATTGGTTGAAAGGCAGAAGTGTAAGGCAGATAGTGGCGGAAAAAGCTATGTGACTTCAGAGTTGTGAGGGAGGAGCTGTAAGAGAGATAACAGGAATGGCAGGAAAAGCTACATAACTTCAGCCACATAAGGGTCTCTTGGGCAGCTAGCCACAAGGTCAGGAACTGGGGGACAAAGCCTGCCTATGGAATGGTCAGATGCTTTTTGGGATCAAGGGGGTAGGGCCTCGCCAGTTTTGCCCACTCTGGGTGATGACAGTGCACACTACAACCTTGCCCAAGGGCAGGGAGGGCCAGTCACTGTCACCAGGGTGGGCTCTTGATGTAAGGCCAGCTGCAATCCCCACAGCCCAAGGTTCCTGGCCATGTCCAACAGTTCAGGCCAGCTTCCTCACAGTCCCAGGGAGTTTTTAGCAATGCCCAACAAGTGCCATTTTCAATAGCAACCAAAAAAAAAAAAAAAAAAATAAGTACCTTGGAATAATATTAACCAAGGAAGTGAAAGGCCTATATAATCAAAACATAAAAACACTCAAGAAAGAAATTGAGGAGGACTTGAGAAGATGGAAAGACCTCCCATACTCCTAGTTAGGTAGAATTAATTTTATGGAAATGGCAATTCTACCAAAAGCAATATACAGATTTAATGAACTACCAATAAAAATACCATCATCATTCTTCACAGAGATTGAAAAACTGGTCTCAAAATTCATATGGAATGGCAGAAAGCCTTGGATATCCAAACATATCCTCGGGGGGGGGGGAACACCTCTGGTGGTGTCAGCATACCCAATCTAAAGCTACATTACAAAGCCACAGTAACAAAAACAGCATGGTACTGGAATAAAAACAGAAACAGAACAATGGAACAGAATTGAAGACCCAAATGGGATCTCATGAAGCTAAAAAGCTTTTTCACAAACATACCATAAGCAGAGCCAATAGATTACCCACTGAATGGGAGAAAATCTTCACCAGCTATACCACTGATAGATTCCTAATATGTAGAATCAACAAACAGCTCAAAAAAGCTAAACAATAAAAAAAAAAAAAACCACTCCAAAATTTGGTCAGAGAAGCTAAACAATAATAATAATAATAATAAAAAACCCACTCCAAAATTTGGGCAGAGAATTGAATAGGGAATTCTCAGAGAAAGAATTACAAATTGCTAACACACACTTAAGAAAATGTTCAACACCCCTAACCATTAGGGAAATGAAAATTAAAACAACTATGAGATTCCACCTTTACCCCAGTAAGGACAGCCAACATTAAAAATCTAATGAAAACAAATGTTGGCAAGGATGTGGAGAAATAGGAACCCTCATTCACTGTTTGTGGGAATGTAAGCTGGTACAACCACTATGGAAAGCAATATGGAGACTCCTGAAAAGGATGAATACAGAGTTACCAACAAAACCTGTTAGTCCCTTACTTGGCATTTACCCCAAAAGCTCCACATCTCAGTTCAGAGATATTTGTTCAACCATGTTTATAGCAGCTCAATTCACAATAGCTAAGGACTGGAATCAACCAAGGTGCCCATCATTGGACGAATGGCTAGCCAAGATATCTACACAATGGAATTCTCATCAGTAAGAAAAAAATGAACAATGAAACTTGTAGAAAAATGGTCAGACTTGGAACAGATCATTCTAAGTGAACTCACACAATCACAGAAAGATGATTGTCACATGGTCTCACTCATCTGCGGTTCCTAACCTGGATCAGCCCAAGTTGCTGACATACCTGAATGACATCTCAAAGCTTGGACAATAGAGAGGGTAGGGCTTGGGGTAGGGGAAGAGGGGACACAAAACTGAACCCAAATTGAACTGGTACCATAGAATCCTATATCCTGGAAATTAGACTAAAAGGTGGAACCCTCAAGAGGACCTTAGGGGGAGCACCTGAATCGAAGGGCCCTGGAGAGGGTGAGACAAAACCTAACCTCAAATTTCTCCTGTTTTTCTTTCTTCTGTGGGTCTCTTTCTTCTTCTTTTTCTTCTTTGTTTTCCCTTGGCACTGGCCTGTAATTCCCTATACCAGGATGTGGTTTACATCCACAATGAGCCATTGATCAGAGAGACCTACCAGAAGATTTTCCTAAGAAGAATCCTCAGGACGTAGGTTTGATTCCCCAGTACCCACATAAACCAGATACACAAGATGACACATGCATCTGTGCCGGTTCCTCACAGCAGGTAGGGTTGAAGAAAGAGCCGGTCCAGCGGCTCCTCTTGGGGCTGAGTGGGATGATGAGTGTCGGCGACCCAGACCCCTCCTCTAAGACACCGGAGAGAAAAACACACTGGGTTGGGAGTCTTGTCAAAGCAGGAACTCGTTTTATTGTAGTGGGAAGGTGTTTATTTAGCTTTGAGAAAGAGGGTGGGTCTCAGGATGGGATAAAGGTGTAAGGGCCAATAGTATTTCACCACATCAGCAGTAGCTGGGCGGAGGCAGTTTTGGCTTAGGTCTTGCTGAGTCACTCCTAAGAGGAAGTAATAGGCCAAAGACAGGTTGCTAAACTCTAGTCAGGCTCAGAAAGTTCCACTAGGCCTCACACCCGGGCCTCTTAGGGCCCAACATCTCCCCCTTTTGTTTTTGTAAGAATGGCGGAAACCATGGCCCCTGTCTTAGGTTGTCCCCCTCTGGGGATCTTACCCGTCACTGGGTACCATGCCTCCAGCCCATTGAAATTCCACTCCATGTCTTAGGTTGTCTCAGCCTCTCTGAGATCTTACCCGTCATTGGTTCCATGGAGGGCAGGGGAGGGATGCTAGGAGGACAGCCAGTCAGAGGAAGAGCCCGGCTCCTGAGTTGCGAGCCTGTGGTAATATATTTCGACCTGATGAAGTTTAATTGCCTCTAGCGGTTGGTGAATTAATTGTGTAATCTTATTAATTACACAGGGCCCGACAGTGAGGATAAGAAGAAGGAGAAGGAGGGGCTCAAGGGGAGGGAGAAGGTAGGGTAAAAAGCCATGTAAGCCTGTCCACAGCGGGTTGTCTTGGAAGTCCCGTCTCCTCCTCTCCAAATCTTCCTATATTTTTCTGGCATCATTTGGGTCTAGCAGCATCCACATCTCCAGTCGTTCCTGGGGAAGAAACAGAGGCACAGTTCTCAGGGGTGGAACACTCCCTGGAGAGTTGATTGTTATTGTCCCCTTGTTGGGGTAAATATTTTAGGTCTCTTGCTGGTACCCAAATGGGTATTTTTTCCTCTTGAGGAAAGACACATCTAAACCCTCTCCCTGCTGTGAGGAGGGGGTCTGGTCCTCTCCAGGCCCCAGTCAATGGGTCCCTCCATTTGACCCAGATGGAGCTGTAAGTAACAGCTGAGGTCCAATGTTTTTGAGAAAGGGACAAGTGTCTATCTTCTTTAGAAAAATTTAAAATATTTAGGGTTAATAATGCCTTTTTCAGTTGGTTGTGTGGGGGTAGGGATTCCCCCTTTTGTTTTTGTAATTGAGGCTTGAGAGTTTGATTATATCTTTCCACGATGGCCTGGCCCTGTGGGTTATACGGGATGCCTGTGGAAAGTGAGATTTTCCAGGTTTGGAGGAAATCTATAAAAGCCCTGCTTACGAAGCAGGGGCCATTATCAGTTTTGACTTGATCTGGCAATCCAAGGGAGGCAAAGCATTGAAGCATATGGCTAATAGCATGTTTAGTCTTTTCCCCGGCGTGTGCCGATGCCCAGCAAGCATGGGAGAAAGTATCAACTGAGAGAAAAATATATTTAAGTTTTCCAAATGGAGAATAGTGTGTAAAGTCAATCTGCCAAAGGTGATTAGGGCATAGCCCTCGAGGATTGGCTCCTGTAGTTTGAAGAGGAGGTACCTGGAGGAAAGGCTGACAGGATTTGCAAGTTCGGACAATTTTTTTAAGGTCCTTGACTGGCACGTGGGGATATTTATGTTTAAGGCCCCTCCAATTTATGTGGGTTAATAAGTGGAAGCGTGTAGCTTCTGAGACTGTATTACACTGAGGCAGAGAAGCCAGTTTGTTGGCCAATTTTTTTTTTTTTTTTTTTAAAGAGAGGAATCCTGGTATATTTTGATGGCCTTTGAGATGTTGAAGCTTACAGATCTAGGGGAAGTTCCATAATGGCAGAAGAAGCTGGCCTGCCTTCACAGATCCAAGCAAGGGAGCAAAGCCAATCAGGCACACAGCACACAGAGCAAAATTACAGCCAAAAACTCCAGCACACTTTAGGAACTCCTACTGGGCACACTTTTCATATCTTTACAATGGAATCTCAAACCCACCATTAATACCTTAAGACCAGCCCCCAGTGACATTAAGTAGGAAGCAGGCTTGAATCATCAAGGGGGGTGATAGGGTTGGAGTCCAGTAGTGCCCAAAGCCAAAACGACAGCGAATAGATTTTTTAATTGTGCTGACCCTTTGACTTGGGCTGCCTTGCATATGAGAGAGGGGGGTGGGGTATCAGGGCCTGGCTGTTGCCTCTGGCCCTACATTAATGGGAAGGCGGCGAAGGGTGGGGCAATGGTGTGTGTTAGCGAACTGGCAGCTGCCTGGGTGTGATCATAAAGATTATGTACATTATACAGAGACACAGAAATATAACCAAGGTAAGTTTGGGTTAGTGAACAGACCAAATCCTAAAAGAGATTTTAAACATGTCCTCTGAGGTTCAGGAAACTGCAGAAAGGAGGGCAGGAAGACTCTAAGAGTCTAGTCCCAATGTGGTGGTGTATGCCTGTAGCCCAGAACTAGGGAGCATAACATAGGAAGATAATCTTGTATCTGAGGCCAGCCTGGAGCTACAGAGTGAATTTCATGTCAGCCTGGGCTAGGATGCGACCCTGCTTTGAAGTTCAACCCCACCCACCCCCATTAGTCCCCCAAAAGAGTATAGAAGCCATGGGGTGGGAAGGCATACTATGGGGCACTGTCTGACATGCATCAACTGGTGCATTCATGACCACACGGTGATGACTGATCACTCCCAGTGAGAAGGGCCACCAGTGGAATGGGGGCAGGGAGAGGGACAAAGGAGGATTGCCTGATGGGGATATGACTGTTGCCGTCAGCTTCACGTTGCTGTCAGAAAACACCCAACAAGAGCAGCTTGTGGGAGGAAAGGGTTTATTTTGGCTTATAGACTTGAGGGGAAGCTTCATGATGGCAAGGGAAAACAATGGTATGAACAGAGGGTGGACATCACCTCCTGGCCAACATAAGGTGGACAACAACAACAGGATAACGCACCAAACATCTGCAAGGGGAAGCACACCTAAGTGTGCCCCCCCCCAAAACAATACACTATCTCCAAGAGGCTCCAGATTGTAACCAGCTGGTGACATAGCATTCAGAACAAATACATTTATAGGGGACACTTGAATCAAACTATCAGAATGACCAATTTACGGTATGTTCACATATTAAAGTTCACAATGAAAATGTTTACATTATTGTTAGTTTTAAAAAAGAAAGTAATGGAAATAGAAACAAAATGTCACTTAACTCGATTCTGTTCCCATGAAGGGCTGGGTGCTTAATGTCTATTTCTTGTTTGGAAAAGAAACTCATGGTGCTAGGTGATCAGGGCATGCTTAGAAATCTGAGACTTTCTTCTGTCATCAGAAAGGAAAATAAATTATTAAAAGGTCAAAAATAATCAGCAGGTGGGAAATGACGGCAAAAATAACACAGGTAATTTTATGTTTTCAAACATGATGATAAATGAAATCTCATTAACTTTATTTTATTCTGAGCTCTACTGAAGACATAACATAAAACATAACATAAAGAACTTCCTAATCAAGGCAGGAGTGATGGTGCACACCTTTAATCCCAGCACTTGGGAGGCAGAGGTAGGAGGGTAGGAGGATCACTATGAGTTCAAGGCCACCCTGAGACTACATACAGAATTATAGGTCAGCCTGGGCTAGAGTGAGACCCTACCTTGAAAAACCAAAAAAATAAATAAATAAATAAATAAATAAATAAATAAATAAAAAATAAATAAAATAAAATAAAAATTCCTAATCAAATTGTGAGTGGCAGAACAGTGGCCTCACATAAGGTAAATGCCTCATAAATATGGACAAACAGTAAAATCTAACATGTTCTAATAATCATATTGAGGAGAAAAAATGATAAATTATTTCCAACTTACAACTTTAAAGCCTGATCAGTTATCACTTAAGATGGGAGAAAAGTGTTGCTTTCAAAAACACAGAAACACATAATGATAATCCTTGTTCAGAACGCCACTAGAGAATGTCCTCTACCCAAACAAGTGAATGAACCAGGGAGGAAGTGATGGGATCTAAGGGCCAGAGGATCCAGGCCTGGAAAGAGGCCAGGAAGGGTGTGCATTAGGAGATGAAGGAAGATCCCCTGGACACGGCTAAGCGGCTGGCTACAGGCATACCAAGGCCCCAAAACTTTGGAAGACATCTTACAGATGATGAAATTGGCCCAGCACTTAATGTGTCTGAAAACATTAGTTAAAGAGGATGGAAAGATAGCTTAGGCGTTAAGGCATTTGCCTGTAAAGCCAAATGACCCAGGACCAATATAGAGCCAGATGCAGAAGGTGATGCATGTGTCTGGAGTTCATTTGCAGTGGTTGGAGGCCTGGGAACACCTATTTTGTCTCTATCTGCCCCTCTCTCTTTAAGTAAATAAATAAATAGAATATTTTTTAAAAGTCCAGGTGTGGTGGTGCACACCTTTAATCCCAGAACTTGGGAGGCAGAGGTAGGAGGATCGTTGTGAATCTGAGACCACCTGAGACTACATAGTGAATTCCAGGTCAGCCTGGGCAAGAGCCAGAGCCTACCTTGAAAAAAACAAAACAAAATAAATAAATACAAAATATTAATGACAATTGTATACAATGAGGGAGACTTAGAGAACAAATTAAGTACACAGGAGACTAAGTAAGTAAAATTGACAAATTCCATGCAATAGAAGACACTTGTTTTATAATCACAGTATCCTACACATGGAGCAGTCAGTTTTTTATTATGCTGACAAATAGCTGTGAGAAACAATTGAAAAGGAGGAAGGATTTGTCTTGGCTCATGGCTTCAGAGGTTTTGGTTAATGGTCCAGAATGCCTCAGGCAGGGAGCACCTGAGGTAGCAGAGCTGTCACTCAAAGCAGGGGGTTCAGACCCAAACAAGCCCCACCTCCTACAGTTTACACCACCACTTCCTAAAATTCCATTGTTGTTACCTCACAAACAGATTAACTGGGGCTGGAGAGATTGCTCTGTGGTTAAAGGTACTAGCTTATAAATGGATCAATCCATTGATAAGGTCAGAGCCGCCAAATCCAATCACAGCTCAAAGGCTCAGAATACTGTCTCAGAATACTGCTATACTGGACACCAAGCACTCTGCATATAAGCCTTTGGGGAATATTTAAGATCTAAACAATAACACTATGGAACCATCCCCCTGAAAGTTGAAAAACTTCTGGACTATTAAGCCTTGAGACAATTAAAAAATTGGTTAAGCAAATAAATGACTTTAATATGTAAAACAACCATCATTTTTCAAACCAAGTAGTTTTCTTTCTTTCCACAAAGTCTTCAGAGGATCCAATCCATTTGCAAACAAACAGGTTGTTAAATACTTCCAATGATGTGTTGGTGGTTGACTCACAGGTTAGAGTGCTTACTGTCCCAGCAGGAGGGCCTCTCGGGCTGGAGTCCATCCAGTTAAACTCCACAGAATACATGTAAAAATATGGGCACGGTCACGCATGTCTGTAACCCCAGTCTGTAAGGACAGACATGGAGAATTGTTGGGGCTTGCTGACAGCAGCTCTGGGTTAAGGAAGAGAGCCTGTCTTAAGGAAAGAACTACGTGGATGAGAGGTAAGAGAAGGGCACTTGATGTTCTCCACTGCATGAACCCACGTGCATGGGGTGTGTGCATCTGCTTATGTCTACGTATACCACACACCACACACATACTCTCCATACACACACAGATGCAAAAGTAAAAAGAAGTTATCTCTGAAAATTACCATGCAGTGTTTGGCCTACAACATGAGAGGACTTCATGGAATGTTATGACACCGAGTAAAACTTCCATTTCCATAGACTTGCTTATGCAATCATGTTAGTATCATAGTTACTGTTTGCATCCCTGTGGCCAAAATAGCTGAAAGTTGCAACCTAAGAGAGTAAAGGTTTCTTCTAGCTCATGATCTCAGAGACTTGAGTCCAACCTGGTGGAGAAGAAGTGAGTTCATGGTGACAGGAAAATGTGGTGGATGTTCTCACATCATGGCAGAGCAGAGAACAGCTGGAACTGTGGGCCACGCTATTAGCCTTCAAAGGCCTACCTACTCCTGAAGACCTTCTTTCATCAACCAAGCCTCAAATTTTAAAGGCTCCATAGTCTCCAAAATAGTATCATAAACAGGGATCCATGTGTTCAAAACACGAGCCTGTGTGATATTCATGGCCTCACAGTGGCTACAAGAACTTTTTAATAGGAAGGGAAAATTATGATATGAGAATAGAAGAAAGACTAGTTGGAAGGGAAGAATTCAATGGAGGGAGGATTGGGAGGTAGAAAATGAGGGTGGTGGGAGGGGATTATGATCATGGTATATTGTCTATAGGTACAGAGGTTCAGATAAGATTACTTGGAATGTTTTTAAAGTATATTTTTGTATACATTTTTGTTGTGGGAGAGTATGAGAAAGTAAAAAAAAATTCTGATAAAAATGGAATGTTTATGTAAGTTAAGAAAAAGTAGATACTAAGTATGGTGTTATATGCTTTTAATCCCAGCACTTGGAAGAGGCTTTGGAGCAGGAATATTTTGAGTTCCAAGCCAGATTTGGCTATTCAGAGAGACCTTGGTCATGGTCAATGGAACATGTTAGTAGGCCCAACTTACTTCGGGGTGGAGGTGGACTACTTGAGTCCAGTATTAGTAGACAAGGTAACATAGTATGATCTTTCCTCAATAAATGGATGAATGAATAGTTGTTTGAATAAATACACAGGTAGGGCTGGAGAGATGGCTCAGCAGCTTAGGTGTTTGCCTGCAAAGCCTAACGACCTGAGTTTGATGCCCACATAAAGCCTGATGCACAAAGTGGCACATGCATCTGGAGTTTGTTTGCAGTGGCTGGCAGCCCTGGCATGCCCATTCTTTCTGTCTCTTTTCTTTCTCTCTGCTTGCAAATAAATAAATGAAGATATTTTAAAATAAATAAATACACAGGTAAGGTTGCCTGGCGTGGTAACACATGCCTTTAAGCCCAGCATTTGGGAGGCCACAGTGGGAGGATTACCATGAGTTTGAGTCCACCCTGACCCTACAGAATGAATTCCAGGTCCGTCTAGGATACAGTGAGGCCCTACCTTGAAAATACATACATAAATAAATAAATAAATAAAAATACACAGGTAAGACCAGGCAGAAATGAATAAATAAATGAATGAATGAATGGCTGGAGAGATGGCTTAGCGGTTAAGGTGTTTGCCTGCAAAGCCCAAGGACCCCTGTTCAATTTCCCAGGACACACATAAACCAGATGCAAAAGGGGCACAAGCATCTGGAGTTTGTTTGCAGTGGCCAGAGGCCCTGGCGTGCCCATTCTTTCTCTCTCTTCTCATGATCTGTTTGTGCTTACAAATAAATATTTTTAAAAAATGAATGAACGAATGAATAAATAAATGATGGTCAAGATAAATACTAGTGTGAAACCAAACCTAGCAGCAGGTAGGGGCATCATACACAGAAGTACATATGCCTTAATTTCCTCCCTTCCCTGTGTCTTACTATATAATTTTTAAAACATTTTATTTGTTTATTTATTTATTTATTTATTTATTTATTTATTTTATTTATTTGCAAGGAGAGAGAGGATGGGCATGTCATGGTCACCACCCACTGTAAATGAACTCCAGATACATGCACTACTTTGTGCATCTAGCTTTATATGGGTGCTGAGGACTCAAACTCAAGTCATTAGGCTTTGAAGGCAAGCACCTTAACCACTGAGCCATCTCTCCAGCAATTACTACATAATATTTAAACAAATTATGGTGGCTATCAAATTGCTATGATATTTAGAGACATGCAAAAGATGCTATTGCTTTTATTTTTAAATGCCAATATTTAAAATATATCAGATGTCAGGCATGGTGGTGCATGCCTTTAATCCCAGCACTAGGAAGGCAGAGGTTGGAGGATCACTGTGAGTTCAAGGCCAACCTGACACTACATAGTGAATTTCAGGTCGGCCTGGGCTAGAGCAAGACTCTACCTTAAAAAATAAATATTAAAAAAGCATATATATACTATTTAAGACATGTTTTATTATAACATAAAATAATTGCTCTTATATTGAACAATTTTAGATGTGAACATAAACTATTGGAGGGCATTCATATTTTGAGATTATTGTAAGATGTCTGAAATGAAATATTTTACATAACACCTGTCAAAAGTTGACTTTTCTTTGGTTCAGTTTTTTAGGTGGACTCATACTCCCCTCTAGTGGCTAAAATGCTCAGCAACACACAAAGTACAAATCTGAACAGGCTGTGTTTGGAAAACAGACATTTCCCTTTGTTCTTTGAAATAAATAGAAACTTTTCTATAAACTGTGGCCTTACTGAAGACAGTTGAGCGATTAATATTTGAAAACCGGTGGACCATGAAGACAGCTTTGCTGCCCTCCCTGCTGTGAATCACCACTATTACTCTCTACTGGATCATTCCATCAGAAAAAAAGAATCCTTATTTCCTTTCTTAGATGATTTTCTCTATGCCTCCCAAAAAAAAAAAATCCTCCTTGAAATATATAGGGGCTGGATAAGTTGTTTGAGCTTGCCTTGAACTCACAATTCTTCTATCCCAACCTTCCAAGCAGCTGGGACTATGGGCATGTGCCAAATACCAGCCTCCACATACTCTAAATGACTAATTTCTCTGCTTTCCTTCAAGATTAAACTGCTTTTAAAAGGCACAGTATTCACATTTTATATTGTCCCGCTACACACACATCTTTCAGTCAGAACCATCTGAATTCCCTCTGCTGTACTGAGAGTTTTCTTGTTGTGGTCTAACCTTACTTCTTCAGTCTAAATCCATGGAGTTGGTTTCTCTTCTGATCCTTACTCTCAGCAACTTTCTACAGTTGGCCACAGAGTGAGAAACAACACAGTATGTAAAAATGGTCTCTTACAAATGACTGAGTGGCAAAAACATACAAACCACCTAGGAGAAAAGGACTTGTTAAGAAAAACAAACAAACAAACAAACAAACAAACAAACAAACAATCTAATATCGTGTCACAAAACCTAAGGTTTCAGGAAGGAACAGGAGGGTGAATAGAGTAAATTATACTGTTTTATATTTCATACTGAGGAGCTACTAGGTATTATATAAATTTTTTAAATTAACAAATTTAAGATTAAGTTTAACAAACAAATTTATAAGAGCATCAAGCAGAATTAAAGACAGGCCTTTAAAATTATCAGAAATAGAAATTTATTGCAGAAGGCTAAATATATTGGTTATACTAATAAATATAATTTGATAATGTATCATTTCTTTACTTGGAAGGATTACAAAACACAATTCTTTGTTGATAGAAAAGGTACATACTATGTAAACCCAGGAGGAAGATACACTCTAAATTATATAACTTTTTTTTTTTTTTGAGGTAGGGTCTCACTCTGGCCCAGGCTGACCTGGAATTAACTATGTAGTCTCAGGGTGGCCTTGAACTTATGGTGATCCTCCTACCTCTGTCTCCCAAGTCCTGGGATTAAAGGCATGCACACCACACCTGGCTTTAAATTATATATCTTTAATGTCACATGTTGTTTCTTTAAAATGATGGTGTTGTAATTTTAATGACAAAAATAGGTTTACATTAGAATTGTGTGCTAGGTATAATAAAAAAATATACTTTTTCTGAATTTGGACTATGAGTACATACCACAATGCAAATACTGATGATAGTATATTTTAGTTTTCAAATTCAAATTTTTAGAAAGAAAAATAGAAACATTATTTATTTTAATAAATTGCTCCTTTGATTTTGAGCCAGAACCTGGCACTTTTACTTCTACACCAGATTTCAGTGTTAATGTTTGTGCTTTGCCTTAAAATCTACAATATATGGGCTGGGGAAATGGCTCAAAGTCCTTGCACACAAGCATGAGGACCTGAGTTCATGTAAAATACTGTGCTTGAGGCTGATTGTGGTGGAGCAAGCCTTTAATCCCAGCACTTGGGAGGCAGAGGTAGGAGGATCACTGAGAGTTCAAGGCCACCCTGAGACTACAGGTCAGCCTGAGCTAGAGTGAGATCCTACCTCGGAAAACCAAAAACAAACAAACAAACAAAAAACAAAACAAAAAAACAAAAAACCAACTGTGCTTGGATTGCGAGCCCCCTGGCCAGCAGCACACAGCGGCAGGATCAGAAACAAAGTTGAGGGGATGAGGGGATTTTCCACTCATATCCTTGCAAAGGCAAGAAACCTGAAAGGGAAGCTACCAGAGACCAACTGAGCAGCTGCAGTACAACCCCAGGCACCCTGCAGTCTCCCATCCCTCAACCTTCAGGGCCATGAATATCTGGGAGAACTCATTCACCCCCAACTGCCCAGCACGAAGAGGGATTGAGGTGGGCATTCAGCATTGGTGACACTGGAAGCCATCCTAAAAGGTAACAGGGCTTACTTTCTAAAGCCAGATACAAAGGCCTGCACTGGAAGTACTAATCTCTTTCCATATCAGGAAAGATTATGTATTTACATTTGAATGATACATTCCTGGTTGGCGTTGCCCTTCTCAAATAAGCTGTATTTTGGTGTGGTGATGACTATTGTTGGTTTTGAGATTTCTGGATTTTTAGGGCCTTTGTCTTTTTCTTACGTCACTATGGGGGCAGGGACTAACTGGCCCCAGTATGACTTGGAACCCATTTCAGACTAGAAATGCCAATGTCCTAGTTGACAGGATTAAGGATGTGGGACAACACACACCCTTAATGCCTTACTTAATGTTCATACCCATATATTACTACTACTCTCAACTTTGGTTAGAGAAGCTTCTCTTCTCAGGTAGCGGTGACCACAGCGATGACACAAAAGGCACCATAGAGCGGAGATGTCACTGAGGAATGTTAAGCACTGAAACATCCCTATGGCACATTCTAAGGTTCAGGGTCCATTGTGGAAGAGGTAAGCTGGGGCTGGAGAAATGGCTTAGTGGTTAAGGCGTTTGCCTACGAAGCCAAAGGATCCTGGTTCGGTTCTCCAGGACCCATGTAAGCCAGATGTATGAGGGGCACATGCATCTGGAGTTTGTTTGCAGTGGCCAGAGGCCCTGGCATGCCCTTTCTCTGTCTGTCTGCCTCTCTTCTCTCTCTCTGCTTGGAAATAAATAGTAAGCTGAAGGGTTAAGACTGGTTACAATGCAATCGACCAGACAGAAATTGGCCTTGATATCCATGAACTTGCAGTGCCTAAGACAATCTCCACAAGACCCTAATAGGAGGAAAAGATGTTGACATCAAAATAAAAGAGAGCCTAATGGAGAGAGGGAAGGGATATGAAGGAGTTTAAATTTGTGAAAAGTTGGGGAGGGAGGCAATTATCATGGTTTATTATCTGTAAATATGGAATCTGTCAGTGAAATTGAAAAAAGTACAGGCCCAGATGTATTCATTGGTGAATTTTACCAGACCATGGAAGAATTAACACCAATGCTTCTCACACTTTTCCATAAAATAGAAAAAGAAGTAATCCTGCCAAACTCCTTCTATGAACATAGCATCACCCTGATACCAAAACCACAAAAAGACAGAACTAAAAAAAAAGAAAATTACAGTCTAATCTCTCTCATGAACATAGATGCAAAAATTCTGAACAAAATATTGGCAAACAGAATATAAGAATATTTCAGAAAGATCATTCAATTCAACCAAGTAGGCTTTATCCCAGAAATGCAAAGATTGTTCAACATATGCAAATCCATAACTGTAATACATTACATAAATGGACTAAAGGACAATAGCCACATGATCATCTCATTAGATGCCAAAAAGCATTTGACAAAATCCTACAACCCTTCATGATTAAAGTCCTACAGAAACTGGGAACAGAAGGAACATATCTCAACATAATAAAGGCTATTTATGACAAACCTTCAGCCAACATAATTCTAAATGGAAAAAAAACTTGAAGCTTTTCCACTAAAATCAAGAACAAGACAAGGGTGCCCACTGTCCCTACTTTTGAAGTCTTATCTATAGCAATAAGGCAAGAGACACACATAAAAGGGATACAAATCAGAAAGGAAAAGATCAAGTTATTATTAGTTGCAGATGATATGATTCTCTATATAAAGACTCTATATAAAGACTACCAGCAAGCTCTTAGAGCTGATAAACAATGTGGAAGGACACAAAATAAACACACAGAAATCAGTAGCCTTCCTGTATGGTAACAACAAACACACAAAGGATGAAATCAGAGAATCAGTCTCATTCACAATTGTGTCAAAAAAAAAATAATAATGTACCTTGGAATAAACCTAACCAAGGAAGTGAAGGCTCTCTATGATAATAACTTTAAAACACTCAAGACAAAAATTGCAGAAGACACTAGGAAATGGAAAGACATCCCTTATTCTTAGATAGGAAGAATCAATATTGTGAAAATGGCAATCTTACCAAAAGCAATCTATACTTTTAATGGAATCCCCATCAAAATTCCAATAGCATTCTTCATGGAAGTAGAAAAAACAATCCAAACATTCATTTGGCACCACAAAAATACCTCAAATATCTAAAACAATTTTGAGCAGCAAAAACAAGGCTGTGACTTCTGGGTAAAATGGCTGCGTAAGTGTCACACCAATCAAGCCCAGGGAGGGATTTGAGCAAAACTAAAGCAAAATACACTCTTAGCCTGAAAAGTGAAGGTGTGTAGGTTTTTATCCACCACAGCGGAGAAGCAGGAGGGACTAAGATATATCAGAAAGGAGGAAATTGGTCAGAATCCCACTGAGGAGCTTGTGGACCCAGACCCTTGTGGACCCACGCTCCCACCCAGAGCCCAGATGCAGGAGCAGAGACCAAACAAGGGGATTTTCCAATTTCTGCCTCCTTGTAAAGTCAAGAAATCTCAAGGGGAAACAGCAGGACACAGGCAGGTCCAGCTGAGCAGTTCCACTACACTCCAGGCTTCTTGCACTCTCCCATCCCCCAACAGACAGAACCATGACCCTCCTGAGAATGCATTCAGCACTGCTGATCAGAGCTCCATATTCACAGCACAACACAAAGGGATTGAGGTGGGCACTCAGTATTACCAAAAGGTAATGAGGCTGACTGACAAAAATGCAGGTACATCGGACTGCACTAGAAGTGCTAATCTCTCTATGTCATAGCAGGTTATGGGTTACATATTATCATTATCATTAAAGTGTATATGGGGGGGTTGACTATTGTTACCTTTGATGCTTTCATATGCTTAGAGTCTTTGTCTTTTTCTTCTGTCATTATTAGGAGCAGGGTATGATTGAGACCAGGCTGATGTGGAACCCATTTCAAAACAGAAATCTTAACCTCCCAGAAGAAAGGATTAAAGGTGTAGGGCAACATACACCCTTAGGGATTGTAAACCCCACACTTGCATACTCTGTGCTGGTTTTTATTGAATGTTTATATTGCTCACTTGAATTTTAGAATTTGCCAGTAAATTGCTCCACCCAGCCCGATAGAATACTTGAATAGCAGGCAAATTCAACACCTAGGATTACTTCTGCGGTTGGACTGGAGTACAGGAGGAGCTACACTTGGCACCTTAAACTCCTATTCTGAAGGCACATAAAGTTGGATTTCCAAATCTAAAAGCACCACACATTATTAGAAAACCCAAACATCAAACCAACTCAGGATGCAAAAATCGCAAAGAATCAAGGCAATATGATCCCACCAAAAATTATAAATCCATTAGAATTGGCCCCCAAATTAGACTGTTTTAGATGAAATCCCTGACAAAAATTTTTAAAAAATGATTTTTATCTATACTCAAAGAAACCAAAGAATTAAACAAAAGAATCAAAGAAACAAAGGAATTAAAGAAGAAAACAAATTCTTTGAAGGAATTCCAAGAAAACACAAGAAACTAGCTTAATGAAATAAGGTAATAAAAAGACATGAGTAAGGAAATACACATAATGAAGAAAAACCAGGTAGAAATTGTAGCACTGCAAAACAGTCAGTCAAATAAAAAACTCTATGGCAAGTTGCACCAGTAACATGGAAAAAGGAGAGAACAGAATATCAAAACTAAAAGAGCAGGTGGCCGACCTAATACAGTCCAACAAAGAAGATAAGTGAATAGGAAGTTATGACTGGGAATTTCAAGATATACAGGAAATTATGAAAAGATCAAACCTAAGAATTCAGGGTATAGTAGAATGAGAAGAATTTCAATCAAGAGGCTTAGTAGGCATTTCCAAAGAAATTATAGAAGAAAATTTTGAACTAATTGGGAAAGAAATGCCAATGCAGACAAAAGCTGAAGAACCTCTCCTCGCCATGTTATAATTAAACTAGTAAACACACAAACCAAAGAAAATATATTGAAAGCAGTTAGAGAGAAAAAGCAAGTCACCTAGAAAGGCAAGCCTATCAGGATCATAGCAGATTACTCAACACAAAATTTAAAAGCCAAAAGGGTTTGGAATGATGTATTCCAAGTTCTGAAAGATAACAACTGTCAGCCAAGAGTACTTTATCTTGCAAAGCTATCTACAATAGCAAACTGTTAGAGCAGATAAACACTTTTAGCAACATAACAAGATACAAAATAAACACACAGAAATCAGTAGCTTTCCTATATACTAACAAACACATGGAGAGGATGAAATTGGGAAATCTCTACTATTCACAATTGCCTCAAAAGAAAAAAAAATAGTAAAGTACCTTGAAATAAACCTAACCAAGGAAGTGAATGATCTCTACATTGAGAAATTTAAAAGTCAAGTGAGAAATTGCAGAAGACACTAGGAAATAGAAAGGCATCCCATGTTCTTGGATTGAAACAATCAATATTATGAAAATGCCAATCTTATCAAAAGCAATCTACACATGTAATGCAATCCCCATTAAAATTCCAATAGCATTAGGACTGGGGAAATGGCTTAGTGGTTAAGACATTTTTCTGTGAAGTATAAGGACCATGGTTTGATTCCCCAGGACCCAGGTAAGCCAGATGCACAAGAGGGCTCATGCGTTTGGAGTTCGTTTGCAGTGTAACCCAGTACAGCCATTGTGGAAATCAGTGTGGAGGTTCTTGAGAAAGCTAAAAATATATTTACCATATGATCCAGCTATAGCACTCCTAGGCATATATCCTAATGACTCTTCTCACTATCTTACTTTCACAACCATGTTTATTGCTGCTCTATTCACAAAAGCTAGGAAATGGAACCAGCCTAGATGTCCCTCCATAGATGAGTTGATAATAAAGATGTGGTACATTTACACAATGACATTCTATTCAGTGGCAAAAAAAAAATGAAATTATGAAATTTGCAGGGAAATGGATGGATCTGGAAAGGATTATACTTAATGAGGTAACCCAGGCCCAGAAGGCCAAACATCCCTTGTTCTCTCTCATATGTGGATCCTAGCTACAAATGTATAGACTTGTGTGTGAGCTAGAACCAAAAACTGGTAACAGACGCCAGTAATCTAGAAAAAAGCTATAAGGGAGGGAGGAGAGGCAAGGACTTAAGGGGATGGTATTGTATATATGTAAGGAGAACAGATTACAGGGAGGGGAAAGGTCTAATCAAGGCCAGGGGAAGAAATTGTTTAAAAAAAAAAAAAAAGGTCAGGGAGGAGGGTCATTTAAAATTCAAGATATTCTGAATAAGACACGAAAATCTACTTTTTTGAATAATGGCACATCCAGAAGCCACAGATTGTTACTAGAAAACTTCAGTGCCAGGGATGGGATACCTTCCAGTGAGTTGTTGGCCAGGGAGGTCCCTGTTGCCTCAAAAACGTTACAGGCTATTGCCAAGGCCCTTGGGTTTCCCTTAAGAAACAGATGGTAAGACCCTATTGCTGAAGACTTCACATGCCTGAGCAGTAAGGTCACTAAGAATCAAACTGGTGCTTCGCAGAAAGCCTTCTCTCTGTAGACCAGCCAACTGAAAGCTGGAAAATGCTGCACTGCATGCAGATAGGAGATAAATGTTATCAGAGGTGAAAACAGAGGACACTGGAAGCCTCAAGTTTGGCCAGACAGGCCAAATGACCGAACAGGTGCAACAGTGGCATATCTGCTCTGGGGAAAACCAACTGCTCTCTAATTGGACAGGAGGCTTGCTCTACGGGAGGGAATACATGCCTGGGACTGAAAAACCTAATCAAAAGCCTATGGCAGAGGAGGTCATGAGCCTATAAAGCATGCTCTTGTCTGGCTAAGTGCATATATTATTCTCACCAAACTGCCATGAAAGCACATTTAATGTTCACATTCATGTATTAATGCTACTCTCACATTTACTTAGAGAACCTTCTCTTTTTCAGATGGTGATGATCACTGGGATGACCCAAAAGGCATCATAGTGCTGACAAGTAACAGAAGTGTCTAGCACTGAAACATCTTTAACACACCCTCCAAGGCTCAGGGTCCATTGCAGAAGATGTGGCAGAAAGAATGTAAGAGCCAAAGGAAGGGTACCACACCTTACAATGCAACTTTCCAGACAGAAATTGGCCTTGGTATCCATGACCTTGCAGTGCCTAGCAATACTTTCACAAGACCCGCATAACAGAAAGATGACGACATCAAAATAAAAGAGACTAATGGAGGGAGGGATGGGGTATGATGGAGAGTAGAGGGGAAAGTGGGGGAGGGTAGGGAATTATTATGGTTTAATGTCTGTAAGTATGGAATTTGTCAATAACAAAAACTTTTGAATGGCTAGAGGTATGGCTTAACAGTTAAGGTGCTTCCCTGCAAAGCCAAGGGACCCAGATTTGATTCCCTAAGACCTGTGTAAGCCAGATGTAGAACTTGAAGGCAAAACAGAGGAAACAGATCATGAGCCAAAAACTATGGTAAGTAAAAAAAAAAATCATGCAAACAGTGTATGAGGGAATTGTGGGATACACTAAAAACACCAAATATCTGGATCATGGGCATACAAGGAGGAAAAGTAGTACAGGCCAAAGGCATACAAAACATCTTCAATAAAATTATTGAAGAAGGGCTGGGAGATAGCTTAGTGGTTTAGGCCACATGCCTAAAATACCAAAGGACCTCAGGTTTCATTCCCTAGGACCCATGTAAGTCATATGCACAAGGTGGTACATGCATCTGCAGTTTGTTTATAATGGCTGGAGGCTCTGGTGTGCCCATTCTCTCTATTCATCTCTTTCTCTGTCTCCAATAAATATACAAAAATTTTTAAAAAGGAAAAAGCAAGCAAACAAGGGTTAAGATGGCAGCGTAGGAACCACGCCAAAGCAGCCTAGGGGAGAAAACGCAAAAAATAGCAAAATACACTTTACTACTAAAAAGACAGGTGTATAATAAATTATCAACCACAGTATAGTAGGAGAGATCCAGAGCGTCTAGAGCCCACAGAAGCAGGCATACACAGCTCCAGCAGTGCCAGCACCAGTTACAAGTGCCACAACTGCCAGGCTCAGCCTGAGCTGCAAAAAAAGCCAGGTGAGGGGATTTTCCACTCACACCAGCCTCCTCGCAAACTCAAGAAATGTGAAAGGAGGATGGCAGAAACCAGAAGAGCGGCTTGTGAGGAAGAGGATCGTGAGGACCAGTGGGAGAACTTCAGCCACCATCAACAGCCTCCCTTCACCCACCGCCCGCACAAGTGCCAAAAAGCACTAGAGACCTGGGAAAGGGAGCTCACATACATAGCACCTGGCACAGGCAGTCGATCAGAGCAGCAACCCACAGACACAGCCAGGCTACCCTGAGCCCACAGCACAGCAAAGAAGAACCCAAGTGGACGCACAGGATAATTGAGACCAAAGCAATCCCAAAAGGTAACTGGGATTACACCAGCTCAGTACCCACCAAATAAACCTGGTATAAAGGCTTGCATAAGAAGTGATAATTGTACCTTCTGTGTCAGGGTAAATTATATGTAAAATCTGATGGATGGTTGAATTTGCCATTCTTTTTTTTTTTTTTTTTTTGGTTTTGCAAGGTAGGGTCTCATTCTGGTCCAGGCTGACCTGGAATTAACTATGTAGTCTAAGGGTGGCCTCGAACTCTCAGCGATCCTCCTACCTCTGCCTCCCGAGTGCTGGGATTAAAGGCGTGCGCCACCACGCCCGGCAAATTTGCCATTCTTAAGCAAGCTATATTTGGGCTTATTATTTGTTGCTTCCCAATTTATCATGCCTTTGGTTCCTCTTCTGTCGTTTCCTGGGGAAGGGTCTCACTCGGTCACAAACTAACCTTGGAACCCACTACAGACCAGAAATCTTAGCCTCCTAGTTGATAGGATTAAGGGTGTGGGGGCAACACACATCCTTAGGAACTGTGACTATGTTAGAGGATCTATTTGTCATAATACCTACTCTTGCATAAATACTCTGTGCTGTTTTTCACTGAATGAGTTCTTGTTTAAAGTTTTAGAATTTGACTGTATTTTGTTCCACTTAGCCTACTTGAATACTCTCATAGGAGGCAAACCCAACACCTAGGGTCACTTTTGTGGTGACTCTGAGTCGTAAGAGCTATACCTAGCACCTTAAGCTCCTACCCTGAAGATATATAACATCAGATAGATTCATACATCTAATAATACTGCAGACAATTAGAAAACCCAAGCATTAATTCAAGATACAAAAATCGCTACATTATAATACAAGAAACACAAAATAAATCCACAAAAAGTATTAATCTATAAGAAATGACCTCAATAAGGCTGATTTAGACAAAATACCTGAGAAAGATTTCAAAAGAATGATTATAAGTATGTTCAAAGAAATCAAAGAAATCAAAGGAAGCAAAGAAAATATGGGAAACCAATTTAATGAAATAAGGAGGTCAATACAAGGCTTAAATAAGGGAGTAGATATAATAAATACAAAATAAAGAAAAATAATAAAAGAATAAAGAAAAAAGGCTAATAATGAAAAGTCAGAAATTCTAGCTCTGAAGAACACAGTGAAATAAAAAATTCTGCAGAAAACCTAACCAGTAGAATGGATCAAGGAAAGAACAGAATATCTAATCTAGAAGACCAGGTGGCAGATCTAATACAGTCCAACAAAGAGAAAGACAAACTAATAGGAAGGTATGAATAAGAATTTCAAGATATTTGGGACACTCTGAAAATATCAACCATAAGAATTAAGGGTATAGTAGAAGGAGAAGAATTTCACTCCAAAGGCATAGTAGGTATTTTCAACAAAATCATACAAGAAAACTTCCCCCAAATTGGGAAAGAGATGCTAATGCAGATACAAGAAGACTTTAGAACACCAAACAGACAAAACCTGGAAAGAACCTCTCCTCACCATATTACATATTATGTTTGGTATTAAACTACCAAACATACAAACCAAATAAAATATATGAAAGCAGCTAGAGAGGAAAAGCAAGTCACCTACAAAGGCATGCCCATCAGGATCACAGCAGATTACTCAACACAAACTTTAAAAGCCAGAAGGGCTTGGAGTGATGTATTCCAAGTTTTGAAAGGTAACAACTGTCAACCAAAGTTACTTTATCCTGGCAAAGCTATCCATTCCAATAGATGGAGAAATAACAACATTCCATAACAAAAGCAGGCTAAAGTAAAATTTGAAGACCAAACCAGCCCTACAGAAAATACTTAAAAGGATCCTCCATGTTGAAGAGAAAGAAAAGCACACAAAGAAGAAACCTGGAAAAAACAAACCGTACTCAACTACAAGAGAGCAAAGGTAAAATCAGAAAACCTACAAACAAGAAAAATGGCAAAAATAAATACACACTGTTCAATAATAACTCTTAGTATCAATGCCTCAATGCCCCAATCAAAAGAAATAGGTTTGCAAACTGGATTAAAAAGAAGGCTCCTTCAATTTGTTGACTGCAAGAAACTCAACTTTCTACAAACGACAGACACTATCTTAGAGTGAAAAGTTGGAAAATGGAGTTTCAAGCAAATGGGCCTAGAAAACAAGCAGGTGTTGCTATTGTAATATCTGACAGGGTAGACTTCAGACCATTAGTTACGAAAGATAAGGACGTCGTTCACTTTATGTTAAGGAACACTCCAACAGGAGGACATTATAATCCTAAACATACATGCACCTAACATAAGGCTCCCAATTTCATCAAATAAATGCTATTAGAATTAAGGTCTCAGATAACACCAAAACAGTTGTAGGGGGTGACTACAACATCTCACTCTCATCAATTGACAAGTTATCCCAGCAAAAATAAACAGAGATGTATCTGGATTAATTGAGGTCATAGAACAAATGGACCTAACAGATATATACAGGACATTTCATGGAAACGCTGCAGAATACACATTCTTTTCAGCAGCATATGGAACATTCTCTAAAATAGACCATATATTAGAATACAAAGCAAATCTTAATAAAACAGGAAAAATGAAATAATTCCTTGCATTCTATCTGATCACTATGGGATCAAACTACATATCAAGAGCAGGAAAAGCTACAGAGCACAAACAAAATCATGGAAACTAAACAATACACTACTAAATGATGGATCAATGAAGAAATCAAGAAGGAAATCAAATCCCAGCACTCGGGAGGCAGAGGTCGAAGGATTACCATGAGTTCGAGGCTACCGAGACTACATAGTAAATTCCAGATCAGCCTGGGCTAGCGTGAGACCCTACCACAAAAAACCAACAAAACAAAACAAAAAAGACAAACAAAAGGAAAAACTAGGAAAATCAAACTTTAGGGTAGATTTTTAAAAATGAGATTACAAATATATTAAGAATAGAAAATATAATAATTAGGGGCTGGAGAGATGGCTCAGCAGTTAAGTTGATTGCCCATAAAGCACAATTACCCCAGTACTCACATAAAGCCAGATGCACTAAGTGGCACAAGTGCCTGGAGCTTGTTTGTAGCAACTAGAGGCCCTGGTCACTGATATTCTCTCTCTCTGGTAAGCATGGTGGAACATGCCTTTAATCCTAGCACTTGGGAGGACTGTTGAAAGTTGGAGATCAGCCTGAGACTACATAGGGAATTGACAGGACAGGACAGATTTAAAAATATTTGTATATATTTATTTGAGAGAGGGATTTACCAAGGCCTCTTGCTGCTGCAACCAAGCTCAAGATGCATGCACTTCTTTATGCATTTGGTTTTAGTGGGTACTGGGGAATCAAACCTGGATAGGCTGGCTTTGCAAGCACGCACCCTTAACTGCTGAGCCATCTCCCCAGCCAAAAACATTTATTATTTGATCGAAGACATGGAAATAGCTTAGATGTCCATCAACAGATGAATGGATAAAGTTGGCACATACAAACAATGAAATTTCATTCAGCTATACATAATAAAAGTATGACATTCACAAGAAAATGCATGGGCCAGGCACAGTGGTGCATTATCAGTAACCCTGCATTTGGGAAGTAGAGGCAGAAGGGATCAGGTGCTCAAGGTTGTGATCTGCTACATGGCAAATTTGAAGGCAGACTGCAAGAAAAAATAAAATAAAAATTGCTGTCAGGTGTGGTGGCACACACCTTTAATCCCAGCACTCTGGAGGCAGAGGTAGGAGGAGTGCCATGAGTTCAAAGCCAGCCTGAGACTATATTATATACTGAATTCCAGGCCAGCCTGGGCTAGAGTAAGACCTACCTAAAAACAAACAAACAAACAAACAAACAAACAAACAAACAAACAAACAAACAAACAAACAAAAATGGACTTGTAGATCATGAAGGTAAGCAAAATAAAGCACACTTAGAAAGATAATTATTATAGCCAGGCATGGTGGCACAAGCCTTTAATCCCAGCACTTGGGAGGCAGAGGTAAGAGGATTGCAGTGAGTTCAAGGCCACCCTGAGAATACAGAGTGAATTCCAGGTCAGCCTAGGCTAGAGTGAGACCCTACCTCGAAAAACCAAAAAAAAAAAAAAATAATAATAATAATAATAATAATAATAATAAAGGATAAATATTACATACTATCTCACATGCATAATCCATATATATATATGTATTTATCTATCTATATAATATTAATTAGACATGAAAGTAGAACAGGGACTGTGAAAAGAGAAGAGCAGGAAAAAACAAAGAGGGCAATAGAATAAAAACATGTATATTATGAAAGGTAATGGGGAAGGGCAGTGGGAGGTGAAAGAAGAGAGTACAGTGATATAATATGCATGGAAAGGTCAAAATAAAACCCAAATTTTTAAGCAAAAAGAAAATTAGTATAAAAGGTATTGGGAAATATTATGTATAACACAAATATCAGATAAAGGACCTGGACTAAGCAAATAATAAAAAATGCTTATAACTGACTAATAAGCCAGATACAAAATTCAGCAAAAAACATGTAAAGTGATCAATATCACTGAAATTAATAAAATGGAAATAAAGACATGTGATTCCACCACACAAGTACTGCTAATAGTTAAATATACCAGCAGTACTGTGGTCAAAGATGAAATTTTACTGTAGCTTTCATATATTGTAGAGTGGTACAACCTGTCTGAGAAAGTTAGGCTGTTTCTTTAAATAAAAAAAAAAAAAATTAGCATGTACTTGTCATATGACTGAAGAAAAAAAGGAGAAAGCTGTTTTCTTTTAGGCAGCTTCAGTCAGAATCTGAGGCCCAGAGAGAACCAGGAGATTCTACCCCATGCCACCTCGCCTGGCACAAGTACAAAAATGAAACTCTAAATTAATATGCATATATATATATATATATATATATATATTTATATGAATTCTGAAATTTAAGGTAATTTAAAGTATTTTCTAAATAACTGACTGTTCAAGATTCCAACAACCTCAATTTACCAAAATTTATTCATATTAATATGAAGCTGGGAGTCCTTAAAAACAATCTTATCCATAAATTTTTCCCAACCCCTATCCTTTTTTTTTTTTTTTGGTTTTTCGAGGTAGGGTCCCACTCTAGCCCAGGCTGACCTGGAATTCACTCTGTATTCTCAGGGTGGCCTCAAACTCACCACAATCCTCCCACCTCTGCCTTAAGAGTGCTGGGATTAAAGGCGTGTGCCACCATGCCCGGCTCCAACTACTATCCTCTTTTTAAAGCCATTATATTTTACTACTTATTATTTATAATCCAAAGATAATTTTCTAGTCAAAGTTAAATTGATGCAGGTAAAAATCATTCCATACAGTCTGAGCTACACAGAGACCCTATATAAAAAATAAAGCCATTTAGCCAGGTGTGGTGGTGCATGACTTTAATCCCAGCATTCGGGAGGCAAAGGTAGGAGGATCGCCATGGGTTCGAGGCCACCCTGAGCTAGAGTGAGACCCTACCTTGAAAAACCAAAAAATGACCCCCCCCAAAAAAGCTATTTATAGTGCATATTTTTGACAGATCTTATGAAAAAAAGACAAACTATAAATTAGTTACCACATAATCTACTCAGCTCCTTTATCATAAACCTTCAAAAGCAGATGACAAGAAATGACCACATGCATAATGGACTACAATATAAAAAACTATAATAGTTCTCACCTGAAGTTACTCTGGGAGGAAGGAAATCTTTCAAACTCAGTTTCCATAGCTTTCCAGTCAAGACTAAATCTTAACATGACCTATATGAAGAATTTTGTTTGTAAGCAGACAAGCCATTGCTTTAACAAGAATCATTTATTTTTTATTATTAAAATGGAGGGTTATCTGGTACAATGCTATGGATAATCTCTTGTCCTTAAAAAATAAACAAATGGATAAAAAGAGAATGAGTATATAAAGACAAAATAAGCATATTTTACAATTTATTAACTCTATGTATTGATAAATCTGCATTGTCTTAGTAACTTTATGGCTTGTTCCTTTACTATTTGCTGCCTATGACAAATAATTAACATTTTCTGTCAATAAATTCTAGGTTTAGATTTCTATTCAACTTAGCCTGTTACTGGAATATTATTCATTTAAAATGTTAAAATTATTAAAACACAAAAGCCATCCTTTAGTCTTCAGAAATGTAATATTGTTGTGTAAAATCTATGCAGTAGGATATAATGGAAACTCCCAGCTACAAAGTGATGAATAAAGGCCAACTGTGATCTGTTTACTATGATAATATTGTCAATTTAGTCATCACCATTTGTAGGATCATTTGCACTAAATGTGGAGAGTGAAAAAAACATTTAAAGTTGAGTTATTCCCTCACACATTATTTTGTAAGCCAGGAAGTTTTCAGTGTAAAGAATGTCTGCTTTAAAAACAAAAGTTCATTTTGTATATATAGTATAAATTTTAGACCTATGTAGAGAAAAGGAAAATATTAAATAACAGATCTATGGATAAAGTCTGCTCTCACAGCTAATACAGGGGGCTATGTCTGGGAATAAGATTAGGAAAATAACCATCTACTTATCATGTCAAAGTATATACTCAAATTTGTTACATCACAGCATACATTCAAAACTTTACCATATAATCAAAAAATTTCCCACTGAATATAACAAAATAAAAACTGGTGGAATAAATATAAGGCAATCTAATATAATACCTGCAGGAAGATTTCTATGATCCATGGTTCACTCCATAGATTCACATAGTCTTCAGAACAGAATAGAGTGCTACACATTACCAATATGCAACTATTTACCAAAAATATCTTTTTTTTCTGGTGGCTAAATATTATTTAAAAAGATTAAGTGCTTGAGGGAGTAAGAATGCAGCAGAAAACTACAGGAGTCCACATATCCTTTTTCTTATATTTAATTTGTCATATATAAGGTTTTTATATACAATCAGTGTGCATTATAACAGTTCATAATAAAAGTCAATTAAGTTTATCTAAATTGTTAACCTGGCTGCATAGCACATTTGACATTATTGCCCACATTAAAAGGGAAAACAAATGGATTTACAATAACTTTTGGCCATTTTGGGTTAAGTGTTCGTACACCTATCCTTTTGAACCAAATGCATCTGAAAAACATTCTTTCCAGAGCACGCAGTTTAGATTTTACACATTTTCTCACCATTTTTTTTTCTTTTTACTACAAACAATATTGACTAAAAAAGGCAGAAGGAGGGTAGTATCTCATAAAAATATTCAATATAAAAAGAGGACTAATGGAAATAAGTGGCCCCTTTCCCCATTTTTACATTCTAAACAATGATTCCATCAAGACAAATCATTAAAAAGTGTTATTACACTGATTTTTTAATAAGAAGGCCTGAGTTGGTAGGGAAAGGAACAGTCAAAAAAAGCCTGAGAAGGGGAAGGAAGTAAAGAAAGTTCATTTAATACATTTACAATAATTTACAGCCATCTTTTTCTTTCTTTCTTTTTTTTTTTTTTAAAAAAGCATAATAGATCACAAAAAGGAAATTCCCGGCTATATTACAGATATAAGTACAGAATTTAAATATTCAAGCTTGTGATGAAAAGCGGCAAGGTGGTCGCAGTGTACAATGTAAACAAGTAGCTTTGGAAAGTGAACAAAGTCCTTGAGTGTTTTTTCTTGATTAAGAAAAGAACTCTCTTTCATTCCTTCCTGAAACATGATCACAGGTCAGAGTAAAGTTCATATACAAACATAACTTAAATGGAGGTCAGTCTAAAATCACCGACGTAAAAACAGTTCTATTCAGCCTATATGGGAGGGCAGTGTTGAGGTCCCTGTTATAGTAAACATTTTCCATTTCTTTAAAAAAGAAAAAAAAAAGTACTACAATATTTGTAGCACAGTGCAGCATAATCCTTAAATATAAAAATATTTTCTCTTCTGTTGGGATAATAGACCTTGCATCCTGGAAAGAAGTAACAATACTGCTACTGAGAGAAGACGGTTTGTATCTTTCAAGTCATGTAAGGCAATTACTGTGGTGGTTTATGATCTATGGCTAAAATCAAAGTCCAGAAGACCAAGCATCACTTTCTGTTATGTTTTCCTACTACTCCAGGTGTGCTCAGGTGTACTTTTGTGTTCATTTGAATGTTCAAATGGAGACCTGGAGCCATAAGGAGATCTCTGATCCAATGGTGACCTGGGGCCACTACTGGAAACTCTGTGGTCCATCTGCCAATCTGAGTGATACCTGTAATCCCTGGAAGATTTATGATGCGTGTACTCAGAACTTGACCGATGATCTGAATGTAACCGATGATCTGAATGAGATCGATGGTCCGAATGAGATCTATCCTTTAAACTTCCTTCCAAATTTGACCTGTGATCTCTACTCCTGTGATCATCCAGTTTTCTGTGTTTCTCTCTGTCACCATAGTATCTAATGAAAGACAAATTCAGCCTTTTAATCAAATTAAATAATGCAACTTAAAATGCTTCCAAATAAAATCCTACATTAAAAAAACATACAAAGAAATACTTGAAAACACCTTCCAAATTGTATAAAAACTCCGACTTACATGAAACTTCATAAAGTAGCTTGAATCACTAAAAGATTGATAAAATGGAAGATAACTGCACAGAGCACCTCTAAGTATTATAGAACATGTTCCTTTTCATTCTATGAATCAGCTGTAGGAATTCATCACAACAGTCTGCAAGCTGGGACTAAAATGACCACGGTGAGCCAGAACACTGTGGCATCAGAACCTTCTGTGACCCTCTAGCAAGGTAGATGACAGGAGACGTGTGACTAGCTATGAGTCTAAACACATAAAGCACTGACAACTTCCCCATCTAAATGTGGCCAGTTACTAAAAAATAAGTGTGGCAGTTGAATGAGAAGAAATTTCAAAACAATAGTTGGCTTTTCAAATAAAACATCCTGAAAATAATTAGGTGAAGTATATTTTTGTTGTTGCTACTGACTAAAATTATTAAACATTCTACTTCCCAAAATAAAAAGAATAAAGGGGACTGGAGAGGTGGCTTAGCAGTTAAGATGTTTCCCTGCAAAGCCAAACAACTTCAGTTCAATTTCCCAGGACCCATGTAAGCCAGATGCACAAGGTGGCGCATGTGTGTGGAGTTCATATGCAGTGGCTGGAGGCCCTGGTGCACCCATTCTCTCTCTCTAAATAAATAAATAAACAAACAAATAAATAAATAAATTTACAAAAAAGAATCAAGTACATTTTGGTATTACTTTCTCCCTCCTAAGTTTCTCAACATGAAAGGCAGAATTCTCAACAATATTTGTACCATTACACCATCAAAGGTCTGCATTTAAGCCACTGCTATCCAAAGCCCACTATGATTCCTACAACTTATAATGTCCGTAAATCAAACTTCATCTTAAACTGCATATTTTTACTTTAATTTTATACTTTAAAAACCATTTTAGATAAATGAATTTTTCTTAATTTTAAGTAAACAGGACTTGTACTGCTTTCGTTGCTCAAATATAGCACATATAAAGGTGAAAGAGGTATATAAAGAAATTTTCAAAAGTAACTGTGGCATTTACCTGTTGTCTTGCTTGTAGTGATCCCATTCGCGATGGTCTTTGCCATTACTGAATGAAGAGTACGGTCTTTTCCTAGAATCACTCTTTTTATAAGAATCTCCCTGATGTCGGTCTTTATGATGATCATGGTACTGAGATAAGTGTCTATCAGAAGAATAACTGTCCCTGCTGCTATCGTCATGATTTGTATTCTCTTTTAATCTCTCCACATCTAATAAATAAATAAGTTAAACTTTTGTTAATGGGTTAAGAATGTGGTAAAAGTACTCACAGTTAAATACAATCACGTACAACCCCCCGCCCCAAAAAATCAGTCCTCAAAGACAGACAGTTAAAACATTTAGAAATATCTTATAAACTCAGCTACTTGGTTGTGAAATTCCATAAATAAAGAAAAAAAAAGGAACTCATACTCTGTGACAGTATGGAAATAAAACGGTCTATTCCAAATAATGTAAGAATAAGCATGTACTCATGCATGTGCACAAGGGGTTCTTCATTTATTTTCCAAAACAATTCATAAGGCTTACTTACCCGGATTTCTAATCATGTGAGCATTCATACTGCTGTTCTGATCATTGTTTTGCTAAAATAAATGCATACATATATATAAGAAAATTGTGAGTGGCTTATAATACTCTTAGAGAAAAAAAGGTATATGTGTGGGGCAGAGGGTGGTACTTAAAAGAAAATCATAATATCGAATAAGGCTCTCTTCTCATGAAAAGTACCCAGATTCTGAATGAAGCTCTCATATATCACAACATAGAGATGTAACATTTACAGATCTCTTTCCTTTTTAAGTAAAATTGTTTTCCCATGGTTTTTAAAAAATTTTATTTATTTACTTGTAAACAGAGAGAGAAGAGAAAGAAGAGAGGGGAGGGAAGGGAAGGGAAGGAGAGACAAAAAGAATGGGTGCACCAGGGTCTCCAGCTGCTGCAAACCAACTCTAGATGCATGCGTCTTTTTGTGCATTTGGCTTTACATGGGTACTGGGGAAGTGAACTGAGGTCATTAGGCTTTGGAGGCAACCACCTTAACCACTAAGCTATCTCTTTAGCTGCCAAGTTATTATTTTTAATTGACTTTAAAATAATTTTAAGTTGCAAAACTGTAATACAAACGTTCTCATATGCACGCCATGCATCTTCTAATGTTAAAATTGTACATGACACAGTATAACAATCAAAGTCAACTAATTAAGATATTACAAAGGGAACTTCTAAGTCTAGTCAGATCTCACTTGTCTCCTCATGTCCCTTTTCTGCTCCAGCATCCATCCAGAACCCCACACTCCATTAATCTGTCCTATCTTCTATTTCATTGACACTTGTGATGAGAGACAGTTATTTTATAGAACATCTTTCAAATGGAGTTCATCTGACTTTTTTTTCATTATTAAGATTGAAGTTATGCATTTTTGGTGGAAATTCCACAAATAGGATGTGCTTTTGTACTGCATCAGAGATTTTCATGTTGATATATAATATTACTGTATTCATGTAAATGACAGGTAAATTTCTCTTCTGTAAGGATACTCTTGTCCTTTCATAATTAATAAATATCTCACAAGGAAGGGGCTGGAGATATAGCTCAGTAGTTAAAGGTGCTTGCTTACAAAGCCTGATGACCCAGCTTTGACTCCCCAGTACCCATGTAAAGTCATATGCGCAAAGTGGTGCATGCATCTAGAGTTCATTAGCAATGGCAGGAGGCCCTAGCACACCCATTTCTCCACCCCCCACGCTCTATCCATCTGCTTGCTAATAAGTAAGTAAATAAAATATTTAGGAAAAAAATCTCACAAAGGACCTTTTTGACTATGCCAATACCATGTTTTCTTGCCCACTAATTTTGGCTTTATTCTGTGGAGCTTGCCTAAAACATTATTGTAATGTTTCATTGGTATTTCATTCATTCCTTTTACTTTTGTTAATTGAATTATCCAGAAATAAAGAATGCATTATATTGTCATAATGACATAAATGAACAAATAAAATACAATGCACTAATTACCTGAGATTCTTGCCGTTTTTTAATAGCATGTTTATACAGTTTATGCAATTTTCTTGCATCAAATTCAGTAAACTTAGACACAAAAATCCATAGGTTTCTAGAGGGAGGAAAGGGTAGCAAATTAGCCTGAGGGAAAACTGTTAGCTTTTCACCATACCTTTACACACCAGGCAGAAGCACACTACTCTTCTATGGAACAAAACCTAAACTAATTAATCTTCATATTTACTCTTCAAAAGTTCATGTACAAGTAAGATTCCAAAGATATGAGTGAGTAGTCCCACTTCACTTCCAAATCCCTTCACTTGACATTTTTGGAATGAAAAGTAGTAATCAATCCTAACTAGAAATGCACCTAATATATGTAAACTACATAGGTATAGAGATCTTCATAATGCTATCCAGGCAATGTGTATGACATGAAGTATGTTAACAGTATGAGGAGAAACAATATCAGATAGCAGATTGAGCTTATAAAGAGAGGTCTTAAAAAATGCATTAAAATAATTTTTATTCTCTTCCCATGGCCATGGGAAGAGAATGCGTAAAAGAAGGGCAGGGGGAGGGTCAATCAAAATTCAAGATAGTGTGAAGAAGACTTATGTAAACCTACGTTTTTGAATAATGGCACAGCCAGAAGCTATAGACTGTTACTAGAAAATTTTCAGTGCCTGGGATGGGATACCTTCCAGTGAGTTTTTGGCCAAAGAGGTCCCGGTAGCCTTCAAAACATAAAAGGCTATTGCCAGGGCCCTTGGTTTCCCTTGAGAAACAGATAGTAAGACCCTATTGCTGAAGACACCTCTTGCCTGATAGGCAAGGTCACTGAGAAAACAAGCTGGTGCTGAGCAGAAAACCTTCTCCCTGTAGACCAGCCAACTGAAAGCTGGAAAAAGCTGCACTGCATGCAGCACTATGGGAGACAGAACTCATCTGCAGTGAAAAAAGTGGACACTGGAAAATTAAAGTTTGGCCATACAGGCCCTATGACTGAATGTCTGCTCTTGGAGTTACCAACTGCTCCATAACTGGACTGAAAGCCCTCTCTGTGGGAGGGAATACATGCCTGGTACTGAAAAAACTAAGCAAAAGTCTATGGCAGGGGAGTCATGAGCCTTAGGGGTATAAAGCCTGCTCTTGTCTGGCTAAATGTATATATTATTCCCACCAAGATGCCCTGAAAATACTACACTTCATGTTCATATTCACATATTAATGCTACTCTCACTTCTGGTTAGAGATGCTTCTCTTTTCAGATGGTGATGCCCACTGGGATGACCCAAAAGGCAATATAGTGCTGAGAAGAAGGGATAGAAGAGTGCCCAGCACTGAAACATCTCTGTCGCACCCTCCAAGGCTCAGGGCCCATTGTAAGGGGGGGGCGGGGGCGGAAAGAATGTAAGAGCCAAAGGAAGGGTACGACTCCTTACAATGCAACTGTCCAGACAGAAATTGCCCTTGACATCCATGACCTTGCAGTGCCTAGCAATACCTACGCAAGATCCTCATAATAGAAGAAAAAGATGATGACATCAAAGTACAAGAGAGACTAATGGAGAGAGGGAGGGAATACAACGGAGATTGGAGTTCTAAAGGAGAATGGGGGGAGGGGAGGGAAATATCATGTGTTTTTTTGTATGTTAAGTATAGAAGTTGTCAATAAAAAAATAAAAATAATTAATTTTTATTTTGTAATAGTGATGTCATCATGTACAAGAGTAACATGAAAAGATAGTATAGCCAGGCATGGTGGCGCACGCCTTTAATCCCAGCACTTGGGAGGCAGAGGTAGGAGGAGTGCCATGAGTTCAAGGCCACCCTGAGACTACATAGTGAATTCCAGGTCAGCCTGAGCTACAGTGAGACCCTACCTTGGAAAACCTCCCCCCCAAAAAAGATAGTATAAAATTAGGCAAATCACTGTGTGTCCATATACACGTGGGGTGTGTGTGTGCACATGTGTGCGTGTGTATCTGTGGAGGCCAAAGGTCAATATTAGTTATCTTCTGCATTGCTCTCCACTTTGCGTCAGGTTCTCTCACTAAACCTGGGTAGTGTCTCTTACCAATCAGACTAGACTAGCCAGCCAGCCTGCCTGAGGGATCTTCCTATCTTTCCCTCTCCATCACTACAACTACAGGTATATGCCATCACATTTGCTATTTTTATGTTGAGTGCCAGGAATCCAAACACGGGTCTTCATGCTTGGTACACCTCCCCAGTCCCTATGTTCCTAGTTTTTGTCAAATGCCAGCAGTAACCCAAGAATACATCTGGGAACCACAGACAGAAAATTAAGCCTTAGCTCAAGAATGTAAAAGATGGGAGAATTTTCCTATCTTTCCAGTGAAGCCTAATGGACATGTTTCAAACTTTATTATTATCCCATGATTCAAGAATTTGAGAATGATCATGAACTGAAAAAACATAGATAATTCTATTTTTTTCTAAGTATTAAACTCTAGCACAGCAGTGATACCCCCACCAATGGCTTCTTTTTCTAGAATTTCAGTTACCCATAGTCTGAAAGTATTAAATGGAAAATATAGAAATAAATATACAATGTTTAAGTTCTGAAGACCATAGCATGCCTTTCTGAATAGCATGATGAAAATCTCACACCACCAAAGTGATCTCAAGGCCCACATTGGCATCCTACCAGGATGTGGATCAACCCTTTGTCCAGCACATCCATGCCATACGTACTCATTTTAGCTATGACAAAGCTATCTTAATTATCAGAGCAACTGTAGAAGTAGTGTTATGCTCATGTTCAATTAATCTTATTGTAATGATTCCCCTCACCTACACAAGGATGTGCAATGTCATAATACGCCACTGTGTTTCCTACATGTGAAAGATGAAGTTTTCCGTTTAATAGGGAAAGCAAAAAAAAAAAAAAAAAAAAAAAAAAAAAAAAAAAAAAAAGATAAGGTTACTAAGATATATAGTAAGAATGATTGTACCTATCTGTAAAATCATAAAGGTATTAGTTGTACTGTCAGTACCTGTAAATGTTCTAGCTATAGAATATGATAAGTGTCTTGTTAACATTGAAAAAGGAGCCAGGTGTGGTGGCACACCCAAATAGTCCAGGAGGATAGAGGAGGAGGACTGGAAGTATAAGGCAAAACTAGACTTAAACATAGTGAAATCAGGGGCAGCACCAGTGAAAAAGGGAGAGGGGGAGGGAAGAGAAAAGGCATTCATTGTTTACTGTGCTCAACTAATACATTTCGTTGAGGGGTGTGTAAGTGTATATGTACATACATACATGTCTGTATGTATGTGTATGAAAAAGTATATATATATATGAAAACAGTATGGGATTATAAAGAGTTCAGTACAACCTATGGAACACACTCCTCTTGGGGGTCTTGAAGCTTATCTCCCAGTTGGTGAAAGGGGACTACTATGTATTTATTTCATCTGTGACTGAAAGATGAAGGCAGAATTTATGGTCTATTCATCAGTGTTCAGAATATGATAAAATGTATGCAGTAACGGAAAACCAGAATGGGGGGGGGGAGGGGAGACCAATGAGTAGGGTCTTACAGTTTATAAGGAATTTGAATACAGATACTATCACTGTGAGGCAATAACACTGAAGATACTGGTAACTGTTTAAGTTTACAAAACCCAACATTAGCCAAATTGGAGACTAAGGACTCTGGATGCCAAATCCTGTGATCATTGCACAGCCTTGCATATCCATGACTTCAAGCTATTCTTACTGTCCACATAGGGCGTGCTCTTCTAAATGTGATGGCTTCATTCTCCCCTGTCTAGAAATGCTTGGGGATATGACTAACTTCCTAGCTTCTTTTTCTAAATGGGTCTGGTTGAACTGAAGCAGAAAGGGTAATGAGAATAGTGTATTTTAAAACTTAAATCACTATCAGTCCTCCAGAAATATCATTAGTTCTGTTTTGGTAAAGCTGCACCACATTCAGCAAAGTAGCCAGGAGATAAACCAGCTGGTGTCATGGAACAGAAGTACTCAAGTTCTTTTCCTAACTTGACTGGTAGGCTGACCTGACATTGACTCAAATCTAGTCAAGTTACCTGATCTGTAAAATAATACAGATGCTCAGGTTTACAATTTTATGATCAATCATGTTACTAACTACTCCTAAAGAGGAAGTCAGAAGCTTGCTTTATATACTGTTTGTTTGTAACTTGTTAATTTATATGGATTTATACACATGCAGAAGATATAGCACTAAATTTATATAACAGTAAATTTGCTGGGCTTACCAGTTCCTAAGGCTACTACTAAGAATAATTCTATTAATTGTAAACTATTTTAAAATAAAATGCAATCTGAATTTTACTGAGATCACTATTTCTTTTTTTTCTTTTTGGTTTTGCAAGGTAGGGTCTCACTCTGGTCCAGGCTGACCTGGAATTAACTATGTAGTCTCAGGGTGGCCTTGAACTCTTGGCGATCCTCCTACCTCTGCCTCCCGAGTGCTGGGATTAAAGGTGTGCACCACCACGCCCAGCTTCACTCACTATTTCTTAATGACAGAGATGCCACATGTGCTTATGAAACATAATCACTCATGAATAAAAGCTTTCAAGTAACACTAGTAAGTCATTCTCAGTTCACTCCTTTCAACATTGTTTTGTTCAGGAGTAGAAAAACAAATTAAAACATGTTATGTACATAAATATGAATTTAAGAGCTCCTCAAAAGTACATCACTTACTTTCTCCACTGTTTAATTTGATCAGGGTTTGTGTACTCTTTCAGACATTCTGTGATATGGTCTCCAATTTTTATTAAGCACTGTCTGGTGTGCTCCAGTTGTTCTCTTTCAGAAAGACCTTTCTCAGGCCGATCAAGTTGTTTCAAAGCTGCTTTGACAGGCCTCATTCTTTCTTTACACTTGAAAACAGAAAAAATATGAGCAAACTACATGTAGTAAAACTCTGAAAACTTAAAAAAATATTAATTCAGCCAGGCAGGATGGCACATACCTAAAATACCAGCACTTGAGCGGCTGAAGTAGGTTTGCTATGAGTTTAAACAGGCCTGAGTTACAGAGTAATTTCCAGATCAGCCTGGTCAAGAGTCAGTCCCTGCTTCAAGCTCCCCATCGCCCAAACAAAAAAATCTAGATTTATCAAGATCTGTTACTCAGTGACATTTACATGAGTAAGCATTGCATTGGATGGTTGTAAAACATAAAATCTCACCTCACAAAAATGCAAAGAAAATGCTTTCAGTTATCACTTTAAATTAGCCCTTATAGAAGTAGAAGCTTTTGAAATGATTTTACTTAGCTTCTCCAAAAATGATTACTTTTTAATATTATAGTGTACAATTCTAAGTAGTCTTCAATTTGGAAAATGTTAATCATTCATGAATATGAACTATACTATCAATTCAAATTAATTTCTAAAAAGATCAAGTTGCCGTTCAAATAAAGTACACGACTAATGCTCATCGCTGCTTACAATGCTGAAGGTCTTCTGGTCCAGCTCCTCTGACTCTTCTGATATGGGAACAGGTTCGCCACTGGCAGTGATGTGAACTGGAGCATCTGACACTGAAGACTTTTTGGATCTTTCCTTATTCTCAGACTTGGATTCACTCAACTGGAAAAAGAAAGAACAAACCAGATGCCCAACAATAAAAAAAAAAGATCACTGACTCTTTCAGAAACACTGTCTCATTTTCTTCTACAGGTGCTTATTTTTTATCAAATAGTTTTAATTTTTCCCAACTTCTTTGTAGAAATCAAATATAAATCTCTCTTGTAATGTTCCCCCGCATTAAAAAAGTTCTACTTTTCTCCTCTACTGTATTCCTATAAAACTCCTAAAAAAACTTAATACTGCTACTAGTTTGAGCTGTTAAGAAATGTGGTCTCCTCAAATGTAAAGACTCTACTTATGGGGCTGGAGGGATGGCTTAGCAGATAAGGCGCTTGCACGGAAAGCCAAAGGACTTAAGTTCAACCCCCCAGTACCCATGTAAGCCAGATGCACAAGGGAATGCAAGCATCTGGAGTTCATTTTAAGTGGCTGGAGGCCCTAGCACTTCCGTTCTCTCTCTCTCTGTCTCTCTACCTGTCTATTTCTGTATTTCTCTCTCAAATAATTAAATAAAAATAATTTTTTTTGTTTTGTTTTTTTGAGGTAGGGTCTCACTCTGGCCCAGGCTGACCTGGAATTAACTATGTAGTCTCAGGGTAGCCTTGAACTCATGGCGATCCTCCTACCTCTGCCTCCTGAGTGCTGGGATTAAAGGCATGTGCCACCAAGCCCGGCTTAAAATAAAACATTTTTTTAAAAGACTCTACTTGTTTAACTAACTTCCCAGTTATAAACATTATGATCTGCATGTTTTTTCCTTCCTTTATGTCTTTTTCTTTCTGTGTAGCATCTTTTGTTTTCTCTTTAAAATCTTTTTCCTTTATGTCTTTTTAAAAATACATTTATTTATTTATTTACAAGCAAGCAAAGAAAGACAGAAAAGAGAATGGGTGCACCAGAGCCTCTAGCTGCTGTAAATGAATTCCAGATGAATGCACTACTTTGTGCATCTGGCTTTACATGGGCCCTGGGGAATTGAACTCTGGTTGTTAGGCTTTGCAGGCTACTGCCTTAACCACTAAACCATCTCTCCAGCCCTCCTTTATATCTTTTTTTAATCCTCATTTTCTTCTGTCTCCTTTTTCACTTTCTCTTTTATTCTCTTTTTCTTTTGCTTCCTTCTTTTCTTCTAGTTCCTTCTTTTAAAACATTGTATTTATTTGAGAGAAACAGCAGAGAGAGAGAGAGAATGAGAATGGACGTGTGCCAGCGCCTCTAGCCATTGCAAATGAATTCCAGATGCATGCACCACCTTGTGCATCTGGTGCTTTTACGTGGGTTTTGGGGAATCACACCTGGCTCCTTAAGCTTCACAGGCAAACAATTTAACTGCTAATCAATCTCTCTAGCATTAGTTCCTTCTTTATACAAACACCTGGCTCAGGCTTATCTTCACTGTCTTTCTACTTTTTTTATTTGGATGTTTCATAGAAGTGATTTCACCCTGGAAAGGGTAAATACAATGTATCACTAATTTTGAAGGACTGAATTTTTTGTGCATACCAATGTACTGCTCATGTGTATGGGTTCCAAGACATATTACCTAGAATCTCCTTAATAATGATGCATTTAACATTTACCCTTCTATAAGCTCTAATTCATAATAAATTAAAGAATACAACTCAACTGGCAAATGTTATAAAAGAACAGGCCTCTGTTCTATATACATCTACAATATATCTATTAGGTGGTTCAAGACAGTAAGAACCATGACAAAATTTTAAAAAAAGAAAGAAAAAATTCAGTTTTCTAAGGTTCAAATCCTGAATGTAACATGCATGAAAACAAATCACATTCTTGGTCCATACATACAAAAGACTGACACTCTAAAATACACCCTTACTTTATCATCATCTTCATCAGACTTCTCTGAAGGCACGGGGGAAGAGTCACTCCTTATTTCCTCTTTTACTTTTATGGACTTCAGCACTTTATTCTTCTTAGTTCTTGCTTTTCTTCTCTTTGAACCTCCCTAAAAGTAATTATTTGTAATGTAACCCACTTCACACATTTCCAATATAAAAGTCAGAACATATATTCCCACCATGCTGGATCAGATGATGATAAGCTGAACCAAGCTTAGAGTCAAAAAAAGTTAAAAGCAAGTGCATTAATGTCAAGAATAAATACTAATCAACTGCAATTACTCCTTCAAAAAAGAGAAATGAGAAGTAAAAAAATGGATTTTTCCTCTGAGATTACCACAGCTAAAGTCAATGGTATCAGAAATATCAACAGAATTGTATTAGTAGATGTTGACACTGACGGAAGCCTTAAACTTTCTAATCACCCTCTTGGTGGTCCATTTCTCTACCTGTTTTCAAGCCCCTCATAAAGCTCAGCTGACCTCAAACTGTTCCTCAAACTTTATAATGTCTCTAAGAAATGCAAGCTTGGCATATCAAAAAGTACTCAATTAAAAAATACTCTTCAGGGGTTGGAGAGATGGCTTAGCAGTTAAGCACTTGCTTGTGAAGCCTAAGGACCCCACTTTGAAGCTTTTGATTCCCCAGTACCCATGTAAGCCAGATGCACAAGGTGTTGCATGCATCTGGAATTCATTTGCAGTGGCTGGAGGCCCTAGTGCATCCATTCTCTCTCTCTCTCTGTCACTCTCAAATAAATAAAAATAAACAAAATTTTAAAAAATACTCTTCAGAGATAACTGCAGTTATACAGCAGAGACTGTAACTAGTGAGGAGCAAACTGCTCTTAAGCAACCATATTTTAACTTACCGCACCAGAAAGTCTCTGAGCTTCTTTTTTTGCAAGATCTTTGCTAAGTAATTTGATGAGGTAGTCTGCACGTGTCTGCAACTGCTTTGCTTGTGGTTTTTTATCAGGATCATCTGGAAGAATCTGAAATAGCAATTCTTTTTAGCTGTACTTAATAAATCACATGAAAAACTTACTGGTGAAAAATGTTAACAAATATACAAGGAACAAGCTAAAAATCTTAGTATCTATAGAAATAAATGTATGCCTCCCAGCAACATTCATTATTTTAAAGAAAAGCTTATTTATATTATACTGCACAAGGGCAGTGGGTTAGGGAGTAAGAGTATCATCTAACTAAAAAATACATTATTTATATCTATATCACAGACATAAAATTTTATTTTCTGGGCTAGAGAGATTTAATGGTTAAGGCGCTTGCCTGCAAAGCCAAAGGATCCCGGTTCAATTCTCCAGGAGCCACGCAAGCCAGATGCACAAGGAGGAACATGCGTCTGGAGTTTGTTTGTAGTGGCTGAAGGCCCTGGAGCACCCATTCTCTCCCTCACTCTCGAATAAACAAATAAATAAAATATATTTAAAAAATATTTTCTTATGCAAATATATTTCCTTCCTTTTTAAAATTAATTAATTAATTAATTATTTTTAAGGGCAAGATTTGCTACATAGCTGTGCCTGCCTGGCCTGAAACTCACCAACAGACCAGGCTGGCCTCAAACTTGTAGCAATCCTCCTGCGTCTACCTGTTGAATGCTGGGATTATCTGTATGCACGATCACCCCCCCCTCTCTCTCTCAAAACCAAATGAACAAAAACAGAAAATATTTAAAAACAAGCATTTTCAAGAAGGAAATATCAAACACTATTTAGTACGACATGCTAACTGACTGAGCCACCAGTCATTGTGAAAAAACTATTTCAAGTAGCCCAGTAAAGTATCTTCATTTGTTCGGGGTACTGTACCAAAGCTGCATTAATTAAATAACGTAGGCATCTAGAGATCTTTGTAGTGGCAGGAGGCCTGGTACACCCATTCATATTCATATCCTTCCCCCCAAACCGTGTGTGTGTGTGTGTGTGTGTGTGTGTGTGTGTGTGTGTGTGTGTAAAAAGGTATGATGGGCTGGAGAGACGGCTTAGCATTTAAGACGTTTGCCTACAAAGCCAAAGGACCCAGGTTCAATTCTACAGGACCCACATAAACTAGATGCACAAGGTAGCACATGCATCTGAAGTTCATTTGCAGCAGCTGAAGGCCCATTCTGTCTCTAACTGTGTGCTTCACCCTCCCTGTCTCTCTCAAATAAACAAAATACAATTAAAAAAAAAAGTATGAGGCAGCCAGGTATGATGGTGCATGCCTTTAATCCAAGCACTTGGGGGAGGGGGGGAGATGTAGGAGGAATTCCAGGTCAGGCTGAGCTAAAGCAAGACCCTACCTCAAAAAAAAAAAAAAAAAAAAAAAAAAAGGTATGAGGTTACAAATCTCAAGAACACAAGCACTCAACCAATGGGATCTCACAAAGCTAAAAAGCTTTTGCACAGACAAACATACCATAATCAGAGCCAAAAGATTACCCACTGAATGGGAGAAAATCTTTGCCAGCTATACCACTGACAGAAGCCTAATATCTAGAATCTACAAAGAACTAAAAAATCTAAACAATAATAAACCAAACAACTCACTCCAAAAAATGGGTCAGAGGAAGAATTACAAATGGCTAACACACACTTAAAATGTTCAACATCCCTAACCAATAGAGAACTGCAAATTAAAACAAACATTAAAAAATCGAATGAAAACAAATGTTGGCAAGGCTGTGGGGAAAGAGGAACACATTCACTACTGGTGGGAATGTAAGCTGGTATGGTACAACCACTGTGGAAATCAATAATGGGGACTCCTGAGAAGGATGAATAGAGTTACCAACCGTAGCAGACAGCTTCAGATTCGCTGAGATGAACTTCCAGACCAGGAACAGTTATGGAGGCAGGGATATTTATTGAAGCTTAAGAGATTCAGGGGACATTCCATAATGGCAAAAAAGGCTGGCTTGCTCTTACAGGACCAGGTAGAGAGAGAGAGAAAGCCAAAAGCCACACAGCACAGCACACCTCAGGAACTCCAGCTAGGCACACTTTGCATATCTTTACATTGAAGTCTCAAATCCACCACACCTTAAGATCTGCTGAGTGACATTGCCTCCAGCCAGGTGGATGCAAATGCAAACTACAAACTAATAAAACCCTGGATATATTGGGGGCCATCTATTCAAACTACCACACCAACAGTCCCTGTTAATTCCCTTACTGGGCATTTACCCTAAAAGCTCCACATCTCAGTTCAGAGATAGTTGCTCAACCATGATTATAGCTGCTCAATTCACAACAGCTAAAAACTGGAATCAACCCAGGTGCCCATCATTGGATGAATGGCTAACCAAGATATGGTATAGACACAGCACTAAGAAAAAATGACACATTGAAATTTGTAGAAAAATGGTAGAACTTGGAACAGATCATTCTACGTGAACTCACACAATCACAGAAAGACAACCATCACATGATCTCACTCACCTGCAATTCCTAACCTGGATCAGCCCAAGTTGCTGATATAACTAAATAGCATCTTGCGGCTTGGACAATAGGGAGGGTAGGGCTTGGGGGAAGGGGAAGGGTAGGGAGAACATAAAACTGAACCCAAATTGAACTGGTACCATAGAATCCTATATCCTGGAAGTCAGACTAAAAGGTGGAACCCTCAAGGGAACTTTAGGAGGAATTTTGCAAAAATGGGGCAGAAAGATTATTAGAGCCACAAGTTGGGACATTTTGTACAGAATCAAAAGGCCCTGGAGAGGGTGAGATGAAACCTAACCTCAAATTTCTACTGTTTCTCTTTCTTCTTTGTCTTTTCCCTTGGTACTGGCCTGTAATTCCCTGCACCAGGATGTGGGCTACACCCACAATGAGCTGTTAATCAGAGAGGCCTACTAGATCTCCCAAAGCAAACACGACAGACTTGTGTCAGAGCACTTGATTACACACCAGAGGTAAATGATAAGACCCTACTGCTTAGGACACCAAACACTGTTGGCAAGGACCATGGAGAGACCTGGTTGGAATCCGGGAGAGAGCCAGTCACCAGACAATTAGACCACCTAGTGCTGAAAGGTACTACATGAGCTTCCAGGGGCAAATGGCCAACACCTGTCCGAGCAACTCAAAGTCTTAACAACTCAGAAGCAAACAACCTGATGTGATGCTCACACAACTGCAATAGTGGCACACAGCCATGGTGGGCAACCAACTGCTCTTGGATTGGCTAACAGATCCACCCAATGGAAAGGAAACATATCTGGAACTAGGAAACAAGTCAAAATCATATCCAGATAACGATTCTGCTTTCCATTGTCAAGTTCTCACTAATCTTAGACTCTAAGAGGGCCTAAACCCTTTAAATTCTCTCTAAATTAATTATGGTTATCCCATTTAACCAATGCTGACTTCATTATCCGATGGAGAATGTGCTTCTCTTTTTCAGGTGGGAGCTGGACCTGAGAAGATATACAACCCAGTGCACTCCACCCCAGCCCCAGCTGAAACCACAGAGGAATTGGGGAAATGAGCAAAAGAGTGCTGCTTTCTTAGTAGATCGGGTATCAGCACAAGGGTGATGGAGATAGATTCTACCAAACCAGAGGATCCTAAGAGCCCATCACTGAAGTAGACTTAAAATGTTCCAGTATGGCTCAGGGAATTTTGCAGAAGTGGGGCAGAAAGATTGTTAGAGCCACAAGTTGGGACATTTCGCACAGAGACATTGCCTCCCCCATAATGCATGACCCATAATCCCCAGGGGTTTGAACCCCCACTGAGGAAGGCCTCTTCAGAAAAGGAGCAGGGAGGAGGAAAAGGATGGTACCAATCAATATGTGTTGTTTACATACAAATTATGTCCATATCTAATAAGAAATCTGACAAACACAAAAATGTATTTAATATGTAGTCATTCAATCATATAAAAATCCCTAGATTCACTTCCTTTCTCAATAATCAAATATGTAACTAGAATGTCTAAAAATTCCTAAGATACTGAGTTTCACTGATCTAGAACACAACCCAAAATACACACTACAAAGAAACTTTTATAATGAAAATCTACACTACTTAAGTTCTGCTTCGAAACAGAGAAAGTGATGAATATCTCATATCTCCTGTATGAATAAAAAAGGAAAATATTTTTTAAAAAGTGAAGAAACGGGCTGGAGAGATGGCTTAGCGGTTAAGGCACATGCCTCATAAGCCTAAGAATGCTGGTTCCAATCTTCAGGTCCCACGTTTAGCCAGATGCAAAGTGACACAAGGGCACAATGCTGCACGTGACCACAAGGGGGCGCACACATCTGGATTTCGTTCGCAGCAGCTGAGAGGCTGCTGGTGCACCCATCTCTATCTGTCTCCCTCTCCCTCTCTGTCTCTCTCCAAAAAAAATAAATAAAAAGTGAAGAAATGCTTCCACTATTTCCCATTTTATGTAAAGAAATTATTTAAGCTAGCAGAACAGACTCAAATCAGCAAAAATCCTAACTGCTTGATATTTTGTCGAAACACAGGATTTCTGCAAGCAGGGTGATATACAACAGTAATCCTCGCACTCAAGAGGCTGAAAAGCAGAATCACAACTTTCAGGCCTTAAAATTTATTATGATTTGATTTAATAAATAAAATATGATGCCAGGCATGGTGGCACACGCCTTTAATCCCAAGCACAGGGGAGGCAGAGGTAGGTGGATCATCATGAGTTCCAGGCCACCTTGAGACTACATGTGAATTCCAAGTCAGCCTGGGCTACAGTGAGAGCCTACCTTGAAAAACCAAAATAAGTAAATGAATGAAATAAAATGCTATCAAATTTTAAGGATTGTATTTTGTTCTTAAATGATGAAAATTTTCTTTTTTTTAATAGTGCTGTTTGTGTTGTATGTGTCTTGTGTGTGCACACTAGTGGAGACCACAGGATTACTTCCTGCATGCTCCCCTATTCCTCTTCTGCTTGATCTCTTGGAGACAGTTTATCTCCAAACCTGGACTTTGCACCATATTTTGGTTAAGCTGGCTGGCAAGCCCCATTGATCCCATCTCTACTGTCACCTTCCTCAATGGGGTTACACCCAAGTATGGCCATGCCTGGCTTTTTATGTCGGGTTTGGAAAGCAAATTCAGGTCTTTATACATATAGCAAGTATTTGTATCCTCTGATCCATTTCCCCAGCCCCCCAAATTTAACTTTTTACAAAATAACCTAAAGGAAAAATACATCTAGGCCTGCGGAAGTAGGTCAGTGGTTATAGGCACTTGCTTGCAAAGCCTGTTGGCCCAGGTTCAATTCCCCAGCACCCAGCAAGATGCACCAAGTGGCACATGTGTATGAAGTTTATTTGCAGTGGCCAGAGGCCTCAGCATGCCCATGTTTTCTCTCTTCTTTCTCTTGTGTGTTCACAAATAAATAAACAAAAATCTGTCTTGACAAATATATAATTTCAGAAATAAAGTAAAATCTGAGACCACTTATTTAATTTAATCCTTTCATGAAAAGAAGTCAAAACTACACAGCTAGATCCATTGTTTTCCTTATTCTCACAAACAAAAGTTGAACAAATTAGGCTATGGAGAAGCCTCAGTGGATAGTGTTTAACATTAAAGCATGAGTACCTGAGTTCAATCCTCCCACAGACCCCAGGTAAAAAGCTCGAAGCCTTGGTGGGTCTATCATCACAGTATGCTAATGGTAAAATGGGAAGGAGAGAGAGATTTTCCAAAGCACATGATTAACACAGCAAAGATCTACAGCAGCACAAAGAGATCCAGAGAAAAACCCTACCTCAAATGAGATAGAAAGGTGAGATCTGAAAGTTGTTCTCTAACCTTCACAATTAAATACTTGAGTGTTTGTGTACCACCTTTCTCTCTCACACACACAAAATAAAAAATTAAATTAAATCCGGACTGGAGAGATGGCTTGGATTAGTGGTTAAGGTGCTTGACTGCAAAGCCGAAGGACCCAGATTCAATTCCCCAGGACCCACATAAGCCAGATGCACAAGGTGGAACATGTGTCTGGAGTTCATTTACAGTGGCTAGAGGCACTGACACAGCCATTATCTCTCTCAAATAAATAAAAAATAGTTTTTAAAAAAGAAATTAAATCTAACATTAATGTTAAAGAGAGTCAAGAAATTTATAAGTACCTTGTGTGTTAAACTGAGGTCGGGATCCATTTTAATCATTTCCCAGCTTCCATATCCATACTCATAGATACCAATTAACAAATTGGAATCATCTTCTTTTCCCCAGTCTATATCAAAATGAGCTGCCTTGGTGTGACATGGGATTGTATACCTAGTATAAAAGTATGAATTACTTCAAGTTTCTAATTTTTATTAGAAGATTGTGTAATATTTAAGTAATTAAAATTTTTGATTCAAACACAGTAAAGAAAGTCTTTGAACTTTAGCACATGTTCCTAATAAAATTATCAACAACAAAAACTACTAAAGTAGGTAACTCACTGCTTTCTCTCTTCTGGGTCAGAAGGAATGGACTTGTGCAAAGGCATTAACTCCTCCTCGTGGGCGATAACGAGCTTGGCATTGACTTGTACGCCAGATATCCGAAATGTTGGCCCTTTAACTTTTCCAAGCCTACCACCTTAATGTTTTAAACAAGAGAATAAAAGTTAAAAAAAAAAAAAGTAAAACATAATTCTACAAAACACAACACGTACTATTACTAATGTTTATAAAGAAATATTACTTAATTTCTTGGGAAATTAAAATGCCACTGTATACACACGAGGAATTAGCCCAGTAGATACGAATCACTACCTATGATGTCAGATAATTACTAATGCCAGCCTCTAATGAATTCTAAGTATGATTTTCTTCAATGGATCCAATCACTAAGTCTTACACATGTACTTTTCTTTAGCTGGATGAATCATAAAATAAGGCTAAATGAGGTGTGTCCTGCAAACCAACACCCCCTGTGCACAACTGACATTCTCTTTCTTTAGGAGTGTGCACTAAAAAGACAGTAACTCCTCATGTTATGTCTCAAACAGAATGCATCAGGTATTGATCCACATCCTACTAATTATAGTTCTGTGCTCTACTCCCTACTTCCTGTTACTCAGAATGGCCCACTGTTTTGTCTGGTAAAATCATGTTTTAAGTCTGATGACTTGGTAATTTGTGACATAATACCCAAACCAAGAAAAGTGTATTTTGAAACTTTCATTTACTTTTAATTCATTCACATTTTAGTACATTACCTGTTCGTTCTGTTCCTGAAGAACTGTCCTTCAATGCTTTAATGCAACCATTATGTACCAATTCCCCCAGTCGTCTAAGGTCTGTTTCTGACTTATCAACTAATTCAGCATCTCGGGCAATTGCATCTAACCTGTAATAAAAATCACACAATTTTTCAGTCTTCTCCATTCTTAAGCCCTTTAGACTCTGCTCCTTCCCTATGTAAAGGGCCTCTCAGTCTCCCTTCTCCCTCTCCAGCCAGGCTGGAAAGGGGGAAGATTTTCTTTTGACTTGGACTTTCCTGATTGCTTGACTTCTTCATCCTAACTCTCCAGAAAATTAATTTCATAACTTAACCTTAACAATACAATTTTCAGGCAACTGTGTTAATTATGCTACTTAAAAAAAAAAAAAAAAAACCTAAGCTTTATATTTTATTTCAAGATCCAGGTATCATTCTACTGCATACCCTGTGAATTATAGTTCACATAACTGGCACATGAGACTGAAAAGTAAGACAACTGCCTAGGAAACAATCTAGTCACACATTCATGAGGAGTACTGAGATACAGATTAAAGCCAATGGGTGGATACAGAAGATGATGTATCAATTATGTAAAATCTCTTCACCAGTGACCAAATTTCAGAAATAAATGATACCCAAGTTTTATGACAACTATAAGTCCTGTAATTTTTATTGCCGTGAACATAACAGATACAAATATGAATATGTAGGGCCATTTTTCCATCATCCAAAAGAACTTTATATGTATTTTAATACATCTGAAACAAGCTAGCTCAAAATAAAATAGAATGTACCTCTATCTTATGAGTTCTTATAAGAAATAAACTAAATTGCATTTTGGTTGTTCAATATTCAGGGTAGATTAAGTACAATAAATTACAAAGAGTATCCAAATAATCAACAATTGTGGCATTACCACACAATGTTAAAAAGTACAAAAAAGGGCTGGAGCGATGGCTTAGTGGTTAAGGCACTTGCCTGAAAAGCCTAACAACTCAGCTTTGATTCCCCTGATCCATGTAAAGCCAGATGCACAAAATGACATATGCATCTGGAGTTTGTTTGCAGTGGCTGGTGACCCTGGTGTACACATTTCTGTCTCTCCTGTCTCTACCTCTCTCTGCTTGAAAATAAATAAAAATAAAAATATTTTTTTAAAAACCTGTATTGACAATTTAAGTTCTATTACCTTGTAAAATAAGAGTAAGTCATAAGGTAAAACTGAGAGTATTTCCCTAGTTAAGGAAAACTGGTCAGAGTTTATTTTAGACTAGCAACTGAGTCCCTCTATAGATAACTCTGTTCTTCCATAAATGGCAAATGTGAAAAATTGTAAAAGTGCATTACAGTTAGAAAATGCACTTTAAGATGTTTTATAGGGGGCTGGAGAGATGGCTTAGCGATTAAGTGCTTGCTTGTGAAACTTAAGGACCCCGGTTCGAGGCTTGATTATCCAGTACCCACATAAGCCAGATGCACAAGGTGGTGCATGCATCTGGAGTTTGTCTGCAGTGGCTGGAGGCCACGGTGTGCCCATTCTCTCTCTCTCTGTCTTTTTCTCTGTCGCTCTCAAAAAAATTATTAAAATAAACATAATTTTTAAAAAGACACGTTTTATAGATAATTTAAAGATAAGAAAAATTTGGAAACTATAAATAGCAGAAAAGTTTTCAAACATCAATCTGTAATTTGTCTCCAATAAACCTTTCAAATGTTTGTTCAAGTAAAATTCAACAAAGTAGCTAAAATGAATGGAAATGAAGTGATTACATATGAAAGCATGTGAGAATGACACATATATTTACCTTTCCAGAGGGCCACCAAATTTCTTATAGCTCTTGATAAACCTAACAGAAAATAAATGTTTGGTTCAAACATATTTCATTAAAGTATATGTACTTATATTTAAGTGTGCTAGGGATGCTATCTCAGTGGTAGAGAGCTAGCTAAGTATGCACATGGGCCATGAGGTTCAATCACCAGCCATGCAGAAAACAAAAACTAACACCCACACATAAAAACATCCACTCCCACAACCACACAATGCATATGGAAATGAGAAAATACCAACACTTGAGAGGTTGACACAGGATGATCAGAAACTGGAGGCCAGTCTGGGCTACATGAGACTCATTCTCATATAAACAAAACAAAAACTTTTTGGTGCAAAATTTAATTCAAGGCACCATACTACAAAAATTGGAACTATGTCATAAGCAAAAATCTTAAAGACATCAAGTTATACCAAATATGACACAATTTCACACACCAAGTACAGCTAAGGTATCAATATAAATAAAACAATAGAAGCTAAATTTTATTTTAGAAATTATTTTATTATATACACAAGACCAAAAAAAGTTCAGTGCTACCACAGGAAGTGGGAAGTGTTTCCAGAATAATTATCAACCATATTATACCTCCTCACATTCCCAGAGTTGATGAAATTTACCACAAGGGTTTAATTCAGATGACTATTATACCAACAATGGAAAATAAAAATTTTACTTAAGAACAAAGTAATTTAAGTGGTTGATGGATGAGGGAAAATATCCAGGAAAAGTAGATGATTGAAATGCTTCTTCAACTAAAGATGAAAAGTCCAGCAAATCAGATGGTTATAAAAGTACCCTTAACAAAAACTAACAGCATATAGTTTCCCGGTAGAAACAATGAGGAAAAACTGTTGGGTCTATGATTTAAAGGAAAAAAGTTTAAATGGCTTGAAAGATGTAACAAAAGTCTCAAAACAAAAATGAACAACCTTTTCTGAAGTTTTACATACAGACATTACATAAACAAAATAAGCTGCCATCTCATTCCCCTTAAAGGTGTGTACATATAGGTGTAATCTGAACAGAAGTTACAACTTATCTTGTACAGCCAAGCTTACTTCTACTCTCACTTGACCATATCAAAAACAACACACTTTTTGTGTGTATGTGTGTGGTTCTGAGAATGCAACCTAGGGCCTTGCACTTGCTAAGCATGGGATTTACTGCTCACCTACATCTCAGGCCCAGAAATGCTTTTAAACATTACTATTTCAAAAAGCAATCAACCTGAGTGTTAAAACTAAAGAACTCAATCATTACCACAAGAAGATCAGTAATGTTAGGACTCATAAATATAGTGCATTTTATATATGTTAAGATATATTTTTATATTCAAAAGGATCACTCTGAACCACATTAATAAGAACAACTACAGTATTTAAATAGTCTAACAATAAGTAAGTAACATGTAAATATTAGATGTTACATGTCTTGGTTTTCTTGTCCCTCTGCACCCACCAGGGTTAAATGAATACCTAAAAGCAAAATCACTATTACTCAAAGCCAAACCTACTCAAATGTCGTAAATCTGGAAAAACTTCTGGGTTTTAAATACCTTAGTTTCATCTTCTAGTAAAACCAAATGAAAACAAAAATAGTATTATGTCACCTTACCGCCTAATTTCTGCATCACTAAATCCTTTAATATTCTCCCGAGGTATAGTGCGTGGTCTTCCGCGTTTCTTTGGCCTTTTCCTTTCTGAGACTGAATCACTATCAGATCCAGAATATCTCCTGCTTCTACTGCGCCTCCCTTCATTTCCATTGAAGCTAATCTGGAATTCAAATACCAAAATTTAACCAAGATTAGAGTAAAAAAGAATTTTTTTTAAATCTCAAAGGCAAAGAAAAACACTGTAAGAAAACACTATAAACTTTAAAAGTATTTCTATATGTAAAAAATTCTAAAGACAAAAGTAATAATCAAACAGAAAATAATGTAACATGTTAATTACAAAGGGTTATATCAATAGCCTTAATACTGAAGGTACTCTTACATATAAGAAAATAACCAGTATTTTTATTAAAAAACAATGAAAAATGTTATTTATTTATTTACTTATTTATTTTGAGGCAGGGTCTCAATCTAGCCAAGTTGACTTAGAAGTCAGTCACTCTATATCTCCATGCTGGCTCAAATGCACAGCTGTCCTCCAACCCATGCCTCCTGAGTGCTGAGATTAAAGGTGTGCATCACCATGCCCAGTCATGACCAGGATTATTCATTGGCAATTAGTCAAATGACATAATATAAAACTATATGATTGCAGTGATAAGTAAAAAGAAGGTAAGTAATGAAATGCAACTTCTTTTTAAATCTAACACCCTGACAAACAATAAACGAGTAGGACCAGTCAGCTCTGTCAATACCACAGAGAAAGGGGGGGGGGGTTCATCCATCTCTAGTACGGATTTCAAATAGCACAGAGGATAATCTAGGCATGTCTCCTGAAATCAAAAATGTGATGGTATGTTGAATAGTGAGATCATTTACAAGATAGAGGAAGAATATAGCCAAATAATCCCCACAATAAATGCTACAGCTTCTCAGGATATAAAGAGGTGTTTCAGGAGTAACATTCATGATGTACTGGCAAAGGAGAGAAAAAAGTTCCAAGGATGAATTCAGTCTAATTTGGAAAAACATGGATTTATTTATAATAAAACCAGAATGGTGTGTATTTTAGCCACTTTACTAGTTTTGAATCTGGGGAGACAGATAACTCCTTGTTCCTTTTTAGAATCTTCTTTCTAAAAAATTGATCTACTGCTCTTCTGACAAGGCTAATAATCAGATAACAAAAAAGAAAAAAAGGCACAAAATTCACATAAATCCCTAGTTGCAACCTCTATTGTTTTAATGACTACATCCAAGCATAAACTGAATAAAATCTTGGGGAATTTTTCCAGAGCCTCTGTACATTATTTTTACACAGGTAGAAGGGCAAAGTACCATACACTCAGGTAAAAAAAAAAAAAAAGAAGTAAGCTGGCTGTGATCTACTAAAGGCCAAGGGTAAAGAGACATGTGAACACAGGATACCTACGAGCCACAGACACCGGGAACACCATCACTGACACAAGTGTTTAAAGACTGGTGAGAAGATGACTCCAGAGAGCAGACCCAGGAAAAGGGAGAAGCCAACTTTTTCAAGATGGGCAAGAAGTCTAGTAATGCCTTGTAAGACCCTTTTCTCTTACAGACCCAAGAGCATGGGAGAAGTAATGTTAAAAAACCAGACACACACCCCCAGGGAGTGGTAGTGGAGCAAGGAATAGAATGAGGCAAGTCTCAAAAACAAATGGCAAGTTTTACACTTATTCAGAATCTAATGAGGAGGAACCAAAATCTTCAGTGATCAAGACAAATGACTTCTATGCATTATTCTAAAAATGAAGGCAAATGCAGTGTGTGAGATCTTCCTTTTATTGGAGGAGGCAATATAGCCGGGGAGAGTACTGATAACATTACTTAAAATTTTGGTAATTTCATCACGGAGTGTGATGGCACCATACTTTTAATACCAGTGTTAAGGAGAGGCTGAGGAAGGAGGGTCACTGTGAGTTACAGGTCAGTCTAGGCTAGACTGAGACTCTTCCTCAAAAAAAGAAAGAAGGAAATTGATAATTTATTCATTTGGATAACAAAAAATTTTTAAGAAGCCGGGCATGGTGGCGCACGCCTTTAATCCCAGCACTTGGGAGGCAGAGGCCATGAGTTCAAGGCCACCCTTAGACTACAAAGTGAATTCCAGGTCAGCCAGGGCTAGTGAAACCCTACCTCGAACCCCCCCCCCCAAAAAAGCAAATTACACAAAAGATGCTCTTCTGATCATTATAGTATTAAAAAAGAAGTCAAACACAAAAGAGAAAACAAACACAGTTGGAAGACCTTCCGCAACAAATGGGAAATTATGATGTGATGTTAAATAAAGAAAAATGTAAATGATATTAAATCTGGAAGACTTGGAAAAAGTAACTCAATAGAAAATCTGAACCATTAAATTGTAATAATGGACAAGAACAATCTCAATTAACTATCTAAGCATACACTTTTAGAAACTTGAGTAAATTAAATGAAAAATAAGAAAAAGCTATGATAAGAAACAAAAGCACATGAAATTGAAAATAGAAATATAGAGACAAAATCTGGTTCATTGAAAACTAAAGCTGATCTCAACCTAAAATAATCAAGAAAAAAATGCCAATATTGGTAATAGAAGGAGAGCATCACCAAATATCTCAGTGACACTAAAATATGAAGGGGATATTGAAAATTTATGGCCTAACAGTTAAGGTGCTTGCCTGCAAAGTCTAAGGACCCAGGTTCAATTCCCCAGATCCCATGTAAGCCAGATGTACATGGTGGTGCATGCATCTGAAGTTCGTTTGCAGTGGCTAAAGGCACTGGTGCGCCCATTCTCTCTCTCTCTCCTCTCTTCCTCTCTCTAATAAATAAAAATAATTTAAAAACTCTTTTCAAAAAAGAAAGAAACTATAAAACTCACTCAGAAGAAATAGATATCCTGAATAGTTCTTTATCTATAAAAGAAATTGAAGTTAGTTCAAAATCTTTCAATAAGAACTACAGGCCTAGATAAGATAGTTTCCCTGACAAAGTATTCCAATAGTTAGTGACTATTCCCAGCTTCACATAAACTATTCCCAACAGTACAAGAGGAGAACACTTTCCAACTAATTTTATAAGGCAAATATTAACAAAGACAAAAAAAAAAAAACTATAGGTCAGCATTATAAGGAAAGGAAAGGAAAGGAAAGGAAAGGAAAGGAAAGGAAAGGAAAGGAAAGGAAAGGAAAGGAAAGGAAAGGAAAGGAAAGGAAAGGAAAAGGAAAAGGAAAAGGACAGGTCAAGAAAGGAAAGATCAGTCCAGGGTAGATACTGCACTCCTCATAGCATAGGAGCATTTTTTTTTTTTTAATTACAAGTTACCTGTTTTGCACAGTTTCTCATTCTTGGGAGCATATAAATTTCTTCAAGCTCCTTTTGCCTTTCTTCTTCTTCTAATCGTCTTCTTTGATCTTCTGGAATGATTTCCTCCCAGTTCTTTGAATTTCTTTCAGGTTCCAATTCAATGTCATCTTCATCCATATTTGAAAAGTTGGCAACCTGCCAAATTTCAGAATTTTAACAAATTTATCCTTAATGTATATTAATTATTTTTCTTAAAGGAGAAGTAGCATGCTAGAATAATAGAGGGAAACCTCAATAAGTCAGGCATTGTGGCTACACTCCCAGCTACTGCCAACAGCAACGGAAGTCAAAGTAATTGTACCAAATGTTAGAGGTCAGCCTAGGCAGCAAATGAAGTACCATCCTTCCCCACCTCTAAAGCAAAACAAAACTATTTATAAATACAACAACAAAAAAGCTGCTCCAATAAAATTAAACGCTTTCCGTAATGAAAATCTTAAAAAAAAATTACATTCAGGTATTACCCAAAATAGGAGAGAACATGCTACTTGCTGAGCATAATTCTAGAGGTGAGTTAGGAACAACTTCCACATAATTTATTTATGCATTACTTGTTTTATCAGCTGCAACTGACTTGAGGCTGAAGAAAAGTTTTCTTAACAATTCAGCAAGTTAATATAAAAATTATCTTGCTAATTATGTTTAAAGAAAGAGTATCAAAACAAATAACTTAATCCCTCATCATTTTATAATTATAAAGGAAAGACACCTACTTTGAACTGGGAAAGCAATTCATCTCCCACGGTGAGGGGACCTGGCTCATTTTCATGAGTTTCAGCTCTTTTCAAGATTTCATCTATATCCATTTCCTATATTAAAAGGAAGTCTTTAATTTAAACATATTTGAATCCTTCCCTATCAAATAGACAACTCATATCCTGAGACCCTTTCATTCTCTTTACCTGGGGTTCTTGTTCTTCTCCTTCAGGCTCCTTAAAAAGTTCCTCAGCACCAAACTTTAAAATGGCTGACAATTCTTCTTTATTGAAAGGGGTAGAACTGAAAATAGAAAAACATGAACACTTGGTATTAATGGAAATATTACACCATACTTTTACTATATTGACACAGTAACGTTTATAGCAGTGGTCTCTTTCCAAGTAAAGAAGCAGCAGCACAGACAGGTTCGGTGTGTATGTGTCTGACATGAAATATGTCTGTCTCTTCAAAACCATAAAAATTCAGAACACTAAACAACACTTCAGTGATCTATTCATAGTGATACATTTCAGAAGAGTTTAGCATAACTGTAAGGTGACATTTTCTATAGTGAAGTAACCACCTTGAAGGAGCAGAACCTGTGTGCAGTACTGTCTTCCCAGTTGTGTCCATTCTCTGAATCACAAGGTGATCTAAAACCATCTTCTTTTTGGCCCTTTCAAGAATATCTTCTTCAACTGATCCCTTTGTAACTAGACGATATATATTCACCTGTGAAAACAGGCATAAGTAAGCTAAGTATAGCAATAAGGATTTGTTCTGCTAACCAATGTGCCACAATTGTAGTACATAGATCAACTCATCCTACAGAAAAGTTTTCCGTGGTCAAAAGCAAAACAAAAACTTTTAAATTTTATTTATTTATTTATTTATTTGAGACAGCAAGAGAGAGAAAGAGGCAGAGAGAGAGAGAGAAAGCACGCCAGGGCCTCCAGCCACTGCAAACAAACTACAGATGCATGTGCCACCTGGTGCATCTGGCTTACGTGGGTCCTGGGGAGTTGAACCGAGGTCGTTTGGCTTTGCAGGTAAATGAATGTCTTAACCACTAAGCCATCTCTCCAGCCCAACAAAAACTTTTAAATGTTACAAACTGTGGCTATAACTAAAGTTTACTGACTTAACAGACTATTTTGAGATGGTTTTCCTTCATATATATTTAGGAGGATTTTTGTTGATTTTTGTTTTGGATCTTTTAAAAATCATGATTTAGGCCGGGCGTGGTAGCGCACGCCTTTAATCCCAGCACTCGGGAGGCAGAGGTAGGAGGATGGCTGAGAGTTCGAGGCCACCCTGAGACTACATAGTTAATTCCAGGTCAGCCTGGACCAGAGTGAGACCCTACCTTGCAAAAAAAAAAAAAAAAAAAAAAAAAGAAGAAAAAAAAAAGAAAAAAAAAGAAAAAATCATGATTTAGAAAAAAAAATCATGACTTAGCTAGGAAAAGAAAAAAAATGGCAAGCTTCTGACAACTTTATACCAGTTTCTTTGATTCCTATGCTTTGTAATATATTACATAAATATACATATACACACATAAATATATAAATATAAATATATACAATAGGTTATGTTAGACAATCCTATGAACTGCTCACCAAGTTAATGAAGAAGCCATACTATGAAACAGAACTTCCCAAGACTGACAAGAATTGATACATAATAAATTTTCCCTACTTCTCTTGGTCATATAAAAACAGTCCCATCACATGCCTGCTGTATCATAGCAGTGCCAAATGGTTGTACAGTACCTAGAATGGGGTTGACTATGTGGAGAACTTGTAAGCACATAGGAAAATAAAAGTAACATAAAAGTAATACTGTGTTACTCAAATTCTTAAAAGCTAAAATAAAGTTTTATACTGAATAACAATAAAAATCACATGCCAAAAAAAGAAATCACATTCCATAGTAACAATATACATGACCCCATTTAGAGACAGTACTCTCAGTTCTGTCAGACTCTTCAGGTGATTTGGTAACCTGAATTCCTCAGCATCCTGTCTGTCAAAAGCCCTGACTCTCTTCTTTTGATCCACCCATGATACAAGTCAATTCTATACACAAAATATTAAGGGGGGAGGAAAAGAGGGGCAGGAAGAGTAAAGGGAAGGAAGGAGAAGGAGCAAAAGAAGTAACTTCAAAACAAATAAATATACCTGTTTCTTTTGCCCAATTCGGTGAGCTCTTGCCTGTGCTTGAAGGTCATTTTGTGGATTCCAATCAGAATCAAATATGACAACAGTATCAGCAGAAGCTAAATTAATCCCTAAACCCCCAGCTCTCGTAGAAAGCAAGAAGCAGAAATCCTGTAAGGAATGGTGAATATTCAAGACTTTAAATTATTTTAAGTTGTGACAAAACAATTAAACCTGAAAGCAACTTTGCAATTGATTTTCTGAAATTAAAGTGTTTTGCTAATTAAAGTATAATTAAAAATAAACGATGGGATGCTGGGCGTGGTGGTACATGCCTTTAATCTCAGCATTTGGACAGGAGGATTGCCCTGAGTTCAAGGCCAATCTGAAACTACACAATGAATTCCAGATCAGCCTGGGTTAGAATGAGACCCTAACTCCAAAAAAAAAAAAAATATATATATATATATATATGAAAAACTTAACACTGGGGATGTGGCTTAGTGGTAGAGTATTTTCCTAACATTCACAAAGTTTAATCCCCAGCAATGAAAAACAAAATAAAACAAACTAGCTGGGCAGGGTGACACTCCTTTAATCTCAGCACTGGGGAGGCAGAGGTAGGAGGACAGCCATCAGATTGAGGCCAGTCTGGTACTACAGCGTGAGTTCAAGGTCAGCCTGGGGTAGAGTGAGACCTCAAGGGGGAAGGAGGGGAGAGGAGGACATAAATACAAGATTTTTACCAAGAACAATAAATAACATTCTAAAACACAACCCTAAGATGGGTGTGGGGACACAAGCCTTTAATCCCAGCACTTGGGAGGCAGAGATGGGATGATCACTGTGAGTTCGAGGCCAGTATGAGACTATATAGTGAATTCCAGGTCAGCTGGGCTACAGCAAGACCCTACCTTGAAAAATCAAATGTATATATATGTATGTATGTATGTATGTATGTATGTATGTATGGGAACAAACCTATGCGGTAATACCACATACCAAATTCAGTACAGTGCTTACTATTCCTGGTGAAAGTGGAGGAAATGCAACGGGAGGAGTGAGACTATAGCCTTAAGTTTTTTCTTTATAAAAACATACAAAAATTCTAAATAAAAGGAGGCTAATTTATTGTGTAACATGCTAAAATACTATTGACAAGGAGAAAAAATTTTCAGATTTGACAGAGAACACTGACATAAAAACATCACTGTGCTAATGAAAACTAGCTAGCATCAAAACCCAATTAAAAACACTACAAATGATCAAACAAAATTTATAGTATTAAAAAAGTGCTCATACCTCTGACCCATCAGCATTAAAGTGATCTAGGGCTTGTTTCCTCAGCTCTCCTTTTATTGACCCATCTAATCTCTAGAATAAAACAAAAGCAAATACTGCATATACGAGAATCAAAATTCTTAGGAATATAAATCAAGCATGAGAAGCAAACGTCCAGTGTGGTTACTGGAGCAGCAGCATCAGTGTCACTGGAAAACAAGAAATGTAAATCACATAGAGCCATCCAGACCCATGCATGAGAAGCTTTAGGATGAGGCCCAGCAAAAATCCTCTACACCAGTTCGCATTAATGCTCAAGTTTAAAAGCATCGTGGGCTCTAGTCAAATAGCTTATACAAGAAATTTGGGCAAGTGTTTCAACTTTTCTCCTATCAGTTTCTTTTTAAGTTAAGACTGACTAAGTGATAAAACAACCTAGTACCTTGGTATTCAATATAAGTGATTGCAAAACATTAGCTATTATTGGATTGGGGTATGACTTTATGGTAGACAATTTGCCTACTGCATGTAAAGCTCTGGGTTCAAGCTTCAACCTTGACACAGCCAAAAAAAAAAAAAAAAAAGACTAGTTTTAAGTACTACTTGGTTACACACTAAGAACAACTTGCTAATATGATCCATGCTTTTAGTTTTCCTTTTCAATTTCTTATTATTTTTTATTTGAGAGTGACAGAGAGAAAAAGGCAGAAAGAGAGGGAGAGAATGGGCGCACCAGGTCCTCCAGCCACTGCAAAACGAACTCCAGATGTATGCACCACCTTGTGAATCTGGCTTACATGGGTACTAGGGAATCGAGCCTCGAACCAGGATCCTTAGGCTTCACAGGGAAGAACTTAACGGCTAAGCCATCTCTCAGCCCTCTCTTAATATTTTTGCAGTGCTAGGGATTGAACCCAGAGCTTCACATATGCTAAGCAAGCATTTTACTACTGAACTACATCCCCAGCATATGATCCAAGCTTTCAAATGAAAGATTAAGGTATCATTTTGCAAAGCTATGTCAACTTTGACCGTGTTGTTTGTTATATAAATTTTTTTTTTTTTTTTGGTTTTGCAAGGTAGGGTCTCACTCTGGTCCAGGCTGTCCTGGAATTAACTATGTAGTCTCAGGGTGGCCTTGAACTCTTGGCGATCCTCCTACCTCTGCCTCCCGAGTGCTGGGATTAAAGGCGTGCGCCACCACGCCCGGCTTAAATTTTTTAATAGTTACTACATTTAATAATCACTTTTGGTGTTAATCCTCACTGAATAAATTTTTTTAAAAGGAGTTTCTTTAACCTGACAAAAATATTTGTGCAAATTTTACAGCAAACATTACCACCAATAATCAATGGTGAATCATATATGCTCAGCACAACTGCTGCTATTCAACATAAAAGTATCATAGTGCAATTAAAAAAAACATAAAATGAAAGAAAGGCTACAACCAAAATAAATAATTATCATTCAAAGATGATGGCATCTGTGACATTGAAAGATCTACTCAAGTTATTGTAATCAATCACACAGTTCTTTAGAGAAATGATACAATAAAATGCACAAAGTTATTGCAGTTAGCAATTACACAATTAACCAATAATCAGTGACAAGTCTGTAAAGCGGCAGAAAACGGAAAACATTCTAAAAGACATCATCTACATCAGTAAAGTTATTCAAGAAGACACTGTATCCAAAGTTATGTGCAAATGTTTTGCAGGGCTGGGAATGTAACTTAGTGGTAGAATGCGTGGCTAGCACACATGCAAGGTTCTGGAGTTGAGTCCCATGATCACAAGATGCAAACAAAAACATGTTTTTTGTTGCTTCCTTTTACTGATTTAGAGTTTATTCGAAAAGAAAAAAATACTCAGGCAGAAACAAAGGCTAGAACTTTAGTGGAGTGTTAGTAAGAGTAGAGGTTAAAAAATGATCCCATTTAAACAGATTTTCAATTATACCCTTTTTTAAATTTATTAAAACAATTCTTATTAACTATTCCCAGAATTACCAGGGTTAAGAATCTCTGAGCTTTTCTGTAGATTCTGCAATGTACATTGATGTGCTTCAAACCTTTCACACTGATGGCTTAATACTTTCTTTAGGTCTGCTTATTTATCATCCAATTACCAGCCACTCAGGTTGCAAAACTATGTTGTCATCTGTCCCTGTGCCTTGGAGGGTGCTTTTATTCCCTACCCAGATCCCAATACTGTCTAAGAGACTTTCTGGGAAAATGAAGAGGTAATGTATATTTTCAAATTACCCTTTTTTTCTAACTTTGAAAATAGCCTCATTTTAATTTGTAAGAATAATTAGCTTGCAAATCCTTTTGATAAAATGAACAGAAATGGTAAAGCACTCAATATTCTTCCTATTTTTTCTCACATAGCCTAGCAAACATACAAAGAAAATAATGGCTTGTCTTCCTTTGTATAACATTTTCATTCCAGTTTCTACTCCTCCAACTAAACATTGATAAAATCCCTAGGCAATATACATGAAACAAATATAAGAGGATTCTGAAAGACAAAAAAGGAGATATATTGGTAAGGGGCTGAGTACTTGAGAAGTTTCATGTCAGGGATTCAATATATCTTCTTTTAGTTTTATACACTATGGAATGATTAGTGTAGAAGCCAAACATCAGAAACATTAACAAGTTCAGGAAAAAAGGAAATGAACTTTTCTTTTCTGGACAAGATTTTAGGAAAGAAAGTGTTGTATCAGGTAGAAAAACATTTAGGCAATAACTCTATGCCAATGAAATATCCCTTTCAGACAACAAGCAAAAACAAGGACTATATTTTGAGTATTTGGACTATACTCAATCTTTCCATCAAAGGCTCAGGGAAGAGTCTAGGAAAATCCTTGCCTTCTCCATGTTTGTAATTTCTTTTTATTAGATATGGACATACTTAGTATGTAAACAACACATGTTGGTACCATGCTTTCCCTCACCCCTGCCCCTTTTCTGAAGAGGCCCTCCTCATTGGGGACTGTGGGTCATGACCTTTTTATGAGAAGCTACTCCATAGCTTTCTGTAAGTTCTCTACAGGGCATCTGCAAAGCACCTGGAATAGATTTAAAGGTAATTTTGGTAATCAAATTCTTTTTTGGAAATATAGCAGATTGTTCATGTAAGCTCTGCAATCACACTGTTTTTTGTTTGTGTTTGTTTTTTTAGCTTGCATGCCAAGATTATTTAACTTGGATTGAGGGTATTACCAAAAACCTGAGTAAAGAATGAAAAAAAGCTCTAGGAAGATAGAAATTGTTCCTTGGGATAATACTGATGCTCTTAAGGCTAAAGGAAGCTGTCATGGTGGCTCATAATACAAGCATTTGGGAGACTGAGGCAGGACAACTGCCAGGTCATCCAGGGCTAGATAGTAAGTCACAGACCAGTGCAGCTCAGACTGAAAACGTGTCTCCAAACACACGCATACGCGGCACCACACCATGCATGCAGCAGTGACTTTTCCTTTCACTTTCTGATTGAAAAGGACATACGTTTTAGATTATTTTTTCTTTGTAATATGTGTTTAGTATGTAGTCCTTGCTGCTCATCTTGCCCCTCCTCAAGATTTTCTTTTAAACATGTACTTGAAGATAACTGGTCATACATGTCACAGCTTCAGAAATTCTTTCTGTGTTGTGTGTATATAAATGTGCGTGTTATCTGTGTACACACACACACGCTAAAATTAAGAGACCAGAGTTAAGAAGTTGGCTGTCCTCTATTGCTCTTCCACTTTATTTCCTTTAAAGAGTCTCCCACTACATGTGGAGCTGTCATTTTCAGTCAGATTGGTCCAGTAGTTTTCCTGTCTCTCCCACCCCACCTTAGGACTGGAGTTACAGGTGTGTGTGTGGCCAAACCCAGCTTTTTATGTGAGTACTGGTGAACTTAAGTCCTCAGGTTTGTGCATCAAGTGCTCTTATCCTCTGAGCCATTGTCCCAGGCCCTGGGAATTTTTTTAAAGACAGATTTGTCTGACAGTATAGGCCTGCAATCCTAGTTCCTTTGGAGGCTGATGCAAGAGGATCAAAAGTTCAAGGTTAGTATGGACAACTTAGCAAGATCCTGTCTCAAAATAAAAGTTATAAAAAGGGGGCAAAAGGGGGGGGGGCTATATGGGCTGGATAAATGGCTTGAAGATGCTTGCCTTCAAAATCAAAGTACCCAAGTTCAATTTTCCAGTACCCATGTTAACACATATGCCCAAGGTGGTGCATGCATCTGGAGTTCATTTGCAATGGCTAGAGGCCCCACTGCACCCATTCTCTCTCCCCTCTTTCTCTCTTAAAAAAATAAATAAAATATAAAAGGGGGGGGGGGTAATAGGTCTGTGGCAAAGTACCTGTCTAGCATGTATGAGGAGGACCTGAATTCAATTCCCAGTATTACAATTAAAAATATATATATAAGGCTCCACTGGCAGAGTAACTGCCAAGCGTATGCAAAGCCATAGGTTCAATCCTCTCCAACACATAAACTGCGCACAATAATGCATATCTGAAATCTCAGCATTTGTTTGCAGTAGGTGGATCAGAAATCCCAAGATCATCCTCAGTTACATAGTGAGTTTAGAGCCAACCTGGAATGTGAGCAGTAAGATATATAAGAACTTTACTGTTTCTATAGTATGTAAGTGAAAAAAAAAAAGGAACTTATTCCTGGTGGCTTGAATGAAATGGTCTAACGCTAATATGTTAACTATATAAAGTATAGAAACAGATGTATAAAATAAGGGGCATAAAATTGTTTCTTTCCATTAAAAAAAAAGTATAGAGCTGGGTGTGGTGGCTCACAACTGTAATCCCAGTACTCAGGAGGCAGAAGTAGAAGGATCACCCTTGAGTTCAAGACCACCTTGAGACTATATAATGAGTTCCAGGTCAGCCTAGGCTAGAGCAAGACCCTACTTTAAAAAAAAAGTTAGTAAAACCTTTAAGAATACTGATACTGGTTTAAAAAGAAAGAAAGAGCCTGGCATGGTGGCACACGCCTTTAATCCCAGCATTCGAGAGGCAGAGGTAGGAGGATCACTGTGTGTTTGAGGCCACCCTGAGCCTACATAGTATGTTTCAGGTCAGCCTGGGCCAAAGTGAGACCCTACCTCGAAAAACAAACAAACAAACAAACGAAAAAAGAAAGAAAGAAGGAAGGAAGGAAGGGAGGGAGGGAGGGAGGGAGGGAGGGAGGGAGGGAAAAAACCAGGTTTGGTGGCATACACCTTTAATCTCAGCACTCAGGAGGCAGAGGTAGAAGGATCACTGTGAGTTTGAGGCCAGCCTAAGACTACACAGTGAATTCCAGGTCATCCTGGGCTAGAGCGAAACTCTACCTAGAAAAAAAACAATTAAAAAGAAAAAAGAAAGACAGAGTAGCCAGGCATGGCAGTACACTCCTTTAATCCCAGCACTCAGGAGGCAAAGGTAAGAGGATTGCCATGAGTTCTAGGCCAGCGTAAGAGTACATAGTGAATTCCAGGTTTGCCTAGGTTAGAGTGAGACCCTACCTCAGGGGATAGTGGTTAGTGCTTTACTATTTATTTTGATATGGCTTGAAACAAAATAAAATTTCAGTATTTCCCTCTGGGAAGTAATCTAGAAATGAGAACAGAACTGTTAGAAGTACTTCTGTGCTGTTTTTTTCATCTGACAATGTAATAAACAATTTCTCAACAAGCATATGCATTGTTCCTAACAGGAAGAGGAATGGAAAAGTAGGAGTGTCGAGAGGAGAGGTGGCTGTGCTAAGAAAGGTGCTCGCCACAGTGATGGAATGGTAAGCTGATAGCAGGGAGAGTTGCAAACCCCTGTGAGCACAAAGACTGTCATATGGTTGGTAAAGTTTAATTGAGCGAATAGTATGATATGGGGTTTACATGTCAAAGCTGATTTTAAAAACCTCACATAGTGGTGGTGTTCTATTTCCCTGTAAATCACGATGTTTCAACAAGTACCTGTCCTTCATAGCATAGGTGCAATGTTTATACTTCCTTGTAACTACCTGCTTAATATCTCTCACTTGACTGTAAACTTTACCATAAAAACAAGAAAAAAAAAAAAAAACTTTAGCATAATAAGCATTATATGCCTTGATTCTTATTCTAACTCTATTATTTTATTGCCTGCACTAAATATATACTATTTACTCACTGTGTGTGTATACTGAATGTCAGCTGTTCCTGGCACTATTGAGAAAAAAAAAATAGAACTTCTAGAAGAAATAAATAAGTAGCTGCAAAGTACTGAGAACAGTTTCTGAAGTTAATATTAAATTCACCAAAACTAGCTTCAATTATATCGAATGAATTTCAATCCAAATTTTGAAAGGAGGACAGACTATAAGCCTCACATCTTCCCTAAAGTTACCTTGTTTCATTCAATAAACTACAGATGAGAACAGCTATTAGTATACAACCAATAGTATCTGTATTATTCTGTCATCATTCACAAAAATTACTTTTCTTTCCTCAAAATCAATCCTAATTCATAAAATTCATAAAGGTCAGTTTTAGATCTTTTTAATTCTAGAAACTCTGGATGAGTTTTTAAAGTAAATTTATAGCAAAACAAAATTAAAAGGAAAACAGAGGAAAAAGTTCTTTGTTGCTAAATGTAAAGAAAAAGGAATAGACTAACATAATAGATATATATTTAAGGGAAATATAGTTCATATAAACAAATTTTCCCTTATAAATCATTTCAAAGGTTAATTCTCTGAAATAAGCTCAGAAATTTGATAAAACTTAACAACAAAGACAACAAAATGCTTACTTGAAAGGGGAACTGACGATATTTCAAATATTCTGCAAGTACATCTAACATCCGCACCATTTGAGAAAAAATGAGCACTCGATTGCCTCTTTCTCTTAGACGAATTAACAGCTTGTCTAGAAGAATTAATTTTCCACTACTCCGGATTAAGTGCTAAGGAAACAATAAATTACAACTGTCATGACATATACAAAGCAAACAGTGATAGTGTTCTATAAAATACTACAGTTGTTTACTTTCAATTAAGATTTTAAGTTTTCATAATGCTAAAAACAATTCCAAGTTTGAAACATTTCTAGGACTTTTGCCATTTTTGCTCTATTAGGGATATTAAAATTCCCATTGTCATTTATCATTAGATTCTTTCTTTTTTTTGGTTTTGCAAGGTAGGGTCTCACTCTGGTCCAGGCTGACCTGGAATTAACTATGTAGTCTCAGGGTGGCCTCGAACTCTGGGCGATCCTCCTACCCCTGCCTTCCGAGTGCTGGGATTAAAGGCGTGCGCCACCACGCCCAGCAGATTCTTTCATTTTTAGGGGGAATATAGTACGGATCCACTCAACTTGACTGGCTGTTTTATAGTTTCCCAAAAATTTTAGCCAATACAAACACACAGGAAAAAAAGAAATAGCAATTAAACAAGCATACTGTGTTACTTGTTTAAATCTCTCAAAACCCTACTGTGACTGGAGTACAGATATGTCAACATACTTATGAGCTGCCTTCTACAAGCAACGGGAAGGGTGGATTAAAGGTCAATCTCTTTAGAGTACCATCTACAAATCAAATTCAGCATCAGCACTATTGGTCCATCAATTATCAGTATCCTAATAGATTTGTTGAATTACTAGAGCACACTAACTTGAAAAAATTGTTTACAGAATTGATAAAAATAATTAGACAAATTAAAATTTTGAGGGTTTTTAAAATAAAGATTAAAAAGTGTCTATGACGATTACTTAAAATGATAAAGAGCTTCTAGCACTATGTCACTTTCAGTTAATACTGAAATAAACATTCCTAGAATTCTGTTTTAGCACAAAGTAACATTTAAAGCTGCTTACTTGTAAGGCCTCCTGTTTGTTATAGAATTCATTATTATCTGGTGGTTTAATGAGGTAGCAATGGTTACAACATTTCTTTAGCTCCATCATAATGTTCAAAAAGCCTGAGGTACTGCCCTTGGAACCTTTGCTGAGGGCTTTGTAATTTCTAGTTAAAATCCATCTTTAAAAAAAAAACAACACAGAACAATATTTAGCAAAACAATCAAAGACAATTTCTGAAAATTAAAAAAGAAAACTAGTAATCAAAATTTCACTATGTAGTATAAGCACAATTGGGCAGAAAATGGATTGAACTTGGTGAATAAGATTATAGGAACATACAACTTGTTATCTAAATAATTAACTAAGCATTAATCCTTGTGATGGCTAATCTCTAGCAATCACCAATGAAACAAATCTCTGCCCCTATCTGAGGGATTTTCGAAAATAGACAGTTAAGGTGGGAATTTCAACCGTAACGGGTGGTACCCTCCAATGGGCTGGGTTCCTGGACTGTACGAAAAGAATGTTACTAAAATTATTAAATCTACAAACCTAGATGAAACCCTCATAAGAATACTGGTTTTAGCCACACTCGCCCTGCATTCTCTAAGTTACAGTTATATAATATAAAGTATGAAACTTAGAAAATGATTTTATTACTTTTAACTATACACAATTCTCACCAATACCTATTCTGTATCTTCAATTACCTTTTTCCCCCCTTTCTTACAATCCTAGTTCTTGAAGAGACTTAAAAATTCTGAACTGAGGGCTGGAGAGATGGCCTAGCAGTTAAGGCACCTGCCTGCTAAGCCTAAGAACACCCGTTCAATTCTCCAGGTCCCATGTTTAGACAGACACAAGGGCATAATGCCACACTTGCCCACAGGGGGCGCACACATCTGGAGTTCATTCACAGCAGCTCAGAAGCTGCTGGAGCACCTATTTCCTCTCTCTCTCAAAAAAAAAAAAAAAAAAAAAAAGAAAAGAAAAGAAAGAAAAAAAAAAGAAAAAGAAAAAGAAAAAGAAAAAGAAAAAGAAAAAGAAAAAAATCCTGAACTGGGGGCTGAAGAGATGGCTAAGTGGTTAAGGCACTTGCTTCAATGGCCTAGGTTCAATTCCCCAGTGCCTATATAAAGCCAAATGCATAAAGTAGCACATGCTTTTGGAGTTCCTTTCCAGTGGCTGGAGGTTTCAATGTGCCCATTCATTCCCTCTTCTTGAAAATTCTCAATTTTATTCTTCACTCAGAATTTCTCCAGTTTTTCAAAGTCAATTTCTAAAACTTAACACAAATTTATCATAATATTTCAGCTGAAACTGTTGCACCTACCTGTAATATCAGATTTCAGGAGGCTGGGCAGGAAGATCCTAAGTTCAAGGCCTTGTGGTAAAATTGCCTCAAAGAGGCACAGCAACAACAACAATCACACACACACACACACACACACACACACACACACACACAATTTATGACAATACTTTATTGCCATAGTGAGCTCAAGAAAGTATGGAAAAGACTAAAAAGTTCAAAGTCTGATATACTATTGCCATTGACAGCACAGGGGATTATGTCTTCTTTTCTTATCTATATTTTCCACAAATTCAAAATTTCCCAAATCTTCACATATTATTTGTTTTTTTTTAAAAAAAGAACCCTGCCTGAGAATTTGAATATTCTTTTTGCATTACAAAGTATTTTCTCTGTGTAAATGAAAACCTTAGTCTGAACAAGCACCAGGATCTATCTACTGAACTATATAAGAAATGAAGAAATTAACCTCTTCCAAAAGGACACACTATGCAAAGCATGCACTGAAGAAAATACACAATAGTTTTCCTTAGCAAATAATTTAAAAACCTACAAATTAAGACACTTCAACTTCACAAAAAGACTAACCTTATTTCAACACTGATTTAAGCAACATTAAAAAATTGAAATATACAACACCTGGTTGAATAATGATAAAAAGAGTTTTTTACAGTGGCTAGAAGCCCTGGCATATCCATATTTTCATCCTCTCTCTCTTTCTGCTTGAAAATAAATAAATAACTAAAAAAGGAAATGTCAAAATTTCGTAGTAGGATGCTAGTTTTTAAATTAATAGATGAGTGGAAAAAAACAGATGAAAAAACCATCTCTGACATGCCTCAAATGGGAGAAATGCGGTGTCTATTCACAAGCTGAAAATTAAGCTGGGTATGGGTACATGGCAGTTGTTTTATTATCTTTTTTATGTATGTTTGAAATTTTCCATGATTAAAATCATGTTAAAAGAAATAAGGGCTGGAAAGATGGCTTAGCAGTTCCCTTGCCTGTGTTCGCACTTGCCTGCAAAGGCTAAGAACCCATGTTTGACTTTTCAAATCCCACATAAGCCAGACGTACAAAGTGACACAAGAGTGCAAGGTCACACATGCACATGTGTCTGGAGTTCAACTGCAGTAGCTGGAGGCTCTGGAGTGCCAATTCCCTCTCACATTTTTTTTAAAAAAAGGGGGGGGGGTCAATCTGTTGGGCTTGTCTCAAAAAAGGAAAAGCAAAAGAAATACACCACTTTGTTTCGTTCTATGAGAATTTTTTTTCCCTGTACCCTAGGCTGGCCTGAAATTCACTAGATATATTTATCACTGGTTGACCTCAAATTCCTGATCCTCCTCCAAAAGTGCCAAGACTGCAGGATGGCACTACCATTTCATCAAGTGTGTGTCAGTTACAGATTTCACCATAAAATTAAGTGCTTTGGACACTCCAAATCACTTAGAAAGATATTTCATTTCACTTTCTATAATTAAATGTTAAAATGGATATCAGGACATTATTTTCCTTTTGGATTCTTTGAAAGACTTTACTATATCTATAATCATAAAATTTATGAAAAAAATGACTCGTAAATGGTCTTTAAAAAGAGGAAGCCTAAGATTCTGTCTTTAGCTCTATCAGACAGCACAAACACATGATTTGGGGTCATGAGAATTCAACCACTTTAAAACAAGAAAATCATATATGATAGCAGTATGAAATCTAGGGACAAGCTTGGCATGGCGGCACACATCTTTAATCTCACCACTCGGGAGGCAGAGGTAAGAGGATCACCATGAGTTTGAGGCCACTCCATGACTACATAGTGAATTTCAGGGAAGCCTGAGCTAGAGTGAGACCCTACCTCAAAACAAAACAAAACAAAACAAAACAAAACAAAACAAAACAAAACAAAACAAAACAAAACAAAAGTTGTTGGCCAGGGAGGTCACAGATACCCCCAAAATATTATAGGCCACTGCCGATGCTTTGGGTTTCCCACCAGGAATAGATGGTAAGATCCTATTGCTGAAGAGTCTACATACTTGGGCTGCAAGGTCACTGAAAAATCCTGCTAGAACTGAGCTGAAAGCCTCCTCCATGGGATCAGACATGACAAAAATCTGGAAAAGTCTATGCTGCATGCAGTTCAATGGGATAGAGAAAATACCAGTGAAAATACTCAACAGTGAACATTGCAAGCTCTAAATTTGGCCAGCCAGGCCAAATGAACCAACAGGTGCAATAGTGGCATGTCTGTTATGGGGGAAACCAACCACTCTCTTTGGACTAGAAGCCTGCTCCACGGGAGGGAATACATCCCTAATCTGAAAACCTACAACAGGGGTAGTCATGAGCCCTAGGGGTGTAATGTCTGCTGGTGTTTGGCTAAATGTATATATTATGCTCACCAAACTACCCAGTAAGCACTTCTCTTAATGTCCATATCCATATATTTACGCTACTCTCACTTTTGGTTAGAGAAGCGTCTCTTTTCAGATGGTGGTGACCTGGGGATGACTCAGAAGACACCATGGTGCTGAGAAGGGACAGAGGAGTGCTCAGCACTGAAACCCCTCTAACACACCTTCCAACGCTCAGAGTCCATCGAGGAAGAGGTGACAGAAAGAATGTAAGAGCCAAAGGAAGGGTAGGACTCCTTACAATGTGCACCTCCAGACACAAATGGCCTGGATATCCATGACCTTGCAGTGCCTGAAACCACCTACACAAGACCATCATAATAGGAGGAAAAGATGATGACATCAAAATTAAAAGAGATACTGATTGAGAGGGGATGGGATATGATGGAGAGTGGTGTTTCAACGGGGAAAGTTGGGGGAGGGAGGGAAATACCATGGGATATTGTCTACAATTAAGGAAGTTGTCAATAAAAAAGTAAAATTAAATTAAAAAAAGAAAAGAAAAAAAATCTATGCACAAGAATATGTGGTAAGACGATGGTTTAATCTTAGGTTACCCATGTTTTTTACCTGCCAATCAATATCCTTGCCGTTATGTAAAGGGTGAAAAAAAATCAATTCTAAAATTCGAAGGTCGCTCCTGCTCTGAGACTTTGTGGGGAGGTGAGTCACCATGACCACAAGGACAAGACATTTAACTCCAATGTTAAGTGTCCAGAACATGTGTTCTATTTACAGCTTACTTGTAATATTGTTTCTGTAAAGCACTCATTTCCATTCTTAAAATCTGTTCAACCTTGGCAGGGAGAGACTTTTCCACGTCTTTCTTAACTCGTCGTAATAGAAATGGCTCGAGCTCCTTATGGAGGCTTGCATAACCATATTCTCTCCCTTTGCCATGTTCTTCTTCAAAATCTTCCCAGGAAGAAAACCTTGGGAAAAAAAATTAACATAATGGAAAACCAAAAACTAATCAAGTTATATTTCAGAGCTAAAATTTTTTAATCACCTAAAAAAAAATCCCTCTCATTTTATTCATATGTAAACAGTATGAACTACACAGTACACAATATTCAAGGCCTACCTGTACCAATTAGTGAAAATACACTTAAAAACAAAATGTAAAAGGCAAAATAAGGACTGGGGATGTGGCTCAGTGCTTGCCTTGCATGTGCGATATCAATCCCCAGAATGCCACAACCAGCAACCAAAAAAGTGACGTATTAGTTTATTATGATGATCCTTATACTACAGTATCTTTAATTATAATAAGTAACTATCTATCTATCTACATATATGTATATATATACACACCACTAAAATATATTCCAAAAATATAAATTTAAAGATTAAGCATCTGGAGCCAGGCGTGGTGGTACACGTCTTTAATCATAGCACTTGGGAGGCAGAGGTAGGAGGATTGCCATGAGTTTGAGGCCACCCTGAGAATACAGAGTGAATTCCAGGTCAGACTGGTGTAGAGTGAGACCCTACCTCGAAAAACCGGGGGGGGGGGGGGGATGATCAAGGATCTAGAATATGTATACAACCTGCGACAAATTATTTAACCTTTTCTAGTCACATATAGAACTGGATTACCAGCAAATTGTGGATTGTGTCATTACTACTAATTAATGCAAAGAACCATTTTTGTTTTTCAAACAAAGTATCTTTTGAATATGTAAAGTCAAGTATGACAACTTATTATACACAGCTTAAGCCAGGCGTAGTGGCGCACGCCTTTAATCCCAGCACTCGGGAGGCAGAGGTAGGAAGATCGCCAAGAGTTCGAGGCCACCCTGAGACTACATAGTTAATTCCAGGTCAGCCTGGACTAGAGTGAAACCCTACCTCAAAAAAACCAAAAAAAAAAAAAAAAAAAAAAAAAAAAAAAAAAAAAAAAAAAAAAAAGCTTAAATACACAGCTTAAATCTAGGTACAAAATTTTAAAAATTCAAATATTGCTAACTTGAAAGATTATTAAAAAGAAAATGATGGGGGCAGGGGAGGGAAATATCATGCATTTTTTGTATGTAAGTATAAATAAAAAAAAGATTAAAAAAAAAAGAAAAATGGGGTAGAATATGATCCCCTATTTTACAGCATTAAAATCACTTACTGACCTTATTGCCTATACTACTTTGTTTCCCACTGAAACAAAGCATACAAAACCATGATTAAATTGTATAACACATATCTGTCTTACTTTTCTGGCATAATGAAATGTAGCAATGACCAGAGCTCTTTCAGGGAGTTCTGCAGAGGAGTTCCAGTGATAAGGAGACGGTGATTAGACTTAAAATCAATTAAAGTTTTATACAGAAGGGAATCATCATTTTTTAATCGATGTGCTTCATCCACACCTATAAAGGCCCAATTCAGACCACCGAGGAATGCCTTAAAATGAACAAAAAAAGCAAAAGTCTTATCTTTAGACAAATATGAAATTCAAATTTAGCCTTCCTATTAGATATAAACTCGGATTATTATAACTTAATTTTCAAATAAATCATATTTCAGCCAAGTGAGGTGGCACATGCCTTTAATCCCAACACTCAGGAGGCTATTGTAGGAGGATCACCAAAGTTCAAGGCCAACATGGGGCTACAGAATGAGTTACAAGAGTGAAACACTACCGCAAAACTTCATGAAATTTTATGAACTTTACATTTCTTAATATATAAATTTAGGTTTCTTGGCTTAAAACTAACAAGCATAATTCTGCTATTATAATAGCTATGTGACAAAAAAGTTTATTTAACCCTTCAATTTTAGTTTCAAGCAAATATAAATAGCAAATATGGCATAAAGTAGATGGGAGAGTGAACAGAGCAGATAAAAAGCATTCAATAAGAGCCAGGCGTGGTGGCGCACACTTTAATCCCAGCACCTGGGAGGCAGAGGTAGGAGGATCACCGTGAGCTCAAGGCCACCCTGAGACTACATAGTTAATTCCAGGTCAGCCTGGGCCAGAGTGAGACCCTACCTAGAAAAACCAAAAAAGAAAAAAGAAAAAAAAACCCAAACAAACAAATAACAAAAAGCATTCAATAGGGCTCCACTAGTGTTAAGTATCTTCCTCCTTTTCAAATTCTTACACAACAATAGACACTAACAAGCTACTCTTATTTAGGTAAAAGAGTTAGAAGTTTTTTTTATAAGCATATAGATAGTATTTTACACTTATCCAATATCTGCTCTGCCACATACTACTTTATACAACCCTTTAAAAAAAAAAAAGGATCAAGTGCTTTTGAAAAAAATTAAGCCCACTCCACAATTTAAGTGTCTTTTCATGTCACTCACAACGCATGGTAAAGGAAAAATTATATTCATTAACAGAGGGAACAAAAAACAATACCACAAGTAATACATACCTTATCCTTTAATAAAATTTCGTAAGTTGTTAAAAGTATATTAAATTTTAACCGTTTGGTCTGGGGATGCATCCACTCATGGGTTCTTATCTAGCAAGAAATTTTAAGAACAATTTAGAGAAACACTAAAACAATGTTAATTTCTGCCTGAATATCTAAAATGAAAAGCCATTTATAAAACATACAAAAAAACCATATAGATGTAATAAAGATTATTCCTTATAGAGTCCAACAAGCGTTAATCTTATAAAATGTAAATTACATACCATGTCAAAACCATTTATTGAGCCAGTCATTGTGGTACATACCTTTAATCTGAAAACTCTCAGAAGGCAGAGGCTGGAGGATCACTATGAGTTTGAGGCCAGCCATGGACTACTGAATGAATTCCAGGTCAGCCTGCACTACAGTGAAACTCTACCTATGAAACCGTGGTGACGCATGCCTTTAATCCCAGCACAAGGGAGGCAGAGGCAGATGCATCATCATGAGTTCAAGGTCACCCTGAAACTACATAGTGAATTAGAAGCAAGGGCTGGACAGAGAGATGGTTTAGCGGTTAAGGTGTTTGTCCACAAAGCTTAAGGACCCAGGTTCGAATCTCCAGGTCCCATGTAAGCCAGATGCACAAGGCGGCGCATGTGTCTGGAGTTCATTTGCAATGGCAGGTCCTGGTGCACCCATTCTCTCTCCCTCTAACTCAAATAAAAGTAAACAAAATGTCTATAATTATGGAATTTGTCAATAATAAATAAGTAAATAAATAAAGTGAGCCAGGCATGATGGAGCATGCATTTATACTCAGGAAGCCGAGATATGAGGATCATCATGAGTTCAAGGTTACCCTGAGACTACAGTGAATTACAGGTCAGCTTGGGCTAGAGTAAGACCCTACCACCAAACAACCCTCCCCATCCAAAAACTGAAGTGAAATAATTTTATTATGCATCTTTCAAAAAAGTTCTCTCTGAATAAATTTAAGTTTTTAAATTACTTCATAACATTTATGGATGAAACATAGTATCTGAGATTTGCTTTGCAGAACTGCACAGGTGAGACAAAACTGGTAATTGAGGGGGCTGGAGAGATGGCTTAGTGGTTAAAGTGTTTGCCTTCAAAGCCAAAGGATACCAGTTCGATTCTCCAGAACCCACAGAAGCCAGATGCACAAGGTGGCACATGTGTCTGGAGTTCGCATGCAGTGGCTGGAGGCCCTGACGTACCCATTCTCCTCTCTCTCTCTCTCTCTCTCTCTCTCAAATGAATAAATAAAATATATTAAAAAAAAAACTGGTATTGAGCAAAACGGTAGCTCTTTGAGAGAGCTCTGATTGATGATCATTACTGATATGTTCTTAGCATAATGAAGAAGTGCTTTAATCCATACTGATACCAAAACAGTGCATAATAAATTGTAAAAAAGGAGGGAGGGACGTAGTGGAGCCTAAGATGAAAATTAAGATGCTTATTATAGTCTAGTGACTGCTTTCATATGTATGACATGTTTTATATATTTCACATAATACATACATACATGTGTATGTGTGTATGTATGCATATACATATATACACACACTTAATTTTTATGATAGCCAATTAAACATGTATTATGCACTTATTTTGGTGAATTATGACTATAGTGACAAAACAAAAAAGATGCATAACTGCACAGGTGAACCAAAACTGGTATATGTATATGTAGACTTCTAAATTTATTAAAAAAAATCAACTTACCATGTTTCTGCTATTAATGTCACCCAAATAAACCACGGCATTCATTTGAGAAGCCCATGTCTGAATTTCCCTTTGCCAGGATGTGAGAGTAGAGAGTGGTACAACTAATAGAAAAGGTCCATATAATTGATGTTCATGAAATAAATAGTTCAGAAATGAGATCGTCTGTATTGTTTTTCCAAGGCCCATCTCATCAGCAAGTATGCAACTATTTCCTCTGCAAATTAAAAAAAAGAAAAATACAAAGTCCATGAATGCAAAAAAGATTCAAATACACAAAGAAACATTGTCATACCATGTATATATTTATATGGAGTTGCACAAATTAATCTAACAGGTATTTTATAGGCTATACCATTTAGTACTTAAAATTAATATATAAATCTTAAAGATTTAACAATATTATCCTTCATACTGTTAATGTAGCCAATAATATAATTCATCTACTAGCAGTAAATTCTAGATGCTAATCAAAAAGTATCTAGGCAGAACAGAGATTAATGGTTACAGGTAACCTGCAACTTAAGAGTTTTAGGTATTTTCAAGTGCAGGGGCATAGGAGAGAAAAAAAGCTAGAAACGAAACTGTTACTAACTAGACAAAACTAGGGGGAAAGGAAATATTGTAGGAATACTATAAATGGCGAAACATAGATAATTTTTCCACTTGAAGAAACAATGTTTAAGAAGTAACAGTCAAACAAGCTGAACTCGAGCACCACTGGAGCTTATTCCTAGTTATATAAGTACTCCTTATGCAAACTAGAAAATACAAAGACCTGCACACTCACAAAAAAGCCAAAAGTTCTTATTCTCTGTGCTAAAAGATATCTGTTCTACACACCATACTTCTACAAATCTTACTCTTCTCCTTTGGAGTCAGTATGGCCCCTTCCCAGGTCTTCCCTCACTCCCTGCTCTGCAGAAACAAGGTGGTGGAGGCAGTAAGGAAGTGGCTGCTCATGTCCCCACCAGCCTATTACTTGGAAGGTGGAAACAACAGGGTCAGTAATTCATGGCCATTGATGACTATAGAGTGAGTTCAAGATCAGCCTGCACTACATGAGACTGTCTCAAAAAAAAAAAAAAAAAAAAAAAAAAAAAAACTCTTGAGATAGTAAAAGGTTGAGGCAAGGTATAGGTAGATACAGGGATAAATCCAAAATCTCTTAACTTCCTGAACTGTCTTTAATCTACTGATGATGTACAGCCAGTGTAAGAGACTGGAATGATGGTCTCCCAGAGTCTGAATCTCATTATCAAGAAACGACTAACATCCAGGAGCTAGAGCTGTGAAGATTCCATGAGGTAGAGGATATGAAAACATCTTAAAATCTCTCCAACTGTTTCCACTGAAGAACATTATGATTTCCATTTGGCTCAGTGTCAAATCTGACAATTGTTGAAGTGAAGTGATTCCCTGTGAATGTGAGCTGAAGAAATGAAGTGAAGCAATGCTGTACCTAGTGCTCTCTCCACTATACAGGAGGCTTCCAGCAAAACTGGATGCTAAGTATTTCAGCTTGGGACTTCTCCTGTTTCATAATGGGAATGCCTCTAGGTGGTTTTTAGGGGAAGACTGACAAGTGGTTTGATTCCTAAAGAATTTGGTGTTCCATGGAAGGAAAAATTCTTACTCTCTCAAATTAAGTAGATAATTCAAAGCATACTTACTTGCACCAAGAGTGAGCAAGCCAATTTAAACCATTCAGTTGATAATCTCTTAATTCTAAACCCTCCAGTCCTCCAATATAGGAAGGTTGCTTCTTCAGTGCTACAAATCTTGGTCTTTGTTTCAATACCTTTGGTAGAAATCAGTATTAGTATATAGATTATTGAACAAACGAAACTGCCATACTAAAAAAAATTTCAGTGACTGAACATTAAAATTTCACTTTAGATTATCTGTGAATCTGATCATGGTGGTGTATACCTGTAACCCCTGCACTAAGGAAGCTGAGACAAGAGAACTGTAAGTTTAGCCTGTGCTATACAGGATGACTTTTTCAACAACAAAACCAATATGTGAATATATACATATAGGCTTATATTTGAGGATACAGTCAAACGTAACTGTTTTCAGTGACCCTGGCAAGAATATAAAGTGAAATGTTTTGCCATCTTTTGACAAGAAAAAAAAAAAAAAAAAAAAAAGACTGAGAAAATACAGTTCTGTCAAAATACATGAGTCAAGTGAGGATTATGTTAATTTCATTTATAACCACTGCTCCGGCCCTGAACTAAATAAACCATAAGACTGGCTTAGCTTTCCATTTAACTTACATTCAAATACCACTATGATTGTGATTCAACTTTATAATGATAAAACCATGACCAATAGCTTTGTGTGAAATACAAAGATTTCATGAGTTTTAGGGAAGGAAGTCCTAGACATTTAGTTATAAGTGTAACCCTCTTCTGCTTTCCTACCTTGAGAATCACAGGTACCACCTGTTAAATCAAGCATGCACATCTAGTTTCCAAAGGAAGTTTCTCTATTGGGTCTTCGGACTACTCCTACCATCAATTTATCAGTTGTCTGACACAGCACCACTAATCAAGGTTAAAGACTATTTAACATCTCACAATCCATAGTATTTTCTATAAAAGACCTATTAGCCGGGCGTGGTGGCACACGCCTTTAATCCCAGCACTCGGGAGGCAGAGGTAGGAGGATCGCCATGAGTTCAAGGCCACCCTGAGACTACATAAATAGTGAATTCCAGGTCAGCCTGAGACAGAGTAACACCTTACCTTGAACCGACCTTCCCCCCACCCCCCGAAAAAAAGAAAAAAGAAAAAAAACCCTATTAACTTAGAAGTGTTCTCTTTCAGTTTGGATCAAGATTCAACTCTCTACCTAGGTTTGAAATATGTATGATGAACAAATACATTCTCAGTAATGAAATATGTCAACACTCACTTTGCAATCCTTAAAAGGAGTAGTTTTTGACTGGTTCCTGCTAAAATACTCATCAATACATGCTTGAAACTTTTTGGAAATGAGCGCTCCATCTTCCCAGCTGCACTCTGAGTAAGGAAGCCCCTGCCACTTGCAATAATAATCAGGATAGCCGGCCGCTGACTTCTGATTGGAATGAGCTGTGAGATGAATTAGTTATTCATTTTAATGTTTATATTTAATCTCATCAGAGACTAATAGTAAAAGCTAAACAAGTGAAAATTAGTTATTTATGTTATAATACTATATTTCAGTGAGTCCAAGCTACCATATTTTATGTGTAACAGTCAACTTACAATGTTTACTTACATAATTTCAAGAACAAAAAGATAAAAGTATGAAGGCAAGCTTGAAGATGCACACCTGAAATCTCAGTGATTCGGAAGGCCAAGGCAGAAGGATAATGAGATCAAGTCTAGCATGGACCCATCTCAAAAAATTCTCCTAACAGGTAAGTGTTATGAGAACCATTTATTACTAACCAATTATACGCTCCACTATCTGATACTGTTTATGCAGATCATCTGTGAGTTCTTGCTGGCAATTATAATATTCCACGTCTTCCGGTGAAGCATTTTTCAACCTGAAACATTTTAAACCAAGAACGACTTCAAGTTCTTCTCTAAGTAGCTTATCCTACCAAACATTATTGTTGCACAGGAGTTCCCATTTTGCCACTTAATTATGTAAACCAAGTCTGAATAATGAAAAATGGTCATAGAGACAAATCCCTCCTATTTTTCTTTGTTGGTGCTTGAGATGCTAAGCCAAGTATGCCAATTCTGATCTACCACCATCATTAATTTTTAGCTTTACAAACATTTAATTTGTAAGTATGACGCATTCTCTGATTCTTATCAAGGACAAGTCTGGATATGACTACTCCTAAGTGTTTCACTCTAAGTAATAATATAAACTAGAAATATTTTAGGCTGTCATTTAATTCTTAGTTACATATATCTTATTTTTAAAAATTAGTAATAATGGCCAGGCATGGTGGCGCACGCATTTAATCCCAGCACTCGGGAGGCAGAGGTAGGGGGATCGCCAAGAGTTGGAGGCCACCCTGAGACTACATAGTGAATTCCAGGTCAGCATGAGCCAGAGTGAGACCCTACCTCGAAAAACCAAAAATAATAATAATAATAATAATAATAATAATTTAAAAAATTAGTAATAATGTACTACAGGATAAAAATTTAAAAAGAAACTATAGAGCATTTTACCATCTTTTTGTTTCTTGATCTTTTTTCTTATAATTATCCAATTTTTTCATTCCTCTAACATTCTGCTGCTTAAGGGTTTCTTCTGTCTCCCAAGTATTGTGGATATGTGACCATCCTTTCCATTTAATTAAATACTGGATCTCTCCTGGTTCCTTGTTTTTTTCAAATCCTGCATTTGGGTCACCATCTGCTTCAACTGCATAGATAGTTGTAGTAGCACCAGTAGCTAGAAACAAAAATACAAGTCTTTCCATAGAACTCTATTATAGGATTATTTTCTTTCAACTCAAAGTTCGCAGATAGGAACATAAAAAATATTCATTAAGTGAGCAAAAAGGGGAAATAGAGGATGGCCCAGAAGTTAAAGGCACTTGCTTGCAAAGCCTATTAGCCCAGATTCATTTCCACAGGCACCCATGTAAACCTAGATGAGCATCCACTTGCAATGGCAAGAGATGCTGGCACACACACATACACACATGCAAATAACAAATACTAAGGTACAGAGGTTTAGGAGAAATTGTTTTCCATAAATAAAAGAAGCTAGGCATGGCAGCTCAAGCCTATAATCCCAGCACTCAGGAGGCTGAGGTCGGAGGATCTCCATGAGTTCAAGACCAGCCTGTGCAAGAGTAAGACCCTGCTTCAACATAACCCCCAAATAAAAACAAGTAAATGAAACTCAAGACTTTTAGAAGTAGCGAATTATCTAATTTAATAATCTGAGTTTTAAAATTCGGACAAAGATTTCTAAACAGTGGAATATTTAACATTACATATCAGCTTGATTTCTAATTTTAATACGCATTTATACATAAATACTGTATCAAAGTTACTAGAAACAACATACATATTTAAGAAAAGGAAGTTTCATTAACTAGAAACTCTTAGGTTAAAAGTCTTTAATTAGCACCTGAGAAATTTTCCAAGTATCCATAATGTATGAATGAGATCACGTGGACGTTTCCTAAGATACGTGGGCTAAGCGATGTACACTTTTTAAAGCAAATAAATAAAACAAAAACAGAAGAAAATCCGTCTTCTTAGCTTTCAGAATTGGTAAAGATTTAAAAGACATACTCTATTTTGTTCTAATAGATAAATAAGCAATGAAACAATACCTCCTTTTCTCCCAAGTCGGCAATCCATAAACCTTTCAATTGTTTCAAATTCGTCCTCCTCAGGTTGAGGGACATCCTCTCCACAGACCTCCAACAGGTCATCAGAATCTGTTTTCATTTCCTCATCTTCCTTATAGCTAACATTGACAGTGGCTTGGCGGCGAGAACTGCGTTTATCATTATCATAATCTTCATCATCATCATCATCATCTTCAGAAGAATCAAGTTGCCTTTTTTTTTGTCCAAGAATCTTTTTTCCATTTTTTGACTTAGATCTGAGAGGACATGGGAAAAAGCTTTTGTTAGAAACACTAGCATAAAGTTTTTGACAAACTATTAAAAAAAATTCATTCCCTAACAATGTTATGCATTCCACTTACCTATTTTGAGGTTTTCTGCTTTTGACTTTGTTTTTAGGCTCATAATCAGATTCAGTTTCATCACCACTACTTTTCTCTCTTTCTTCTTCAGACTCGGAATCAGACCCAGACTGAGACGGAGATCCTGACCCGGACATCTGCCAATCCTCACTGTATGTAAAGTTTATAAAGTATTTTTATTTAAGTATATACAACATTATGAAAATTATGTTGATAATGAAATGCAAAGATGATCAAATCACTAACTTCTATTCCATTATATATAAGAAATTTTGACCCACACTAAAAAATAATATATGTCTTTAGAATAACACTGGAAAACATTCTTTCATAGATTTCTCTCATACCTTCAGATTTTAGAGACCAGTTAATGATGGGGAGGTGGTTCAAAAGCCAGATGAACAAAGTGGTGCATGCATCTGGAGTTTGTGTGCCCATATGCAGTCTCTCTCTCTCTCCCTCCCTCTGCTCGTCAATAAATAAAAATATTTTAGCTGGGCATGGTGGTGCCCACGTTTAATCCCAGCACTCTAAAGGCAGAGGTAGGAGAGATCACTATGAGTTCAAGGCCACCCTGAGCTAGAATGAGACCCTACCTCGAAAAACCAAAGCGAAAAGACCATTTATTAGTTAAACCTCAAATGAACAGTAAATGATATTTTGAATCTCATTATAGATAAAAGAAATCTTGGGGGCCAGGCATGGTGGCGCGTGCCTTTAATCCCAGCATTCAGGAAGCAGAAGTATGAGGACTACCGTGAGTTCGAGGCCACCCTGAGACTACATGGTGAATTCCAAGTCAGCCTGAGCTAGAGCAAGACCCTACCTCAAAAAAAGAAAAGAGAATATCTTGGGGCTGGAAGGATGGCTTAGTGGTTAAGGCAGTTGCCTACAAAGCTAAAGGAACAGGTTCAATTCCCCAGAACCCACGTTAGCCAGATGCACAAGATGGCACATGTGTCTGGAGTTTGTTTGCAATGGCTGGAGGCCCTGGTGCACCCATATTCTCCTTCTCTGTCAAATAAATAAAAATAAAATATTTTTAAAAAAATCTATAAATATACAGTATCATAAAAACCTTAATGGAAAAGAAAAATATTAAATATTTTTATTTGTATTTATTTATTTATTTGAGGGGAAAGTGAAGGATGGAGGAAGGGCAGAAATAGGTGCTTCTTGCTGCTGCAAATGAACTCCAGACAAATGGACCATTTTTAGTCCCTGGCTTTATGTGGATATTGGTGAGCTGATCCAGGCCTGCAGACTTTGCAAGCAAGTACCTTTAACCACTAAGCAATCTCCCAAGCCAATTTTAAAATTAATCTTCTTAAAAAAATTTTTTTAAACTTTTTTATTTTATTTATTTTTGGAGAGAGAGAGAGAAACAAACAGATAGAGAGGGAGAGGAAGACAGATAAGAGATGGGCGCGCCAGCAGTCTCTCTCTCAGCTGCTGTGAACGAAATCCAGATGCGTGCACCCCCTTGTGGGCAAGTGTGGCCTTGCGCCCTTGCGTCACTTTGCATCTGGCTAAATGTGGGACCTGGAGATTGGAACCAGCATTCTTAGGCTTAGCAGGCAGGTGCCTTAACAGCGAAGCCATCTCTCCAGCCCTAAAATTAATCTTTAAAAGGCCTCTCTCTCACTGGGCCGTGGGGCCCTTTTCTCCTCAGTCAGGGCTGGAGGCCAAGATCAGCTCTTGAGGATCCTCGTGGGGACTGTCATGAGATAGTCTTGTTTTCCTGCCTCAGACACTGATTTAAAAAAAGTAAAAAAAATGAATGAATGAATTAATTAATTAAAATAACAAAAATTAAAAAATAATCTTTAAAATACCATGAGCAAAGAATTTAAAAATTCTTTAAAAAAAGTTTCTTACAAAAAAAAGAGCGGCACACGTCTTTAATCTCAGCCCTCAGTAGACAGAGGTAGGAGGACTACTGTGAGTTCAAGGCCACCCTGAAACTACACAGTGAATTCCATGTCAGCCTGGGCTAGAGTGAAACCCTCCCTCAGGGGAAGAAAAAAAAAGAAACACCTGGGCTGGAGACATGGCTTAGCAGTTAAGGTGCTTGCCTATGAAGCCTAAGAACCCAGGTTCAACTCCCCAGGACCCGCATAAGCCAGATGCACAAGGTGGTACATGCATCTGAAGTTCGTTTGCAGTGGCTGGAGGCCCTGGCACATCCATTCTATCTGCTTCTCTCTCCATCCCCCCAATAAATAAATCAAAAAATCAAATATTTTTAAAAAAGGAAAAAAAGCCAGGAGTGGTGGTGCGTGCCTTTAATCCTACCACTTGGGAGGCAGAGGTTGGAGGACTGCTGTAAGTTTGGGGACAGCCTGAGACTAAAGAAACATACAACCACCAAGACTATTTTGATGACATGAAAGAAGTCCCATGAACAAAATGACATACTCTTTATGCTTCTTCCTCTTGAGCTCACTCGATGAGCCATCAGAATCGTCACTGCTAGAGGAATCCTATGGAGAAAGACAAAACAAGGCCACTGTCATTTATCAATGGTTAGAACTTAACCATGTTATCACTTTTACTTGCTATACTACTTAACACACTTTGCTAACAATACTTATAAAGCTTTTTCTTCTTGCTCTGTTACATTTATATTAGTAATTAGCTTTAAGTAATTAAAATTTGCATTGCAAATTAGTGAAATTGGATAAATATTAAATGTCAGAATTTTGTACAAACACTTTCAGATTGACCCTCTCTGGTGATATTTATTACTGAAGGATGGCCACAAAGAATCCTATATACTCAACTACCTATTTCTGAATTAAAACTTAAATATGTTTTTCAGAAACACACATGTATACATTTGTGAGTACACAACTACATGGTTTCCAGAACAATGAAGCAGAAAAGAAACAGTGGTTTCAAGAACCTGGGAAGGTGGTACAGGAGGATGGGGGCGGGGGAGATGAAGAAAAGATAATTAATGCAAACAGAGTATGTATACTTGGATAGGAAGAGTAACTTCCAAAATTTTATAACACAGGACAACTATGGTTGACAATTAAATATTTTTTCTTTTTTCAAAGTATTTTCATTATTTGAGAGAGGGAAGGAGGGAGTGAGATAGAGAGAGAACAGGCATGTCAAGGCCTCCAGCCACTACAAGTGAACTCCAGACACATGCGCCACCATGTGCATGTGGCTTACATGGGTCCTGATAAATCAAACCTGGGTCCTCAGGCTTTGTAGGCAAGTGCCTTAACCACTAAGCAATCTCTCCAGCCCCACAATGGAATATTTTTTAAGTAGCTACTACAGAAGATGTTCAACATTCCCAACAAAAATAAATGTTGTGTAAGTAAACAGTTACATCAAATTCCTTGATCTGATTGTTACTCTGTACTGAAAATATTATGAGCTGGCAATGTGGGCAGAATGCTTCTGTAGCATGTACAAGACTCTATGTTTAATCCTCAGCAAAGCAAAGCATACATACACACACACACACACACACACACACACACACACATACACACACAATCAGTTACTATTTTTTACAAAAAATAAAATAAATTCTAGACAGGCCTCAAAGTGGCCATCCTCCAGGCTCAGCCTCCCCCAGGTGGTGCTAGGATTACAGGCAAGCAGCAGCATGCTGGTTTATCCTATTTAATGACTTCCTCAGATTTCACATTTAGTTTTCCTCTAGTTTTTTTGTTTTGTTTTGTTTTGAAACAGTAGGTTAGGAGGTAGCCCATGTTGGATTCAAACTCACTTTATAGTCCAGTCTCACCTGTAATTCACAAGTCTCCTGAGTGCTGGGATTATAGGCATGTACCACCATGCCCATCTACTTCTCCTTAGTTTTACCATGAGAAAATACAAATATCCCACCAACTATTCAGGACTAACTTCTAACAAAATGGAAATACTCGATAAAAGAACATATGTGTATTTCAAGGTTCTTGTTACATCAATTTAAATGTAGGTATTTCCTACATTTCTTTCAAAGATTGACCTGGGGCTAGGGCTAGAGTGAGATCCTGCTTCAAAACAAAACAGCTATTCTCAGTAAATGCTTTGGTAGCAAGCAGCCCACAAGAAGCACTCACCTCTTCAGATCCACTGTTGGAGGAAGGGGGCTTCTGAGGCTGTGGCTGCTTCTTCAGCACTGCAGATCTCTGAACAGCCATGGCATTAGGGTTGGATTTCCAAAACTGTACCACAAATATGAACCAGGGAAGATGACATGTAGCAAAAACTAAATAGAATTTGACAATCCCAACATTTGTACTCCCCAAATAAATCAAGACTACTTTCCTCACTAATTTTGTACATAGTATCACGGCAATATGATGAAATTAAAATGCTCAACTTTAATCGTGTATAAGAAATTCATGGAGTTGATTTTCTATATGATAATCATTCTGTTCTTGGTGGCTAGAGTGACATATGCTATAATACTCTTACAGGATGGGTACCTGTTTTTATCAGTTTGAGTTAAAGAGAAAGAGCCACGGAATTATATATATAAATTGATTATCACCACTAAGCATAATGTATTTGCATCTTATCTTTTTGTGAACTGGTATTCTAAGTAATTTAGAATACATTGCCGTGTAGTATGGACAGGTTCATCTTGTAACAGCTTCTTTCAACACAGTAATTACTACTCATCTACCCAGTAATTTCAAACATACAGAAATCTTTCTGCTATTAGCAATACAGCATCTCTTCTGCAGATCTTGAAGAGAAATCATTCACTATAAACTTAACCAGAAAACCACAGGAATCCCATGACATTGAATTTGTTTGTGGTACTGGGGTCTAAGCCCAGGGCTTCCTGCATGCCAGCAGGTGCTCCCCAGTGCACTGTACTCCTAAGGCATGGCTCCAGATATTTATGAAACTCAACTTCCTTCTCAAAAAGAGGCAGAAGAGGTTTTATTTGTACAAGTGTGCACTGTTGGCTTCTTCTTTAAGCCAACTAGTCCAGATAATAGTCACATGTTTGTAAATTTTTTTACTTATGTATTAGGAGATAGAGAGAATGGGCACGCCAGGGCCTCTGGCCAATGCAAATAAAATCCAGACAATTGCACCACCATGTGCATCTGGCTTTATGTGGGTACTAGTGAAATCAAACCTGGGTCCTTTGGCTTTGCAGACAAGCGCCTTGACTGCTGAACCATCTCCCTAGCCTGAAAAGTAAATTTTTTTCTTTTGTTTTGGAGGAAGGGTCTCACTCTAGCCCAAGCTGACCTGGAATTCATTCTGTAGTCTCAGGGAAGCCTTAAACTCATGATGATCCTCCTACCTCTGCCTTCGGAATGCACCACCAAGCCCAGCTTCCAAACAGTAAAATTTAAATTTTAATATTTGTGGTTTTTTTTTTCCAAAAATCTTACACAAGAATATTTCAACTGCACAGGCACTTTCCCAAAATAACAGACATCTACTTGCACTAATTATATTGTTACCTCTGCGCCATCAACTTTCAGTGGTTTTGCTTGAACCTTCTCTTGGGATGTGTCTGACTCAGACTCTGACTGACTGCCCGAGTCGGACCCAGAGTCAGAGTCACTGCTCCCTGACTGGCTACTGCTTCCATCGCTGCTGCTTCCAGAACTCGAGCCAGATCCAGAGCCTGAAGCTGACCCAGAATCATCATCCGACTGGCTAAGATCAGAAAATAAAGGTTTTTTAACATTCAGTAGGAATGTAATTTTCAGCAGAAATCCCAAATCATTAAACTTGATTTCATATTTCAACTATATAAGGCCAGATAGAAAAAAGAATGTTCATTTACAGAAATGTACATACATATTTGACAGGTTAGTTAGTACATAATCTCTCTCAAAGACAATGAACAGCACCTACCACTTATGGAACCCTGGAGTAGAACCTTGGGGCAAGAACTTCAAGAGACTAGCTTTAACAATTCTAAGTTAGGAATTGTGTGATGAGTGTTGAAAATTCTTACTGTGATGGGTAGAAAAAAATTGCTTCTGGCTTCTACTTTTTTCAAGATTTCATCACTGGCAGAGTATGGAGACAAGCTTGTGAGCCTAAATTTTGGGAGGCTGAGACAGAAGAGCCATAAAATTCAAACCTATCCTGGGCTATGCAGTAAGACCCTGCCTCAAAACACAAGGAACTAGAAGGGGAGAAAATTGTACTTTTTTTCTTACTATAGAAGAATGCAACATTTTATAATTTAATTATAAAGTAACCACTTATAAAAAAATCAGTTTTATTTCTGAGAAAATCATTTAAATTTTTGAAGTAATAGGAAACTGATTTTATAACCCCTGTAGCACGTCATGAGAAAGCCATTAACAGCTAACAAACTGTCCTTTTTCCATCCAAGGTAGTCAAGATATACGATAATGAGATGGCTGCATAATCTGATTTTATGTCCAACATCATGTTTGTACAGGTGTTTACATTTTTATCTATTTCATTATCTGTGTGTATACATGTATGTATGTGTACGGTGCATTTGCAGGCACATGCATGCCACAGGAATGTGGAGATCAGAAGACAACGTCAAGGTGTTTCTCATCTTCCACCTCTTCTTTTGAGATAGGCTCTCTCACTGTTTTGCCACTGTGGCTTGTGGGTTCTCCTGGCACCACTGTAGGTGTATTGGGATTACACGTGTGTACCACTTTGCATCAGGTTCTACATGGGTGCTGAGGAAAACTGGACTCAGGTGAGTAGATTTGTAAGCAAGCACCTTTAACCGCTAAACTATCTCCCTAGACCATGTTGACATTTTGTTAGTGTTGTTATTTTTCAAGGCAGAGTCTCACTCTAGCCCAGGCTGACCCTGAACTCACTGTACTTCAAGGCTGGCCTCAAACTCAGAGCAATCCTATCTCAGCCTCCACAGTGCTGGGAATAAAGGCATGCATCACCACGCCTGGATCCATGATAACATTTTAATTCCTGAAAACATGGGCATTAAATTTCTAACATGTATGGTAGGCCAAGCTTGAGATAATTTCATCTTACTTCTTGAGAAACTACAGGTAACATAGCTTATGTATGTATTTATGATAAAATACAAGTTTCCCGTTTTCTGTAATTTTCAAAAATATCACCAGATGGCGCAATTTATCAAAGAAAATCAACCACAAATTTAAAAATTGTTCTAATTGTTTTTTCCAGGAAAAGGTCTTAATAAATTTGGAATACAGAATAAACACCTGCAGAAAAGATCTTAATTCTTTACAAGTTAGACATAAATTAAAGTGCTTAAGGTATGAACAAGCAAATTTCTACTTTTAAATCTAGAAAAAAATTTCATTTAAATAGTAAAATTTGCCTCACGTGTCAATATCATTTCCATCACTATTTCTCTATCTCTTCTACTCCCTCCTCTCCCCCTGCCACCTTCAAATGTATGGCCCTGAGGCTCCAAAAACAATGTAAATACCTTTTAACTTTAGAAAGGGGAGGTGAGAGCTGATTTACTTACTTCCCTCGAGACAAATTGTTATAGTGGTATTAGGTATTTTTCCTGACACTAAACTTTATTTCTCCTTTGACTCACTAGGGAAGAAAAAAAAAAAACATATTCCAATAAGCTTTATTTGGAATCATTCATATGCTAGGAACTAGAAAGGTTGAATGGATATAGCCTTCCTCTTCAAGAGCTTGTAACCATGAGACAGTCTTGTCAACTGATAAGGCATGGCATCCTGATCTAGACACAGCCAAGTTATATTCACCAATCACAGAACATATTTAATATTTAATTTACTCCTCAGGCTAAAAAATAATAAAATAAACTTTAAATGCTTGTACTTTTATTGACTTTTTTCCAAGTCCTTCACATAGAACCTTACACTTAAGTATGAGGTTGGGATCTGGTTTGCTTAGTGTAGAGTGCCTGCCTAACATGCATGAAGCTCTGCTTTGATCCCCTGCACAAACCAGGCATGGTTATAGATGCTTATAACAGGATCATAAGTACAAGGTCATCTTCAGGTACACAGTGACTCTGAGACAAGCCTGGGGTAAATGAATCACTGTCTCAAAAAAATAAAAAAAGAAAAGAAAAAGTAGGGCTGGGAGATGAGTGAGTGGTTGAAGGTGCTTGCAAAGCCTGCAGGCCCAGTTTCAATTCCCTATGTAAATCCAGATGCACAAAGTGGTACATGTGTCTGGAGTTTGTTTGCAGAGGCCAGAGGCCCTGGCATGCCCATTAGCTACCCACCCCCCAAGTAAATAAGTAATTTTTTTGGTTAAATTTCTTTTAATTTTTATTTATTTATTTGCAAGCAGAGAGAGAGATTGAAGAGGCAGATGGAGAGAGAATGATACGCCAGGGGCTCTAGCCACTGCAAACAAACTCCAGATGCATGTGCCCTTTGTGTATCTGGCTTACGTGGGTCCTGGAGAATCAAACCAGGACCCTTAGGCTTTGCAGGCAAACACCTTAACTGCTAAGCCATTTCTCCAGCCCCAAATAAGTTATTTTTTAAAAAAGAAAAATTTGATGGATAAATGTGGAGGAAAGGGATCTATCAGACTTATGCTCCTGCTACTCTAATAGTACACGTTTTATTAGTAGGGTGTGTTTAATTTTGGTATTTGAAACACAGAAGAGACACTCAATGTGGTAGCGCTCTTGCCTAGTATAAAATATAAAATAGGGCTGGAGAGATGGTTTAGCAGTTAAGGTGCCTGCCTGCCTGCTAAGCCTAAGAACGCCGGTTCCAATCTCCAGGTCCCACATTTAGACAGATGCAAAGTGACGCAAGGGCGCAATGCTGCACTTGCCCACAAGGGTGCACACGCATCTGGAGTTCTTTCACAGCAGCTGAGAGGCTGCTGGCGCGCCCATTCTCTGTCTTCCTCTCCCTCTCTCTCCCCCAAAAATAAAATAAAAACAAATAATAATAATAAAAAAATATAAAATAACTTGAGTTGTTCTTTATGAGTAAGAATATGCATATAGGGAGGGGAAAGGAGAAAATTTGTTCAATGAGTAGACTAGTGACTTTTAGTTAGCAGAAATGAGTATTGGTGTCCCATTATACAGCAAGGTGACAACTGATGTCAATTTTTTTTTCAAAAATATAGAAGGATCTTGAACATTTCACCATAAACAAATGATAAACATCACAGTATATATGTCCTTACCTTGACTTAAACATTATACAAAATACAAATTTACTGAAACATTACATAGTACCTTACGTATGCAATTTTTAGGTGACAAAGTAAATAATAAATGAATATGCAGAGAGTAAGGAATTCTGTATTTGTTGCTAGAGAATGACCTCTAAGATATAGTTAAGTGGGGAAAAATAAATCCATATGGTATGATTCCTTTGTATAAGAAAGGGAGATGGGGGCTGGAGAGATGGCTTAGTGGTTAAGCGCTTGCCTGTGAAGCCTAAGGACCCCGGTTCGAGGCTTAATTCCCCAGGACCCACGTAAGCCAGATGCACAAGGTGACACATGCATCTAGAGTTCGTTTGCAGTGGCTGGAGGCCCTGGTGTGCCCATTCTCTCTGTTTGTCTGCCTTTTTCTCTATGTCTGTCACTCTCAAATAAAATAAATAAACAACAACAACAAAAGAACTGCTTTAAAAAATAAATGAATGAAAGAAAGAAAGAAAGAAAGAAAGAAAGAAAGAAAGATAGATAGAAAGAAGGAAAGAAAGGGAGATGGGCTGGAGAAATAGCTACGCAGTTAAGGTGTTTGCTTGCTGAAGCCTAAGGATTCCAGTTCAATTCTCCAGGACCCACGTAAGCCAGATGCACAAAGGACACATGCATCTGGAATTTGTTTGCAGTGGCTAGAGGCCCTGGAGTGTCCATTCTCTCTCTCTCTATCTATCTATCTCTATCTCTCTCTCTCTCTCTGCTTGCAAATAAATAAATATTTTAATTTTTAAAGAAAAGGGAGACACATTTACATACACCTGATTAAATGTTTAAAACTAGCAAAGATGGGCTATGAAGATGCCTCAGTGATTAAAGGTGACTGCTCTGCAAGCCTACCAACCCATATTCTATATCCTGCACCTAAGCAAAGTGAGAGGCAAAGGGATGCATGCATTTATAATCCCTATAATAATGGGCTGAAGTGAAGCTCACAGGCCAGCTAGACTGGCCTTCCCACTGGCACAAAAAAAAAAAAAAAAAAAAAAAGAGAGACCCCCCCCCTCCAGCTCAAAGAAGGTGGAACAATACCGCAAGGTTGTCTTCTGACCTCAGTGAATATCTCCATTCATTCATTCATTCTCTCTCTCTCATACATGTATACAAACAAAAATAAATAAATGAGTAACTGTTAAGAAACAGCCAGGATGGCAGCATAAACCAAGCTAATTTAACAGGTACCCATGGAGACTGGGAAGATGGCTCTGCTTACAAAGCCTTTTGGTTGGGATTCAAATCCCAAGCCATCTATGTAAGCAAGATATAGAAAGTGGCACACACAACTAGTGCTCGTTTGCCGTGGCAGGAGGCCCTGGCGTACCCATACTCACTCTCTCTGTCTTGTCTCTTTCTGTCTCTATTGAGAAAATAAAATATTTTAAAAATCTTTAAAAGGTTACCACAGCCAGACGTGATGCACACACCTTTAATCCCAGCACTCAGGAGATGATGGTTAAGAGGATATCCTTGAGTTTGAGGTCAGCCTGAACTAAGTGACACTCTGCTTCCAACACTACCCCCCAAAAAAAGATAACCGCAGATGAAAGAAGGGAAGAAAACAGGGGAAACAGGGATTGAAATAACTCTACTGTTTTGAAATTACATAAATGTGGGTTATTTAGAAACTCAAAACATTGAAAAATACAGGGTAAGGAAAAAACCTTACCTCAAAAAAAAAAAAAAAAAGAAGAAGAAAAAAAGATCACAGCTCTCTTTTCAAATCATCAATCTTTTTCCAATAAAGTCCCAACACAATGATCTACACCAGTGTGAAGTCCCCATCAGCTTCTGTTGCATGTTTTAAGCAAACATTCATGAGCAAATGGTTTCATCCATTATTTGATTAAAGACAATCTACTACAGTGATCTTTTGTCATCCTTCATTTACCCAATACATCATTTCTTCATTAGGTAGAAGGCTTCCATAAAAAAAAATGGCACTTCATCGAACTTGTTAACCTTGAGGTGCAGTTCACAGAGGAAAGGCACTTGCATTTATTTTTCTTATGTACCAGTCAGTTCTCAAAAGTGGTTCGATTACTAGCGTCCTTTAAAAGTAAGTCAACAATCCTTCTAACTCATGGATTTGAATGTCATGAATTTTAAAAAGTATTTTAATTATATGCCTGAAAGAGACAGACCGACAGACAGATAGAGACAGGGAGAGAATAAGCATGTCAAGGGCTCTAGCAGCTGGAAAGGAACTCCAGATGCACGTGCCACCTTGTGCATCTGGCTTATGTAGGTCCAGGGAAAGCCTTTTGGCTTTGCTGGCAAGCACTTTCACTGCTAAGCCATCTCTCCAGACCAAATGTCACGAATTTTAATCCACTACTCCCATCTTTGACTTCCAAATTATTATTTTAGCTAACAGAAACCCTCACTTGGTTCTTAAGTCCTTCAAAAAAAGCCCTCAACTATTTTGACAGCTTATTTGCTTTTTGATAGGACAATATAAACCAGTCTCATCTGGTGCATATCTTCTTTCAGGCTCTAGTGCAGCTCTTTTGCCAACAAGCTTTTCTGTTTTAATTGGAAATTAAGTAGAATGTAAGTATTTGGTGATGTTCACTAATGGATTTATTGTTTAAAATTTCTTTGATAGAATGGTTTTGGCATATGTATTTAGAGAAACACATTAATTTACAGTTTTTTAAAGAAGTTTGCTTTTATATTTACATTATCATCACTTATGTTGAATTTCTTGGTTACAAAAGACACTATTTGCTTGCCTTGGATTATGTGACAGTGTAAAAAAACATTATTACTAACAATGATTTCTTAAAGAATTTTTGTGAAATCCTTTTTTTTCCCCCCAAGTAGGGTCTCACTCTAGCTCAGAGGGATCTAGAATTCACTAGGTGGTCTCAGGGTAGATTCAAACTCACACTGATCCTCTTAGTAGTGTGCACCACCATGCCCAGCTGAAATTCTTTTTGATCCTCAGAAATAAATAGCACCCATTCAAAAATAAGTCAGCTAATTTATTTTCAGTGTGTCTTCCAATTTTATATAATCAGAATCACAATCAGAATCACTTGTCTTTTGTTGATGGACAGTTTTTTATTCTTTTTTATTTAATGTTGCTTTATTATTAACTTTGGATCCACTTTTAGAGATAAAGTTACATACAGTTAGAAACCCAGCTTCATAGGCCCTAATGGGAAACTTCCTGCTGGTGTTTTGCTAAATGGACATGATGTGCACGGCAGATTACCTTCTTAGCAATCACGTTTATGCCCATCAACTACTGCTGCTGTCAGCTTTTGTCAGAAAGGCTTCTTTATGCACTGGGCAGTGGTAACTGCAGAGACTCATAATTGGTCAAAGTGATGAAAATATGTGATGGTTAAATGCTCAGCCATAAAAAACATCATCTATATCACCCCCTCCACGGCTAGGAGACACCTCAGAAGAAGGCAAAGATAGAATTTAAGAGCCCAGAGGAAGGAGAGAAGTGGTGTAGAACACCAACTTTCAGAAATGAGGTAGCCTTTGCACTCTTAAACTAACAGCAGCTATGATGACCTGCGATAGGACTAGACCCATCAAGATCCAGTCATGTAGGGAGGAAAGGCTCATGAGGATCTAGACAACGTTAATGATTGATGGGAGTGGGAGAAACATTTTTTTCAGTGGTGTAGCCATTGGTAGAGTGCCATTCACCCCAAAACAGCCCTTCATCCATACTCCTCTAAGCAACCCTAATAAACCTGTTGGGCTGATTGGATCATAAATAAATACAGAAGACATCAAACTAACTGGGGAGACAAAAGAGAACACAGGGGTGGGAATGGGACAAGAGAGATTGAGGGTGAACGTGGTTAGAATACAATATATACATGTAAGAAAATGTTATAATAAAATCTATTATATAATTAACATATTCTAATTTAAGACACTAAAACCCCCAGCTTCCGCTCCTATCTCTAGACGCTGTCCTCTTCTCTCCTATAGTAACATTTTTCTAATGTTTTCCCTTTTTATAGTACAAGCAAATTATGAATGCTTATATTTAGTAAGGCAGGGTGGTACTTGAGAGGCTGAGGTAGAAGGATCATCATGAGTTCAAGGCTAGTTTGGGGCTACATAGGGAGTTCCAGATCATTCTGGGCTAGAATGAGACCCTACCTTAGCGGGGAAAAGAATATTATATCCTCCTTTCACAATTAACATATTTTATACTCTTTACTGTGCGATATATACATATATATCTCCAGAGCAAATGTATTGTTAGTCTTTTAAGCAAGTGAATATGTTCCATGGTGTATATGCATCATAATTTCAAGTGATCCCTCAAGGATATACATGTTCTGCTGCTGATTCTTAGACATTGCAAATAGTGGTTCAAAATATATATGGCTGGAGAAATGGTTCAGCGGTTAAATGTGCTTGCTTGAAAAACCTGACGGCCTGGATCAGTTCTCTGCATGTGTCTGGAGTTTTACAGTGGCAAGAGGCCCTTGGCAGCCCATTCCTTCTCTTTTCTCTCTCCTTTCAAATTACACACACACACACATTCTATATGTGTGTGTGTATATGTACATATATATATAGTCTTTTGCAAATATCTTTTCTATTTATGACAGTGTGTCTTTGAATTACTATTTGCCATTAATATAAACATCTTTAAACTCTGAAATTTGTAATCACCTTGTCCCCAGATAACTGAAATATCACTGCACACTGAAATGAAATATGGAAAAGTCTAGGGCTACAACAAAAAGTAAAAGCTGAACCTAAACAATCTTGCTGTGCTAAAAAGGCAATACATTTAAAAAAAAAAAAAAAAGGAAGAGGAGGGCATGTCAAAAAGACAGAAAATAAGACACGAGTCACTATGAAGAGGCTTTCTGAAATTGAGTATCAAAATAAAATAGCAAAATGTAAAAGATTATTACCCCATAAATGTTGGGTACTGCTAAACATGGGCTGTGAGGAAGCTGACCTGGGCTGTTGAACATGGCCGGGGACCTTGGGCTGTGGAGGCTGCAGCAGGCCTTCGGTAGGTGGCCCACTCTGGCACAGGGCTAGCTGCTCCCTCCTCAAGGCCACAGCGTGCCTCACCCCCGCCCAGAGGCTCCTATGGAAACAAGACTGATGGGCTGCTCCCCCCACCCCACCCTTCCCAGAGCACCTGAACATTCCGATAGCCCTAAAGTTCTGCTTTCCCCACAGTCCTGTTACCTTGTGGCCAGATGCCCAAGAGACCCTTACATGGTAGTAAACAGTCTCCCTGCAGCTGCAGCCATCTGATATGTGATTCAAGTCATGTAGCTTTTCCCGCCACTTCTGCTATCTCCCTCACAATTTCTGCTTTCCAACACCAGCCAATTAGATAGACTCATGAACCTATGCAGCCAATCACCTTATGATCTATATGTGCCTTCTCAACCTTTCTCAAGTGTTTATAAACCCACCCCCCTTGGACATCAGTGGCCAACGACCCCCAGGAGTAGCAAGGACCCTCACATAAAGTCCCTCTTGATAAGAGTCTCAGGCAAGGATGCTTAGGGTGGTCTTAGCCAAAAGACCGAGGAGCATCTCAGACAAGAATAGAGAGGAGAGCAATAAATAAATAAGTAAGTAAATAAATAAATAAATAAATAAATAAATAAATAAATGAATAGGAGAGGAGAGGGATCTGACACAGGCAGAGTGGTAGTTTTAGAAGTTCACATGCTTGCAGTCACAGAAAAAAACTAGCACAGGCCACAATTATCAATGAATGCTGAATCTGGAAGGGTTTGATGAAGCTTTAAAGAGACTTCTTACCTGACGGGTGCGGTGGCACACACCTTTAATCCGAGCACTAGGGAAGCAGAGGTAGGAAGATCGCTATGAATTCAAGGCCAGCCTGAGACTACATACTGAATTCCAGGTCAGCCTGGACTAGAGCGAGACTATCTCAGAAAACATAAAGAGTCTTCTTACAAATGTTTCACAACCTGTAATGGATTAATTTAGAACTGAGGTAGAAAAACAGAGCAACACTTTGTCCTGGTGACAAAAAGTAGTAATAGCATTGAGATAAGCCAGGCTTGTTTCGAAAGCGTGTGATCTAGAGGGAAAAGTACAATATGAAAATAAAGAAGCGAAGCTGGAGATAATTCAGCACTTACAGGTGCTTGCTTGAAAGGAAAAAGGAGATTGTTAGAGATGCAGAAGGATGTAAAAAAGGAGGAGGTAGGTAAGCCGGGCATGGTGGCACACACCTTTAATCCCAGCACTCCAGAGGCAGAGGTAGGAGGATCATTGTGAGTTCTAGGCCACCCTGAGACTACAAAAAGGTAGCGGGGCTGGAAAGGTGGCTTAGCAGTTAAGGCATTTGCCTGCAAAGCCAAAGGACTCAGGTTCAATTCCCCAGTACCCATGTAAGCCAGTTGCACAAGGGGGCGCATGCATCTGGAGTTCGTTTGCACTGGCTGGAGGCCCTGGCGCGCCCATTCTCTCTCTGTCTCTATCTCCTTTCTCGCTCTCAAATAAATAAATAAATAAAATATATTTTTAAAAGGTAGCAACACCAACAAAGGCAGGCATAAGCTTCCAAGTGTGATACCCTTAAAAAAATGTATTATTACATAGAATGAAAGATACAGAACCTGCATTTAATTACAAATGAACATCAGACAAACCCAAATTGAGAAACATATTTTATCAAATGACTACTCTGTCATCTTCAAAGAACTTAACCAAATAAATAGGAAGAGCTGCTCTAGATTAAAGATAAAAGAGAAATGTAGCATGTGATTTTCGACTGGATACCATACTGAAAGATTCAGATGACTGACCAAAATGATTAAGCTATTATAATTTTTTCTGAATTTGGTAACTATACAAGGCTTATGTAAAAGAATGTCTTTATTCTTAGGAATCATACTTGCTCAACATTTAAACATTTGCAAACTACTTTCAAATGATCAAAAAATACATATTATACATGTATATAAAGAGTATGTAAGGATAAAGGCAATAACATGGTAATGTGACAAGTTAAAAATTATTTAGCCGGGGTGTGGTAGCGCACACCTTTAATCCTAGCACTTGGGAGGCAGAGGTAGGAGGATCACCATGAGTTCAAGGCCACCCTGGGACTACATTGTGAATTCCAGGTCAGCCAGGACTAGAGTGACACCCTACTTTGAAAAGACCAAAATAAATAAATAATAAATAAAATAAAAAACTTAGTTTTAAAAAAAAGTATTTAGTCTGCCCAGTATGGTAGCACACACCTTTAGTCACAGAACTACAGTGGCTGAAGGAGGAGAATCACCATGAATTTGAGGACAACCTGGTGCTACAGACAAAGTTCTAGTTCAGCATGGGATAGCATGAGACCCTTTATGGTGGGGTGGCAGGGAATAGTGAATTTGAGCAAGGGCATAAAAAAATCTTGATGCCATTCTTTTAAATTCTCTGTAATTCAAAATTAATCCAAGAAACTTAAAATAATAAAAGGAGGTATCTGAGCCACGTCTCACCCACACAACAACTGTAGAGCAGATCTACTTATCTAACCAGCTGAGCTGAGCCCACAGTGCAACAAAGAGAACCAGTCTGACATTCAGGGTAGGTGAAATGGGAAGCCTCCCTAAAACCTTACACTGGGGCAGCCTTCACTGGAAGTGCTAATTGCACCTTCCAAACATTATAGGCCCAAACATTATAGGCCATTGCTGAGGCCCTTGGTTTCCCACCAGGAATAGATGGTAAGACTCCACATACTTGGGCTGCAAGGTCAGAGAAATCCTGCTGGAGCTGAGCTGAAAGCCTCCTCCATGTGGACCAGCTATCAGAAAGCTGGAAAAAGCTACAATGACTGCATGCAGTTCAATGGGAGAGAGAGAAAACACCAGTGAAGATATCCAGCAGTGGACACGGCAAGCTTTAGATTTGGCCACCCAGGCCAAATGAGCCAATGGGTGCAACAGTGCGTATCTGTTATGGGGGAAACCAACCACTCTCTCATTGGACTAGAGGCCTGCTCCATGGGAGGGAATACATGCCTGATACTGAAAACCTACAACAGGGGTAGTCATGAGCCCTAGAGGTGTAACGTCTGCTGGTGTCTGGCTAAATGTATATACTATGCTCACCAAACTACCCAGTAAGCACTTCTCTTAATGCCCATACCCATGTATTAATGCTACTCTCACTTTTGGTCAGAGAAGCTTCTCCTCAGATGGTGGTGACCTTGGCATGACTCAAAAGGCACCCTGATGCTGAGAAGAAAGGACAGAGAGTGCTCAGCACTGAAACATCTCTCACACACCTTCCAGGGCTCAGGGTACATTGCGGAAGAGGTGGCAGAAAGAATGTAAGAGCCAAAGGAAAGGTAGGACTCCTTACAATGTGCTCCTCCAGACACAAAATGGCCTAGATATCCATGACCTTGCAGTGCATGAAACTACCTACACAAGACCATCATAATAGGAGGAAAAGATGATGACATCAAAGTTAAAGAGAGACTCTGTTTGAGAGGTGATGGGTTATGATAGAGTGGAGTTGCAAAGGGTAAAGTGGGGGGAGGGAGGGAAGTACCATGGGATATTGTCTACAATTAAGGAAGTTGTCAATAAAAATAAATTTAAAAAAAGGAATCTCAGGGAAGGAAAGAATTCAAAACCACTAAGACAAAAATACTAATGTGTTAATAAATGGCCTTGATATCCAAGACCTCACAGTGCCTGACACTACCTACACAAGACCACCATAATAGGAAGAAAAGATCATGACATCAAACTGAAAAAAGAGACTGATTGAGACCGGGACGGGGTATGATGGAGAGTGAAGTTTCAAAGGGGAAAGAGGGGGAAGGAGGGAAATACCATGGGATATTGTCTACAATTAAAGAAGTTGTCAATAAAAAAATTTTTTAAAAAAACTAATGTGTTAAGATTCAATCGATATACTTTTAGTTGACTTTGCCTTTTCTTTTTTTTTTTTTTTTTTTTTTTTGGTTTTGCGAGGTAGGGTCTCACTCTGGTCAAGGCTGACCTGGAATTAACCATGTGCTGGGATTAAAGGTGTGCGCCACCATGCCCGGTGACTTTGCAATTCTTAATTAAGGTGTTTTGGGGTTGACTTTTGTCACTTATGATATTTCTTGTTCTATAGTGCCTCCCCCCACCTTGTATTTCTTGGGGACAGGGTCTCACTCTGACGCAGACTGAGTTGGAAGTCATTGCAATCCATGAAGCTTCCCAGGTGATAGTATTAAGGGTGCGAGCTAACATGGCCAGCCAGTTTAAGGAATTTGGCTTTGTTAGTTTACCTGTGTGTTTTAATCCCCACTAGTGCGTATTGATCAGCTGGATTTTACAAGTGTGCTGTATTTTTCTCCACCCAACCTATTACTGGAATCTTTCTACATCTTTTCCTACCCATACCTGTTTACTTTCCCTCTCTTTCCAGCCCCTTTTCCATGCCCTCTCCTGCTTCTCCCCTTCTTATAATTTATAATAACTATAACCCTCCATATACTCAACAACTTCAAATTTCTGTGGAAAACTTCCTTCTCCTAGATACCTGAGCCACTTCCATTTATATTCAAAGTTAATACTAGCCCTCACACAAATTCACCTTAAATTATTTCATTTCCAAGCAACCAAAACCCTAGCATATTTCTATCAGCCTTATTCATTTACCCACCAGCAATTACTGAAATCAAAAGAACATTATTGTTATTTTGATACTAGAATATTTGTATAGCAGGTATATCCAACAGATTAGGTCACTACTGCTTTCATTCCTGGAGTACTATAGGAGCCACACCTAGCACTTTGACCTACCCTGATGATATAACTTCTGATTTACACATCTAAGATTACAGGAGATAACTAGAAAACCCAAGCACTGAAGTAACTCCTATGCAAAAATCTCTACATTATAAGAAGCATGCACACAATCAAGACAATAGCTCCAAATAAATCCAGATATGACAGTGAGACTGATTTAGAGGAAATGATAGAGAATTCAAAAGATTTTAAAAAGAAATCAAAGAAATCAACAGAATCAAAAAGAAAACAAACTTCTGAAGGAGAACACAGGAATCCAGCTTAAGAAAATAAGGTCAATAAAAGATATGTGTAAGGAAATAGAAATGCTAAAGAAACACCAATCACAAATATTAGAAATAGCCAGGTATGGAGGGTGCAACAGTGCGTATCTGTTATGGGGGGAAACCAACCACTCTCTCATTGGACTAGAGGCCTGCTCCATGGGAGGGAATACATGCCTGATACTGAAAACCTACAACAGGGGTAGTCATGAGCCCTAGAGGTGTAACGTCTGCTGGTGTCTGGCTAAATGTATATACTATGCTCACCAAACTACCCAGTAAGCACTTCTCTTAATGCCCATACCCATGTATTAATGCTACTCTCACTTTTGGTCAGAGAAGCTTCTCCTCAGATGGTGGTGACCTTGGCATGACTCAAAAGGCACCCTGATGCTGAGAAGAAAGGACAGAGAGTGCTCAGCACTGAAACATCTCTCACACCTTCCAGGGCTCAGGGTACATTGCGGAAGAGGTGGCAGAAAGAATGTAAGAGCCAAAGGAAAGGTAGGACTCCTTACAATGTGCTCCTCCAGACACAAAATGGCCTAGATATCCATGACCTTGCAGTGCATGAAACTACCTACACAAGACCATCATAATAGGAGGAAAAGATGATGACATCAAAGTTAAAGAGAGACTCTGTTTGAGAGGTGATGGGTTATGATAGAGTGGAGTTGCAAAGGGTAAAGTGGGGAGGAGGGAAGTACCATGGGATATTGTCTACAATTAAGGAAGTTGTCAATAAAAATAAATTTAAAAAAGGAATCTCAGGAAGGAAAGAATTCAAAACCACTAAGACAAAAATACTAATGTGTTAATAAATGGCCTTGATATCCAAGACCTCACAGTGCCTGACACTACCTACACAAGACCACCATAATAGGAAGAAAAGATCATGACATCAAACTGAAAAAAGAGACTGATTGAGACCGGGACGGGGTATGATGGAGAGTGAAGTTTCAAAGGGGAAAGAGGGGGAAGGAGGGAAATACCATGGGATATTGTCTACAATTAAAGAAGTTGTCAATAAAAAAATTTTTTAAAAAAACTAATGTGTTAAGATTCAATCGATATACTTTTAGTTGACTTTGCCTTTTCTTTTTTCTTTTTTTTTTTTTTTTTGGTTTTGAGGTAGGGTCTCACTCTGGTCAAGGCTGACCTGGAATTAACCATGTGCTGGGATTAAAGGTGCGCCACCATGCCCGGTGACTTTGCAATTCTTAATTAAGGTGTTTTGGGGTTGACTTTTGTCACTTATGATATTTCTTGTTCTATAGTGCCTCCCCCCACCTTGTATTTCTTGGGGACAGGGTCTCACTCTGACGCAGACTGAGTTGGAAGTCATTGCAATCCATGAAGCTTCCCAGGTGATAGTATTAAGGGTGCGAGCTAACATGGCCAGCCAGTTTAAGGAATTTGGCTTTGTTAGTTTACCTGTGTGTTTTAATCCCCACTAGTGCGTATTGATCAGCTGGATTTTACAAGTGTGCTGTATTTTTCTCCACCCAACCTATTACTGGAATCTTTCTACATCTTTTCCTACCCATACCTGTTTACTTTCCCTCTCTTTCCAGCCCCTTTTCCATGCCCCTCTCCTGCTTCTCCCTTCTTATAATTTATAATAACTATAACCCTCCATATACTCAACAACTTCAAATTTCTGTGGAAAACTTCCTTCTCCTAGATACCTGAGCCACTTCCATTTATATTCAAAGTTAATACTAGCCCTCACACAAATTCACCTTAAATTATTTCATTTCCAAGCAACCAAAACCCTAGCATATTTCTATCAGCCTTATTCATTTACCCACCAGCAATTACTGAAATCAAAAGAACATTATTGTTATTTTGATACTAGAATATTTGTATAGCAGGTATATCCAACAGATTAGGTCACTACTGCTTTCATTCCTGGAGTACTATAGGAGCCACACCTAGCACTTTGACCTACCTGATGATATAACTTCTGATTTACACATCTAAGATTACAGGAGATAACTAGAAAACCCAAGCACTGAAGTAACTCCTATGCAAAAATCTCTACATTATAAGAAGCATGCACACAATCAAGACAATAGCTCCAAATAAATCCAGATATGACAGTGAGACTGATTTAGAGGAAATGATAGAGAATTCAAAAGATTTTAAAAAGAAATCAAAGAAATCAACAGAATCAAAAAGAAAACAAACTTCTGAAGGAGAACACAGGAATCCAGCTTAAGAAAATAAGGTCAATAAAAGATATGTGTAAGGAAATAGAAATGCTAAAGAAACACCAATCACAAATATTAGAAATAGCCAGGTATGGAGTGCATGATAGCGCACACCTTTAATCCCAGCACTCTGGAGACAGAAGTAGGAAGATCTCCTGAGTGTGAGGCCAACCTGAAACTACAGAGTGAATGCCAGGTCAGCCTGGGCTACAGCAATACCCTACCTCAAAAAACAAAAACAAACAAACCAAAAACCCACAGAACAAGAAATACTAGAAAGAAAAAACACAGTAAGTCAAATAAAAAACTGTAGAAAGTCTCACCAATAGAATGAATCAAAGAAAGGACAGAATATCTGAGCTAAAAGACAACATGGCAGATCTAGAAATTCCAACAAAGAGAAACTTGTACATCCATTATCTTGCTGCACTATTCACAAGAGTGAGGAAATGGCACCAGCATGGATGCCCACCAACACATCCATTGGTAAAGAAAATGTGCTGCATAATGGAATTTTACTCATCCATAAAGAAAAATGAAAAGCAAAGCTATCCAGACTCAGACAAATACATGCTTTTTCTTATAAAAGATGCTAGATTTTAATTGTGTGTGTATATATAGGTCATGAAACAAGAAAAGGAACCATAAGAAGCCGGGCATGGTGGTGCAACACCTTTAATCCCAGCACTCGGGAGGCAGAGGTAGGAGGATCACCGTGAGTTCAAGGCCACCCTGAGACTAGTGAGTTCCAGGTCAGCCTGGACTAGAGTGAAACCCTACCTTGAAAAACAAGAAAGAAAGAAAGAAAGAAAGAAAGAAAGAAAGAAGGGAGGGAGGGAGGGAGGGAGGGAGGGAGGGAGGGAGGGAGGAGAAGCGAAGGGAAGGGAGGGGAGGGGAGGGGAGGGGAGGGAGGAAGGGAAGGGAGGGAGGAAGGGAAAGAAAGAAGAAAAGGAACCATAAGAGGAGGAAAAGAAGCCTTGAACAACCAGGTGTGGTGGTGCATGCCTTTAATCCCAGCACTTAGGAGGCAGAGTTTGGAGGATCACTGAGAGCTCGAGGCCAACCTGAGACTACATAGTGAATTCTAGGTCAGCCTGAGCTAGAGTGAGGCCCTACCTTGAAGAAAAAAAAAGAAGAAAAAGCAGCAGCAGCAGCAGCCTTAAGCATAGGGAAGGAAGGGTAATACATGATATGAAAATGCAATGGGGCTACTGGGATAAAGAAGGGGTACAAGTGAGACAGGAGACTCGGCAAAAACAAAGTATAATGAAAATACAATAATGAAACTCATTACTTTGTATTCTAATTTTAAAAACTAAATAATTTTGGTATTTATTTTATTTTTGAGGCATGTTCTCACTCTAGCCCAGGCTGACCCAATATTCACTATGCAGGCCGAGCTGGTCTCAAACTCATGGCAATTCTCCTATCTCAACCTCCCTAGTGCTGAGGAACCACCAGCTTCCTCTATAGCTCTTCTACTAGTTTCCCAAAGATGGAATCTCTCACTGAATCTGGAGCTGTTTTCAGTCAGACTGTCTGACTAGTAAGCCCCAGTGATTCCCAAGTCTCTGCCCCCAACAGGACGAGGGTTACAGGCATGCACCCAGCTTTTTGCAAGGGTGTGGGGATGAACTCAGATGGACTCAGGCCCTCTCAGATCCTCATACTTACATGGCAAGTATCCTTATCCATCGAGCCATTATCTGAAACACTTAAAAAATTTTGAAGCTTGCAGCCAAGGAAATAGCTCAATCAGTAAAGTATTAGCTTCACAAGCATGAGTACTTAAGATTGATCCCCAGAATCCATGTAAAATTGCCAGGCATGATGAATGTACTTGTAATCTCATCTCTGGGGTGGCAGAAATAGGCAGACTGCTGGGGCTCAATGCACATCTAGTTCAACCTAACCGGTGAGTCAATGAAAGAACCTCTCAAAAGTAAGGTGGTAAGCATTCTTTAGGAATTATACTCATGTCTGTCCTCTGGCCTCCACCCATGAACCCACACACATGCAAATAAACAATTATAGCTGAAGGTAGAGAATGAAAGGAACACCACTCAACATTCATTTCTGTACAACTTCTTGTATTACTGCAGAAACCAAAATTCTTTTCTAACATTTCCAAAGTTACTGTAACAATGCTAATAACCTAAGTGAATTAAAAAAATTATTTTTCTAGGGCTGGGAAGATTGCTTAGTGGTTAAGGCACTTGCCTGCAAAGCCAAATGACAGAGGTTCGATTCCCCAAGACCCAGGTAAGCCAAATGTACAAGGCGGCCGGCGCATGTGTCTGGAGTTCATTTGCAGTGGGAGAGGCCCTGGCACACCCTTTCCCTCCCTCCCCCGCCCCCACCGCCTCTTCCCCTCTCCCTCAAATAAATAAATAAATAAATAAATTTTTAAAGATTATCATTCTGAACCGGGCATGATGGCGCACGCCTTTAATCCCAGCACTCACGAGGCAGAGGTAGGAGGATTGCCATGAGTTCGAGGCCAGCCTGAGACTACATAGTGAACTCCAGGTCAGCCTGGACTAGAGCGAGACCCTATCTTGAAAAAACAAACAAAGAAAAAAACAACAAAAAAAATTATCATTCTGCTAATTAAGAGAAAAAAGTTAGCTGGGCCTGGTGGTGCACACCTTTAATCCCAGCACTCTCGAGGCAGAGGAAGGAGAAACACCATGAGTTCAAGGCTACCCTAAGACTACATAGTGAATTCTAGGTCAAGCTGGGCTAGAGTGAAGCCCTACCTAGAAAAACCAAAATAAATACATAAGCTGGGCGTGGTGGCCCATGCCTTAAAAAAATCATCTTAATTTGTTTGAACTTATGGTTAATTTAGTAATAATTTTAATTTGGCAGTCTTTGCAAGCTAGCACCTTTAGCTACTGAGCATTCTCCCCAGCCCCTATTTTTTTCTTTCTTCATTCTTTTTTCTCTTTCCCCCACCTGGAGCTAAACAACACAAAGACATCACATAAAAATGAATAGATAGGGCTGGAGAAATGGCTCAACAGTTAAAGACACTATGTGCAAAGCCTGATGGCCCAGGTTTAATTCCTCAGCACCCACATTAAAGCCACATGTACAAAGTGGTGCACATATATGGAGTTCATATGCAACAGCAGTACACCTTGGTGCATCCATTACCTATTTCTCTCAAATAAATTTTTTTGAGGTAGTGTCTCACTCTAGCACAGGCTGACCTGGCACTCACTCTGTAGTCCCAGGCTGGCCTCAAACTCAAAGCCATCCTCCTACCTCTGCCTCCCAAGTGCTAGGATTAAAGTCATGTGTCACACCCCAGCAATAAATATTCTTTTTGAAACAAGAAAACTTAAAAAAAAAAAAAAACAATGAATAAATAAAACTCAGAGAAAGAATTATAAAAGTAGGATGTCCGATGTATTTTATTAGGGACCTTGTACTTCTTTACTGGAGGAAATGATCTTTTAAAAATCCCCCTCTTCTCATTCATCTGAATGAGTATACACCAATTCCAAAGTACATGCATTTTTGTCATTAAGATTAGAGAAGAGTGCCATGAGATTTTCCACAAAGTTCAGTCATCACTCTAGCAGTTAATCAAATTCCCTTTTATTTCACCTCATTTACAGGATATGTTCTCATGAACATATCAACTGATTGTATCTATAACTAGGCCTTCCATTATTACCGAAATTATAATAAGCTTTCAAAAGTTAATTCATGATTTTAAAACATAAGCTGTTGAATGATGTCATGTTAATAACTTCATGTATACATATGATTTGAATACACTCATTCCAGGAACCATACTAAAATGAAAATGGTGATTTGATAAATCTAATATGCACAGGCAAACTTTCAGCATGAAGGAATTGTTCCACAGTACTGGGATACTGGATAAATGATTTTATGCATTTGCCAAAACCCATGGAACTGTGTAACATGGAAGAACTTTACGGTAGTTCAAAATCAGAGTTGAGGATAATAGTATAGACTCATCCTTACTTTATTAATGTAGATAGATACAAAGTAAGTTCACACATGTAAATAAGTATGACTTATGTATACATTTACTACCTACCTTTGTGTGCCTATCTTCCAATAGGGCCAAGAAGCACTGACACTTGAGTGGCCAAGCACACTCTGCACCCAAACCTTGGTTCCTAATACCATTTTACAATGAAAGGAACCAGAGCACCTAAAATGTGGCTGGCGCAAGGGCACAAGGATGGGAATTGTGTAAATGAAACTTAAGAAGGCTCCTGGCTCCATGGCTAAGATTTGATTAATTTGGAGAAGAAAATAAACACCTTATTGGACTGTATCCCAAACATAAACTACATATATACAGAAATCTAGTGAACATGAGTAAATGAAGACATTCCATTTAAACTATGAAGATACTAGGCTAGAGAGGTGGCTCAGTGGTTGAAACATTTGCTTGCAAAGCCTGATGGCCTGGTTTCAATTCTCCAGTACCCACGTAAAGCCAGATGCACAGAGTGACATATGTGTCTGGAGTTCATTTGCAGCGGCAAGAAGCCCTGCTGTGCCCATTCATTCTCATTTTCTCTCTCCCTCCCTTTCTCCCCTTGCAAATAAAATAAAAAATATAAAGGGCTGGAGAGATGGTTCAGTAGTTAAGTGTGCTTGCTTACAAAGCCGGATGGCCCAGGTTTGATTCTCGAGTACCCACGTACAGCCATATATATTTTCAAGGGCTGAGTAACAGAATGGACATGCCAGGGCCTCCTCTGTCACTGTAAATGAACTCCAGATGCTTGTGTATGTGCCTTTACATGGGTAATGGGGAACTGAACCTGGACCCACACTCAAGCTTTTCTTTTTTTTTAAATAATTTCTTTTATTTTACTTTATTTGAGAGAAAGGCAGATAGACCCACCAGGACCTTTAGACACTGCATATGAACTCCAGACGCATGTGCCATCTTGTGCATCTGGCTTACATGAGCACTGGAGAATTAAACCAAGGTCTTCTGGCTTTGCAGGCAACCGCCTTAACCACTAAGCCATCTCTCCAGTCCTCATTTAGGCTTTTCAAGCAAACACCTTAACTGCTGAGCCATCTTTCCAGTTCCCAGAAGCTTATCTTTTAAGAAGTTAATGGCCACTGGTGAAACTCAAAACTCATCAATGTGCAGTTAAGTGACGATTGTGGTCAGGACTAAATGAGACATCTCTATCACAACCTACAAGGCTCCAGGACCAAGAAAAAGGTAGTGGAAAAATTTAAGGAGTTCTTTGGAATGCTGATTTTTCAGATACAAAGTAGCCATTGCCATTCATGACCTCATAGAGGCTGCACAAAACCTGCATAATGTTGAGCCCATCAACATGTTGTCATGAATGAAGGCAAAAAGAGAGAGAGATAAAGTCATCAAAATAGAAGAGGGACTGACTGGAAAGTAGAAATTTGGTGGAAAAGGGCTGAGGGAGAGAGAACAGGACAAAGTAATGGGAGAGGATGACAATCAAAGTGTATTATGTATATAAATGGTAAGAAAAATACAATTAACCTAGACAAAAAATATCTAGTTACCTTATCTGGAAAAACTTTATATACATCAACATATATAGAAGAGGACTTTTGTGAGACTGAGTTATTGCATATCATGTAATTAAGTATTGCATATCATGTAATTAAGTACCCTATGTATCTTGCTTGGTTTTATCAGAATAAAAGACCTTGCTTAGACCCTTGTAATAGGAGGAAAAGATGATCACATCAAAATAAAAGACTAATTGAGAGAGGGAGGGAATATGATGGAGAGTAGTTTTGTGAAGGGGAAAGTAGGGGAGGTAATGACCATGGTTTATTGTTTATTGTGTATATTTACGGAAGTTGTCAATAAAAAAGTTTCTAAAAAGAAAAGACCTTGCTGAGTAAGGTCTTGACAGTGTTACAGGGAGTCACAGAAAATAAAAATTTTACATAAGTAACAACATCAGTACAAAACTGTAGCAATAAATGACATGATACTAAACAATTTCAGGTAATCAAGTTCATGTGAGAATATGTATTTATTTATACATTTAATGCCTATACAAATTACTTGGAATATGGCTAAAGAAAGATTCTCATCCAGTGGTCTGGAAAGTATCCCAACATCATACATTTCTTTTTTTTGTTTGTTTTGTTTGTTTTTTGAAGTAGGGTCTCACTCTAGCTCAGGTTGACCTGGAATTCACTATGTAGTCTCAGAGTAGCTGCGAACTCATGGCGATCCTCCTACCTCTGCCTCCCAAGTGCTGGGATTTAAGGTGTGCGCCATCACGCCAGGCTCCAACATCATACATTTCTAATAAGCTCAAGGTGTTACCAATGCGTCTAGCCCAAGGACCACAAACCAAGCTGTGACATTTCTATTTTTGTATGTTTTAAACCATTCCCATAACAAAAAGGTAATTATGGCTGGGACATGGCTCAATCAGTGAAGTGCCTGCCATACAAACATGAGGAATGGAGTTGCAATCCCTGGGGCTTACTGGCCAGTTAGACTACCCAAATCAGTGAGCACCAGCTTCAGTGAGAGACCCCATCTCAAAGAAAGAAAAGAAAAGAAAAGAAAAGAAAAGAAAAGAAAAGAAAAGAAAAGAAAAGAAAAGAAAAGAAAAGAGAAAAGAAAAGAGGCATGATGGTACACACCTTTAATCCCAGCACTTGGGAGGCAGAGGTACATGTTCAAAGGCCATAGCAAATACCAGGTCAGCCTGGGCTAGAACAAGGCCCTACCTTGAAAAACTAAAAAATAAAACATCCAATGTTGACTTCTGGGTTCCACACACACACAAACCTACACAAACACACACAAATATGACAAGCAAACAAAAAATGAAAAAAAATTTAAGGAAAAAGAAAATGATGGAGCATGCCTATAATCCCAACGCTGGTGAAGCAGAGACAGGAGCTTAACTGGTAAACTCCAAGGCTATTGCCTTGGAGTCTCAAAAAAGAAAGGGGTAGATGGAATTCCTGAAGATAACACCCAAGGTTGTCTCCACTGTCATGCATGCACACACATTTGCACAAGCACATCGCACATCATATATACATATGCACAAATAATATTTGAAAGTAAAAACAAAGAAGTTTTGAAAAAGTGACTGCCAGGCATGATGGCATACACCTGTATTCTCGGGAGATGGAAGCAGGTGTATGAGGAGGCTGAAGCTCATCCTAAACTAGGTAGTTAAGTTTGAGCTCTACATGAGACCTCCTCCTAGCCCCCCCCCCCAAAAAAAAGGACAACAGGGCTGGAGAGATGGCTTAGCTTAAGGCGCATGCCTGCGAAGCCTAAAGACCCCAGTTCAATTCTCCAGGTCCCACATAAGCCAGATGCACTTGGTGGTAAATGCATCTGGAGTTCGTTTCCAGTGGCTAGAAGCCCTGGTGGGCCCATTCTCACTCTTACTCTTTTTCTCTTTCTCCCTCTCTCTGCCATAAATAAATAAATACATACATACATGCATACATACATACATACATATACATCACAACAGTAAAAACAGAAAACCTGTTTTCTCCATCACATTCCTTCTTTCCACAAAGCACCACTTATTTTTAAATACAGAACTGTGGGCCGGGCGTGGTGGCACATGCCTTTAATCCCAGCACTTGGGAGGCAGAGGTAGGAGGATCACCGACAGTTCAAGGCCACCCTGGACCAGAGTGAGACCCTACCTTGCAAAACCAAAAAAAGAAAGAAAAGAAAAGAAAAGAAAAGAAAAGAAAAGAAAAGAAAAGAAAAGAAAAGAAGAAAGAACAGTAACAGATATAATCTGCCTGTCATCAAGAACTGAAGCAACTAGTTAACCATAGAAACACACAGGCAGCTCATATTAATCTCTACCTAATGCATTAACTCATACTTACATACAGAATAGTTGTATCTTTGGAAATTAGTCACTTACAATTCTCTTATCCTTACCAATTAAAAATCAGTCTAATTATAGTAATCTAGATTTAGCTTAAGTATAATTATAGGAAATTCTACAAAAATTGTACTTTAGTTAAATTCTGTTTGGGGAGAGAATAATCTATTACTAAAGCTTCTATTAAGTAGTATGCTGAGTTTTCAAAACAAAAAGAAATTTGTATAATCTTAGATTTAGTTGTATGTATAAGATATCTGAGAGAGAAAAATAGTGGAAAAACCAAAAACAGGGTAAGGTAAACAGTAAGGGCATAAAAACTAGTAAAGTGTAAAAGTCATTCTTTCTTGTAATTAATGACACCACAGCAAATTTTTAACTAGCTTTCTTAATTGGATGACTTCTAGTCATTCTAGCTTTGTGATTTCTTATTTTCCCATCTTCCTAAAAGTGCTTCTTTAACACTTTGGAAAACTAACAATGAACTGACTTTAACACAAACAGAAGTATTAAGGTGACTGCAAAACAAGATCAGGAAATACTATTTAATGGGTACTGCTTTGAAAATATAAAATGGGGTTGAAGAGATGACTTACCAGTTAAGGGCTTGCCTGTGAAGCCTAAGGACCCTGGTTCGAGGCTCAATTCCCCAGTACCCATGTAAGCCAGATGCGCAAGGTGGCACATGCATCTGGAGTTAATTTGCAGTGGCTGGAGGCCCTGGTGCGCCCATTCTCTTCCTCCCTCCCTCCCTCCCCCCCTCGCGTGCGCACGCGCACTCTCTCTCTGCCTCTTTCTCTGTCTGCCACTCTCAAATGAATAAAAATAAAAAAAGAAAATATAAAACTTCACAGGTCCTTTAGACTGCAAGTCTTCTCAAAGCATTTTTTATTAACCTATTTTTGTAGTGCTCAGGATTGAACCTAGGACATTGAACATCTAAGGAAGCTCTTTACTAGTGAGCTACATACCAGACCTATTGTGTGTGTTCATGTTATGAGTATAGGTACATGTGTAGAAATCAGAGGACAGCTTTTAGTTGTCAGTCCTCCCATTTCACCTCGTTTGAGGCAGGATTTCTGGCTGTTCACTGATCTGTTCAGAGGCTAGTTGGCCTGTGGGCTTCCAGTGGGATTCTCTTGTTGGGTTCTTCTGTCTCGGCCTTGCTTCTCACAATAGCTGTACTGGGATTACAGGTACCATGCAGCTTTACTTGCGTCCTGGGGATCCCAACTCAGGTACTCAAATCTGTGAGGCAGACTTTAAATAGAGCAGTATCCCCACCCACCAAATTCTAAGTCTGTATTCTAGAAATCCAGCTAACAGAATTCCATTAGCAACTATAGATTGGGTGAGGCTGAAAGTACATCATCAATATCTCAAACTCTGTAAGAATCATTCAAGGACTAAATGCTTACATGTCTATGACAAGCTTACCGAAAATTACAACTTACATGCAAGCATCTATAAATCGTTCAAAAATAAGCAAAATGTGACCACATGTTTCAAATATTTGCTCCTAAATACATTACTGGATTAAAGTGTGACTCAAGGTAACTTTAAAATGAAAAAAATGTGGGCTACCGATGTATCTCAGGGAACAAACTGCCTAGCAGGTACAAGGCCTTCAGCATGATCTCCAGAATATCTACACACACACACACACAAAATAAATGATTGAAGAAAATAAAATTTTTTAAATGTCTAACCAGCTGGGTGTGGTGGTGTACACCTGTAATCCCATCACTCAGGAGGCAGAGGTAGGAGAATTGCTGTGAGTCTGAAGCCAGCCTAGGACTACAGAGTGAGTTCCACGTCAGCCTGGGCTAAAAAAAGAGTCTAAACAGTCATCGAAGGCTTTGATTACAACATGAGTCCACACAGGTGGAAAGTGAAGGTTTAAAACCTTCCAGCATTATCTTTAGCAAGCTGAGCTTCAGTTACATAAAACTTTGTGTTGAGCTGAAACTGTTGTACAGGTGCATCCTGGCCCACATTTCTTACTTTAGTTTCAAAACTATCAGTTACAATGCAGCCAAAAAGTTCTATCTACTGAATAGTTTTCTTTCAGTCAGTAGTTACAGACACCTCTTCACACAGAAGGAACCAACTCTCCTGTCTACATTTTTAATAGAAAGCTAGCTTACCCACCAAAATTATCAAAGGATAGCTTGATTTATTCTATTTTATTTCATAAACTTTCAGGGAAGTAATCTCTGAAGCAAAACACATTCTGAATTTCTTAGCTAAAAAACTGTACTTCAACAATTTACAATGTATAACAACTTCAAGTGTGGGACATGTTTCTCATTTCTCTTTTTGAATATAGTTAGGAGGCTGAAGAGCTGGCTCAGCAGTTAAAGATACTTGATAGTCAAGCCTGAAGTCCTGGCTTTGATTCACCAGAACCCACAAAGAGCTAGATGCACAAAGTGGTGCATGCATATGGAGTTTGACTGCAGTAACAGAAGGCTCTGCTGTGCCCATTCTCATTCATGCATTCAAATTCTCTTTCTTTCTCTCAGAACAAATATTTATAATAGTTAGGATACCTTTTGGCTTTTTGCAAGAAAAGTCTCTGTCAAGTTGACCTCTTCTATCTTTTAACTAGGCACTAATGTCTCCTCTTCATGCTGTGTTATGATGAACACTTTTGGGGGAAGAAGGCATCCATGGAGTGTTAGTAACAAGGGTGATGAGCAAAGGGAAGACAGCAAAGCCATAGTAAGGGAGAAAGAGAAGGTAAAGAAAACGCTAAGTCCCTTTACACCAACTCCAAAGCAGTTGCAAAAGCTAGATAATCTGATAACACTTCTCAGAAGCTCACAGAACCTGTATGGTATAACTAGTGACTCTGAATAATTAGAGAAATGTGACTTGCAATCATATAAAGAGTGCACTGAAAAATAATTTTTTCCAGGTTTTTCTTGGCATCTGTGTAGAGTAATATATGCATGCAGGCCCTGTTTGCATATGCATGCACAGGCTACAGGAGCACATTCCTTGACAGAAAAGTCACTGATGAATGACCAATCAATGAGCCAGAGATTCTTCAGCCATAAAGAACACACAGGACTAAGGATACAAGCAAAGGTGACCATGCCAAGCTTTTTATATGGTAGGTACCATGAATCAAACTCGGTTAGTCACAGGCCCTCATACATGGAAAGCATTCACCCCAGTTTTCAGCTTTTTGAAACAGGGTCTCATGAAGTACAGACTGGCCTTCTCAAAAGTTGCTAGGTAACCAAGAAACCTTGGATCCTGATCCTTCTCCCTCTACCTCCTAACTCCCCTGCTGTAAAGAATTCTTCAAGTGAATCTGATTTCAAAGGTCTTGCTTAGTTTCTTTCACGTGTACTATCAAGTTGGCTTTATTTCTCCCCCAGCTTTAGAGATGACAGGAAACACAGAAATAATTTAGTTAGAATGCATCAACAGATGATCTCTTGAAGTAAAGAATGTATAACAAAAGTTGGAATTCCTGCTTTGTGAGTAGTCTGCATCTTGTGTTTATTCTGCATATTTCTACTCATTAACAATTTCAGGGACTGGAGATGTGGTTCAGTGGTTAAGGGCACACGCAGGCAAAGCCAGACAGCTTAAGTTCAATTCCCTAGTACCCACATATGCACAAAGTGATATGTGTCCAGCATTCTTTTGTAATGGCACTGGACCTGACATCCTCATTCTCTCTCCCTCTTCCTTCACCCTCTCTGCTTGCAAATACATATACTTAAAAAAATTTTTCAGGCCAGGCATGGTGGTGTACTCCTTTAATCCCAGCACATGGGAAGCAGAGGTAGGAGGATTGCTGTGAGCTGGAAGCCAGCTTTGGGACTACAGAGTGAGTGTCATGTCAGACTGAGCTAAAATGAGACCCTACCTCAAAAAAACCCAATTTCATTGCTCTCTAAAGAGATCAAATACAGTTTAACTCTCCTAGTCATTGACTATCATCAATACATCTACACAGATTTCACTCTAAGCTGAAATTCTAGTCTTCTAACCTCAACTTCAGTGGTTCTTGTCAAACTGTGCTACGTGCATCTTTACTATAATTTTTTAAAAAGATGAGCACGAAAGATGGTTCAGCAGTTAAGGTGTTTGCCTTTACAACCTAACAACCCAGGTTTGAGTTTCCAGTGCACACATAAAGCCAGATGCACAAGGTAGTCTATGCAATCTCAAGTTTGTTTGCAGTAGTTAGAATCCCTGGTGTGCCCATTCTCTCTGTATCTCTTCTGTCCCTGCTTGTAAATAAATAATTTTTTGCAAATGAGTTTGACTCCTCTGATTTGATATCTGGTAAAGTTCATGCAAAATATGTGTCAAGCTGGGCATGGTGGCACATGCCTTTAATCCCAGCACTTGGGAGGCAGAGGTAGGAGGATCGCTGTGAGTCTGAGGCCACCATGACATTATATAGTGAATTCCAGGTCAGCCTGGGCTAGAGTGAGACCCTATTTCAAAAAAAAAAAAAAAAGTATGTCAGCTCAGGTTCTATAATGACTACACCAACAACTGGTTCACCTTGAGTTGGTTTTTCCAGGTAGGGTCTACATACATTTGATGATAATTATAAGCAGATACTAAATATCCACTGTATTCAAAACTATTTTAAGTCTCTTACATGTAGCATCTAATGTAATTTACAATTTTAATATAAACAGTGTAACCCTCATTTTGGAGACTCAAGAAATCAGAACATCAGACAGTAACTGTGCAGTCTGACTCCAATGCCCATCTTGCTGATCCTTACCTATAAGCACATATAACTGTACGGATTATAATATGAATGTGAAGATAATTCAAAAGCTATGGCCAGAGGCAGGAGAGATGGCTTAGTGGTTGAGGTGCTTGCCCGTGAAGCCTAAGGACCTAGGTTTGATTCCCCAAAACCCACATAAGCCAGATGCACAAGATGGCACATTCATCTGGAGTTGCATTGCAGTGGCTAGAGGCCCTGATACACCCATATTCATATTCTCTCTCCCTCCCTCCCTCCATCTCTCTCATAAATAAATAAATAAAAATAAAACATTTTTTTTAAAAAAAGCTAAGGCCAGGCCTGGAGATGGCTTAGCCATTAAAGTACTTTCCTGCAAAGCCAAAGGACCCTGGTTTAAATCCCCAGGACCCATGTAAGCCAGATGCACAAGGTGGCACGTGCATCTGTAGTTCATCTGCAGTAGCTGAAGGCCCTGGCATGCCCTTCTCTTTTTATCTGCCTCTTTCTTTCAAATAAATAAACAAAAATGTTAAAAAAAAAATACTACTTGGGCTGGAGAGATGGCTTAGCATTTAAGCACTTCCCTGTCAATTCTCCCCAGTACCCACGTAAGCCAGATGCACATGGTGGTGCATGTGTCTGGAGTTCTTTGCAGTGGCTAGAGGCCCTACTGCGCCCATTCTTTCGCTCCCCCCCCCTTTCTCTGTCTCTAATAAGTAAATAAAAATAAACCTTCTAAGCCGGGTGTGGTGGCGCACACCTTTAATCCCAGCACTTGGGAGGCAGAGGTAAAGGATTACCATGAGTTTGAGGCCAGCCTGAGACTACATAGTGAATTCCAGGTCAGAATGGGCTACAGTGAGACCCTACCTCACAAAAAAAAAAAAAAAAAAACTTAAAAAAATATAATACTCATCTCTCTTTTGAAAAAAAAAAAAAGCTATGGCCTAACTAAACAAGCACTTAAAGGGTGTTTGGGCCAGGTGTGGTGGTACATGCATCGAATCCCAGCACTCCACTTGGAAGGAACGTGAAGGATCATGAGTTCTGAGCCTAAAACACCTCTCTCTCTCCCTCCCTCTTTCTCTCTCTCATACACACATCTTTGGAACAGAAAAATTTTCTTACACACAAAATGGCTTAATAGTTTACTCTCATACCCGCTAAGAAAAGATATGGCCCAAGTAGTAAGTCTAAAAGTGAATTAAAACTCCAACATGAAAACAGAATAAGCCGGCGTGGTGGCACACGCCTTTAATCTCAGCACTCGGAAGGCAGAGGTAGGAGGACTGCCCTCATCTCTCTCATAAATAAATAAATAAAAATAAAACATTTTTTTAAAAAGCTAAGGCCAGGCCTGAGATGGCTTAGCCATTAAAGTACTTTCCTGCAAAGCCAAAGGACCCTGGTTCAAATCCCCAGGACCCATGTAAGCCAGATGCACAAGGTGGCACGTGCATCTGTAGTTCATCTGCAGTAGCTGAAGGCCCTGGCATGCCCTTCTCTTTTATCTGCCTCTTTCTTTCAAATAAATAAACAAAAATGTTAAAAAAAAATACTACTTGGGCTGGAGAGATGGCTTAGCATTTAAGCACTTCCCTGTCAATTCTCCCCAGTACCCGTAAGCCAGATGCACATGGTGGTGCATGTGTCTGGAGTTCTTTGCAGTGGCTAGAGGCCCCACTGCGCCCATTCTTCGCTCCCCCTTTCTCTGTCTCTAATAAGTAAATAAAAATAAACCTTCTAAGCCGGGTGTGGTGGCGCACACCTTTAATCCCAGCACTTGGGAGGCAGAGGTAAAGGATTACCATGAGTTTGAGGCCAGCCTGAGACTACATAGTGAATTCCAGGTCAGAATGGGCTACAGTGAGACCCTACCTCACAAAAAAAAAAAAAAAAAACTTAAAAAAAATATAATACTCATCTCTCTTTTGAAAAAAAAAAAAAAAAAAAAGCTATGGCCTAACTAAACAAGCACTTAAAGGGTGTTTGGGCCAGGTGTGGTGGTACATGCATCGAATCCCAGCACTCCACTTGGAAGGAACGTGAAGGATCATGAGTTCTGAGCCTAAAACACCTCTCTCTCTCCCTCCCTCTTTCTCTCTCTCATACACACATCTTTGGAACAGAAAAATTTTCTTACACACAAAATGGCTTAATAGTTTACTCTCATACCCGCTAAGAAAAGATATGGCCCAAGTAGTAAGTCTAAAAGTGAATTAAAACTCCAACATGAAAACAGAATAAGCCGGGCGTGGTGGCACACGCCTTTAATCTCAGCACTCGGAAGGCAGAGGTAGGAGGACTGCCCTGAGTTCAAGGCCACCCTGAGACTATATAGTGAATTCCAGGTCAGCCTGGGCTAGAGTGAGACCCTACCTCGAACTCCCCCCCCAAAAAAAAGAATAAAAGAGATATAATAATACTTCAACAAATGTCCAGACCAAATTTATCCAACACTTCCTGCAAGAGAGAGAAATCTTTTCTATTTGTGATAGCCAATATAGTAGATATTTAGTATAAGTAATTTTTTCAGCACTTGAAATGGGTCTGGTGTGATTAAATTCTGAATATTTTGTAACTGAAACACCCACACATGACTAGTGGCCACCATAATGTGCACACAGGTGCCTTAGACAAAATACCAGGAAAAAAAGTTGTGTGAAAAAACTCTTACTGCATTTATGTGGGCACTTCACTAACAATCAAATCAACCTAAATTTATTTACTTCTGCTTCAATTATTAACACAATACAATTCTCCAAGTAGATTTAAATAGATCAATGCTTTCTACAGTTCACTTTATGTCTTAAAAAAATACTGCAATGTCAATAAAACTTCAACTACTAGGAGTTTTTTTTTTAAATACTTGGCTAAGACAATAAATTTATGGCAACAACAGAGCACATTTTGAGTTCTCAAGCAACCAGCAGATGATCAAGCATGAGCTTACCTTGAGTCTCCACTGCTGTTTCTAGCACTTTCTTCATCACTGTGTCCATTCATTGTAAATATCAAACTTTAAAATGAAACACAAATCTTCTCAGTTCAAAAGATGAATATGATTACTAATTCTTGAATATCGAATTTTCACTTGTGAATTTTCTTCAACATTCACGGGTGTTCTTGGACCCTCTGGTTCACCTAGAAGAAATATATCATTGTTAAGAATATTTGCTCTAAGAAAAAAGATCAGTAAGCCCTATTTAAAACTTGTAGAAATCTGCCCAGGCCAATTAGGCAGGCAGTTGTAAGGAAGGGATGGAAGCCTTTTACAAAAAAAAACAGCTTAGCTTGTACTAACATTCCTAGATACTGACTAGAATTTAGCATATAGCTAATCGAAGTTTTGACAGGAAAAATGTAAGTATTTGTGGGGGAACAAAACTTAAAGACTAATTGATACTGTGTGGCAATATTTACATAGAGTATTACATAGAGTAAAACAGCGGTACCACGTAACAAACACATCCCAAGAGTAGAATATGGAGTCTTCATTTGGTAAGTTCATAAAATAAATGAAGTGAGGAGGACAATGGTTACCTTTCATGAAACCCTACTTCCTATCACCAAGAATTTCATACATACTAGTGAAGGAAATTTTAAATGCTCACATGGAAAAAAGAAAAACATAAAAAGTATCATGTAATCTTGACAACCATGCACAAGTCAAAACAGAAGTGTTTTTAATCAAGTAAAATGACAGGATGGTGAAAAAAAAAAAAACACTTATCCAGTTTTGACTGGCAGATTCCAGGGGAAAAAAGAATAAAGAAAAGGTGACAGAATACATACTGTGTGTTATTTTCAAGGTAAGCGTTTTGGAGTTTTAAAAAAAAAAAATCATCGGACCAAGACACAGTATTTCTCAAGATTTCAGAACAACACTGGAGAGTCACCTACAAACCAACCACGAATAAACAAAGGAGATCTCTGGCAGGGGAGGGAGAGGAAGAAGCGGGGGAAGGAGACGTCAGATCCTTCCCCAGCCAGAAAGTAGCGAGACAGCGGCTGAGAGAGCACAGTAGTGCTCCGACCTCGGCGGAGACTTCACTCCCATGATTATTTCCACGCCACAAAAAGAGGGGAGGGAGGAAGCAGGCTGTTGCCAACTCCGTCCTAGCTGAGTGCATGTGAATCGGGGTTTCCAATCTCCACACCTCAGACCTCTGCAAGAACAGGTTATCTCAAAATTAACCCTTCCGTCTCAACACTAACTATTAATCCCAACCACGGTAAAGAGCTTTACTATTAAACCACTTCTAAGCACTTCTGCATCTTGCCCGAAAGTCTCGGGGAGGAAAGTTCATTGCTCGCTCTCTCGGTCCCCACCCCCCACCTCCCGTCCTTTCCTTCGCCCCTCAAGATGGCTTTCTCGGAACGCGGTGACTTCCTCTGCACCCTCCGCTCCTGGCTCCGAGGGAGCCTCTCTCCAAGAGCCCAGGAGCCGGGGCGCCCACGGCCCCGGAGCGCGGGATCCCGGCGCGGCGCGGCCCGTCCCGCGTCCCAACAATGAGTCCTCCCGGGGCGCTGCCAGCTCCGCACGGCGCCGCTTCCTCTTAAGTTTGCGCCGCGGCACACGGAGCGGAGGGAGGGGGCGGAAAGCCGGCGGCCCCCGGCTCGCGGGGCACCGCGTCCCACCGGCCTGCACCGCTCCGAGCCGAGCCCGCGCTCCTTCCCGCCTCAAACTTCCCGCACGCCCGCCCTCCCTCCGCGGCTCGCCGGGCCGCCGCCCCCTCCCCCTCCGCGCTCCCACGTGCTGGGCGCCGGGGCGGCCGCGGGGCCCACCGACCCGAGCCGCCCAGGCCGGCCTGCGCCCCGCGCGCCAGCTCCCACGCCCCCCGTCCTCCTCCCAATGCCGCGCTGCCCCGGCCCGCCCGCGCGCCCGCCCGCCCGGGCCTGCGCTCGGCCTCCGTCCGGGCCCCGCGCCCGCCGGCCCGAGGGCTCCGTCCGCCCGCCCGCCCGCCCGCCGCCCCTGGCTGGCTTACCGGCGGACGCGCGCGCTCCGCTCGACTGGGCACAGGACGCCGGCTCGCGGGCTGCCGGCTCCGGGAAAGGGCGGCCTGGCCGCACCGCGCCGCGCCGTCCCTCCCCCGGCGCCGCCGCCGCCGCGATCCTGGGCCGCCGAGTCCTCGGGCTCCCGGGAGGGCGCCGCGGGGGAAGCCGAGAGCGCAGGGGGAGGGGAAGGGAACCCCGGCCCGCGCGGCAGCAACGCGCGATCCCCGGCCGAGCGGCTCCCACAATCAATTCATGATCGCGGCGACCCAGGGCGAGGACGGCCGGCCAGAGCGACAAGTACCGAGGGTGGTCTCCGCCGCTGCCGCCGCCGGCGAGCGCGCTCCCGCTCCCACTGCTTATCGGCCCCCGGCAGCCGCCATGACGCCGAGACAGCGAGCGAGCGCAACCGTCTTCGTCGTAGCCGCCGCCTCCGCCGCCGCCGCCGCCACCGAGGTCGCCGTCGCCTCCGCCTCCCGCGCGACGTCAGCGCCTCTGCTCACTCCCCTTCCCCAGGGCGCGAGACGCCGGGTGCGAGCACGACCAGCTTTCAGCCGGCTGGTGGGCGGGGTCAGGGCCAGGACGCAGGGCGGGGCGGGCGGCGGCGGCGCGCACGCCACGGCACGGCGCGTGCACGGCGGACAGAGCGTGCGCGCCCCCGGCCACCCGCCCCAGGGCGCGTAAACCGCGGAAGACTCGGGGCTCTGGCTGACCTGGCTGGGTAGCCGGCGTGTGGATTCCGGGAAATGGGAGCTCCAGGCTGGCTGGCTGCGGGCGGGTATGAACGCGGCTGTCATTGGGACAACTGCGCAGAGATGGCGAGACCCTGACACGGAGAAAGAAGCTGGGGCGGGCAGTGAGACTGGGGACTGCCCGCGATGGGGCTCGGGAACCGCGGGGGCACGGGGAGGGGGTCGCACACTTGGAGTGTCGCCCGGGCCGGGTGTGAGCTCGCGTCGTCCGTCCCGGCACACACGGCAAGCCTGGGAGCCCCCAGACTGTTGGGCGGCCGTGGTCGCGTCCCGGCCCTCCCCCGCGGCGGAGTGTCCCTCGGGGCTGCAGGGCCCGCTGGCGCGAGCCACCGGGGAGGAGAGAAGATAGCGACGCTGCAAGACTCGGGTGTGGGTGGCCCATGCCTGCTTCATAATCTTTTCATATCATAATCTGGTTCATATCTTGTACAACGGTTCCTTCCTAGGGTTGAAGGGAACTGAGCAGAATTGCAACCAAAAAAGAAAAGCTACTCCCAGGACACTAGTAACAGTTGAGGACGCTGCAACTTAGTAGACAGTTTGATTACTGTCTGCAGGCCTCCGTTACAAGCTTGTCAGTGTGTTAGAAACGATCTTCTCCAACAGGGCCTTGAGCTTCTCTCGGTGTGTGGTTTATTTGTTGCTGTTGCTTTTGCGTTAGCTTTTTCATTTCGAGACAGTGTTTGGTTCTGTAGCTTATGCTGGCTTTAGGGCACTACAGCCCTAGCCTCCCAGTGCTGGGATTACAGGCATGTGCTATCATGTCTGGCTTGCTCTGGTTTTGCAAATATTTTGTTTTAATCAGAATTGTTTTACACGTCGTTTTTCTAATCCGAAGGGTGTTCTTGAAACTTCCCACGATATTTTTTAAGTGTTTTATTTTATTTGAGAGAGAAAATGTGTACACAAGGGCCTCCAGCCACTGCAAAGAAACTCCAGACACATGGGCCACCTTCTGCATCTGTCTTATGTGGGTCCTGGGGACTTCAACCTGAGTCCTTTGGCTTTGCAGGCAAGTGCCTTCACTGCTAAGCCATCTCTCCAGCCCTAAAAATGTATTAAGAGTTTCACTCTTTAATCTCCGTCTGCTTGCCTCAGCTTCCAGAGTAGTGTTGGTAGGATGACAGGCCTGTACACCTGGCCCGGTTAACTTTTAAAACTTTTAGCCAGGCGTGGTGGCCCACCCCTTTAATCCCAGCACTTGGGAGGCAGAGATAGGAGGATCATTGAGAATTTGAGGCCACCCTGAGACTACATAGTGAATTCCAGGTCAGCCTGAGCTAGAGCAAGACCCTACCTGGAAAAACCAAAAAAAAAAAAAAATCTCACGAAGCCCGCGTGGTGGCGCATGTCTTTAATCCCAGCACTCTGGAGGCAGAGGTAGGAGGATCAGGGTGAGTTTGAGGCCACTCTGAGACTACAGAGTGACTTCCAGGTCAGCACTGAGCTAGAGTGAGGCCCCACCTCGAAAATCAAAAAAAAAAAAAAAAAGTGATTTTTCGAGGTAGGGTCTCACTCTAGCTCAGGCTGACCTGGAAGTCACTCTGTAGTCTCAGAGTGGCCTCAAACTCACAGCGATCCTCCTCCTACCGCTGCCTCCCGAGTGCCGGGATTAAAGATATGTGCCACCACACGCGGCTTCGAAAAACCACTTTTGAATTAAATAGTTGGAAAGTAGAAGGGGTTCAGTACAGGGGAGATACAAGATGATTGTGGAAGGGGTTTGTGATCATACTTAAGCCACTGTGAATATGAACGTTTTCAAAAATTTATTTTTTTACTTATTTTATTTTTTTGAGATAGGGGTTCACTCTAGCCCAGGATGACCTGGAATTCACTGTGTAATCTCAGAGTGGCCTCGAACTCACGGCGATCCTCCTACCTCTGCTTCCCAAGTGCTGGGATTAAAGGCGTGCGCCACCACACCTGGCTCAGTTTTCAAAAAATTTTAAGAGCTGGGCATTGGTGAGATGGCTCAGCTGTTAAATGTGCTTACTTACAAAGCCTGACAGTCTGCATTTGATTCTCCAGTGCCACATAAAGCCAGATGCACAACGTCACACACATTGCAGGAGGCCCTGGCGCCTGTACTCTTGTGTCTCTCAAGTAAATAAATAAAAATATTTTTTAAAAATTATGGGTTGGGGGCTGGAGAGATGGCTTAGCGGTTAATTAAGGCGCTTGCCTGGAAAGCCAAAAGGACCCAGGTTCAATTCCTCAGGACCCACATAAGCCAGATGCACACGGGGACGTATGCATCTGGAGTTTGCAGTGGCTGGAGGCCCTGGCATGCCCATTCTCTCCTATACCCCCTCCCCACCTATTTCTGTACCTCTTAAATAAATAAATAAATAAATAAATAAATAAATAAATAAATAAGAAAGAAAGAAAATATTAAGAAAATAAAATAAGTAAATAATACTTTTTTAACCCATCATTCTGAAATTTGGTTAGACATATAGGCCTGCCTTCCAAGTCAAATGAGTTTTCCATAATATACATTCCCAAATTAATATTTTGCCTATGTAGGAAATCCTAAATATCTTAGTTCAAAGCCTTCAAGGAAATCTCATAATACAATTCTAAATATATGTACATTACATTCAAGAGTACACTCACCCTGGGGCTGGAGAGATGGCTTAGCAGTTAAGCGCTTATCTGTGAAGCCTAAGGACCCCAGATCGAGGCTTGATTCCCCAGTACCTACATAAGCCAGATGTACAAAGTGGCACATGCATCTGGAGTTTGTTTGCAGTGGCTGAAGGCCCTGGTGCGCCCATATTCTCTCTCTCTCTCTCTCTCTCTCTCTCTCTCTCTCTCTCTGTCTCTCTCTCTCTCTCTGTTGCTAATAAATAAATAAATAAGTACACTCACCCTCAGAGAAGTGGGGAAAGGTATGTCCCGTACTAAAATGCCATTGAATAGTAAAGCAAAATAGACAATACCATTCTTTCTATGGCCAATTTCTTTTTCCTTACCCACCTAAATATTAAGTAACATTAATGCTGGGTTGTAAGAATAGCCAGGCTGGGCACTAGCATCTTTCTTGTAGAAACATTGTTGCCAAGTTTACAAAATTTTGTACCTTGGAGATTTACATTCTGTGTTGTCATAATATACTTTATTGCTCTGCAGATCCTTAGCAAGATCATACAAACCTTCATTTCTGAAGTCCCTGAGTATTATAAACTCAGTGTAATTTGCAATGTTAAGCTTTAGGTTAATAGGCCTTACTGGCAGGAACTTACCTGACTTTTTTTTTTCTCAAGGGTTTTGGCTGAGCAGATGGCTCAGCAGTTAAAAGAGCTTCAAGCCGGGCGTGGTGGTAGTAATCCCAGCACTACATGGCCACCCTCAGTTAATTCCAGTCAGCCTGGCTGAAACCCACCTGGCAAAACCAAAAAAAAAAAAAAAAAAAAAAAAAAAAAAGCTTACAAAGGAGGCAAGTCCTCAGCACCCACATAAAGTTGAACACAGAAAGTGGAGGAGTGTCTGGTATTTTGCCATTCTGTGTTGCTCTGCAGATCCTTAGCAAGATCATACAAACCTTCATTTCTGAAGTCCCTGAGTATTATAAACTCAGTGTAATTTGCAATGTTAAGCTTTAGGTTAATAGGCCTTACTGGCAGGAACTTACCTGACTTTTTTTTTTTCCTCAAGGGTAGTAAATACAGGGGCTGGCTGAGCAGATGGCTCAGCAGTTAAAAGAGCTTGCTTAAGCCGGGCGTGGTGGCTCACGCCTTTAATCCCAGCACTCAGGAGGCAGAGGTAGGAGGATCGCCGAGAATTCGTGGCCACCCTGAGACGACATAGTTAATTCCAGGTCAGCCTGGACCAGAGTGAAACCCTACCTGGCAAAACCAAAAAAAAAAAAAAAAAAAAAAAAAGAGCTTGCTTACAAAGCTTAATGGCTGGGGTTCAAGTCCTCAGCACCCACATAAAGTTGAACACAGAAAGTGGAGTAAGTGTCTGGTATTTTGGTACTTGTCTAAAGCAACAAGAGATCCTAGTTCTTTCTCTCCCCTCTTGTGTTCTCTCTCTCTCTCTCTCTCTCTGTCTCTCACACACACGCACACACACATACACTTATACACACATGTGCAAATAAGTAACTAGAAGTAAATACAAAATAATAAAGCTGCAAAAAAACTAACAGTTGCAGATTATTTATAATAAGAAGTGCGATTCAGGCAATAGAACTTCCCATGATGAAATTACATTTTATCCTTGTCTTACAGAAAAAATGCTCTGGAAGCACACATCAATCTCAACACTTAGTTGTGAGCCTCCTGCTGGCCTGCATGGAACGTTCTAGCATCTGTTTGTTTGTTTGTTTGTTTGTTTGTTTGTTTGTTTGTTTGTTTGTTTTTAACTTAGGGTCTCTCTCTCTAGCCCAGGCTGACTTGGAATTCACTAAGTAATCTCAGACTGGCCTCAAACTCACAACAATCCTCCTACCTATTCCTCCCAAGTGCTGGGATTAAAGGTGTGCACCACCAGGCTGGGCTCTAATATTTTCTGAAGAAACATTATTGCCAAGTTTATAAAATTTTGTACCTTGGAGATTTACATTCTGTGTTGTCATAATATACCTCGTTGCTCTGCAGATCCCTAGAATACCCCAAGAATGTAGATAAATCCAGCTTAAGTGTAAAACTAAAACAGCTTTGCCTGCTTAGTTTTGTAAAAGTTAGCAGGTACTGTGAGAATATGTTCTGGGTGATTATTAGCTGCATAATTAAATTCCTAATTTCAGCTTGCTTAATTAACTGTATCTCCTCGCATTGATCTAAAAATAATAGCCAGGACTGGAGACATGTCTCAGTGGCTAAGGCACTTGCCTACAAAGCCTAAGGACCGGAGTTATATTCCCCAGTATGCACATAAAGTCAGATGCAAGTGGCACATGTGTCTGGAGTTCATTTGCAGTGGATGGAGGCCCTAATGTACCCATTTGCTCTCTCTCTCTCTTTGTCTCTCTCTGTGCTTGAAAATAAATAAAAATATTTTTTTAAAAAATTGCCAGGCGTGGTGGTGCATGCCTTTAATCCCAGCACTCGGGAGGCAGAGGTAAGAAGATTGCCATGAGTTCGAGGCCATCCTGAGACTACATAGTTAATTCCCGGTCAGCCTGGGCCAGAGTAAGACCCTACCTTGAAAAACCAAAAATAAATAAATAAATAAATAAATAAATAAATAAATAAATAATAGCCAGACAATAATTTAAGCACGTAATCCCCAAATAATTAACATTAAACCAGTTTTTAATTTTATTGTGATTTAATTTCCTATTTGGGAAACTTGATAGTAATTAAGAAATGTAATTTTGGGGCTGGAGAAATGGCAGAACGGTTAAGGTACTTGCCTGCAAAGACAAAAGACTTAGGTTTAATTCCCCAGTATCCACATAAGCCAGATGCTCAAGGTGGAGTATGCATCTGGAGTTTGTTTGCAGTGGCTGGAGGCCCTAGTGTGCCCATTCACACATTCATTCATTCTCATTCTCTCAGACCCTCTCTCCTCTCAAATAAAATATTTTTTAAAAAATAGAAACGTTATTCTGCTGTATTACTGGTGCTGATTACCAGTGTGTATCTGTGGTGGTTAATCTTATGAGGATTAGATTGAGGGTTACCCAGGAAATAAGTAGAGCACGAGGTGTGTCTGTGAGCTCATTCCCAGAGAAAGATGAGATCCTGCAGACTGTGACCTATTCTGTGTTTTCACTCAAATTATTTGCTGGATTCAAACTTCGACTAGAATGTAAGGTAGTGGTAGAACTGTTGAAAGTGGGGACCACATGGAGGAAGTGGGGTACTGGAAGTGTTCCTTTGATCTATCTTGACTCTGGCCCTTCCTGTTTCTGTTTCCTCAGCTGCCAAGCAATGGGACCGCATACTAAAACTGCCTTGTTCTGCCTCTCAATGAAGCCTGGCTCAAGAATGACTGGACCCTTGGAAACCATGAGCCCAAACAATTCTTTTCCCTTTTAAGTTGGCTTGCTGAAGGATTTGATCAAAGAGATACAAAACTGACCCAGCCAGTATCCAAGTGGAGGTAGACTGAGAAACACTTTTCTGTAATCTTGAGATATATCACATTTAGAGAATGGTAATATAACTTTTTGGATGCCAAGACAGGATTTAAATTCCATCACTATATTCTTGCACCTAGATCTGCATGCAAGTAGCACCTGCTTAATACTAAAATATAAACAGTCTCTGACAGAGCCTGTTATTTCAACTTGATGGTCATGTTGAAGAGAAATGTATTCTGTGGACACTGATTCAGATTCTGAATTTTAATCATTTACTGGGCTAAGAACGTGACAACAAATGTTCTCACAGTGCTCAATGGTGTCATTGTCCCCGTAAGTCTTCATGAGACTGTGAGTGTACAACCTGTACTTCAGCATTACCTTGCTAAATTTTGATGTTCTGTAGTATAAGTGTGTTGAATGCATTCTTTTGTTGTTCTGAGGTAGTATCTCCCTCTGTAGTCTCAGGCTGGCTTTGAACTCATGGTTATCCTCCTTCCTCTGCCTTCCAAGTGCTGGGATTAAAGGCATGTGCCACCACTCTTGATCCTAAGTGGACCTTTTCTGTACTCTGTACTTTCTTTTCTTTCTTTTCTTTTCTTTCTTTTCTTTCTTTCTTTCTTTCTTTCTTTCCTTTTTTTTTTTTTTTTGTTTGTTTTTCAAGGTAGTGTCACTTTAGCCCAGGCTAACCTGGAATTCACTATGTAGTCTCAAGGTGGCCTCAAACTCCCAGCAATCCTCCTACCTTTGCTTCCCAGATTGCTGGAATTGAAGGAGTACACTACCATGCTCAGCATTAATGCACTTATTTTTTTTTTTTTTTAAATGAGAGAGAGAGAATTGGTAAGCCAGGGCCTCCAGTCACTGTAATCAAACTCCAGATATGTGTGCTATCTTGTCTGGATGTGCAACCTTGTACACTTGTTTCACCTTGTGTATTTGGCTTGTGTGTTGTAACCTTGTGTCACCTTGTGTGTTTGGTTTATGTGGGATCTGGAGAGTCGAACATAGGTCCTTAGGCTTTGCAGGCAAGTGCCTTATCCACTAAACCATCTCTCCAGCCTATTAATGTACTTTTGACTTAAGTATTTTCATTTTAAAAAAATACTATTTATTGAGCCGGGCGTGGTGGTGCATGCCTTTAATCCCAGCACTCCGGAGGTAGAGGTAGGAGGATCGCCTAGAGTTCGAGGCCACCCTGAGACTACATAGTTAATTCCAGGTCAGCCTGGACCAGAGTGAGACCCTACCTTGCAAAACCAAAATATATATATTTATTTATTTATTTATTTGAGAGAGAGAAAGAAGCAGATAGAGACTCAACATGCCAGGGCCTCCAGCCACTGCACACAAACTCCAGACACATGTGCCACCTTGTGCATCTGGCTTAGGTGTGTCCTGAGGAATTAAACCTGGGTCCTTAGGCTTCACAGACAAATGCCCTACCTACTAAGCCATTTCTCCAGTCCAGTATTTTCATTTTTAACCTATATCATCTGGCAGGTTCTTACCAAACAAGTTTTGTTTTTTTACCCCTACATATGATAGGTAAATTTATAAAATTCTCTGACAGACTCATGAAATTTTCAGTCATAGGGAAGGTTTATGGCACATTTTGTAGTTTTGTTTATTTATTTATTATTTTATTTTATTTTATTTTATTTTTAGGTAGGGTCTCACTATCTCAGGCTTACCTGGAATTCACTATGTAGTCTCAGGGTGGTCCCGAATTCACAGCGATCTTCCTACTTGTGCCTCCTGAGTGCTGGGATTTAAGGCTTGAGCCACCACACCCAGCAACATTTTCTAGTTCTTTGATTGTAAAAACTTGCAGGAGAGGAGCTATAGTTCCTATTGCTTGGCAAGAGGCCATCATTGTGAATTTGTTTCCTAAAGGCAATGGCCTGTCACTCCCATTCCTCCCTCTTCTGCTAAATTTCTCATTTCTACATAGCATTCGGAAAATGTTCCCAGTTTCTTCTGCATCCACCTCCACTCAAACTCCTTATTCACAGACATTATATTTCAGGATTTGACTAATTTTTAAGAGATGGGGAATCTCTGTGAGGCAGCATGTTGGGTAGTATGGCCTTGATTCCTAGGCTCAAGCAATCTTCCTGTCTTAGCCCTGAGTAGTTGGGACTACAGGCTTGCAAAGCACCTAGCTCTTAAATGATTACAGTGTTTAATCACACTAAAATTTCAAATGAAAAATTCTTAGGGATAATACTAGGTAGGCATTGAGTATAAAATCTAGTAGATGTGGGGTGGATACCATTCTGTATAGGAATCATTTTTCTTCATCATTCCAAACTTCAGCTCACCCTTTAGGTTCCATTTCAACATTTTATGTATGTGTGTGTGTACATGTATATACATATAATTTCTGCACACATATATATAATTTGTGTACACAAATAGATACACATGTGACTATAATATAGAAAACATTTTACTTACTTTGCCTTTCCACATTTTTTCCCCTTTCCTTGTAGACATTTGACACTATGCACACATTTCTTCAGGTCACTAAAAAGGTATCGTATAAATGGGTATGACACATCTACCTTATGAATCAGTCTTGGGTTTAAGTAAATACTCACAAGCTATTGAAGAACCTGTCATAATTGTACTGACACCCTGTAAGACCTGTCAGCTCTTTGACCTCCCTTTTAGGACATGGAACTGAACCTTCTGTCAGTACAGGAGATCACTGTCTTGTCATACAGTGTTTGCTTCTGTGCTACTTTGTGACATCCTCAAACACAGAAGTCACCATCCCCAGTGTGTTATATTGAGATTCAGTGAATATATAAGAATTTATTACACACCAGACATTCTGCTAGGGGTATGAGATTACCATAGAGAAAAAACAAGAACTTTCAGAGTTAAGTCTTATGCAGGAAACAATTACATTGAAATCACAATAGGTAAAGATGGATGAAGGGACCTACAATGCTGTAAGACTAATGAACAGTAGTTGGAAAAGTCACCCATAAGGAAACGGGAAGCTGAAAAATGAATTCATATGCATTAGAGCTGGGCGTGGTGGCACTTGCCTTTAACTGCAGCTCTCAAGAGGCTGAGGTAGGAGGATTGCCATGAATTCAAGGCCACCCTGAGAATACAGAGTGAATTCTAAGTCAGCCTGACCTAGAGTGAGACCCTACCTTGAAAATAAAAAAAAACAAACAAACAAAAATCAATCTATATGAATTAGGAAAAGAAGCAACTAAAGAGGATTTTTTTCTACATAAAAGAAACATGAGCCGGGTGTGGTGGCGCACGCCTTTAATCCCAGCACTCAGGAGGCAGAGGAAGGAGGTAACACTGTGAGTTCAAGGCCAGCCTGAAAATACAGAGTGAATTCCAGGTCAGCCTGGGCCAGAGAGAGACCCTTACCTCGAAGAAAAAAAAAAAAAGAAACATGAGCAAAAATTCTGGGGCCTGAAAGATCATGACATTATACTTTCTCACTTCTCAAGAGCAGGAATTCACTTCAAAAATGTCCTTTAGGGGCTGGAGAGAGTGCAATGCCTGCCAGCCCAGGTTCAATTCTCCAGTACCCATATAAACCCAGATGCACCATGTGGTAGCTTGAATAGATGGCCCCCAATATATTCAGTGTTTTATTAGTTTGTAGTTTGCATCTGTAGCCACCTTGCTGGAGGCAGTGTCTCTGGGTGGATCTTAAGGTGTGGTGGTGGGTTTAGGATTTCCATCTAAAGATAGGCAAAGTGTGCTACTTGGAGTTCCTAAAGTGTGCTATGCTGTGTGACTTTTGGCTTGTGGCTTTGCTCTCAGTGTTTGGTCCTATAAAAGCAGGCCATCTTCTTCTGCCTTTATGGAACTTCCCCTGGACCTGTAAGCTTCAATAAATATCCCTTTTCCTTAACTATGCCTGGTCTGGAAGTTCATCTTAGCGAACCTGAAGCTGTCTGCTACAAACCAGAAGTGCATGGGTCTAGAATTCATTTGCACTGACAAAAGGCCAGGGTGTGCCTATATTCATATCGATATTCTCTCTCATAAATATATTTTAGTATGTATGTATGTATGTATGTATGTATGTATGTATGTATATAATATATATGAGGTAGGAGGATTGCCATGACTTCAAAGCCAACCTGAGCTACTGAGTCCCAGGTCAGCCTGTGCTAGAGTGAGACCCTATCTCAGAAACATGAAAAATAGGGCTGGAGAGATGGCTTAGTGATTAAGGTGCTTGCCTGCAAAGCCAAAGGACCTCTGTTCAATTCCCCCAGGACCCATGTAAGCCAGATGCACAAGGTGGCCCATGCATCTGGAGTTCATTTGCAGTAGCTGGAGGTGCTGGCATGCCCCATTCCTATTTCATCTCTCTCTCTCCCCCTACCTTCTTTCTCTCATAAATAAATGAGGGGCTGGAGAAGATGAAGGGCTACATAAAGAAGGAGATTCTGGGCTAGAGAGATGGCTTAACAGTTAAGATGCTTGCCTGCAAAGCCAAAGGACACTGGTTCAATTACCCAGGACCCATGTAAGCCATATGCACAAGGTGGTGCATGCATCTGGATTTTGTTTGGATGCCCTGGCACACCCATTCTTTCTCTCTCTCATTCTCTACCTCTTTATCTCAAACAAACAAATAAAATATATTAAAAACATTAAAAAATAAATCAATAGGACCAGGCATGGTGGTGCACGCCTTTAATCCCAGCACCCAGGAGGCAGAGGTAGGATCATTGCTGAGAGTTTGAGGCTATCCTGAGACTATATAGTGAGTTCCAGGTCAGCCTGAGCTAGAGTGAGACCCTACTCAAAAAACAAAACAAATAAAACAAAATTAATTAATTAAAAAATAAAGAAGCAGAAAATGGGAAGGCATTACAGGATCGTGAACAGTAATAACACTCAGTTGGTATGAATGTATTTGGAGCTGGGTAGGTTGGGAGATGACTTAAGACTTATGGAATTTCTGTTGCCTTTGAGTCATCCAAGAGGCTTATCATCATGTGTATCAGTGTTCATGTGTGTGGGGGTGCATATGTGTGCGTGTATGTGAAAGCCAGAAGACCACAAGTCTTCCTCAAGAATGTCATCCACCCTGTTTAGACAGGGTCTCTTATTGGCCTGGAGCTCACCAGTTAGGTTAGATTAGCTGGCTGGCTAGCTAGCTAGCCCAAAATCCTCATGTTTCCACCTTGCTAGTGCTGGCATAAGAAGCCACACATCACCATGCCCAGCATTTTTTATGTGGGTGCTGAGGACTAAACTCAAGTCCTTTTGCTTGCAAGGCAAGCACTCCAAACTGTGCTGTCTCTTCAGCCCTAAATGAGAATTGAATTCCAAAAAGTTGGTGCATATGACTGGAAAAAAAATATCTTGAGACTTATGGGTAAGATGATGGCATAGGATCCACACCAAACCAGCCTAGGCAGGGATTTAATCAAAACCACAGCAAAATACACTTCTTCTGAAAAGTGAAGGAGTGTAGGTTCTCTTTAGACACAGCAGAGAAGCAGGAGAGACCAAGATCCACCAGAAAGGAGGAGAATGGCCAGAATCCCACTGAGGCACTTATGGCCCATCCATGCATCCACCTGGCACCACCCACCAGGCGCCAGCGCCAAGCAGCAGAGAACAAACAAGGGGATTTTCCAACCTCATCAGTCTTGCAAAGTCAGGAAATCTGAAGGAAAGACAGCTGAGATCAGCTAAGGAGCTACTGAAAGGGATATAGGTAGGACTGCGTGAGCAACTCCAGGCTTCTAGCACTCTCCCATCCCCTAACTACCAGAACCACAAACCTCCAGCATCCAGTCCCTGGTGGAGGTGCATCCAGCACAGCTGATCAGAACTCCAGCTCCACAGCACAACACAGAGGGATTGAGGTGGGCACTTGTTGGGGTCTCCCCTAGGGCCAGCCCAGGAGGGATGGCAGGGTCTCTGCTGAGTTGGGGGTGAGAGGCACAGAGTCATGACACAGACTCCAGGAGTTGGGTGGAAGCACCAAAGGGCTAGCTGCTGCAAATTCGTTTATTCAAGGAAGTGTAGGGGGTTTTAAGGGGTTTGGCTGGCCAATCATTAAATGGGGTGGTCCCCTTTTTGTGACCAATGACAGCCTGTCTCCGGACAGATCATCTCCTAGCAGGTTTCTCGCGAGCATGGGACTATAACTGTTGTCACAGCAGGCCTGCACAGGATGCCATGTTCACAGAAGCCACTTTCCAGTGTCTTCTGACATGTGGTCTGGCTGGGGCCAGACCTGCATTGTGCCATACATATCCTCCTTTTTGTTTTTATTATTGGCAACCCTGGGAGGCATGGTTCTTTGCCAAGCCATTGTTGAACCCAGGCCCCAAGGGATCATCACATGCGACAGTGCCTGTCTTAGGTTGCCCCATCTCCTGGGGTCTTACCCATCATTGACTACCTGCCATCCTGGTGAGAAAACCCAAGGGGTGTGTCCTAGTTTCTTTTAGCATGCGGTCTGGCTAGGGCCAGACCTGCATTGTGCCATGCGTAGTCACTCAGCATTGGTGAGATTGGAAGCCACTCCAAAAGGCAATGAGGCTGACTGACAAAAAAAGTACATAGACCTGCATTGGAAGTGCTAATCTCTCTTTCCATGTCAGGGCAGGTTATGGGTTCCATATTCTTGGTTGCCTTTACCATTTTTCAAATAATCTGTATTTGGAGGTTGAATATTATTGCCTTTGATGCTTTCAGATTTATAAGGCCTTTGTTTTTTGCTTCTGTCATTATTGGGAGCAAGGTCTGAACCAGATCCAGGCTGACCTGGAACCCAATTCAGAACAGAATTCTCTACCTCCCAGCTGACAGGATTAAGGGTGTAGAGCAACACACATCCTTAGGGATTTTCACCTTATAAGACTATTTGTTTGTTTTAATCCCCACACTTGTATGCTCTGTGCTGGTTTCTATTGAATGTGTATATTGCTCAGTTGAAATTTAGAATTTGCCAGTAAATTGTTCCATCCAGTTTACTAGAATAGTTGCTTAGCAAGCAAACTCAACACCTAGGATTACTTCTGCCGTTAGATTGGGGTACAAGAGCTACACTTGGCACCTTTAACTCATAGCTTGAAAGTATTTAATGGTGGATCACCACATCTAAGAACACTGCAGATAAGTAGAAAACCCAAGCGTCAAATCAATTCAGGAGGCAAAAGTTGCTACATTATAATACAAGAAACACAAGGAATAAAGATAATGCAATCCCACCAAAAATTATAAATCCATCAGAAATGATCACCAATGAGACTATTTTAGGTGAAATGCCTGACAAAGATTTCAAAAAAAAAAATGATTTTATCTATACTCAAAGAAATCAAAAAAGAAATCAAAGGAATCAAAGACGCAACAAAGGAATTAAAGAAGAAAACAAACTCCTGAAAGAGAATGCAGGAAACCAGCTTAATGAAAGGAGGTCATTACAAGACATGAATAAGGCAATAGAAATACTGAAGAAAAACCAGGCTGAAATTCTAGCTCTGAAGAACACAATCAAATAAAAAACTCTGTGGAACATAGTTAATTCCAGGTCAGCCTGGGCCAGATTAAGACCCTACCTCAAAAAAACAAAAAACAAAAACAAAAACTGGGTGAAAGAGAGTATATCTAAACTAAAGATCAGGTGGCAGATCTAATACAGTCTAACAAAGAAAGACAAGCTAATAGGAAGGTATGAATGGGAATTTCAAGACATCCAGAACACTATGAAAAGATCAAACATAAAAATTCAGGGTATAGTAGAAAGAGAAGAATTTCAATCCAGAGGCTTAGTAGGTGTTTTCAACAAAATCATAGAGGAAAATATTCCCTAAATTTGGAAAGAAGCACTAAATAGTGTCACATGCTGTTGAGAAGTCATGTGTAGCAAGGCCTGAAAGTACTCACTGTATTTAGTGACATGATGGTCATTTACTTCAGCAGAACTTTTTTTTTTTTTTAATTTTGGATTTCTGAGTTGGGGTCTCACTCTAGCTCAGGCTGACCTGGAATTCACTATGTACTCTCAGAGTGGCCTCAAACTCAAGGTGATCCTCCTACCTCTGCCTGCAGAGTACTGGGATTAAAGGCGTGCACCAACCACACCCAGCTCTAGCAGAACTATTTTGTTGATTAATAGCACTAGAAGCTAGACTGAAATGGAATGTGATAAACAATGAAGAAAAGGAATGAATCTAAATTTCTCAGAGAATTTGACTTTACTTTGAAGGAAATGAAAATCTTTTAAAAATACTTAAAAATGTATTTAGCCTGATGTGGTGGCAATTCTCCTACATGCTGGGATTACAGTTATGTTTGGCTTGTTCTCCCCTCCTCCTCACTTCCTCCTCTCCCCCATCCCCATTTTTATTTATTTAGTTTAATTAATTTATTTATTTTTGTTTTTCTTTTTTTTGGGGGGGGGGAGAGGAGGTAGGGTCTCACTGTAGCTCAGGCTGACCTGGAATTCACTATGTAGTCTTGAAGGTGCCAAACTGACACCATGACAGGCCTCAGTAAGGTTCTACCCTGATTAGGCCAATATTTCAATTTCCAGGAGGGGCGAGCGCTGGGGGCTGAGTATGTACAAACATAACTGCTGCTTGCTTAGCCAATCACGTTAGGAGGTTACCTCCTCTGCCTGAAATTCCCCTAGACCTGGCTGCCAAAACCTTAGGACCAATCAAAAAAACACAAGTACAGTCAGCCTGGGCCAGAGTGAGACCCTACCTCGAAAAACCAATTAAAAAAAAAAAAAAACACAAGTACAGTTACTGTTCAAATTAGCCAATCATGTTAAAAGACTAAAAGTCCACCAAAATTCCTTTAGCTGTGCTTAAAAGGGAGCCTGCAAGCTCCTCGGGTCGTCGCCATTTTGTACGAGTGGTTGACCCTAGCATGCTGGCTAATTCTGCAGAATAAATGCTCTATGCTTTTACATACTATTTGACTCTGGGGTCTTTCTTCAGTGATTTTCAGACCATTACAGTCTCAGGGTGGCCTCTAACTCATGGTGATCCTCCTACCTCTGCCTCTCAAGTGCTGGGATTCTGCACCACCATGCCTGGCTATTTTTTTGGTTATTCAAGGTAGGGTGTCACTCTAGCCCCAGGCTGACCTGGAATTCGCTATGTAGTCTCAGGGTGGCCTGGAGCTCATGGCGATCCTCCTACCTCTGCCTCCTGAGTGCTGGAATTAAAGGCGTGAGCTACCATGCCCAGCTACCTCCCTGTTTTTAAAACTCACGTTATCACTATGTAGCCCAGACTGGCTTCAAATTCATGATCTTCCTACCTTTACCTCCTGAGTGCTAGGATTACAGGGTTATGCTACCTTGCTTAAGTCTGGCAGCAAATATTCTTTTATTTTATTTTTTAGTTTAGTTGACATTTAGTGATGTGTAGTATCTTAGCTTTCTTTTTTTCCTTTAGAAAGAAGGAGAGAGAGGGAGAGAGAATGGGCATGTCAGGGCCTCCAGCCACTGAAAATGAACTCCAGATGCATGCACCACCTTGTGCATCTGGCTTATGTGGGTCTTGGGGAATCAAACCTGGGTCCTTTGGTTCTGCAGGCAAGCACCTTAACTGCTAAGCCATCTCTCCAGCCCTCTTAGCTTTCTTTTTAAAAATATTTATTCATGAGAGGTGGGGGGTAGCAGATAGAGAGAAAGAGGCAGATAGAGAACGAGAGAATGGGTGCCAGGAATTCTAGACATGGCAAATGAACTCAAGATGCATGTGCCACCTTGTGTACCTGGTTTTACAGGGGTGCTAGGGAATCAAACCCAGGTTCTTAAGCTTTGCAAACAAGTGCCTTAACTGCTGAGCCCTCCCTCCAGCCAAGCTTTCTTTTTTAAAATATTTTTATTGTTGGGCGTGGTGGCAGATGTTTTTAACCCCATCACTCAGGAGGCAGAGATGGGAGGATTACCAGGGCATAAACAAAAGCACATAGAGGACAATTTGGCAGGCATAATATATACATTTAGCCAAAAAGCACTAGTAGTTTCCCCACTAGGGCTTATGATCTCCCCAGCCATAGGCTTTTTTGTTAGGTTTTTAGTACCAGGCAGGAATTCCCTCCCATAGAGGAGGCCTCAAGTCCAATCAGAGAGCAGTTGGTTTTCCCCATAACAGATATGCTGCTGTTGTACTTATTGGTATACTTGACCTGGCCAGCTAGCTGTAAAGGTTGCAGGGTCCACTGCTGGCTAATACCATTGATGACTTTTTCTCCACCAACAGACTACACTGGTCTTTTCAGCTTCCTGACTAGTCAACAGGGAAGAAAGAGGTTTCCAGTTCAGCTCTAGGGTGATTGCTCAGTGACCTGCACCCCAAGCATGTGGAGTCTGCAGCAATAGGGTCTTACTATCTAATTCTGGTGGGCAACCAAAAGCCTTGGTAATGACCTTAATATTTTGGGGGCATCAGGAATTTCCCTGGATGACAACTCACTGGAATGTATCCCACCCCTGGCACTGAAATTTTTCTAATAACAACCTATGGCTTTTGGGCACAACAGCCCAAACTCTCTTTTTATTTAAATTTTTTAAACATTTTGTAAGGATTTGTTTCCTTCCTTCCTTCCTTCCTTCCTTCCTTCCTTCCTTCCTTCCTTTCTTTCTTTCTTTCTTTCTTTCTTTCTTTCTTTCTTTCTTTCTTTCTTTCTTTCTTTCTTTCTTAGAGAGTGGGAGAGAGAGAGAGAGAGAATGAGAATGGGCACGCCAGGGCCTCTAGCCTCTGCAAATGAACTCTAGACATATGCACCACCTTGTGCATCTGGCTTACGTAGGACCTGGAGAATTGAACCTGAGTCCTTAGGTTTGGCAGGCAAGTGCCTTAACCACTAAGCCATCTCTCCAGCCCCAAACTCTCCTTAAAAAAAAAAAAAAAAAAAAAAAGATTTATTTATTAGAGACAGAGAGGGGGTGGGAGAGAGAGAGAGAGTGGGCACACCAGGGCCTCTAGCCACTGCAAACAAACTCTAGATGCGTGTGTCACCATGTGCATCTGGTTTATGTGGGACCTGGAGAATTGAACTTGGGTTCTTAGGCTTCACAGGCATGTGCCTTAACTGCTACGCCATTTCTCCAGCCCATAAACTCTCCTTTTTTAACATAGAAATTATTAGCTAGTAAAGAAGTAGATTTCCATATGGATTATTCATGAATCTTAATTCTTGATTAAGCCTCCTCCCAGCCCACCCTCTCCTTCAGTCCCTTGGGCAAGTTAATATTCTTTTGAGGCAGAGATTGAATATATGAGAGAAGAGTTGTACATAAGACTTATATAGAATTAGTACATATTAATAATTTAGAAAATAAATTTACAATTTTTAAGTCTGATTTTGGAAAGATACATTTTCTGTATTTTGGGGGGGCGGGGTTCAAGGCAGGGTCTCACTCTAGGCCATGCTGACATAGAACTCACTTTATAACTCCGGGCTGGCCTCAAGCTTATGATGATCCTTCTGCCTCAGCCTCCCAAGTACTGGGATTAAAGTTGTGCACCTCCATACCAAGCTCAAATTTTCTGCATTTTTAAAATAAGTAATGGGAAATGGGTGTGGTGGCACATGACTTTAATCCCAGCACTCAGGAGGCAGAGGTGGGAGGATCACTGTGAGTTCGAGGCTACCCTGAGACTATATATAGTGAGTTCCAGGTCAGCCTGGACTAGAGGTAAACCCTACCATGAAAACCCAAAAATAAAATAAGGAATGGGATGAAAAATAGCATTGTTTATAGTTATGAAGTATGTGTGGGCACTTGATTAGTGTAATTTGAGGGCTTCTGAGAGTTCTCTAGCTCCCCCCCCCAAATATATGCCTTTTCCTCTTCTAATGTTTCTCAAAGATCGCTGGTAGAAATCTGACTTAAAGCATATATTCTTGGAAAGAGTAATATGTTTATGAGGTAGTTGTCACATGCTAGGACTTAGAATATCTGGGAAGCTTTGCATTAAAATGCTTCATCCCAACCTCAAAAGATTCTGTTCTGTTGTGAGGTGGGGCCTGGCCCTGTGTATTCTGTAAGAGCTCCCCAAGGTGATTCTAATGTGCCATTGCTGTTGGAAACATTCATGTCATCCCATTAACATGGCTCTGACTCACATAACTGTGTTTAGATGGCATGAGGCGAGGCCAGGACACTTACTTTCCAATAGTGGTTCATAGGAGCAGTTGGAGGGAAGATTTTGCCCCCTTGGGATATTTGGCAAAATCTGGAAACTGGTTGGTTTCACAGGGTTGGTGTTACTATAGTCATTTGGGCACAGAGATACTGCTGGACTCCTACAGTTTATCAGACAACTGCCATCTTCCCTCAGCAAATACAATGTGGTTCAAAATAACAGCAGTACCCCTGTTGAGATAGTATGTGGAAAATGACAGCAAATTAGGACTTTTTTTTTTCCATAAAATCCAAGCAAAAGAAGGTTGTGTTTTGACAAGAGAGATAATGGCTCAGGATCTCACACTGACTCAAAACCTAGCCTAGGTTCACCATTGCTTACAAGCAGGACCAACAAAACCTCAAATAAAGGCTGGAGAAATGGCTTAGCAGTTAAGGCACTTGCCTACAAAGCCAGAGGAACCAGGTTCAATTCACCAGGACCCAGATGCATGCATCTGGAGTTCATTTGCAGTGGCTGGAGGCCCTGACCCAATCTGCCCCTGCTCCCCTGCCTCTTTCTCTCTCAAATATATAAATAAAATATAATATTAAAAACTGAAATAAAAGACATTTTATAGAACAAAGAAATCTAAACAGCAGAGCAGATGGGTAACAATGTTATTTTCTTATAAAAATTTACAGTACAGCTGAAAATATGGTAGCTGATGGAAGTATAAACTAATTACAAATAGTTTTGAGAAATTGGTAGGCAACATCCATTTTCACTAAACTTAAGCTTACCTTTAATTAGACAATTTTTCTTCTAAGTGCATACTAAGAAATTAATGCAATGCCTACTAAAAGTTTTGTATAAAAATGTCAGTTTATTAATAATAGCCCCAAGTTCAAATGAAAAGAAACTGCTACCCACAGTAATAAGGATGAATCTTAAAGACATTGTGCTGTATGAAATACACAAAAATCATATTGTATAATTTGATTTATGTAAAATTCAAGAACAAAAAAATGTACAGAAGTTAGGAAAGAGTTACCTCCCTAGGATTATTATATACTTTTAGGGGCAGAAGGAGCCTTCTGAAGAAATAAATATGTGTGTGTTTTTGTTGTTTTTATTTCTTGCTAGAAATATTCTATATCTTAGTATGAGTAGTTGGTATCTGTGTTTACCAAGCTGCATATTTTAAATGCACATTTGTAAAACTTTATTATATATGTTGTATTTTAAAATTAAAAATAAAGGAATAAACAGTTTTACCCAGTGCAAGTTTTGTCTCAAATGCTTAGTTAAATATAGGACCTGGGCTGGAGAGATGGATTAGCAGTTAAGATGCATGACTGCAAAGCCTAAGGACTCAGGTTCAATTCTCCAGGTCCCACACATGCCAGATGCACATGGTGGGACATGTGTCTGGAGTTCGTTTGCAGTGGCTAAAGTCTCTGGCATGCCCATTCTCCCTCTCTGTCTATAAAAAGTAAATAAAAATAAATCTTAAAAAATGTATATAGGACCAGGGCTGGAGAAGTTGGCTTAGCAGTTAAGGCATTTGCCTTCAAAGCCAAAGGACCCTGGTTTGATTCCCCAGGACCTACATAAGCCAGGTGCACAAGGTGGCACATGCACCTGGAGGTTGTTTGCAGTGGCTAGAGGCCCTAGCATGCCGATTCTCTCTCTCAACCTCTCTCTCTCTCTCTTTCTCTCTTAAATTAATTAAATATATTTAGAAATAGGACCAGTTACTAATATGTATATTCTCAGTAAATCTAAATAAATGATATGTGGATCCTAGCTACAAATGATTGGGCTTCTATGTGAGTAGGAATAAAACTCAGTAGTAGAAGCCAGTAAGCTAGAAAGGGGATATAAAGGGAATAGAAAGGGAAGGGGGACTTATTGGGATGGTATTGTATATATGTAAGTAGAAGAACAGATTAATGGGGTGAAAAGGCCTAAGTGAGGTCAGGGGAAGAGACTGAGTAAAGGAAAGGTGGAAGAAGGGCTAATCAAAATCCAAGAGGATATAAGTAAGTCATATGAAAACCTACTTTTCTGGACAATGGAACACTCAGAAGCAATAGATTGTTACTAGGAAATTTTCAGTGCCAGGGATAGGATACCTTTTAGTGAGTTGTTGGCTAGGGAGGTCACAGAGACCCCCAAAACATTATAGGCCATTGCTGAGGCCCTTGGTTTCCCACCAGGAATAGACGGTAAGACCCTATGGCTGAAGACGCCACATACTTGGGCTGCAAGGTCACTGAGAAAACCTGCTGGAGCTGAGCTGAAAGCCTCCTCCATGTGGACCAGCTGTCAGAAAGCAGGAAAAAGCTATACTGTAAGCAGTTCAATGGGAGAGAGAGAAAACACCAGTGAAGATACTCAGCAGTGAACACGGCAAGCTTTAGATTTGGCCAGCCAGGCCAAATGAGCCAATGGGTGCAATAGTGGCATGTCTGTTATGGGGGAGACCAACTGCCCTCTAATTGGACTGGAGGTCTGCTCCATGGGAGGCAATACATACCTGATACTGAAAACCTACAACAGGGTAGTCATGAGCCCTAGGGGTGTAATGTCTTCTGGTGTCTGGCTAAATGTATATACTATGCTCACCAAACTGCCCAGTAAGCACTTCTCTTAATGTCCATACCCATATATTAATGTTACTCTAACTTTTGGTTAGGGAAGCTTCTCTTTTCAGATGATGGTGTCCTGGGGATGACTCAGAAGGCACCATGGTGCTGAGAAGAAGGGACAGAATAGTGCTCAGCACTGAAACATCTCTAACACATCTTCCAAGGCTCAGTCAGGGTCCATTGCAGAAGAGGTGACAGAAGGAATGTAAGAGCCAAAGGAAGGGTAGGACTCCTTACAATGTGCTCCTCCAGACACAAAATGGCCTGGATATCCATGACCTCGCAGTGCCTGAAACTACCTACACAAGACCATCATAATGGGAGGAAAAGATGATGACATCAAAATTAAAAGAGAGACTGATTGAGAGGGGGAAGGGATGTGATGGAGAGTGGAGTTGCAAAGGGGAAAGTGGGGGGAGGGAGGGAAGTACCATGGGATATTGTCTACAATTAAGAAAGTTGTCAATAATTTTTTAAAAATCTAAATAAATGTAATGGATTGTTTAGTGAAAAAAATATATTGGCTTTAAAGTAAGAATTTTTTTTTGGGGGGGGTTTGTTGAGGTAGCCCAGACTGACCTGAAATTCACTATGTAGTTTCAGGCTGGCCTCACCATGATCCTCCTACCTCTGCCTCCCAGTGCTGGGACTCAGGGTTTGTGCCACCACACCCAGCTTAGAATGAGACTTTAAATTACAGCTTCATCTATCATTAGTCATGACATTCAGCAAGTCTCGAGTCTCTTGATTGGGGACATTTTATGGCTATGCAAGAAGAGATCAGTGACTTGAGAGAAGTATAGACAACTTCCTTCCTTGACTGTAGATGTGATTCAAGAGCTGCCACCACTGAGAAATGTCTACATACATTCAGGGATGGGCTTCAACAATGATATATGTTTGTTGATCTAACACCTTTGGCTTTGGCTAGATGAAAAACTGAACACTTTTGGGACCAAAAGATCATCCTGAGAATTTTAAATCAGGACTAACATCAACAGTTTTAACCAGCAGTAGACTCTGCAAGCTTCCTGGCTGGCCAGACAAGCCAAATTTCCTACTGCTGCAATGGTGGCCTGGCAACTGCTTTCTGTGGTTTTGAGGCCCACTACATGGGAGGACATTCATGCTTCGTACTGAAAAAGATATAGCTGGGGAGATCAAAAGCCCGAGAGGGGAAATTACTACTGTTATCTGGCTAAATGGATGTAATATGCCCACCAAACTGTTCTCTAAATACTTGTGTTTATACCCATATATTAATGCTACTCTCACTTTTGATTAGAGAAGCTTCTCTTTTCAGATGTCAATTAACCATTGGGGAGACTTAAAGCTCATCAAAGTTCTGAGACAAAGAGGCAGTGGAGTGTTCATCACAAAGTGAGACATCTCTATAATAACCATCAAAACTCAGGGACCATTTTGGAAAAGAAGGGGAAGAGTGCTTTGCAATATTGTCTTCCACACACAAAGCAGCCATGGAATTCATGACCTCACAGTGGCTGATGCTACCTACATAAGACGTGCATAATAGGAGGGGAGAAAATGATGATATTAAAAGAAAACAAGGAAGGGCTGGAGAGATGGCTTAGTGGTTAAGCCAAAGGACTCAAGTTCAATTCTCCAGGACCCACATGAGCCAGATGCACAAGATGGAGCATGTGTCTGGACTTCATTTGCAGTGGCTACACCTATTCTCTCTCTGTCTCTGTCTTTCCATCTCTCTCTCTCTCTCTTTATCTCTCTCTCTCTCTCTTTATCTCTCTGTGCCTCTTTCTCAAATAAAAGTAAAATATTTAATTAATAAAAGGAAAACAAGGAGTAGATGGAAAGAGGGGATTCAGTGTAGGGGATAGAAGAAGGGGGGACAAAGGAGGATACCAGGAAGGGATTATAATCATGGTTTGTTATATCTATATCTATGTCTATATCATCTAAATCTATATGGATGTTGTCAATAGAATGTTTAAATAATAAATAAAATCAGCACTGGGCTGGAGAAATGGTGTAATGGTTAAGGCACTTGCCTACAAACCCTAACTACCCAGGTTTGATTCCCCAGTACCCACATAAAGCTAGGTGCAAAAGTGGTACATACATTTGGAGTTCGTTTGCAGAGGCTAGAGGCCACGGTGTACCCATTCTTGTTTTCTCTATCTCTCTCTACATGCAAATAAATAAAATATTTTTTAATCTAGACTAAGAAAAGTGTGCCAGGCTGCTTATCACTTGAACAAAAAACACATGAACTTAGGCTAGGCCTGCCTTGTTTGGTAACAAGCAACAGTGGAGAATCCAGGAGCTAGGTGGAAGAATGATATGGAAGATATATTGTGTTATAGGTGTTATAACCCTGTGAAGTTGACATTAGCACCTCTTCTATACAAGTCGATAAACTAAGAAGGTTCTTAGAAGGAAGTTCAGAAACTAAAGCAGGATGAGAGCTTCCATGCAGCACAAGGCAGACACAACTGCCTGAGCTCCTGATCACCTTCTGGGTCTTGAGCCCCATCCTGTAGGAAGGTTGGTCTGCTCCCCATCTTTGAATGATCATAATTTTCCTTATAGTAGACGTTCATGTAGAATGCCATGCCTTTGCTTAAGCAACATGGACTTCTACCAGTTACAAAAGCCTGCTGTGGTTTGGAATTATGAACACAAAATCATGAAGAAATCCAGAATCCAGATGACATGGCAGTAGTGGGAACTCAGTGAGCAGGATGCAATGGTAAATCTTTTGACCAGGCTTGCTCCAAGTGTGTCTTAGAACTCAGCCTATAGAGTCACTGAATTGGAGAACTTGGGTGACAAATATTTTTAAAATGTTAAATATGGGCTGGAGAGATGGCTTAGCAATTAAGGTACTTGATTGCAAAGTCGAAGGACCCACGTTCAATCCCCCTACCCACATAAGCCAGTTGCACAAAGTGGCACATGTGTCTGGAGTTCATTTGCAGTGGCTAGAAGCCTTGGTACACACATTCTCTATCTATTTTCCTCTTTCTCTTTCAAATAAATAAGTAAATAAAAATTTTTTTAAATGTTAAAATGTATTTACTACCTGTTTCATATAGCTTTAAGACCTATAACAGGGTTATTACATATGGAGTTTGGAGGGCACACAGGAAAAGAGACACACTTTAAAGAAGGTTCTCAGATAACAATATATTAGGGAAAGTCCAAGTCTGAACAATTTGACAGTTATCAGATAACTTATATATGTGCTGTGCCTATAATACCATACCAAGAAATTAGTGAAAGGGCATGTTGAATGGTAACAAGTTTTTTTTTTTTTTTTTTCAGGTAGGGTTTCACTCTATGTAGTCTCAGGGTGGCCTCGAACTCATGGCGATCCTTCTACCTCTGCCTCCCAAATGCGGGGATTAAAGGCGTGCACCACCATCCCAGCAGTAACAAAAGTTTTTGCCATGTTGTTTCTAGCATTGGAAATTTTACAATAAATAGAGAAAATGAAATCTTTGTGCTAGAAAGAGGACTCACAAGGAAGATTGGATGATATTAAGAAACTCCAGTTCTTCAAGTCCATCTAAAACATTTGCACTGTCCATCATTCTGCCTGCTTCACAGAAATATGACTCTTCACATTGTCTATCAATAGCCACTAGGGCTGGAATGCACTTGTGTATAAAAGATATTACTAAAGGGCAAGCTTCCATACCCACTTATTTGCTTTGAGGCTAAAACAAAACAATGTGGATGGATAGAGGCCCTGCTGTTGCTAAGAAACAGAAGTCCCAATGAATTGACAACTCAAGAAGAAATCTGACCCACTAAGGTCTTAAGCGTTCGCTAAATACAAAAGGAATCTCCCTGAGAGAAAACCAGCAGGTAGTCCTCCACAATGGAGCACTTACCTGCCATCAGATGGTAGTCTGCAGTAGAGCCTCATCTCTGCACACACCTCCCACCCTCCAATACAAAGGATTCTTCACCAGTCAGAAGGTGGGTATCTTTTCCCAAAGAAGAAACCTCAGTGTCCTCCTTCACCACCCCTCTCCTTTTTTTTCTGATTTTTCAAGGTAGGGTTTTGCTGTAGCCCAGGCAAACCTGATATTCACTTTGCAGTCCCAGGCTGGCCTCCAACTCTGGGTGATCCTCCTACCTCTGCCTCCCAACTCCCACGTGCTGGTGGCTCACCACACCCAGCTCTCAGTGACCCTTTTAAGGACTGCCCTGAAGAGTTCTAAAAGGGAAGGAAATCAACTATAGCCAGATTTTCTAATAGCTGCTGCTAGAAGTGGTTCAGTTAACCCATTCCTTATAAGATTTCGGTGGCTTAATACATTGTCCCGTATCTGCTGGATAAAGTATATGCTTGATTGAGCCAGTGTGTGTGTGTGTATGTGCATTATATATATGCCTTTGTATTTCTCACCAGTATGTTTTCATGGTGCTAGCATTCGCTTTACTCCATAGTCTAGATATATGTTTAATACTTATCTCTTTTTACCACAAATATACCTTTCACCTTCTCATCCAGATCTCCAATGGTATCTGACACCTTTCTTTTTTTTGTTTTGTTTTTCGAGGTAGGGTTTCACTCTGGTCCAGGCTGACCTGAAATTAACTGTGTAGTCTCAGGGTGGCTCAAACTCACGGCAATCCTTCTACCTCTGCCTCCCCAGTGCTGGGATTAAATGTGTGCGCCTCCATGCCCAGCTTGTTTTTTTGTTTTTTGAGGTAGGGTCTTGCTTTAGCCCAGGCTGACCTGAAATTGACTATGTAGTCTCAGGGTGGCCTCAAACTCATGGAGATCCTCTTACCTTCTGAGTGCTGGAATTAAAGGTATGTGTGCCACCACACCCGGCTCTGTTGCTTTAAAAAAATATTTTTATTTATTTACAAGCAGAGACAGAGAGAGAGAGAGAGAAGAGACACAGAGAAAATGGGCACACCAGGGCCTCTAGCCACTGCAAATGAACTCCAGATGCATATGCCACTTTGTGTATCTGGCTTTATGTGGGTACTGGAGAACTGAACCTGGATTGTTAGGTTTTCCACATAAGTAAGTGCCTTAACCATTGAGCCATCTCTTCAATCCTTGACACATATTTTCATGGCATGTCTCAGTATCTTCAACAACTTCTTTATTTGTTTGTTAGTTTTCAAGGTAGGGGTCTAGCTCTAGCCCAGGCTGAACTGGAATTCACTCTGTAGTTCCAGGCTGGCCTTGAACTCACAGCAATCCTACTATCTCTGCCTCCCAAGTGCTGGCATTAGAGGCGTGAGCCACCACAACTCCTGGCTCTATTTTTTTAAGCATAGAAATAAATATACAGAAACATGTTAAGTAACTTTTTTCAGTATTGAAATTGCCCATGTGAGGAGAAAGTTATAACTGAAATCAGCCTTTGTCAATTTAGCACACAGACTGGAACTGCTTCCAGGTAGAAAGGTACATGCTGCAATGCACGCCAAAGTTTCTGTAGGTATTAGCAAAGAGCAAGGTTAGAGGGAGATGCATACAACTATGGAAGATGACACAGTATATAACCAATTTAAACTCAGACCTTCCAAATGTCTATTGTGTTAGTCAATAAAACACAGAGGAACTCACTGGACTTATAAAGAGTAGGGTAGCTTCCAGTTGGCACAGGAATACCCAATGTGCCTCTGCTTTCCCTGAGGCCCATCTCATCCCAGTTTAGACAATAAGCTATGTGATCATCCTAAACGGAAAGAAAAATGGGTCCAGATGGAGGAAAGTCAGATAACTGAAAATATATCATCTTTTAAAAATACTTCAAAAACAAACAAACAAACAAACAAACAAAAAAGCAGGGCGTGGTGGCTCACGCCTTTAATCCCAGCACTCGGGAGGCAGAGATAGGAGGATCACCATGCGTTCCAGGCCACCCTGAGACTACAAAGTGAATTCCAGGTCAGCCTGAGCTAGAGTGAGACCCTAGCTCACAAAACCAACCAACCAAACAAACAAACAAAATATTTCAAAGCCAGGTGTTGTGGCGCATGCCTTTAATCCCAGCACTCGGGAGGCAGAGGTAGGAGGATTGCCATGAGTTCCAGGCCACCCTGAGAATACAGAATACAGAGTGAATTCCAGGTCAGCCTGGGCTAGTGTGAGACCCTACCTTGAAAAACCAAAATAAATAAATAAATAAATAAATAAATAAATAAATAAATAAATAAATAAAATTAAAAAAATTAAAAACCTCATTTGCACATGTGTATGAGTGTGGAGTTCATTTGTAGGGGAGAGTGGTCCTGGCATGCATGCACATTCTCTCTCTCTCTCTCTCTCCTCACAAATAAATAAATAAAAATATTATTAAAATATTGTTATAAGAAAAGGTTTTGAGGAGGCAGAGGTAGGAAGATCGCTGTGAGTTTGAGCCCAGCCTGAGAGTACATAGTGAATTATAGGTCAGTCTGGGCTAGAGAGAGAGTGACCTTAGCTCAAAAAAAACAATAAAATAAAATAAAGATTAATACAGAGAAGTGGCATAGTGTGGAGAGAGACTGCAAAGGCAGATGTTCCAAGATATAAAGGCCTGAAGATCCCTTTTAGGGAGTTTTACTTTTTTCTTGATGGCAATGAAGATGAACAGTGATTTAGACAGGCAATGGTGACATTGTGGACTAGGTGGGAAAGACCACCCTCAGTGTGGGCAGGGACCACCCAATTGGCTGGGAGCCTGGAGAAATCAAACACTGAAAGGCAATTGTCTCATATCCCACAAGCTGTAAATATACTCACTTCCTGCCTTAGACATTAGAACTCGAGGTTCTCTGACCTTGAGACTCTTGACTTATACCAGTGGCCTGACATTTCTCAGGCTTTCCCTGGTCTGAGACATTTGTACTTGGACTGAGCCACATCACCAGCCACCCAGGTTCTCACTTTTTGGCCTCCTTAAGGTCATGAATGAGCCCTAGTAAATTACTTTCCTACTTCTCAATGCATATCCTATTGATTCTGTCTCTATGGAGAACCTTGAACTGATACATCATTTGTGAGGATGGCTCACAGAGTGTAAGGAAACTATGTTTATTGTTCATCAGGGAAGCTATTTCTTTTAGTTGTTTCTCTTTTTAAATTTTTCTTTTATTATTTTATTTTTATTTATTTAGTTTAGAAGGAGGGAGAGGAAGGGAGAGAGAGAGGGAGAGAGAAGGGCCTTCAGCCACTGTAAACTAACTCCAGATGCATGTGCCACCTTGTGCATCTGGCTTACATGGGTTCTAAGGAATCAAACCTGGGCTCTTTGGCTTTGCACTCAAGTGCCTTAACTGCTAAGCCATCTCTCCAGCCCTCTTTTAAAAATTTTTATTTATTTATTTATTTAAAGAGAGAGAGAGAGAAACATCAGGGCCTCCAGCCACTGCAAACAAGCTCCAGATGCATGCACCACCTTGTGCATCTGGCTTACGTGGGTACTGGGGAATTGAACCTGGGTCCTTAGGAATTGTTCCTTAACCACTAAAACATTTCTCCAGCCCTTAATTTTTTTTTTAATTTATTTTTTCAAGGTAGGGTCTAACTCTAGCCCAGGGCTGACCTGGAATTTACTATGTAGCCTCAGTCTGGCCTCAATCTCACAGCCAACCTCTTACCTCAGCTTCCTGAGTGCTGGCTGTTTTTTTTTTTTTTTTTTTTTTTTTAAGGCAGAATAGAAAGTGGGTTTCATTTTGGCAATTTCATATATATGACATTTCACTTTCTCATTCATCTTCTTCCCCACTGCCCTCTTTACTTTCTCTGTACCCTTTGTGGGTCCCTTGCCTCTACCTATACAGTACCCCCTTTCTGCTTTTATATTACATGTATCCCATTACCACACAGTTGAACAACCAGATTACGAGATGGCAAGGGGGGAGGGCTGGAGAGATGGTTCGGTGGTTAAGGCATTTGCCTGCAAAGCCTAAGGACCTGGGTTTGATTCCCCAGTACCCATGTAAAGCCAGAAGCACGAGATGGCACATGCATCTGGAATTCGTTTGCAGTTAGCTAGAAGCCCTGGTGTGTCCATTCTCTCTCTACCTGCCTCTTTCTCTCACACACTCTCTCAAATAAATAAAATATTTTGGTTGGGTTTTTTGTTGTTGTTGTTGTTGTTGTATTTTTTTTTCAAGGTAGGGTCTCACTCTAGCTCAGGCTGACCTGGAATTCACTACATCATCTGAGGGTGGCCTCGAACTCAGGTGATCCTCCTACCTCTGCCTCCTGAGTGCTGGGATTAAAAGCATGCTCCACCATGCCTGGTTGTATGTGTTTTTTTGAGGTAGGGTCTTGAACTAGCCAAGGCTGACCTGAAATTCATTAGGTATTGTAGGGTGGCCTCGAACTCATAGCAATACTTCTACCTCTGCCTCCCAAATGCTGAGATTAAGGCATATGCCACCACATCCAGCCAAATAATTTTTTTAAAAAAGAGAGAATATTCTGGGGCTGGAAAGAGATGGCTTAGAGGTTAAGCGCTTGCCTGTGAAGCCTAAGGACTCCAGTTCGAGGCTGGATTCCTCCGTACCCATGTAAGCCAGATGCACAAGGTAACACATGCATCTGGAGTTCGTTTGCAGTGGCTAGAAGCCCTGGTGCGCCCATTCTCTCTCTCTCTCTGCCTCTTTCTCTCTCTGTCTGTTTGTCGCTCTCAAATAAATAAATAAAAATAAATTTTTTTTTTAAAAGAGAGAGAATATTCTGAGGTAGAAGAATGCCCTGGTTGGGTAAATATGCAGATACTTCCAAGAGTAGTTGTGTGTGTGTGTGTGTGTGTGTGTGTGTGTGTGTTTATGAAATGCAGTCTTGTATCACGTGACATCTCAATTTCTGATGAACTGCCTATGTGATGAGTTCCTATATACAATCATGGAAGTGAAAATTTCCTATCCCCCAGTGAGGGTGGAGACATCATCAAGTAGTTTCACAATGTATGATTCATGTGCTTGTGGTAATATTGCAGCAAACCTACTGCCCATCAGTTGAATAAAACTATACAATAAACTGGGTGTGGTGGCGCACGCCTGTAATCCCAGCACTCGGGAGGCAGAGGTAGGAGGCTTGCTGAGAGTTCAAGGCCACCCTGAGAATACAGAGTGAATTCCAGGTCAGCCTGGGCTAGAGTGAGACCCTACCTCAAAAATAAAAACAAAAACCTATAGAATATAAAATGATATACAGCATTACCACTTGGTAATAACCACAACAACCATGCTACTGGTTTATATATATATATAATGGAGTAAGTTTTTATTTATTTATTTGAAGAGCGAGAGAGAGAAAATGGTCACGCAAGAGCCTTCAGCCACTGCAAATGAACTCCAGATGCATGTGCTACTTTGTGATCAGCTTACATGGGTTCTGGGGAATTGAACCTGGGTCCTTAGGCTTTGCAGGCAAACACATTAACTGCCAAGCCATCTCTCCAGCCCTACTATGGTATAGTTCTTAATCATTATTTTAATTTACATTCCATCTACTGCTTTTGTTCTTTTTTTGCTACTGTTTTTTACATGTGTATGTCTGTGCAGTGTGTGTGCATATATGTATGTATGTGCTTATATGCATGTAGACACATGTGAGGCCAGAGGTTGACATCAGGTATCTTACTGGATTGTTCTCCCCCTTATTCTTTGAGATAGGGCCTCTTGCTAAACCTAGAGCTCACCAATTCAGATAGACTAGCTAGCCAGTGAGCCTCAGAAATTCCTGCTCTGCCTCTCCAGTGCTGAGGTTACTGGTGAGAACCATCATGCCTGGCATTTTCATTGACTCAGTGCATCTGAACTCAGACCTCATGCTTGGGGAGCAAGCACTTTTCCCACTGGGCTATCTCCCAGGCCCACTTCTATACTCCAATATAAATAAATAAATAAAAAATAACCAGCAAGGTTGTGCCAAAGGGAAAATAATTCTTGACTCAGCATTCTGTATTGTCTTTGACTCTGAAAATATATTGTAGTTTTCATATTGCTACATTAACCTTGGATATGGAACACAAATTATCCTAAGGGCATGAGTAAAAATCAACCATACTTGAAAATTCTGATTTATAGTGTGCAGATTGAACAGAAATCTGGCACACAGTAAGCATGTGATATAGTAGTTGTCCCTTGTGACTATGCTAAAAAGCATTTACTTGTACCTGTTAAAAGAGTGATTTTTGTGGCTTGTAAATTACTGCCCAATTGTTAAAATGAGAGGCTGGGGAAATGGCTCAGTGGTTAAAGGCACTTTCTTGCAAAGCCTACCTGCCCAGGATTTAATTCCCCAGCCATCTACATAAAGCTGTATAGGAATTTGTTTGCAGCAGCAAAAGACCCTGGCATGCTTAAACACAAAAATGCATGCACACACACATTTTTTTTTTTTTTGAGGTAGGGTCTTACTCTAGCCTAGGCTGGCCTCAAAATCACAGCTATCCTCCTAGCTCTGCCTCACAAGTGCTGAGATTAAAGGCATGTACCATCACACTTGATCAGTAAATATTTTTTAAGATTTATTTTATTTATTAGTTACAGAAAGGGAAAGAGAGAGAATGGGCACACCACTGCAAACGAACTCCAAATGCATGAGCCACTTTGTGCATCTGGCTTACATGGGACTTGGAGAATCAAACCTGGATCCTTAGGCTTCACAGGCAAGTGCCTTACCTGCTAAGCCATCTCTCCAGCCCCAATAAATATTTTTTTTAAGTTATTAAATGAGTGAATGGATCAAACCATTAAAGTTTTGGATGCAGATATAAGGAAATTCTGATTTATGGCACTCTTTTTTTTTTTTTTTTTGAGGTAGGGTTCATTTCGCCCAGGCTAACCTGGAATTAACTATGTAGTCTCAGGGTGGCCTCGAACTCAGGTGATCCTCCTACCTCTGCCTCCTGAGTGCTGGGATTAAAGGTGTGCGCCACCACGCCCGGCTATGGCACACTTAATAAAATAAAGGCCATAACTAAAACCAAATAAGGAAAGTAAAATAAGCCGGGCGAGGCACGCCCCTTTAATCCCAGCACTAGGAGGCAGAGGTAGGAGGATCGCTGTGAGTTCAAGGCCACCCTGAGAATACATGATGAATTCCAGCTCAGCCTGGGCTAGAGTGAGCCCTACCTTGAAAAATCAAAAGAAAGAAAGAAAGAAAGAAAGAAAGAAAGAAAGAAAGGAGGGAGGGAGGGAGGAGGGAGGGAGGGAGGGAGGGAGGAAGGAAGGAAGAAAAAAAGAAAGAAAGTAATATAAGAAAATTTAAATCCAATATGTGCTCAGTCTGGCCTCAATCTCACAGCCAACCTCTTACCTCAGCTTCCTGAGTGCTGGCTGAGTTTTTTTTTTTTTTTTTTTTTTTAAGGCAGAATAGAAAGTGGGTTTCATTTTGGCAATTTCATATATATGACATTTCACTTTCTCATTCATCTTCTTCCCCACTGCCCTCTTTACTTTCTCTGTACCCTTTGTGGGTCCCTTGCCTCTACCTATACAGTACCCCCTTTCTGCTTTTATATTACATGTATCCCATTACCACACAGTTGAACAACCAGATTACGAGATGGCAAGGGGGGAGGGCTGGAGAGATGGTTCGGTGGTTAAGGCATTTGCCTGCAAAGCCTAAGGACCTGGGTTTGATTCCCCAGTACCCATGTAAAGCCAGAAGCACGAGATGGCACATGCATCTGGAATCGTTTGCAGTTAGCTAGAAGCCCTGGTGTGTCCATTCTCTCTCTACCTGCCTCTTTCTCTCACACTCTCTCAAATAAATAAAATATTTTGGTTGGGTTTTTTGTTGTTGTTGTTGTTGTTGTATTTTTTTTTCAAGGTAGGGTCTCACTCTAGCTCAGGCTGACCTGGAATTCACTACATCATCTGAGGGTGGCCTCGAACTCAGGTGATCCTCCTACCTCTGCCTCCTGAGTGCTGGGATTAAAAGCATGCTCCACCATGCCTGGTTGTATGTGTTTTTTTGAGGTAGGGTCTTGAACTAGCCAAGGCTGACCTGAAATTCATTAGGTATTGTAGGGTGGCCTCGAACTCATAGCAATACTTCTACCTCTGCCCCCCAAATGCTGAGATTAAAGGCATATGCCACCACATCCAGCCAAATAATTTTTTTTTTAAAAAAAGAGAATATTCTGGGGCTGGAAAGAGATGGCTTAGAGGTTAAGCGCTTGCCTGTGAAGCCTAAGGACTCCAGTTCGAGGCTGGATTCCTCCGTACCCATGTAAGCCAGATGCACAAGGTAACACATGCATCTGGAGTTCGTTTGCAGTGGCTAGAAGCCCTGGTGCGCCCATTCTCTCTCTCTCTCTGCCTCTTTCTCTCTCTGTCTGTTTGTCGCTCTCAAATAAATAAATAAAAATAAATTTTTTTTTTAAAAGAGAGAGAATATTCTGAGGTAGAAGAATGCCCTGGTTGGGTAAATATGCAGATACTTCCAAGAGTAGTTGTGTGTGTGTGTGTGTGTGTGTGTGTGTGTGTGTTTATGAAATGCAGTCTTGTATCACGTGACATCTCAATTTCTGATGAACTGCCTATGTGATGAGTTCCTATATACAATCATGGAAGTGAAAATTTCCTATCCCCCAGTGAGGGTGGAGACATCATCAAGTAGTTTCACAATGTATGATTCATGTGCTTGTGGTAATATTGCAGCAAACCTACTGCCCATCAGTTGAATAAAACTATACAATAAACTGGGTGTGGTGGCGCACGCCTGTAATCCCAGCACTCGGGAGGCAGAGGTAGGAGGCTTGCTGAGAGTTCAAGGCCACCCTGAGAATACAGAGTGAATTCCAGGTCAGCCTGGGCTAGAGTGAGACCCTACCTCAAAAATAAAAACAAAAACCTATAGAATATAAAATGATATACAGCATTACCACTTGGTAATAACCACAACAACCATGCTACTGGTTTTATATATATATATAATGGAGTAAGTTTTTATTTATTTATTTGAAGAGCGAGAGAGAAAATGGTCACGCAAGAGCCTTCAGCCACTGCAAATGAACTCCAGATGCATGTGCTACTTTGTGATCAGCTTACATGGGTTCTGGGGAATTGAACCTGGGTCCTTAGGCTTTGCAGGCAAACACATTAACTGCCAAGCCATCTCTCCAGCCCTACTATGGTATAGTTCTTAATCATTATTTTAATTTACATTCCATCTACTGCTTTTGTTCTTTTTTTGCTACTGTTTTTTACATGTGTATGTCTGTGCAGTGTGTGTGCATATATGTATGTATGTGCTTATATGCATGTAGACACATGTGAGGCCAGAGGTTGACATCAGGTATCTTACTGGATTGTTCTCCCCCTTATTCTTTGAGATAGGGCCTCTTGCTAAACCTAGAGCTCACCAATTCAGATAGACTAGCTAGCCAGTGAGCCTCAGAAATTCCTGCTCTGCCTCTCCAGTGCTGAGGTTACTGGTGAGAACCATCATGCCTGGCATTTTCATTGGACTCAGTGCATCTGAACTCAGACCCTCATGCTTGGGGAGCAAGCACTTTTCCCACTGGGCTATCTCCCAGGCCCACTTCTATACTCCAATATAAATAAATAAATAAAAAATAACCAGCAAGGTTGTGCCAAAGGGAAAATAATTCTTGACTCAGCATTCTGTATTGTCTTTGACTCTGAAAATGTATTGTAGTTTTCATATTGCTACATTAACCTTGGATATGGAACACAAATTATCCTAAGGGCATGAGTAAAAATCAACCATACTTGAAAATTCTGATTTATAGTGTGCAGATTGAACAGAAATCTGGCACACAGTAAGCATGTGATATAGTAGTTGTCCCTTGTGACTATGCTAAAAAGCATTTACTTGTACCTGTTAAAAGAGTGATTTTTGTGGCTTGTAAATTACCGGCCCAATTGTTAAAATGAGAGGCTGGGGAAATGGCTCAGTGGTTAAAGGCACTTTCTTGCAAAGCCTACCTGCCCAGGATTTAATTCCCCAGCCATCTACATAAAGCTGTATAGGAATTTGTTTGCAGCAGCAAAAGACCCTGGCATGCTTAAACACAAAAATGCATGCACACACACATTTTTTTTTTTTTTGAGGTAGGGTCTTACTCTAGCCTAGGCTGGCCTCAAAATCACAGCTATCCTCCTAGCTCTGCCTCACAAGTGCTGAGATTAAAGGCATGTACCATCACACTTGATCAGTAAATATTTTTTAAGATTTATTTTATTTATTAGTTACAGAAAGGGAAAGAGAGAGAATGGGCACACCACTGCAAACGAACTCCAAATGCATGAGCCACTTTGTGCATCTGGCTTACATGGGACTTGGAGAATCAAACCTGGATCCTTAGGCTTCACAGGCAAGTGCCTTACCTGCTAAGCCATCTCTCCAGCCCCAATAAATATTTTTTTTAAGTTATTAAATGAGTGAATGGATCAAACCATTAAAGTTTTGGATGCAGATATAAGGAAATTCTGATTTATGGCACTCTTTTTTTTTTTTTTTTTCGAGGTAGGGTCTCACTCTGGCCCAGGCTAACCTGGAATTAACTATGTAGTCTCAGGGTGGCCTCGAACTCACGACAATCCTCCTATCTCTGCCTCCCTAGTGCTGGGATTAAAGGTGTGCGCCACCACGCCCGGCTATGGCACACTTAATAAAATAAAGGCCATAACTAAAACCAAATAAGGAAAGTAAAATAAGCCGGGCGTAGTGGCGCACGCCTTTAATCCCAGCACTAGGGAGGCAGAGGTAGGAGGATCGCTGTGAGTTCAAGGCCACCCTGAGAATACATGATGAATTCCAGCTCAGCCTGGGCTAGAGTGAGCCCCTACCTTGAAAAATCAAAAGAAAGAAAGAAAGAAAGAAAGAAAGAAAGAAAGAAAGAAAGAAAGAAAGAAAGAAAGGAAAGGGAGGGGGAGGGAGGGAGGGAGGGAGGGAGGGAGGAAGGAAGGAAGAAAAAAAGAAAGAAAGTAATATAAGAAAATTTAAATCCAATATGTGATAACACCACTTACTGTTGGCATATTTTTGTGTGTGGTTGGTGTTGGAAACTGAAACAAGGGCTGTGTTCATGCTAGGTAAGCGCTCAACCACTGAGCCACTGTTCCGCCTTTGCTTGAGACAGACTCTTGCTAAATTTCTCAGACTAGCTGCAAACCCATGATCTTCTTGCCTCAGCCTCCCAGGTAGCTGGGATTACAGGCCTGTGCCACGAGGCTTCATATCATACATTTGTAATATTTAAGATTCTGACGAGCATGTTATGTAATGAAGCTTTCCTTGCTGCTTTTTTTTTCAGACACAAAAATGGTAACTCAATCAACTCTGCTTCTAAATCTTTCTAGCATTAAAAAAAATACTTTACTTATTGTTTTTTTGAGGTAGGGTCTTGCTTTTCTAGCTTTTTGTTTTGTTTTGTTTTGTTTTGTTTTTGTTTGTCATGGTAGGGTCTTCCTCTAGCCCAGGCTGACCTGGAATTCTTTATGTTGTCTCAGGTTGGCCACGAATTCACAGCAATTCTCCTACCTCAGCCTCCTAAGTGCTGAGATTAAAGGTGTGTACCACCATGCCCTGTCTTTTATAAATGCTTTGTGAATCTTATATTTCTCCACATGAATTCATGATACCTGACATGTTGCATATTACTTCCTGGGTTACGTCTTAATGCCATCAGTGTCATGGGTTTTCTTCTTAGCTGTAAAAATTTACAATGTGTGATTAAACTTACATGAATGGCTGGGCATGGTGGCGCATGCCTTTAAGCCCAACACTTGGAAGGCAGAAGTAGGAGGATCATTGTGAGTTTGAGGCCACCCTGAGACTACATAGTGAATTCCAGGTCAGCCTGAGCTAGAGTGAGACCCTACCTCAGAAAAAAAAAAAAAAGAAGAAGAAGAAAAAAAAATAAGGAAAAAAAATGAACTTACATGAATGTAATTCTCTCTCTCTCTTTTTGATGTGGAGTCTCACTACAGGCCAGGCTGACCTAGAATTTACTGTATAGTCTCAGGGTGGCCTGGAACTCATGGTGCTCCGCCTACCTCTGCCTCCCGAGTACTTAGATTAAAGGCGTGCCCATGTGCTACCATGCCTGGCTATGAATGTAATTTTAAATATATTTGTTCTATTCTGAGTAAAGTAATATTTATTAGGGGTAATCTTATATTTAAAAAAAATTTCTTATCTAATTAACAGGAGAGGGTAGTCATAGACTGCTTTTGTGGTTTCCCTATATTTCAAAAGCTAAAATTGGGCTGGAGAGATAGATGACTTAGTGGTTAAGGCACTTGCCTGTGAAGCATAAGGCCCCACGTAAGCCAGATGCACATGGTGGCACACATGTCTGGCGGCCCTGGAGCACCCATTCTCTAGCTCTTTCTCTCAATAAATAAGTAAAAATTAAAAAAAAAACAAAAACAACTTTTTAGCCAGGCATGGTGATGCACGCCTTCCAGCACTTGGGAGGCAGAGGTAGGAGGATCACTATAAGTTCAAGGCCAGCCTGAGACGACATAGTGAATTCCAGGTCAGTCTGAGCTAAGGTGAAACCCTACCTGAAAAAAAAAAAAAGTGACAGAGAGAAGAAAAACTTTTTTAAAAAGCTAAAATCCTGTTATTTTGTTTTTAAAACACTTCCTCCAGTAATATATATACTACAGGCTATTAAACTCACATGGTGGGTCCTTAATAATTATTTTTCTAACCTCCTTCTTTTACAGGTAAGAAAATCAAAGCCTGAAGGGCTTACATGACATGGCTAAGACTACCTGGCCACCTGACGGCATGGTTTGTTTACTTTGTCCTTAGCATCTCCATCGTTTCCTTGATGCCTTTGTGTGAAATATGTCTTAGCTCTGAGGTTTATAGTGCAATCAAAGTGGGGAGAAGATTTGAGGAAATGTGCGCTTGAATAAGGTCAAATTTACATCTCAGAATTATTTAGTAATTCAGAAAATAATATAAAAATTATTCATCTATATATATTACCTCATCACAAATCTGCTATCTCTTTCTAACCCTCCCCCTAGTTTTCATGAACTACTTTCCATTATAAATATGGCCATGTTTCTTAAGTCTTTCCATAGACTGTTTGAGACAGTGTAGCAACGTGTCTTCTTAAAAAGCATAAAACTGAGGTTTACTTTGAACTATACTTGTGTGATCTGTAAAAATCATTACTTACAGAATGGTATTTTAACATCTACATGTCTGTTAAAATTATTTTAACAAAAACTGATAGGTTTTGAAAATTTTTGGCAATAATTTAGATTTTCTACATTGTAAATAATACTCTTCTTACTCTAATGCTATAATGTGAGGAAAGTGAAATTCAAACCATGGAAAGAGGCATTTAAATTTTTAAAAATATTTTATTTTTATTTATTTATTTATTTGACAAAGAAAGAGAGAGAGAGGGAGAGAGAATGGGCATGCCAGGGCCTCCAGCCACTGCAAACGAACTCCAGATGCATGTGCCCCCTTGTACTTCTGGCTAACATGGGTCCTGGGGAACTGAACCTGGGTCCTTTGTAGGCAAATGCCTAAATCACCAGCCCTAAAAAAATTTTTTTTTTTTTTTTTGGTTTTTCGAGGTAGGGTCTCACTCTAGTCCAGGCTGACCTGGAATTCACTATGTAGTCTCAGGGTGGCCTTGAACTCATGGTGATCCTCCTACCTCTGCCTCCCGAGTGCTGGGATTAAAGGCGTGCGCCACCACGCCTGGCTAAAAAATTTTTTAAAAATTATTTTATCTATTTATTTGAGAGAGAGAGACAGCGTGAGAGAGACACAGACAGAGAATGGGTATGTCAGGGCTTCTAGCCACTGCAAATGAACTCCACACACATGTACTACTTTGTGCATCTGGCTTTACATGCATACTGGGGAGTTGAACCCTGGTCATTAGGCTTTTGCAGGCAAGCACCTCAGCTGCTGAGCCATTTCTCCAGCACAGAAAAGGCATTTTTAGTGACTTTGACTCTTAGGAAAGAGATGAGTTTCCTCAACCTTTATCATAATTGTCATATTGCCAGAATACTTCTGTCAGCAGTAATCATTTTTCATAATACACTTACTCACAAAGTAGACAGGCAGACACACACACAATCACACACCTCTCTATAGATATACATCAGAATCTGTAATAGATTCTGTGGCATGATACCCCAGTTCACCTTTTAAAGACTGAGTCCCTCATCTTCATTCACCTGTAGTGTTGCCTGGTGCTGCTCCTAGCTACATTCTCCTCCAGAAATTAACTTAAAGAACTTGCTTCTTTTAAGTTAAACCCCTCTGGTGATAATACGGGAACACAAACACTGGGCCTCACTGAACAGACTTCAGCATTCCCCTGGGTCAGTAAAGACGTTTGTTGCAGCTGCATTCAAGTGTAGTTGCTTCCTCTGTCAAGCCCTAGTTCCCTTGCCTCTCACAGAGCCCCTTCCGAAGAGAACCCTTCTTGTCCACCAGCCTCCTACATGCAGATTTTAGTGATTTTTATTTATTTTTGTAAAAGCAGAAATCAGAGAGAAAGAGGAGAGAGAAACAGATATATATATATAGAGAGAGAGAGAGAAAAAAAAAAAAGAATGTGTATGCCAGGGCCTCCTGCCACTACAAAAAACTCCAGATGCATGTGTTCCCTTGTGTATCTGGCTTTTTGTGGGTGCTGGGGAATTGAACCTGGGTCCTTTTGCTTTGCCAGCAAGCATCTTAACCACTAAGCCATCTCTCCAGCCCTTGCACTTAGATCTTAGATTCCCAGTGTGTTTACTGCAATCTTAACTTGCAACAGATTCCATATATGTACAGGTAGAAGGGAAGAAAAAGAAATTGGAAGTTGTTGATCAATGTTGTCTGTATAATCATGGAAGAAAGAATAAGAAAGCAAGGATGAGTTATCAAATTCATTTCCTTATATAGTATCACTGGTCCTATTGTTACTGGAGCTGATAAGGTCAGAGCCTGGACCCTGGCAGTCCTAACTACCTAGGTTTGGCCACCTGCCCTTTATAGGCCAATTAAGAAAAAAAAAAAGTAATAGTGAAAAGCAGAGAAAGAAGATTTATTCAATGTGGCCACATCAAGATGAGGAACAAACATGTGCAGTCCAAGTTGTTTTGGGGACCCTGACATGAGGGTTATGTTTAAACAGGTTTTTTTAAAAAAAGTATGCAGGGGTTAGAAAAATGGCTTAGTGGTTAAGGCACTTGCCTGCAAAGCCTGTGGACCCAGGTTCAATTCCCCTGTACCCACTTAAGCCAGACGTACATGGTGGCACATGCATCTGGAGTTCCTTAGCAATAGCTGGAGGCCCTGCACTCCTATTCTCTCTGTCTCTATCTGCCTCACTCACTTGCTCACTCTCATATAAATAAAAAATAAACTATTTAAAAGAAGTATGGATAAGTAAGCAGTCCTGGCCAAGCTGTGATCCCAGCCATCATTGACCCATTTTTGTCTTTCCTATTCTCCTGCAAGGTACTCTGATAAGTTGTCAGAACTATGTGAAATCTCTTTACAAAAGACGCTCTTCCACTCTAGTTGGCACCAGGGCCCCACTCTTTTCCTACTTCCAGCTTAAGACTCCTGGGCAAATATTAATTTCTTGAGTTCCATTGTCTCAATAATAATCTAATAGCCAAAGGGAAGGGCATCAAGGTCTCTCCTTAAAGTACCTTCTCTCAGCCGGGCATGGTGGCGCACGCCTTTAATCCCAGCACTCGGGAGGCAGAGGTAGGAGGATTGCCGTGAGTTTGAGGCCACCCTGAGAATACATAGTTAATTCCAGGTCAGCCTGGACCAGAGTGAGACAGAGTGAGACCCTACCTTGAAAAACCAAAAAAAAAAAAAAAAAAAAAAAAAAAAGTACCTTCTGGATAGTTACACTGTTTCCTCTACAGGCTTTGCGGTTTCCAGTCACCCCTAGAATTTAGATTTTCTTGTCCATCCTCCCATACTTCACCCATCTCATCCATAGGGTTCCATGAGCCATCTTCCTAGTCACCGTTAATTATCCCCCAAAACAAATGAATCCCTAAATCCTTAGTGAGCTCCAACTCTTAATTTCTTTCTGAGATCTAGGAAGATTTATCAAAGACAACCTCTCAACTTGAATTCTCTGGACATACTTCAAATGCACTGTGTCCCGGACTAAACTTACTACCTTCTCCTCCAACCACTCTCCAGTAGTCTCTATCCCCTCCTCTGCCCCCCTCCTCCCTTTTTCTGAGTGTGTGTTTTGTTTTTGTTTTTCAAGGTAAGGTCTCTCTCTAGCCCAGGGTGATCTCAGGTGATCTTCCTACCTCAGCCACCCAAGTGCTGGGATTAAAGGTGTGTGTACCACGCCCCTAGCCCTGTATCTCTTTTTAAAACAATCTGCCTAGTTCCTTAAATTACCTTAATCTTTGTTAACCTTCCTTTTTATTATGATAATTATTGGTTACTAATGTATCTAAAGGCTATTTTTTCCCAATTGTTTTTTCCCCAGATCGCCCATATTCTTTTCTTTTTTTTCTTTCCTCTTTTTTTTTTTTTTGTCCATTATACCTAGTCCTTATGTAAGGATATGTGACATTTTTGTAACTAATTATTGATGCTAGGAATACACTGTTATTAAAGAAATTTGCATAGATAGGTAAAAAATCAGCAGTTCCCCCGACCCCCAATGATACTCTTTCAGATGTTATTTTGGTTAGTGATAGACACATGGAGCTCACATTCAGTTACAAGTGCATCTGTTTAACCATGGAACTGAAAAGGGTGACACTAACCACAAGACACGCGCGCGCGCGCGCACACACACACACACACACACACACACACACACACATACCTGACTGACCTAATTTGTAAAAGAAAAACTTAAAGAAACTGCTTTTGTATGGGTACCAGTCTCTCTTCTCATAGTTTTTCCAAGGAATCATTACTTCACTCCCCTCACCAGTGTCTGGGGCCAACAAGGAAAAGCTGCGTCTGTGTGTAAACACTGCAATCACTATGAAACAGCCCAAGTTCTATAGTAAAGTATTTTACAACATTATACCCATACATGAAACTCCTCTTCCTAGCTTCATACCCTTGCTGGTAGGTTTGGCAGGCAGAGGATTATGACACAAAAGAAAAGGACACCAAAAAAAGGACACTGATCAGCTTTGAGACTCAAAGCTGACTTTTCCTGACCTCTCTAGGGAGAGAATTGTCTTGCAAACCTGCGGTGAAAAGGTTTCCCCAAGCCCCTTTCACTTGCATTTAACACATCAAAAGCTAGTGCTGCTCACTAGAGCTTTCAAACCTGCACCAGCGACAACAAGAAACACGTTGTATTATGACCCAGTTCACACTTGTGTTCAATGGTCACTATATGTATGCTATAACTAAAACTCAACTTTCACACACGAAGTATGTTTATTAGTAGAAAGGCACTTAACATATTCTACCCAGTATAATTTCAGCACACTGAAATGTGAGTTAAAAAACACACAAACAAAAAAACTAGAAGCCTAGGGTTTTTTCCCAAAGGAGTGATTCCATGAGACAAAAAGAAACCAGGTTAACTCTGCTTCTGGTGGAGGGAATGGCAGAGCTCCTGGAGAAATGCTGAGGGATTGGAGGGTCACATCCGTGGTGGCCAGTAGAACTGATCTTAAAGAATGGACTTCCATCAATGTTAGCTATAAAAAGCTAAAAGTTTGAAGTGGCTGCATTCTAGGGAAACTGTAAGGTCACCAAGACCCTGTAAAATATAGGTAGGAATGGGTTGATGACGGAATGCCTATATTCTTGTAATGATAATCACAAGCTGAGCTACAGCAGTGACCAGCATTTGACCAAAGAAGCTATAACTGACATTTAACTGTGATGGCCTGGACAATGTAATCTCTTCTCCTGACAATATTATAAGATTAAAAATAAAAGATATGAAGGGCTGGAGAGATGGCTTAGAGGTTGAGACATTTGTCTGCAAAGCCAAAGAACCCAGGTTTGATTTCCTAAGGACCAACATAAGCCAGATGCTCAAGGTAGCACATGCATCTGGAGTTTGTTTGCAGTGGCTGGAGGCCCTGGTGTGTCCATTCTCTCTCTCTCTCCTTCCTTCATTCTCTCTCTCTCTCTCTCTCTCTGCCTCATTCTATCTCTTAAATAAATAAATAAAAATAAAAATTTAAAACAAAAGATAGGAAGTAATTGGTAACCAGTGGTAGAGCAATGTGTGGTCTAACTAGGGTCACCTTGAGAAAAACACTAGAGTATTGCTGAAGATTCCACATGCTTGGGCTGCAAGGTCCAATTCTGCTGGAGCTGAGCTGACAGAAAGCTGGAAAAAAGCTATGCTGCATGCAGTTAAATGGGAGAGAGAGAGAGAAATCACTAGTGGAAATACTCAGTAGTGGACACTGCAATCCTTAAATTTGGCCAGCCAGGCCAAATGAGCCAATGGGTGCAATAATGGCACATCTGTTATGGGGGAAACCAACCACTCTCTAATTGGACTGGAGGCCTGCTTCATGGGAGGGAATACATGCCTGATACTGAAAACCTATGACAGGGGAAGTTATGAGCCCTAGGGCTGTAACACCTGCTGGTGTCTGGCTAAATATATATATCATGCTCATCAAACTGCCTGGTAAGCACTTCTTTTAATGTTCATATCCATATATTAATGCTACTCTCACTTTTTAAAAATTTTATTTATTTATTTGCAAACACAGAGAGAGAAGAGAGACAGAGAGAGAATGGGCACGCCAGGGCATCCAGCCACTGCAAACGAACTCCAGATGCGTGTGCCCCTTGTGCATCTGGCTTACATGGGTCCTGGGGAATCGAACCTGGGTCCTTTGGCTTCACAGGCAAATGCCTTAACCGCTAAGCCATTTCTCCAGCCCTACTCTCACTTTTGATTAGACAAGTTCCTCTTTTCAGATGGCGGTGACCTTGTGATGACTCAGAAGGCACCATGGTGCTGAGAAGAAGTGACAGAGGAGTGCTCAGCACTGAACATCTCTATCACACCTTCCAAGGCTCAGGGTCCATTGCGGAAGAGGTGGCAGAAAAAATGTAAGAGCCAAAGGAAGGGTAGGACTCCTTACAATATGCTCCTCCAACACACACACACACACACACACACACACACACACACACACAAATCCATGACCTTGCAATGCTTGACACTATCTACACAAGACCATCATAATAGGAAGAAAAGATGATTACATCAAAATAAAAGAGAGCTTCATTGAGAGGAGGAAGGGGTATGGTGGAGAGTGGAGTTGCAAAGGGGAAAGTGGGGGGGAATTACCATGGGATATTGTCTGTATTTATGGAAGTTGTCAATAAAAAAAAATTTAAAAAGACTAGAGGCAATTAATTCTGGGTATGAGGTTGTGATTAGGACAGTTATGCAAGAAAGATGAAACATAAAAATGATAAAGGGCTGGAGAGATGGCTTAGTGGTTAAGCGCTTGCCTGTGAACCCTAAGGACCCCGGTTCGAGGCTCGATTCCCCAGTACCCACGTAAGCCAGATGCACAAGGTGGCACATTCATCTGGAGTTTGTTTGCAGTGGCTGGAGGCCCTGGTGCACCCATTCTCTCTCTCTCTCTTTGCCTGTCACTCTCAAATAAATAAATAAATAACAAAAAAATTTTAAAAAAATGATAAATATAGGCTGGTTTAAAAATGTACAGACTTGTGTATCCAGAAAACATGTGTGGTTCCTTAGCTCTGTTGTAATCACCTGACAAGGCTGTGCTTTCTGTAGGTCATGTGTGTCATCGCATTGCTTCATCAGTGGGCCCCATCCTGCACCTTGGAGGTTAGGCTGAAGTTTTGCTCAGCTGTATTAAATTGGGATTTTTCTTTCCTTGCTCTCCAAAGACAAGGTAAAAAAATGGAACGCTCTCATGGTCACTTGTATATTTGAGTTCAGGAGTAAGTGAGCCCATGGGTACGGGTTTGGTGCTACATCCTCCCTCAGCAACCTTCCATGTCCAGCCACTCTACACAGCCTCCTGATTCACCTGTACTGCTTGCATTTGCTACAAAGCACTTGTCACAAACAATGTGTGTGTGAGTGCCATGATGACACCCCCATGTGCTCATCACCATGATCACCATGCTTCCACAATACAATTGTCCTACTCCTTTATTTTTTTATTATTATTATTATTATTATTATTATTTTTGTATTTTCAAGATAGGGTCTCAGTCTAGCTCAGGCTGGTCTGGAATTCACTACGTAGTCTCAGAGTGGCCTGGAACTCATGGCAATCCTCCTACCCTACCTCACAAGCGTTGAAATTAAAGGCATGTGCCACCACGCCCTGCATCGTCCTATTCTTATTTAATCTAGTCTCCTACCACTTTTTGGCTTGTTTCTACAGATCTTAAAGCAAATCACAGATATTGTGGCAATGCTCCTCATACTGTATGTTTTAGTGAATTTATTGAATGCCTATTTATTCTTACCTGAATTTGAGCTCAGTGGGACCTTTTTTTAACCAGCTTTATTCACAAGAACAGTGTCTTTAAAAGGTCTTGACACATAATATATACTCAATAAATATTTGATGAGAATCAATGTACAATCCAAAAATTAATATTTTTGTTTCTTTTTAAATATTTTTATTCATTTGCATGCATGTATGTGTGTGTGTGCATCAGAATCTCATGCCACTGCAAATGGGCCCCAAATGCATGCACCCTTGTTTTTCCCCCTGGCTTTATGTGGATAGTAGAGGAACTGAACCCAGGCTGGCAGGCTTTACAAACAAGTATATTTTCCCAGCCTTTTTTCTTTCTTTCTTTCTTTCTTTCTTTTCTTTCTTCTTTCTTTCTTTCTTTCTTTCTTTCTTCCTTTCTTCCTTTCTTTCTTTCTTTCTTTCTTTCTTTCTTTCTTTCTTTCTTTCTTTCTTTCTTTCTTTCTTTCTTTCTTTCTTTTTCTTTCTTTCTTTCTTTCTTTCCTCCTTCCTTCCTTTCTTTCTTTCTTTCTTTCTTTCTTTCTTTCTTTCTTTCCTTCTTTCTTTCTTTCTCTTTTTCTTTCTTTCTTTCTTTTGTTCTTTCGTTCTTTCTTTCTTGCTTTCTTTCTTTCTTGCTTTCTTGCTTTCTTTTGTTCTTTCGTTCTTTCTTAAGTTAGGCTCTCATTCTAGCCCAGGCTGACCTGGAATTCACTATGTAGTCTCAGGCTGGTATATAATTCACAGCAATTCTCTGACCACTGCATCTTGAGTTCTAGGATTAAAGGCATGCACTGCCATGCCAGGCCCTGTCTCTTCTTTTTCTTTCTTTCTTTCTTCCTGTGGTTTTTCAGGGTAGGATCTCCCTTTAGCCAGGCTGACATGGAATTCACTATGTAGTTTCAGAGTGGCCTCAAACTCATGGTGATTCTTCTACTTTTGCCTCCTGAGTGCTGGGATTCAAGGCATGTGCCACCACACCCAATTTCTTCTTAACTAAGTTTTTTCTTTTTGAGTCAGGGTCTCACTTTAGCCCTGGCTAACGTGGGACTCACTCTGTAGCCCATGCTGGCCTTAACCTCACAGTGATCCTCCTATCCCAGTCTCCTGTGTGCTGGGATTATAGAGGTGAGTCACTGTGTCTAGCTTGTCTTTGTTGTTGTTATTATTGTCTTTACTTTTCATTCTGGCATTTCCAAATACAATTTGTTTTTATTGATTCCTGTCTGCCCCCATCTTCCTCCCCCTACTTCCCTTCTTTCTCCTCCCTCCTGTATCTATTCTTCTTCTGTTCATATGTCACATGCATTCTTTTGCCTTTCTTTCCTCCTCTTCCAGTTCATCTCTTTATATTCATTTTTGGTTATGCTTCTGTGATGGTTAAGTTTGTGTCAACTTGATTTGTTTAGGAATCCACAGACATTCCTCATAAGTGTGTCTCTGAGGTTGCCTCTAGGAAGAATCCTTCCCCCAGGGTGAGCCCTTCCCCCAGAGTGGGCAGCCCCTCTTGGAGGAGGGGGCTGGTTTATAAAAAGAAGCTCTGGGAAGAAAGGCTCTCTCTCCTCCCACCTGGCTGCCAGTGCTGCTCGCTGTTCTCTGCTTCCAGTGTGGACTGAAGAGCAGCATGGACTGAAGAGCAGGGTCCCTCCAGGATGCCTTCAGGCCTTCAATGCCGGATTGGGACTGCTGAGGCATCCAGCCTTGTGGACTGAGCAGCTCCTGGGTTCCTTGACTCTTGGGCCTGCAACCTGCTATTGCTGGACTGTCATAAGCTAATCCAATAAATTCCCTTTTAATACAATTCATTCTATTCATTCTGTTCCTCTAGAGAACCCTGACTAATACAACTTCTATCCTTATATATTTAATACACATTCCCCCCACACTATATGTACATACTTATAGATATTATAAGTTAAGGCCCACCTATGTCAGAGAGAACATGCAGTTTTGTTCTGAGTTTGGGTCACTTCACTTAATATGATTCATTCCAGATCCATCCATTTAAATTACATTTTATATGTGCACCACATTTTCATTATCCATTCATCTGTCAATGGGCATCTTAGCTATTTCAAATACTGCAAATTCGTACAGCCATTATGGAAATCAGTATGGAGGTTCTGCAAAAAGTTAGAAATAGATCTCCCTTATGACCCAGCTACACCACTTCTGGGCATATACCCTAAGGATTCACACTCAACTATAGAGATTCTTGCTTATTAGGTTTATTACTCTTCTCTTTTTATAATTAGGCTTTTGTTTTAAATTTTTAATTAATTAATTTATTGTTATTTATGGAGGAAGAGAGTGAGTATGAGCACACCAGGGCTTCTTGCTGCTGAAACTCTACACATATGTGCCACTTTGTGCATCTGACTTTCCAGGGGTACTGGGGACTTGCACCAAGTTTGTTAGGCTTTGCAGGCAAACACCTTTAACTCCTGAAACATCTCTCCAGCCCCTATGATTAGACTTTTATACAACAAAGGAAACAGTCTAAAATATACACACAATGTGCCCAGTGGTGCATGACATGACCCTTCTCACTTGTTTTTTCTTCATGTCTGCTCTCAATCTGTGCTTAATTTGTTCCTGATTCATGGAGACCCTTCATATTTATCATCCCACTTCAGCAAGTACAGAGATCTCAATCTATACTACAAAAAGCTCTAACAAAGAAGGAAAAGATTGATAAACATTTAACATGTGGACAATATTTTTAAAATTAAGACTTCTGCTCATTGAAAGACACAAAAGAAAAGAATGGGAAAATAATGGGAAAGCCCTTTACAAAGTTCATAAAAAGAAATCCTGCCAGGCATAGTGGAACGTGCCTTTAATCCCAGCACTTGGGAGGCAGAGGTAGGAGGATCCATGAGTTCAAGCCCACCCTGAGACTACATAGTGAATTCCAGGTCAGCCTGGGCCAGAGTGAGACCCTACCTCAAAAAACCAAAATAAAATAAAATAAAATAATAGAAAAAAAAATCACAACATTTGTGAGACAGAGGTAGGAGGATCACTGTAATTTGAGGCCACACTGAGACTACATAGTGAAATCTGGTTCAGCCTGGGCTGGACCAAGACCCTACCTCAAAAAATCAAATAAATAAATAAATAAATAAATAAATAAGGAAATCCTATAAGCTAATAGTGAGAGGAAAGTAAAACAAGAAGCTTAAATAGGGGCAATTAATTAAGATATCCCATGATCATTGTATAGAAAAATATTTCTTGTTGTTGTTGTTTTTTAAATATTTATTTATTTATTTATTTGAGAGAGAGAAAGAGGCAGAGAGATAGAAAGAGAGAGGGAGAGAATGGGCATGCCAGGACCTCCAACTACTGCAAACAAACTCCAGATGAAAGTGCCCCCTTGTGCATCTGGCTTATGTGGGTCCTGGAGAATCAAATCAGTATCCTTTGGCTTTGTAGGCAAATACCTTAACTGCTAAGCCATCTCTCCAGCCCCTGGGAAAGTTTTTTTTTTTTTTTTTTTTTTTTTTTTTTTTTTTTGAGGTAGGGTCTCACTGTAGCCCAGGCTGACCTGGAATTCACTCTGTAGTCTCAGGGTGGCCTACAACTCATAGTGATCCTCCTACCTCTGCCTCCTGAGTGCTGGGATTAAAGGTGTGCACCACCATGCCCGGCTGGAAAAGTTTTTAATATCATTAGTCAATGGGATAATGAAATTGAAACTAAGAACTGGAGAGATGACTCAGAGGTTAGGGAACTTGCCTGCAAAGCCCAAGGACTCAGGTTTTATTTCCCCAGTACACACGTAAAGGCAGATGCACAATGTGGCACATGAGTCTGGGGTTCATTTGCAGTGGCTAGAGTCCATGGTGCACCCATTCTCTCTCTTTCTCTGTGTCTCTTTCTATTTCTCTCATAAATCAATCAATCAATAAATATTTTTAGAAGAATTGAAACTATAAGGAAATACCCAGTGATAATGGTTAAGCGTATCAGCATAAGAGTTACTATTGATTTGAATACAAATTATTAACATGGGCTTGCAACTCTTCTATGCTTTTGATATAAATGTATCTTGTTACAACTTTATAAAATAACATTATCAGCCAGGTGTGGTGGCACATACCTTTAGTCCCAGCACTAGGGAGAGAGATAGGAAGATCACTGTGAGTTTGAGGCCACTCTGAGACTACTTAGTGAATTCCAGGTCAGCCTGAGCTAGAGTGAGAGATTACTTTAATAAAACAAAAACAAAAATATATTATTTATTTAAATCAAATATATCCATCAAGCTAGTCTTAAGAATATGTCCCCCAAAAAAACATATAAACTGGGTGCAGTGGTGCATGCCTTCATTCCAAGCACTTGGGAGGCAGAGGTAGGAGGATTACTCTGAGTTCAAGGCCAGGTTGGGACTATAGAGTGAATTCCAGGTCACCTTGGGCTAGAGTGAGATCCTACCTTAAAAACAAAACAAAAAAAGAAAAGAAAATAAACATCCCACATAGACATCAAATATACAGTGGCAGATTATAACAGATTATTTATTGTAACTGCATATAGGAAATAATCCAAGTGGAATAAATACTAAGTGCTATGAATAAATTATATGTGATGTATTGATAAAATAGAATATCATCCAGTAACAAAAGGGACTTTGCAGGTTAGGGAGATGGCTTAGTCAGTAAAGTGCTTGCTGTATAATCATGAGAATCTGAGTTCAGATCCTCAGAACACAGATAAAAAACTGGGCAGGGTGGATTTGTTCCTGTAACCCCAGGGCTGGGAATGCAGCCAGAAGAATCTCTGGGGTTGGCTTGTTACTTCGCCTATTGAATGCACGAATTCTGGGCTCATCAAGAGAACCTATCTAAAAATATAAGGTAGAGAGAGATTGAGGAAGACTTCTGATGTCAGTCTCTGGCTTCCACACTCATACATACATACATTTATAGCTCTCACACACATTTACCCACACACGTGAACACATATACCCATATACCACACATGTATATGCAAAAACGTAAACATAGAAGCTGCCTACACAATGTGGAAGAATCTCACAAAACATGTTTATTGAAATGTGTAAGGATCAATAACTGAGTACTCAATTCCACTAATATATACTTCAGAGATTAAAAAAAAAATTAGACGATAGGGCTGGAGAGATGACTTAGTGGTTAAAGCGCTTGCCTGCAAAGCCTAAAGATCCATGTTCTACTCTCTAGATCCCACATGAGTCAGATGCATAAGATGACACAAGTGTACAAGGTCACACATGTGCATAAGGACATTGAACTGGAGTTCAATTACAGTAGCTGGAGGCCCTGGCATGCCAATTCTCTTTCATTCTCTCTCACTCTCTCTCACTCTCACTCTTGCTCTCAATCTCTCACATAAAAACAGTGAGTCTGTTGGGCTTGCCTCAAAAAAAAAATCTAGGACTGATTGAGAGCTGGAAGGGGGATGATGCAGAGTGGAGTTGTGAAGGAGAAAGTGGGGTGAGGGAAAGAATTACCATGGGTTACTGTCTACAATTATGGAAGTTGTCAATAAAAAAAATTTAAAACATTTAGAAGATAGCATATTGGTTACCTCTGAAGAGAAAAGGGATAGTCCAACCTTTTTTTTTAAAAAAAAATATTTATTTATTTGAGAGATAGAGAGATAGATAGAGAGAAATAAAAGAGGCAGACAGAAAGAGAGTGAGTATGGCATACCAGGGACTCCTGCCACTGCAAATGAACTATAGATGCATGTGCCAGTTTGTTCATCTGGCTTTACGTGGGTACTGGGGAATCAAGCCTGGGCCATCAGGTTTTGAAAACAAGTACCCTGAACCACTAAGCCATTTCTCCAGGTCCCAATTGTTTTTTCAGAATTCCTCTGGCAACATACACACCAACATGGCTACGTGCTAGCACGCAATTCTAGCCTGTGCCCCAAGTACTGTGGATTTCCCAATCTGGCCATCTAATGCACAGTGGAGATGGTGATGGAGCTGACAACTCAAACTTTCCTGAATAGCCCATGCATATTTGCTTGTGTCCATCCCTCTGACTAGCATGGAGTTTGCCTTTTCTCTGGAGAGAAGCCCATACTCCTGATGCAAAAGAGAAATATGAGTGGAAAATGAATATGTGGTACATTTATACAATGGCGTTCTATTCAGCAGTAAACAAAAATGAAATTATGACATTTACCAGGGAATGGATGGACCTGGAAAGGATTATACTTAGTGAGATAACCCAGGCCCAGAAAGCCAAGGGCAGCATGTTCTCTTTCCTATGTGGATCCTAGCTACAGATGTTTGGACTTGCATGTGAGTTGGAATAAAATTCAGTAGCAGAGGCCAGTAAACTGGAAAGGGGATATAAGGGAGGGAGGAGGGGGTGAACATGAGGGGATAGTATTGTATACATGTAAGTAGAAGAACAGATTAATGGGGGTGGAAAGGCCTAAATGAGGTCAGGGGAAGAGATTGAGTAAAGGAAAGGTGGGAGGAGGGTTAATCAAAGTCTAAGAGTGTGAATAAGTCTTATGGAAAGCTACTTTTTTGGATAATGGCACATCCAGAAGCCATAGATTGTTACTAGAAAAATTTAAGTGCTAAGGGTGGGATACCTTCCAGTGAGTTGTTGGTCCTTATTGCCTCCAAAACATTATAGGCCATTGCCGAGGCTCTTGGTTTCCCACCAGGAATAAATGGTAAGAACCTATTGCTGAAGACTCCACATGCTTGGGCTGCAACATCACTGAGAAATCCTGCTGGAGCTGACCTGAAAACCTCCTCCATGTAGACCAGTTGACAGAAAGCTTGAAAAAGCTATGCTGCATGCAGTTCAATGGGAGAGAGAGAAGTCACCACTGGAGATAGTGAACAATAGTGAACACTGCAAGCCTTAAATTTGGCCAGCCAGGCCAAATGAACCGATAGATGCAACAGTGGCATGCCTGTTATGGGGGAAGCCAACCACTCTATAATTGGACTGAAGGCCCTCTCCATGGGAGAGATAGTCATGAGCCCTAGGGCTGTAACAACTGCTGGTGTCTGGCTAAATGTATATATTATGCTCACCAAACTGCCTGGTAAGCACTTTTCTTAATGTTCATACCCATATATTAATGCTATTCTCACTTTTGGTTAAAGAAGCTTCTCTTCTCAGATGGTGGTGACCATGAGATGATTCAGAAGGCACCATGGTGCTGAGAAGAAGTGACAGAGGAGTGCTCATCATTGAAACATCTCTATCACAACTTTCAAGACTCAGGGTCCATTGAGGAAGAGGTGGCAGAAAGAATGTAAGAGCCAAAGGAAGGGTAGGACTCCTTACAACATGTTCCTCCAGGCACAAAATGGCCTGGACATCCATGACCTCACAGTGCCTGACATACCTACACAAGACCATCATAATAGGAGGAAAAGATGATGACATCAAAATAAGAGAGTGACTGATTAAGAGGGGAAGGAGTATGATAGAGAGTGGAGTTGCAAAGGTGAAAGGGGGGAGGAAGGGATTACCATGATTTATTGTCTGTATTTATGGAAGTTGTCAATAAAAATGAAGAAAGAAAGAAAGAAAAAAAGAAAGAAAGAAATTTATTTATTTATTTTTATTTAATTTATTTTTCTTTTTTTTTTTGGTTTTTTGAGGCAGGGTCTCACTCTAGTCCTGGCTGACCTGGAATTCACTGTATTCTCAGGGTGGCCTCAAACTCACAGTGATCCTCCTACTTCTGCCTCCCGAGTGCTGGGATTAAAGGTGTGCGCCACCACGCCCGGATTTCTAAAAAAAAAATTTTTTTTTTTTTGGTTTTGCGAGGTAGGGTCTCACTCTGGTCCAGGCTGACCTGGAATTAACTATGTAGTCTCAGGGTGGCCTTGAACTCTCTGCAATCCTCCTACCTCTGCCTCCCAAGTGCTGGGATTAAAGGCTTGCACCACCATGCCCGGCTAAAATTTTTTTAGAAAGGAGAGAAATGTACCTCCCAAAGCTAGAGAAAATGAAAAAGGTTACCAAAATCACCTTTGACTCTTATTTTGAGACTCTCAGGTTTGTGTACTTGGTCATAATTTAAGACTTTAGCCTCCATTTCTCATCAATTAAGTAGTGACATTTAGTTCATAGGTATTTGAAAACATAAAGAAGATGTTATGGAAAGAGTACATTCCATATGATTTTTGTTTTCCTTTTAACCTTTCAGGGTTACTTTCTTACTATTATGTGCTAGCATCCATTAGAAATAGGTTTAAAGAGCCAGATGGAATGGTGCACACCTTTAATACCAGCACTTGGGAGGCAGAGGTAGCAGGATCCCTGTGAGTGTGAGGCCAGCCTGGAAGTACACGATGAGTTCCAGGTCATCCTGGGCTACAGTGAGGCCTTACCTTGAAAAAACAAAACAAAATAATTTAAAAAGTTTAAAGCCATTAGTTTTAAAGTATTATGATTATTATCATTATTATTATGTTTTTTTCAAAGTAAGGTCTTGTTCTAGCCCAGGCTGACCTGAAATTCACTATGTAGTTAGTCTCAGGCTGGCTGGTTTTTCAAGGTAGTGTCTCACTCTAGCCCAGGCTGACCTGAAATTCCCTCTGTAGTCTCAGGGTAACTTTGAACTCATGGCAATCTTCCTACCTTGGCCTCCCAAGTGCTGGGATTAAAGGCATGTGCCATCCCATGCAATCCAGAATATTTTTTTTTTCTAAAAGTAATTTACACAGGATACTTCCTATGTGAAATGATTTCAAAAATTACACAATTTATATTTGTTTTATTCTGACCAAAAGCACCTATTAGTGTTTGATCAATCTAATTGTATATCTTTTCAGTGGTATACATCCACAACAGAATGAACAAGATCTACTATTATAAAATGAATCCATCATGTCTACTTCAAAAGAATAACAGTAAACATAAATTTTAATTTTTTTTTGGAGAGAGTGGGGTGGGGAAAGATAGAGAATGGGCATGCCAGCAGCCTGTCAGCCACTGCGAATGAACTCCAGATGCATGTGCCCCCTTGTGGGCAATTGAGGCATTGCGCCCTTGCATCCCTGCATCTGGCTAAACGTGGGACCTGGAGAATAGAATGGGCATTCTTAGGCTTAGGAGACAGGTGCCTTAACTGCTAAGTCATCTCTCCAGCCCCTAGGTTTTAACTTTTAAAAGATCATGAGGATTCTGTCACTTTTAAAAAAAAAAAAAAAAAAAAAAAAAAAAAAAAAAAAAAAAACAACTATCTACTTTGGGGGAAAAAAACCAAGAAGATGTGGAAGACTGTATAGTGGCAGCTGTTTACATGATGAAAAAGTGCAGATGTTTCAGTAAGGAGAAAACAACTTTGATGCTCCATGGCTTTTTAAAGGATTGCTGGCTTGGTACCAGGACATAAATCTTGAAAACATATCCAATTTGAAACTAACTACTATTGTTATGAGCTATTTAATGACAAACTTTTTACTTTGACATTGAAATCAAACATTTAAGGTGAAATGTGCTTAACATACACCTTGCTGCATGTCAACTTCTATAAAATTAGCTATGAAAATGCAGCATAATATACGAAGCAATTTTTACACAGATGTAAAGAGATGAATCCTTTAAAGTGAAATGTGAACTCCTTGGGGAAACAACAACAAAAGCCAAAACTAGAACATTTAGCAGAATGCCCTAAAGGAATCTGAGAGGGCTTATTCCAAGCCATATTTCATCAAGCAGATTGCATAATAGGCACTGAAATAAGATAACCACACAAAGACTGAATGTCCCAGGTCTAAAATGTGGCCTTATGTAAAGTGTACTTAACAACATAGATAGAACTGTCTTTTGTTTTCTTTGGTGTAGTTGTTTGTGAGCCCAGCCTGGACTCTCACACACTACATAGCCAAAGATGACCTTGAACTCTGGATTCTCTTGTCTCTGCCTTTCATGTGCTGAGTTTAGAGGTGTGTACTACCATATTGAGCTTACCTTAATATATTTTTGAAAATGTTTTAAGCTGAGTGTGGTGGCGCATGCCTTTAATCCCAGCACTTGGGAGGCAGAGGTAGGAGGATTGCCATGAGTTCAAGTCCACCCTGAATCTACATAGTGAGTTCCAAGTCAGCCTGGACTAGAGTGAGACCCTACCTCAAACAAACTTTTTTTTTTATTTAATTGCAAGCACAGAAAGAGAGAGGGTGGGGAGAGAATGGGTACACCAGAGCCTCCAGCCACAGCAAACAAACTCCAGATGCATGCACCCCTTTGTGCATCTGGCTTGACATGGATACTGGGGAATCAAATCCAGATTGTTTGGCTTCTCAGGCAAGCACCTCAAACACTAAGCCATCTTATCTTAATATTCTTTTGAAATATTTTTAAAAATATTTATTTATTTGCAAGCAGAGAGAGACAGAGACAAGAGAGGCAGAGAGAATGGGCACACCAGAACCTCCAGAAGCTACAAATGAACTCTAGATGAATGCACTTTGTGCATCTGGTTTTAGGTAGGTACTGAGAATTGAACTTGGGTCCTTAGGCTTAGCAGGCATATGCCTTTACTGCTAAGACATCTTTCTAGCTCTATCTTAACATTTTTTTTTCATTTTTTCCAAGGTAGGGTCTCCCTGTAGACCAGGCTTACATGGAATTCACTATGTAGTCTCAGGGTGTCCTCAAACTCATGGCAATCCCCCTACTCTTGCCTCCCAAGTGCTGGGATTAAAGGTGTGCACCACCATGTCTGGCTTGTGTTCTACTTTTTGTCTCTGTGAATCTGACATTGAAGAGGGGACCCCACATAAGTGGAATCATTCAGTGTTTGCTCTTTTGGGATTAGCTTATCTCATCCAGCAAAACATCCTTGGATTCGCCCATGTTGGAGCATGCATGAGAACTATGTGAATATTTTGGAAGGCTTATTCAAAATCTCTTTTAAATGTTATCAGGAAGCACAACATTTATAATTTAATTCTGAGAGTACTTCTTCTCAAAATATAGCTTGTGTCCATTCAAACTCTGATTCATGACCTTGAGGAAAATTCTATGCCTTCTGGCTATTGTCCAGTGTGTATTGCTGAGTAAGAGGGTAGCTGAGAACCTGCAGAGGACATTACTGCTGTTTCCATTACAATGGGGGCTACACTGAAGTGTTAGGGGTTACAGATGCATCGTGACTACAACTTTCAGAAACAATAAGATACATCTATAGAGACAGAAAATAAAAGAAATGTAATCAAATGTTACTTCTGGAGCTGGGCATTGGTGGTGTACACCTTTAATCCCAGCACTTTGGAGGCAGAGGTAGAAGGATTGCCTTGAGTTTGAGGCCAGTCTTAGACTACATAGTCAATTTCAGGTCAGCCTGGGCTAGAGCAAGACCCTGCCTTGAAAAAAAAAAAAATGTATATATAAACTACTGGGGAATCTAGGTGGACCTTTTCCACATAGTTCCTGTAAATTGTCTGTAAGTTTGGAATTACATCAATTAAAACTTACAAAACAATGAGCAAATAGCTATCTCTTCCCCCTGAAAGTAGATATACAAAATAAATTACCTATTTGCTATTGTAGATGCATAAAGTATATGAAGTCATTGATGAAAAAATTCCTATAGAAGAGTCATGCTTGACAGTAATCAAAACTGAATCCACAATGTTTCATCAATGGCAGATGTGTGGGCTTGTTTTTCAATAAACAGGGCCTTTCACAATGGGGAAGAAAAAAGAAGAAAAAAAAAAACTCCTAAGATAAAATCAGAGAGCTCACCATAATTATTTAATAGGAACAGATGTTCTAAGTATCGGATTCCTGGATGGTGTTTCCTGGGAAGAAGACTATTGGAACTTCTTTTTATGTTTATAGAAATGTTGGGAGTATAACCTCATTTGGAACATTTGTTATTTATAATCTGGTGTCATTTGCCTTATGAGTTTCCACTGTCATATGGGAAGACCTAAAATCAAATTCAGGTCTGAGAAATGAAGATATCAAACATGTGGAGGAGTGGCAAGTCAGAAGGATATTAATAGCCATGTTTAGAAGAGTTGTGAAGAATTTTTTAAATTTTGTTTTATATTTATTTATTTATTTGAGAGTGACAGACAGAGAAAGAGGCAGAGAGAGTGAAAGAATAGTGCACCACTAGTCGGGCGTGGTGGCGCATGCCTTTAATCCCAGCACTCGGGAGGCAGAGGTAGGAGGATCACCATGAGTTCGAGGCTACCCTGAGACTACAGAATGAATTCCAGGTCAGCCTGAACTAGACTGAGACCCTACCTCGAAAAACCAACAACAACAACAAAAAAGAATGGTGCACCAGGGCATCCAGCCACTGCAAACCAACTCCAGATGCATGCACCACCTTTGTGCATTTGGCTTATGTGGGTACTGGGGAATTGAGCCTTGAACTGGGGTCCTTAGGCTTCACAGGCAAGTGCTTAACCACTAAGCCATTTCTCCAGCCCAGTTATGAAGAATTTTGAACAAATTTGGAGGTTGATAAATACAGAACATTGACTTGTCTGTGGCTTACAACACTGAAGACTGAAGATCATGGAAGCTAAGCAAGGTTGGGCCTGGTTAGTATTTGGATGATGGGAGAACACAGATTTGATTAGATGATTAAAGCCATTTTTTGAGATACGGTCTTCGTCTGTAGGCCAGGCTGGCTTCCAAGTTGAAGTCTTGCCTAGGCATCCTGAGTACTGTGAATAAGAACAAGAGAGGCTTAGATGATTTATTTCATTCTTAACTCCAGGAGGCTATGATTTTATTTTTAAATTTTAAATATTTAGTCGGGCGTGGTGGCCAGGCCTTTAATCCCAGCACTGGGGAGGCAGAGGTAGGAGGATTGCTGTGAGTCAGAGGCCACCCTGAGACTATATGGTGAATTTCAGGTCAGCCTGGCCTAGAGTGAGACCCTACCTGGAAAAACAAAAAAACAAAACAAGCAAACAAGCAAACAAACAAATTTAAATAATTTTATTTATTTATTTGCAAGCAGAGAGAGATGGGGAGAAGAGAGACAATGAGAATGAGCATACCAGGACCCTCTAGCCACTGGAAATGAACTCCAGATGCATGTGCCACTTGGTGCATCTGACTTTATATGAGTACTGGGGAATCAAACCTGGGTCATTAGGCTTTGCAGGTAAGTGCATTAACTGCTAAACCATCTCTCCAGTCCATGATTTTTATTTTATTTTATTTTATTTTATTTTATTTATTTTATTTATTTATTTATTTATTTATTTTCAAACACAGAGTGAAAGCGAAGGAGAGATGTGGTCATGCCAGGGCCTCTTGTCACTACAAACAAACTCCAGATGTGTTCGTGACTTCACGCATCTGGCTCCATGTGGGTACTAGGAAGTCAACTCCAGGCCCTCAGGCATGATAAACAAGCACCTTAACTGCTGAGCTATCTCTCCAGCCCCTGCTATGATTTGTTTTTTTTTTTTTGCTATGATTTTTTTAAGTGACAAGAAAACATGAATCTTTTCTTGTATGAAAAACTGTACTTTTGGGGCTGAGGAAGATGGCTTAGTGGTTAAAGTCACTTGCTTGCAAAGCCTGCTGGCCTGGGTTTAACCCTCCAGTACCCATGTAAAGCTAGATGCACAAAGTGGCTCAGGCATCTGGAGTTTGCAGTGGCATGTGGTCTGGCATACCTATTCTCTCCCTTTCTCTTTTTTTCTTCCTTTCTCTCTCTCACTTGCCCCTTTCCTCCCTCTCTCTTTCTCTTCCTCCCTCTCTGCCTCTGTGTGTCTGTCTCTCCCCCACAAACAAATATTTTAAAAAATACAGTTTTTGAGCTTTGCCTCATCAAAAATGCAGAATTAAAATCTTTCACGCAAAAATTTACTCACAGCCAGGTGTTCTGGCGCACACTTTTAATCCCAGCTCTTGGGAGGCAGAGGTAGGAGGATTGCTGTGAGTTCGAGGTCACCCTGAGACTACATAGTGAATTCCAGGTCAGCCTGGGCTAGAGTGAGACCCTACCTTGAAAAACAAACAAACAAAGAAAAAAAGGCGGGCACTCAAAAAAGCCCGTGGTGTAGTTTGACGACCTGCATCTGGAGCACTGATGGTTTAGATTATAGTCTGAGTCTGAACACCTGAGAACCAAGAACACAAGGGGAGATGGCTGTCTGGCATGATTAGCCTTCCCCTGTTTTTGTGCTCAATTCAGGCCCAAAACAATTAGAGGACACCGGCCACCTTTGGAAGGGATATCTACCTTACTCACAGTGACTTCAAATGCTAATCTCCTCTAGAAACACCCTGTCATAGATACCTGAGAATAATGTGTAACCAGCCAGTGGCCCAGCAGAGTTAACGTATAAAAGGAACCATCACCGTCTTCTGGTTTATCAGAGAGGACAAAGGGGCTTAAATGCCTGGGACTAAAAGTGGCTTTGAAAAGTTGTAAATTGTTAACTGACCTTAACTTGCCCATGGCCACTTGGTGTATTATGTCTTGAGGCAGAATTAACTGGAAGGAATGCCCTTCAAACCTGTAGGAGGTCAGAAGTGGTTTTCATAGTGCCCAAGACTTCTGGGTTTTAGGGTGAACACTTGTGTTTGGGCCTGAGAAGGGAATGGAAGACAACACAACATAGATTTAGACCTAGATTTAGTCTAGCCTTCCAGGCTGCAGGGCTCCCCTGTGGGGAACAGGGATCCTTGTGCATACATGAGGCCGGGGTGAGAATTTTAAAAATTCTACTTAAGTACAAGTTTGTTTCTTGTTGAGAGTTAGTGACATTTATCAACTCTGTGGAGGCTACAACAAAGCCTAGCTCTTCAGTGGGGGGACGCCCTAAAGAGCGGCTATCTCCTAGACACCGTGGTGAATAATCTGTTCACACAGGACTCCATCTTTCCGAGACATAAAATTTAATAACCAAACATTGGAAAGACAGAGATTTTTTTGCCTAAGCATGAGCTCTGCAGAGGGCTCTGGCTTATGAATTTGGTGATGTGTCCAGTTAGGAACCCTAACCCCATCCCAAGGGTGTGCTCTGACCCACAAATGAAAGAAGACATGTAATCTCTGTCCTCTCACTGCAGACACATTGTTTGTTTGTTTGTTTGTTTGTTTGTTTGTTTGTTTTTCGAGGTAGGGTCTCACTCTAGCCCAGGCTGACCTGGAATTCACTAGGTAGTCTCAGGGTGGCCTCAAACTCACGGTGATCCTCCTACCTCTGTCTCCCAAGTGCTGGGATTAAAGGCATGTGCCACCACGCCCGGCTTTTTTTTGTTGTTTGTTTGAGGCAGGGTCTCACACTAGCCCAGGCTGACCTGGAATTCACTAGGTAGTCTCAGGATGGCCTCGAACTCACGGCGATCCTCCTACCTCTGCCTCCCGAGTGCTGGGATTAATCAGTTCTGGATTCATGTGCCTTAGAAAGCAACTGAAACATAACTATAGAGAGATGCCTGTTACCAAGTAGAAGAGCCCATCTTTCTTGTAGGTACTGCCAGAACAAGTGATAACTTTCTCTTGGGATACAACTAGCTCCAGTTCATCTGGCCCCTGTGCCAGGTAAGTCCTTCTAGTCTAAGTAGGCAAGCACAGCCAAGCTCTGTCTACTTGATTTCTACTGCCCCCAGATTAACACTTGATTTACCTACTCCATATCTGGCTATGAATGTCCTTCCCTTCCTTCTTTCCTTCCCTCCCTCCTTACCTCCCTTTCTGTCTGTCTTTGTCTCTCTCTCTCTTTTTTCCCCATTTTTCAAGATAGAGTCTCTCTTTATCCCAGGCTGACCTGGAATCTACTATGTAGTTCCAGGGTGGCTTCAAACTCACAGCAATCCTCCTACCTCTGCCTCTTGAATGCTAGGCTTAAAAGTGTGTGCAATTATGTATGTCTCCTTTTTCTTCATTAGTTTTACTCTGTATTCCAGAGTGGATTTGAACTCAAAGCAATCCTGTTGCCTCAGACTCATGAGTGCAGGGATTTACATGCATGGGCTACCACACCCAGCTTGTTGTATTTTATTTATTTTAAAAAAAATTTTTTATTTATTTATTTATGAGAGAGAGTGAGAGAGAGAGAGAGAGAGAGAGAGAGAGAGAGAGAGAGAATGGGCGTGCCAGGGCCTGTAGTCCCTGCAAATGAACTTCAGATGCATGTATCACTTTCAGCAACTGGCTTATGTGGGTACTAGGGAATCAAACCAGGGTTCTTAGGCTTCATAGGCAAGTGCCTTAAGCACTAAGCTAACTCTCCAGCCCTGCATTTTATTGCATACGAGTCTATATTGTTCTTCAGATTATAGGGAGGGGAAAGGCCTAAGCAAGACCAGGGGAAGAGATTGGGTAAGAAAGGGGTGGGAGGAGGGAGGGTCAATCAAAATTCAAGATATTCTGAATAAGACATATGGAAACCTACTTCTTTGAATAATGGCACATCCAGAAGCCATAGATTGTAACTAGAAAATTTTCAGTGCCAGGGATGGGATATCTTCCAGTGAGTTGTTGGCCAGGGAGGTCCCTGTTGCCTCCAAAACATTATAGGCTATTGCCAAGGTCCTTGGTTTCCCTTGAGAAACAGATAGTAAGACCCTATTGCTGAAGACTTCACATGACTGAGCAGCAAGGTCACTGAGAAATCAAGCTGGTACTGAGCAGAAAACCTTCTCCCTATAGACCAGCCAACAGAAAGCTGGAAAAAGCTGCACTTCATGCAGCCCTATGGGAGACAGAACTCATCAACAGTGAAAACAGTGGACACTGAATATTCAAGTTTGGCCAGAAAGGCAAATGACTGAATGAGGGCTATAATGGCATGTCTGCTCTGGGGGAAACCAACTGCTGTCTAATTGGACTGGAGGCCTGCTCTATGGGAGGGAATACATGCCTGGTACTAAAAAACCTAATCAAAAGTCTATGGCAGGGAAGGCCATGAGCCTTTAGGGGTATAAAGCCTGCTCTTGTCTGGCTAAATGTATATATTATTCTCACCAAACTGCCTTGAAAGCACTACATTTAATATTCTTATTCTTATTAATGCTACCCTCACTTCTGGTTAGAGAAGCTTCTCTTTTCAGATGGTGATGACCACTGGGATGACCCAAAAGCAACATAGTGCTGAGAGGAAGGGATGGAGGAGTGTCCTGCACGGAAACATCTCTATCACACCCTCCAAGGCTCAGGGTCCATTGCAAAAGAGGTGACAGAAAGAATGTAAGAACCAAAGGAAGGGTAGGACTCTTTACAATGCAACTGTCTAGACAGAAATTGGCTTTGATCTCACAGTGCCTAGCAATACCTTCATAAGACCCTCATAATAGGAGAAAAAGACAATGACATCAAAATAAAAGAGATACTAATGGAGAGAGGGAGGGGATATGATGCAGAGTGGAGTTGTGAAGGGGAAAGGCGGGAGGGGAAGGAAATATCATGGTTTCTTGTGTGTAAGTTGTCAATAGAAAAATACCAAAAAAAGAGAGTCTGTATTGTTCTTGTTTTATGCCTTGGCTCATCTTTCTAAATTGAAATATTACAATTTCTTTATTTTTTGTTTTCTCTTATTGGACATTTGATGAACTGAATGGAATTATTCAGAATTCTTGCCAGGTGTGGTAGCCCATGCCTTTATCCTAGCACATGAAAGACAGAAGTAGGAGGATAACAGTGAGTTTGAGGCCACCCTGAGATTACATAGTCAATATCAGGTCAGTTTGGACTACAGCAAAATCCTACCTCACGAAACCAAACCCCCTCAAAAGGGGGGACTTGAAAATGACTCTTTTACATGAGAGACATTCATTTAATCAATGGGGAAAGGAACTCATGCTTGAGAGACTACAAGGATTTAAAAAAACCCTTAAAATCAATAATTAATATTTATAGGAAACAAAATAAGATATTTCATTTTTGAGACAAAATAATGGTACCTTATAGGAACAGTAAGATGCTTTTTATTTGAAAAGTTTTATTAATAGGATTTCCAAAAATAAAAACTTAAAAGAATGAAAAGGAGCAAATTGAAGACACAATATGAAGACAATTTTCCAGAATGAAGGAACATGAGTGTACATTGAAAGTATATAACTAGTTTCTTAGCAGCAAATAAATACCTGCAACAAAGCTCATGAATATGAACTTTCAGAATTCTAGAACCAGAGGCAAGACTTTGAGACATCCAGAAAAATAGGAAAAAGTATACATGCATCTACAGTTGGTTTGTATCAGCAAGAGGCTCTGGTGCACCCATCCTTTCTCTCTCTCTGTGTCTCTCTATCTCTATCTCTCCTTACAAGTAAATAAATAAAAAATATTTTAAAAAATAAAATAAGATTTAGCAGGGCATGGGACACACTCCTTTAATCTCAGCACCCAGGAGGAAGAAGTAGGAGGATTGCTGTGAGTTCAAGGCCACCCTGAGACTACATAGTTAATTCCAGGTCAGCCTGGGTCAGAGTGAAAAAAAAAAGATTTAAAATTAACTGAAAAGCAAAAGCATTAAAACTATAAATTAAAGCCAGTTGTGGTGGCACATGCCTTTAATCGCAGCACTTGGGATACAGAGGGAGGAGGATTGCTGTGAGCTCAAGGCCACCCTGAGACTACATAGTGAATTCCAGAAACCCTACCTCAGAAAACCACAAAAAAGAAGAAGAAGAAGAAGAAGAAGAAGAAGAAGAAGAAGAAGAAGAAGAAGAAGAAGAAGAAGAAGAAGAAGCAGCAGCAGCAGCAGCAGCAGCAGCAGCATAAATTATGATCATATATACCCCAATCACTAGAGACCACAGAGACAATAGCTTTATTAGTCTGGGTTCTCCGAGGAGCAAAAGTCAAGATGGGATTATACATGCAAAAACTTTATTGGGTGAAACAGCTATGTGAGAAAAATGAGGATCAGAGAGAGGCTGAAAGAGCACTCGTACAGCAATGCAAGTCTGATTCTGAGTGACTAAGAGAGAAAAGGAAGGCAGGCAGCGTGGAAGATGAAGGAAAGGATGTCTTACACCCTAAGGAGAGGTTTGCCCATGCACTGGCAAGTCCTCAAACCAAAACATCTTATCAGAGAAGTCCTGGCATCTCCCAGGGACAGCACTACCTTTCCTCTAGCTAGGAGCAGCTCAGGGGAAGACTGGCTTCGGAGCAAGCCCAGGGATCCATTTGGAAGGACAGCAGGACCAATGAGACTCCCTGCTGAGGAGCTCTGAGAGGCTGCCACTGCCACTGCCACAGTCCTAGAAGGGCAATGAAAAGATCTTGTCATGTATTATAATGAATATTTACAAAACCAATTATTGCCAAATAACATTTTCTGTGTTTCAGGTTCTTTTAATTTGAAAACAAGAGAGTGTTCGTAGTACCTCCTTTTATTCTCATAGCCCCGGCATAAAGGAAATACTACTTACTGTCATGGGAAATAACAGTGGTGGAAAGGGGATCTTTTGCTGACAGTTACATTTTTTTCACTGTACGTGTGGAAGACTGTTTCTCAGCTCCTTTGCTGTTGAGTAGGACTGTGCTGCTAGATTTTCTGGGTAAAATGGGATATAGAAGTGACACATCACTTTTAGGCAGATTCAGTGAAAAGCTCACTCACAGTTCTTCATCTTTCTTTCTCTACTGGTCTTGAAGGAGACCTCAAATTGAGATGCACCATCAAACACCACACCATCTAGATATGGGCAACGTCTATGGAAGACAGCTGTCCTGCGATCCACCTACCTCTGCCTCCTGAGTACTGGGATTAAAAGAGTGCGCCACCATGCTCTGCTAAATCTTATTTTGTTTTTTAAGATATTTTTTATTTACTTGTAAGGAGAGATAGAGATAGAGAGACACACACACACAGAAGGAGAATGGGTGTACCAGAGCCTCTTGTGCTACAAGATGTCTCCATCTGCAGTGCACTTTGCAGAAAGGAAGAAATGTACTTTTGTTGAGATTTTCTTTCTGTTACAGTCATATAACCTAGAATCACCTGATAAATGTACCTTGTATTATATTTTTTATTATTTATAAAGTTATTTTGGGGGCTAGAGTGATGGTTTAGTGGTAAAGGCGCTTGCCTGTGAAGGACCCAGGTTTGATTCCCCAATACCCATGTAAGCCAGATGCCCAAGGTAGTGCATGCATCTGGAGTTTGTTTGCAGTGTCTGGAAACCCTGCTGTGCCCATTTTTTCTCTCTATCTGTCTCTTTCTCTCTCTCTCCAATAAATAAATTAATATATATGTATATATGTAGAAAATGTTTAAAAGGTTATTTTTATTCTACAACTTTTGGGGTGTTTTAAAATGTTATTTGTAAAAGAAGGAATTCATTAGCTAAAGAAGAGAGGCAGTTTGGAGAGTCTTAGAGGACCATCAGAATGAGGCACACGTCTGGTCCTGAGTGAAGAAGAGAGGAAGCAAAGGAGGAAGCCAGACAGGAAGACAGCATGGAGGTGAGTGACTGGATGCATCTTTGACTGCTGCATAGTCTAAGGAAAATATGGAATTTATCAGTTGGAGTATTGTTTATTCTATTTTTATAGCTATATTTAAGTCATTATTAATTTCTTTATAGTCTACCTTCAAATTTATAAACCAAATCAAAAAACTTTTCAGGGCTGGGGAGGTGGCTCAGGGGTTAAAGGCACTTGCTTTCCAAGCCTACCAGCCTAAGTTGGCCCAGGTTTGTTGCCCTGTACCAACATAAAGCCAAATGCACAAGGAAGATACATATGTATGGAGTTAGTTCACAGAGGCAAGAGGCCCTGGCATGCCCACATTCATTCTCTCTCTCCTAAATAAATAAATAAGTAATAAAAAAAAAAGAAAACAAAAGCTAAGTTAAAAGTTAAGGCACTTGCCTGCAAAACCTAAGGACCCAGGTTCGATTGATTCTCCAGGTTTTCAGGTCCCACATAAGCCACATGCACACAGTGGCGCATGCATCTGGAGTTCAATTGCAGTGGCTAGAGGACCTGGCACATCCATTCTCTACCTCCCTTTCTCTAACTCTAATAAATAAATAAAAATAAAAATTTTATTTATTTTTTCTTTTATTTTTGATTTTTTTATTATTGACAACTTCTTTAATTATAGACAATATCCCATGGTACTTCCCTCCCTCCCCCCCACTTTCCCCTTTGAAACTTCACTCTCCATCATATCCTCTCCCCCTCTCAACCAGTCACTCTTTTCAGTTTGATGTCATGATCTTTTCCTCCTATTATGATGGTCTTATGTAGGTAGTGTCAGGCACTGTGAGGTCATGGAAAAAAATAAAAAATTTTAAAAAGAAAAAGAAAAGCTGGACTGGAGAGATGGCTTAGAGGTTAAGGGGATTGCTGGCAAAGCCAAAGGACCCAGGTTTGATTCCCCAGTACCCACATAAAGTTAGATGCACAAGAGGGAACATGCATCTGGAGTTCATTTACAGTGGCCAGAGGACCTGGCATACCCACATGCCCATTCTCTCTCTCTCTCTGTGTGTCTTTATCTCTCTCAAATAACTAACTAAATATTAAAAAATAAAAATTAATAAAAAAGAAAAACTTTTCACTATTTTAAACTGTCTTTACTGTTTTAAAAAATATTTTATTTTATTTATTTAGAGAGAGAAAGAAGTATGTAGAGAGAGAGAGAGAACCCGGGTGTGGTAGTGTTCATGTTTTATCCCAGCACATGGAAGATAAGAGGTAGGAGGATTGCTGAGAGTTTGAGGCCACCCTGAGACTACATAGTGAATTCCAGGTCAGCCTGGCCTAGAGTAAGACCCTTCCTCGAAAAACCAAAAACAAACAAGCAAACAAACAAAAAAAGCCACTGCAAACAAACTCCAGACACATGCACCACCATGTGCATCTGGCTTATATGGTCCTGGGGAGTTGAACCTAGGTCCTTTGGCTTTGTAGGCAGACACCTTAACTGCTAAGCCACCTCTCTACCCTGCCTTTACTCTTTAGTCTGTGTTACCATGAGCCTCTTACCCATTACCTTCTGTTTCACCCATTCCTTGCCTCCATTTTATGTCACAACACATCAGCAGATTCTCTCAGGAGGTGCCGATTTGCTTCCCCAAACTTCCCTTTCGACTTAGAATACCAGCCACGGTCTTTAACAGTGCCTGCTGTATCCGCACCATTATCTTTTTAGCGAGTCTGTCTCCCACCTCCTACCCCCAGTTAGAGTCTCACTCTAGCTCAGGCTGACCTGGAATTATCTTTCTAGTCTCAAGCTGGCCTTGAACTCACCATGATCCTCCTACCTCAGTCTCCCTAGTGCTGGGATTTAAAGGTGTGGGTCTAGTGAGCCTGTCTTGACCATCCTACTTAAAATTACAAAGTGCTTTCCAGGTTCCCTATATCATTCCTACCTCCCCTTAAGAAAGAGGTGCGCGCGCGCGCGTGTGTGTGTGTGTGTGTGTGTGTGTGTGTGTGTGTGTGTCGTCTGTGAGTGTTCAGGTGCACGTGTGCCACAGAAGTCAGAGGATGACTTTCAGTTAGCCCTAGCCTTCCACCTCATTTGAGGCAGAATTTCACCCTCTCAGGATCTGTTCTGTTTTTGTTCTTTGCAGTGTTTTCCTCAAGCTGCTGCTGGGATATTCTCCTGAATCTGCTTCTCGTCTGGGATTTCAGGAACCTGCAAGGCCTTCCTGCTGTTTTGTGGGGTTTAGGGATCTGAACTGAGTTCTGAGGCATGAGTGGCGAGCATTTTATCCACTGAGCCCTCTTCCCAGCCCCACACGTTTTGATTACGATGAGTATCTTTGGTATTTGGAAGGGGTTTATTTGATTTTTTTTTCTTGTAGCTGGGCATGGTGATCCATTCCTTTAATCCCAGCACTCGGGAGGCAGAAGTAGGAGAATCTCTATGAGTTTGAGGCCATCTGCAACTACATAACTACATTGTGAATTCCATGTTGGCAGAGGCTAGAGCAAGACCCTATCTTACAAAACCAAAATAACAATAATACCCTACCTCGAAAAACCAAAAAAAAAAAAATAATAACAATAATAATTTTTTTTCCATTTACTTTTTTTGTTTTGTTTTGTTTTTTGAGCTAGGGTCTCACCCTAGCTCAGGCTGACCTGGAGTTCACTATGTATCCTCAGGGTGGCCTCGAACTCATGGCGATCCTCCTACTTCTGCCTCCCGAGTGCTGGAATTAAAGGCGTGTACCACCATGTCCGGCTCCGTTTACTTTTTTTAATTGACAGCTTCCATACTTACAGACAATAAACCATAATAATTCCCTCTCCTCCTCCACTTTCCCCTTCACAAATCCACTCTCCATCATATCCACTCCCTCTCTCCATTAGTCTTTCTTTTATTTTGATGTCATCTTACTTTTCTCCTGTTATGAGGGTCTTGTGAAGGTGGTGTTAGGCACTGAGTGGTCATGGATATTGAGGCCAATTTCTGTCTGGACGATTGCATTGTAAGGAGTGGTACCCTTCATTCAGCTCTTACATTCTTTCTGCCACCTCTTCTGAAATGGACCCTTGTTTTGTTTTTGAACAGGGCCTCACTCTAGCACAAACTAACCTAGAACTCATATAGTCTTAGACTTGTCTTAGATTGAGTTCTGGGATAATAGGCATGAACCTTCATGCCCAGCTAATAAATATATTTTGTTTTCAATGAGAAAATAGACATTTCTGTCCAGTTAATGCAAATAAAAAGGAGCCCAGTGTGGTGGCACATGCCTTTAATCCTAGCACTCAGGAGGAAGAGGTAGGAGAATTGTCATGAATTTGAAGCCACCCTAAGACTACAGAGTGAATTCCAGGTCAGTTTGGGCTAGAGTGAGACCCTACCTTGGAAAACAAACAAACAAAAAGAGTGCAGATTAAGTGTTATAATTAATTCAGCTCTGTAAAGAAAAGTGCTATAATTACCATTGTAGAATCTCATATGTTTTATATCTTCTTGTGGTCTCCAAACAGACAGAGAAGTTTTAGCATAATTTTTGAGACATAATTTGTCCCATAAAACTGCTCTAATGAGTTGCTGGGTGTGGTGGTGCACGACTTTAATCCCAATACTTGGGTGGCAGAGGTAGGAGGATCACTGTGAGTTTGAGGCCACCCTGAGAATACATAGTGAATTCCAGGTCAGCCTAGGCTAGAGCAAAAGCATACCTTGGGGAGTGGGGGGTGGGTAGTGGGAAACCCTGCTCTGAGAAGGTACTGATTTTTTAAAAACATTAAAAATTATTTTTATTTATTTATTTATTTGAGAGAAAGAAAGAGGTAGAGAGAGACAGATAGAGAGAACAGGTGCACCAGGGCCTCCAGCCACTGCAACCGAACTACAGATGATGCTCCTGCTTGTGCATCTGGCTTACATGGGTCCTGGAGAATTGAACCAGGATCCTTTGGCTTGCAGGCAAATGCCTTAACTGCTAAGCCATCTCTCCAGCCCGATATTTTAAAAAATTATAAATTCCAGTATGGAATCTGCCATGTTTTTTTCTTTTTAGTTTATTTTTAATTTTATTCAACTTTAATTCTGTATATGCAAGATAATTTTTTTAAAGTGTTGGGTCAATAAGTGTTAAGTTATTAATTGTAAAAATATATATTTGCTACAGTGCAAAAGATCCAATTTGAAAGTAATGAAGATTTTACATAATTTCTGGTAAGTTCTTTTTTCTTTTAACATTAATAAATTCATTAGAATCCTGCAAAGGTCAGATTCACCCTTAAATGTTGAAATGCTCATACATAATTAAATTTAAGAAGTTTCTATCTGTCAAGTACAAAATTGTGCTTTTAACTGTATACAGGTAATTTTTTACATATCAACTGACTTAGTCATCTGCATAATTACTATAAAAGCATACACGTAACCATTAGTTTCCTAAACAATGCAGAGATCTAAGGCAAACTTGCTATTTCTAATGGATGCTTTTAACAGAAAGCACAATAAATGTCAAGGTGGGGCATGTTGAGCTCATGATTTTCTTAAACCTACTAGCAAGCTCAGTGAGCCTCAAAGTTTTAAAACAATTGATTCAACCTAAAAAATATTTACAAATGCAATTTTTTATTCATAAGCATAAAAATTAAAATATTATACAAGAATAAAACTTCTGTGTGCAGTGCAAGTTTATTCCACAGGTTTTATTTATTTTATTTTTGTGATACTAGGGATTGAACCTAGGACGTTGTGTGGGCTAGGCAAGTACTCTACCACTGAGCTATGTCCTTAGGCCTCTTTGAGACAGGTTCTCATTAAGTTTTCCAGGCTAGCCTTGAACTTGGAATCCTCTTGTCTCAGCCTCTAAGTAGCTGGGACATTTTAACATGACCTATATTGACAATTTATGTGCCTGAACAAAGATTTCAAAATCCAAGACATCACATGTTTACATGTTAAGTATGCTCCAAATAATTTTGTAAGTTACTCAAGTTCTTTTTTTTTTTTTTTTTTTTTTTTTTTTTTTTTTTTTTTGCGAGGTAGGATCTCACTCTGGTCCAAGCTGACCTGGAATTAACTATGTACTCTCAGGGTGTCCTCGAACTCTCGGCGATCCTCCTACCTCTGCCTCCCGAGTGCTGGGATTAAAGGCGTGTGCCACCACGCCCGGCTCAAGTTCATTTTTTGTTAGATAATTTAAGATTAATACAGGGTCTTTGTATCCCAGACTTGCCTCAAACTCACCCTACCTCAAAACATTAAGAAAAAAATTAAATGTAAAATACCCTACATTCTTAAAAAATCCTATTCCATACTAAAAGGCTATTTTACAAGTTTTAATTTATTATTGTTCTGAATTGGTCATTTTATCACTTATCTGTTATAGTCTCACTACCTATATGTTATTTCAGAGAGACTAAATATATCCTTTATTGATGTAATGTCATTTATTTTCTCCTAGAAATAAAACAAGATTATTTTATGAAACAAATATATAAATACATTTGTTTATATATTTCAAAACATTTATTTATTTTTATTATTTTTATTATTTTTTGTTTTGCTTTTTTCAAGATAAGAGCTCACTGTAGCCCAGGCTAACCTGGAATTCACTTTGTAGTCTCAGGCTAGCCTCAAACTCATAGAAATCCTTCTACTTCTGCCTGCCTGGTGCTGGGATTAACCACCATGCTCAGCAAAATTTCAAAACATTTAATGGAATCCCTCATTCCCAACTGTCAGGAACCAAAGATGACTCATCATTGTATTAAGTCATTTAAGATTTGAAAAGCAATCATCTGGCATGGTGGTACACTTCTGTATGTCCTGCACTTGGGAGGCAGAGGGAGGAGGACTGCTGAGAGTTCAAGGACACCCTGAGACTACATAGTGAATTCTAAATGAGCCTGGACTAGAGTGAAACCCTACTTAAAAAAAAAAAAAAATGGAAAGCTGGCACTTGCTTGCAAAGCCTGCTGGTCTGTGTTCTATTCTCCAGTACCCATGTAAAACCAGATGTACAAAGTGGCTCATGCATCTGGAGTTCATTTGCAGTGGCACGAGGCCCTGATGTGCCCATATTCTCCATGTCATTGGAAAGCTGCAGGGTGTGCTGGTGCATGCCTTTAATCCCAGCACTCAGGAGGCAGAGGTAGGAGGATCGCAATGAGTTCGAGGCCACCTGAAACTACCTAGTGAATTCAGATCAGCCTGAGCTAGAGTGAGACCCTACCTCGAAAAAACAAAAACAAACAAACAAACAAACAAACAAAAAAAACCCTGGAAATCATTTTAAGATATGGAGCACACATACTTGAGGATGAGTCTGCTAGTGACTGGCATGAAATAATTGAAATGACATGGTGGAATTAGGAAGTATATCACTTATGACTTCTAGTTTGTAATTCTTTCATGGGACTTAGAAACATAACATAATGACTGTAACTTCTTTTAATGTTAAAATGTTCCCTTCCATCTTTTACAGTCAACTCATACACTCTAAGTCGATAAAAACACTGATGAAGAGACTTTTATTGAATCTTTACTAGACAACATTACCTTTTGGTTTTATAGCTATGATCCTTAAAAAATATTTAATTATTTGTTTATATGAGAGAGAGAGAGAAGAAAATGGGCACACCTGGGCATCCTAGCCATAGCAAACGACCACTAGACACATGTGCCATGTTGTGTATGTGCATCTGGCTTATGTGGGCCCTGGGGAATCAAACCTGGGACCTGAGATTTTTGACTTTGCAGGCAAGTACCTCAACTGCTAAGCCATCTCTCCAGCCCAGCTATGATGCTTCTTATGTTCATATTTCTTTGGGTTCTCATTTTACTAAGTTACATTTAAGCATTTATTTATAACAAAATGGAAAACACTATTAAATTCTAGACTTTATTAATATATTGATTCCATTCATAATTTATAATTTTAAAAAATATGTATTGTTAAATTTATTTTTTATTGACAACTTCCATAATTGTAGACAATATCCCATGGTAATTCCCTCCCTCCCCCCACTTTCCCCTTTGAAACTCCACTCTCCATCATACCCCTTCCCCCTCTCAATCAGTCTCTCTTTTATTTTAATGTCATCATCTTTTCCTCCTATTATGATGGTCTTATGTAGGTAGTGTCAGGCACTGTGAGGTCATTTTGTGTTTGGAGGAGCATGTTGTAAGTAGTGGTACCCTTCCTTTGGCTCTTACATTCTTTCCACCACCTCTTCCACAATGGACCCTGAGCCTTGGAAGGTGTGTTAGAGATATTTCAGTGCTGAGCACTCCTCTGTCTCTATGTCTCAGTACCATGGTGCCTTCTGAGTCATCCCAAGGTCACCATCATCTGAAAAGAGAAGTTGGTTTCCCCCGTGACAGACATGCCATAGTTGAACCTGTTGGCTCATTTGGCCTGGCTGGCCAAATTTAAAGCTGACAGAATCCACTGTTGAGTATCTCCACTGGTGATTTCTCTCTTCCATTGAACTGCATGCAGCATAGCTTTTCCCCGCTTTCTGTCAGATGATTGCTCAGTGACCTTGCAGCCTAAGTATGTGGAGTCTTTAGCAATAGGGTCTTACCATCTCTTCCTGGTGGGAAACAAGAGCATTGGCAATAGCCTGTAATGTTTTGGGGGTATCTGTGACCTCTCTGGCCAACAACTCACTGGAAGGTATCCCATCCCTGGCACTGAAAATGTTCTAGTAACAATCTATGGTGTCTGAGTGTTCCATTATACAAAAAAAAGTAGGTTTCCACATGATTTATTTATATCCTCTTAGATTTTGATTAACCTTCCATCCAGCTTTCCTTTACTCAATCTCTTCCCCTGACCTCACTTAGGCCTTCTGACCCCTACTAATCTATTCTTCTATTCACATATATACAATACCATCCTATTAAGTACCCCCTCCTTCCATTACTATTCCCTTTATATCCCTTTTCTAGCTTATTGGCCTCTGCTACTGAGTTTTATTCCTACTCACATAGAAGTCCAATCATTTGTAGCTAGGATCCACATATGGACAGAACATGTGACATTTGGCTTTCTGGGCCTGGGTTACCTCACTAAGTATAATCCTTTCCATACCCATGAATTTTTCTGCAAATTTCATAATTTAATTTTTCTTTACCGCTGAATCAAACTCCATTGTATAAATGTGCCACATCTTCATTCTGGTTCAATTTCATAGCTATTGTAAAAGGAGAGACAAAAACATGGTTGAGCAAGTATCTCTAAGGTAGTGAGATGATTCCTTAGGATATATGCCTAGGAGTGGTATAGCTGGGTCTTATGGTAAATTTATTTTTAGCTGTCTCAGGAACCTCCACACTGATTTCCACAATGGCTGGACCCGATTGCATTCCCACCAACAGTGGAACCAAAAGGCTCCTCTTTTTCCACATCCTCACCGGCATTTATGGTCATTTGTTTTCATTATGGTAGCCAACCTGACAGGAGTGAGATGGAATCTCACCTTCGTTTCAATGTGCATTTTCCTCATGACTAGGGGTGTAGAATATTTTTTAGATGTTTATATGCCATCTGTATTTCTTCTTTTGAGAACTCTCTATTTAGTTCCATAGCCCATTTTTAATTGGGTTGTTTGATTTCTTATTATTTAATTTTTTGAGTTCTTTGTGTATCCTAGATATAAATCCTCTGTCAGATGTATAGCTGGCAAAGATTTTCTCCCATTCTGTAGGTTGCCTCTTTGTGCACAGTGTCCTTTGCTGTACAAAAGTTTTGTAATTTCATGACATTACAGTGGTTGATCCTTGGTTTTATTTCCTGAGGAATTGAGGCTATATTCTGAAAGTCTTTGCCAAGACCAGTATGTTGAAGGGTTTCCCATACTTTTTCCTCTAGTGGTTTCAGAGTTTTGTGTCTGATATTAAGGTCTTTGTTCCACTTGGACTTAATTCTTTTGCATGGAGAGAGATAAGATCCATTTTCATCCTTCTACAGATACATATCCAGTTTCCCCAGCACCATTTGCTGAAGAGGCTGTCTTTTCTCCAATGAGTATTTTTGGCATTTTTGTTGAAGATCAGGTGGCTGTAGCTACCCAGACTTACATCTGGGCCCTCTATTCTGTTTCATTGATCTACATGTCTGTTTTTGTGCCAGCACCATGCGGTTTTTGTTACTATGGCTCTGTAACATAGGCTAAAATCAGGTACAGTGATATCACCAGCCTTATTTTTGTAGCTCAAAATTCTTTTAGATATATGAGGATTTCTATGCTTCCAAATGAATTTTTGGATTGTTTTTTCTATCCGTGAAGAATGCCTTTGGAATTTTGATGGGGATTGCATTAAATGTGTAAATTGCTTTTGGTAAAATTGCCATTTTCACATTATTGATTCTTCCAATCCAAGAACAAGGGATGGCTTTCCATTTCCTAGTGTCATCTGCAATTTCTCACTTGAGTGCTTTAACGTTCTCATTGTAGAGATCCTTCACTTCCTTGGTTAGGTTTATTTGAAGGTATTTTTTTTTTTTTGATACAATTGTGAATGGGAGTGATTCTCTGATTTCATCCTCTGTGAGTTTGTTGTTAGCATATAGGAAGGCAACTGATTTCTGTGTGTTTATTTTATATCCTGATACATTGCTATAAGTGTTTATCAGCTCTAACAGCTTGCTGGTAGAGTCTTTAGGGTCCTTTATGTATAGAATCATACCATGTGCAAATAATGTTAACTTGGTCTCTCTCTTTTTTTTTTTCCCAATTTATATCCCTTTGATGTGTGTCTCTTGCCTTATTGCTATGGCTAAGACTTCCAGTACTATATTAAATATAAAAGTGGGGACAGTGGACATCCTTGTCTTGTTACTGATTTTAGTGGAAAAGCTTCAAGTTTTTCTCCATTTAGTATTATGTTGGCTGTAGATTTGTTATAAATAGCTTTTATTATGTTGAGATATGTTCCTTCTATTCCCAGTTTCTATAGGACTTTTATCATGAAGGTATGTTGGAATGTGTCAAATGCTTTTTCTACATCTAATGAAATAATCATGTAATTTTTTTCCTTCAGTCTATTTGTATAATATATTACACTTATTGATTTGTGTGTGTTGAACCATCCTTGCATCTCTGGGATAGAGTCTACTTGGTCAGGGTGAGTGATCGTTCTGATATATTCTTGTATTCTGTTTGCCAATATTTTGTTGAGAATTTTTGCATCTATGTTCATGAGGGAGATTGGCCTGTAATTTTCTTTTTTTGTTCTATCTTTGTCAAGTTTTGGTATTGGGGTGATGCTGGCTTAGTAGAAGGAGTTTGGTAGGATTCCTTCCTTTTCTATTTTATGGACAAGTTTGGGAAGCAGTGGTGTTAGTTCTTCCATGAGGGTCTGGGAAAATTCACCAGTGAATCCATCCGGGCCAGGACGTTTTTAGTTGGGAGATGTTTTATAACTGCTTGGATTTCCATACTTGTTATAGGTCTGTTTAAGTGGTTAATCTCATCTTGATTTAATTTTGGTAGGTCATATAACTCCAGGAAATTATCCATTTCTTTCAGATTTTCAAACATAGTGGAGTACATGGTCTTATAGTATGTTCTTATGATTTTTTGAATCTGGTATCTGTTGTGATGGTGCCTTTTTCATCTCTAATTTTATTAATTTGTATCTCTTCTTTCTTTTGGTCAGATTTGCTATTGGGTTATCATTCTTGTTTATCCTCTCAAAGAACCAATTCTTTGTTTCATTGATTCTTTGGATTTTTTGTTTGTTTCTATTTCATTAATTTCTGCCCTAATCTTTATTATTTCATCCTGTCTACTGATTTTTGGTTTGCCTTGTTCTTCTTTCTCCAAGGCCTTAAGGTGAAGCATTAAGTTGTTTACTTGTGACTTTTCTAATTTCTTAATATAGGCACTTAAAGCTAGAAATTTCCCTCTTAGGACTGCCTTCGTTGTGTCCCAAAGGTTTTTGTATGTTGTGTTCTCATTATCATTTGATTCTATGAATTTTCTGATTTCCTTCTTGATTTCTTTTTTTAAATGTATTTTTTATTTATTTATTTATTTATTTATTTATTTAGAGAGAGAGAGAGAAAGAGATGGGGTGGGGGGAGAATGGGAATGCCAGGGCATCCAGCCACTGCAAACAAACTCCAGATGCATGCACCCCTTGTGCATCTGGCTTAGGTAGGTCCTAGAGAATCGAACCAGGATCCTTTGGCTTTGCAGGCAAACACCTTAACCATTAAGCCATATCTCCAGCCCCCATTCTTGATTTCTTCATTGACCCTTCATCATTTAGTAGTGTATTGTTTAGTTTCCATGATTTTGTGTATGCTGCATAGCTTTTGTTGCTATTGATTTGTAGTTTAATCCCATTGTGATCAGATATAATGCAAGGAATTATTTCAATTTTCCTGTATTTGTTAAGATTTGTTTTGTGTCCTAACATATGGTCTATTGTAGAGAATATTCCATGTGCTGCTGAAAAGAATGTGTATTCTGCAGCATTTGGATGACATGTCCTGTAGATATCTGTTCTGCCCATTTGTTCTATGACCTCATTTAATCCAGATGCTTCTGTGTTTATTTTTTGCTGGTATGACCTGCCAATTGATGAGAGTGGGGTGTTGAAGTCATCCACTACAACTATGTTTGGTGTTATCTGTGACCTTAGTTCTAATAGTGTTTGTTTGATAAGATTGGGAGCCCCCGTGTTAGGTGCATATATGTTTAAGATTGTAATGTCCTCCTGTTGGAGTGTGCCTTTAATCAATATAAAATGACCTTCCTTATCTTTCCTAACTATTGTTGGTCTGAAATCTATCCTGTCAGATATTAGGATAGCGACCCCTGCTTGTTTTCTAGGCCCATTTGCTTGAAACACCATTTTCCAAACTTTCACCCTAAGATAGTGTCCATCCTTTGCAGAAAGGTGAGTCTCTTGGATGCAACAAATGGAAGGATCCTGCTTTAAAATATTTATTTATTTATTTATTTATTTATTTATTTATTTATTTACTTATTTATGAGAGAGAGGAAGAAAGAGGCAGAGATAGGTAGAGAGAGAAAGAGAATGGACCTGCCAGGGCCTCCAGCCACAGCAAACTATCTCCAGACACATGTGCCACCTTGTGCATCTGGCTTATATGGGTCCGGGGGGATTGAACAGACATCCTTTAGCTTTGCAGGCAAACACCTTAACCCCTAAGCCATCTCTCCAGCCCAGATCCTGCTTTTTAACCCAGTCTTCAAACCTGTGTCTTTTGGTTGATGCATTGAGGCCATTCATATTAAGAGTTATTATTGAAAGATGTGTATTTATTTTTTCCATTTTTCTTGTTTTGTAGTTCTTCCGGTTTTACCTTTGCTCTCTTGTATTAACTAACATTTGAGTATGGTTTATTTTTTCCAGGTTCCTTATATGTGTGCTTTTCTTTCTCTTCAGCATGGAGGATCCTTTCAAGTATTTTCTGTAGAGCTGGTTATTCTTCAAATATTCCTTTAGCCTGCTTTTGTTGTGGGATGACCTTATTTGTATCTCTATTTGAATGGATAGCTTTTCAGGATAAAGTAACTTTGGTTGACAGTTGTTATCTTTCAGAACTTGGAATACATCATTCCAAGCCCTTCTGGATTATAAAATTTGTGTTGCGTAATCTGCTGTTATCCTGATGGGTTTGCCTTTGTGTGTGACTTGATTTTTCTCTCTAGCTGCTTTTAATATATTTTCTTTGGTTTGTGTGTTTGGTAGTTTAATTATTATATGGTGAGTATTGGTTCTTTCCAGGTTTTGTCTGTTTCATGTTCTAAAGGCTTCCTGTATCTGCACTGGCATCCCCTTCTCAATTTAGGGGAAGTTTTCTTCTATGATTTTGTTGAAAATACCTGTTATGCATTTGGAGTGGAATTCTTCTCCTTCTACTATACCCTGAATTCTTATGTTTGATCTTTTCATAGTATCCCAAATATCTTGAAATTCCCATTCATACCTTCCTATTAGTTTGTCTTTCTCTTTGTTGGACTGTATTAGATCCACCAACTGGTCTTCTAGTTTGGATATTCTATTCTCGCCTTCATCCATTCTACTAGTGAGATTTTCTAGAGTGTTTTTTTTTTTTATTTGACTCATTGTGTTTTTCATTGCTAGTATTTCTGACTGGTTTTCCTTATTTCTATTCCCTTATTTCATTAAAGTGCTTTACTGCATCTTCTTTGATTCCTTTGATTTCCTCTTTCATTTCTTTGAGCATATTTATAATCATTCTTTTGAAATCTTAGGCATTTTCTCTAAATCAGTCTCACTGGAGGTCATTTCTGATGAATTTATAATTTTTGATATATACATATATTTATATTTGAGATATATATATATATATAGTCTTGATATTTTTGTGTTCCTTGTATTATAATATAGAGTTTTTTTCATCTTAGATTAATTTAATGCTTGGGTTTTCTAATTATCTCCAGTATTATTAGATGTATCAATAAATCTGGTGTTATATATCTTTAGGGTAGGTGTTTAAAGTGCTAGGTGTGGCTCTTATGAGTTTCAGAGTAAACCACAAAAGTGACCCTAGGTGTTGGGTTTGCCTGCTATGAGAGTATTCTAGTAGTGAAACAAAATACAGGCAGATTCTAAATTTTAACTGAACAATTACACATTCAATGAAAACCAGCATAGAGTATTTATGTAAGAGTAGGTATTACAACAAACAGATCCTCTAACAAAGTCAAAGTCCCTAAGGATGTGTGTTGTCCCACACCCTTAATCCTGTCAACTGGGAGGATGAGATCTCCCTGTAGGTCAGGCTGACCTGGAATTCACTATGTAGTCTCAGGCTGGCCTCAAACTCACAGCAATCTTCCTACCTCTGCCTCCAAAGTGCTGGGATTACAGGTGTGCATCACCATCCAAAATAGCTTTTTATAAGCAGTCAGCTAAAGAGAAAGGACCAAGGAGAACATGGATGCCATCTTGCCCACCTTAGCAGGACTGGAACCTGGGTCTGATCCAATCAGTTCCAAGATGGCTGCAGGCAACATTCCCTGGCAGCAACTTCCTGCCTCTTCCTCCACTTAGCACACTTGAGGGGGCTGGGCCTTCCAGGGTCAGCCCCTAGAGTCCACCAATCAACTGGATCTGTCCCTTACACACCTGAGCTGACCAGACCCATCCTAATTGGATGTTTGACAATGGGCATGACATGTGTGTGTAAATTCACTGGATCCATTTTTATTCTGCTGGCACCTGAATCTCTTGTGCCTTGCTTTTGGAGAAATTCTTCTTTTCCCGGCACTTTTATGTCTTGTTTAGGGGTGCTTTCTTGTTTTGCTACATGCATGCTCTCTCTTGCAGATCTTAGTCCTTTATTATCCAGTCTCTGAGATGCTCTGGCCCCCACCCACATGACAGTGTGAAGGCAAGGAACTTTTGTTTTTGTTTTTGTTTTTCCAGGTAGGGTCTCACTCTTGCTCAGGCTGACCTGGAGCTCATTCTGTAGTCTCAGGATGGCCTTAAACTCACGGCGATCTTCCTACCTCTGCCTCCCAAGTGCTGGGATTAAAGGCGTGCGCCACCATGCCCAGCTTTGCAGAGGAACTTTTGTCACGTTTTATTCTCTGTGCACGTGCATGCGTGTGTGTGTGTTTCTGTGTGTGTGTGCGTGCATCAATCACATGCATACGTGTCCTCTCCAGAGGTTTCTTCCCTGGAGATTTCTCTATGTGAAGGCCGTTCTGTCCATTCTTCCCTCTCCAGCCTGCCACGGGGGAGAATTCCCTTCCGGCTTGTCTTTCAACTAGCCTTACCTGGATCTTAACTTCTTTCTAAAATAAACCTCATGATTTATAATTTACCCTGCTCAGAGTCTACTTTTTAAAATTTATTCTTTGTTATATCAGATAATGACTCAAAAGTTGGGTTTCACAGGCCTGGGATCTTCTGCATCTTTAAGGAATCTCTTCCTGGACCCCCAAATCCTGTATAACCAGTATTTATAATTTTAAAAATTATAAAGAAATAGATGAAGGGCCTGGATATACAGATAGCTCAGCAATTAAAGGTCCTTGCTTGAAAAGACTAATGGCCTAGTTTCCATCTCCCAGTTCCCACATAAAGCCAGATGCACAAAGTGGCACATGCATCTGGAGTTCATTTGCAGTGGCAGGAGGCCTTGTTGTGCCCATACTCTCTGTCTGTCTCTCTCTTTCTCAAATAAATAAAAATATTCAAAAAAGAAAACAGAAATATATGAAATTAATTTTAATTTTAGTCATATATTTTATTTAAATAACATATCCAAAATAATATACTTGTGAGATGTAACTAATATAAAATTAAAGAGATACTTTACAAATTTTTATACTAAGACTTTGAAACTGAACAGGTATTTTGTATTTATAGAATCTCTCAATTCAAACTGCTTACATTCCAAGCAACCAGGCATCAATCATGTGTGGTAAGTGGCTACTGGACAAGAGAGAGCATGTCTGTATATGTGGCTTTACCAGCCATAGGCCAAGTACAACATTGGTGTTTTACTGGAGAAAGGCTAGAGAGAAGTTTGACCTCGCTAGGAGGCCAGTCTGTCTACTAGGGATGGGATCTCTGACTGCAAGGCTTGTATCATAGCTTCATGGCTCAGGCCTCCAGTAATCTGCTTTTTCTGACTTTTTACTGTTGAGCTCTGAGGTTCCCATTGTTTGGTCTCACAATTCTGAATTGAGGGCAGTCTCTGCTCAGTAATTTATATATCACTGTGACCTAATTTAATGTTGGCAGAACTTGTTTATTTTGCTCCAACTTCTATCAGCATTTTGTGTGCATGTTTCTCATTGTAATGTATGTCTGTGTCATACCTTGTTCCCTAAATGTCACCTTTCATTGGCGACATCACAACACAACTTTGGTTAAACTTATCTTCCCACAATGATGTATTTTTCCCCCCTCTGCTTTGGGCCTCTAACAGGAATACAGGAAATTGCTGTATATTATCTAGAGTAGAACTTTACTTTTCAACTCTGGCTAAGGAATAGGATAAAGAAGAGAAGAGAAGAGAAAAGAGCTGGGTGAGGTGGTGCATGCCTTTAATCCCAGCGCTTGGGAGGCAGAGGTAGGAGGATTTCAGTGAGTGTTAGAGTGAGACCTCGAAAAACTAAAAATATAAAAATAAAAAAAAAGAAGAGACAGACCCTGGAGTAAGGGACACCGACAGTCCAGCAATAGGCAGTAATGTTAAGTCAGAAGTGTACAGCCTGAAGCTTTGTCAGAGGTGAGCTGAATGTTCTAGAACTAAATTCCCATTCTCACAAAGCCCACAGCCCACTTCCTGTGTACAATCCCACCCTGATGCAATGCCACTCTACTTGTGGGGGTGTGCCCATGAATCATGCAAGAGGCTTTAAAATATAATCCTCTGTAGTGAGCTCACCTCTTAAGCACAGGCTAGGTACTCTAATCAGCTTAACTGTAACAAAATGTTGGTGATCAGAATTCCAAACTCTAAAGCATGTTCTTACGGCTGGGCTCTTGCCTGCATTCCCAATATAGCTAATTCATGATTAGGACTAGGTGAACTCGCAAGTTTCTTCTTAAATCTATTTTAGTTGTGAGAAGAGAGCAAGGAGAAGAGAAGAGAATGGGTGCACCAAGGCCTCTAGTCACTGCAAACAAACTCCAGATGCATGTGCCACTTGTGCATCTGGCTTTGTATTGGCATCAAATCCAGTTTGCTAGGCTTTGCAGACAAGTTAACCACTGAGCCATCTCTCTAACTCCCAAGTTTCTTTTTATATAGGCCAGTAACAGACCAAAAGACCACTCTTCAAGAACTACATGTTAAACCTGGATCTTCAGATCTTACCACTGGAATGGAATGAAGAATGCAAGGAAAAATGAGTTTATAGGAGTGAAAGGCATTTCTTCCTGAGGACAACACCTGAGCTGATGTAAACAGCATCTTTCATAGGTTCCTAGAACTGCAGTTATGCTGTTGAAGTTGTTTTGAGGTATGAAAGCATGTTGAAGGATTTTCCTAAGCACAGTGTCCAGTACAACATAAGCCACATTAGAGGTTGGCACATACTCTAAAAATCAGAGCAACCTACTGCTGGCCCTGTATTGGCCATCACTTCAGAAATGTCAGTCTCAGCCAGGTGTGATGGTGCACACCTTTAATCCTTGCACTTGGGAGGCTGAGGTAGGAGGATCATTGTGAGTTCAAGGCCACCCTATTACTACATAGTGAATTCCAAGTCAGCCTGGGCTAAAGCAAGACTCTTCCTCAATAAACTGAAAAAATAAAATTAACTTAAAAAAAAAAAAAGAAATGTCTGTCTCAGGCAAAGAGAAATTTAGTGATGAAAACTCTAGAACAATTTCTGAATATCTAAGATAAACAGTAGGGAAGAAAGTCATTCTGTGAAGGAAATATTGTATCTGCTTGTGTTGTCCATGACATCCAGGAATAGATGTCTAATAGGCAGTTAGATATATATTGGTCCAAAGCTGAAATTACAGAGAGTTCTGGCATGAGGATAAAGACTTGTCAGGCAGAAGCACAAAAGGCAGTCGATGAAAGCTCATGTTTCTAGATCTTCCACAACTCTTACTTTATAATTATTCTTTCTGTGTTGTTTATGACAACTTTAAATTTTGCTATGAATTTAAGGTGTGATGTTAAAAATAGGCAGAAAAAATGTCACTCTCCTTTTGTACATCCTGTGTTATGGTACACCGATGCTGTGTTTAAATGTTCTGTGTGGTGGTTTTCTTTTAATGATTGTGAAGTGAGGCAGAAAAGGAGTGGGGGTGGATAGTTGTTAGGAAGATTCAGAGATGAATCCTCAGTATCTCTGCCCAGCCCAGGCAGATTCCAGATTTATCCCTGCACTTTTAGGGACTTTACTTAGGAATATTTCTCATAATATAGGTAGGGATATATTCATAGTATTTGAAATGCCTATTACAAATTAAACTTTCTCAGCCCCTTCTAAAACTATTGTGTGATAGTAGACATCTCAAACTAATATTGAAAAATCTGGCTTTATGATCGATTCCACTGGAGATTAAGGTAACTGGCTTTGTAGTTCATTGTGTCAGTGTACACATCAATTACCTGAATGCTAGTTTACAAATATAGACTCCCAGACAAGTTCTAATACTGATTTTGATCAGCAAGTCCAGGAAAAGACTAAGGGATGGGGCTGGAGAGATGACGTAGTGGTTAAAGGCACTTGCTTGAAATGCGTGACAGCTGGGTTCAATTCCATAGTACCCATGTTTATTAGTCAGGGTTCTCTAGAGGAACAGAACTGATAGAATGAATTATATTAAAAGGGAATTTATTGGATTAGCTTACAACAGTCCAGCAATAGCAGTTTGCAGGCCGGAGAGTCAAGGAACCCAGTAGCTGCTCAGTCCACATGGCTGGATGACTCAGCAGTCCCAATCTGACACTGAAGGCCTAGAGGCTTCCTGGAGAGCCACTGGTCTTCAGTCCACACTGGTCTTCAATACACAATGGAAGGCAGCCAGCAGCACCAGCAGCTAGGTAGCTGGGTGGCAGCTAGTTGGCTTGCCCTGGGGGAAGGACTTCCTCCTTCAGTTAATCCTTCCTGGAAGCAAACTCAGAGAAGCACTCAAGAGGACTGTCTGTGGATTCCTAAATCAAATTGACAATAAAACTTAACCATCACACCAATAAAGCCAGATGCACAAAGTGGCACATGCATCTAGAGTTACTTTGCAGTGGCAGGGGGCCACATCTGTCTGCTCTCTCTCTCTCTCTCTCTCTCTCTCTCCTCTTTCTCTGTCTGCCTCTTTCTAAGTATGTCTTAAATAAATTTTTTTAAATGTGAAAAGAGCTGGGCGTGGTGGCGCATACCTTTAATTGAGGCCACCCTGAGTCTACATAGTTAATTCCAGGCCAGCCTGGACCAGAGTGAGACCCTACCTCGCAAAATCAAAAATAAAATAAAATAAAATCAAAAATAAAATAAAATAAAATAAAAAATGTGAAAAGATCAAGGGATTTGCTTTATTTTATTTTTTAACTGTTAGAAACTGTTTATACCTTCCCTAAGTCTGCAGAACAGGGTAGGACCATTCAGAGAATGTCCCCACCCACTCAGTGGCCTAAGTGGTGGGAGCTGTGGACAAGTCCTCAGTGGTTGGCTGAGTGCTCCAGTCTTCCGACGGTAACTCTGGATGGGCACAGAGGGCACTGGCACACCTACAGACCAGCCTGACACCTCAGGCTGGGCATCAGTGAGCTCAGGAGTGGGTGATGTCTGTTCTCCTGGAACTCCTCCTTGGTCACAGTCTTCTCAGCTGTGGCTCCTCCTCCTTGATCTCCTGGGGTCTCTGTAGAATTACACATCAGGCATGACCTCCCAGGGGTAATCACAGGAGATGGTGCCATGCATGTGCAGGATTACCTGGGCCAGCATCCACCACACCAGACCCCCCAGGTGAGCTCCCTTGTTGCATGGGATGGCGATCTCCATAGAGGGCAGAGGACAGTTTGTGTTACACAGAGCAATGGTAAGTAGCTTGACTGACCTATGACGCCTCTAGGAGAGGCAGGTGGTCAGCCCAGGGGTCAGTCACCACCAGAAGGCGAGGTTCCTGGAAGGTGCCTGGGTGTGGTTAGTGAAGGTCCCAGGGATGAAGCAGCCAGTGCTGGGAATGGCTCCTGTGGCATGGCATGCTGGCCTGTTGTTGCAGTCAAGTTAGCTTTTCTGGCAACAAACACCCGACCAAGAGCAGCTAGCTTGTGGGAAAATAAAAAGGTTTAATTTGGATTACAAACTCGAGGGGAAGCTCCATGATGGCAGGGGAAAATGATGGCATGAGCAGAGCGTGGACATTACCTCCTCACCAACATCAGGTGAACAATAGCAACAGGACAGTGTGCAAACACTGGCAAGAGGAAGCTGGTTATAATACCCATAAGCCCTCTTGCAACAATACACTGCCTTCAGGAGACTTAATTCCCAAATCTCCATCAGCTGCGGACCTAGCATTCAGAACACCTAAGTTTATGGGGGACACCTGAATCAAACTACCACACCCTGGCATACCCATTCTCTCTGTCTGCCTCTCTTCTCTGTATCTCTCTCTCCTTGCAAATAAATTTTAAAAAATATTTTGAAAGCCGGGCATGGTGGCACACGCCTTTAATCTCAGCACTCGGGAGGCAGAGGTAGGAGGATCGCCATGAGTTCGCGGCCACCCTGAGACTACATAGTTAATTCCAGGTTAGCTTGGATCAGAGTGAGACCCTATCTCGAAAAACCAATATATATATTAAAAGCCAGGTGTGGTAGCACACACCTTCAATCTCAGCACTTAGGAGGCAGGGGTAAGAGGATTGCTGTGAGTTTGAGGCCAGCCTGGAAAAAGGGAGAGTTCCATATCAGCCTGGTCTAGAGTGGGATCCTCCCTTGAAAAACAACAACAACAACAAGCTGGGACTGAAGGGATGGCTTAGCACATAACGTGCTTGCCTGCAAAGCCAAAGGACCCAGGTTCGATTCCTCACTACCCACATAATCCAGATGCACAAGGTGGTGCGTGTGTCTGGAGCTTTTTTTGCAGTGGCTAGAGGCCCTGGTGTGCCCATTCTTCTTTTTTTTCCCCTCTTTCTCTCTCTGCCTCTCTCTCTCTGTCTCTCTCATTTGTAAATAAATAAATAAATAAATAAATAAATAAATATTTTAAAAAGCTGAACACCATTGAGGAAGACACACAACATTGACCTCTGGCCTCCACATGCACAAATACACATATACATGGGCGTAAGCACTTGCACATACATGCCACACACACAAAAACCTCCCAAAAATATTACTCAGAGAAGTTTATAGACTTCACTGAAACTTTATTTTATTATTATTTTAAAAATAGTTTACTTGAGGGAGACAATGCACACGCCAGGGCCTTCAGCCACCACAAATGAAGTCCAGACCCATGCATCACCATGTGCATCTGGCTTACGTGGGTTCGGGGAACTGAACCTATGTCCTTAGGCTTTGCAAGAAAGCACCTTAACTGCTTAAGCTATCTCTCCAGCCCCCCCCCTTTTGGTGGTTTTCCAAGGTAGGGTCTTGCTTTAGCCCAGGCTAACCTGGAATTCAAGGTGTCCTTGAACTCGTGTCGATCCTCCTGCCTCTGCCTTCAGCCAAAGTGCTGGGTGCCACCACACCTAGCATCTTCACGAAAACTTAAAAAATGAGTATGGCACAGAATAGATTGAGCATCCTAGTATAGGGAAGAGTAGCTCTTTATGGTGACATTGACAAGGTTTATTACTTAATTCTTACAGAAGAAAATATACCAAACTTGTACATCAGATGAGACTCTTGCCCAGGAGTTCCTCTCTCCTGACCACTCTTCACTACCTCTTCCCTGCTTTGTTTGTTATTCCTCCGTGGTTGAGGGACTGGTTTCCATTGCAGACAGCTTCATTTAATCACAGATCTCAAGCACATTATCAGCATTAATTAATGTCTAACATCCCTTAACGAGGTAGGTAAAAACTACTATGGTTTCAGAGATGGGACGATCATGTCTAGGCATGCTTGGAGATTTGTTCTTAGTTCACCCAAAGAACTTTAGCTCTGTTCTAGTATTAATGCCTTTTGACATGTAAACTTCCTACATACAAACATGCTTGTGGCTCACTGTACATCATTGTGTTGCAGAAACAGCCTGTTTTGCAAAATACTTTGTTGACGTAACAATGGGCACAACCTTTCTTAAGGTACATACTTGATGACATCACTAGTCATATTACTCTCAACCAACGCAGTGTATTTGCTGGATTGTTCTCTGAGATATAGTAGACATCTTGGTTGAAGAGAAAGGCACAAGTCAAAACTAACTATTAAAATAAAAATTGTTGGGAATGGTGGTGCACGCCTTTAATCTCAGCACTCAGGCAGCAGAAGTAGGAGGATTACAGTGAGTTTGAGGCCAGCCTAAGACTACATAGTGAATTGAGGTCGGCCTGGGCTAGAGCAATATCCTACTGTGAAAATCCACACACAAAAAAATAGTAATTTAAAATAAATAAGAATAAACACAGCTAGGCATGGTGGTACATACCTTTAGTCCCAGCACTCAGGAGGCAGAGGTAAGAGGGTCACCATGAATTGAAGGCCAGCCTGGGACTACAAGGTGAGTTCCAGGTCAGCTTGGCCTAGAGAGAGACTCTACCTTGAAAAAGGAAGAGAAAAAAAGACTAAATATAAACTTGTATCCTTTTTTTTTGGTTTTTCGAGGTAGAGTCTCACTCTGGCTCAGGCTGACCTGGAATTCACTAGTAGTCTCAGGGGGCCTCGAACTCTCTGCAATCCTCCTACCCCTGCCTCCCTAGTGCTGGGATTAAAGGCGAGCGCCACCACACCCCGGCTGTTGTATCCATTTTGAAATAATTTAATTAGTTTTCTCCTTCTTTCTCCTTTTCTTTCCCTTTCCCTTTTCTTTCCTTCCTTCTTCTTCCTCTCTCTCTTTCTCTCTCTTTCTTAGAGTCTTGCTTCGTGGCTAAGGCTGGCCTCAAAATTCACAATGTAGCCCAGGCTGGCTGTGAGCTAGTAATCTTCCTGTGTCAAACTCCTGAGTGCTGGGATGCATTATAGACGTGCACCACCATACATGGCTTTGTATTTTATCTTTAAAAAAATTATTTATTTGAGAGAGAGAGAGAGGGAGGGACAGGGAAGAAAAATGAGGGTGTCAAAGTCTCTTGCTGCAAACAAACTTTAGACACGTGTCACTTTGTGCATCTGGCCTTTTGTAGGTACTGAAGAATCAAACATGGGTGCAAAGCAAGTGTCTTTAAGCATTGAACCATCACTACAGCCCTTTGTTCTCTATTAAACTCATTTGACCCTCCATCTAACATGATAGAATATTGTCAACAATTTTAAAATTCCTTGTAGTTTGTCTTTTTAAATGTATTTACTCTCTCTGTCTCTCTTTTGTTTTTTTCAAGGTAGGGTCTTGCTCTAGCCCAGGCTGACCTGGAATTCACTATGTAGTCTCAGGGTGGGCTCAAAAGATCCTCCTACCTCAGCCTCCCAAGTACTGGGATTAAAGGTGTGCACTACCACGCCTGGCTGATACTTACTCCTATCTCATTGAGGGCAAGGCATGGTGTGTCATGCCTTTAATCTCAATACTCAGAAGGCTAAGATGGGAGGATCACTGTGAGTTCAAGGCCAGTGAGAATGAGACTCTGCTTCAAAGACTGGGGGAAAAAAAAGGAAAAGAAAAAGAAAAACCACAATTGGGCACAACTGACTAAATAAGCAATTGAAGATATAGCTACTATTTATAGAAAGGTTCCAGTAAGTATAATTAAAAATAAGTAGGACTCAGCATGGTGGAGCACGCTTGTAATCCTAGGATTGGTGAAGGATTTGGAGTTTGATGTCAGCCTGGGTAATATAGTGAGACTTTATATCAAAGAAGGAGGAGGAGAGGAAGGGAAACTGAAAATTTCTGTTAAGGCAAACACCATAGTAATTATTGTTACAAGTAAAACACATTATAAAAGCATTCTAAAATCAGTGGACAAAGTATAAGGAAAAATAGAATATGTGTGTAGTCTTTTTTTGTTTTTGTTTTTGTCTTGTTTTTTTGAGGAAGGGTCTCAACTCTAGCTCAGGCTGACCTGGAATTCATTTTGTAGTCTCAGGGTGCCCTTGAACTCACGATGACCCTCCTACCTCTGCCTCCTGAGTACTGGGATTAAAGGCCTGCGCCACCATGCCAGCTTTTTCTTTTTCTTTTTGTATGTAGTCTTTTTAAAAAACCTTTTTATTGGCTGGGCGTGGTGGCTCAGGCCTTTAATCCCAGCACTTGGGAGGCAGAGGTAGGAGGATCTCCATGAGTTTGAGGCTACTCTGAGACTACATAGTAAATTCCAGGTCAGCCTAAGCTACAGTAAACTTCCATAAATATAGACAATATACCATGATATGTATAAAGTCATAAAGTATTTTCCTATAAGCTATTATTTATTTTTTCAAATTATTTTTTATTATTGACAACTTCCATAATTATAGAAAATAATCCATGATAATTCCTTCCCCCTCACTTCCCCTCCCCCTTTCAATCAGTCTCTTATTTATTTATTTTTTTAAAATAATTTTATTGACAACTTCCATAATTGTAGACAATAATCCATGCTAAGTCCCTCCCTCCTCTTACTTTCCGCTTTGCAACTCCACTCTCCATCATATCCCCTCCCCCTCTCAATCTCTCTTTTTTATTTTGATGTCATCATCTTTGCCTCCTGTTATGATGGTCTTGTGCAGGTAGTGCCAGGCACTGCAAGGTCAAGGATATCCAGGCCATTTTGTGTCTGGAGGAGTGTATTCTAAGGAGCCCTACACTTCCTATGGCTCTTACATTCTTTCCACCACCTCTTCCACAATGGACCCTGAGCCTTGGAAAGTGTTATGTTTCAGTGTTGAACACTCCTCTTCTCAGCACTATGGTGCCTTTTGAGTCATCCCAGTGGTCACTGCCATCTGAAAAGAGAGCTTCTCTAACCAAAAGTGAGAGTAGCAGCCTGGCGTGGTGGTGCACGCCTTTAATCCCAGCACTCAGGAGGCAGAGGTAGGAGGATCACCGAGAGTTCAAGGCTACCCTGAGACTACATAGTTAATTCCAGGTCAGCCTGGACCAGAGTGAGACCCTACCTCGAAAAACAAAAACAAAACAAAACAAAAAATGAGGGTAGCATTAACATATGGGTATGAGTAGCATTAACATATGGGCAGTTTGGTGAGCATAATACATGCATTTAGCTAGACATCAGCAGGCATTATACTACTAGGGCTTATGATTTCCCCTGTCATAGGTTTTCAGTATCAGGCATATATTCCCTCCCATGGTGCGGTTCTCCAGTCCAATTAGAGAGCAGTTTGTTTTCCCCATAACAGACATGCCACTACTGCACCCATTGGCTCATTTGGCCTGGCTGGCCAAACACAAGGCTTGAAGTGCCCACTGTTGAGTATTTCCACTGGTGATTTTTCTCTCTCTCAATGAACTGCATGCAACATATCTTTTTCCAGCTTTCTGTCAGCTAGTCTACACAGAAGAGGTTTTCAGCTCAGCTCCAGCAAGATTTCTCAGTGACCTTGCAGCCCAGGCATGTGGAGCCTTCAGCAATAGGGTCTTACCATCTATTCCTGGTGGAAAATCAGTGTCTTGACAATGGCCTATAATGTTTTGTGAGCACCAGGGACCACCCTGGCCAACAACTCACTGGAAGGTATCCCATCCCTGGAACTTAAATGTTTCTAGTAACAATCCATGGCTTCGGGATGCACCATTGTCCAAAGAAGGTTTCCATATGGTTTATTCATACCCTCTTAGATTTTGATTAATTATTCCCACCACCCTTCCTTTAATCAATCTTTTATCCTAACCTCACTTAGTCCTTTTCACCCCCCCAGAAATCTGTTCTTCTACTTACATATATACAATACCATCCCCTGAAGTCCTCCCCTCTCCTCCCTCCTTTATAGTCCCTTTCTAGCTTACTGGCCTCTGCTACCAAGTTTTATTCCTACTCACATACAAGTCCAAACCCTTGTAGCTAGGATCCATATATGAGAGAGAACAATAGCACTTCTCTTTCTGGGCCTTGGTTACCTCACTAAGTATAATCCTTTCCAGGCCCATGCATCTTCCTGCAAATTTTATAATCTCAGGTTTCTTTACCACTGAATAGAACTCTATTGTGTAAATGTACCACATCTTTATTATCCATTCATCAGTTGAGAGATATCTAGGCTGGTTCCATTTCTTAGCTATTGTGAATAGAGTGGCAATAAGCATGGATGTGCAAGTATCTCTAAGGTAGTGAGATGAGTCCTTAGGATATATGCAGTAGGAGTGGAATAGCTGGGTCATATGGTAGATCTATTTTTAGCTGTCTCAAGAGCCTCTACACTGATTTCCACAATGGCTGTACCAGTTTATATTCCCATTCCCACCAACAGTGCAGAAGGGATCCTCCTTTTCTGAATCCTTTCCAGCATTTTCTGTCATTTGATTTTTTAATAATAACCATTCAGACAAGAGTGAGATGTAATCTCAAAGTAATGTTAATTTGCATTTCCCTGATGTCTAAGTATGCAGAATATTTTCTTTTTAGATGTTTATATGCCATCTGTATTTCTTCTTTTGAGAACTGTCTATTTAGTTCCACAGCCCATTTTTTAATTAGGTTGTTTTATTTCTTATTGTTTAGTTTTTTCGAGCTCTTTGTATATCCTGGATATTAACCTTGTTAGATGTATAGCTGGCAAAGATTTTCTCCCATTCTGTAGATTGCTCTTTGCTCTATTCACAGTGTCCTTTGTCATACAAAAGCTTTGTAATTTCATGAGGTCCCAGTGGTTGATTAGTGGTTTTATTTCCTGAGCAACCGGGGTTATATTCAGAAAGTCATTGGCTTATTATTTAATAATGCAGAAAAATGAATAATTGCATCCTGCTGTGCCTCCTGATATTCCAACCAAAGGTCACTGTGGATAGCATTCATCTTCTTTCTAAAAAATATTAATTTTTTTATTTATTGGTGAGCAGAGAGAGAGATAGAGATATAGAGAGAGACTGAGAGAGAGCAATAGAGTGTGTGTGTGTGTGTGAGTGTCCAGATGCCCCAGGGCCTCCTGCCACTGAAAATGAACTCTAGATGTATGTGCCACTTTGTCCATTTGGCTTTACTTGGGTACTGGGGAATCAAACTCAGGTTAGAAGGCTTTGCAAGCAAACATGTTTAACTGCTGAGCCATCTTTCAGGATCCCTTAAAAATATTTTTATTTATTTTGGTGAGAGAGAGAGAGAGAGAGAGAGAGAGAGAACATGCCAGCGCCTTTTGCCATGTCTTGGTTTACATGGGTATTGGGAAAATGAACTCAGGCAGGCAGGCTTTGAAAGCAAGTGCCCTTTAACCACTGAGCCATCTCCTGAGCCCATATTCATCGTCTAAAGCTGCCTGAGCTTTCTAACTCATGGCCTTATGAATAAAATGGTTGTGACAGTAAGGTTGAATTGGTGCCTGGGCTCATCAAGGCTGACCTGGTTACCCCCACTGATGAGTGAAAACCTTGACAATAGCAAAAACTATGACTGTGCATCTGAGACAGCATTCCCCACCCCCGGGCAGACCAGCTAGCAATTAGTTGCCAGGTGGCTTTCTTTGGATATAATCATACTTTGAGAAAATTTGGGTTTGAAATTTGGGTTCTCTGTCTGAAACATCTCTATCAGCATCACCAGCGATGAATCTGTTGTTTTATTTACTATCATGGTATCGTCATACAACAGTGTGTCTCTGTTGCAGTCAGGTTTGCATTGCTGGAAGAAAACACCTGACCAAGAGCAGCTTGTGGAAAAAAAAGTGTTTATTTTAGCTTACAGACTTGAGGGGAAGCTGCATGATGGCAAGGAAAAAGATAGTATGAGCAGAGGGTGGACATTACCTCCTGGCCAACATCAGATGGACAACAGCAACAGGACAGTGTGCTCAATACTGACAAGAGGAAGTTGGCTATAACACCCATAAGCCCACCCCCAACAATACACTGCCTCCAGTAGGCTTTAATTCCCATCAGCTGGGGACTTAGCCTTCAGAACACCTAAGTTTATGGGGAACACCTGAATCAAGTCACCACATTCTGCCCCTTGCCCCCATAAACTGATAACCATATATTATGTAAAATTCAATGCATTCATCCAACTTTAATAGTCCCCATAGCTTTTTAATTTTTTTTTAAATTATTTTTATTTATGAGAAAGAGAGAGAGAGAAATGCAGATATAGAGAATGGGTGCACCAGGGCCCCTAGCCCCTGCAAATGAACTCCAGGTGCATGTGGTACCTTGTGCATCTGGCCTACATGGAGAATTGAACTATGTTTTTTTGGCTTTGCAGGCAAGAACCTCAATGTGAAGCAATTTCTCCAGCCCCTCTTTTTTAAATCCCATAGTTTTTATTAATCCCAATGATGTTCAAATATCCTCATAGTCCAAGGTCTTTAAAATGAACCATAATACCAAAAAAAAAAAAAAAAAAACCCATAGTGGCACAGAATAAACATTCACACTGCAAAAGATGGCAATGGGCACAGCAAAGAAATATTTAACCAATACAAGATTTTAACAGGATAAAACTCAAACTCTGTAGCTTCAAGTCCAGCGACCCTAGTCAGTGACAAGTCTCCAAGTCTGATAATTCTAACCAGTGACAAGTCCCTGGAGTCCCAATCCTGCCCCTCTAGCTAGGCTACTCACAGTCCCAGAAAACTGCATCTGGTGCCAGCAACTCTACTTGGCAGCCATCCTATAGTTGTGGCATCTCCATTGGGTCTCCACTGTAACCCATGGTTCATCCTCATGGCTCCATTGGGCTCCACACAGGTAATTCAACAAGTCTGCTTCACACTGTTCATGGCCATTTCCAAAATACAAAACCATGTTGCAAATTCAGTGACTCTTTCCTGCATTTGTTATAGTCCATAATACCAGATGGGCTACCAACTTGTTAATCCAGGGGGGAATAAAACACACTTTGAAGAACAGGACACTCCTTCAACATTCAGGCCCCTTCAAAAGACTGCATTCTTCCTGTCATTCCAATGCAGGTCAGCTGGCCCAATCTCAATGTCTACAATCCCTCAACTGAAGCTGAACGGGAAAAATTTCAGCCCAAAGATTTTCATTTTTTTCTGTGCCATATCCCTCTGCTCACACCAGTCCATTTCTATGCAATGCAACTGTGTACAAGTTCTCAGGACATGGGCATAACAGCAAGCCTCTCATACAAATTCCTTCTAGCCCAGTCCCTACAAAGTTCTTTCTCACCTCCATAAGCCAAACCTCACAGTTCACAGTTCTTACTGCATTCAGGTCTTTCAACTCTGACCAGAATAGTCCATCCAGCTGTACTTACAGCACTGCAAGGCGTCTCTTAGGCCAACGATTCAAATCCTACATTCCTTTGAAAATCAGCTCTAAAAGGCCAAAAGCCACAGTCAGGTGTCTAGCAGCAATAATCCCGCTTGGTACCAACTTTACTGTGGCAGTCAGAATCACATTGCTGGCATAAAACACTTGACCAAGAGCAGCTTGAGGGAAAAAAAGGTTTATTTTGGCTTACAGACTCAAGGGGAGGCTCCATGATGGCAGGGGGAAACAATGGCATGAGCAGAGGGTGGACATCACCTCCTGGCCAACATCAGGTAGACAGCATCAACAAGAGAGTGCACAACACTGGCAAGGTGAAGCTGGCTATAACACCCATAAGCCCGCCTCCAACAATACATTATCTCCAGGAGGCTTTAATTCTGAAATTGCCATCACTGGGGACATAGCATTCAGAATGTGTAAGTTTATGGGGTATACCTGAATCAAACCACCATAGTCTCTAAGGATAACTCACTGAGCAAAGATGCTTTCAGTGGAATATGAGGTTAATTTTTTACGGAGGAGGGTAGTTTGGGGACAAGGTCTTGTTATAAAGTTATGGTTAGTCCATAACTTATTATATAGACTAGCCTGGTCTCAAATTGTGCATCCTCCTGCCTTTGCTGCTCGAGTGCTAAGACTACAAATTTGTGCCAGCACACCTTTAATTAAATTAAATTAATTAATTAATTAATTTTGTTTGTTTGTTTTGTTTTTCAAGGTAGTCTCACTCTAGCCCAGGCTGACCTGGAATTCACTATGTAGTCTCAGGCTGGCCTTGAACTCATAGTGATCTTTCTACCTCTGCCTCCCAAATGCTGGGATTAAAGGTGTGCGCCACCATGCCTGGCTTTTTTTTTTTTTTTTTTTTTTTTTTTTTGCTTTTTCAAGGTAGCATCTCCTTCTAGTTCAGGCTGACCTGGAATTCACTATGTAGTCTCAGGGTAGCTTCAAACTCACAGTGATCCTCCTACCTCTGCCTCCCAAATGCTGGGATTCAGGGCATGCACCATCACTCCTGGCTATCATTTTATTTATTTACTTTTTATTTACTTGAGAGACAGAAGAAGAGAGAGAAAGAGAGACAGGCAGAGAGTATGGGTGTGCCAGGGCCTCTAGCCACTGCAAACACTAGATGCATGCACCAACTTGTGCACCTGGCTTATGTGGGGACTGGGGAATCAAACCTTGGTCCCTAGGTTTCCCAGGCAAGTACCTTAACCACTAAGCCATCTCTGCAGCCACGCCCCCGTTTTTGAGACCAGGTCTCACTCATCTTTCTGAGGCTGGCTTGAAATTTGCTATGCAGCCTAAGCTGACCTTGGACTCTATGATCCTGATCCAACAACCAACACGAACAAAAAGAAATGAGTGTTTGAGAAGAATAACCTGGTTTAAACATTATATGATGTATTTATCTATTAATACATCACACACTACTCTACAAATGTGTATTCTTTTCAGGTTTTTGCCCATCAGTTAACAATTTTGTTGTATTATGTTAGAGATTGAACCCTGAGTCTCATGCATTCTAGGCAAGTGCTATAGCACTGAGCTATACTCCAGCCACAAATAAAAATTTAATTTAAATTTAAGAAGGAAAACAAGATTGTACTGATGAGGTAGTAAACACATGAACAGATTAAATCTTGGCCTCTCAACACATGCCAGTTTGTTTTGTTTTGCTTGTTTGTTTTTATTTGTTTCTTGAGACAGTGTTTCACAAGTAGACTAGACTGACCTCAAATTTGGTATGTAATCCAGGCTGACCACAAACTCACTTCTTCAACTTCCCATGTTCTGGATTGCAGAAGCGTATCACCAAGTCCAGCTTCTTAATATATGTAGTGGTATTAGTTACGTAGCTGTGATGGTTAAGTTAGTGTCAACTTGATTTGTTTAGGAATCCACAGACATTCCTCATAAGTGTGTCTCTGAGGTTGCCTCTAGAAAGAATCCTTCCCCCAGGGTGAGCCCTTCCCCCAGAGTGGGCGGCTCCTCTCAGAGGAGGGGGCTGGTTTATAAAAAGAAGCTCTGGGAAGAAAGGCTCTCTCTCCTCCCACCTGTCTGCTGGTGCTACTCACTGTTCTCTGCTTGGTGTTCGCTGCTTGCTACTTGGTGTTTGCTGCTTTCCAGTGTGGACTGAAGACCAGCATGGACTGAAGAGCAGGGTCCCTCCAGGACGCCTTCAGGCCTTCAGTGCCGGATTGTGACTGCTGAGGCATCCAGCCTTGTGGACTGAGCAGCTCCTGGGTTCTTTGACTCTTGGGCCTGCAACCTGCTATTGCTGGACTGTCATAAGCTAATCCAATAAATTCCCTTTAATACAATTCATTCTATTTGTTCTTTTCCTCTAGAGAACCCTGACTAATACAGTAGCATTGATGTTTTTTTTTTTTCCTATATTATAAAACAGTGTTTGCCTCATGTGGTAGTTTGAATATATGGCTCCCAATATATTCAGTGTTTTATTAGTTTATAGTTTGCATCTGCAGCCACCTTGCTGGAGGCAATGTCACTGGGTGGATCTTAAGGTGTGGTGGAGGGTTTGAGATTCCTTTGTAAAGATATGCAAAGTGTGCCTAATTGGAGTTCCTGAAGTGTGCTGTGCTGTGTGGCTGGTAGCTTTTCTCTCTCTTGCCTGGTCCTGTAAGAGCAGGCCAGCTTCTTCTGCCATTATGGAACTTGCCCTGGAAGTTCATCTCAGCGAACCTGAAGCTGTCCGCTACACCTGGTTAAAAGGCACTTGTATGATGAAGTTGTGAACCAAACCAGTTGCCTGATTTTGTCATAGGACATCATTATTTTTAACTTTTTATTGATAACCTCTGTAAGTATAGGTAAGATACAATAATCTTAATCCCCTCTCACTATCCTCTCTTTTCCCCCTATCAAATTCTCCCTCCACTGAATCCCTTCTTCTTTCCAGCTAGTCTCTCTTCTAATTTGTTGTCATTATTCTTTTTTTCCTCCCATTATGCAAGTGTTGTGTATAGGTAGCATCAGGCACTGTGACGTCATGAATATCAAGGCCACCCTGTGTCTGGAAGACAGCAAAGCACTCCTCCCCTTCTTTTCACTCTTACATTCTTTCCAGGACTTCTTTCCCAATGGACCCTGAGCCTTGGAGGGTATGACTGTGATGTCCCACTTAGTGCTGAACACTCCACACTCACTTCCCAGCACTTTTGTAAGTATCCTTAGTGGTCATTGCCATATAAAATGAGAATCTTCTCTAACCAAAAGGAGAGTAATATTCATATATGGATATAAACCTAAGTATTTAGAGGGTAATTTGATGGGCATAATGTATACATTTATCCATACAACTTTAGTTCCCCCCCTAGGACTTATGACATCTCAGCCATAAGCTTTTGATTAGGTTTTCAGTACCAAGCATAAATTGGCTTCCATGAGGATTGGACCTCAAGTCCAATCAGACAACAATTCTTTCCCCCCATAACAGAGATGTCACCATTGTATGAGTTGATGCATTTTGTCTGGTTGTCCTGTTGTAAAGTTTTGAGGGTCCACTGCTGGTTAACACCATTGATGACTTTTCCTCTTACACAGGCTGCACAGTTCTTTTCAGCATCCTGACAACTAGTCAACCAGTAGGAGGCTTCTAGCTCAGGTCCAGCTTGGTTTCCAGTGACCTTCAGCCCCAGCATGTGGTATCTCCAGCAACAGGAGCCATATAGTCCTGGTGGGCAACAAAGCGGCCTTGGGAGTAACATGTAATAGTTTGGGGGCATCAGGGACCTCCTTGGCCAACAACTTGCTGGAAGATATTTCACCCTGGCACTAAACTTTTTTTATATATAATTTATAGCTTCTGGGCATAGCATTATTCACCCCCCATAGGGTACTTCTGCCTAAATGCTCTCTCTCTCTCTCTCTCTCTTTGAAAAAAGAAAACATAGGGCTGGAGTGATGGCTTAGCAGTTAAGGCATTTGCCTGCAAAGCCTGAGCACCCAGGTTCAATTCCCCAGGACCCACATAAGCCAGAGGCATAAGGTGGCACATGCATCTGGAGTTCATTTGCAAGGGGTAGAGGCCCTGGCGTGCCAATTCTCTTTCTATCTGCTTCTTTCTCACTTATTCTTTATTGGTCAAATAAATAAATAAAATAGTTTTTAAAAAATAAATAAAACATACATTATTTAGCTAGCAAAGAAGTAGAATTCCATATGGCTTTTTCATAACATCATTAATTTTCTTATATTTTATTTATTTATTTATGAGAGGGAGAAAGAGGCAGAGAAGGAGAGAGAGAAAGGGACAGAATGGATGCAACAGGGCCTCCAACCACTGCAAATGAAGTCCAGGTATATTCACCTCCTTGTGCATCTGGCTTACATGGGCACTGGGGAATCAAACCTGGGTCCCCAGACTTCACAGGCAAGCACCTTAAAAACTAAGCCATCTTTCCAGACTACATCTTTAATGTTTTTAGTTTTTTTGAGGTAGGGTCTCTAGTCCAGGCTGACTTCTAATTCACTCTGTATTCTCAGGGTGGCCTTGAACTCACAGAGATCCTCCTACCTCTGCCTACAGAGTGTGGGGATTTAAGGTGTGCACTACCATGCCCGGCCCACATCTTTAATTTTTATTAAACCTCTTTCCACTCCCTCCTCTCCTTCATCTGCTCCCCTGAATAGGGGTTATTTTTACTCAGAAGAAAAATTGATAAGAAAATAAGAATTATTCTGAATTGGACATGTGGCATATATTTTCTTGCAAATGAATGAAGTGAAATGAAACTATCATTTCAAGGACACGACTGGTCATATCTGTTTACAACAAACAAAAAAAAATTTAGGGGCTGGAGAGATGGCTTAGCAGTTAAGCAATTGTCTATGAAGCCTAAGGACCCTGGTTTGAGGATCAATTCCCCAGTACCCACATAAGCCAGATGCACAAGATGGCACATACATCTGGAGTTCGTTTGCAGTGGCTGGAGGCCTTGGGGCACCCGTTCTGTCTCTCTCTCTCTCTGCCTCTTTCTCTGTCTTACTAATAAATAAATAAAAATAAACACTTTTTTTTTAATTCAGGAGATAGGAGGATCAGGAGTTCAAGGTTATCCCCAACTACACAGTTTCAGGCCAGCTTGAAGCTACATGAGATCTTCTCTCACAAAAAAAAAAAAAAAAAAAAAGTGCTGAGCATGGTGGTGCCCGCTTTTAATCCCAGACTTGGGAGGCAGAGGTAGGAGGATTGCCATGAATGACAGGCCATCCTGAGAGTACATAGTGAGTTCAAGGTCAGCCTGGGCTTCAGTGAGACCCTACCTTGAGAAAAACAAACAAACAACAAACAAACAAACAAACAGAAAACAAGAAACTAACAACAGAAGACATAAAGTTTCATCTTAAAGTTAGAATTGTGGAAGAGTATTCAACCCTGTGAGCTTGCAAGCTTCACTTTTTAGTTGCAGTTGGTGGTGATATTGATGAGTCGGACTTCTTTTGATGTTGTAAAATGAAATGTGTCACCATTTGGGAAGTCATATAGCTCAATGAAGCAGGTAGGAGGATTGCCATGAATGACAGGCCATCCTGAGAGTACATAGTGAGTTCAAGGTCAGCCTGGGCTTCAGTGAGACCCTACCTTTAGAAAAATAAACAAACAACAAACAAACAAACAAACAAACAACAGAAAACAAGAAACTAACAACAGAAGACACAAAGTTTCATCTTGAAGTTAGAATTGTGGAAGAGTATTCAACCCTGTGAGCTTGCAAGCTTCACTTTTTAGTTGCAGTTGGTGGTGATATTGATGAGTCGGACTTCTTTTGATGTTGTAAAATGAAATGTGTCACCATTTGGGAAGTCATATAGCTCAATGAAGCAATATTTTCCAAATGTTCAAAGCATAATGTTACAAAATTGCGTTTGGTAAATAAGCCTCCCTTAAAACTGCAACATCAACCAGCCTCTGTTTCCCAGTTTCTTTCTTTCCTTCTTTCCTTCTTTCTTTCCTTCTTTCTCTCTTTCTCTCTTTTTCTTTTTGGTTTTCGAGGTAGGGTCTCACCACTCTGGCCCAGGCTGACCTGGAATTAACTTTGTAGTCTCAAGGTGGCCTTGAACTCACAGCAATCCTCCTACCTCTGCCTCCCAAATGCTGGGATTAAAGGCGTGCGCCACCACGCCTGGCTCTGTTTCCCATTGTTAATGCTACCCAAACTGGTGTCTTTGGCTGGTGGGAGGACCAGGAAATGGATTGAAGGGATTAGGAAACGCAGTCTTAGATTAGCCAAAACTAAGAACTTTAATCTAATTCTACTTCCCAGTCCTATGTTTACCCAAGGGTATCAGAGAGAGAGCAACAAGAGATGGTGAGAAAAAGCCTGTTTTGCTGCTGCTTTGTAAAATTGGGTGTTACGGTGTAACTTGAACATAATTTTTGATGGCATTTTTATATCTTTAATATATAAGATATTTTGTACCACTGAAGTCCAGTTTGAGCCCAAGCACTGAAGGTACTAGAGAAATCTACTCAGCATCTTTTTGTTTTGTTTTGTTGTTTTGAGGTAGGGTCTCACTCTAGACCATTCTGACCTGGAATTAACTATGTAGTCTCAGGGTGGCCTCAAACTCATGGCGATCCTCCCACCTCTGCCTCCCAAGTGCTGGGGTTAAAGGCATGTGCCACCATGCCTGGCCCTAACCATCTTTTTCTATCATAAAAATGCTAATATAGTAATAGAAAAATGATCAAAGAGCCTAAGCAAAAATTTTATAGAAATATAAATCACTAATATATATTATGATTTTTAAAAAATTATTTATTTGCAAGCAGAGAGACAGACAGATAGAAGAGACAGACACAGAGAGAATGGGCACACCAGGACCTCTAGCCACTGTAAACAAACTCTAGATGCATGTGCCCCTCGTGCGTCTGTCTTATGTGGGTCATGGGAATTGAACCTGGGTCCTTTGGCTTCACAAGCAAATTCCTTAAAAGCTAAGCCATTTCTCCAGACCTATATTATGATTTTTATATGTTTAGATTTATATTCATATTCATTGGTTGGACTAGTATAACAATTTTACATTTCATATTGAAAGCCTAAAAACAAAATACTAGCACATGGAACATTCTCTAAAATAGACCATATATTAGGACACAAAGCAAATCTTAACAAATACAGGAAAATTAAAATAATTCCTTGCACCCTGATCACAATGGGATTAAACTACATATCAATAGCAAGAAAAGCTATAGAGCATACACAAAATCATGGAAACTAAATAACACATTACTAAATGAGTGATGGGTCAATAATGAAATCAAGAAGGAAATAAAAATTCATAAAATTAAATGATAATGATAACACAACATACCAAAACCTTTGAGACACAATGAAGGTAGTACTAAAAGGGATATTTATAGCTTTAAGTGCCTATATATATATAGCACTTATATATATATAAGTGCCTATATATATATAGGATCTCATGAAATTACAAAGCTTTTGTACAGCAAAGGACACTGTGAACAGAGTAAAGGGACAACCTACAGAATGGGAGAAAATCTTTGCCAGCTATACATCTGACAGAGGATTAAATCCAGAATATACAAAGAACCCAAAAAACTAATAAGAAATCAAACAACCCAATTATAAAATAGGCTATGGAACGAAATAGAGAGTTCTCATAAGAAGAAATACAGATGGCATATAAACATCTAAAAAAATGTTCTACATCCCTAGCCATCAGGGAAATGCAGATTAAAACTACAATGAGATTCCATCTCACTCCTGTCAGAATGGCTATCATCATGAAAACAAATGATCACAAATGCTGGCGAGGATGCAGGAAAAGAGGAACCCTTGTACACTGTTGGTGGGAATGTAATCTGGTCCAGCCATTGTGGAAATCAGTGTGGAAGTTCTTGACACAGCTAAAAATAGATTTACCATATGACCCAGCTATACCACTCCTAGGCATATATCCTAAGGACTCTTCTTAGTACCTTACAGATACTTGCTCAACCATGTTTATTGCTGCTGTATTCACAAGAACTAGGAAATGGAACCAGCCTAGATGTCCCTCATCTGATGTGTGGATATTCAAGATGTGTCACATTTACACAATGGAGTTCTACTCAGCAGTAAAGAGAAGTAAAATTATGAAATTTGCAGGAAAATGGATGGATCTGGAAAGGAGTATACTTAGTGAGGTAACCCAGGCCCAGAAAACCAAATGTCAGATGCTTTCTCTCATATGTGGATCCTAGCTACAAATGATTGGATTTCTATGTGAGTAGGAATAAAACAGTATAAGAGGCCAGTAAGCTAGAAAGGGTATATAAAGAGAATAGAAAGGGGGAGGGACTTAATAGGATAGTATTGTAAAAGAAAAAATGAAACAAAACAAAACAAAAAAGATTTAGTAACATTTAAATGACCATGACAAAGCTTTACCTAGTGGGGCATATAGGATTACAAATAAATGACCATAAGGAGAATTGTTGAATTAATTATTGTATAAGCACACAAATGAAGTGACCAATAAACATAAGGTTTTTTTTTTTTTAATTTGGTTTTCTTGAGGTAGAGTCTCGCTTTAGCCTAGGCCAAAGTGGAATTCACTATGTAGTCTCAGGATGTTCTTGAACTCATGGCAATCCTCCTACCTTGACCTGCCAAGTGCTGGGATTTAAAGCATGCACCACCATTTCTGGCTAAATAAAATGCTTTTAAATAATTTTTTAAATATAGAAAATCTTCAGAACATATTAAATTTAAAGAGGAGTAAGCTAACGATTGGTTGAATGCTTTGATTCCAATTTTATTCCTTCTTTAGTTTATAATTTTTTAATTTTTAAGCACCGTCTCACTTTAGTGCATGCTGACTTGGAACTCATTCTGTAGCACACATGCATGTATGAAAGTGTCAAAAACAGGAAAAAAAAACCTAAAAAGGAAAATTGATGCTTTGGGGACCAGTATGTATTCCATTTACATGTAGTCCATGCACATATGCTTGCAGAAATGGTGTATGCTTTAGCTATGATATTTCATTTGTAAATCATGCACAAATCATATTATCCTTTAAAAAATATTTTTATTTGAGCCAGTCGTGGTGGCACACGCCTTTAATCTCAGCACTCGGGAGGCAGAGGTAGGAGGATTGCTGTGAGTTCAAGGCCATCCTGAGACTACATGGTAAATTCCAAGTCAGCCTGAGCTAGAGTGAGACCCTGCCTTGAAAAACCAGAAAAAAATTTATTTATTTGAGAGAGAAGTAGAGGCAAATGGAGAGTATGAGTATGACAATACCAGGGCCTTCTGACACTGTAAATGAACTCCAGATGCATGTGTTACTTTGTGCATTTAGCTTTACATGGGTACTAGGGGAATCAAATCAGGGCTGTCAGCCTTTGCAAATAAGTGCCCTTAACTGCTGAGCCATCTCTCCAGCCCTCCATATTTTCCTTTCTCCTGCTGCATTTGTTAATTATTATGGGAGATGTATTAAATTTTCTGAGACGAATGGATCCTATTTACTTTTATGGCTTTGTCTCAAAATGTATTTTATCTGGGGCTGGAGACATTGCTCAGTGGCTAACGGTGCTTGTTTGCATAGCCTGCTAACCTAGATTTGATTTCTCAGTACCTACGTAAAGCCACATGGAAAAAGTGGTGCAAGCACTACAAGCAGATGTAGGAGCAAGAGATACTAGAGCATCCCCCTCCTTTCACACACATGTGCAAGTGAATAAATAAAATATTTCTCAAATATTTATTTATTTATTTGCAAACAGAAAAAGTGATAGAGAGAGACAGAGGGAATGGGCATGCCAGGGCCTCTAGCCACTGCAAATTAACTCTAGATGCATGAGCTATTTTGTACATCTGACTTTACATGGGTACTGGGGAATTGAACCTGGGCCATCAGGCACTCCAAGCAAGTGCCTTAAACACTGAGCAATCTCTCCAGCCCAATAAAATATTTTTTAATGGCTGGAGAGATGGCTCAGAGGTTAAAGGTGCTTGCCTGGAAAGCCTGATGTCCGGGTTTGATTCCTCAGTACCTATGTAAAGCCAGATGCCTAAAGTAGCACATGCATTTGGAGTTTGTTTGCACTGGCAGGAGACCCTAGCATGCTATATTGTCTTCCTATGTCTCTGTCTCTCTGTCTCTCTTTCTCTCTCTGCCTCTTTCTGTTTGTCTGTCCCACTTTCAAGTAAATAAATAAAAATTATTCCTGCTGGTGCTGAGTGTGGTGGTTCATGTCAGTAATCTGAGCACATGTGAGAGGCAGGAGGATCAAGTAATTCAAAGTCAGGCTAGACTCCCAGAGACCATGTCCGAAAAAGCCAACTGGGCTAGAGATGTGGCTTAGCAGTTTAAAGGTACTTACTTCAAAAGCCCAATGGACATGGGTTTGATTCTCCAGTACCCATGTAAAAGCCTGGTACACAAAGTGGCACATGCATCTGGAGTGTGTTTGTGATAGCAAGAGGCCCTGACATGCTCATTCTCTCTCACACGCATGCTCTACTTACAAATAAATAATAAAATTTAAAAAGCCAACCAATCACATAAGTAAATAATAAATATGTGTAGAGTTTTAGAGGAAGAAAAGAAATAAATATTAGCAGAAGAAATAATATCAGAACCTAAATTTTCTTGGCAACTGTATTATTGTTGTTGTTTTTGAACTTTTTATGAGAGAGAGAGAGAAAGAGTGAGACAGAGAATTGGTGTACCAGGGCCTCAGCCACTGCAATGAACTCCAGACACGTGCTCCAACTTGTGGGCATGTGCCACCTTGTACATGCATTACCATGTACATCTGGCATATGGGAGTTCTGGGGAGTCAAACCTGGGTCCTTGGGCTTTGCAGGTAAGCACCTTCCCTACTAAACCATCTCTTTAGCTCTGAACTTTCTTTATTGACAGCTTCCATAATTATAGAAAATATACCATGATACTTCCCTCCCACCCACTTTTCTCCTCACAAATCGACCCCATGTCATATCCCTTCCCCCTCACAATTAGTTTTATTTATTTATGGATTTTCTTCTGTTTGTTGTTGTTTGTTTGTTTGTTTTTGTTTTTTAAGGTGGGGTTACCTTCTAACCAGGCTGACCTGGAATTCACTATTTAGTTTCAGGGTGGCCTCAAACTCACAGCTATCCTCTTACCTCCACCTCCCAAGTGCTGGGCTTAAAGGTGTGCACCACTATGCTCGGCTGTCTCTTTTGTTTGATGTTAGCCTCTTTTCCTCCTATTATGAAGGTCTTGTGTAGGTAGTGCCAGGCACTATGAGGTCATGGATATTCAGGCCATTTTGTGCCTGGAAGATTGCATTGTAAGCAGTCCTACCCTTCCTTTGGCTCTTACATTCTTTCCTCCACCTCTTCTACAATGGATCTTGAGGCTTGGAGGTGTGATAGACATGTCTCAGTGCTGAACACTCCTCTGTCACTTCTTCTCAGCACTATGGTCACTTCTGAGTGGTCACCACCATCTGAAAAGAGAAGTTTCTCTAACCAAATATGAGAGTAGCATTAATATATGGGTATAAACGTTAAGAAACATGCTTACTGGACAGTTTTGTGGGCATAATAAATGCATTTGGCCAGACTCTTATTGCTATTTTTTGAGGCAGGGTATCACTGTAGCCCAGACTGACCTGAAACTCACTCTGTAGCCCAGGGTGACCTCTAACTCACTGTAATCCTTATATTCTAGCTTTCTGAGGGCTGGGATTAAAGGCATATGCCACCACAACCTGGCCAATTTTTATAGAGAAGCTGTAACAACACCAAAATGTGCCCTTAATGTGGCTTAAAACAACTGAAACAGGCCAGGTGTGGTGGCACATGGCTTTAATCCCAGCACTTGGGAGGCCAAGGTAGGAGAATCACAGTGAGTGTGAGGCCACCCTGAGACTACAGAGTGAGTTCCAGGTCAGCCTTGCTTGAGTGAGACCCTACCTTGAAAAAAAAAACAAAAACAAACTAAACAGTACTAGGGCTAGAACTTGAAGTCAGAGATAGAGAAGACTCCTTCCGTACCTCTTCTAGGTTTGCAACAGCATCCCTTCGTTCATGCCTGTCTTTGTGTCCAAGTTTCTTCCTTTCACAGTCAAGGACACTGGCCATATTGGATTAGGGCCCACCCTAATGATCTCATTCTTACCTAATTACTTCTGTCAAACTATTTCCAAATAAAGGCACACTCTGTGATACTAGGGGTTGGGACTTCAACATATCTGTCTTGGTGAGGTGGGGGCAGAATACGACTTAATCCACAAAAGCAGTCTGACGGAACAGGAATTTGCCAGTAACATGAACAATTCTGGAGGGATTCCCTAGGGCAAAGAATAAAGAAGTTTGAATGAGGCTGAGGAAATCACTGATTTCCAATGAGAGCCGCAGCTGCCAGTGTTCACATGGGGCAGAACGCAGGCAGGTACTTCATGGTCCCGTCAAGCTCTCACTACGTGACTGAGAAGCTGTTTTTTCCTTTTGCTTTTTTGGTGATTTTGAAACAAAACTGTACTGCAGTCTTAACTAGGTAAAATACAAGGAATGTGTGGAAGGTAGAAAGCAAATGGTGACAAGCAGATGAGGAAAGCACAGAAGAAAACAGCTGCGTGACGGGGCAGAGGGAAGCTCATGGTCCCTAAGAGAATTCTGGACAAGCTCTGGGTTGACTCCACTGAAAACAAAACAAAGTGAGACTGGAGAAATCTGCAACGGTTTATGTACAAAAGGCGCCAAAAACTTCTGTGACCTGGAAAGGCTATTGACAATGTGTGCTGAAGAGATTGTCCAGTGATTGTGACTGTAATGACTCATCTCCTAAACCCTACAATGAGCTTCACTTTCACAAACCATATGTTGGGCAATGTCCTTGATATGTGGCTTTATTATGACATCATTCCCTTTTAAGAACAACTTTATGTACGGAAACCTACACTCTAAACATTATTTATCTGTTGCTATTTTGTGCAAATATTCAATGCCTGCTGAAAGACTATCACTGCAAATGCAAATTAGTTGGAATTCCAAATGGACACTAGGAAGTGTGAGGTACAGAGTGCAGTTCTCTACTTAACTCTTCTTCCCAATGAGATGTAAATGAACAGGATTTCTGTTCTGTATGCTAACCTCTGAAGCAGCCACCATATGTGGACTGTGGAAAGCCAACTAATATTATAATTAAAACTAAATCAAATGTTATACTGCATATGTTTTTTAAACATTGGGAAGAATGCCTTCTTCCTTTTAATCTGAAAAGTTTCATATTATTGATTAGCAATTTCACATAAAGGGTGGGTATATATACTCTGTGCAATAGAACCTGTTCTTTGTGTACAGTAGACCTGCATGAGAAATCCTCAGAGTAAGGCAAGGAAGGAAAGAAGAAAGGAAGGAAGGAAGGAAGGACGGAAGGAAGGAAGGAAGGAAGGAAGGAAGGAAGGAAACTGGGGAGATAGTTCAGTGAGTAAAGTTCTTTCTGTGCAAGCATGAGGACCTGAGTTCAATTCCCAGGACCCAGGTGAAGCCAGCATTCCTACAGTAAGATGGAAACTAGGGACAAGAGGTGCCCTGGAAGCTCATGGGCCAGCTAGCTTGGCATACACATAAATGAATAGCAAGAGAACCTGCCTTGAACAAGGTAGAAAGTAAGAACTAACACTGCGGTTGTCACCTGGCCCTGACACATGCTTCATGGCATGTGCACATACTCTCATACACACAAGCATAAAGATAATTCTTCATTTTATTTAAAAATTTTTGATAGCTTCCATAATTATAGACAATAAGCCATGATAATTCCCTCGCCAAGCCCACTTTCCCCCTCACAAATCCACCTCCCATCATATTTCTTCCCCCTCTCAATAAGTCTCTATTTTACTTATTTATTAGAGAGAGAGAGATAATGGGTGTACTAGGGTGTCTAGACACTGCAAATGAACTCCAGATGCATGCACCACCATGTGCGTCTGGCTTATGTGGGTACTGGGGAATTGAACTTGGGTCATGAGGCTTCACAGGCAAGCACGTTAACCACTAAGCCATCTCTTGAGCCCCTCTTTTTTATTTTTTAATTTATATTTATTAATGGCTTCTATAATTGTAGACAATAAACCATGATCATTTCCTCCCCTCCCCCACTTTCCCTTTCACATATCCAACCTCCATCATATCCCCTTCCCCTCTCAATTAGTCTCTCTCTCTTATTTTGATGTCATCATCTTTTCCTCCTATTATGAAGGTCTTATGTAGTTAGTACCAGGCACTGGGAGATCAAGGAGATCTAGGCCATTTTGTGTCAGGAAGATTGCATTGTAAGCAGCCTACCCTTCCTTTGGCTCTTACATTCTTGCCACCACCTTGTCCGCAATGGACCCTGAGCCTTGGAAGGTGTGACAGAGATGTTTCAGTGCTAAGCAGTCCTCTGTCCCTTCTTCTCAGAACTATGGTGCCTTTTGAGTCATTCCAGTGGTCACTACCATCTGAAAAGAGAAGCTTCTCTAACCAAAAGTGAGAGTAGCATTAATATATGGGTATGAAGATTTTTAAAAAGTGCTTATGGGGCAGTTTGGTGGGCATAATATATACATTTAGCCAGACAACAGTAGGTATTATTCCCCTAGGGCTCATGACCTCCCCTTGCACAGGCTTTTGACTAGGTTTTCTTTCTTTTTATTTTAATATTTTTATTTATTTGAGAGAGAGAATGAGGCAGAGGAAGAGAGAGAGAGAGAGAGAGAGAGAGAGGGAGAGAATGAGCATGCCAGGGCTTATAGCCGCTGCAAACGAACTCTAGGCGTATGCGCCACCTTGTGCGTCTGGCTTACGTGGGTCCTGGGGAATTGAACCGAGGTCCTTTGGCTTTGCAGGCAAGCACCTTAACCACTAAGCCATATCACCAGCCCCTTGACTAAGTTTTCTATCCCAGGTATGTATTCCATTATGTGGAGCAGGCCTCCAGTCCAATTAGAGAGTGGTTGGTTTCCCGCATTATAGACATGCCACTATTGCACTAGCTAGCACATTTGGCTTGGCTGGCCAATCTTAAGGCTTGCAATGTGCACTACAGTTTACCACCATTAATGACTTCTCTCTCTTTCTGTCAGCTGATCCACAGTGGGGAAGTTTTCAACTCAGCTCCAGGTTGATTTCTCAGTGACCTGCAACCCAAGTATGTGGAGTTTTCAGCAATAGGGTCTTACCATCTAGTTCTGGTGGGAAACTAAGAGCCTTAGCAATGGCTTATAATGCTTTGGTGCATCAGGGACCTCCATGGCCAACACTCACTGGAAGGTATCTCATCTCTGGTACTGAAATTTCCTAGTAATAATGTATGACTTCTGAGTGTGCCATTATCCAAAGAAGTAGGTTTCCATGTTGCTTATTCATAAGATCTTAAATTTTGATTAATCCTCTTTCTACCCTTCCTTTATTCAATCCCTTCCCCTGACGTCATTTGGGCCAGTGCAACCCCAGCAATCTGTTCATCTACTTTCATATATACAGTATCCTCCCCTTAAGTCCTCCCTCTCCTCCCTCCCCTATAACCCCTTTCTAGCTTACTAGCTTCTGCTACAGACTTTTATCCCAACTCACATACAAATCTAAACATTTGTAGCTAAGATCCACATATAAGAGAGAACATGTGGCATTTGACTTTCTGGGCCTGGTTTACAATTCTTTTCAGAACCACCCTTTTTTTTAACAATTAATTAATTTTTCCTGAAAAATTCCATAAATTATAGACAACAAACCATAGTATTCCCCCCCCCCCGATACACACTTTTTCCTTCTCAGCTCCACTCACCATCATATCCCTTCCCTGTCTCAATCAGTGTCTCTTTTATTTTGATGTCATCATCTTTTTCTCCTACTATGCTGGTCTTATGTAGGTAGTACCAGGCACTGTGAAGTCATGGATATCCAGGCCATTTTGTGTCTGGAAGTTTGCATTGTAAGGAGTCTTACCCTTCCTTTGGTGCTTACATTCTTTCTGCCACCTGTTCTACAATGTACCCTGAGCCTTGGAAGACGTAATAGAGATGTTTCAGTGCTGAACACTCCTCTGTCACTTCTCAGCACAATGGTGCCTTTTGAGTCATACCAGAGGTCACCACCATCTGTAAAGAGAAGCTTCTCTAACCAAGAGTGAGAGTAGCATTAATATATGGGTAAGAACATTAAGAAAAGTTTTTACTGTGCAGTTGGTGAGCATAATATATGCATTTAGCCAGACACCAGCAGGTGCAGAACCAGCATTTTCCCTGCAAGTTTCATAGTTTCATTTTCCTTTGCCTCTGAATAGAACTCCATTGTATCAATGTACCACATCTTCATTATCCATTCATCAGTTGAAAGGCATCTAGGATGATTCTATTTCCTAGCTATTGTGAATAGAGCTGCAATAAACATGGATGAGCAAGAATAGCCTAGGCAATGAGTAGAGTCTTCAGGATATATGTCAAGGAGTGGTATAGCTGGGTCATATGGTAAATCTATTTTTCACTGTCTCAGGAACATTCACGCTGGTTTCCCCCATGGCTGTACCCGTTTACAGTCCTACCAACAGTGTAGAAGTGTTCTGCACAAAGACAATTTTTTCTTTGGCCTTTTTTTTTTTTTTTTTTGAGATAATCTCTCTAGAGTCATTCTAGACTGGCTTCAAACTCATAGCATTCCTCCTACCTCTGCCTCCTGAGTGCTGGGATTAAAGGTGTGTGCCACTGTGCCCAGCCACAAAGGTAATTTTTAAAAAGGAAGGAAGGAATACATCACCAAAAAAAATTGGGAGATCGAGGAAATGGACAAAATTTTCAATGCTGTCCAATTGCTGAAATCTTATATAACTAAGCTCCAGGTTGATTTCTCAGTTCTTTGCTATAGCAATTATTTTCCTGTTTACATTTTAGGGTTTTAGCATCTAGTTCTGGGATTAACTAAGAGCTTTCTGCAACACACTCTACTAATGCTTTAGTTCATCCCTTCCTCCATGGTCTAGTTTTCACTGAAAAGGCATTTGACAGTCTTGTACTGAAATTTCCTAGAATAATGTATGAAGAGGAGGAGGAATTATCCAAAGAACTTTTGTGAGTGATGTTGCTTTAATTCATAAGATCTTAGGTTTTTGATTAATCTCACTGTCCTCTCTCCCCATCCTTTCCTTCAACAGTATTTTACTTTAGAGATTGTTTCAAATTCATGGAGAAAAAAATTTAACTCACAGGTTAGTATCAAAGAGACTAAGACAAGTACAGTATCCAGACTTAAGTCCTTTTTTAATTAAATTAATTAATTAATTAATTAATTAATTAATTGTGATAGGGTCAGACTTTTATCCCAGGCTGACCTACAATTTACTAATCCTCAGGCTGACCTCAAACCTCTGCCTCCATATAAGAGAGAACATGTGGCATTTGACTTGCCTGGCCTGGTTTACAATTGTGTTTCAGTGTGTGTGTGTGTGTGTGTTGTGTGTATCTAATTAATTTTTCCTGAAAAATCCAAGCCAGAATTATAGACAACAAACCACTGAGCCATTTCTTCAGCTAAAAAATTTTAAATTCTCAGCTGGGGCACCATCAGATCCCTTAGTGTCTCAATCAGTGTCTAGCAAATTTTGATGTCCCAGGTTTGATTCCACACTATGCTGGTCAGATGCACAAAGTACCACATGTGAAGTCATTTATCCAGGCCCTTTTGTGTCTGGAAGTTCTCAAAAATAAAAATCAAAATTATTTCTGTCATATTGTTATTTGAATCCATTTTGCCACATCTCTTCAAAAATGTTTAAAGCCTTGGAAAACTTTCAATAGAGATGTTTCTTTGGGAACACTCCTCTGTCAATTCTCATGTCCACAATGGTGTATTTTTGAGTTTACCAGAGGTCACAATCATCTGTAAAGAGCAAGGTCTCTAACCAAGAGTGAGAGTAGGTTGGTGATGGGTTTGAGAACATTAAGAAAAGCAACTGTGTCAGCAGGAGTGAGCATAAGTCTGCATTTGACCTTTTGGCTGCAGTTTGCAGAACCTGCATTTGGTGTGAGTTTGGTTGGTTTCATTTTCCTTTGCCTTCTGAATAGAACTCCATTGCCATTATGGAATCCCTGGATCTGTAACATCTTCATTATCCATTCATCAGTTGAAAGGCATCTGGATGATTCTATTTCAGCGAACCTAAGCTGAATAGAGCTGCAATAAACATGGATAGCAAGAAAGTAGGCAATGAGATGAGTCCAGATGTCAAGGAGTGGATAGCTGGGTCTTTTGGAAAATTTGTTTTTCACTGTCTCATGGACATTCTTGCAACTGAAGATGCCTTCTGGCTGTAAGCCAAGTTTTATGGTCTATTCCAACAGTTTGAGAATGCTTCTGCAGAAAGACAATTTTTCTTTGCTTTTTTTTTTTTTTTTTTTTTTTAAGAGGAGGAATCTCTCTAGAGTCATTGTTGGAACTGGCTACTTCAATAGGGGATGGCATACGTTCCTATCCAGGGCAGAAAGTTTGAGTGCTGGGATTAAATTTGTAATGGACTGATGCCCAGCCTGAACAAAGGTAGATTTTAAGAAAAGGAAGGAAAACTCACATCAGTTAAAAAAATTGGGAGATCGAGGAAATGGACAAAATTTTCAATGCTGTCCAATTGCTGAAATCTTATATCTTAAGAAAATTGGCTTCAGGTGGCCAGTTCTTGATTTACATTAAAACAATTATTTGCCTGAGGAAAGACTGTTTTTTTGCAAACTCTTTGTAGTTGACTGGGATTAATTCAGGGCTTTTCTGCATGGTTTATTTTGTCCCTGGATTTAGAATATAGTTCAGCCCCTTCCTGTAGTGTCTAGTTTTATAAGAAAAGATTTATTTGACAGTCTTGTCTGTAGGAGCAAAAAAAAGAAGAAGAAGAAGAGGAGGAGGAAGAAGGAAAGAACTTTTGTGAGTGAAGAGCTTTTAAGATGGTCTGGTTTCATGGAGAATTGAGATGTTTTGGATATACACTGGACTCTCCCCATCCTTTCCATGGACAGCAGTTTTACTTTGGGATGATTGTTTTCAAATTCATGGAGAAAAAAATTTAACCTGGAGACTGTTAGGTTAGTTATCAAAGAGACTAAGACAAGTTTGAAGACAGACTTGATGGTTTTTAATTAAATTGTTTTAATTAATTAATTCCTTATACAGTTAAAATGTTTCTCTGTGCCTTTACATGTTGAAAGAATTTAACTTGTTTCCTCAGGCTGACCTCAAACCTCTGCCTCCTAAGTGCTGATCAAGAGGTGTGACCACCATGCCTGGCTGTGTACAATTTGTGTGTGTGTGTGTGTGTGTCTATTGGGGACCAGTGTATCTAAATTTATGTGGGTACTGGGAAATCCAAGCCAGATTGTTTGAATATATGTTATAGGCAGTATTTTATTAGTTTAGCCATTTCTTCAGCTAAAAAATTTTAAATTATTTCTGTTGGGGCTGAAGAGATGGCTTAGTGTATAAAGATACTTGCTAGCAAAACCTGATGGCCCAGGTTTGATTCCACAGTACACATCTAAACCAGATGCACAAAGTAGTACATGTGTCTGGTCATTTACAGAAGGCCCTGATGTGCTCATTCTCTCTCTCTCTCTCAAAAATAAAAAATCAAAATTATTTCTGTCATATTGTTATTTGAATCCATTTTCAATAAATCATCTCTTTCCAAAATGCCTGGTCTGTAAGTTCATTTCAGCGAACCTGATACTTCTTTCAAAGGGCTTGGTGGGTTTTCTTTTTTTTTTTTTAATATTTTATTTTTTATTTATTTATTTGAGAGAGAGAGATACAGAAATAGGCAGGTAGAGAGAGAGAGAGAGAATGGGTGCGCCAGGGCCTCCAGCCACTGCAAACGAACTCCAGATGCATGCACCCCTTGTGCATCTGGCTTACGTGGGTCCTGGAGAACTGAGCCTCGAACCGGGGTCCTTAGGCTTCATAGGCAAGCGTTTAACCACTAAGCCATCTCTCCAGCCCTTGGTGGGTTTTCTTGCACCGGGAAAATGAAGAGATTGCTGTCCCACACAGACTTGCTCTCAGTTTTGAGTCTAGTTTTTTACTTTGGAATCCTAGACAGTCTTCAGACTCCTGATTCCCCTACTTCTGCTTCTTTAGCAATTTTCTAATGGTATATGCCACCATAACCAGTGAGCTTAATAGATATTTTCATAGTCAGGCTTAACTGTGACAATTTAATTTTTTTCTTTTAGGTTTGTTTCGTTAATCTAGGACCTAATATGTGAGATGGCTTCAATCTAAAGGAGATCTAACCTCCTTTTCAACTGCACACTTTGTAGAATGTTCTGTCTTTAGCAAGAGGTTAAAAAAAGTCATAATGAAGGCTGGAGAGATAGCTTAGCAGTTAAGGCACTTTCCTGCAAAGCCAAAGGACCCTGTTCGAATCCCCAGGACCCACATAAGCCAGATGTCCAAGGTGGCACATGTGTCTGGAGTTCATTTGCAGTGGCTGGAGGCACTGGCATGTCCATTCTCTTTCTATCTTCCTCTCTCTGTCAAATAAATAAATAAAAATGTTTAAAAAATTTAACAAGATGAAAAAAATCACAATGAAGGAAATGGCCAGGCATGGTGGCACATGTGTTTAATCCCAGCACTTGGGAAGCAGAGGTAGGAGGATCCCTGAGACTACATCGTGAATTTCAAGTCAGCCTGGCTAGAGCGGGACCCTATCTCAAAAAACTAAAAAAGAAAAGGAAAGGAAAGGAAAAGAAATGGTTGTTTATTTTTTCCCCACTGTGAATTAAAAAGGAAGAATAAGGCATCTCCTTTCCCCCAAACAAGAAAAAGGTAACTAAGAATTTATTTTTAAAAACCTGAAATAGTCCGGGCATGGTGGCGCACACCTTTAATCCCAGCACTCAGGAGGCAGAGGTAGGAGGATCACCACGAGTTCAAGGCTAGCCTGGACTACAGTGAGACCCTACCTGGAAAAACAAAAACAAAAACAAAAAACAAAGCCAAACAACCAAAAAAACCTTGAAATAGAACTTGTCTTCTTGCCTCTACTTTTCAGGAGGAAAGTAAATGGATTCTCCAACAGGAAGAAGAATCCAAACTGGATTTGGGGGCTGGAGAGATATAGCTTTCTTGCACAGCCCTTGGCCTGGGTTCAATTGCCCAGTACCCAGGTAAAGCCAGAAACAAAGTAGTGCATGTGTCTGAGTTCTTTTGCTGTGTCAGGAGGACCTGGCAGGTCCCTCTTTGTCTGTCTCTCAAAAATAAATAATTTAAAAATTTAAAAATCTTTATATACTTATTTAAGAGAGAGAGAGGGTGGGGGAGAGACATGGACGCACCAGGGCTTCTAGCCGCTGCAAACTCCAGATGCATGCATCCCCTATGCATCTGGCTTATTTGGGTCCTGGGGAATCAAACCTGAGTACTTTGGTTTTGCCAAGCGACTTAATCAATAAATGATATCTCCAGCCCAATAGAAAACATTTTAAATGAAACTAGATTTGGACTGGATCAGGTAAATGTACCCTGTTTCTACAAAATAGCTCTTCAGGGTTATAACGGGAGCGCTACAAGCCTGTTGTGGAGCCGGAGATGGGACTGTCCACAGAAGGTTCAAGGATGCTGCGGCTTTGAGAATCGTGGCCTAGGATTCTCTGTTCCCATGAGGGGAGTAGGCTTCTTGTCTTCAGGTAGACATTACAGGTATGGAGCAGGATGATTCACAGACTAGAGTCCTTCTCCATGGGGTATGAAAAGCATCAGCTCACACCCCGAGAGAGTGCCCCTCCTGCCTCCCTACTGTAACCAATGGCTACTTTTGTCCCTTTCATGGTAAGTGTAGCTAGAGCTTCAAAATTAATTTGACTTAGGAAGAGAGAGCAATTTAACACCCCTATACCTCAGTATACAGAAGACATTTGCCTTCTAGAAAATCTGAGCCAAGATTGTTGTAAGATTAACTTCACATCCGAAGTTGGCTCAAAGTGTCTCAGTGTGTCTCTGAAATGTTTATGTGAGAGGTGTAAAGTTATCCAGTGTTGGATTAGGCTTTTATAGATAGCTACGTCATAACATTCCAGGATGATGAGGACCATTCAGAAGAGTATAGAATTTGTTACTCGTGAGCTTTGTTACCATACTTTCCCCATACTTACTCATTTTTTAAAAAAGAGAATCTCTATTTTTTAAGAGAGAGAGCAAGTCTAAGAGAAAGAGAGAGAGAGAATGGGTGCTCCAGTGTCTCTAGCCACTGCAAACGAACTCCAGATGCGCGTGCCACCTTGTGCATCTGGCTTATGTGGGTACTGGGGAATTGGACCTGGGTCCTTAGGCAAGCACCTTAAATGCTAAGCCTTCTCTCCAGCTCCTTACTTGTTTTTCTGTCTTTTTAAAGACCTATTTTACTTATCTTCTTGATATATATATATATATATATATATATATATATATATATATATATATATGTTTCAAGATAGGGTCTCATTCTACTCCAGGCTGACCTGGTACTCTGTAACTCAAGGCAGGCCTTGAATCAAAGCAATTCTCCTACCTCAGACTCCCAAGTACTGGGATTAAAGGCTTGTACCACCACATCCACTTGCTTCATAGGGGTATGTGTGGTTTGAGGTAGGGTCTCACTCTAGGCTAGGCTAACCTGGAATTCATTATGTAGTCTCAGGCTGGCCTCAAACTAACAGGGATCCTCTTACCTCTGCCTCCCGAGTGCTGGGCTTAAAGGCAAGTGTCACCATGCCTGGATTTATTCCTTCTTTCTAAACCAGGTGAAAATGCAAATACTCAGGCCAGATCATTGATGGGAATGAAACTTGACTCAAAGGTGATAAACAGTAACTGGCTCTTGACATCAGTGTCAAGGATAAACCTGGAGTCCTGTTTATCTGGGTGTGGGGCAATGGTGAGTGTACACACATGGTCTATGCAAAGTAGTCACCTAGCTGCTCATGGGAAAGTAGGTCTCACGTTGCCAATCTTTCAGATTTTTTTCAAGAGAAATTGGAAATAATTTTTTTTCTTTTTCATGAAATACCCTGAATTTTAACATAAAAGTCATTTAAAAAAGAACCACCCTATTCTACCTGCTGATTAGCTAAGGTCAAAGGGTATGGTGAAATAGTTGTCATATTGCTGGTCAAGATGTGGTTGAAAATGCCTGTATGGAGAGAATGCCGGTGATGCCAGTCAAGATTAAGTGTGTACAAATGCACAGATTCTTTGACTCAGTAATCTTAGTTCTGTGAGTTTGTACTACGTATGCTTGCACACTTGTAAATGATATATGCATAAGGATAAGATGTCACTGTTTGAGTCACAAATACTGTCAACAACTGAAATATCAATTTAAACAAAAGTGCTTAAATAACTTATTTTATATTGATACAATGAAAATTTCAATAGACAGTAGAATGAATGAAGGGAGCTCTATATATTCTCATATAACAAGTTTTTTTTTTTTTCAAGAAAAATAAGCTGAGCTATGTGTGTTGGCATACAGCTGCCTACAATCTCAGCAGGAGGCAGGAAAATCAGGAGTTCAAGATCATCCTCAGCTATGTATTTAGTTTGAAGCCACTCTGGAACACATGAAATCCTGTCTCAAGAAAGATAGGTGTATGTGGTGGTGGTGGGGGGCGTGGATAAGCATGCTGGGTCTTTAATCCCAGCACTGGAGGGGCTGAGGTAGGATCTCTGTAACTTCGAAGCCAGCCTGAGACTACATAGTGAATTCCAGGTCAGCCTGGGCTACAGTGATACCCTACCTTGAAAAACCAAAACCAAAACCAAAAAAAAGAAAGAAAGAAAAGAAAAGAAAAGAAAGAAAGAGAAAAAGAACAACAAGAAAGAGAAGAAGAGGAAAAGAAAAGCAAGAAGTGGGCTGGAAATGGAGCTCTGTGGGGGAGCATTTATCAGAATGCATCAAGGCCCCCAACTTGTTCCTGAGTGAAGGGAAGGTTTCACCTTGGTTCTTGTCTTCTTGAAGCCAAGAATTCAGCTGAGAAACACAGACAGTTTAAGCAGATATTTACTTAGCAGAGCAAAGCAAAGCATAGAGTGCTCTCAGACAGCGTGAAACAGGCTGTCCTGAAAGTGGGAGGGGGAGCAACAAAAATAAAATGAATGAATAAATGAACAAATAGATAGATGATAGATACATAGCAATACTTACCTAGGGCTGGAGAGATGGCTTAGCAGTTAAGGTGTTTGCCTGCAAAGCCAAAGGACCCAGGTTTGATTCCTCAGGACCCATGTAAGCCAGATGTACAAGGTGGCACATGCATCTGGAGTTCATTTGCAGCAGCTGGAAGTCCTGGAGTGCCCAATCTCTCTCTCAACGAAATAAAATCCTTTTTGAGAAAAAAGAGGGCTGGAGAAATGGCTTAGTGGTTAAGGTGCTTGCCTACAAAACCAAAGGACCCAGGTTTGATTCCCCAGGACCCATGTAAGCCAGGTGCACAAGGGACACATGCATCTGGAGTTCTTTTGCAGCAGCTGGTGGCCCTGGCACACCCATTCTCTCTCACTCTCTCTTTACCTCTTTCTGTCTCTTAGATAATTAAAAAAAATTTTTTTAAAGAAATATCTACCTAGCCAATATTTTTGTGAAATTTGAATTTCTACTATATCAAATATCTATATCTATCATCTATCTATCTGTCTCAAAAGTACCTTTAAAATAATGCCCAGCCGAGAACTTATTATGGAATAAATGAGCATGAAGTTACTTCTCAAAGAGATCAATAATAATTCATTTTCAAAGTCTTAGGTAGTTTCCTGTCTATCAAAATTATTCAGATTTTCCCATCACAGTATAATATGAACAGTAATAGTACAATAGTATAATATAAACACTAATAACATTTTAATTTTAGCATGAATTAAAATGCCAGGGCCAAAGGAATAAGCCCAGAGAGAACTTGTTTACTGTGGGGAGGGAGCAGCTTGAGAAAGCCTTGGCTAGAGGCTTGGAAACAGGACGTGTGCAGAGTCCCCTGGGTTGTGGCACGAAGAGACTGTTTAGCTTAATACTGCTAATTAAAGCCTTATCCCCAGGGAGAAAAAACAATATGGGCTAAAAGTGGCTGTAAGCAAGCAAAGCTACCTTAGATAAATCTTTGAAACTCTCTGTGGAGTTCAAAATGCAAAGCTTTAATACACTTAGATAAATCCGAGAGTTTGAAACTCTCTGTGGAGTTCAAAATGCATCCTGAGGATAGAATATGAGAATTCTATATTTTGAAAAATCTGTCATGCTGTTTTTCTTACTTTACCTATCATTTTCAATACTGGCAAAGAACATTTCAATACATATCAATTCCAACCCCCAAAGAGACAAGTATTCAGGGAATGGAGAGATGGCTCAGCAGTTAAGGTGTTTGCTGGCAAAGCCAAAGGACCTAGGTTCAATTCCCAAGTACCCATGTAAAGCCAGATGGTGTATTTTTTTTTTTTTTTTGGACAAGGTCTTGCATTATAGCCCAGACTGACCTTGACATTATGTGACCCATGTTGGCCTCAAACTTTGGCTGTCCTCCTGGCTCAGCCTCCCAAGTGCCAGAAATTTACAGATGTGCACCACCAAGCTCAGAGGATTTATTAATGTATAAGTAAAATGACTCATTTTAGCCTAAAATGGCAAACTGTTCAACAAACTGAATTTTGTCTACCTTTCAAAATAAAAAGGCCCAACTTCCTCATTTTGAGTTGTTTTGTCTTGTGAATCATCCTTGCTGCATTTGTGGTAGACTTGGAGCATGTTAGTTGTAACAAAGCTTTCTTCCACGGTGATCAGAGTCTGGTTTTTAGCACTATATTTTCAGTTTTCCAGACATGAAATGAGAATTTAGACCTCTGGGTCCAGGGTACGGAAGATTCCAGCTTCTAGATTCCAAAGAGTATCCTGTAGAGGAGATGGCCTTCAGGTACAGAGAATGGAAGCAAACTGCCCTAAATTTGCTTAGAAAGTGCTGACCGAGCTAGGAGTTTCACCAGCATTTCCTGTCTCAAAAACAAGTGCTCAATTTGGTCTTCAATGACAGTAAAACAGGAATCAGAAACTCTTACTGTTTGCTCAAAAGCAGAAGCTAGAATCATTTCAAAGAAAGTGCAAAATTAAAACGGAAACTTCACTTTTACCTCTCTGTAGAGCAATGGAGTATGTCCGCTGGGGTTTCTCCTCCCTCATTGCAAGGGAAATTTATTAACCACAAGGGTGCCTTTCACATATGCCCTAAATTAGTGGGTTTTTTTTTTTAGAGGTAGGGTCTCACTGTAGTCCAGGCTGACCTGGAATTCACTATGTAATCTCAGGGTGCAGGGTGGATTCTAACTCATTGCGATCCTACTACCTCTGCCTCCCGAGTGCTGGGATTAAAGGTGTGCACCACCACGCCTGGCTAGCTTAGTGTTTTTGATACCTACCAAGTCATTTATAGGTACTAAAAACAGCTTTCAGTAATTTCATGAAGAGTCCGGCTTTTCCGCAGAGCAAACATCTGATGACATTAGCTCTGAGTGGTTTTCATCTGAGTAGGTAATTATACAGATTTGCACTATTATCAAAAGGCTTTTGAAATAATCCAAGACCCTGTGCAAAAAAGTAGCTGGCTAGTATGCAGATATTATAGATGCTTGTTTCTTTTTTATTTACAGTAAGTCCAGAACCTTCTTGGGATCTAGGAACATACATAAGATAATTACCATTAAACAAACAACCCCTTCCCCCACAAACACAAAACTTTTATCAGGTGCTTTCATTTGTTCTTCATGACTATCGTGGAACATCCAGAAGTTTAACATATATTAACATTCAAAGGTGATGACAGAAAACAGATTAGCCAGAAATGGTGGCTCACACCTTGAATCCCAGCACTCGGGAGGCAGAGGTGGGAGGATCACTGTGAGTTTGAGGCCAGCCCGAGACTACAGAGTGAGTTCCAGGTTAGCCTGGGAAACAGTGAGTCTATACTTTGAATAAACAAACAAACAAAAACAAACAAATTAAAATGTAAAATGTTATCTTAGGACAGCTGTCATGAGGAGACAAGGAATGGCCCACAGACTCAGCCATTCTCTTTGCCGGAAATAGTCTTGTTTCTAAGGTTTGTCCTCATTTTTCAAGGTTCGGTAGTTTAGGTATTACTTCCTGTCACTGGTGCTTATTTCTGTTCCAAACCTCAGATGTACTGGAAGGTTTCTTTTCATTACTATCTGTCTGTGTGTGTGTGTGTTGAAACAGAGTCTCAAACACACAACCTAGGCTGGCCTCAAATTTGCAATCCTCCTGCTTCAGATTACTCCCAGGATTAAAGGTATGTAGCTCCATGCCCTGCAGATTTATTTGACTCTTCTTTCTGGGGTAGAATTCAGGGTCCTGACATGCTAAGCACATGTTCTACTTCTGAGCTATACCTCTAAGCCCTTGAAGTTGGTTTTAGTTCTGATTTTTTTTTCCTGGTAGCCTTTGAGATTATTGAAATTCTTCTAGTACGGACATAGTCTGGTGTATACTAGATAATGAACCCTGTTAAAGGGAACCAACTTGGGATAAGGAATTGATAACTGACAATGACCTAAAATGTTTCCTGGAGCTGGAGAGATGGCTTAGAGGTTCAGGTGCTTGTCTGAAAAGCCAAAGGACACAGGTTCAATTCCCCAGGACCCACATAAGCCGGATGCACAAGGGGGTACATGCATCTATAGTTCATTTGCAGTGGCTGGAGGCCCTCATGTGCCTATTCTCTCTCTCTCCCTGCCTAGTTCTCTCTCTCAAGTAAATAAATAAAAATATAACATATAAAATGTTCCTGGCTTTCAAGTTGATCTTCACATTTCTGTCTCTATTTGGCTTTGCTTAGATGATCTGACACCCAGCTATTAAACTGTTTTCTGTTATTTGAGCTACCCAGCTATTAATCAGACTCTTGCCTCTAACAATAAAACACAAAACTATATGTTATCTCAAATTTCTCAAACCTCTTTCATGGATATCACCTTATGTAAATTCTTTACTCTTTATTTTTCATTTTTATTTATTTATTTTTTGGTTTTTTTCAAGGTAAGGTCTTGCTCTAGCCCAGGCTGACCTGGAATTCATTATGTAGTCTCAGGGTGGCTTAAAACCCAGAATGATCCTCCTACCTCTGCCTTCCAAGCACTAGAACTAAAGAAGTGCACTACTGTAGCAGACAGCTTCAGGTTCGCTGAGATGAACTTCCAGACCAGGCACAGTTATGGAGGAAGGGATATTATTTATTGAAGCTTACAGATCCAGGGGGAACTCCCTCTAGGCACACTTTGCATATCTTTACAATGGAATCTCAAACCCACCATCACACCTTAAGATCCGCCCAGTGACATTGCCTCCAGTAAGGTGGCTGCAGATGCAAATTATAAACTAATAAAACACTGAATATATTGGGGGCCATATATTCAAACTACCACAACTACCACGCCTGGCTTTATTTAAATTCTTCCAATAATTCTATAAGATTGTAGGTCAGAAATAGAAGCTTAAGCTGGGCGTGGTGGTGCACGCCTTTAATCCCAGCACTCGGGATGCAGAGGTAGGAGGATTGCCGTGAGTTCGAGGCCACTCTGAGAGTACAGAGTGAATTCCAGGTCAGCCTGGGCTAGAGTGAAACCCTACCTCGGAAAAAAAAAAATAGACGCTTATCTGGTGTCAATGACTTTGCATGAGAGCTCATGTCTTCTAAACCAATAGTGTAATTCTACTTGATGCAGTTTTATTTTTATTTTTTATTTTTCCTCAAGGTAAGATATCACTTTAGCCCAGGCTGACCTGGAATTCACTATGTAGTCTCAGGGTGGCTTTGACGTCACAGCAATCCTCCTACCCCTGCCTTCTGAGTGCTGGGATTAAAGGTGTGCACCACCACACCTGGCTGAGGGTTGTTTTTATTTTTAAAAATGTTTACTTATTTATTAACAGTGGCATGCTGGCCTCAGACTTACTATGTAGCCAAGGATGGTTCATGAACTTCTTAATTTCCTGCCTCTACCTCTCCAGGACTGGGATTACAACTATGGATCACCATGACTAACTTCAGATATATGTAATTCTTAAGAGTTCAGCACAAAACACCTTAAATTGGGTAGGTGGGCTTGCCTGATGTTTCCTTATGCTTCGATCCAGTTTATGCATTTTGGCAGAATGTTTCAAAAGGATAATCCATTCTCAGTGCATCACAGTGGGAGACAACATGACATGGTTTGTCTATCATTAGTGATGTCTGATAGATTCCTCCTCTATAAAGTTACTATTCTTCCATGCTTAGTCACGCCATGGACTCAGAAAATCATTCTACAAGGGCTCATTTTTGTACTGGTGACTGGTATTTCCCAGGTTCCAGTATCTTGGGTCCCTTCACTCCAACTATCACTGAGGCAGACAGCCTCAGCGAGGTGCCCTCACTGGATCTATAGCCCAACCTTGTTATCTTAACCTTATTATCTTAAGAGGGGTATGAAATAATATAATATAACATAATTAGTGAGAAAAGAAATCAAAGCCTATACTTATAGAGACAGAAAAAATGAATCTGATTACAAAAAAGTGTCAAAATCACCAGACGTGGTGGTGCATGCCTTTATTCCCAGCACTTGGGAGGCAGAGGTAGGAGGATCACCATGAGTTTGAGGCCACCCTGAGACTACAGAGTGAATTCCAGGTCATCCTGGACTAGAGTGAAACCCTACCTTGAAAAATAAAAAAATAATAAAAAGTCAAAATCATATTATTTCCTGATTGCACATTTTTATTTAATTCTATGATAGCTAAAGATAGCTACTATCTCCCTTAATTATGAGAAGATGGGACTTTTTATGGAAGTCTTAAAATTTATTGTGCAACATGGAGTTGAATTGGAAACTGTTGTCCATCTTCCTGATGTCCAAGATAGTGCTTCCCACAAAGCTATGAACTATACTTTCTTGCCTTTCTTGTACCACATTAGAAAGTGTGTTGGTCTTGGTTGTAAACCATGATGGAACTATAAAAACCATGCAATGAGGTCGTGTGGTTAGAGCTGTCTGGCTAGGCAGAAACGAAGATGCAGTCGTTTAGCCTCACTGTCTCTTTGAAGTAACAGACACAGTTTGGGGAAGACTTGCAGAAAACAGACACATTAAGAGGCAGGCAGTACTGCAACACTAAATGGTTCTTGGGTCACATAAACAGCCTGGACACTTCTGTAGGAAGCGCTAGCTGATAACACGCCCCTGTCATTAGTCATTATGGTCTTGCAGTGTTAATGCCTGGCCACTACAGAATAAAAGCCAGATAGCACTTTATACAACATATTATCATTGCAGACCCACTGGAGAGAAGAGTGTAACTAAGCAGTAGACAGATCTTTAACATGTAAGGTAACATAGACTAAAGGTATTATTCATAAACTCAACTTAAAGAGCAATGATTTAAGTATTATTTCATAATTCTGTGTTAAGAATATATATATATATATATATATATATATATATATATATATATATATATATTAAAGTCTCACTCTAGCCCAGGCTGACCTGGAATTCACTCTGTAGTCTCAGGGTAGCCTTGAACTCACAGTGATCCTCCTATCTTGCCCTGCCAAGTGGTGGAATTAAAGGCGTGCTCCATCCCACTAGACCAAGAATATTTTTACAGTCTGCCTGTTTCATTAATAGTAGCCCGAGGGCTGGCTGTGGTGGCATACACCTTCAATCCCAGCATTCCATAGACAGAGGTAGGGGGATTGCTATGAGTTTGAGGCCAGCCTGGAGCTACAGAGTAAGTTCCAGCCTGGGCCAGAGTGAGACCCTACCTCAAAAAAAAAAAAAAAAAAAAAAAAAAAAAGCAAGCAAGCAGCCAGAAGACAAGACTAGTAAGAAAGTATTCCGGTAAGGCTAGATAGAGGGACTGAAATTGTAACATCAGAGAACCGTCCCTTCTTGTCACTCAAAGCCCCACAGGTCAGCTCTTATTCTACTGATAGCAAAAAGGACTGTGCAGCTCACAAAACTGAGAGTGAGCAGTTCTCGGTAAGTTCACTACGTATTGGACTAGCCTAATATAAGAATTTCATTGAATCTGTCTTTCAAAGGAGCTTAATATCTAATTAACAGGCTACATTCTCTCTGCAAGAGCCCCACCAAGTGGTCATCCAGTTTAGGAGTGGCAGTCAAACAATTTAGCGATACTAGGACTGAAGATGGAGGAGTATCCTCCACCCACAGATTCAATCAGACCTTTGTTTAGGCAACACATCTGCTTTTCTCCACCACTTGCTTTTGGAGGCATTCTTGTCCTTTCTTGAACTATGTAGACTCTTTGACCCCATGACCTCAGATGCTCTGAATCCTCCATTTTCTCCTAAATCAATCAATCTTTCTGCTGTCCATCTCACCCTGTGCAGCCCCAGACCCCGGTGTCCTCTACTTAAATCATGCTCCCAGTATTTTGTTCAACTCTTAGTGTAATATCATCTCTCTTGCTGACCCTGACGATGAACAATTGAGAATGCCCGGAGAAGATTCATGTCCAGGTCACTGTACGGCTGCTTTACAATTAAAGCTGGGTTCTCAGTTATGGTCAGTGTGTGCTGATTAGCTCCCAGTGGCTGTTTCAAACCTTACCCCCTGCTTACAAAGCCTCTTCCTTTTTCACCAACAAATGCTTCTGGCACCAAGTCAAAGAAGATCCTGCCAGTTTCATTAATAGTAGCCCGAGGGCTGGCTGTGGTGGCATACACCTTTAATCCCAGCATTCCACAGGCAGAGGCAGGGGGATTGCTATGAGTTTGAGGCCAGCCTGGAGCTACAGAGTAAGTTCCAGGTCAGCCTGGGCCAGAGTGAGACCCTACCTCAAAAAAAAAAAAAAAAAAAAAAAGCAAGCAGCCAGAGGACAAAGAACTGCACTCTTCTTTCTGTCTTGCTTGTAAGCATTTTAATCTGCATTGGTACTTATGCTTTCTGATGGAAGAGATCCCCAACAAAGGTTAATTTCTCTGCATATTAGGTAGATTTTATCTCCTTTACTCAAAAGTTGCTATATCAATCATCTGCCCTTCTATTTTAATCCAGAAGACAGTGGGTGATATTGAATATGAAAATGAAAAAATCTTATTTTATCAGATTCTTACTATAAGGAAACGGAACCAGTACAGTTAGCCTCTGGGAGGAACGGCACTCACTGGAAGGATACACGTGTAACTCATAGCACAGAAGATGCTGAACACTCCACCGCCTCTGAGCAGAAAGCTCGGATTCTGTGCCCATTCATGATCAGATACATTCTCAACTCAGGGTCAACTGCTTTCTGCTGTGTGTCTTCCCCAAGATCCAGCTCATAGGCTGGAAATGTCTGATTAACTTATCCACCAAAAACATGTACAGAAGGAAATCTGTGCCAAGAACTCTTGCTTGATTTCACTGAAGCATATAATAGTGATGGTCATTTTCTCCTTCTTGAGTTTTGTTTTTTCGCGATACTTCTCCTTCCTTAAAAAAGATTGAAGATTGGCTGGAGAGATTGTTTAGTGGTTAAGGCACTTGGTTGAAAAGTCTAAGGATGAAGCATATAATAGTGATGGTCATTTTTTCTCCTTCTTGAGTTTTGTTCTTTTGTGATATTACTCCTTCCTTAAAAAAGATTGAAGAAGCCGGGCGTGGTGGCACACACCTTTAATCCCAATACTCAGAGGCAGAGGTAGAAGGATCGCAGTGAGTTGGAGGCCACACTGAGACTACAGAGTGAGTTCCAGGTCAGCCTGAGCTAGAGTGAGAGGCCCTACCTCGAAAAACAAACAAACAAAAAAAAGATTGAAGATGGGCTGGAGAGATTGTTTAGTGGTTAAGGCACTTGCTTGAAAAGTCTAAGGATCCATTGTGGAAGAGGGAGCGGGAAGAATGTAAGTGCAACTGCCCAGACAGAAATTGGCCTCGATATCCATGACCTGGCAGTGCCTAGCAATACCTTCACAAGGCCCTCATAATAGGAGAAAAGGATGATGACACCAAATTAAAAAAGACTAATGGAGAGAGGGAGGGTATAAGATGGAGAGTGGAGTTCTGAAGGGGACTGGGGGAGGGGAGGGAAATATCATGGTTTATTTTCTATAAGTATAGAAGTTGTCAATAAAAAATATTTTTAAAAAGTTTTAAACTTTTTGAAATAAATATCTTTAGTTTCAAAAACATATACAGACAATCTGGCTGGAGAGATGCCTTAGTGATTAAAGCATTGCCTGCAAAGCCTGAGGACCCAGGTCCCATTCACCAGTACCCACATAAGACAGAGGCACAAGGTGGTGCACGTGTCTCATTCTCTCTCAACTAACTAAATAAATAATAAAATATTTTTAAATTAAAAAAAAAAAAAAAGAAAAGAAAAGTCTAAGGACCTGGGTTCGATTGCCCAGGACCCACGTAAATCCAGATGCACAGAGTGGTGAATATGTCTGGAATTCACTTGAAGTGGCTGGAGGCCCAGGCATGCTCATTCATTCTCTCTCTCTCTCTTCCCCCTCCATCCTTCCTTCCCTCCTGCCCTCTCTGTGTCTCTCCTTGCAAATGAATAAATTTTATATATATATATAAATATATATATATATATATTATATATATTTTTTTTTTTTTTTTTTTTTTTTGGTTTTTTGAGGTAGGGTCCCTCTCTGGTCCAGGCTGACCTGGAATTCACTATGTAGTCTCAGGGTGGCCTCGAACTCTCGGCCATCCTCCTACCTCTGCCTCCCGAGTGCTGGGATTAAAGGCACCACCACACCTGGCATAAAATATTTTTTTTTAAAAAAAGAGATTGAAGACTGTGTTGTAGTTTTTGAAAATTCTGCTTAAGGCCTGAAGAGATGGCTTAGTGTTTAAAGGTTAAAGGTGCTTGGTTGCAAAGCCAGATGGCCTGGGTTTGGTTCCCTAGTACCCAAATAAACCACAAAAAGATGCATGTGCCTGGAGTTCATTTGCAGTGGCAGGAGGCCATGGTGGGCCCATTCTCTCTCAAATAAACAAATTTCTGCTTAAACATCACATATTGGTTTTAGTGGGGTTCTTCTCAGATTCATGGCTTCAATTTCTGCCATGGTTACAGCACACATTAACCTTCCTAATAATTTTGAACTTTACACTTGAATTTTCAATAAAATTCAGTATTTACAAAAGCGAGCTTCCTTCTTTCCTCCAAACCTGCTCTTCCACTTTATGTGTTCTGTTCTCATGACTGACAAGTGTCCTCTCCAGTCAACTCTCCGTTGTCCCTAATATCAAGATCCTCCTGCTTTCATTTCTTGAGTACTGGGATGATAGTCTTGGGTCACCATGCTCTAAACCCTGAAGAAGTGATTGTCCTAAAATGCTAATCTGGTTTGAAAATTCAGGTATAGTTCCTTGTCTTTCAGGATAATTTTAAAGCTTACTGCACATATTCTGTCTGTGGTAAGACAGTGTAGCAGACAGCTTCAGGCTGGGATGAACTTACAAACCAGGCACAGCTATGGAGGAAGGGGTTTATTGAAGCTTACAGATAGAGTGGAAGTTCCCTAATGGCAGAAGAGACTGGCCCACTTTCACAGTCCATGCAGAGAGAAAAGCCACCACCAACACACAAGCAAGCACACTCAGGAACTCCAGGCAAAGCTCAAGCACTTTGCATATCTTTAGATTGGAATTCCCCAAACACACCTAAGGGCTGGACTCTCAGATCTACCCCCAGTGACACCTCCCACAGCCAGGTGGCCGGAGATGTAAATTACAAGCTTTAATAAACCTCTGAATCTATTGGGAGACATCCATTTAAACGACCACAGACAGTCTTGCTGAAGACCTTGCCAATCTGTGCAAGGAGACTTCCAGTTGGACAGTGTCATAGTCAGCTCCGTGCTGCTGGGATGAACATCCAAACCAGACACTGTTTACTGGAAGGAACAGGATTTATTTCAGGCTTACAGATCCAGGGGCAGTTCTGTAATGGTAGAAGAAGCTGGCTCATTTTCACAGGTCCACGCAGAGAGAGAAAAATCACCAGCAGCACCACAAGCAAGCACAATCCAACAGCAGGGAACCCAGACTGCTCTCTGCAAACCTTAGGCTAGAATTCCAGATCCACCCCCAGTAACACCTCAGGCCTGGGCCCTAGGATCCCCACAGTAACAACTCTTCCAGCCAGGAGGCTGGAAATCCATGTTACAAGCTTTAATAAAATTCCTGAATCTGTTGGGGGACATCCATTCAAACTACCACAGAGGGAATAGAATTGTTCTGTAAGGTTGCCACCATGTGAGAAATTCTTGGGGACATTATTAAACATGTCGACTCTTGGCTTGACTTTAAACTCACAGAGTTTGAACCTTCAGAAGTAAGGCTTATCTTTGTCATGCTTGTTGCTACCAGGTAAATTTTTGAAATGTTTCGGGGCTATTTCTGGACACCCTTTCCTCAAACTGTTGTACCTTTCCCGGCTGCCCTCCAGCAGTTTAGTCATGTCACTCAACTGGCAAGACTTTTTCTTACTTAGATCTCCCTTCTCTGTGCTTCTGTTGTACTTAGGCCTCCTGTCCTTACCTGGCCCACAGAAAACATTATTCAACTGACATCTATTTTTAAAATGTTCCAAAAACCCACTACTTATTTTCACTTTGCCACTATCATTTGAAAAAATTTGCATTAATACATAAAAACAAGTTCAAAATAGTTAAGGTTTTTTTTTTTTTTAAACTTTTGGTTTATCTAAAGTTAGGCATAAAATAAATACTGTGCAATTACTGAAAAATACCCTAGCCAGGTGTGGTGGCACATGCCTTTAATCCCAGCATTTGGGAGGCAGAGGATCATTGTGAGTTCGAGGCCAGCCTGGGACCACAGAGTGAATTCCAGGTCAGCCTGGGCTAGAGTGAGACCTACCTCAAAACAAACAAACAAACAAACAAACAAGCAAACAATATATATATTTATATTATATGTCAATATATATTTTATAAATGTATATATTTATAAATACTCTAATTGCTATCACTTCTTTGAAATCATATAGTAGAATATTTTTTTGTTTGTTTTGTTTTGAAAGTGGTTCCCACCTTATAGTATAAGCTGGTTTAGAACTCTCTATTCAGCCACAGGCTGGTCTCAAACCCATGATCCTCCTGCCTCAACTTCCCAAGTGATGGAATTACAAACATGTAACACCATGCCTAGTTTGAGAATATTCTTCAATATATGAAAATATTATAATAAACTGCTAGGGAAAACAGGCTAAGAAATAAATATGTAACTAAATTTTAAAAAATTTTTGAATTTTAATATCTAGTAGTCCTGAGTGGCCTGGAACTTGCTATGTAGGCTAGGCCAAGTAAGCTTTCTGCTTTTGCCTCCTTAGTGCTGAGATTATAGGAGTATGCCCACACTTGCCTTAGAACATTTTGGTTAACCTTAAAATCAGATTATGGGCTGGAGAGATGGCTCAGAGGTTAAGGCACTTTCCTGAAAAGTTTAAGGACTAGGGTTTGATTCACCAGTACCCACATAAATACCAATGTACAAGGTGACAAATGCTTCTGAAGTTTGTTTACAGTGACTAGAGGGCCTGGTGCACCCATCTTCTCTTTCTCTATCTGCCTCTTTCTCACTCTCAAATAAATAAAGTAATTAAAAATAATTTAGAAAACAGATTATCTATGTATATTAAGTATGGTGGCTCATGCCCATTATCTCCGCTCTCAGGAGGCTGAGGTAGAAGGTTCACTCTGAGTTGTCAGTTGAAGGCCAGCCTAGGCTACAGAGTGAGTTCTAGCTCAGCCTGGGCTGCAGTGAGACTCTGACTTGACTTGAAACAACACACAAAAGTTTTAGCTGAGTGTGGTGGCACATGTCTTTAATCCCAGCACTCGAGAGGCTGAGGTGGGAAGATTGCCAGGAAGTCAGGCTAGCCTGGGTTACAGAGCGAGACCTAAGTAAGCCTGAGTGCCTGCGCGCTTCTACCTGAGAGCTGGTGGTTTTGGATAACTGCCCACTGTTACACTTGATTGCTTCTGTCTCCATAAATGTATATGTTGAAATCCCAATATTAAAGATAGGACTTTTAGAAGGTAATTACTTCATGAGGGTATAGAGCCTTCATCACTAGGATTAGAGCATTTGCCAAAAGAAACCTCAGAGAACAAGGGTTGGGGCCATTTCCGTGAATGAAAAGTAGATGCTCAGCAGACTCACTCAGTCACTGCTGTGATCCTGGATTGCCCAGCCTTTAGAACCGTGAGAAACCAGAGTGTATTTATGAGAGAGAGAGAATGAGAATACGAATGAGAACGAGTGGCCAGTGACTCCAACACTGCAAAGTAACTCCAGATGCGCGTGTCACTGTGCGCCTGGCTCTATGTGAGTAGTGAGGCATTAAACTTGGGCAGACAGGCTTTGCAAGCAAAAGTCTTTTACTGCTGAGTCATCTCTTCACCCCCGTATATTGTTTATGTGTCATTTAGTTTATGTGGTTTTAGTATGGTAGCCTGAACAGATGAAGATATTCACTGTTGTGTGCTATCTGAGATAGTGTTTCATGTTTAATTTCTGAAAATGCCTGTTTTTGAAGTATAGTCTTGTGGTAGCCCATGCTGGCCTGGACCGCCTGGTTGTCCTGCTTCCAAGTGCTAGAATTATAGACATGTGCCATCATTCCTGGTGGAAACAGTAATAATGAGAATTTATTTTTCAGGCGAACACACTTTTTAAAATTTATTTTTTAACTTTAGTTTTTATTATTTATTTATTGTTATTGTTATTATTATTATTATTTGGTGTTTCAAGGTAGGGTCTCACTCTATCCCCAGCTGACCTGGAACTAACTATGTAATCTCAGAGTGGCCTTGAACTCACAGCCATCCTACTACCTCTGCCTTCTGAGTGCTGGGATTAAAGGCGTGCACCACCACACCCAGTTTATTGTTTATTTTATTTTATTTTATTTATTTATAATTATTATTTTTTTTTTTGAGGTAGGGTTTCACTCTAGCTCAGGCTGACCTGGAATTCACTATGTAGTCTCTGGGTGGCCTCGAACTCATGGTAATTCTCCTACCTCTGCCTCCCAAGTACTGGGATTAAAAGCATGCACCACCACGCCTGGTTATTATTTTATTTTTATTTTTGGTTTTTCAAGGTAGGGTCCCACTCTAGCCCAGGCTGACCTGAAATTCACTACGTAGTCTCAGGGTGGCCTCAAACTCTCTCAACAGTCCTCCTACCTCTGCCTCCCGAGTGCTGGGATTAAAGGTGTGTGCCACCATGCCCTGCTTATTTTTTTATTTTTTTAAACAAACTTTTTTCCTTTATTTATTTTTTCTTTCTTTCCTCTTCTTCTTTTTTCAAACACACTTTTAATACACCAGGAATGATCGTGTGCCGTAGGAGCTACTTCTGTTCTTTCTTAGTGCTAGAAAAGAAAACTCAACAACAATGTGGTTGTATCTCATGCCCTGGCATCCCCTTTCCCTGGTGGAAGATACATGAATGATAGTTCTAGTGTTTGGGAAGAAAAAAATCTGAAAATATTTTTTTCAGTTGGCCTTATCAGACCTCACTTTTTTTTCCCCGAGGTATTGTCCAACTCTAGCCCAGGCTGACCTGGAATTCAATCCATTATGTAGTCTCAGGGTGGCCTCGAACTCATGGTGATCTTCCTACCTCTGCCTCTCAAGGATTAAAGGTGTGTGCCACCCCCAGCAAACCTCATTTTTTAAAGGTTCTAGAGAGAAATGAAACAATTTATAAAGTATTGCTTATAAATTTTACTAAAGCCCATTAACCTGGAATAATGAGCCTTTTTTTACTATTGTTGCTTGTTAGTTTTTTGAGACTGCCTCACTCTGTAGCCCAGGTTGGCCTGGAATATAGCAGCCACCACAGCTGGCATGTGAACCTTAAAATCAATGTCACCTTTAGAAACTCTAGGTGGACTTGAAGTAAATCTAAAAATAATTATCCCACATTATTATATTAATTATAATTTTAATTATTTATATTTATATATAATTATAATAATGATAGCAATAAATTATATTGCTATAATTTAGCAAAGAAGGTGTTTTTTTTTTTTTTTTTTTTTTTTGGTATTTTTCAAGGCAGGGTCTCACTCAGCTCAGGCTGACCTGGAACTCACTCTGCACCTCCAGTCTGACATTGAACTTATGGTGCTCTTCCCTCCTTAGCCTCCTGAGTGTGGGACTAAAGGTCTGTGCCACCACATCTAGCCAAAAAAAAAGGTTTTCTTTCCTATTACATTAGGATTTAGTCATTGTATATTTTATTTTATTTTTGTTTAGTTTTTTTTTTTTTTTTTTTTTTTTTTTCAGGGTACGGTCTCGCAGGTTGACCTGCAATTCACTATGTAGTCACAGGGTGGCTTTGAACTCATGGCAATCCTCCTACCTCTGCCTCCCAAGTGCTGGGATTAAGAGTGCACCACCACACCTGGCTTAGTCATTGTATACTTTAGATGCCATTATTTTAAGTAAGGACTTCTGGTGAAGTTAAAATATGTACTTCAAGAACACATATTTAGGTTTTTTGTTCCCCCAGGGATAGGCATGTTTTATAAAATAGAGATAAACATATTAATTTATTTTTAAAATTTGTATTCAAGTTAAATAAACACAATTCTTTCCAAATGAAAATAAGATAAAACATGTGCTTCTTATTTGTGCCAATCACTTCAGTATTTAGTGTTAATATTAGAAAGAACTGGAAGCCACATACTCTGAACAAATTGTGACTAACTAGGGAATGTTAAAATAAATCATTGCTTGACCTAAAAGGTTTGCCATCTGACCTTTGATTTTTAGAAATATATTGCTTTCTTTGCAAGAGTGTCAGATCCTGAGCGATCTAATAGGATATAGCATCTTTCTCTCTTGATCTTTCCACAAAACTGGGACTTATTTTGACAAGATTCAGCACCAAGAACGCTTCTTGGAACAAAGGACCCCCGTTCCCCCCCCTCCCCGTTCATTAAGTATTAGCACTTAACCGGTTAGCAGTGATTTATGATCAGTCAGATGAAGTCCTATAAGCATGCTTCGTTTTCCACTTTGGTAGGAAGCGTAGGTTTGCTATGTTTCATGATTGTTTCAAAGAACAAGCACAAATGCATCTTTAAGTTAAATGGTACAAAAAAATCTAATTTAGGGAGAGTGACTGTTTTAGGGGGAAAAATAAGCCGAGGGAGGACTGGGAATTAACATGCTGAACAAGCATTGGAGCTTGGCTCGAAAACAGATATTCAGATTTTTTTTATATACAAGATTAAGTAAGATGATAGTGAATCATTTCCTGGATGTTCCTTTAAGTAAAATTACAGATAAACAGTTTTGTCCTCTTGACTTTTGTCTTTATGTGAACTTCAGACTAACTCCCTCAATGGTGCCTAGAGATTTTGCTCTCAGTAAATTGTTCACTCATGTAAATGTCTGGAATTCCTGTCCATTGCAGTACAGTTTCCTATTACAACCTGACTTTAGTTACTTTGCTCCTTCACTGTCAAGTTCCTTTGGTAGTAAGGTAGTTACTAATTTCCAATAATTAGATGCTGGTAGAGACTGTGTTGCTTTCTGTTTAAGGATGAGGTCACATGTAATGAAGAAAGAAATGAAGCAAACTTCAGACTGAAGTTTGAAATGCAACATTTGTTAGCATGCAAACACCAGTAGTCTTGCCACTTTGTGTTCCCAGTGGCATCAAGCTCTATTTATTGATTGATTTATATTTTTGACAATTTAATACATGCATATAATGTATTTTGATTACATTCACTTCACCCCCTAGTATCCCTTTTGGTCCTCCTATGACTCTTGCTGTACCCTTTCTTCTTCCCAATGACTCTCCCTTCTTTTTTCATGTTTTTTTTTTTTTTTTTTTGTAAGCCACTGATTTTAATTAGGGTTGCTTGCATAAGCATGGATGGGGGTTATTTACCTGAGCATGAGCAATTTATCAGTGGTGATACCACTGAAGAAATGACACTCACTCCTCAAGCAACCGTTAATTGCCAATAGTTTCAGAGAGTGGTGGGTTTCTTGTTGTAGAATGCTGTCTCCCAGACACCATATGGTCTGGTTACCTACGCAAGATCTGCACAAGACTGAGTCCGTTAACCTCAGGGATGGGGAAGGAAGTCACGGAGCCTCGTGTAGTTTTCTTTTTTTTGAGTCCTCTGACAACTACCATGACAGGTTCATACAAGGCAGATAAAATATCATGACAGCAGAATTCAGGACCAGTGCACCTGTAAAACCTTTCTAGTCAGTCCACCTTTGTTGACCATTAGTCATTATACTGATGCAAAATAATCCCTAACATCTATTTGTCAATTAATAAATGCTTTATTGATGGAGAGTAGAAGACCAGAGAACTTGAACAGTATTCTAAGTGGTAACTCTGTCTATAGTCTGTAGATAGAAACTAATATATGTGTGTGTGTGTGAAACTAACTATAAATATGAATTAATTTCTATCTAAGATAGAATATATATGTGAGTTGTGTGTATGTCTACAGTGACATTCCATCCTAATACAATGTCTTTTAGAATATCTTATATTGCCAACGTGATGTTATTACACCTAACCAATTTATTTTATCATGTAATCATTTTGTCCCTTTTTTCATTTAACAGCATCAAGATCAAGATCTAATCTAAACTTCTTTTTTTCTTCTTCTTTTTTTTTATTGACAACTTCCTTAACTGTAGCTAGTAAACCATGGTACTTCCCTCCCCCCCCACTTTCCCCTTTGAAACTTCACTCTTCATCATATCCCCTCTCCCTCTCAATCAGTCTCTCTTCTCATTTTGATGTCATGATCCTTTCTACCTATTATGATGGTCTTGTGTAGGTAGTCAGGCACGGTGAGGTCATAGGCCATTTTGTGTCTGGACCTTTTTTTAATTTTTTTTTTTTTTTTTTTGAGGAAGGGTCTTGCTCTAGCCCAGGCTGACCTGGAATTCACTTGTAGTCTTAGGCTAGCCTAGAACTCACAGCAATCCTTTTACCTCAGTCTCTCAAATGCTGGAATTAAAGGTGTGCACCTCCACACCTGGCTAAAACTTCTTTTATAAAATATTCTTATTCATTTATTTGGAGAGGGAGAGAGATAGAGAGAGAGAGAGAAACATACCAGGGCCTCTTATCACTGCAAACAAACTAGACACATGTGCCACACTGTTCATCTGGCTTTATGTGGGTACTGGGGAATCGAACCTGCCTGACAGAGTTTTCAAGCAAGTGCTGCTAAGCTATCTCCCTAGCCCCTGTTATGACATTCTCATTTTCTGACCTCATTTTAATTATCTTTAATGTATGATGTTTGATGCCTTTTCATGGTGGTGTTTTACTTATTCCTTTATTGTCCACAATCTACATAATCTAGTCAGATCTTAAGGCTTTATTGAATTCAAGTCAAACATATTTCTTTTTTTTTTTTTTTTTTTTTTGAGGTAGGGTCTCACTCTAGCCCAAGGTGACCAGGAATTAACTATGGAGTCTCAGGGTGGCTTTGAACTCTCAGCAATCCTCCTACCTCTGCCTCCCAAGTGCTGGGATTAAGGACGTGCACCACCACACCTGGCTCGAGTCAAACATATTTCTTAAAATTAAGACATAGGTGATGTATATTTTAGAAAATTGCATAACACTGTGGGTCACAATTCTTGACTAGGATGAAGGGAGTGAAAATCTGGTTCTTCCACTGTAATGTTGTTATTTCTCAGCTTGTGATCAATACTTTTGGCTATAAGTATATGAATTTCTGAATCACCAACAACTATCTAATATTTGAAAATTTCAATTGATAATGATGACTAAATCTATTACATTACTGGCATTTGTAAAATAGTTATGTATTGATTTGTTGACTCTTTTTTTGTTTGTTTTATTTTAAGGCAGGGTCTCGCTCTAGCCCAGGTTGACCTGTGGAATTCACTATGTAGTCTCAGGCTGGCCTTGAACTCACAGCAATCCTCCTACCTCTACTTCCTGAGTGCTGGGATTAAAGGCGTGAACCACCACCGCACCTGGCTTGTTGACTTTTTTTTTTTTTTTTTTTTTTTGAGGCAAGGTCTCAGTCTATCTTAGCCTGACATAGAACTCATAGCAACTCTCCAACTTCAGCCTCCCCAGTGTTGGGATTATAGGCATGAGCCACCATGCCTGGCTTCAAAATAATTATATTTGGGGCTGAGGTCTTAGTGGTTAAGGTGCTTACCTGCAAAGCTAAAGGAACCAGGTTCTATTCCCTAGGACTCATGTAAGCCAGATGCAAAAGGTGGCATATGTGTATGTAATCTGTTTGTAGTGGCTACAGTCCCTGGTGCACCAATTCTATCTGCCTCTTTCTTCCCTTCTTCCCTTCCTCCCCTCCCCTCCCCTCCCCTCCCTTTCCTTCTCTCCCCTTCCCTGCTTGCTTGCTTGCTTTTTTTTTTTTTTTTTTTTTTTTTTTTTTCATTTTTCGGTTTTTCAAGGTAGGGTCTCACTCTAGCCCAGGCTGACCTGAAATTCACTATGTAATTTCAGGGTGGCCTCTAACTCACGGTGATCCTCCTACCTTTGCCTCCCTAATGCTGGGATTAAAGGCGTGTGCCACCATGCCCGCCTGCCTGCCTCCTTCCTCCCTCCTCCCTCCCTCCCTCCCTTCCTCTTTCTCTCTCTTCTTTCTTTCTTTCTTTCTTTCTTTCTTTCTTTCTTTCTTTCTTTCTTTCTTTCTCTATCTCTGCCTCTTCTCTCTCAAATAAATAAATAAATAAATAAATAAAAATAAAATACTTAAAAATTCTATACATATTTTAATATTTATTTATTTAGGAAAGAGACAGAGGCAGATAGGAGAGAGAGAGAGAGAGAGAGAGGGAGAGAATGGCATTGCTAGGGTCTCCTAGCAATTGCAAACAAATTCTAGACGCATGTGCCACCTTGTAAATCTGGCTTTACTGGGGAACTAGGGAATCAAACCTGGGTCCTTTGGCTTTGCCAGCAAGCACTTTAACCACTAAGCAATCTCTGAAGCCCAAATAATTATATTTGTAACTATCATTTATTTAACAATGGGCTCCCTTTCTTCTGTCAGGTAGACTATTTATTCTTCAAGTGGGTCTATTTAATCACTCTAGATCACAGTCCTATCTTAGAGGATGGAATAAATATTCATTCTTTTCTTTGTATCTACAATTTGTAGGTAATTTTCTGAGCAGATATGTATCTTCAGAGCTCTGGTTGTTTTGGCAATGTGGTTAATTCATAATGAATATTCTATTTTTTTGTACTTGGCAATTTGGTTATCTGGAAACAAGTATTATCTTGTATTTGTTTCTTGTTGTTAGGTAAAGTCCTCTTAGTTTCTGGAAATATACTGATGACCAATCTTTCCCATTCCTTATATCTCCTCTTAATGCTGGAGTTAATTCATTGGTTGCAAACTGCTCTTGCCAGGCTTTTCCCAAGGCATCCCACAATTTCTGTTCTTTCTTGTTGACTTCACTTATGACAGACGTGATTCCCAAAGATTAGTCATATTCCAGTGCAGTATCCTGTGACCTCCCTCTCTGTCACCATTAACTCTCCAGGAGTATCTGGTTAAGTCATTAAACTCTTGTGGTGGTCTCAGAAACAACCAATATGCCCAATATCTTTTTTAAAGGCTAAATACTAAGGAGCTAGCACATCTAGGAGGAAATCCTCTCTGAACAGTTTTAGTTAGTTGCAAGACTGACTTTACATTGGACTATTCCTGGATTTGTCATTAAGGGGACCCCTCATTTGTCCCCTACAATAGTACTAGAAAAAAAAATACTTTGATGCTCTACTTTGGGCCCCTGGGAGAAACTACCATTCCTGTCCATGTTGAAGCATTTAAACATAAATTATATGTAATTTAATCAAACTTTCAAGAGACTAGTGACCAGTTTTGAATGAATTAGTCTTGTGTCAACTCATTTTTGATTTTTGATGGAAACAAGACACAGCTGAGAGTTGAAAAAGTTTTCTGGATGAGAGCTTGTTTTGGTTTTTTGAGGTAGGGTCTCACTCTAGTTTAGGCTGACCTGGAATTCAATATGTAGTCTCAGGGTGGCCTTGAACTCATGGTGATCTTTTTTGTTGTTGTTGTTGTTGTTTTGTTTTTTTGTTTGGAGTAGGGTCGGTCTTACTCTATCCCAGGGTAACCTGCAATTCACTATGTGCTTTTTTTTTTTTTTTAAGTTTTTTGAGGTAGGGTCTCACTCTAGCCCAGGCTGACCTGGAATTCACTAGTTTCAGGGTGGCCTTGATCTCATGGAGATTCTCCTACCTCTGCCTCCCATAGTGCTGGGATTAAAGGCGTGCGCCACCACCCCTGGCTTCATTATGTGCTTTTAACCTGGCCTTGAACTCATAGAGATCCTCCTACCTCTGGGAATGCTGGGATTAAAGGTGTGCACCACCATGCCCAGCCTGATAGCTTTTTTTTTTTTTTTTTTTTTTGACTAAAGGTTTATATTTTCTTTCTATTTATTTATGACAAAGAGAGAGAAGCGTTGCTTCTGCAAATGAACTCTAGACACATGACTCACTTGGTGCATCTGGCTTTACATGGACATTGGGGAATTGAACCCTGGCCAGTAGGCTTTGCAAGTGAGTGTCTTTAATTGCTGGACCAACTCCCCAGTCTGGTTTATATTTTCTTGTATAGGAAAATGTATTAAAGTTCTGCTGTTTCTGGAAGTAATTATAACACTAAAATAAAATACTGTTTCTTACCCTCAACACTGGTTTCTCACTGATGTTACTAATAAACTTCAAAGTCAGTACAGAAAGATTTGGCAGCAAAATTAAGGCACTAATTGAAGAAAACATTTTGATATGTATCAAGCTTTTGTTCTGTTGCCCATGTTTGAATGTCTGAAAACTCAGAAACACATTTTCCTGATTACTTACACATATTGAACCACAAACACCCACTGGAAGGGATGATGAGCATATCAGTGCAAATGCCAATAAAATCATATCGGCAAAATAAAGCATGTTGACTAGTCACCATGGGTCTTCTTCCTTCCTTCACAAAATCTAGAGAACGGTCTTCATGTGCAGAGAATTAGACTGTTACAGTGACTGGTGGCACCACAGTATGAACCTGGCATACCTCACCCCCTAAGTTCGATGGATACACCCATCTCTGCTTCTTAGTTCCACTCAGTTCCTAGAAGGGCCTGGAGACTTTGTATCATTCAAATAAGGTTTTCCACACTCTCCTTTCAGAGACAACAAGCAGACCCCTCCACTCTTGGTCTATCTTTTTTATTATTATTATTATTATTATTATTATTATTATTATTATTTTGACTTAATAAGATTTTATTTTTCCAAACGTACAGTCGAGTTGAACCTGTTCGTGCATCTTCACCAGCTGCAGGAGCATCTCCACCTTTGGTATTTCTGGTGTAAATCACTTGAGCTCTGTGCTTTGAAACCAGTTTGATAAATCCTTTACTAAGGAGCTCCTGAAGAGCCGCCCTGGCCAGGGAAGGGCGGATCTTCAGTCTCTCAGAGACCACAGCAGGGTCAATAAGCTTATAGTTGGGACCTTCCCTACAGAGTTTGTTGTAAGTAGCTTTGTCGAACAGGACTAGGTTGTTGAGCTTGTCCCGAACTTTGCCTTTGGACCACGTCTTTTTGGCCTGGCCCCCAGACTTGTTGACTGGGTCTTTGTTTTCTTAGCTGGCTTCGCAGCGTGTTTGTTCTTCTTCTTGTCCTTGGGCGGCAAAGAGAAGCTCCGAGAGCCGCGAGCAACCACTGCAGCTTCGCTAAGATGTCAGAAAAAAAGCTACCTATTTTTCTTAATATTTTATTTATTTGTTTATTTGAGATAGAGATAGATAGATAGATAGATAGAGAGAGAGAGAGAGAGAGAGGGAGAGAGAGAGAGAGAGAGAGAGATGGGGAGGAAAATTCAGATAGAGAAAGAATGGGCATGCCAGGACCTCCAGCCATTGCAAATGAACTCCAGACACTTGTGCCACCTTTTGCATCTGACTTACGTGGATATTCGGGAATTGAACCTGGTTCCTTAGGCTTCACAGGCAAGCACCTTTACCACTAAGCCATCTCTCTAGCTCTATATGTTACATTAAAAACATCTTATTAATTTGCAAGGAGAGAGAGAGAGGGAGGGGGAGAGAGAATAGGTGCACCAGGGCTTCTAGCTGCTGCAAATGAAATGAGCTCCAGATGCATGCACCACTTTGTGCATCTGGCTCTAGGTGGGTACTGGGGAATCAAACCTGGGTTGTTAGCCTTTGCTGGCAAGTACCTTAGCTGCTGAGTCATCCCCCCCCCATATGTTACATTAAAAAATTTATTTTTTATTTTTATGAGAGAGAGAAAGGGAGGGAGAGAGAGAGAGAGAGAGAGAGAGAGAGAGAGAGAGAGAGAGAGGAGAGAGAGAATAGGCACACCAGGGCCTCCAGCCACTTTAAATGAACTCCAGATACATGAGTCACCTTGTGTGTCTGGCTTATGTGTGTCCTGGGGAATCAAATCTGGGTCTTATGGCTTTGCAGGCAAGTGCTTTAACCACTAAGGCATTCCTCCAGCACTATGTTACATTATTTAAAAGAATAATGTTAATAAAGCTTGGTTAGGTTTGGGCTTCCCAATTATGATCAGACATGTCATTAAGTCCTATCACTTCTGAGCTCTTATTTAGACTGCTTTGATTGGACTTTTAGTTCTTTGGCTAGAGCTAATTTCCTTTACTTTATAGTTTCCTGTTTTACTGTATTTGTTGGGAGGAGAAGGTGATTTTTTTCTTTTTTTTCCTGCCAGAACATGTGGACATCTTCAGTCACTCTGTCTTTTATTTTTACTGAGGAAGGGTCTTTCACTTGAACCCAGGGCTTGCCGATTTTACTAGTCGTACTAACCAGCTTGTCCTGTGATCCCCGAGGTCTGCCTCCCCCAGTCCAGCACTTGCATTACTGGAGGGCCATTACACCCACTGTTGTAGTTCCCTTCTCATTGCTGGGACAAAGCACCCAACCAAAAGCAGCTGATGGGAGGAAAGGTTTCTAGTTTGGCTCACAGTGTCAACGGGAAGCTCCATGTTGGCAGGTGACAGCATGGCATGAGCAGAGGCAAAAATCACCTCCGCCACAGCAGGTGGAGAATGCGCAGATCTAACCCTGGCAGTGAGAGGATAATAAACCTCAAGGTCCACCCCCACAACACACCTCCTCCAGCAATGCTGCACCTCCAAAACTGCCACTAGTTGGGAACAAAGCATCCAGAGCACACGAGTTTTTATAGGAGACATCTGATTCAAGCCACCACGCCCTCCTACCAGTTATGTGGGTGTGGGATGTAGTCCTCATGCTTGCATGGGTGTGCTCTATCCACAGGGCCATCTCCCTGGCTTGTGAATGTTTTTCCTCTCTTCCTTCCTCTCGCTCTCTCTTTCTTTTTTTGCTTTTAGTTTTTCAAGGTAGGGTCTGGTTCTAGCTCACGCTGACCTGGAATTCACTATGAAGTCTTAGGCTGGCCTTGAACTCACAGTATCCTCCTACCTCTCTCTACCAAGTGCTGAGATTAAAGGTGTGCACTACCACACCCTGCTTTTCATTAACCCTTTCAATAACTCCCTTAAGCAGTGCTATATAAAGGCAGGCAAGCCACTTGGCATTGTGATCTCTTTAAAAGACACTTTCTCCAGGAAAGCTCCCACAGAAGTCTCATAACTTATTATTGTTGAACAGTATGGGTTGTTCACATGAAAGGTCCAGTGGTTTTATTTATTTTTGGGGGGTGAGGGGGATTGTTTGTTTTTTCAAGGTAGGTTCTCACTCTAGCATGGGTTCTGGGGAATTGAACCTGGGTCCTTAGGCTTCACAGGCAAGTGCCTTAACCACTAAGCCATCTCTCCAGCCCTCATATTTTTGTATCACTTACATTTTTCCTTTAAAATGAAGCAAAATTATACTTCGAAAATTGGGTTATTCTCATCTCATAAATGAGCTTTTTAAGCCTTTCAGCTGATGTTGTATTTTTTAAGTTTTAAAGCAAGATTTAGTTAAAATGTACACAGTTACCCTGAAGTGAAGTGCAATTTTCTGATATCTCAAGCAGTCACTTGCTCGAATGGCCCTGTGGGGTAAGGTTGTGTTGGCAAGCAGTTTTTATTTCAAGTCCAAGCTCTTTCACTGACAAAATCTATTATTGCATTTGGGAAATAATTTGATTAATAATGTACTCAAGGGGTCTGGAAAGATGGCTCAGTAGTTGTTTGCCTATAAAGCCACGTACCCACGTAAGGCCAGATGCACAAAGAGATACATGCATCTGGAGTTTGTTTTCAGCTGCTGGAGGCCCTGGCATGCCCATTCTATCTACCCATCTCTCTTTTCTCTATCTTTTTCTGCTTGCAAATAAATAAAATGTTTTTTAAAACTTTACTTAAATATTTTTGACAAGAAATATGAAAAGGCACCATATATTCAGCATCATCTAAAAAAGCATAGTGAATTTTTATGTGTACAAAGCAAAAAAAAAAAAAAATCATTTCAAGTCATTCCCAGCTCTACATTTCTAGAAATCTGTGAGAACAGATGTAGTTATTACAGAGTCTTAAGAACTTCCAGCTCCAACCTTCCAAGTAGCTGGGATTACAGGTGTATGTCTGGTTCTAAAACTTTGTTATTTTGTTACCAGGAGGAGAAGCACTACTTCCTTAAATGTATAAATTCACCTTTAGGTAGGGATGCAGATAAGAAGCAGTAGCTAGGACTGGGGTTGGGGGGGTGTGGGATGGGGGGATACTGCACACCTGTAATCCCAGCACTTGGAGGCCTCCAGGTAGGAGGATCAATGTGAGTTCAAAAGCAGTCTGAGAGTATAGCGTGAATTCCAGGTCATCTTGGGCTACAGTGAGACCCTATCTCAAAAAGAGCAAGGAAAAGCCAGGCGTGGTGGCGCACGCCTTTAATCCCAGCACTCGGGAGGCAGAGGTAGGAGGATCACCGAGAGTTCGAGGCCACCCTGAGAGTACATAGTTAATTCCAGGTCAGCCTGGACCAGAGTGAGACCCTACCTCGCAAAACCAAAAAAAAAAAAAAAAAAAAAAAAAAAAAAAGAAAGAAAGAAAGAAAGAAAGAAAGAAAGAAAGAAAGAAAGAAAGAAAGCCAGTAGCTGGGAGTACAGGATGGGAATCATAGATAGTGTCAGTTCTTTTCTTTTCTTGCACATAGTTTATAAATTCTCAGTTTTGCAGTTACACAGCATCACTTTGCTGAATAATGCAGAGTTGGGCCTAAGTGTAGAGAACTAGGATGGATTGAGGCTTAGGTGATGTGCACCAATGCCACCTTGCTCATGGTAGAGGGACTGGATCAAACCCGTTCACCTGAGAGTCACGGCTGCTCCTATATCTCTATTCATCCAGTTATTTTTTCAGGCTTGTAAAAGATTCTACATTCATGACAATTGGCTATCACCTTGGGGCATTGATCTGTCTGCCTTCAAATAAATGGAGAAAATGTATTCAGAACAAAAGTAGCAGTATTTCTTAGAAACTTTCTGGAAAATATTCCTCAAAATGCTCTGACTTAGACATCCATTTGCTTCAGAGCTTAATGCAGAGAGGATTTAGAGGGCACAAGACACTCTGTAGTTGAAGTGATTTAAATGCCCATTCTGTTCTGCTGCATCCCTTGTTCTTAACTATGCTCACTTGCTGAATTTACAGAACCAATTTGGGAGAGGAACAATGTTTCTGCCTCTTCTGAGAAATTCCTCACATTCCTTACAGTGACAATCAAAAGAAAAAGTTGCTCTTTGGGGGACATTTCTTACATACTCAGTAGCAGTGAAAGTCCTGATTATACTAGCTTCAAAAAGAAATTCACAAAATTTCTTCTTTCTTCTACATTTAAAATCATTGGTTAAAGCTCTTCAGAAGATAATAAATGAATAAATAAATAAATAAATAAATAAATAAATAAATAACTACAGGCTGAGTGCCCAAGGCACGGCTCAGTAATGAGACAGATCTGGGTTCAAATATTAGTTCAGATATTTGCTAGATGCATGATTTTGGGTATCCTCCTTAAGGAATATGAGTTTCAGTTTTTTAACCATAAAATGAAATGTTTAGTGTTGTATGTTTCAAATAAGATTATATGTGCCATACAGTTAGCATAGTCTTTGGGATATATGACAAACTCAATAAATATTAGAGATTAACTGGCTGCTAGCTTTATAATTTTCTCTTTAAAATTTGAGAACTATTTTGCAAGCATCCTAAATGCTATTATTTTCCTTAAAGAAATAATCAATGATTGCTGCTGTTACCACATGTCCAGTCAACGTTCACATTCAGTTAAGTATATTCAAATTAGCATCTAGAGAAAGTCTGCACATTAAATTTGGCTCATATATTTCTTCATAGTTTGTAAAATCTATGTTACTATTCTTCTTTCTTTTTCTTAGTTAAAATTTTCTATTTGTTGAAGGAAATGGATCACAAACTCTGTAGAACTTTGCACACTTCTCTTTGTGAGATTATTTCTGCCATAATCTTATTGAAAATACTAAGTTAGGGGCTGGGGAGATGGCTTAGTGGTTAAGGCACTTGCCTGCAAAGCCGAAGGACCCAGGTTCAACTCCCAGGATCCACATAAACCAGATGCTCAAGGGGATGCACGCATCTGGAGTTCGTTTGCAGTGGCTGGAGGCCCTGGCACTCCCATTCCCTCCCCTCTCTCTCTCTCCCTGCCTATTTCTGTATTTCTCTCTCTCAAATAAATAAATATTTTTTTAATGTAAAAAAACAAACAAATAAACTAATTTAGCCGGGCATGGTGGCAAACGTCTTTAATCCCAGCACTTGAGAGGCAGAGGTAGGAGGATCACCGTGAGTTTGAGGCCACCCTGAGACTACATAGTGAATTCCAGGTCAGCCTGGGCTAGAGTGAAACCCTACCTCAAAACAAACAAAAAACAAACAAACAAACAAACAAACAAAAAAAAACAAAACAACAAAAAAAATCAAAAATACTAATTTGAAATTTAATAATCTCTGGGTTATAGAGATAATTTAGTAATTTGTAACCAGGTCTGGAATTCTCTGATATTGCTCTATGTTCCTTTGCATACCTGTAAGATCTGATATTACAGCTATAGAAAAATAATGAATATTTGCTTCTTGATTAATTACTAAGAGCAATGGTTCTGCATTTGACAGATATGTGCTTAACACCTACATTGAGGATGAGGTGAAAATTAAGAATTTAAGCATTTGGTCTTCTCTTTGCCATAATTTTGCTGTTTCATAATAAAAAAATAATTATTACTATTATTATTGTTTTTCGAGGTAGGGTCTCACTCTAGCCCAGGCTGATCTGGAACTCACTATGTAGTCTCAGGGTGGTCTCGCACTCACAGTGATCCTCCTACCTCTGCCTCCCGAGTACTGGGATTAAAGGCATGCACTACCACACCCAGCAAAAAAAAAAAAAAAATTATTAAATATTTTTAAACCTCAGTTTGTCAATATATAAAAGAGGGAAGTTCTGAGCTGAAGGTATAGGTAGAGTAAGTAGAATCCTTGCCTATGAAACCCCTGTTTTTTTTTTTTTTTTTGTTTTTTTGTTGTTTGTTTGTTTTTTGGGTAGGGTCTCACTCTAGTCCAAGCTTATTTGGAATTTTCACTATGTAGTTTCAGAGTCCTCCAGAGTGATAGGATTAAAGGTATACGCCACTGTAAAAGGAAAATTGGGGTTCTGGGGTGCTTCCTGGAACCCCATGCCCTGAGTTCATATCTGTAAACTAACCAAAGATTTGGCAATTCCAGATTCAAGAGAATGATTTTTAAAATACCACATTTTATTCAGATTTTACAAAGGGGTGTGGAAAGGGGAAAGCTGGGAGGTAAGGAGAGATAAACTGGGGAGAAGAGGAGTACACCACGTGGAGCCCAAAAGCCCCTGTGGGCCAGTATAAATAACTTGGGAGCCCATGTGACCAGATAGGGATCTTGGGAGAAAGCCTGGAAAGAAAAGGGAAAAGAAAGTTGAAGGAGCTCCTGCCATGTGGGGAGCTGGAAGAGATAAAGAACCATGCAGAGAGGAAGGGCTAGGAGGCCTCCCAGCTGGGCCTGTGAAGGCCTAGGCTGAGCTCCTCCTGGCCCAGGCCCAGCCTAGGGAAAACACACCCACAACTGGAAGATCCCAAGTGACCGGAGAGCCAGAGAGCCTGCCCTCCCCTTGCAAGGGCATTTATAACCTTAGGGTGGTGTCTTTTGGCCCAGGTGAACCAGAGGGCCAGCTGGTTGGTTAGGACTAGGTAGGGGCTGTCTCAGGAAGACATTGGCTTAACTTGACCAGCCACAATGTTTAAATTCTGTGAAAGAGCTTCCTCCCAGGAGGGGTCCTGACTGTGGAAAAACAGTTCTTTGGAACTGGGCAAGAGATAAGGAAAATTTTTCTGCCCTTTTTACCTTCAGGGGTCCAGTCACCCTATCTTTATCCCTTTTCACCACTACACCTGGTTTAAATTTCCAGTACCAAAAGGCAAGCAAACAAAACCAAAAGCAGGAAAAGAAATAACAGATGGATGCTCTGTCTTCTAAACTTATCATAGTAATGAGAAAACATATGGATGGTGATGTAAATGCTGGTCAAAAAAATGTTACTCTTATTGAATAAAAAGCATCAATACTGGTATTTAATTTTAACATAAGCAGTTGGATAAAAGGTTTGCTGATTCAAAAAACAGTTAAGAAAATGAAGCATTATTTTTCATGCTTAATATCTGTGGCTTTATTGGGCATCATCTTAAAGTGTTATGTGTCACACAATTGGAGAAGGAATTTTCTCCACTTGTCTCACCAGGAATCCAGTCGAAATCAATTGGCTTAGTTGGCAAATGAGACAATAGACTTTGACTTCCAGACCCAGAGCTCTTGATGACTCAGCCTATGAGCTCTTTGAAAGAAGTCAATCAAGTAAGGCAGAGAAGAACTCTCAGCTAATTTGTTACTAACGGTGAATTAAAGCAGAATACACAAAGAAGTAAATAGTTATGCCTGTGAATACAAATGTCAGTACAAAAATGCCATTCTAATGACTAATAAGCAAATTTGTAATGATCATTTGAAGTAAAAACAGTGTCCTGGTATCCATTTTAGGAAAGGCTCAATAGATGACTACTGTGTAGGTACAAAAAAGTTTACTGGGCCGGGTGTGGTGGCGCACACTTTTAATCCCAGCACTTGGGAGGCAGAGGTAGGAGGATCGCCATGAGCTCGAGGCCACCCTGAGACTACAGAGGTCAGCCTCTGCTAGAGTGAGACCCTACCTCAAAAAAAAGAAAAAAAAAGTTTACTGGTTTAAAAAAAAAAGCTTTTAGGGCTGGAGAGATGGCTTAGCCGTTAAGGCGCATGCGTGCAAAGCCTAAGGGCCCGGTTCGATTTTCCAGGTCCCACATAAGCCAGGTGCACATGATGGCACATGTGTCTGGAGTTCATTTGCAGTGGCTACAGGCCCTCGTGTGCCCATTCTCACTCTTTCTTTCTCTGTCTCTGTCTCTCTCTCTCTCCCTCTTTCTGTCTAAAATAAATAAATAAATATAAAAAATTTAAAAAAAGCTTTTAGGGAACAATTATGAAAAAATTAATCCACAGTTATTTATGGCACTGGGAAAATTATAGTGAATGGCTAGGAAATGGTATAGTTGCAGAATTGGAGGAATAGTGGAACATTGACATAGCACAGACTTGTAAGCTTAACAGTGTTGTCTGAAGGTCTTTTTAGGGAAGGAATGTTGAACCATACATAGGACCCAGATGCTGGGATCCCAGCCCGGGGATACAATTTAAAAAATACAAACAAGGGACAGGAGTGATAGCTCAATTGGTAAAGTGCTTGCCTTAACTTCAAGCATGAGGACCTGAGCTTGAAGCCCAGAGCCCATATAAAAATATTTGGGGTGGTAGTGATATTGAGGTTTTAGAGTTCAAGAAGAGCTCGTGAACCCAACTTTTAGACACTTGTCTATTTTGTTTTGCTTTTGTTTTCCAAGTAGGGTCTCGCTCTAGCTCAGGCTGACCTGGAATTCACGATGTAGTCTCAGGGTTGCCTTGAACTCATGGTGATCCTCCTACTTCTGCCTCCCGAGTGCTGGGATTAAAGAGATGTGCCACCACGCCCAGCTTCCATTTTTTTCCTCTTTCTTTCTTTCCTTCTTTCTTTCTTTCTTTCTTTCTTTCTTTCTTTCTTTCTTTTTTTTTCTTTCTTTCTTTCTTTCTTTCAGGCTGACTTTCTTTCTTTCTTTCTTTGAGGTAGTCTCAGGGTGGCCTCAAACTCCTGGTGATCCTCCTTACCTCTGCCTCCTGAGTGCTGGGATTAAAGGCATGTGCCACCATGCCCGGCCAACACTTGTCTATTTTTTTTCCAGCTGAGAATCTTTATTTTATTTTTATTTTTTAATTGACACCTTCCATAATTGTAGACAATATCCCATGGTAATTCCCTCCATCCCCCCACTTTCCCCTTTGAAACTTCACTCTCCATCATATCCCCTCCCCCTCTCAATAAGTCTGTCTTTTATTTTGATGTCATGATCTTTTCTTCTTTTTATGAGGTCTTGTATAGGTAGTATCAGGCACTGTGAGGTCATGGATATCCAGGCCACTTTGTGTCTGGAGGAGCACATTGTAAGGAGTCCTACCCTTCCTTTGGCTCTTACATTCTTTCTGCCAGTTCTTCCAAAATGGACCCTGAGCCTTGGAGGGTGTGTTAGAGACATTTCAGTGCTGAGCACTCCTCTGTCACTTCTTCTCAGCACCATGGTGCCTTCTGAGTCATCCCCAGGTCACCACCATCTGAAAAGAGAAGCTTCTCTAACCAAAAGTGAAAGTAGCATTAAAACATGGGTGTGAACATTAAGAGAAGTGCTTACTGGGTAGTTTGGTGAGCATAATATATACATTTAGCCAGGCACCAGAAGGAGTTACATCCCTAGGGCTCATGACTACTCCTGTTGTAAGTTTTCAGTATCAGGGATGTATTCCCTCCCATGGAATGGGGTTTCCAGTCCAATGAAAGAGTAGTTGGTTTCTCCCATAACAGATATGCTACTAGTGCACCCATTGGCTCATTTGGCCTGGCTGGCCAAATTTAAGGCTTTCAGTGTCCACTGTTGAGTATCTTCACTGGTGATTTCTCTCTCTCCCATTGAACTGCATGCAGTGTAGCTTTTTCCCGCTCAGCTCCAGCAGGATTTCTCAGTGACCTTGCAGCCCAAGTATGTGGAGTCTTCATCAATAGGGTCTTACACCTATTCCTGGTGGGAAATCAAGGGCGTAGGCAATGGCCTGTAATGTTTTGGGGGCATCAGTGACCTCCCTGGCCAACAACTCACTGGAAAGTATCCCACCCTTGGCACTGAAAATTTTCTAGTCATAATCTATGGCTTCTGAGTGTTCCATTGTCCAGAACACTTGTCTATTTTAACAATGAATTGAAATAAACAGCATGAGAAGGATAAATTACAAATCATTAAATTTATTTATGAGGAGAATATGAATCTAAGGAGGAGGCCGTGTTAGGAAAAAGTAGGAAATGAAACGAGAGGGAAGCCTTTTGTTCAACAGCAGAGACAGGCTTTATTTGGGGAAGCCTGAGAAGGGATCTGATCAGACAAGGCCAGAAGCAGCTTTCTGTACAGACTAGGGGCTATTTATGGGGCTGTGAGGTCATTGGAATTCCCTGGTTGTAGAGCAGTCCACCTTGCCTGAGGACTTGGACCCCTACAGGAAAGTGATCATTGGACAGGAGGTCTGGGTCATTCCAGGAAAGTGATAATTGGGAGGGCTGGTTAGGTCACTGTTAGGAAACAGGGTTACAATGAAATGGCAGTCAGTGTCCAAGAAAATGGAGACATTCTGGTTTTAACAGCTTGGAATGGGTATTAAAGCCCATGTGGATGCAGGACCTGAGAACCCATGTGTGAAGCTGAAGATGGGAGTCAAGGGAAAATGGGAAGGAGGTTTTCTAGGAAAATTGAAAAAGGGCCAGAGCTTAAAAAGAAAGCTAAGAGGGCTGGAGAGATGGCTTAGCAATTAAGGTACTTGACTGTCACTGTTAGGACCCATGTTTGATTCTCTGAAATGGCCACATCAGCCAGACATGAAAATGGCAACATGCATGGTTTTAACATTTGGAAGGTGGGTATTACATCTGAGTTTGGATGCAGTGGCTGGAAACCCATGTGTGAAGCTGATTCTCTCTCTCTTTTATAAAAAATATTACAAAAAGAAAGAAAGAAAGAAAGAAAGAAAGAAAGAAAGAAAGAAAGCTAAGAAGGAGTATGAAAGTAACAAAATGAGAAGGAAAGAAAATACCTTCTTCCAATTCCAGTAGCCAGGCCTTATAGGTACAGGGGTCTGGAGTTCAGGCAAGGAGAAAGGAACAACCATGTTTGATTCCCAGTAGATCTTTTATAGCTAAGCCAGACATGCCATCAGGCCCAGGTGATTCTCAGAGAGCTGACTGGTTTGGACTCAAGGGGCTGGCCCCAAAGAGACCAGCATAACTGAGTACAGGTAATTTCACTGAGGGATGAGAGTGGATGAGATCAGACAGATGTGGAATTCTCATTGGACATTTCCCTAGCTGGCTACCAATAAATAAATAAATAAATAAACAAACAAACAAATAAATAAATAAATGTAAATAAATGTTCCTGGTTCTGATTTTCCCCTCAGCGGTGTGTGCTTGTAGTAATCCCAGGGCTGGGAAGGCACAGAAAGGCAGATGCTAGCGCTTGCTGGCTGCTAGTCAGGTCAATGAGCCAGCCTGTCTGAAACAAAAGGCCGACAGCATTCCTGAGTAACAATGCCTGAGGTTGCTGTCCTTGAGCCTCTACATACATGTGCACATCAGAAAGGTTGAGTGCTGGGATTAAAGGTGTGTGCCACCATGCCCAGCACAGAGACAGAGAGAAAGAATGGGCACACTAGGGCCTTTACCCATGCAAATGAATTCCAGATGATTCTCAGTGAATCTAGCTGACTGGTTTGGGGAATCAAGGGCAATTGTTAGGCTCTGCAGGCAAGTGCCTTAACCACTGAGCAATCTCTCCAGCCCAGAACTTTCTTGATGGATGAGAACTGGATCTCATCAGACAGATGACTGTGTTTCTGAGGTTGAGAGCAGCATAGCTTGTCAGACCAATAAATAAATAAATAAATAAATAAAATGAAAAACAAATAAAGTTTAAAAAAATAAATGTAAATAAATGTTACTGGTTCTCCAGTGAGTTGTTGGTCAGCGAGGCTCCTGATGCTCCCCAAGTTGGTTTTCCCAGGGCTGGGAAGGCCCAGAAAGGCAGATGGTAAGACCCCATTGCTGAGGAGTCCACATGCTTTGGTTGTACACTGAGCAATCAAGGTGGAGCTGAGCTGGAAGCCTCCTCCCTGATGACTTATTGTCAAGACACAATCTGTTTTGGGGATAAAAGACATCAATAGCTTAATCAGCAGTGGACCCTGAGAGCTCTATGGCTGGCCAGCCAGGCTGTATGTACCAACTTGTGCAATGGTGGGTGATATGTCTATTAAGGGGGAACCCAAGTGTTCTTTGATTGGACTAGAGGACTTGATGGGAAAGAATGGGCTTGTACTGAAAGGGCCTTTAAAAGCCCATGGTTGGGAAGTTATAAGCCCCAGGGGGAAATCTACTACTGTTTTACATTGGCATATGGGAATCAAATTCTAAATACTTATGGTTATGCTCTGCAGGCAAGTGCTATTAACCATTTGTGGAGCAAGCTTGTCTTTTCAGCCCAGAACTGGGGTGTATCTTTATGTATTTCTAACTGGATCTCAGCCACACTTTGGTGACTGTGTTCACATCTCCAAGGTTCAGAGACCATTGTGGAAGAAGGATGAAATTGTCCAGCATTGTGAGTAGCCTAGCTGGAGGGGAAGAATTGGAACTCCAGAGAATTGTTGCTGGTTAGAATTATCTGACTTGGAGATTTGTTGCTGGCTAGAATTGTTGGTCTTGGAGCTACAGAGTTTGATGTTTGTCCTGGTTGTTTTAAATCTTGTATTGGCTGAATATTTCTTTGCTATTCCCAATGCTATCTTTTGCAGTGTGAATGTTTATTCCATGCCATTATGGGTTTTTTTTGGGGGGATATTTTGGTATTATGGCTCAGTTAAAAGATCTTGGACTATGGAGATGTTCGAATATCATTGAGCTTGACAAAAACTCTGGGGACTTTTAAAGTTGGATGAACACATTGCAATTTAAGTCATGTATGGTATCAGTTTATGAGGGCCAGGGGCAGAATGTGGTGGTTTGATTCAGGTGTCCCCCATAAACTTAGGTGTTCGGAATGCTAGTCTCCCCAGCTGATGGCAATTGGGAAATTAAAGCCTTCTGGAAGCCGTGTATTGTTGGGGGAGGGCTTATGGATGTTAAAGCCCACTCCCCCTTGTTAGTGTTTGGCACACTCTTCTGTTCCTGTTGTCCACCTTATGTTGGCCAGGGGGTCCACCCTCTGCTCATTCCATTGTTTTCTCCTGCCATCACGGAGCTTCCCCTCGAACCTATAAGCCAAAATAAACCCTTTTATCCCAATAGCTGCTCTTTGGTCAGGTGCTTTCTGGCAGCAATGCAAACCTGACTGCAACACTGTCACCTCCCAAGTGTTGGGATTACAGGTCTGCCACCATCCTCCGCCCTCTGCCACCCTGCTGGAGCTGCTGTCCAGTGTCAACTGCACTTTCCTTTGGCAGGCGTCTATGTTTGTTCTCTTTCTGATGATGATTTTGTGTCCTTTCTGCCTTCCTTCCATCCACGATGACTTCACTGGTGTCCTGATGTTTGCGATATGCTTGATGCCTTCTATTTCTATCTCACCTTTCTCCCAGCACTCAGGATTCCCTGGCAGGCTAAGGAGATGAACATGTATCTAGGCCTAGTTCCACACGAAGTACAGACCGTTCTGCCTGATGGTCACCAAGGTCATGCCTGGGAGGTCACGGCTGACCCTAACATTTTGGGCTGTCCTGGCTGTTCTTTCCTTATAGGGTCCCTAATGTGGCCCACATGTGTGTCTTCATGTATGCGTCTATGCATGTATAGACAGATAATAGACACTTCCACAATACACTCATGAATATGCCTGTATATTTTTGCTACTCAGCATGCCCCCCCCCCGTTGAACTGAGGGAGAGATCCCGTGCTTCTAGAAATTCTATAGTTAACTGTGTGGTTGACTGAGGCTCTGGACATTCAGCCAGGATAGTTGTGGCTGAGGCAGTTGGGAATGACTGTCTCTAGTCAGCTTGCTGGTTAGCTCACCTTGTTCTTTCAATTCAGTAAATTTCTCATTTACTGCTAAACTTTCAATAGATAATCAATCAGCCTAAGACACCTTCAATTATTGGTAGAAACAGCACCATCGTACGTAAATGCCCCGACAGCTCTCAGTTGGGTTCCCATCCATGTTAATGGATGCTTTTTTCTTGTAATAAAAGCCTGCTCTTTCAGCCTTTACTGCATCATTGAATCCTGTTTAACAAAGCCTATTACATTCCTCTGAGGACCTTATGAATTGTCTTATGGCTCAGAGATGGCAATTCTTTGCCATTCCTGGTAAGAATCCATTCCAGGAGAACTCACAGAGAGTTGTGAGCTGCTGTCAGGTCCTCCCGCTCCCCCCTTTCAGAGGGATGGATCCTGTAGAAAACTGCACTGTCTCTGAGTGGACCCCTCCTAGAGCTCTTTCCAGTGGCTGCCTTTGGATGTGGGGTACTTCTGTCCTCTTTCACACAGCACGTGAAGAGACACTATAACACTGTTTCTTAGTGTCATCTCAGTCTTTCTATGTTCAATAAATCTAATCTAAACAGTCACTATCTCCATTTGTGGCACTTGAAATCTGTGGGACATGATACATACCCGTGATGGGTTTGCAATGATTTTCAACTTGACCAGACCTAGCATCACCTGTGAGGCATGACCTAATTTAGTTAATCTTCTTAACTGTGGGCAGCACCATGTCTTGGCCTTGAATCCTGGATTTTATAACAAGAAGAGAGACTGGCCAAGTACCAGCTTTCATCACCTTTTGCTTCCCCACTGTGGACTGGGTGTGATCAGTTGCCACAACTTCCTCCTGCCATGCCTGTCCCACCATGATGGATTCTAACCTGGGCCTATGAGCTGAAATAAATCCTTCCTCCCTTAAACTGATTTTTAAAATTATTATTATTTTTGTTTTTAGAGAGAGACACAGAGAGAGACAGAGAGAGAGGGTAGAGGGAGACAGAGAATGGGGTGCGCCAGCAGTCTCTCTGCTGCTGCTAATGAAATCCAGATGTGTGTGCCCCCTTGTGGTCAAGTGCGGCATGGCGCCCTTGCGTCACTTTGCATCTGGCTAAACGTGGGACCTGGAGATTGGAACCGCTGGAGATTGGAACCAGCGTTCTTAGGCTTAGGAGGCAGGCACCTTAACCGCTAAGCCATCTCTCCAGCCCTTAAACTGATTTTTTTGCCAGGTATCTTGTTCTAGGAATATGACGATGACTTATAAAATACCAAAAGAATAATTTATAAGTAACTTGTGGATTGAAATTCTGTGGTAAGATGGCTTTTTTTTTTTTACCTTAGCCTCCTCCCTTCCTACCACCTGCCTCATTTAGGACCTGACCAAAACCAAGAAAACAGGGCTTTGCAAAATTTAACTCAAGGAGAAAATAACTCATTTTTAAAAATAAGAATGTACAAGAGATAAACTGAAAGTTATTACTCTTGGTGGTATAAAACAGAAATGGCTTTTTGCCCTCACCAACTGGAAATATCTGGAACAATGTGGCCAAAGCTTCAGATATGATGCTCTAACTCTAATCTCATGGAGGAACCCTCAAGTGATTACCACTGAGAATTTCTGAGATCCCGACCCGAGAAAACTATGAGATAATAAATCTTTGTTGCTCTAAGTCACTGTGTGTTGGGGTCATCAATTAATAACAGTATAAAATGAGTAACAGAGACAGGAATGAAAGTGAAGCTGCTTCAAGATTTCACTGCAGAGGATTCTGTTTATTGCTTTAAGTTCTGTCATCTTATCTCGCTCGCAATAACAAATAAAGACTTCAAAACGGTGGCCTTACTACCTTGCCCTTCAAGAACAAAGGGTATGGCACTCAGGTTACAATTTTAAGTGTTGCAAGGAGAAATGAGAGGGGCAACAAACTACTCGGATTAGCACTATTACATGAAATTCAATACAGGTGTGAGAGGCTGAAAGCTGAACCCAACCACACCCTGCACGTTTGCCTTAGGAACCACCTGTCCCACTTTTTCCTGATGAAAATAGTTCCTCAATCTGGTGACCTTTTATCTGGGATGGCTCAGTGGATAAAGTACTTGCTGCTCAAGCCAGAGTACCTGAGTGCTGATCTCTAGACCCCACATAGAAGCTGGAAGCATCGGGGGCTTCTATACTCAAGATGGGAGGCAGAGGGAGGAGAATTACTCTGGAGCTTGTGAATCAGTTCGACTGGAGACCCTGCCTCAAAGGATGTGGAGGGTGAGGCTAGATGCCTGAACATTGTCCTCTGCCTCCACAGGCTTGTGCATGCCTATTCATATTAAAAACTCCTTATTTAAATTTAATTCTATTATATTTTGCTCTTATAAAAGCATTTTTGTTGTTCTCTCTTTTAATAACAGAATATTCAAAGAACCCTTTTACTTTATGCTATAACTTTATTTCAAACCTGTTGCAGTCAGGCTTGCATTGCTGGCGGAAATCACCCAATAAAAGCAGCTTGTGGGAAAAAAGAGGTTTATTTATTTTTATTTATTTATTTATTTTTATTATTATTTTTTTTAAATTTTAAAATTATTTTTATTATTTATTTTTGGAGAGAGACAGAGAGAGAGAGAGAGAGGCAGACAGACAGACAGACAGAGAGGGAGACAGATAGAGATGGGCGCACTAGCAGTCTCTCAGCTGCTATGAAATCCAGATGTGTGCGCCCCCTTGTGGGCGAGTGCAGCATTGCACCCTTGCGTCACTTTGCATCTGGCTAAAAGTGGGACCTGGAGATTGGAACCGCTGAAGATTGGGCCCAGAGTTCTTAGGCTTAGCAGGCAGGCGCCTTAACCGCTAAGCCATTTCTCCAGCCCAAAAGAGGTTTATTTTGGCTTACAGGCTCAAGGGGGAAGCTCCATGATGGCAGGAAAACCGATGGCATGAGCAGAGGGTGGATGTCACCCTCTGGTCAACATAAGGTGGACAACAGCAACTGGAGAGTGTGCCAAACACTGGCAAGGGGAAGCTGGCTATAATACCCATAAGCCCGCCCCCAACAATACACTGCCTCCAGGAGGCTTTAATTTCTAAATTGCCATCAGCTGGAGAGACTAGCATTCAGAACACTTAAGTTTATGGGGGACACCTGAATCAAACCACCACAAAACCCAAATCTTTAAAATTGGCTTTGCTTAGCAAATTAACATCACAATAGATACCTCTTCTTACTTCCAGGTTTTTTTTTTTTTTTGTTTGTTTGTTTGTTTTGTTTTTTCAAGGTAGGGTCTCACTCTAGCTCAGGCTGATGTGGAATTCACTCTGTAGTCTCAGATTGGCCTTGAATTTACAGTGATCTTCCTACCTCTGACTCCTGAGTGCTGGGATTAAAGGTGTGTGTCACCACGCTGGGCACTTTCCATCATTTATGTAACACTGGCAATTGCAGGAATCAACATGTGCCAATGATTCTGATAAATGAAACTGTTCTGAGTTCCTTTTTAAAATGTTTTTATTTTTATTTATTTACTTATTAGAGTCAGAGAAGGGAGAGAGAGAGAGAGAGAGAGAGAGAGGGAGAGAGAGAATTGGCTCTACAGGGCCTCAAGCCACTGCAAATGAACTCCAGACGCATGTGCCACCACGTGCATCTGGCTTACGTGGATACTGGGGAATTAAGCTTTGAACTGGGGTCCTTAGGCTTCACAGGCAAGCCCTTAACCGCTAAGCCATCTTTCCAGGCCCCCCTGAGTTCCTTTTTACAAAAATACTATTTATTTATTTATGAGAGAAAGAGGCAGAGAGAGAGAGAGAGAAAGAGAGAGAGAGAGAGAGAGAGAAAATGGAAGTGCCAAGACCTCTAGCCACTGCAAATGAACTCCAGATGCATGCTTCACATTGTACAGCTAGCTTGAGTGGGTACTGGGGTATTGAACCTGGGTCCTTAGGCCTTGAAGGCAAGTGTCTTTACTGCTAAGCCATCTCTCCAGCCTCTGAGTTCCTTTTTAAGTGGAAGAAATCCTATTAAGAATTCATTCTTTAAGAAAAAGCAACCATTGCATTCCATAAAGCAATTTCAGCAGAATAATACTACTTTCTCTCTTGCTTAGATATTGCTCTTTACGTACTTAATATCCTGAATCACGATGGAGATTTTAATGATACATAAGCACAGCGTATGGCCAGCCTTGAATCAGATCCATCTATTGACTTTTTTCTCAACTTTGTCATAAAACTCAGAAACCTCTAGCTCGCCTCAGATTGTGTTAAGGAATGGCGGTGTCTAGCGCCCTCTGGTGGGTAACTAAATGCTCTGGGTGATTTAGTCTTCCCAGGCGTTTGTTCAGGGAAACGCTGAAACAATGAATCATTTTCTATGTCTTTATAGAAAACAATTTGAATTTCTTTTTTCTCTATTGTAAAAAATTTATCAAAAGAAACACTTGAGGTTTTTATAAGGATTGGTTCAACAAGTTAAGAGTCTTAACACAATTTAAATTCCATTTAATACTACCAAGTACAACTTAAGAAAACCCTCTATTACTCTAGGTAAGAGACAGCTTTTCTGAACCAGAAAAGTTGATTTCCAAACTCTACTCTTATCTGCTTTATAACCCTAAAGAGAACTAAGCCTCCCCCGAAAGTCAGTAGGCAGTAAGACACCCCAACAGCCAGGGCAGATTGAGCCAAAAAGATGATAAGGAATGTGAACACACAGCTCAGTACCCAACAGAGACATTCTTTCCCCCCCTTCCTTTCTTTTCTCTCTCTTTCTCTCCTTCCTTCCTTCCTTCCTTCCTTCCTTCCTTCCTTCCTTCCTTCCTTCCTTCCCTCCCTTTCCCCTCCTTCTTTCCTTCCTTCCTTCCCTCCCTCCCTCCTTCCCTCCTTCCTTCCTTCCTTCCTTCCTCCTCCCTCCTCCCTCCCTCCCTCCCTCCCTCCCTCCCTTCCTTTCCCCTCCTTCTTTCCTTCCTCCCTTCTTTCCTCCCTTCCTTCCTCCAGCCCTCCCCGTCTCTCTCTTTCTTTCTGACAGGTCTTCTCTATGTAGCCCAGGCTGACCTTTGAACTTCCTGCATCAGCATTTTGAGTGCTGACATTGTAGACCTGGACCACCACATCTGGCTTAAACCAGGACAAAAGACCAAAATGAGACCAACCAGGCACAGCGGCACACACCTATGGTCCCAGCTACTCAGGAGGCTGAGGAAGAATTGTCTGATCTCAGGAGTTTAAGGCCAGCCCTGACCACATAGGGCCGCTCTGTTCTCCTAAAAAAGAGGCACACATGCTGGGGTATGGTGGCACATGCCTTTAACTCCAGCACTTGGGAGGCAGAAATAGGAAGATTGCTGAGTTCGAGGCCACCCTGAAATTACATAGTGAATTCCAGATCAGCCTGGGCTAGAGTGAGATCCTATCTGGAACCCAGACCCCACCACCAAAAAGAAAAAAGAAAACAACAAAAAAAAAAGACATACAAGCACTCTAGTGGTAAGGCAGTGTGGCATATGCTTCACTTTGAAAGTCAAAACGCTTGGCTGGCACAAAGCACCATGTTTAGGAAGCAACTCGTCTAAAGTCAACAGTCTAGCGATAGGGTCTCCCCAGCCACTTGTAAGGGATTGAACGCAGGGGCTTCCTCATGCTAGGAAAGCATTCTACCACTGACCTATATTCTCCACCCTGTCTCTACTTTTATTTTGAACACATCTCTCTGCATTTGAACTCATTCTGTGGCCCAAGCAGGCCTTGTGACCTCCTGCTCAACCACTCCATTATTCCGTATCTGGGATTATTAGTCTGTGCCACAGGCTGGCCTAGGGCTGGGCTGACATGAAGGCTTCCCAGTTCCACTTGCGAACGCCCCTCCATCTGGTCCGGTAGCGCACGATGTGGCAGGGGGCCAGATGCACTCATCGCCACTGTAGTTGACAATGCTGCGCCTCGCCAAAGAACTAACACGGCCCTTGGGTTAGGTTCTTACCATCTCACACAGTCAATTGCCACCATCTTCCCTGGCAAGTTGTGGGGTGCTTTGGATCATTTACTGGGGTGGGGTGGGCGGTGCTTCATTTTTGGCAGCGCACTCTGACACTCCTCCAGTAAATCTATTTTAGCTACAACAGAATCTGTCCTCTGTAAAGGGGCAGGGGTCCGCGAAGTCATTGCCGCTTTGTTGTCCAGGGTCTTCTCCGACACTCCGGAAGCAGCTGCCTTCTTCTTTTGTGGCTAGGGAGAGATCTTACAAGTGCCTTTCACCTTGGGGGAGGGTCTCCCCTTTATGGGAAAGTTCTGAATACAACTTCAGCACCTTGCTGGGGGTGGTTCTTTTAGTTTGGAAGACCTCTCTGTTCCAAGAGTCATCACCTCTTGACAAATAGTTGATGCTTGGCATTTCCTTCCAATGTTTTTTTTTTTGGGGATGGGTCTCAAAATCCAGATTCAGAAGTATGGTAGACATGGCGGGACATCAGTTGAGAAAAGTGAGTTATGAGTGGGAAAAGGAAGAGGGACTTTTTCTCTGTGGAATCCCACAGTCCAGCATGTGGAGGTCTGGGGACCAGAAGGATCCTGGCATCTGCACCCACAGGCCTGGGGAAAGGAACACTAAAGACCAATCTCTGGAAGACTTAAAGGAGAAGGACATCAGAATTGCTCCCGGAGAGGAAATAAAACTGTATGGTCCTGGCATGTTGGTACAAACTGGAGGTCTTAACTCTAGTACCACAAGGTACCAGCCAGCTGGTCTTAGGGTCCTTACCCTCTTTGGGCCTCCGTCTCGTTTGTAAAATACAGACACTGGGGCTGAGAATCTAGAGAAGAAGGAAGGGGCTGGAGATCTAGGAAGGCAGAAGACGTGAGCCCTCACAGTAGGACTGCACTGTGAAGTGGAAGGCCGCGCGCAGGTGCAGCAGGGTGGCGGGATCCTGTCGGGGTCTCAGGGTACGCTCCCCAGGCCCCGTGGAGGTACAATTAAATTTGTCTGTTTATTTATTTTTATTTTTCGAGGTAGAGTTTCATTCTAGCCCAGGGTGACCTGAAATTCACTAAGTAGTCTCTGGGTGGCCTCGAACTCTCAAACTCACCAATCCTCCTACCTCTGTCTCCCTGGGATTAAAGTGCTGGGATTAAAGGCCACCAAAAGCCCCGCCAATTTGAATTTCTTTTCTTTCTTTTCTTCTCCTTCTTCTTCTTCTCCTTCTTCTTCTTCTTCTTCTGCTTCTGCTTCTGCTTCTGCTCCTGCTCCTCCTCCTCCTCCTCCTCCTCCTCCTCCTCCTCCTCCTCCTTCTTCTCTCTCTCTTTTTTTTTTTTTTTTTTTTTTTTTTTTTCGAGGTAGGGTCTCACTCTAGCTCAGGCTGACCTGGAATTCACTCTGTACTCTCAGAGTAGCCTCCAAATCATGGCAATCCTCCGACCTCTGCCTCCCGAGTGCTGGGATTAAAGGTGCCACCACGCCTGGCCCCAATTCAGTTTGACTCACTTCTTGTTTAGTCATAGGGCTGAGGAACTGAGATGAGTTTGAGGCAAACAAGAGATGGGGGGGCAGAGTTATTGATGTAGCAAATTAAATTCTTGAAGATACTCTCGGCTAAGTTTTCAGTACCAGGCATGAATTACCACGGAATGAGAATTCAGTAACTCTCAAATCTAGCCAGATTTGGTTACCTATACTTGCCAATATTCATCCCACTATTACACCAGTGGACATATCTTGCCTGGTGGGTTGTGTACCATTCAGGGTAGGGCTGTTACTGATTTTCCTTCCTCAGCAGCCTGCGCAGCATCTTCCAGCAGTGCAAAATCTACCCAGCAGGGAGGAAATCAGCTGGAGAGATAACTTAGTGGTTAAAACACTTGCCTGTGAAGACAAAGGATCCAGATTCAATTCTCCATGACTAATGTAAGCTAGATGCACAGGTGGTACACTTGCCTGGAGTTCATTTGCAGTGGCTGAAGGGCCTGGCATGCCCACTCTCTCTGTCTGTATCTGCTTCTCTCTCTTTCAAATAAAAATAAATAAATCACCATAAAATTATTTATAGAACATTTATTTAAAAATTATGTACATGTATATAATGCATTTTGATTATATTCACCTGCTATTACCTGCTCTTATTCCCTTCCCCATTCTGGGAACCCCCTTTTTTTCCCCACCTACTTTTTCTCCCTCTTTTACTTTTTGTTATATTTTATTTTTATGTATTTTTTTGGTCACTTACTGAGTTTAGTTAAGGATGCTTGTATGAGCATGGGTAGGGGGTTATCTGAGCACAGGCTACATCACTGGAAAAAACATCTACTCCAACCACCATTCACTAGCAATAACTCCTCCAGAAGGGATGAGGCCTCATGTACCCCTCCACCATCTTTGATGGAATGTTGATGGGCCCATTCTTGTGCAGGTAAATATAGCCTCTGTGAGTTCATGAATGGCCCTGTCACATCTGGAAACATTCCACATCACTCCTCCTCCTTCTCTGGCTCTTCTATTCTTTCTGCCTCTTTTTCCACAATGCTTCCTGAGACTTAGAAGGAGTGATATACATGTGACCTTTGTGCTGAGGGCTCAACAGGCAACCTCATCACTTTGAGGAGTTTTCAGTCTCCCCAAATAGCTGTCACCCACTGCAAAAAGAAGCTTCTTTGACCAAAGGTGAGAGGAGCACTAATCAAAATTTATTACTACTGTGGGTTTACTGTCAAAATTTATGATCTTGGGGCTGGGATGTGGCTCAGTTGGTAGAGTGCTTGCTGATCATGCAGGATTCCCTGCATGGCATAAAAGCTGGGAGTGGTAGCGTATACCTGTAATCCCAGCATGTAGCAGGTAAAGGCAGGAGGATCAAAAGTTCCAGGTCATCCTCTACTACATAGTTGTTTGAGATCAGCCTGAGTTACAGGAAACCCTGTCTCAAAATAAGTAAATAAATAAATAAATGAATAAATAAATAAATAAATAAATAAAAGATATATTGGGCGGGAGAGATAGCTTAGCAGTTAAAGCACTTGCCTGCAAAGCCTAAGGACCCAGGTTTGATTCCCAGTACCCACATAAAGCCATATGCACAAGGTGGCACAGGTGTCTGGAGTTTGTTTGCAGGGCTAGAGGCCTGGGTGTGCCCATTCTCCATCTACCCCTCTCAAATAAATTTAAAAAATACTTTAAAAAAGGTATCTTATCTTGGTGTCCTTTTTGTCTTTGTAGAGAGAAAAGAGAGACATTGGTTTCATTGACAATGTTATAAGAGACTCTAGGCATTTCACCCTCAGCCTTACCTATCCCACTAAATCCAGAACAACATTGATTTCCTCAGAGTCCAAGCAATGATCTACAGGTACAAAAGCTGAGATTTTTTTTTTTTTTTCTTTCTTTTTTTTTTTGGTTTTCAAGGTTGGGTCTCACTCCAGCTCAGGCTGACCTGGAATTCACTATGTAGTCAGCGTGGCCTCAAACTCACTGCGATTCTCCTACCTTTGCCTCCTGAGTGCTGGGACTAAAGGGCGTGCGCCATCCTGCCTGGCTGGCCATGGGCTTTTGACTAGGATTTCAGTACCAGACATGTATCTACATGTCAGATAAGTACTTGGCCACTGGAACTGGATCTCCAGCTCAATCTCTGCTTTTCTAGCACAATTCCTTTTGCATCTGAAAAGGGAAGCTCCTCTAACCAAAAATGAGACCTGATGATTAGTGATGTTGAACATTTTCTTAAGTGTGTGTTTGCCATTTGTATTTTTTTCCTCTGAGAACTCCCTGTGCAGTTCTCTGCCCCATTTTGTGAGTGGGTTGTTTGACTTTTTCTTGTTTAGTTTTTTGAGTTCTTTGTAAATTCTCGAAATTAGGCCTGTCAGTTGTATAGCTGGCAAAAGTTTTCTCCCATTTTCTGTGTAATCTATTGGCTCTGCTTATTATATGCTTGTTTGTGAAAAAACTTTTCAGCTTCATGAGATCCCATTGATTGAGTGATTGTTTAATTTCCTAAGCTACTGGGGTTTTGTCCAGGAAGTTTTTTCCCATTCCTTATATCATGGAAAGTTCCTCCTATTTTTGTCTTCCAGGAGTAGCAGAGTTTCTAGTCTTATATTGAGGTCTTTGATCCATTTGGATTTGATTTTTGTGCATGGTGAGATGTGTGGATTGAGCTTCATTTTCTTGCATATGGTTATCCAGTTTGTCCAGCACCATTTGTTGAAGATGCTGTATTTTTTCAGTCTACAATGTTAGGCTCTTTGTGAAATTTCAAGTAGCTGTAGTTGCTTGACCCAAAGTCCGGGTCCTCCATTCTGTTCCATTGGTCTATAATCCTGTTTTTATGTCAGTACCATGTTGTTTTTATTACTATGGCTTTGTAGTATAGCTTTAGATGGTGATGCCTCCAGAGGTGTTTCTTTTGCTGAGGATATGCTTGGATATCTGAGGCCTTCTGCCATTCCATATGAATTTTGAGATCATTTTTCTCTATATCTGTGAAGAAAAATGTTGGGATTTTTATTGGTACTGCATTACATCTGTATATTGCTTTTGGTAAGATTGCCATTTTCACAATGTTAATTCTGCCTATCCAGGAGCATGAGAGGTCATTCCATTTTCTCAAGTCTTCCTCAATTTCTTTCTTGAGTGCTTTTATGTTTTCATTGTAAAGGTCTTTCACATCCTTGGTTAATGTTATTCCAAGGTATTTTTTTTTTTTGTTGCTATTGAAAAATGGGACAAGGTTGCTTATTTCTTTTTTATATCTTTGTCTTTTGCTATAGAAAGGCCATTGATTTTTGTGCATTGATTTTGTATCTTGCTACTTGGCTGAAGGAGTTAACCACCTTTAAGAGTTTTGAGATGGAGGTTCTTGGGTCACTTATGTATAGGATAATGTCATCTGTGAATAGGGCTAACTTAATTTCTTCCTTTCCAATTTGTATCCCTTTATTTCTTTCTCCTGTCTTATTGCTTGAGCTACGACTTCTGGTACTATGTTGAAGAGCAGAGGTGAGAGTGGACACCCCTGTCTTGTTCCTGATCTTAATGGGAATTCCTTCAGTTCTCCCTATTAACTATTTTTTGGGATTTAGTAGCTTTATATATAACCTTTATTATGTTGAGATATAAACCATCCATGCCTATTCTCTCCAGTGTTTTGATCATGAAGTGATGTTGTATTTTGTCAAAGGCCTTTTCTGCATCTATGGAAATGATCATGTGGTTTTTGTTTTTAAGCTTATTAATGTGGTGTATTACATTGACAGATTTCCATATGTTGAACCACCCGTGTGTTTCTGGGATGAAGCCTACTTGATCAAGGTGGATAATGTTATTGATGTGTTGTTAAATTCAGTTTGTGAGGATTTTGTTCAGGATCTTTGTGTCTATGTTCATCAGGGAAATAGGCTTATAGTTTTTTTTTTTTTTTTCTTTCTTGTGGCATCTCTGCCTGGTTTTAGTATTAGGGTGAGGTGATACTAGCTTCATAGAAGGAGTTGGGGAGCTTTCCATGTTTTCCGGTTGTGTGGCACAGTTTGAGAAAAATTGTTTTCAGGTCTTCCATGAAGGTTTGATAGAATTTAGCTGAAAAGTCATCTGGTCCTGGACTCTTCTTTTTGGGGAGGTTTTTGATTACCTTTCCATTGTCAGTGGGTGTGATAGGTTTGTTTAGGAGATTAATATGCTCTGAGTTTAGGTTTGGTGAGTGGTATGTGTCCAGGAATTCATCCCTTTCCTCCAAATTATCCAGTTTTGTGGAAGAGAGGTTGTGGTAGTTTGAATAGATGGCCCCCAATATATTCAGTGTTTTTTTTTTTGGTTTTTCGAGGTAGGGTCTCACTCTGGCCCAGGCTGACCTGGAATTAACTATGTAGTCTCAGGGTGGCCTCGAACTCTCGGCGATCCTCCTACCTCTGCCTCCCTGAGTGCTGGGATTAAAGGTTGTGCGCCACCACGCCCGGCTTATTCAGTGTTTTATTAGTTTATAGTTTGCATCTGTAGTCACCTTGCTAGAGGCAATGTCACTGAGTGGTTCTTAAGGAGTGGTGGTGGGTTTGAGATTCCATTGTAAATACATGCAAAGTGTGCCCAGTGGGAGTTCCTGAAGTGTGCTGTGCTGTGTAGCTGGTGGCTTTTCTCTCTTGCTTGGATCTGTGAAGGCAGGCCAGCCTTTTCTGCTATTATGGAACTTCCCCTAGATCTATAAGCTTCAATAAATAATATCCCTTCCTCCATAACTATGCCTGGTCTGGAAGTTCATCTCAGCAAACCTGAAGCTGTCTGCTACAGAGATTTTTGAAATAAGTCCTGATGATTCTCCCAATTTCACTTATGTCTGTTGTGATCTCCTCTCCTTTTTCACTTCTAATTTTGTTAATTTGAAGCATTTCTCTCTCTCTCTCTTTTTTTTTTTGCTTGATCAAATTGTCCAGGGGTTTATTAATCTTGCTTATTTTTTCAAAGAACCAGCTTTTTGTTTGATCAATTTTCTTAATTGTTTTCTTAGTTTCCAATTCATTAATTTATGCTGGGATCTTAATTATTTCTTTCTGTCTGGAGCTTTTTGGGTTGGATTCTTCTTTTTTTTCCAGTGCCTTTAGGTGGATGGTTAGGTCATTGATTTGGGATCTCTCTGTCTTTGTTATGAAGGCACTCAGTGCTATGAGTTTTTCCCTGAGGACCACCTTCATTGTGTCCCATAAGTTTTGGTTTGATGTGTTCTGTCATTCATTTCTAGAAATTTTGCAATTTCATCCACTACCCATTTATTGTTTAATAGTGTGTTGTTCAGTTTCCAGGAGCTGGTGGGATTCCTGATTCATCTTTAGTTGTTAATTTCTAGTAGTACAGCATTGTGATGTGATATCATTCAGGAGATTATGTTGAGCTTCCTAAATATATGGAGGCAGGATTTATGACCAAGTATATGATCTATTTTAGAGAAGTTTCCTTGGGCTGCTGAGAAGAATGTGTAATCTGTGGATTTTGGGTAGAATGTTCTGTAGATGTTCTTTAGATCTAGTTGATCTATGGTTTTGTTGAGCTCTCTTACTTCCCTGTTTATTTTCTGCTTGTATGATCTATCTATTGCTGATAGTAGAGTATTGAAGTCCCAACTATGATGGTGTTGGTGGTTATTTTTGTTTTGTTGTCAAGTAGGTTTTGTTTCACGAAATGTGGTGCACCTGTGTTTGTTGCATAAAGATTGATGATTATGATATCCTCTTGTTGGATTGCTCCTTTGATAAGTAAGAAGTGGCCTTCTTTGCCTTTTTTGATTACTTTTGGCTTGAAGTCTATTTTATCCGATATTAGTATAGCAACACCTGCTTGTTTCTTATTTCCATTTGCTTGGAATATTATTTTCCACCCTTTCACCCTGAGGAAGTGTCTCTCTTTAGTGGTGATGTGTGTTTCTTGAAGACAGCAGATTGAGGGGTCTAATTTTCTGATCCACCCTATTATCTTATGTCTCTTTATGGGTGAATTAAGGCCATTAATGTTCAGGGTAATAACTATGAGGTTTGATTTAATTCCTGCCATGTTGTGGTGGGTTTATGTGGTTTGGTGTTTTCTTGGACTTTGTAGTTTTTTGTGCCTTCTCTGAGTTTGGTTATTGTGATCTGCTTCTTGTAGGCACTTGAGGTTAGTTATTTGATTCTTTGGTGTGGAGAATTCCCTGAAGTACTCTCTGTAGGTCTGACTTTGTATTCATATAGTTGTAAAGCTGAGTTTTATTGTGGAAAGTTTTTCTTTCATCATCTATTATGATAGATACTTTTGCTGGGTACAGTAGTTTGAGTTGGAAGCCATAAGTTCTTAGACTTTACAGTGTTCCATTCCAGGTTCTTCTGGCTTTTAGGGTTTCCATTGAAAAGTCTAAAGTAATTCTAATGGTGTTACCTTTATTTGTAATGTGTTGTTTCTCCCTAGATGTTTTTAGGACTTTCTCTTTGTTATCGATGTTTAGAGTCTTAATGATAATATGTCTTGGAGAATTTCTCTTTTGGTCCAGTCTGGAGTTCTGTTAGCTTTTTGTATCTTGATGGGACTTTCTTTTTAGAGAATGGGAAAATTTTCTTCTATAATTTTGTTGAATAAATTTTCCATACCTTTGATTTTAATTTCTTCCCTTTCTGGTATCCTCATGATCTGAATGTTGGGATGTTTAAGGTTATCCCACATTTCCCTCATGTTCTGTTCACAAATAATTTTGAACTTATTGAACCTTTTGGACTCATGAACTGTTTCTTCTGTTTTGTCTTCCAGTTCTAAGCTTCTATCCTCCACATGGCTGTCTCTATTCTTGAGAGCTTCTATAGAGTTTTGGACTTGTTAATTTGTTTTGTGTTTTCTACTGCTTTTTTATGTATAGTTTCCATCCCTCTGTCAAGTTTCCTTTACATGTCATTTTCTGATTTTCTTAATGCTGCCTGGAATTTATTCTTGTTTTGATCAAGACTTCATTAAGCTTAATGAAGTGGTTATTGAGATCTTCCATTTGTTGACTCACATTCAATTCATTTATATGTCTTTTGAGGCTTCTCAGATTTTTTTCAATTAAGTTAAGCCGATTTTCAAAAGCTGAGTCTCTAGGAGACGATTCTGTTCAATTAAATCGATATGATTGGCAATGAGTTAACTATATAGTGAGGTAACTAGAAATAACACAATTTATACCATAAAGCCTAAAGCCCATGAATTCCCGAGTTAACTTTTTTCTATCAGATCCTAGGAATGATGCACCTACTCCCACCTCATTGTTCTAGAAGTGGGGGGGGGAGAGAAAGAGATATCTTAGCATAAAATATTTTAACATTCTGCAATTTATGAAATCATGTTGTTATGTGAATATGGCATTGACCTTGGGTCAATTAGAAACCTCAAAGTGTAAGCATCTGGTTGTCATAGTTACACAGCACCCATGTCTTTGCTAACTTAAAGATAACTGTTAAATAATCAGCTATTCATATAAGTTTATTAATATTTTTTCATGCTAGTAGCATTAATGTGTGCAATTTCCCATAATTAACTGTAAATATTTATTGCAAGTATGGAAACCACATGTGAATAGTAAATGAAATACTTAACTGGCAAATTTTCAGTGAATATTTCACAGCAGCATTACTGAATCATGCTCATAATTATGATAGGCATATAATAATAGCCTTCTCTTTAGAAATACCCTTACATTTCACCTCACATAGGGCAGAGGAAATCAACAGGAAAAAAAATGAAAATAGCTCAGTTTTTGTCAGAAGAGTTGACTTTCAGAACTAAATCAGTGGCGCCATTCATGGTTAGAATTGATCTCAAAATGAAATTGCCATTGGCTTTCAAATAAAAATATCAGAGAGAAAATGTTTATAAAACTGTAATGCTTGCAGTCTCACCCTAATGAGGAGGATTTCATGTATGTGTTGTGAGACAATGACAGCTGTGATCTCTGACACCTTTTCTTAGTGTCCTGAGGTAGGCTGAAATTGGTACTTGTGGGATCAGGATTTATTTACATTTTCTTTGCTCATTAAAATGACAGCTATTGTTTCTAAGCCCTCATTGTGCAAAAGGGCCATGCACAGCTGACAGAGAGAATCAGCCTGATAGGAACGTGAAGTCAGTTCCAATTCTGCTTTCTTTATTCATGGGACTAAAGGCACTCTCTATGAAGTCAGTCACTTGGCATTATCTTATTGATTCTGAAGAGGTTTATTCATGAATATGAATACGAATCTGTGGTGGCTGGTACACTGGTGGTGCAAAACTTTGCCTCTCAATACTAATTTCCTTGTTAGACCTTCCATAGGACTCTGAGGGCTTGTACTTTCAAGTTATTTCTCCAAAAAACTTCATATAAGAACCCAGATAGATTATATTGCTAGAACTAAATTATGTAGAATGACCCCTTGGGATGAGAAACAGAGTGAAAGTGGAAGAAAAGCAATGCTTCAGTCAGGGGCTGAGGAGACATATCAGTGGTGACAGATGCTTGCTCTGCAAGCCTGCCAACCTTGAATTTGGATCCTCAACACCCATATAAAGCTGGATGCAAAGTGGCATATACAGCTGTAATTCCAATACACCTATGACAATGGGAGGTAGAGCCAGGAGAATCTTGAAGTTCAAGGGTCAGTGAGTCTGGCATTCCCTGTTTCACAAGAGAGACCCTGTCTCAAACAAGGTGGAAGGAGATAGAGGATCAACACTCCAAGGTTGTCCTCTGACCTGTGTCATGCACACTGTGGCAATGCCCTCCACTCAGAGATAACAACAACAACAACAACAATTAAATTTTTTTAGGCAGATTTCTAGTGGAATGCTAACCTCAGTTAGCATTGCATGGAATAGAATCACCCAGTCACCCTATAGAAATGTGAAAAATAGTCTATCATGGTGATTTAAAGTAAATATAGCTTGCTTTGCAAAGTTGCAATAAATAATGGAAAGAGAAATACAGAAAAAATTAAAAATGATATTGATAAATGGAAATCTGAAAGTAACTTGAACAAGAATTATGGAACCTTATTAAATTAAATGTCATTTTTCAGACAGGGTGGCACACCCCTGTAATAGCTTTTAGGAGATGCAGGCAGGAGACGCAAGTGTTCAAGGCCAGCCTCCTGCACAACAGTCCACTACCATAGATAGGACCATGTGTTTTATTTTTGATGTTATCATAAATGGAACTGTTTTCTCAGTTTTTTTTTTTTTTTTTTTTTTTTTTGAGATAGGGTCTTTCTCTAGTCCAGGCTCACCTGGAATTCAATATGTAGTCTCCTGCTGGTCTGTAACTCATAGCAATCCTCCAACGTCAGCCTCCTGAGTGCTGGAATTAAAGGCATGTGCCACCACACCCAGCCCATTTTCTCAGTTTTATTTTCCATAGTGCTGGGGTTGAACCCAAAACTTTGTGGAAGTTAGGCAAGTGTGCTACCACTGAGCTATGCCAAAGCTATGCCAAACATGCTACCACTGAGCTACACCCAATGGTATGCTACAGACAATACCCATGAGCTACTTCCAAAGCTAGGCCGCAGACATTAAGGTTGTCCCCAGACTGCAGATGCATAAACTGACATTTAAAGCCAATAATTATGAGGAGGTACTGGGGGAGATGGCTCCATAATTAAAAGTTTTCTGCAAGCTTGACCACCAGAAGTTTGAATCCCCAATACCCATGTGATGTCAAATGCAAAAGTGGAAAGTGTCTGTAATCTCAATCTCTATCACAATGGGAGGTAGAATCAGTAGAGTTCCAAAGTCTGAGGGCCAGCTAATCTGACATCCCCAGTAACAAACAACAGAGATGCTGTCTCAAACAAGGTGAATGGATAGTTCTACCCCCAAGGTTGAGGTCCTTTGACCTCCACACACATGCTATAGCATGTGCATGTACACACACAGACACACATACACACACACACACATGCGTACATGAACACACACATGCGTACACGCACACTCACAGAGATGATAAATATTTTACCCAGCTGTTCTACAGGTACATTCAAAATACTCTCTGCATGAGCAATGGAATATACCATCTATAAAAGATGTGCACACATGAAATTTATTTCAAGAAGAGATGATAGTATGCCATAATAAATAATGTAGGATTAAAGAGCACAGTATTTGAATCAGAAAGACATGGTCCATAACTGTGGCTCTGATACAGCTTTATGAACCTTAACATTGTTATCTAAAAGACTTCTCTCCATTGGAGAATCTGTTTTTTTTTTCAGAAGGATATCAGAGGAGATAAACTGCCCCTCGCACTTCAGCCAAGCCACAGCTGAAACCACAGAGGAATTGGGGAGATGAGCAAGAGGGCTGCTTTCCATGGTGAACTTGATAATCAGCGCCAGGGTGTAGGAGACAGACCCCGAGGATCCTCAACACCAACCATAAGAGCTCATTATTGAAGTAGACTTAAAACTCACCCACCATGGCTCAGAGAATTTTGTGGAAAAGGTGGTAGAAAGATTGTAAGAGCCACAAGGGTGAGACATCATGCCCAGAGGCATTCCCTCTCCCCCCACATAACTGACTGCTGCTCCCATAATGCATAAACCACAACCCCATGGGGAATACCTGCAACCCTACTGAGGAGCGTCCCCAGTGGAATGGGGGCAGGGATGAGGGAAAAGAGGTTACCAACACATGATGTATCCATACGAGATAGGTTGTTAATAATAATAATAATAAATATTAAAAGACAGATATTAAAATCTTTCTCTTTCATGGTTGTTGAGAGTATAATCTGAGCACTGGTCTGTTGGGACATTATATCAGCAGCTTCAAATCTGCTTTGGTGAGATTATTTACACTATGAAAATGTTAAAGCCTAATTAGCTAAAGACTCACAGTCTGAAGCCTGATAAGGTGAGACTTATTGGCAGGTCTAGCCAGGGAGAGCGCTCGAGGAGCTGTGCCATGTCACTCTGGACAAGGCGGAGGGAACACTGTGCTTTACAGGTGCGGGGTAACTGCTGCAGGTATGTTGTGAGATTCTTTTTGCATTTGTTGCTATTTCTATGACAGTATTGGAAGTGGGGAATGCACTGAGGATTGAGTTCAGTTTGTAGAGTGCTTGCCTAATATGCATGAAGCTCTAGGTTTGATTCCTAGCACTGCATAAAACCAGACATGCTGTCAGAAGTTCAGGTCATGCTCAATTTTACAGCAAGTTCAAGGCCAGCCTGGTCTATATGAGTCCATGTCTAAAACAATGTGTGGATTATGCAGGGATTTCTGGCTGTCATGAGGGCAAGAAATTTTATCAATTGAGCCCTCAATTGGGAACAGCACAAGACATCAGGGATAGCCTTTGGCAAGTAAGCAGTTGTCTCTCAGGAGAGATCATTATGGTATTTTATAGTGATGTAAGTGTGGAAGAAGTATATTATTTCCTATTTTCCATTAAGGTTGTAGCTGACATCACATGTTTGTCTTTCAGTCTGAGTTGACATTTACTTCTACTAAAGCGGAAATTTGCTCCACTCTATCAGCCAGAGTTGTCTCGTTCCTGGACATCCATGTAGTAAACTTTTATCAGTGTATAAGCATGGGTTTTCAAGTACACAATTATTCATTCTTTCTACCTCAAATATTGTGTATTTGGGAAGCAATATAAGCTATCTTCATAATGGACAAGAACTCAGGCAAAGAATATCTATATTTGTCTGCTTAGTTACTTTCTCATTGCTGAGACAAAATGAACACCTAGACACATCTTTTTTTCCTCCTCAAGGTAGGAGCTGGCTTTAGCCCAGGCTGACCTGGAATTCACTATGTAGTCTCAGGCAGGCATTGAACTCACAGCAATCCTCCTACCTCTGCCTCCCAAATGCTGCAATTAAAGGCTTGTGCCACCATGCCTAGCTAACATTACTTTTCTTTCTTTCTTTTTTTTTTTTTTTTTTTTTTTTTTTTGAGGAAGGGTTTGGCCCAGGCTGACCTAGAATTAACTATGTAGTCTCAGGCTGGCCTGGAAATCACTATTAAAGGCGTGCGCCACCACGCTTTTTTTTTTTTTTTTTTTTTTTAGGGTCTAGTCCAGGCTGAGGTCTCAGGTGGCCTCGAACCCATGGTGATCCTCCTACCTCTGTCTCCTGAGTGCTGAGATTAAAGGTGTGCGCCACCATGCCCGACTCCTAATATTACATATTTAAGTAATTGTTAGAATGTATGCAGTTTCCAGCATTCATGACCAACTAGAAATATTTTTAACTTATACTAAACCAGAAATGTATTATCACTAATGCAGTGATATCTTTAATTACTAAATAATGCAAAAACCTGAAGTTATTTCTGTGGAAGATCATCCTGGCAATGTTAACTTCACAGCAGGCTGACCCTCCTTGGCTCACATTTCAGACAGTGGAAACCAGGTCTGTGCTGGGTGAGAGGACACTCTCGTCCTGCACTACTCTTCACAGGCTCGCCTTAGATTACATCTAATAAAAAGGCAAAGTACATACAGAGATTACAATTTTGAAGCAAAAAAAAAAAAAGATCCTATTATGTGGTCCCAACAGCAAATTCAAAAGGCTATGACAAACAGGTGCTCTGTAAATAGGTACAGATAAGAATAATAAAGAATTATAAATTATAAATATAAATTATTATAAATAATAATAAATGGGTACAGCTAAAAATAATGTACATAGGTACATTAGGTACAGTCTTAGTATGTAATTCTGGTGCGTAACCAGGAGCCTTGGCAAATAGCCTGTTGAGTGTTGGGGGCATTCAGGGCCTCCCTAATCAACAACTAACTGGAAGGCATCCCACCCCTAGCACTGAAATTTTTCTAATAACAATTTATGGCTTCTGGGCAAAACATTATCCACCTTCACAAGATACTTCTACCTAAACTCTCTTTAAAAAGCATATATATTATTAGCTAGTGAAGGAGTAGATTTCCGTATGGTTTATTCATAAATCTTAAAGTTTTAGTAACTGTCCTCCCATGCCCTTCTCCATTCCCTCTCCTTAGACCAGTTTTTTGGCCAGTATTCTCCCATTCTACTTAAATATTATACCCTCCTCTTAAACCCTATGCTATACTCTCTTCCTCATTGCCTCTTTCTAGCTTCCTGGTCTCTACTAGTGACTTTGATTCCAAATCACTTATAAATCTAAACATTTGAATCTAGGATCTACATAGTAGGGAGGATTTTCAAAAAATTAAGCATGAATCTTTCATAAAACCCATCTCTGGCACTTCTGGGCCTACACCCTAAGGATGTTGCATTTTATGATAGAGATACTTTCTCATGCATGTTCATTGTTGCTTTATTCACCATAGCTAGGAAATAGAATCAGTCTAAAGGGACATCAATGGATGAATGGATAATTAACATGTGTTTCATATACTAATGGTGTTTTATTCAGCTGTTAAGAAAAATGAAATTCACAGAGAAATGGGTAAATCTGGAAACGATTAGACTAGGCAAGGTAACTCAGCCTTAGAAAGTCAAATGCTGCATGTTCTCTCTTGTATGCAGATCTTAACTTTGAAGTTTTCAATTTGTATGTAAGTCAAAGTAAGAGTCAATAGTAGTAGCCAGGAAGGTAGAAAGATGCAATGGTGTGGGGAAAAGGCAGGCTTTAGGGGAGAGGACAGTACATATGTAAAAAGAAGAGCTGAATACTGGGGTTTGAAAGGTCTAAATGGGGTCAGGGGAAGGGGATGGAGAACAGGGAGTGAGAAGAAGGTTAACAAAGCTAAAGATGTTATGAACAAGCAACACCTACTTTTTGAAGAGCTAATTAAAAAATACAACTTAAAAGAAATAGGTTGGTCAGAAATATTTTTTTGGGATAATGCCCAGCAGCCATAGGTTGTTGTTACAGGAAAATTCCAGTGCCAAGAGTGGTATACTCCCCCAGTGAGGCCTCCAAAACAATACAGGCAATTGTCAGTGCTCTTGGTTTCACATAAGGACAAGTTGGTAAGATGATATTTCAGAAGTCACCAGATGCTTTGATGTCAGAACACTGAGAAATCAAGATGGAAACGAGCTGGAAGCCTCCTTCCTCATCGTTGGCTGTCACAGTGCTGGCAGAGTTATGCAGGCTGCCGGCAGAGAAAAGTGATCAACAATCTTAACCATCAATGGACCTGGGACTTACACACCAGTCAGCCAGGCAAGATATGCCTACTGGTGAAATAGTGGTGTAGCACACAGTTCAACACTACTGGGATGAACACCCAAACAAGACAAAGTTTATGAGAGGAAGGAGGTTTATTTCATGCTTACAGAGCCAGGAGAAGTTCCATCAGTGGCAGAAGAAGCTGGCTCCCATTCATAAGTCAAAGAAGAGAGAGAAACCACCACCAGCCTTCAAACACCAAAAAGCAGCAAGCAAGAAAGGGCAGCAAGCAGAACTCCCAGAACTTAGACTGCTCTGCACACCTTTGGGCTGGACCCCAGAATCTCCCCACAGCGACAACTCCTCCAGCCAGGGGGCTGGAGACACAAGTGACAAGGTTTAATCAAACATCTGAGTCTATGGGGGATACACTTTCAAACTACCACAAGCAGCATGTTTGATACGGGGTGACCAACTCTTCTTTGATTGGATTTGAAGTACACTGCACAGAAAGGAATTCCTGCTTGGCACTGACAACTTAGTCAAAAACCTATGGCTAAAAAGATCATGGACCCTAGGTAGAAAGCCACTTCTGCTATTTGGCTACATGGATATCTTGTGCCCATCATCGAATTAGTGCTGTTTTTATGTTTGTTTTATGTTTTTTTTTGCAAATGGTAGTCAGTATGGGGGGGAAATGGGGAAACTCAAAACTCATTGCAATGCTGGGAGAGGCGATAGTTGAGTATGCAGCACTGAATAAGACATCTCTATTGTCCCCTCCAAAATTTAGGGAACATTGTGGAGGAGGAGGCAGATAATGTTAAGAGCCAGAAGATGTGAAGGAGTACTTGGGAATGCTATTTTTTTCCAGACATGAAATGGCTGTTATATTCATGATCTCACAGTGGCAGTCTTTTTAAAATTTTTTTAATTTTTATTGACAACTTCTTTAATTGTAGACAATATCCCATGTTATTTCCCTCTCGCTCCACCCACTTTCCCCTTTGAAACTTCACTGTCCATCATATCCCCTCCCCCTCTCAATCAGTCTCTCTTTTCAGTTTGATGTCATGATCTTTTCCTCCTATTATGATGGTCTTATGTAGTGTCAGGCACTGTGAAGTCATGGATATCCAGGCCATTTTGTGTCTGGAGGAGCACATTGTAAGGAGTCCTGCTCTTCCTTTGGCTCTTACATTCTTTCCGCCCCCTCTTCCGCAATGGACCCTGAGCCTTGGAAGGTGGGTTTGAGATGTTTCAGTGCTGAGCACTCCTCTGTCACTTCTTCTCAGCATCATGGTGTCTTCTGAATCATCCAAAGGTTGTAGCAGTCTTTTTTTTTTTTTTTAAATATTTTATTTGGACTTCTGGTTAAGATGGTGGGATAGGAACCATGCCAAAACGGCCTAGGAGAGAAAAAGCAAAAAACAAAAACAAACAAACAAAAAAACCCAGCAAAAAATATTTTATTTATTTAATTTATTATGGACATACTTAGTATGGATATATCATGACTTTGTACCATCCTTTTCCTTGTCCCTGCCCTTCTTCCACTGGGGACTTAAAATATTGTTATTTATTTACTTGTAAGCAGAGAGAGATAGGGAGATAGAAGAGAGACAGATAAAGAAAATGAGTGTACCAGGGACTTCAGCAATTGCAAACCAATTCCAGATGCATGTGCCGCACTATGCATCTGGCTTTATGTGGGTACTGGGGAATCAAACTCAAGTCCTTAGGCTTTGCTGGCAAATGCTTTAACATCTAAGTCCTCTCTCCAGCCAATCACAGTGGCAGTCTTTTACATTTAGCTTCTCACCTAATTCCCTGCCAAAACTACAAAGTGATTTTATCATTATAGGTTGGTTTAATCTACATTTTCATTTCATTCAAGTTAAATCATACAGTGTCTGCACTTTTTGAGTTGGCTTTATTTGTTTAACAAAATTTCTGAAATACATCTATGCTATTGCTTGTATAAATTCTATGTTCTTTTAATTGTTGAACAATAGTCTTTTGTATGAACATACCTGTGGTGGTTTGAATGTAAAATGTTCTCCATAGACTCAAGTGTTTGTGATTAAGCCTCCTACTTAGTACTCAACACATGGAGACTTTGGGAAGTGGAGCCTTGGTGGAGGAGGTGTCACTAGCAGTGGGCCCTGAGGCTTATTAGTCCAATCTCCTGGGTGATCAGGGTTAGCTTGCTCTGGCTGCTCTCTCTGCTGCTGAAGTATGAAGAGGTGAGTCATTTGCCACACTTTCTCCACCATGATGAAACTTCCCTTCATAATTGTAAATCTGAAATAAATCCATTTCTCTTACTAGTTGCTTCTGATAGGGTGTTTTGTCCCAGCAATGAGAAGATAACCATGTTTATGTACCATTTATGTACGTTTATTTGTGGACATTTGGGTATTCCCAATAAAGTTGTGAGGACTGGGGAGAAGGCTTAGTGGTTAAAGGTACTTGCTTCCAAATAAAGTTTTGTTTATTGTTATACAAGGTCAACACATTAAAAAAATTTAAAGCATTTTTTGAGAGAGAGAGAGAGAATTGGCACACTGGGGCCTCCAGCTACTGCAATTGAACTCCAGATGCATGCACCATCTTGTGCACATGTGTGACCTCACCTTGTGCATCTGGCTTACATGGGATCTGGCTTGTGAACATGGGTTCTTGGGCTTTGCAGTCAAGTGCCTTAAACACTAAAGTATATCTCCAGCCCCAACACATTTAAAAAAATACTTTATTGCTTATTTGAGAGAGAGAGAGAGAGAGAGAGAGAGAGAGAGAGAATGGGCACACCAGGGCCTCCAGCCACTGCAACTGAACTCCAGATGCATGTGTCACCTTATCCATTAGGCTTGTGTGAGTCCTGGGTAATTGGACCTGGGCCCTTTGACTTTGCAGGCAAGTGCCTTAACTGCTGAGCCACCTATACAGCCCAACACATATATTTTTGTTCAATAAATTTTCTTGGGGCTGGACAGATGGCTTAGCTGTTAAGGTGCTTCCTAAGGACCCAGGTTTGATTCTCCAGTACCCATCTAATGGCAGATGCACAAGGTGGAGCATGTGTCTGGAGTTTGTTTGCAGTGGCTAAAGGCCCTGGTGTGCCCATTATTTCTTCTTTATCTGCCTCTTTCTCTCTCTCAAATAAATAAAAAGATAAAACATGTAAAAAATAAAAGTATTTAATAAAAGTAATTTTTTTATTTACTTTTTTTCCCCAAGTTAGGGTCTCAATCTAGCCCAGGCTGACTTGGAACTCACTCTGTAGTTCATGGTGATCCTCCTATCTCTGCCTCCTGAGTGCTGGGATTAAAGGCATGTTCCACCATGCTCAGCTTGTTTACTTTTTAAAGATAGTAGTATAGCACAAGATACTTCATGAGTTAATTCTGCTGATATTAATTTTATAAAATGACTGGAGAATTTTATCTTTTGTGGCACAGGATGATGCTATGCTAACATGGTGAAATTATTATTTTGAGTCTCTAGTTTATTACCTGCTACCAGTTGAAGAATTCTTAGTCCATTGAGTAAGAATAAATGTTCACTGTACTTTTGAGTTAAATAGAAAATTTTACTTCTTACTGTTGAATGTTGGCAGTAAGTAATTGAGTCATCAAAATGAATGATGATTTAAAATAAACGTATTATTAATAATAATGAGAGTAATGAGAGCAACTTAAAGGGGTTCATCATACTTAAAAGAATCGAGTTGACCATCCATTATCTAATGCTGCATAGCAAATTAGTACTGATTTAGTGGCTTAAAGCAACCATGTACTACCTCATGGTTTCTGTGGGTCAGGAGTTTGAATAATTTTTTGAGTTTTCTGCTTAGAATTTTATGAGGACTTACCTGAGCTTTTAGTTTGCCAGTGTATTCATTAGGCTTGCTGATGAAGACCCTGTTTCAAGCTGATTCCAGCTGTAATTTCCTTGTGACTAGCATTCATGGTGACATGCTTCTTCAAGGCTCTGAGTGGAGAGAGCTAGTCTTCAGCAAAGTGAAATCTTATGGGATGTACTGTAATCATGGACATGGGAGTTATACTCCATTATCTTTGCCAAATTCTATTAGTTAAACCAGGTCACAAGTTCTACTCACACTCAAGAATGTGGACTTATAAGAGTATGTGAACTAGGAGAGAGAGATTGTGAGTACACCTTAACTTTATACACATTAAAATCAGGTGCAAAATGTGAAAAAAATCTCTAGCCTTTGCCTGGCTGCTTATAGCCAGGCAGAATAGACATAAATAACTTGAAAATAGGGCTGGAGAGATGGCTTAGCTGTTAAGGGATTTGCCTGCGAAGCCAAAGGACCCAGGTTTGATTCCCCAGGACCCACATAAGCTAGATGCCCAAGGTGGCACATGCAACTGGAGTTCATTTGCAGTGGCTGAAGGCCCTCTTTTTGCTCTCTCTCTCTCTCTGTGCCTCTGCACAAGCTTGATTTCTCAGTGACTTTACCGCTCAGGCAGGTAAGGTCTAAGGTCTTCATCAATAGGGTCCTACTGTCTGTTTCTCAAGAGAAACCAAGGGCCTTGGCAATAGCCTGTAATGTTTTGAGGCAACAGGGTCCTCCCTGGCTGTAGCAGATAGCTTCAGGTTTGCTGAGATGAACTTCCAGACCAGGCACAGTTATGGAGGAAGGGATATTATTTATTGGAGCTTACAGATCCAGGGAAGTTCCATAATGGCAGAAGAAGCAGCCTGCTCTTCACAGGACAAGGCAAGAGAGAGAAAAGCCAACCAGGCACACAGCACACAGAGCAAAACTACAGCCAAAAAGTCACAGCACACTTCAGGAACTCCTATTAGGCACACTTTGCATATCTTTACAATGGAATCTCAAACCCACCACCACACCTTAAGACCGGCCCCCAGTGACATTGCCTCTAGCAGCAGATGCAGACTATAACTAATAAAACACTGAATATATTGGGGGACATATATTCAAACCTCCACACTGGCCAACAACTCACTGGAAGGTCTCTCATCCCTGGTAATGACAATTTTCTAGCAGCAATCTATGGCTTCTGGATGTGCCATTATTCAAAAAAGTAGGTTTCCATATGTCTTATTCAGAATATCTTGAATTTTGATTGATCCTCCCCCTGCCCTTCTTTCACATATTCTCTTCCCCTGGCTTCACTTAGGCCTTTCGCCTGCCTGTAATCTGTTCTTCTACTTTCATATAAAATACCATCCCCTTAAGTCCTTTCCTCTCCTCCCTCCCTTATAGCCTTTTTCTAACTTACTGGCCTCTGCTACCCATTTTTAGTTTCAGCTCATACACAAGTCTATACATTTGTGGTTAAAACACTTGATGTGCAAGGAAACTATTCAAACTTTTTTTTTAAAGTCCCCATCATTTTATAAATATGTTAAATATGTTATCCCTGATTTTAAGTTTCAATAGATTTTTTATGGTAGTTGTATTTAGTTAGAAAAGCAAGCACCTTGGGACCTGGGATCATGCCCTCTGCTGGAGGTGAGCAGACGTGGGCCCTTGGCAGCCATGAGTGCATAGGTCTGCTTTGTCTCTTAGAGAAAACACACACACACACACACACACACACACACACACGGCACTCTTTAGACTACTTACCCTTATTTTACTTTCAATATTTTATTTTTGTATTTACTTATTTGAAAGAGAAAGAGAGAGAGGGAGAGAGAGAGAATGAATGAGTGCATCAGGGCCTCCAGATGCTGGAAACCAATTCCAGACACATGTGTCACCTTGTGCAGGTGGCTTATGTGAGTCCTAAGGAGTTGAACCTGGGTCTTTGGCTTTGTAGGCAAGTTCCCTAATGGCTAAGCCATCTGTCTAGCTCTACCCTTCTTTTTTTTCTACCCTTCTTTTACAAATCTATTTGGGAAATAATATTAAAATTAGTACTTCTCTCTGGAAGCCATTTTTCTCTATCCTCCCATTTATGTACCAGTCAGGCCTAAGTGTAGAAAAATTTCTGGCATTTCTTTCTTTTCTTTCTTTCTTTCTTTCTTTCTTTCTTTCTTTCTTTCTTTCTTTCTTTCTTTTCTTTCTAAGCTCTTTGGAACAAAGAGATTCCAATGGGTAAGGATACAATCTTGAGGAGCCTATGACAAATACACATGACTACCCATCTATAAAAAAACAAGAATGTTATCTACATATTTCTTTTGTTTTCTTCTCCTGAGTATCCTCTGGAGACTCCTTTTCTCTTCTCCTTGTGAGTGGGCACAATGAAGAGCCCAAGACCTATTAAGACTAGTCACTCTTACCAATGTGCTACGAATCCCTGTAACTTGTCCCTCCTCATTAGCAATGATGAGAGTGGGCAGAGCCGATATGGACTAACCACTCTTATCATTTTGACTCCATGTACCTTTTGTTTTTGTTTTTTTGAGGTAGGGTTTGGCTCTAGCCCTAGCTGACCTGGAATTCACTATGTAGTCACAGGCTGGCTTTGAACTCATGACAATCCTCCAACCTGTGCCTCCCAAGTGCTGGGATTAAAGGTGTGTGCCACCATGTCCAACTCCCTCCCCATATACTTTTCCTTTTTTTTTTTTTTAATTTTATTTATTTGAGAGAGAGGTAGGGAGAGAGACAGACAGACAGGGAGGGCTTCCAGCCACTGCAAACGAATGCCAGACACATGTGCCACCTTGTGCATCTGGCTTATGTGGGTCCTGGGGAACTGAACCAAGGTCCTTTGGCTTTGCAGGCAAACAGGTCCTTTTTTTTTTTTTTTTTTTTTTTTTTTGGTTTTTCAAGGTAGGGCAGGCAAACACTATGTATTCTCAGGGTAACCACTCGGCAAGCCATCTCTCCAGCACTACTTTTCCTTTTTTTAATGGAGGAAGGGATTTATACTCTGACCAGCATTGTCCATCAAACTGTACTTACAAGGAGTCTCTTAGGCCAAGGTTTCAAATCCTTCCAAATTCATCTTGAAAATCAGCTTCAAAAGGCCAAAGTCACACATTTAGGTGTTTAGCTGCAAATGATACCAGTCCTCGGTACCAACATTACTGTTGCAGTCAGGTTCTCCTTGCTGGCAGAAATCACCTGACCAAGAGCAGCAGGGTTGAGAGGAAGCTCCAGGATGACAGGGGAAAACAATGACATGAGCAGAGGGTGGACATCACCCCTTGGCCAACACAAAGTGGACAATAACAACAAGAGGTGTGCCCACTTTTTTTTTTTTTTTTTTTTTGAGGCTGACCTGGAATTCACTTTGTAGTTTCAGAGTGGCCTCAAACTCATGGTGTTCCCTCTACCTCTGCCTCTTGTGTGCTGGGATTAAAAGGGTGTGCTACCACACCTGGCCCCATATACTTTTTACTGCCTTGTGACCTAGATGAGATTTTCCTGCATTTTGTATGGTTGATCTTACCTTGTTTGTGCAGGACTCCTTGCTTAAAAAGACACACCCAATGGGCGTGGTGGCGCACGCCTTTAATCCCAGCACTCGGGAGGCAGAGGTAGGAGGATCACTGAGAGTTCGAGGCCACCCTGAGACTACATAGTTAATTCCAGGTCAGCCTGGACCAGAGTGAGACCCTACCTCGCAAAACAAAACAAAACAAAACAAAACAGAACAAAAAAAAAAAAGACACACCCATGGAATCAAATTGCTTTTTATGTGTCAGGGAAGTCTGATAATTTTTAATGACTTATATGAGGCAGGAAGGGTCTCAGCACCTTTATAAGTTGAACTTCTAATATTTTATTAAACTATTTTTTGTTTCTTTTTTTCAGATTCATTTCTGTCAATTTTATTTTCCTCAATTAACATAGGAGACAATCAGTATAACACTTAGGGTAAAGTCTCCATTTAAAACTCATTAGCTTTTCTGGACTGAGAACCATCACTTGCTACATGTAACACAGAGAACAACTGTCTAAAAGAACATTCTAGCCAGGGATGGTGGCACATGCCTTCAATTCCAGCACTTGGGAAGCGGAGATTCAAAGCTAGCCTGGGACGACAGAATGAGTTCCAGTTCAGCTTGGGCTGGAGTGAGACCCTACTTTGAAAAAAACAACAAAAAATATAAAGCAGACTTCTGGGTAAAATGGCAGCATAGGAGCCATGCCAAACCAGCCTAGGGAGGGATTTAAGCAAAACCACAGCAAAATACACTCCTTCTGAAAAGTGAAGCAGTATAGGTTATTCTTAGACACAAGGAGACGCAGGAGGGACCAAGATCCACCAGAAAGGAGGAAAATGGCCAGAATCTCACTGAGGCACTTGCGCCCCCCCCCCATCCGTGCCATCCGCGCCACCGGCACTGCCCGCCAGGCATGCTGAGCAGCAGCAGCAGAGACATTTTATCCTTGTCTTACAGAAAGAATGTTCTGGAAGCACATGTCAATCTCAACTCTTAGTGTGAGCCTCCTGCTGGTCTGCATGGGACATTCTAGCATCTTTTTTTGTTTTGGTTTGTTTTGTTTTTTGAGGTACGTCTCTCTCTAGCCCAGGGACCTGGAATTCACCAAGTAGTCTCAGACTGGCCTCATACTCACAACAATCCTCCCACCTATGCCTCCCAGGTGCTGGGATTAAAGGTGTGCACCACCAGGCTGCGCTCTAGCATCTTGCTTGAAGAAACATTGTTGCCAAGTTTACAAAATTTTGTACCTTGGAGATTTACATTCTGTGTTGTCATAATATACTTTATTGCTCTGTAGATCTGTAGAATACTCCAAGAATGTAGATAAATCCAGCTTAAGTGTCCAACTAAAACAGTCTTGCCTGTTTAGTTTTGTAAGTCACCAGGTTCTGTGAGAATATGTTCTGGGTGATTTGTTAGCTGCGTAATTGAATTCCTAATTTCCGTTTGCTTAATTAACTGTATCTCCTCTCATTGTTATAAAAAATAATAGCCAGGACTGGAGACATGTCTCAGTGGCTAAGGCGCTTACCTACAAAGCCTAAGGACCTGAGTTACATTCCCCAGTATGCACATAAAGCAGATGCAAGCAGCACACGTGTCTGGAGTTTATTTGCAGTGGCTGGAGGTCCTAATGTACCCATTTGATCTATCTCTTTTTCTTTCTCTCTCTCTGCTTGAAAATAAATAAAAATATTTAAAAAACAATAACTAGACAGTAATAACTTAAGCATGTAAATAGTAAAAACCCCTGAATAGTTATCGTTAAACCAGTTTTTTATTTTATTGCTATTTAATTTCCTATTTGGAAATACTTGATAGTAATAAAGAAATGTAATTCTGAGGCTGGAGAGATGTTGAGCAGTTAAGGCACTTGCCTGCAAAGACAAAGGACCTAGGTTTGATTCCTCAGGACCCACGTAAGCCAGATGCACAAGGTAGTGCATGCGTCTGGAGTTTGTTTATAGTGGCTGAAGGCCCTGGCATGCCTATTCTCTTTCTCTCTCTCTCTCCCCTCTCTCAAATAAAACAAATAAGAAAAAGATGGCTGGAGAGATTGCTTAGTGGTTAGGGCTCTTGCCTACAAAGCCAAAAGACCCCCAGTTTGATTCCCCAGTACCCACATAAGCCAGATGCACAAGGTGGCGCATGCATCTGGAGTTTGCAGTGGCTGGAGACCCTGGCATGCCCATTTATACATTCATTCTCTCTCTCAGACTCTCTCTCCTCTCAAATAATTTTTTTTAAAAAGAAACATTAGCCAGGTGTGGTGGTGCATGCCTTTAATATCAGCACTTGGGAGGCAAAGGTAGGGGGATCACCATAAATTTGAGGCCACCCTGAGACTACATAGTGAATTCCAGGTCAGCCTGGGTTAGAGTGAGACCCTACTTTGGAATAAAAAAATAAAATAAACAAACAGAAACGTTATTCTGCTATATTACTGGTGCTGATTACCAGTGTGTATCTGTGATGGTTAATCTTATGAGGATTAGATTGAGGGTTACCCAGGAAGTAAGTAGAGCACGAGGTGTGTCTGTGAGCTCATTCCCAGAGAAAGATGAGATCCTGCAGACTGTGACCTATTCTGTGTTTTCACTCAAATTCTTTGCTGGATTCAAACTTCGACTAGACTGTAGGGTAGTGGTAGAACTGTTGAAAGTGGGGACCACATGGAGGAAGTGTTCCTTTGCTTTATCTTGACTCTGGCCCTTCCTGTTTCTGTTTCCTCAGCTGCCAAGCAATGGGACCGCATACTAAAACTGCCTTGTTCTGCTTCTCAATGAAGCCTGGCTCAAGAATGACTGGACCCTTGGAAACCATGAGCCAAAACAATTCTTTTCCCTTTTAAGTTGGTTTGCTCAAGGATTTGGTCAAAGAGATGCAAAACTGACCCAGCCAGTAGGTAAGTGGAGGTAGATTAAGAAACACTTTTCTGTAATCTTGAGATATATCACATTTAGAGAATTGTAACTCATAACTTTTTGGATGCCAAGATAGGATTTAAATTTCATAATTATGCTCTTGCACATAGATCTTCTTAATACTAAAATATAAACAGTCTCTGACAGAGCTTCTTCTTTCAACTCGATGGTCACGTTGAAGAGAAACGTATTCTGTGGACACTGATTCAGATTCTGAATTTTAATCATTTACTGGGCTAAGGACGTGACCCCATATTTTCTCACAATGCTTAATGGTGTCAGTAACCCCATAAATCATCATATCACAAGTACAGTGTACAAGCTGTACTTCAGCACTGCCTTACTAAAATTTGATGTTCTGTAGTATAAGTGTGTTGAATGCATTTTTTTTTTTTTTTTTTTTTTGAGGTAGGATCTCTCTCTGTAATCTCAGGCTGGCTTTGAATTCATGGTGATCCTCCTACCTTTGCCTCCCAATTTAAGGAGATTTAAGGGTTTAAGGCTTGTGCCAACACACCCAGCAACATTTTCTAGTTTTGTGATTGTAAAATATTCCAGGAGAGGAGCTATAGTTCCCAGTGCTTGGCAAGAGGCCATCATTGTGAACTTGTTTCCTAAAGGCAATGTCCTGTCACTCCCATTCCTCCCTCTTCTGTTAAATTTCTCATTTCTACATAGCATTTGGAAAATGTTCCCAGTTTCTTCTGCATCCACCTCCACTCAAACTCCTTGTCCACAGACATTATATTTGGGGATTTGACTAGTTTTTAAGAGATGGGGAATCTCTGTGAGGCAGCATCTCCCTATGATGGACAGTATGGCCAGTATGGGTGAAGCAATCTTCCCGCCTTAGCCCCTGAGTAGTTGGGGCTACAGGCTTGCAAAGCACCTAGCTCTTAATAATATTAAGTAGGCATTGAGTATAAAATCTGGTAGACATTGGGTGGATACAGGAACATTACTTCTTCAATCTTCAAAAGTTAGTGTGCATACAGTAAGAGAAAAATAGGAAAGAAAACCTCTAGGGCTGGAAAGATGGCTCAGTGGTTAAAGGTACTTGCTTGTAAAGCCTGACAGCCTGGGTTTGATTCCCCAGTACCCACATAAAAGGCAGATGCACAAAGTGGTGCATGTGTCTGGAGTTCATTTGCAATGGTGGGAGGCCCTGGAGCACCTATACAACCTACACACACACACACACACACACACACACACACTCTCTCTCTCTCTCTCTCTCTCTCTCTCTCTCTCTTTCTCTTTCTCCCTTTCTCAAATCAATATTAAAAAGAAAGAGAGAACAGAAAACCTCTAAATATCAGTTTGTTCCATTGGTGCTGCCATTATTCCTTTTACCATTTACTTATTGCTGTCCAAAATTCTATTCATGTTTTTTTTTGCTTTGTTTTTTTTAAACTTAAAAAAAAATTTTTAAATTTATTTTTGGAGAGAGACACACAGAGAGATAGATAGAGAGGGAGAGAGAGAGGGAGAGGGAGACAGAGATGGGCACGCCAGCAGTCTCTTAGCTGCTGTGAATGAAATCTAGATGCGCACGCCCCCTTGTGGTCAAGTGCGGCATTGCACCCTTGCGTCACTTTGCATCTGGCTAAACGTGGGACTTGGAGATTGGAACCAGCGTTCTTAGGCTTAGCAGGCAGGCACCTTAAGCGTTAAGCCATCTCTCCAGTCCATTGTTTTGTTTTGTTTTGATTTTTGAGTGGGGGTCTTGCTCTAGTTGAGGCTCACCTGCAATTCACTATCTAGTCTCAGGGAAAATTCTACCCATATTAATATGAGATATTTTGTGTTTTTTTTCCTTTTTCATCCCTACCACTATGTTAAGGAATGCTTTTTTCTTCATCATTCCAAACATCAGATCAGGAAAAAAAAATTCAAAAAGAGAAAACAAACAAACTTCAGCTTATCCTTTAGGTTCCATTTCAACATCACACACACACACACACACAAACACACACACATTTCTCTTTTTTAATATATATATGTTATGTGTGTATACATATATATAATTTGTGTACACACATATATAATTTGGTTACACACATACATATTTTGAGTACACAAATAGATACACATGTGACTATAATATAGAAAACATTTTACTTATTTTGCCTTTCCACATTTTTCCCCTTTCCTAGTAGACATTTGACACTATGCACACATTTCTTCAGGTCACTAAAAAGGTATCTCATATAAATGGGTATGACACATCTACCTTATGAATCAGTCTTGGGTTTAAGTAAATAGTGACAAGCTGTTGAAGAACCTGTCATAATTGTACTGACACCCTGTAAGACCTGTCAGCTCTTTGACCTCCCTTTTAGGACATGGAACTGAACCTTCTGTCAGTACAGGAGATCACTGTCTTGTCATACAGTGTTTGCTTCTGTGCTACTTTGTGACATCCTCAAGCACAGAAGTCACCATCCCCAGTGTGTTATATTGAGATTCAGTGAATATATAAGAATTTATTACACACCAGACATTCTGTTAGGGGTATGAGATTACCATAGAGAAAAAACAGGAACTTTCAGAGTTAAGTCTTATGCAGGAAACAATTACATTGAAATCACAATAGGTAAAGATGGATGAAGGGACCTACAATGCTGTAAGACTAATGAACAGTAGTTGGAAAAGTCACCCATAAGGAAACAGGAAGCTGAAAAGTGAATTTATATGCATTAGAGCTGGGCGTGGTGGCACTTGCCTTTAACTGCAGCACTCAAGTGGCTGAGGTAGGAGGATCACCGTGAGTTCAAGGCCACCCTGAGAATACAGAGTGAATTCCAAGTCAGCCTGGCCTAGAGTGAGACCCTACCTTGAAAATCAAAACAAACAAACAAAAATCAATCTATATGAATTAGGAAAAGAAGCAACTAAAGAGGTTTTTTTTCTACATAAAACGAACATGAGCAAAAATTCTGGGGCCTGAAGGATCATGACATCATACTTTCTCATTTCTCAAGAGCAGGAATTCACTTAAAAAGTGTCCTTTAGGGGCTGGAGAGAAGGTTTGGTGGTTCAAGGCACTTGTTTGCAATGCCTGCCAGCCAAGGTTCAATTCCCTAGTGCCCGTATAAATACAGATGCACCAGAAATGCAAGGGTCTGGAATTCATTTGCACTGACAAAAGGCCAGGGTGTACCTATCTTCACATCCATATGCTGTCTCATACATATATATTATAGGAGGATTGCCATGAATTCACAGCCAGCCTGGAGGTACAGAGTGAGTGTCTGGTCAGCCTGTGCTAGAGTGAGACCCTGTCTTAAAACCATGAAAAATATGGCTGGAGAAATGGCTTAGCAGTTAAGGGGCTTGACTGCAAAGCCAAAGGATCTTGTTTCAATTCCCCAGGACCCACAGAAGCCAGATGCACAATGTGACCCATGCATCTGGAGTTTGTTTGCAGTGGCTGGAAGCCCTGGCATGCCCATTCTTTCTGAATCTATGTCTCTCTATGCCTGTTTCTCTCAAATAAATAAAAATAAAATATTTTAAAAATTAAAAAAAACAACATGAAAAATAGCTGGGCGTAGTGGCACATGCCTTTATTCCCAGCCCTTGGGAGGCAGAGGTAGGAGGATTACCATGAGTTTGAGGCCACCCTTGAACAGAGTGAATTCCAGGTCAGCCTGTGCTAGAGTGAGACCCTCCTCAGAAAACAACAACAAAAAATAAAAATAAAAAAAAGAAAAATAAAAAGGTATTTGGGTAGTAAATTATACCATCATCATTAAAGTTATTCAGTACTTTTTCCATGGCTGTGACAAAACTCCTGGCAAAGGCAGTTCAGGAAGGAAGGGTTTATTTTGTCCCATAGTTCATTATAATCACAGTGGTAGGTAAGTCGTGGAGGCAGGACTGTGAGGCAGATAGCTGTTCATGTCACATCCACTGTCAGGAAGGAGAAGTGAATGCTGCTGCTCATCACTTGTGCTTTCTCCTTTTTAGTCCTGAATCCCAGCCTAGGCAGCAGTACCACTCACATACAGAATGGATCTTTCCTCCACAGTTAAACGTTTCTGGAAATACCTTCATAGACACACCCAGAGGGCTTGTTTTTAAGGTGATTCTACATCCAGTCTACGTGTCAATGAAGCTTAACCCTTGTTTGAAGTAAGGGACTGTGAGACCCAGTGTACTGAGGGAGCAGACAGCAGCTGAGTGTGAAGGATCTACAAGGAGGTTACGCCAATCAGGGCCCAAAGGCTACATAAAGAAGAAGATTCTGGGCTGGAGAGATGGCTTAGCAGTTAAGGCACTTGCCTGTAAAACCTAAGGATCCAGGTTTGAATCTCCAGTACCCATGTAAGCCAGATGCAAATGGTGGCATATGCAATATGCATATGGAGTTCGTTTGCAGTGGCTGCAGGTGCTGGCATGCCCCATTCATATTTCAAAAGGGGTTTGGAATTATGTATTCCAAGTTCTGAAAGATAACAACTGTCAAACAAGTAGGCTTCATCCCTGGAACGCAGGGATGGTTCAACATACGGAAATCAATGTAATATACCACATAAACAAGCTTAAACACAAAAACCACATGATCATTTTGATATACACAGAAAAGGCCTGTGACAAAATACAACATCACTTTATGATCAAAACATTGGAAAGAATAGGAATGGATGGCCCATATCTCAACATAATAAAGGCTATGTCTAAAGCTCCTAAAGCCCAAGTAATTCTTAATGGGAAGAGACTAAAAGAGTTCCCATTGAGATCAGGAACAAGGCAGGAGTGTCCACTCTCACCTTTGCTCTTCAATATAGTGCTAGAAGTATTAGCTCAAGCAATAAGACAGGAGAAAGAAATCAAAGGGATACAAATTGGAAAGGAAGAAGTTAAGTTAGCTCTATTTGCAGATGACATGATTCTATACATAAGTGACCTGAGAACCTCCATCTCAAAACTCTTAAAGGTGATCAGCGCCTTCAGCAAAGTAGCAGGATATAAGGTCAATGCTCAGAAATCAGTAGCCTTTCTGTATGCAAAAGACAAAGATACAGAAAAAGAAATAACAAACATTTCAATAGCAACAAAGAAAATAAAATATCTTGGAATAACATTAACCAAGGAAGTGAAAGACCTATACAATGAAAATATAAAAACACTCAAGAAAGAAATTGAGGAGGTCCTACAAAAATGAAAAGACCACCCATGCTCCTGGATAGGTAGAATTAACATTGTGCAAATGGCAATCTTACCCAAAGCACTATATAGATTCAATGCAATGCCAATAAAAATCCTGACTTCTTTCTTCACTGAGATAGAAAAAACTATCTCAAAATTCATATGGAAAGGCAGAAGGCCTCGGATATCCAAGCATATCCTCAGCAAAAGAAACACCTCTGGAGGCATCACCATACCTGATCTAAAGCTATACTACAAAGCCATTGTAATAAAAACAACATGGTACTGGCATAAAAACAGGAATATAGACCAATGGAACAGAATAGAGAACCCGGACTTTGGGTCAAATAACTGCAGCTACTTGATATTTGACAAGGTTCTACCAATGCAGAATGGAAAAAGGACAGCATCTTCAACAAATGATGCTGGACAAACTGGACAACCTTATGTAGGAAAATGAAACTCGGTACACACGTCTCACCATGCACAAAAATCAAGTCCAGATGGATCAAAGACCTTAATAGAAAATCAGAAACTCTGCTTCTACTGGAAGAAAAAATAGGAGGAAACTTCTACAAAATAGGAGTGGGAAAAAACTTCCTGAACAAAACCCCAGCAGGTCAGGAAATTAAACAATCACTCAACCAGTGGGATCTCATGAAGCTGAAAAGCTTTTTCACTGACAAACATACCATAACCAAAGCCAGCAGATTACCCACAGAATGGGAGAGAATTTTCACCATCTATACAACTGACAGAGGCCTAATTTCTAGAATCTACAAAGGACTCCAAAGCCTAAACCATAAATCATCAAACAACCCACTCACAAAATGGGGCAGAGAACTGCACAGGGAGTTCTCAGAGGAAGAAATACAAATAGCAAATGCACATTTAAGAAAATGTTCAACATCCCTAATCATCAGGGAAATGCGAATTAAAACAACTATGAGATTCCATCATACCCCAATAAGGATGGCTAACATTAAAAAAAAAAAAAATGAAAACAAATGCTGGCGAGGCTGTGGAGAAATAGGAACAAACTTCCACTGCTGGTGGGAATGTAAAATGGTTCAACCCTTATGGAAAGCTATATGGAGACTCCTGAAAAAGATGAACATAGACCTACCAACAGATCCAGTTATTCCCTTATTGGGCATTTACCCTAAAGGCTCCAAGCCTCAGATCAGATACATTTGCTCAACCATGTTTATAGCTGCTCAATTCATAATCGCAAAGAGCTGGAATCCACCCAGATGAATGGATAAGAAAGATGTGGTATCTATACTATGGAATTCTATGTAGCAGTAAGGAAAGATGAAATAATGAAATTTGAAAAAAAATGGTCACACATGGAACAGATCATCCTCAGTGAGCTCACCCAATCACAAAAAGATAATTGTCGTATGGTTTCATTTATCTGTTGCTCATAACCTGAATCCACCGGAGATGCTTCCAAGCCTAATAAGCACTCTGAAGACCAGACAATAGGGAGGGTGGGATGGAGGGAGGGTGATGGTGGGAGGGAGCAAGAGGGTGGGAGGGAGGACAAGAGTGGGGGGATAAAAATAGGGACCCAAAAGGAAATGATACTATAAAACTCTATATCCTGAACAACAAGCTAAAACATTGATCCTTCAGCAGGCCTGCAGAGGGAACACCTGAACCACAGGAAACTGGAGAAAACATCATGAAGACCAACCTTAATCTTCTCCTGCTTTACTCTCTCTTGTCTCTCCCTCTCTCTCTCTTTCTCTCCATTGCCTCTCTATGCTTACTTTCTCTTTTATATTATCTATCTTTTTCTCCCCTCACCTTCCTAGGCGCTGACTTATAACTCCCAGTACCAGCACGGGGTTAACTTTCATAATGAGCTGTAGATCCGAGACAGCTACAAGGTTTCTCAAAAAAGACAGATTTCTGTCAGAGTTCTTGATGACCCACCAAAGGTTAATGGTAAGACTCTACTGTCGAAGACAGCATACATGTGTGAGACCAAACTTGGAGAGACCTGGCCAGAATCTGGAAGGTGGTCAGTCCCCAGACAGTTAGCTAGTCTAGTGCCAGAGGGGGCTACACAAGCAACTGGAGGAAAATGGTCGATATTGGTCCAAACAACTTCCAGTCTAAGATACCCAGCAAGAAACAACCTGATGTAATGCTCAAATAAGTGCCGTAGTGGCACACAGCCATGGTGGGGAACCAACGACTCTTGATTTGGCTAATTGATCCACTCAGTGGAATGGAACTCATTGCTGGAACTGGGAAATAAGTCAAAAAATGAGCACAGTCTCCAATCAAGATACCATCAAATGTGGGCTAGAAGAGGGCCTACCCATATAAAATTCCCTCCAAGATATCTATGGCCATCCCATATATCTAGTACTAACTTCTCTCTCCGTTGGAGAATTTGCTTATCTTTTCCAGATGGACAACAAACCTGAAGGGAGGATCAGCCAATCACACCTCACCAGGGCTCCAGCTGAAACCATAGAGTAATGTGGAGGAAGGGCAAGAGTTCAGCGTTCTTGGGGATCACAACACCAGAAAAAGGCTGAAGGAGATAAACACAGAGAGCATCTAACTCCTACTAAGCCAGATATTCAGAGACACAGAGGCTCCGAAAACCTCATCACTGAAGTAGAGCTAAAATGACCCCAATGTAGCTCAGGGAAATTTGTGGAAGAGAGGATGTAAAGAATGTTAGAGCCACAAGTTGGGGCATTATGCACAGAGACTTGGCCTATCCCCCATTGCTCTTGACTACCCCCCCACAATGCATGAACCACATTCCCCATTGATGAGGGTCCCTATGGAAGAGGGAGGACAGGGAGGAGGATAATGGAGTCACCACTATGAATGTAAAATTAGAATGATATACATAAAATAAATAAAATTAAAAAAATATAAAACAAACAAACATAAAAGAAACCTTCTATTTTAGTCAGAACAAAGGATGGCCTGAAGATACCAGGTCAATGGTGGTCATTAGGACCCAGTGGAACTTGGGTTTCCAGCTACCTATCTGTATTTTTTTCTTTTTTAAAAAAACTTTTTATGACAATTTTTATAATTATAGAAAATATACCATGATTATTCTCGTCCCTCCCTCACTTTCCCCTTCACAATATACTCTCCATCATATCCTTCCCCTTCTCAATTAGTCTCTCTTTTATTTTGATGTCTTCATTTTTTTTTAACCTTTCATTATACTTATTCAAATTGTCCTCCCTCTCAACTCCACACCATGTCCTTATATATATATAAAACAAAGCAATAACAACAAAATTAAGATCTAGGAGCACCCCCCCTTTTTTTTCGAGGTAAGGTTTCACTCTACCTCAGACTGACCTGGAATTCACTATGTAGTAGTATCAGGGTGGCCTTAAACTTATGGTGATCCTCCTACCTCTGCCTCCCGAGTGCTGAGATTAAAGGTGTGTGCCACCACGTCTGGCTCCTTTTCCCTTCCTTCTTTCCTTTCTTTCAATTTTAAGTTTTATTTACTTGAGACACACACACACACAGAATGGGTGCACCAGGGCCTTTAGCCACTGCAAACTTCGGACGCATGCTCCACTTTGTGCACCTGGCTTATGTGGGTCCTGGGGAATTGAGCCAGGGTCCTTTGGCTTTGCAAACGCCTTAACTGCTAAGCCCTTCTTTTCCCTTTCTAAGTTTTGTTTTATAGTTTATACAAAATGGTGTGGTGATACTTTTGGTAAACAGGTTGGCAACAGACACACCTCTCCTCCAATTTCTCCAGATCATAGGCCAGTTGGAGGAAATTGCCAGCCTGTGGGTGTTTGTGCAGTCAGAGAATCCCAGATTGTGGTCTCTGGGCTGGTATGAGGGCAGTCTCTACTGTCAAGGGCAAGCACTTGCCCTATGAAATTTAGGGTCTAAACATGCCTGTGTGCAATCTCTGACCCAACATTTAGCACCAGTTTTTCCCATTTCACTCCTAGGATCAAAACATAAAGAAACCAGTGTTCAAAGACCAATGAGCTGCTTCAATTTGTTGCCATCCTGGGTTTCCCTACTCATAATCTTGGCTTAAAAGACAACGTTTCCATTCTTTTTATACAGATTCCTACCCTCAGTCCCAATGGTCATTGGCAAAGCTGTTTATTTTCCAATGGATGAGAGAGACTCCTTCATCTTCTTGGTCATTGTTGGGATGAGGTACATGTGGTCATCCACACACTTGGCCACACAGCTGTCCAGCTGCCGTTTTACCTGCAGCTCCTTGTTCCCTGCATCCATGGCATCTCTAGCTTTGTCATTGCAGTGCATGGTGCACCGGGCCAGGCGGTCCTGGAACTTTTCCAGCTCACTAGTCACCGAGGCCTGGGCCTGAGCCAGAGGCGCATGGCAGAGCTCGATGCACTGGTGCACCTGCTCCATAGATGCCTGGTTGTCCTCACAGCAGCCAGCGCTGCACCGGAACATGAGGCCCTGCATCTTCCGGATGTTCTCTCGCTCCACGTTCTTCACCATGGCATCCACGGCCCCGAGCCCCGCCTCCAGCCTGATGTCTTCATTTTTCCTCCCATTATGAGGGTCTTGTGTAGGTAGTACTAGGTTACTGTGATGTCTTGGATATCAAGGCCAATTTGTGCCTGGACAATTGCATTGTAAACAGCCCTACCCTTCCTTTGCTCTTACATTCTTTCTGCCACTTCTTTCCACAATGGACTCTGGGCTTTTGAAGGTATGATAGAGATGTTTTAGTGCTGAACACTCCTCTGTCACTTCTTCTCAGCACTATGGTGCCTTTGAGTCATCCCAATGGTCACTGCCATCTGACCAAAAGTGACAGTAGCATTAATATATGGTTATGAACATTAAGTAAAATGCTTAGAGGGAAGTTTGGTGAGCATGATAAAAGCATTTAGCCAGACAAGAGCAGGCATTACACTCTTAGGGCTCATGACATCCCCCACCATAGGTTTTTGATTAGGGATTCAGTATGAGGCATGTGTTCCCATCCATGGAGCCAGCTTCCAGTCCAATTAGTGGTTGGTTTCTCCCATAACAGACATGCCACTATTATACTCGTTGGGTCATTTGGCCTAGATGGCTAAACTTAAGACTTGCAGTGTCCACTGTTGTTTATCACTGCTGCTGATTTTTCCCTCCCATAGGGCTACATGCAGTGTAGGCTTTCCCAGATTTCTGTCATCCAGCTACCTGTATTTATTTAAGAATGCATGTTCTAATCTCCAGGTTCTACATAGCCAGATGCATAGTGGTGCAATTGTGCAATGTTGCACAAGCACACGAGGGGGGAACACATGTCTGGAGTTTGTTGACAGTGGCTGAAAGGCCCTGGTGTGCCCTTTCTCTTTGTCCCTCTTAAAAATAAAAATCAATAAGAAAAATATGGGTATGAACATGAAGAGAAGTGCTTATCAGGCAATTTGGTGAGCATAATATATGCATTTAGCCAGACACTGGCAGGATTTACATAGGTCTCATGACCTCCCCTGCCATAGGATTCAGTACCAGGCATGTATTCTTTCCTGTGGAGTGAGCCTCTATGTCAGTTAGAGAGTGGTTGGTTTCCCCCATAACAGACATGCCACTATTGCACCTGTTGGCTCATTTGGTCTGCCTGGCCAAAGTTGAGGCTTGCAGTGTCCACTGTTGCTTATCTCCACTGATGACTTCTCTCTCGCCCATAAAGCTGCATGCAGCTTAGCTTTTTCCAGCTTTATATCAGCTGGTCTACAGGGAGGAGGTGTTCAGCTCAGTATCAGCAAGATTTCTCAGTGACCTTGCGGCCCATTCACGTGGTCTTCAGCAGTAGGGTCTTACCATATATTCCTGGTGGGAAAACAAGAGCCTTGGCAATGGCCTGTAAAGTTTTGGAGGCATCAGAGACCTCCCTTGCCAATAACTCAATGGAAGATAGCCCATCTCTGGCACTGAAATTTTTCTAGTAACAACCTATGGCTTCTGGGTGTGCCATTGTCTAAAAATGTAGGTTTTCTAAAGAGGTTTTATACCCTCTTAGATTTTGATTAATCCTTCCCCACCCTTCCTTTACTCAGTCTCTTCCCATGACCTCTCTTAGGCCATTGCACCCCAGTAATCTGTTCATCTACTTACATGTATATAATACCATGCCCTTAAGTCCTCTCCTTTCCTCCCTCCCCTATGCCCTTTTCTAGCTCACTGGCCTCTGCTACTTGTATTTATTCCAGATCACATATAAATCTAAACATTTGTAGTGAGGATCCACATATTAGAGATAACAGGCAGTACTTGGCTTTTTAGGGCCTGGGTTACCTGACTAAGTATAGTCCTTACCAGATCCATCAGTTTCTCAAAGCACTTTATAATTTTATTTTTATTTACAGCTGAATAGAACCCCACTGTATAAATATACCACATTTTCATTCATCCATTCATCAGTTGAGAAACATCTAGCCTGGTTCCATTTCCTAGCTATTGTGATGAGACTGGCAATAAATATGTGCAAGTATCTCTAAGGTAGTGTGACGAATCCTTAGGATATATGCCTAGGAGTGGTATAACTGGGTCATAAAGTAAATCTATTTTTAGCTGTCTCAGGAACCTTCACACTGATTTTCACAAAGGCTGTACCAGTTTACATTACCACTAAACAGTGTAGAAGGGTTCCTCTTTTTCCACATCCTTGCTAGCATTTATTGCCATTTGTTTTATTGATGATAGCTATTCTGACAGGAGTGAGATGGAATTTCAATGTAGTTTTAATTTGCATTTCCCTGATGGCAAAGGCTGTATAACATTTTTAGAAGTTTATAGGTCACCTGTATTTCTTATTTTGAGAATTCTCTATTTAGTTCTGTAGACCTTTAAAAATTTTTTTCAGAGAGAGAGAGAGAGAGAGAGAGAGAGAGGGGCATGCCAGTGGCCTCTCAGCTGCTGTGAAGAACTCCAGGTGCATGCGCCCCCTTGTGGGCAAGTGCAACATTGCACCCTTGCATCACTTTTTGCATCTGGCTAAAAGTGGGACCTGGAGAATTGAACGGGAGTTCGTAGGCTTGGCAGGTGGGCCCCTTAACCACTAAGCCATCTCTCCAGTCTTAGACCATTTAAAAATTATTTATTTATTTATTTACAAGCAGGGAGAGAGAGAGAGAGAGAGAGAGAAGAGAGACAGACAGAGAGAGAATGGGCATGCCAGAGCCTCTAGCAACTGCAAATGAACTCCATATGTATGTGCCCCTTGTGCATCTGGCTTATGTGGGTTATGGAGAATTGAACCTGGGTCCTTTGACTTCACAGAAAATGCCTTAATCACCAAGCCATCTCTCCAGCCAACCATAGACCATTTTTTAATTGGGTTGTTTGATTTCTTATTATTTAGTTTTTTGAGTTCTTTGTATATTCTGGATATTAAGCCTCTGTCAGATGTATAGCTGGCAAAGATTTTTTCCCATTATGTAGGTTGCCTGTTTGCTCTATTCACCTTTTCGTTTGCTGTAGATAGCTTTTTAATTTCATGAGGTACCAGTAATTAATTAGTGGTTCTATTTCCTGAGTAACTGGGGTTATATTCAGAAAGTCAGTGCCTATGCCAATATGTTGCAAATAAAAAATTAAATAAAAATGAAAATAGAAAGAGGAAAATAAAAAGATAATCCATAGACTTCTGGGTAAGACTGTGGTATAGTAGCCATGCCAAAGTAGCCTAGGGGGAGACATAAGCAGAAAAAGAGCAAAATACAGTCTTTTACCAAAAAGTGAAGGTATATAAGGAATTATCAGCCATATCAGAGAAACAGGAGAGACCCAGAACTTCTAGCAAGCAGGAATCATAAAAGTGGCTCCCACTGTGACAACTGTGGCCATAATCCATGTGCCTGCCTGGCTGGGTGCAGAAGGAGAAGCCACGTGAAGGGATTTTTCACTCACATCAGCATTAATATACAATAAGCACTTTCTTAATGTTCATATCCATGTATTAATGTTACTCTCACTTTTGGTTAGAGACGCTTATCTTTGGAGATGGTGGTGACCTCTGGG